>CM057339.1:254530160-255785160 GCA_030015575.1 Agapanthus africanus | reverse complement strand
TGCTAAAGGTATCAATGAAAGTATATTGTTCAATAGGAGTGAGTGGAGGCGGAGGATTCATGTGCTGGACCCGGCATAATTCTCATGTTGGTTCATATAGCCTACCCCATATGCCTGGGATAAAAAGCTCAGTTGTTGTTGTTGTAACATAGAACTATACTGAATAAACCGTCATAATTAGAAATATGCATGGGGTAAAAAAAATCACAGAAATGAGCATACCAGCAAGCCCAGCTGGATATGAGAAATTTTACAGTGGTGAGCAATACGCACATTAATGTCCGTTATTGGATGAAGCCTCAACGCTGTTGCACATTCACTGCAAAAAAGGGAACAAATAAACTGTAAATCTGCTAATGATGAGGAAGAAGAGAATGTTTAGTAATAATCAACCAAGGGAATGGAAAATCTTTGCTCTAATGTATGTTAGCAAACCTACTGAAATACTAATTGGTCACATTTTATTCATGAAATGGGTTAAACATTTATTCTCACCATATGCCAACAAGAAAATATTGCAGGCCCCTTGCTTCAGACAAACAATTTACACTTTCTTTTCCCAAATAATCAATATTATCATATTATTCAATTTTCAATAATACTGAGTTTACAAGTCTACAAATTTTCTTCTCATTCATAGCTTCCATTAGCTCACAACATCTGCTTCTTAGGTTGGATAGGCTCAGCACTAGAAATATGTGCACCAAGTAGCAATACTAGACCGAAACAGGGCAGTGGCATGTCTCGGTATAGATAACTTATGAGAACAAATCTTGATTTGATGGATTTGAGTGATCAGTTACTCAAATAATAGCCTAGATCAATAAGGAACCTGAAGGCTGATGGACTTTTTCGCCAACAACTTTGTAAGAAGAAACGTCATCGATGTGTACATATCCACATACTCAGAGGAGAAAATTACAGTTAATTCATTCCCGGGCAAAATAATATATAACGGCTCAATATGGGAATTGGGGGAAAAGGTTATTGCACCCAAAAGTTGACAAAGTTCAGGACTATCCCTAGTCCTAAATCTGAACATTTGCTGGTTTCCCCTGCACATGAGCAACATATCGCAAAGAATGCGTACACCTCAGCTTCCCATCAGTTCAAACTATTTCTAACGCCTTATAAATTTACAAACACATCACAGTTCTTATCCTAAACTGCATAGACACTCTTTCATCTCAACTTAATTCCTTATCTTTTTTGTTTAAAATGTTGAAATTAGCTACGTAAATAAACTAAGCATAACCGGTTGTAAAGCTGCCTTAAATATTTCTTCCTTAAGCTGCATGGTCATTTTAAAATTGCATAGTATTCCTTTCCTCTATACATCTTCATCATATGACCAATGTCCATCTTAAATCTCACAAGCAGGCTCCTAAGCAGGAAAAACTATAAAAGATAGGTATTTTCTCAGCCCTCAATATGAACTATCCCCTGTTGTCTTCTCTTCCTTTGCTAATGTCTTGACGCTATCTAACCATGTTTTTTCTAACTAATTTCTAAATTCTTCAAATTTTAAACATTTGACACCTTTCTACTCTAGAATTCCCCTTAAGTAAGGCGCAAGGCAAGGCGAGCACCTATGTAAGGGAGGCGCGGATTTTTACAAATATTTTTGATCTAATTTATAAACATGTTATACACATAATTTGTTGCATATCGTTAACGTCTAGACATATAAAGGCCAGGTAATTATTTGCAAAGAGTGAAGATACAATGACATGCATGTTATCACAAAACAGTGAGAAGATACATTTATTTACATATATATGCTAGCAGCTACATGTACTTAGAGAGTAGTAGTTAGTAGTAACAAATTATGCTAGCAACATAGGCAATATACATAACAGAATAAGCACTAGCAAAGCATTATACCCAATATAAACCCAAGTAACTATCAAGTATACATCAAATGCCAAATACGAAGCAAAATTACCAAGGTATCAGCATATGAACAACATGATTTTTGAAGAACTGAAGTTGGAGCCACCACCGTGACACAAAGAATAATTCATAATTTAGTGAAAGAATTGAATCCTACACCTAAAGCGGGGTGTGGGAAGGCGCACCAAGGCACTTGTTTGAGTTGATCTGTGTCCCATGCACCAATGCCCCCACAATGCCAAATGCTCGAGGCACAAGACCGGTTGTGCCTTTGAGAACACTGACTAAAGTTAATTAATACTCGATCATTCATATTCTTAACCACCAAACTATAACATAAGATGCATGTTTATTATGCTAAGACCGACCACACAATCTCCTTACTCACCATATCACAAGCTTATTCTAATCACCGGAATCCAGATGCAAAGTTCTATTCTTCTGTCTAAATTTCCCGATGTATAATTTCCAAATTAGATAAGTTCTCTAATAAGCCTCTCTCATAAACGAAATTAATTTCCACAAGAAATTGTTTCTTTTACGGAATATGTTCCATTTCGCTATTGGCTATGGAGAATTTTGAGGATGTCAACTGGTCCTCTAAGACTATGACAAGCCCCTGTTTTGTCGCAGGTTTTTGAACCGGGAATATGATACTTATTTAGAGTGGGAAAATGTTAGGACAACAGCTGGTCATAAACTTTTTCAGCTCCTCCCCGGAGCTTTGCTTCATTTTGGAAAAATTAACAAGGCATATTAGTATACTACCCCATTTCTTCTGATACCTCTTCTAACGCCAATAAAGATAAACATCAACAACCTTAAGAGTTTAGTATCATGGATCTATCTATTTATTTTATCCCATGTATCCTACTCTTCTGAGTAACAACTGATGAGTAATCATTGCAAAATTTGGAAGAATGAGAGATATTTTGAATTTGTTTACAAGTTGTGGGAGAAACAGTACATAATTTCTTGTATCCTATTAAATTACAGCTATATCATTGAAGAAATTTCTTGAAACTACCAAACCCTAATGCAACACAGACAAATCTAAATTGATAAGAATCATAATGTTCATCAAATTTCCCTAATTTTAAGCTTAATACACCCAATGATCAAAAAATTATAAAAAGAAGAAGAAAAAAATGAAACAAATTACCTTAATAGATACAGCGACATCGATCGAGGAAGACAAAGGGCAAAGGATTAATAGAAGACGAAGTCGGAATTGGGGCCACAATTTTAGCCCATATGAGTAAGAAAGCGGGCTCTGGCCCAAATCCATAGTAGTGAGGCCCAATTCGGGTAGCACCCGTTTTTCGTGGCAATCTTGTCATTAGATTAAATCTCGAGGGTAGTTTCGTCCTTTGCTTTTCTTCTCCTTACACTCACTGGAGTAGTATAAAACTGGTGGCGACGGAAGCTCCTTCATCATTTCTCCCCCAATTTAAGGTAAAAAAATTAATATATATGCGAAACCCTAGCACTCGTTTTCAATCGAATTCGTTTTATTTTAGATTTATCACGCTTTTACTTGTTCAAATGCGTGATTTTTCTGTTTTTTTGTGTGTTATCAGCAACGCCTTTAAATTTCTATTACGTAAATCTTAATGGCAGCTCCCATGATTTTTTTCTATTATTTATTTGAGATATTGACTGCTCGTTTACTCATCTGCAATCAAATGCGTTGTATTAATTTATCCTCATTTATTTATGATTAGTGGTGTTTAATTTGTTCTGCAAATATAAATTTTGATATAAAAAGATTGTGCCTGTGATTTTACCATCTTGTTGGTCATCTAGTTTATCTTTGAATATTTTGGTAATGCATCGAATTATTCTCGTCTCGATTAGATTAGTGAATTGCTTTAAAGTTCTAAGCAAGCAATCTTTCAATGTATATAGAAACCTTGATATGGGAGGAGGAAACGGTGTCGCGGTACCTAGGCTCTCCAAAAGGTTTAATGTAGGAATAATCGGTGTCGAGCCATCGTTAAATGTTGCATCGTACCCGGGGAAAGGAAAGTCTCCGGTTGCTCAACATGGTTTTAACCATCTTTTCTCGACGGAAACAATCACCCCGGTTCCACTCCGTGTTATTCCTGCGGGAAAAGCGCCGGAGGGGTTTATCTTACCGACGATGAGATTTGATCCTAGGAAAGAGAGCTCTTGCCCTAATGGAAGTTGTGATAGTTATTCCAATGCTGCAAGTGATTTGCAAATGGTTCCGTGCCCTTTCGAACACGATCGATATATGGAGCATGACTTCGCTTCCATGGTAAATTGCCTCACTTTCTACTGTGTATTGTAAATGATGTAACATTGTGCACAGACTAAACATTTGAAGGGCTGTATGTTTACAGGTTGGTTATTCAGCGCCCGGTACCAAGGGAGAATCAGCTAATATAGTTAAGAACGGCAAAAGGATACATACACAAGTATATTTCCAACCCTTATCTTAGATTTTTGCAACTTCTTGTTGTGTCATATCCCGAACATTATATCAAGTAACAGTGACACACGCGTTGCATGTTCCAGCAGAATCTTGCTGATGTTACGGAAACTCGATCTAAATCGAGGCTTCAAATAAGAGAAGCCAATGCTCGGTCTGTAAGAGAAAAAGTAAGATGTGATCATTTTTTTTTAAAAAAATTCAGCAGAGTGATGTGGTCCTGTATCTTATGCTATCATTTTTACACAGTCGTCTGTGTTTAGTTTCTTTTGTTTCTTCATGAACTTACACAAACCATTTTGTCCATTAGCTGCGAAGAGACAGGATTCAGGAAGGTATCAAAGTGTTGAAATACAGTGTGCCATGTTCGGGAAGTTCTGATAAGGTACGATGTAACTACATGAATGCAATACTACCAACTGCAAAGTTCATCTTTCTAAATTCATCTACCTGTATTGTATCATGGAATTATTAGCTATATGCATAATTAGTTAGGCAATGAATTTGCACTGATAGGCCATGATCAAGTCCTTCAAAATACAGTGATAACACTAATAACAAAATGATTTCATTTCACCTGTCATATGTGGGTCTTACTCAGAAAAGGTAAATTTGATAGTTAAGCCTAGATGATCACAATTTAAGTCATATAGGCACAAATGGGTATGGCTTATATGCAACACTGTTGCCACTTTGACCTTTACTTATTTTCTTGGTGAAATGCATGTGCTTGTCTGCATGTTCATGTTTGTGAGCATGCATGCATATACATTTTGTTACGCTCATGGTTATGCCTTCATAATATGCATATTTGTCTATTTGTGTATCGAAACAGGAAGCAAGCATAAGAAAATTGTGGTTTTCTTGAAATTATGGAGATGACGGCATGCAGGGTTCACATCTGCGTATGCATCTTCTTTCTGTTCTGGTTGTCTTAATAGTATACGAGTGTTTTTCTTTGGCATACATGTTTCTAATTTATTAATAATTGATGTTGATCTTAGTTAAAGATAACTTAATCATTCATTGTCTTCTGTAATGTCTTTCAAGCATGCCGTGAATTGTGACATGAGTTACTTGACTGCTATATTTGGTTCAAACAAACATCAATTCAACTTTGCACAACACATCCGTAATTTTAGATTACTGAAATCAGTGGTTAGGTTAACATGCATGAACATTTTTTCCTATTGCATATTACCAAGACTAAGGCCGTGAGTGTTGAAAATTTAGTATAATTAGATCGGTGCTTCTCCTCAATTATGCATAGCATGACGTAGTTTATTTCACAATTTCCATTTCGTGCATGGAAGTGTTCAATTATACTGCAATGAAAAAATTTGTACATAGAAGGGTTCATTTGCTGTCCCTATCAATAAAAATCTTAGCTACCTAAAATCATCAACAATATCTCGTCATAATCATGTGAAGTACTTACAAATGTACAAGACAAGGACCACTGATCATTAATTTGTTGTTGCCTAGTATTAATCATACTCCTGTTTCCATTTCCATTTTTCGTATATCTACATGTAGGCTGATGGCACCGATGTGGTGGATGACGCCATCGACTATATCAAGTATCTGAAGCTTCAGTTAAAGGTAATATATCATGCATTTACAAGTAGAGAAGATTTATGTGGATTACATCTGGAGTCTTTTATATTTTCGGGATGTTATTTTTTTGTGAATTTTCTTTTCAGTCCTATTGGTGGCTCTTCGGTAGACTCAGCCTCTGATATGTACTGTTTATATTGCAATGACTTCAGTCTGCTTTAAGATGTCTTGTGTAGAACTCAAGAAGAAAAAAAACTGAGTAAATCAAAAGCTCAAACCGCTTGTCAAAATGAAGGTAGCTGCGACCCTATGTAAAATCGATAACTGCAACACTGTCGAAAGAAGGCGTCTAATAATATTCTAGCTAGCACCGAGTGAAATTTATTTAAGGACTTTGACGATTTTTCTTTTCGTATTAGAATCTAATTATTAAATACTATGTTTACTCAATTTATAAACTAATAATCTTGGAATGGCAGCTCTTAAGCCAGAGCCGGCTGGGTGGTGAATCTGCGCCTTTTCCATTCGTCCATCTTGAGGTAATCACGTAATATCCACTTCTGAATTCAGAATACAACATAAATAAAAATGGACATGAAGTTTGCAATTTTGTCATTTTGCGTGTATAAAGATGGTCTGGATACAGATTTGGTCCTTGATGATTATAAATCTTGCAGTTCTGTTAGATGCTCAAATTCCATATATGAAAAAACAATGTTCTTTATTTATTTATTTTGCTAGAAACTTTTGTGGGTTGCCCTCAGGATGCATTAGTTTAAACTTCATAAACCGTAAAATGGTCCCTATAGCTTAGCACATCTATTTTCAGGTAGCATGTCCTTATGGTATTTGAGATTCCAGTTTTTGTGTGGCAGAATTGTAACTGAAATAACTGTTGCGTTTGTTGCAGGGTTATGGACACTACTTGCTCCATCAAAGGGTAAGCAACGAGCCGCTGGAAGATATTATGGGAGAGCTTTACGAGAAGAATCCGCAGGCTGCAAATGAGCTTTTAGAGAGCAAAGGGCTTACGATCTTGCCTATGGATTTTGCATATACTCTTCTAAGGAATGTTTATGAGGTTGCACCCTCAAAGTCTCTGATGTCTGGGCATTAGATTAATTTGATGCTGTACCAAGTAATTACAAGGTTATTTGGAAAATATATTAATGGATCAATATAAAACATGTAGAATTTTGCTGGGTGGGTAATATTGAGTTACTCCTCACTGGACAACTTTGCTGAGAATTTTTTTGTATTAATTTGTTTCTGGATGCAGTTGAAAACATATAGAATAACCTGTCATTGTTACAGTATGTGGTGTTTATGATATTCAAGTGCTTGTGAGATCATTTTTTCCTCTGAATTTCAATTTACTTTCTTGTAAAGTTGCAGGTGCCTCTTTTTATTCACTTCGGTTTGTCTTTTGCTTCTGTAGATAGTAGAATTCTGAATTGCTGAATATTATGTGCACTTGATCATTACCAAAGAATCCCCAGTTTATAAACTATATTCACAATTTGATCAGATATGTTTGTCAAAGAGCCTGTTGGATGTTCTTGGACATGTAGAGCCAGAATATCCGGTCATGCACAGGTCGATGCTCGCGATGCATGGGTCCCATTGGCTGGTTGTTCACACCGTAATATTGTATTATTATATTCCCTATTCTTATTCTTTTTACAAATAAACAGGTGCTTTTGACGCATGTCTGCTACATATTACAGGTTACAGATTCTTGGAGCGAAAACAGTGAAAAAGACAAAAGACGACACAAAATGGGGACTTTGACCAACAAATAGAAGGATCTTAATCAAGTCTACACAAAAGATCAGTACAAGGCAACGCAAGGTCCAAGATTACAAAGCAAACGGTTAAAAGTCCACTGCAATTGTTCACTGGAGATCTGGAAGAAATAGAGAAGCCAAATTGAATAAAGATCCAAAGAAATAAAAAGCCCAAGAAGCCCAGAATCAGTTCCAAAATTTCCAGACATAGAATTTTACCAAAGCTTGAAGTCTACTTTGACTAGGTCTTCCTAAGGATATTTTGGTAAATGTAGACGTGCGAATCAATTGTAACCTAGGGTTTCCTATCCTCTATAAATAGGAACTCTAAATCATTGTAAAGGCTATGCCTCCCTATTTCTCTTTTTATGAATAAAATTTAGAATTCTTTTAGAGAGCATCGATACCTCTTTTCATATCATCTATTCTGATCTGACAACCCTGTGTAAATGTTTGGAGAGAGCTATCTGTAAAGTAAGTAGATTTATTTAATTGCCCTAATTTAGATTTCAATTCTTGCCCTAGGTAATCTTTTATTCTCTGCCCTACATTAAATTTAATTCCCTGCCCTAGTTAGATAGTTAGATCTTTAATTCAATTGCCCTAGATTAATTTAGTTTTTAGATTTAATAAATGAATCCGAACACCCATCGGAATTAACTCGTAAGAGCGACTAGGAAATTCACAACATCCCTATGGACCGACCCGTACTCACCGGCTAGCTACCAAGCGACGTCGTTCTTGATTGCGGTTAATAGATAGTTTTTGAGATCAAATCAAATGGCGCCGTTGCCGGGGATGGCGTGTTATTTCCTTTTTGCAATTTCGGGTTAATCAAAATTTAAAAAAAATCATAAAAATCAAAAAAAATATAAAAATATATCATCTGTTATTTTTGGGAAGGGTATCTTTGTTTGAATTTTGCAGGATATACAATCAAATTCGGATTTGGAAATCTCCAAAGATCAAAACAGCAAATATCAAATCCGAACAAACAAAAAATCACAACAACCGAGGAACAGAAGAAATTTGGAGGACTGAGTCAACAAGAAGAACCGCGGCGATCTGGTGTGAGCAAAAAAAAAAAAGACTGCCGAAGGCACCAACCCGCGGCGGATCCACGGTCGGAGGCGCACTTGGCGGCGGTTCCGCGGTGGAGGCGACAGATCGGTTCCCCAGAAAAAAGGCAGAAGCGCGGTAAAAAAGAAAAGAAAAAACAGTTCCGCCACTGTAAATCTCTGTGAGTTTTCTCTCTCCTCCTCTGCAAATCTCTGATATCTCCTCTGAAAAATCTCCTGCAGGATTCTTTGCGCTTAAAAAATCTTTTCCCTACCAAATAACAAATCTTGTGCAGGATTCTTTACGCTCGCTTAAAATAGAAATTGATTGCAAGTAATATTTTTTGTTTTGCATATCTTTTATCGAAAATCTTTTTGCAAAATTTCCAAATAAAGAGCAAGCGGAAAAAGGAAAATTTTAATTAGAAAACTTGCAAACTTTGAAATTCACAAAAAAAGATTTGATTGCAAGTGATTTACTGTTTTGTATATCTTTAATCGGATTTTAAGGGGCTTTTTACCAATTCAGATTGGGTGGGGATTTCATTACCCTTTCCAGGACTCCAGAAATCACATAAGGCATTTGCATTGACCATATTTAATTAAAAAATACTAGACTCAGCCCTAAGGACTTCGAGCTCAATAGGACAGAAGACTAATTATAGGCATCAGCCGTTTATCCTAACCTGACTTTGCGGTGTCTAGGCAAGTATGTCAAGGCAAGTGGTTACTTAATTAGGACCGCTACTTGTAGCGGGGAGCCTCCCACTTACCTGGCACTTTCCTGGCCGCAATTGGCGGTGAAGAGGCGGTTTGAGGTCCTATCTCTAGCCCTTTGGAACAGTTAGGAGCTGTCTAGCTGACCCTAGAGTTAGGCCTGATTGTGCATTTTTGGTTGATCGAAAGTGTGTCTTAGCCCTTTATCGAAAATCTTTTTTTGCAAACAGTTCCAAATAAAGAGAAAAAGAAAAAAAAGGAAAATTGTTTACAACTTGCAAAATTTTTGCCGCAAATAAATCCTTGCACCATCCAACCTTCTTTCTTTTCCCCTTTCTTCTATCATGGATACCCTACATCATAAATCTCTTGCCGAACTTTGGTATTCCGAACCTAACTTTGCGTCGTTCGTCAATTGTTTCGGTCGATTTAAGGAAGATCCCTCCGTGCCCAAAATATCTTTGAAAGATCAAATAGAAGCGTCTAGGAGAAACAGTTCGACTTTGCAACCTACTTTGTGTCAACCAAGTCAACCTTTACCACCTTCATATGTTGATACCACTTTTTCAAGTCCTGCTGTAACTCCTAAACCGATGTTCATTGCTGAGCATACCGCTCAATCTCGTAGCCGATCTTTCACCCCTCTCCCCTCATCTAGTTCTAGGAATCAACAAGTCCATCCACATTTTTATCCATATGTTGATCCTAATCCTGTCCAACCATCCACTTCCTACCAGTGCTACCCGACTTTCCCACCTTCACTAAACCCTGATTCTACACAGCCTTTTGGGAGTTTCACGTATCCAAACAATTTCGAATATTTTGCCGAAACCCCCTTACCACCTAAGTCTAGTTTGGAACAGTCGTTGGAAGCTTATATTGCAGCAACAAACAAAATGACTAGGAATGTGGAAGCGTCCATAGCCGCCCTTATGCACTCTGCTGAACCGGTAGCTAGTTTCCAACTAGTTTTAAATTTTTCAATGTATGAGGAGGCGGTTGGACAGAGTGAGAATGTGAGAGGATTTCCAAATCAAACCTACCCATACCCAATTGAATCCAACAACTCCAATTTTCAAACATGTGTCCAAAATGATGAGTTGTGCGACTTTGTAGTGCTTGATTTGCCAAATTGTGAGGAACCCCTTTCGAGTGAAACCGCACCTAATCAGTTTGACCTTTACACCTCCAATCTAGAACCTAAATCGATAAATATCCATGCTTTTGAGGAGGTGTCAGAAAAAATTGATTTTCACTTGATTGAGTATATAGACGCCGGTAATATTTTGGATGATGATACCGTTGATTTGATTGAAATTTTATGTCCAACTCATCATCCCGAGTCATTAGATGTTTCTCCCGAACTTCATATGCGTCTTGATTTTGATGATAAAGGCATGGATGAGATAAATATTGAGGAGAATTATGAGGATAGTATTGAGGAGAGTATTAAGGATAATATTGAGATTGAATCATTTTTGTTTAATGTGTCGGATTTTCCAATTCATCCTCTTGAACCTTTAACTAAATCACCCTCCCTCCTTTCCATCGTTCCGTCCACGACTAATATCACGCTTGAAAACTGTGAGCTTGAAAATTTTTCCTTTGAATCTGACACAGTTCTTACAGCCGATAACACGTACGAGTGTTTCACTTTTTCGGACGATGTTGATGACTCACCGTCCGAGTTTGAGTCCTTTACATTTTCAGATGAGTTAGTCGAACCATCAGACTCGGTTGCTTACAGTTGTTTCGAACCATTGATGGAATCCTTCAAGTTCGCGACAGATTACTTAGGTGAGAATAACACTATCCCTAATTCACTCCCTTTCGTTCTTCCTATCGTTCCGATCGTACAAGAGACCGTTACGCTTTCATCTCCTATACCAAGTTCGACGTACCCATGTTTTCTTGCTAATCTTGAGGGATTTGACCCCATTGCTCGACGGGTTGATAGATTAGCACAATCGCTTTTAACACATAGGTCATCACAAATTGCGCTAATTTATTCACTCGATTTACACCCTCAAGATCGTACTCCACTTCCTTCTCTTTTCCGCCATTCTCCTCCTCCACCGAGACCGTATACCGCTTCTACCTCCACACGGTCTCGTGTGCTTATCATTTCTCTTCTTTCCACTACCTCCTTTCACCAACTCGATCATTACCACGATAAGATTTTTGAATGGTTGGTGCTAACCTTTGGCTTGTGTAAGGCCAAGCTTAAGTTTGGGGGGAACCTTGTTGTATATATGTACATATATTTTTTGTTTTCTTTTTCTATAAAAAAATAACAAAAAAAATTTCAAAACAATAAAATAAAAAAATTATAAATAAATAAATAGGGGAGTGCCGGCATTTTGACCCTCTTGGTGTAGCATGACAGTGAGGACACTGTCCAGTTCAAGTTTGGGGGTATGCTCGGTACGTATTTTTCCTTCACATTCATATGTACATATTTTTGTATTTTCATATTTATTTGAAAACCCATAAAAATTTAAAAATTTCAAAAATTATAAAAATTAATGTATTCAGTTTTGGCTTATTTGACTAAAGTTTGACAGATAGGTTAACTGGCTAGGAACAACTAGATCTTAAACTTAGTGAATTAAACACCCTAAAAATAACATTCCTTAAAGTTTAACGGTAGAAAGTATATGTCCTTGTAGTTTATTTAGAAATAGGCAAATTTTGAGTTAGCTTTTTGGGCTAAGTCGAAACAAAGAAAAAGTATTGATATTTTTATTAGAGTATGAGTTTGAAAAATAATTCCGAACTTAAGTCTAGATTCTGAAAATGTATACCCTACAATTTGCACAATCACGCATTTTGAAACTTGGAATAGTAGAAGAGACCTTGAAATGCTCTTGTCTAAAGTCCTTAGTACGAAGAAAATGAAAAAAATACAAGTGTGAATAAAGAAAAAAAAATGAACACTGATTTTTGTAATTACTTGAGGCTGTAAAAATAGAAAAATATTTAGCAAGGGTGCTTCATCACCTAGTGCCTTAGACCAACTGGTTTGGGAGTCACTGCTAAAGCCTTGGGTGTTGCAAGACTAGGAATTATGCTTTAATGTGCAAACGCATTTTATAATCGGTCGTTGGTACCTCAAGAAGTATTAACGGTCGCATGAAGGATGTGCAAGCAAAATTCATTTAAATTCACCAATTAATTAGTGCTTTGGACAATGGACGAGAGTATGATTGCTTGATTTGAATTTCCAAGTGTAGGGGTGATCTATACACACACGTAGGGATATGTGATTGGAGTTTAGATGAGAGAAAGGAATGAAGAATAGAACTTGTATCTTTAGTATAGTTGATAAAAATTCCTAAATGGAGATGGAACCCTAGAAGGAAAACTTAAGAGATGCCGAAAGCTAAGTAAGTCTATAGAATATATATAATTTTAAGTTAAATAATGAGGAAGTGTGAAGAATATGGGTGAATAATTTATGAGTCGAACATAATAGAATTCTTTGTTAGAAACCCTAATTGGAGAACAAAAGTCGAAAAAACCAAATTGATAGAATTTTGTGGATAGTATCCGCTGAAAACCCTCAGGAGACAACACTCCTCCTACTAGGGACACCTAGAGGTTTAACGGCTTGTTGCACGAGCTCAGTGCAGTCGCGTTTCCCTGCCGAAGTGCAGTTAGGTTTTTTGTAGAGAATAAAAATAAGTTTGCTCGAGGACGAGCAAAAGATAAGTTTGGGGGTATTTGTTCACACCGTAATATTGTATTATTATATTCCCCATTCTTATTCTTTTTACAAATAAACAGGTGCTTTTGACGCATGTCTGCTACATATTACAGGTTACAGATTCTTGGAGCGAAAACAGTAAAAAAGACAAAAGACGACACAAAAGGGGGACTTTGGCCAACAAATAGAAGGATACATAAAAGATCAGTACAAGGCAACGCAAGGTCTAAGATTACAAAGCAAACGGTTAAAAGTCCATTGCAATTGTTCACTGGAGATCTGGAAAAAATAGAGAAGCCAAATTGAATAAAGATCCAAAGAAATAAAAAGCCCAAGAAGCCGAGAATCAGTTCCAAAATTTCCAGACATAGAATTTTACCAAAGCTTGAAGTCTACTTTGACTAGGTCTTCCTAAGGATATTTTGGTAAATGTAGACGTGCGAATCAATTGTAACCTAGGGTTTCCTATCCTCTATAAATAGGAACTCTAAATCATTGTAAAGGCTATGCCTCCCTATGCCTCTTTTTATGAATAAAATTTAGAATTCTTTTGGAGAGTATCGATGGCTCTTTTCATATCATCTATTCAGATCTGACAACCCTGTGTAAATGTTTGGAGAGAGCTATCTGTAAAGTAAGTAGATTTATTTAATTGCCCTAGTTTAGATTTCAATTCTTGCCCTAGGTAATCTTTTATTCTCTGTCCTAGATTAAATTTAATTCCTTACCCTAGTTAGATAGTTAGATCTTTAATTCAATTGTCCTAGATTAATTTAGTTTTTAGATTTAATAAATGAATCCGAACACCCATCGGAATTAACTCGTAAGAGCGACTAGAAAATTCACAACATCCCTGTAGACCGACCCGTACTCACCGGCTAGCTACCAAGCGAGGCCGTTCTTGATTGCGGTTAATAGATAGTTTTTAAGATCAAATCACCGGCCGTGGAGTTTTTTCTATGTCGAAAAATGATCTTTTATTGCCCAACTTGAAAGCCATAGGCTGTTGCTATCATTCTGGCCTACGATTTGAAGGATCGATTCAAATTCATGATGTTGATTGGTTCGAGGTCTATTCTCTTGTTCTTCTTCTCTAGTAAGTTCAACGGTGGAGCGGTCAGCTGTTGACAAAGCCGTCTGATTTCGTTATGGGTTTTCGGTTGCTCCTGCGTAGAGCTTTCTTGTCCATCAGATCAAGGCTCGTCCTCTGTTGTACCTCTAAAGGTCACTGCTCTTCAGTTCAAGCGAGGAATGCCGGTAGTAACAGTTCCATCTCTATCTCAGATATCCGGGATGAGTTTTCTCATCATGACCCCAACGTCGCTCGTATCAACAACGGAAGCTTCGGATGCTGCCCAGCTTCCTCGGTATCAACTTCTCTATCTCCACCAACCCAATGACTTTTACTTCAACATTCTACAACCATTCTTCGTTCATGATCAATAATCAAAGAACTCATCAAGGCAAACGATGTTGATCGAATATCTATTGTCGACAATGCTGTCGCTGCCGCTGTTTTTCAACACGTATCATGGGCTTTCACAGAAAACACATTCAAAAAAGTTGAGGCGGTTATAATCCTCCGGCACGGATACCCCACCGTCAAAAATCCCTCAACGCATACATCTCCCGTTCCAGTGGTACCGTGATCAAGATCCCCATACCGTTCCCTGTTACATCCAACGAAGAAGTCATTAAAATTTTCAAAAAGTCCTTATCGTCCATCAAATCAAAGATCGCTGTTATCGATCATATCACATCCATGCCATCCATTGTGATCCCGACAAGGAGTTGACCAAAATATGCCGTGATCATGACACTGACCATGTGTTCGTGGACAAGGCCCACGCTTTCCATAATGCAGATATCGATGTTGAGGATATCGGGCGGACTACTATACAAGTAATCTCCACAAGTGGTTCTCTTGCCCGCCAGCTGCCGCCTTTTTGCACTGCCAACGGTCTCTTGATCTTCACCATCCTATGGTTTCTCATGAGCATCGAAAGGGCCTCGTGCTAGAATGCGGTTGGATAGGGACCCAGGATTACAGCGCTCGTTCTTCCATCGAGTTTGTCGAGAGATTCTATTAGAATATTAGATATTTTACCTAAACGCACATCATAACTTCGAAGTTTTGGTGTAATGGCAGATAACACAAAAGTTTACTTAAACCATACAAATTACAAAAAATGTTTTTCAAACAGGTTTGGAGGGATAAAAGGAATACAGAAGAAGAACCGTGAGAGAGTTATTCGGATGGGTAAAATGCTTGCTAAATCATGGACCACACGCCTTGGCTTGCCGCCAGAGATGTGCTTGAGCATGGTCATGGTTGGGTTGCCACAATGTTTGGGGATCTCAAACGGAGGCGACGCTTTCAAGCTGAGGAAGTAATTGAGAGAGATTCAAAGTTGATGTTCACATTTATTACCTTCACAATGAGCCAACAGTAGATGATGATGCTGTGGATTGTGAGAGCAGTTATGTGACAGGGTATGAGTAGATGATGCTGTGGATTGTGAGAGCAGTTATGTGACAGGGTATGTGAGAATATCTCATCAGGTTTATAGTGTGGTGGGTGACTATTACAGCTTCGAGATGCAATAAACAAGCTCAAGCATGATGGATTTACTTGTAAGATGCTATGAACACGAGCATCATTATCATTTATCTAAGCAATTGCTGTAACATTTATATATTTTTTCCAATATTGCATATGACACTGAAGCTTGAAACTAGCATTAGCATACATATGACACTGAAGAAATGGATGAGAAAAAGAATTTACAATGGGGGGGAAATGGCTAGGTATCACTTTTCATGATCGTCGCTCGAAGAATCGATCTTAATAACAAGTGGCTGGTGTAGATCTGAGGAGGGCGTAGAAACAATTGGCAATTGAGGTGCGACTAGTATGCTCTCGACCTCCGGGTTTTCAGCCAGTGCTTTCTCTAAAGACGACTTTGCTACTTTTGTAACGCACACCATGAGAATTGCTGCATCCAAAAAAGAAAAAGAAAAAGCATATCAAGTATCAGGTAACGACTCAAGGTGTACTGCAGATTATATTAGAAAGCATATTAGAATTAATCAAATCCTTTGCATGGCTTCTCGGCCTTGAATCATGCTACATGGTTGACCGCGTTTTCATGGGGAAAATGCTAGGAAAATGGTTTGTGACGTGTCTATGTGAATTATAGTTAGGTTGTCAATTTCCTTCGATTAATTTGACTTGTGATAATACTTAATAGAAGACAATAAACAATGCTATAGTGAAAATCTTGCAACTATGTGAAAAAGACTTACCGGATACTACAAATCCTAATATGATAAATACCTGCATCCACAATAAGACAAGCAAGGTATCAATAAATGATTCAACAAGAGGAGTTGAACATTGGGTTTTGGTAATTTAAATGCCAATATACAATTTTAACAGCCGTATCATGTGTCCCAAGCATTTGGCGGCGGGTTCAAAAATTGGTGAGAAGGTATGCCATTAAAATGGACCATAAAAGCAAGTTAATGTTCAGGATTCTAGGCTTCAGTGCTTGCAGTTGCATCTTGTTTTCTATTCTAAAATTTTTGGTCCAACCTTTCCACCAAAAAAAAAAATTCACAGGGAGAGAACATCAAGTCTAGTTATATGAGATATTTTTAAGCACCAAAGAAACCAGACTACAATCTTGCTTGGTTAGTTACTTCTGAGATCATAAGCAACAATATAATGAAAAGCCGCAGCCAAGAAGTAGCTTACGGATTCAGAATTTGCATGTAAAGACGTTTCTAAACACCAAGGAAACCAAACCATACTTAATCTTGCTTGGTTAGTTATTTATGAGATCATAAGCAATAATATAATGAAAAGCCGCAACCAAAAAGTAGCTTACAGATTCAGAGTTTGCATGTAAAGATAAGTATCTCAAACCTTATACACCATTTATTAAGTCATTTGACAGATCTTATTTGATCATAAATTCCTGTCCAAGACTAGTCAAGTTCCTTTTACTCTTCTACTCGTAAATAATGCCTAAATATCAGCAGGTTCCCAATATAACTTCACTAGCAAGACAAAACAGTATATATTGGGTCTAGGAATCGTTTCCACTTGCCATTAAGATATGCATTTCTAAATTGTTTGTATGCCTTGTTGTTTTATTGAACTACTGATGTAAACTGAACCAATGATGGACTAGACCCCACCCAAAAAAAAGGGTGAAGCCTCATGCATGTAACCTATGTATGTTTTTGACAATGAAAGAGCAGCATTGCTTACCCAACGAGAAGTTGAAACCTCGCTCCATCCATGTGTCACCTCAGCAAGATCTTTAAGGGTTGTTCCGACATATACGAGTGCAAGAGTAATAGGCTGTTAGGCAAAGAAACACCTCAATCAATTTTTGGCTTGATGATAACACATTTGTGTCGCATGCCAACACAAACAAATAAACACAAAAAGAAGGAAAAAATACATTAAATGTCGAATACAGCACAAGCAAACGACGTGTTTTCAGCTGCACATGCAAGTGACCACCCACACAAAAACACAATGAACCATGAAAGTGCATACATAATTATAACAATGCATATTCATAACCATAACGACGCATATTTACCTCGGCACACAAGTTGGCACCCACACAAAAACAAGCAAACAAAAACACAATGTAACATGAAAGTGCATACATAGACATAATGATGCATATTCACAAGACACAAGTTTCTATAATCAACTGCATGAACTAGACTTGTGCTGTAAAATCTGAACCTTCAATAAACTTTAAAGCCAAAAAATACAAAATATTTATAAAAAAACTATTCAATAATTTGTAGAAAAAATCTACATTGCAGTGTTCAGCAAGAAAAGAGAGACACAAAACTAGTTGGATTGAAAAAGATTGCAGGATAAATTTACTGAACCAGCAAATGGATCGCATTCATGTACCAGACTAGCATACCATTTTTAAGAAGTTGCTAGGAAAAGAAAAAAGAAGTCAGATGGAATATCTCCTCAGATAGAAGAAATGAAACATATGTGCAAGACTTTACAGCGCTTAAAATTGATATATAATCTCTAGAAGAAATGCATTAGCTTGGCAATGGAGGAAATAAATACAACTGCCTATTAATATAAGTTAGCATGTCCAGAAGGTACCTAAACACCTGAAATAAGATATTATGTCTCATAACATACCATCATCCCTAGCCAAGATGCTAGCATATATTCACCAATGCCAACAGGAGTAACTGACAAAAGGTAATTTAGCATGTTAAATGGAAGCAATGGCACAAGCCGGAGTAGCAAAACAATCTGCAAAACATGAGAGAAGTTTAGTGTAGAAACTATCACTGAGCCAGGTTTCTAACACTAACAATATTGTGTGGTGAACAAGCTAGAGATTTCTGTGCATGTGTATGCAATACAGCTAAATAAGATAACATGAGATCATCTGATAATGAACTAAAATTGTATTCTGAGTATATGGTTATTCTGACATATCGATACTTCAGGTGCTATAGCGAATTATATTTTATACAACAGATTTTGCACACAAATCACTTTGCACATCTCTCCCATTCTCATTAAAGTGATCGGCCTGTTTAATGCATTGAAAAGTTTTCTCGTTTTCTCACTTAAATGTATAAGAATGCGTATAGAAGTATAGAGATCAAGTGTCGAACCTTAAAACCAGATCTCTGAATTGCAATAGCAACAGCTTGAAATTTGGGATAATCCTTCAACTTGGAAATAACAAAAGGCCTTCCAATCTGCACAAAAATAACAATAGAGCTTAACAAATTATAGGGGTAAAACCTCCAAGATATAATATGAGCATCTTCCACAATCCTTCAGTTGACATCCTAAGCTATGCCACACTGCATAATACTGGAAATTCTCACTTATAAAAGATGAGGTACACTCTTCTGCTATATAAATATAGATAACATAAAAGGTTAGTCAGCAGTCAGTATGAACAGCCTTTATTTTAACTAATGTTCTAAGTTTAAGAAGTCATAGAGCATCAAGGATTGGGCAGTCTAAATTAAATTCTGCATTGGTCTACCTAGAGTCTGAATTTAACTTCAATTGCAATTAGCTTCAACTCTATAGGATTATGTTTTAGATATTAATTAATTTAGCCATTAAGGCAAGAATGAAAGGAACTTGCATGGTTTGGATTCTTCTTTTTAGTTAACTTTTTGTTTGAATTTTATACGGATGGGTTAGGTCTAACATAAACTCCCTATAGCAAATTTATCATCATTCCCTACCTTCTAGACCTTCCCATAGTTTAAGAGAATTTGGAGGACCGATCCTAAGCAAGCTCCTCTCTTGTCCATGTTTTTCCTAGACCACAAATTTGGAACTAATTAAATACAGGGTGATGGCGGTTGTAAACCTTGTCAGCTTTCATAGGGCCTAACTTCATAGTGGACCCCGGTTAGATGGTTATGGTGGCAATGGTGATATTTGTAGTTGAAAGTCAAAAAAGAAACTTGTGAATTTATACCGTTCTTCCAAGCAAGAATGCAGCGGTTGCACCAATTGTAGCTCCAATAGAGTCAGCAACAAACCCCAAAGGTAGCCCAAAGAGATATCCACCTCCTAGCTGCAGCATCAAAAACATGGGTCAGAATCAATGAAATGCATGTAGTGTATAATATGTTATTTAATCAATACATACTCATATAGACTGGAAGAAAATTTATAACAAGGACGAGTTCAATTGCAAAATATTTAGCCAACAGATAAAGAAACAAATGAACTGAGAAAGATAAAAGGATGATATTTGCACTATGCAAGCAACTATATAAAAAGACCAATTTGAAAAGATCTTTCGTCTCATAGTCGCCTGCTTGAATCGCCTTATGACACTTTCCTTATTGGGTTAGCCATACACTTCACATGGTTCTCGCGATTCACATGGTATCATCTACTGATACAAGTCTTGGACTATGGAATTTGCCAAGAGTCCAATTTTACTCAGGTCTCTGGCATGCCGCATAAGTGCATAACATCATTCTATTATCTGACGAGCGATATAGAACATGAAGGAACTGAAACTATAATAAAATAAAACAAAAGATAGGTTTTATCTCATTTTTTAATTGGGGTAAAAAAAATTGAAATTAAAAAAAAATGAATCAGGCAGTCAGAGCATTAAGCTGGCTCACACTCTTACATTATCATGAAAAGGGTTATCAAAAGTAAACCAAGATATCAGAACCAAAATCAAAATTGTCCTGTTTAGATTGAACCTCCTGGATAAACCGGTGTTACCATAAATCGCAAAATCATTAGCGACTATTGATTTGGAACGGTAGTTCCCGATCCGGGAACAATAGCAATCGAGATCAGAAGAATCATTGTTCCAATGTAGGCTGAAAGGGTTAACCCATTAAAAAATTTAATTAAAGGAGAATAAACTCGGGTTTGTGGTAGATTATACTGAATTTTTTTTTTTGAGAATTTAAAAATAGATGGAAAAAGAAATTAAATGATATATTATGCTACACACATACAAACGATCCAAAAATATTCCACATTCTAGAGTAAATTTTCCATTCCGTGTAAGTGTTGAAGAAGACTACCCCTATCGTACCACATTCCATAAAATGTGGCATTCCGCGTTCTCGTTTTCTTTCCCCGAACTGAAATGTTCGGCGTTCCGTGTAACATTGAGATAAAAACCAGGAAATTACAACTAGATATATTTACACAACTTAGACAATTCAAGGAGTGAATTCTCTGAGATAAAGAGGAGTGACTTTTATGGGATAAAGAGGAGTGACTTTTAGTGGGATAAAGAGAAATCTACAGTTGATCGTCATAGGTTTGGATTCTTTGGAAGTTTACATGACAAGTATTTAACACAGAACTTCAAAGTTGCACAAGCATATTAGTCGACTGACAAAAAAGACTAGGAATCCAGGCTTACTGTAAGGACTGAAGCTGGAACTGCCAACACAGTCAAAGGAATATATGAAAGCGCCCTGATACAAATGAAATTTGGTCAGTCAGCAGATCAATTTTTTGTACCTTCTGAGCAATTTATCCAATAGGAAGAAAAACTCAGGAAGAACCAATGAATACACTTAGCACTAACTATTTACAATGTTAAATTACTTCCATGTGAAACCAATTGCATGTACAGTAAATGTCAGATGAGTACAATGGGGTTTGAGGTGGAGGTAAATGTATGGAAATGAACATGGTAATATTATTTTCCCCCCCTTTTGGAAATAACACATATTTAATGAAAAAGAGCACTTTGAAGGTCATATGAGTCTTACTATGGGTTAGCTTGAACTAGTAAGAAACATTAAATTAATTACAGATGCAAGCAAGTATTGATTTTCAGTGATGTTTCATTACATATCAAAGAATAAAAAACAAAAGCTACTTTCACATGGTTATTGACAACAAGGGAAGTCCAAGACTGCTTCACAGAGAATTAAAAGGGTAGGTTACTAATTTAGGTGGAGAAGGTGTGCACTTATGTTAACACTGCTTACAAGATCTAGAATGGCAAGATAGAGAGAAGATTATGAAGTAAATAACGTAGTAAGAGGATTAACTAAATTTAGTTAGCACTTACAGCACAAGAGGACCCCATGGTCCAAGATTCTGCTTGATCCACACCAAGAAATCCTTTAAAATCTGTTGGCAAGACATACAACATTCAGGTATAAAGAAGACTAAAGAAACCAAGAGTCCACTCCTTTGCAGATGTAAGTAGGTGTGAACAGTTAATAACTCAAAATAGAGAACATTTTTGACATCAAATTGTTTGCTTCCCACATACGAGGAGCTATTAATCAGAAAGAAGATTCCACTAGTGATAAGACAGCATGTGGTCAAAGCAGTCAAGCTGCCTTTGTACCTTAGCAATTTTCACAAAGAGAAAATAAATAGAGATCCAACAACCATAACTACAATTATGTAAATCGGAAGCCCAATCCAAACCCAATAATTGTTAATAACCCTAACAGTAGGAATTGAGCGCAAGTGCCAATTCCACAAAATACATCAGTAGTTAATTGTTATTCATGTTTTGTTCCAATACCATCCTCAGTGATTTATCCATTCGCATTGATGTTTTGAAGCTTTTAGAAATACTGTTCTTTAGGAGAATTGTTCGTTCTTGCAAAACTTTATTGTTTGATATTTTCTTTTTCCCTGGCACTTTTGGAGCTGGTTGCATTGACACTACTACTATGGTAATTAAATTAGCCATACAGCATGACAAAAATATCCACAAGGTTACCCCCAATACTAATGAATTGATGATATGTCGAAGGATAGAGTTAGCTAGGGTGGAGAAAGCATAAGAATTTCTCGGTTAAATCATTTTATAGAATACTTAACTATGGTGGTGTTAAATCAGAATTTGCAAAAAATATTTGGAAGGTTCAGATATCTTTACAAGTTAAAATCGTTGTTTGGTTGGCACATAGGAACCGTATTTTCACTATAGTTAACCTTGCTAGCAAGAAATGGGTGGTCTGTTTAAATGTGGTCTTTGTGTGTGTGATTTTTTATTTATTTATTTAAATTTTTTTGTGGGGTGAGGGGTAATGAGTCCATTGATCACCTATTCCTTTTCTGCCCTTCAACTAGTGAGGAATGGGATAAGTTTTGTGATAGATTTCACATTCAGTCGCCCCCTACTGCCTTCCAAGATCTTCGTGGAGCCTGGAGGACATTAAATATCCAAAATAATTACTCTACCTTTATAGGATATAGTGGTTTCTTGTGTTTGTTAGCTGATATGGAAAGAACAAAATAAGTGTCTTTAAGAATTCTGCAAAGTCAATTACATTCACAATCAATTGGATTGATGCAACGACTTGCATCTTCAAGGGTTAAAAGATGGGCTAGACTGGTGTTGTTGGAGAGCACTAAAGGATATGGATATGGACCGGGAAGCTTCGGCTGTAGAGGAGCAGTCATGACAGGACGAGCCGGAGGAGTAATTGGACAAGCTTAGATTCTAGCGTCTGAGAGAAGGATAAACGCTGGCGTTTCCTTCTGGCTGTTAGCTGGATCATTCAGTTGATGATATGTAGTTCTAGTTTGCTTGATGTAAACAGGGTTTTGTCCCTTTGCACTGAATTATATGCTTTTGTGGGTATTCAGGGTTTGTTATCTAGACTCTTTACCTAGTTTTTCTTTTCCATTTATCTTCTTTTAACATGCTTGTACTAGTTTCGTTAAATTTATCGTTTAATGGAACTCAGGGGCTTTTTGCCTTTGTTTTAGCGATAAAAGAGAAAGCTTTGGTAACCTACCAATCCCCTAACCTGGCTCAATACACTGCAATGAAAAATATTTGGAAAGATTCGATTTTTATCGTTTCGGAACTGTACACTTATCTATCTCCCCTAAGCTACACCACAACAAGCAATCTCTCCCAAACCTAGGGTTTCCACAAACTGACAATACGTAGCAACCCACAACCCCTAGCCACAATCCACGACCACAAAAACAACCCCCAATGTTATTTTCCTAGCCCTAATCAAATCACAATCAACATTTGATCAAAATAAAAGAAATAGATCTAAAGGAAGCACCTTCTCGACGGGGAGGGTGTAGAGAGCGGTGGCGATGGCGGCGATGAGGAGGAGGAAGAAGGAAAGCCTGACGAGCGACGCCCAAGAGACGGCCATTGAAGAGAGCAGGCGGCGGCGCCAAGGCCTGCAGTCCTCGTCGTCGTCGCCCTCCCTCGAGATCCCCTGCTTTCGAGCCCTCAATCCCCCAATATTTGCCAGATTTAACAACTGATGATCGCTGCACAATATCATCTACAAATTCGATTCGCTGCACAATATCATCTACAAATTCGATTCGTTTCGATTCGATCGTTTCTTCGATTCTCTTCGATGATCTTATATTATATCAAGATTTGTTGCAAATCAAATTCTTTCAAATTAAGGAAAAGAAGCTGGGCCTCTTTCATATTTCTCCACGCACACACGCTTTCGCCACTCATTTCATTAACCACCGAGATTAGCGCTCTTTCCTCTTAGTTTTAGCTTTCTTTTGTCTTTGGATCTGAAGTTAATGAGCCCACATAGCAAAGGCCCACTTGGTTACCTTGGGTTCAGTTTGGGCTACCAGCCATGCAGTATCCGAAATGCTTACGGATGTAAAACGACAAGAATAATCCTGACTGGGCTCTGTATCCATGTCCCAGTCTCCGAGACCTACCGGATATGGATATGATAAGATTTCCTAATCCAAATGGACTTTTTCTTTAAAGAGTTAATTTGATATCAAACAAGATGAAAATGAGCGGTATAACTTGAATTATTAGTAAATCGTAAAATCAAAATGCATTCAAATAGGTGTGCTTGGTAGTAGGAAATAATATATATGGTAATTCTAAGTTCTCATGAAAAATTGCTGCCTTATTTTCTTATGTAAAAAATATTTCCTTGAGTATAGGATAACCATAGAAATCAGACAACCCCATTTCATTGGAATTCTATTCCTCCAAAATTGATGTCCATCTTTGATTACCATGAAATATTCCTGTTAACACAAAAAGTGCCACAAGCGCCCGCCACCTGCAGACAACCGCCAGCTGGCCGTTCAACCACCCTCGGACGCCCACTCACGACCCTTCGTCCATCATTCTGCCACCGGTCGACGGTTGCACATACATATGTTACTGGGAATGATTAAAACGTATCAAATTACCGGTCGACGGTTGCACATGCATAATCTTACATTTCATGTACCAAGAGCAACCTTAGCAATTCAAATGCAAACTATGAATCATAAAAGCCCTTTTATTACATATATTGTTATGTGATCTTCCTGCAACAATTTTCATAAATCCTCTTTACTGGGTGTTTGGTACATGGTAATCCAGCAGGGAATTTACTTGGCGTTTGGTACGGTGGTAATCCAACGGGGAATCATAGCTTCTCATAAAATACACCCAAGCTTGTTTTGACATAAATGTTATTCATGGGAATTCAAGATCCCCACTATATCGTATTACCTCAAATCATGAAAATCTAATTTCCACTCAAATATATCCTCTTAACGCCGACTAGTGTTATGACAACCTGTCATCGGCCAATTCCCATCGTCAGGCCACTCAACTGCCGCCTTCTCACCACCAACCATTGTCGCCGGTGCATCTCGTTGTCAACCGCCACCTCAGCCGGCATTGGCAGTCGTCCACCCTCGTCGACTACCAAAAAGTGCCGCCCTCCATCGTCGACTGCCGCCCGCTCGTCGTTTGCCGCCTGGCAATTGTCACCCTACGTCGTTGTATGCAATCTTTTTCGTCGTCCCATCTACGATCACAACCACCGGTGCTCATTGCCGTTGTACATAGATATTAGCGGAAATGATCAAAATGTACCACGTTAATGCAACATTACCTGAAATCATATGCATGAGGATCACAATTCCAAGAATGTATGGATTCCCAGTAATCTTTCATTCCATCCCGTGTAAGCACCCAAGAAAAGGTGGTGTGATAAATAATATATAGGCACCATCCACAAGCTAAAACTTTCAGTGCTCATGTCATCAATAACATCTACGTTATGAGAATCTATCAATGAAAAACTAGCTGCCATGACATATAATACTTGTAGATTTAACCAAAGATGTGTAGTTTCTACGTAAACAGTTACGAAAAATCACAAAGTAAAACGAAAAGGATAGAAAAAAAAGAGATCAAATGAGAACGAGAACACAAGATTGATTTAACAGGGTTCAACCAATATTTTGACATATGTCCTCAATCAAAGGAGAAGCAGTCTAATATGATCTTAGAGATCGAGAGGGTATAATAAAAGTGGGGAACTCAAACCCTAATCCCAAATACATCCCAAATCTCACATTGAAGGAAACGGTCGTAATTCTCGAAGATTTCACAAAATTTCACACCGAAACCCTAATATATATATATATATATATATATATATATATATAATGGAGGAAAGATGCCATAGGAGGGAATTTCCTCCCATGGATCTTCCCTCATTTTTTCCGCCGATCGACACTCACCATCTTCATCGTTATCATCTAAGATGTGGATACACCAAATTTCATGTGATTCTACAACCATTTCACCGTTGATTTAGCAATGTAAAATATTCTATTGTCGGTAAACCGTTATTTTTTAACCCACTAAATCAACGGTGAAATGGTTGTAGAATCATATGAAATTTGGTGTACCCATATCTTAGATGATAACGATGAAGATGGTGGATACGGATCGTCGGAAAAAAATGAGGGAGGGAGTATTTTTTCGACGCCATAGGAGCAATTATATATATATAGAGAGAGAGAGAGAATAATGGAGGAAAGACGCCATAGAAGGGAATTCTCTCTCCTATGGCGTCGAAAAAATACCCCCTCCCTCATTTTTTCGACGATCGACACGTACCATCTTCATCGTTATCATCTAAGATGTGGGTATACCAAATTTCATGTGATTCTACAACTTTTCACCGATGATTTAGCAGTAAAAAGTTCTATTATCGGTAAATCGTTAATTTTGAACCCACTAAATCAACAGTGAAAAAGTTGTAGAATCACATAAAATTTGGTGTACCCATATCTTAGATAATAACGATGAAGATGGGGGGTGCCGATCGTCGGAAAAAATAAGAGGGGGCGTATTTTTCCAACACCATAGGAGGAAATTCCCTCCTATGGCCTCTTTCCTCTCTCTCTCTCTCTATATATATATATATATATGAGATTAATGGAGGAAAGAGGTCATAGGAGGAGATTTCCTCCTATGGCGTGGAAAAAATACAACCTCCACCATTTTTTCCTACGATCGGCACCCATCATCATCATCGTTATCATTTAAGATGTGCGTACACCAAATTTCATGTGATTCTACAACTTTTTCACCGTTGATTTAGTGGGTTCAAAATTAACGGTTTACCGACAATAGAACTTTTTACATTGCTAAATCAACGGTGAAAAAGTTGTGGAATCACATGAAATTTGGTGTACCCACATCTTAGATGATAACGATGAAGATGATGGGGGCCGATCGTCGAAAAAATTGATGGAGGTTGTATATTTTCCACGCCATAGGAGGAAATTTCCTCCTGTGGCCTCTTTTCTCCATTATTCTCTCTCTCTCTCTCTCTCTCTATATATATAATTCAAATACTTGCAACTCAAATAAGGTCTCTGTCCCCTCATCCCAAGAAGGTAGGCTTTGGGCGGGGCCTGAGCCCCCGGTCACGGCATCGACTTGTCCTACATCTAAGAGGGCTCTAATAACTTTAGGTTCGACCATAGAGCTCCGCAAGCAGTCCAATAGGTATCAATCATAAGCGATGCGGATACACGTTACATAATTCAAAGCGTGCACAACACAGACTTTCCTCTTCGGTATAGGTCCTACAGGAGTTCACTGGTTCGATTCCCGACGCAAAAGTTAAGCCTCCAGAAAGGCGAAAAGACACTTATAGCGCTAGTGTCAAAGCTTAAGAAACAATACAGGAGCTGTTCAAGCGCAACCAGAAAGTTCAAGAAGTGCCAGCAGGGCTTAAGAACCATATGTCGATTCCTTAATGGAGCATAACAAAAGTCATGCAAGCCACTAATTAGAAAAGTGATGCAAACTTTATGTATGCATGGGTTGCAACAATAGTAAACTTTTTAGTCTGAACATAAGCTTATTATACATATATAGAGATCCTAAAAAAGTTAAAACCAGAATAATACATAGGTTGAGTCCATTGCCTTCACTCTTAAGAGATCGTCAATAGTTAAATTAATCTGCTTCCTGTGGGCAACAAATTGGCCTTAGCAGGAGATTAAAGACTAAACAAATACATGAATCATAGGTTAACTTTAAGCTAGTAGTTAAAAAGGGAGCAATTAATCATGAATAAGGAAAAGGACAGTCGAATGAATCCATTTCTTCTTCTCTTTTGAGCTGGCATACAATATCCTCCCACAATACCACCCTTGTTATCTAACCCACACTGAAAAAAGAATGGGAAATAAATTTAAAAAGAATGACAGGAAAAAAATTAAAGGGTGGATCCTCACCTCCATTAGCTTTTAATTCTTTCTTCTTCATTCATGTGGATGGCCGCCCGTAAACTTTTTCGGCTCTTTCATGTGTTTTGCTTCATAGTCAACCCCCGCTTGATGAAAAAAGAGTTAGACAATAGTGGTAATGATGACGTATCGCATGAAAATTGAATTGTGGAATATGTTGCTTATGTGACATGGCCAGAATTGAAGGATACATCTTATGCACTATACTTGCGTGTAGGTTGAGGTTTATTCAACCAAAATATGACCACTTTTTAGATTGAGTGAAGAGTGAAAAATTGTGTTATGATAAACAAATTGTTTCAAGAGAACGGACTTGCTTGATATAAGTTTAGTTTTTGGATCTTGGTTTGTCACGACTCACCCCCAATATAGAGAGTATTGTCCGCTCTGGCCGAACCCGCACGGTTTTGTCCTGCAAGGCGAACTGGACCCGACCAGAGGCCACTTGCACCCATCCCAAAACTTCCCTGGCTCAAGCACGCTTAACTACGGAGTTCTTAAGCTCCTGTAGTGCCGGTTCACTTAAAAGGCGTCTCTGTATTGAAGAGCGGTATCATTCCATTTATAGTACAGATCTGTCCTCTTTCGGAATGTATCCCGAAAATTCCCTATTGTTTTAGGGTGGGTCCCAAATGCTTATCTGGTATAAATGAGTATACCGGATAATACCTGAGGTATTACATTCTCCACTACTTAAAACAATGGTTCGTCCTCGAACTACAGACCTACTATTGAGGAACCAGCTCTGATACCATTCTGTCATGACCCACCCCCAATACAGAGAGTATTGTCCGCTCTAGCCGAAGCCGCACGGTTTTGTCCTTCGGGGCGAACTGGACCCGACCAGGGGCCACTTCCCAGGAGGTCACCCATCCCAGAACTTCTCTGGCTCAAGCACGCTTAACTACAGAGTTCTTAAGCTCCTGCAGTGCCGGTTCACTTAAAAGGCGCCTTTGTATTAAAGAGCGGTATCATTCCATTTATAGTACAGATATGTTCTCTTTCGGAATGTATTCCGAAAATTCCCCATTGTTTTATAGTGTGTCCCCATGCTTATCTGGTAGAAATAGGTATACCGGATAATACCTGGGGTATTACATACAAAACCATGTTGTTTCCCCCAATCTGAGCAAAACTCTGTTCAAATTTTCAAAATTTGAAATGAAGCAGCGCTTCATAAAAGTGCCAGCAAGCAGCGCTTTCCGTTCTGAATGAGCTCTCTTTGCTGACGAAACTACTGCTTGTTCACTCCGTTGCTCACGTGCAAAACACGAGTGCGCTGGCGATGAGAGCGTCAGCGCTCTGAAGCAGCGCTCACGTGCAAAGCGTGAGTGCGCTAGCGCTAGAACTAAATGTTCCCCACCGTTGGATCAAAAATCCAACGAAGATGATAAATCATCAAGTTACCGGAATAAAATTCTGTTAAGAAAACATTCTTCAGAATCTTTCCAAACAAAAAGATTTTGCACTGTAAATCAGAGCACCGTTGGATCAATGATTCAATGGTGATTAAAAATCACAATGGTGCAGAATAAATTCCGCATGAGAAAATATTTCTCAATCTTCTGAAAAACAAGATGATTATCTTCTGTAAAACAGAAGCCCTAAGTTCAAAGATCCAACGGAAGGAAAATCCCCAAATCAATTAGAGAAAAGATCTCTTCAACTGATTCAACAAATCAGCTTGCCCTATATAAAGGTCCCAAGACTTCAAGTCTGAGAGAGAGGAACCCCCCTATAAACTTTGAGAAATTTCAAAGACAAAGAGCAAGCTCTCAGAAGAAAAAGATTTTCTTCAAGGTAAAAAAACCCAGAAAGATGAAATCATCTCATATAAAAAGAAGAATTTATTTCTTTTTCTAAGATCATAGATCTATAAGACCAAGGTCTTTCACAAAAGAGATCAAAATATCTTATCATAAAAAATAAGGGGAAGATCTTAATTTTCTTCAGATCATAGATCTATAAGACTGATGTCATTCCCAAAGAGATCAAAGTATCTCGTCATAAAAAAAGGGGAAGAAGAATTTCATTCTTTTCAATCCATAGATCTATAAAGACAGTCTTTCAATAGAAGAGATTGAAACATCTCCTAAAAAATAAGAACTTTGTTCTTAGATCCATGAGACAAAATCTCTATAAGAGAAAATTTAATTCTCAGGGCGCAGAGCTGCCTAAAAAGAGCATCAGCGCTCCAAATCTGGTGACAAGCGCCAAGCGCGCCACGTGCTTCTCACGTGTGCGCTATTTAACATAAGCGCTTTGCGCTCATTAACAGAAAGCGCTTTGCGCTCATTAACAGAGAGCACTCTGCGCTCATTAATTGGCACTCTGCGCTCATTGACTGGCGCACAGCGCCAAGCGTACCATGTGCTCCTCATGTGTGCGCTAAGAGAACATAAACTGTTCTTTAAATAAAAGCCCCAGAGCTATAATGAGTGCCCGGCACTCAATAAAAGATAAAAATAATTGTCAGAATTCAAACCAATGTTCAGTATTGTTAAATGTTTAACATTTTAACTGAATGGGTCGAGCCCAAGTTGGCTGTTAAACCCTCATTTGGATTAATTGAGCCCATATGCTCATAAATCTCAGATCTTAGTCCCAAATTGGACTATAAATCTCCCAACCAATATTGGTTTAAGGGTACATCTCTTCACTCCTTTGATATTTTTCGTTGTAATCCTTCAACGTTTTCAGAGAGGTGACGGGTCCCGACAATCATACATTCCATGGACTGTGGGGTCCTTAAACTCATGGACTATGACGTCCTTAAACTTTGCGGACTGTGGGGTCCTTAAACTCATGGACTATGACGCCTTTAAACTGGACTATGATGTCCTTAAACTTTATGGACTGTGGGGTCCTTAAACTCATGGACTGTGGGATCCTTACACTTTACGAACTATGACGTCTATAAACTGGACTATGATGTCCTTAACTTTATGGACCGTGGGGTCCTTAAACTCATGGACTATGATGTCCTTAAACTTTATGGACTGTGAGGTCCTTAAACTCATAGACTATGATGTCTTTAAACTTTACAGACTATGATGTCTTTAAACTGGACCGCAGTGTCCCTAAACTAAAGCAATAGAGCCCAAATGCTCTTTTGTTGGATCTAAATGATCATGTTAAGTAGATCTTAGTCTAAATTTAGACTAACGTATCCTTAAAAAATGTTTAAATTGATCTTAGTCTCAAATGAGATTAACGATCCTTAAACCCAACCCAAACCCAAATCTAAGAAAATACGGATTTGGACTAATCCACACCCTACGGGTGACAACATAAATTAGTCTCCGTATACAATCCACGGGCAACCAAAAATTAAAAAAACACACACGACACAAAGTGACCATCTGGAGAAGGAGAAAGTGGTTACCGCGATGCGGTAGCGTAATTAACTGCAGGGGCTTGCGCCTGCACGGAAGAGAGTCGAAATCAAAAACCCCTCGTACACGAGGGGGAATCTGACGAAGTCTACTACAATGGCCGCATCTGTCTAAACCTCCGATATACGGTGCCATAAATCAACTTGGCATTTTCGAAGAGGTGGACGGATAAAACTAAATAGCATCTGCTCCCAAATTCAGGAAAGACGAACCTACGCGGTTCCGTCTCATGTCTTTCGGCGGAGAACAGATTCTGGCACGCCCGGTGGGACCTTTTCCTCTTTCCACTCCACACTTCGTGTGTCGTGTTTCGCGAACGAATCGCGGTTTGCTATGGTTGCCCCTGGATTCGAGGTACTAAAATTTGGTGTTTTGCTCCGTGCAGAAAAAGAAGATCAATGGCTTCCAACTGCTCCAGCTGCAACAACAACTCTCGTTCCGCCTCATCTGGAGGAGTAACCTATGAGCCCCAAGCGGCCTCCCTTTTCACAATGCCGGTGGAACAAGTGACCCAAGCCACCACTGGGCTATTCTTCGGGACCATGATCCCACCAACGAGCTTCAGCGTTCAGAGGCCGCCACAGGAAGCTGCGAAGAAGTCGGTCTTTGATCGGCTTGCAACCACTACGGCCCATCTCAACGGGTCGCCCAAGCCCAGTGCCTCGGTTTTCAACAGACTGGGGCAAAGCTCAAGTAGGCCCATGAAGAAGCCCGCGATACCTGAGGCGGCCATCCCGAAGCGGATAGCCATTCCTGCTCCTGCAGTCATCAAAGAGGCTTCTCCTGCTAAGAGGTCGGTCTTTGCAAGACTGGCCATTTCAGCTCCCACTCCAGGCGAGACCATCAAAACTGCTTCCCTTATGCGAAAATCTGCCTTCGACAGATTGGCCATCCCTTCTCAACGGACGTCGGTCTTTGACAAGCTAACCATAACAACAGACCCTCATCAGAGCAGGAGTCATGAAGAAGCTCACCCAACAGCAAAAGTGGTCCCGGCCGCTCGACATGCTCGCCGTCGTCACTGGCGCCGAGTAAGAAAGGCTAGGGGCAGCTCTCCTTCTGGACTGACTCCGCCAGCTCCAATGGTGGAAGTTGATGTTGCTGTTCCAACTGGGAACAGTTTTGAACCACTTAAGAGGGTGCGCAAGAACTCTCCGACGGCCGTGCTGAAGAGATCTCCTCCACCCGTGGAGAGCGCTACAAAGGCGAAGCTGGAGCAGCCTCCTCGGCGGATGTCCTCTAAAATTCACAAGGTCTGGCGACAAGTCCAAGACTCGGTGATCAATTAAGACCACTCCCGCCGACCGAAAAAGATGAAAGTTCGGCGAGAAGAGGACCACCTTGTCAAGCCACAGAAGGCGTCATCTACTTGGGTGCCCGCTACAACGGCTCCCTCAACTTCGACCGCCCACAAAAGAAGGAGGCCGGAGAAAGTCCCCGTGTTCGCGACGAGTCTTAAGAACACTGAATCTAAACGCCCCAAGTCTGGGGGCTGCAGTGTGTTTTCCGTCACCTCATTGAGATGGGAATGCGCGCGCGCTTGTCAGGCACATTACAGATTCTCTCTGCCTAGGGTAGGCTGGGGGTTATTAATTGTGGGAATTCGAATCTCCGACAGCCGCGGACTAAGCCGCCGTTAATTACCTCTCGCCTTTGGAGCGAGGGAACCTCCGATTAACGGGTTAAACTGGTCATGCAAACTCAATGTGCAGTGTTGTGTTTTGAAAGGGGTTTTTGGATACATCGGGGGCCCCGCAGAGTTTTTACGGGGGACAGTGTTGTAGGGTATGTGTGTGTATATGTATGTATATATAAGGAAAGGGAATCCATAGGATGCGTGGGCCAGCGCCCCACGTGCCCGGCACGTGGGCGCTTGAGTGCTGGGCGCTTAGGCGCTAGCGCATCACGTGCCCGGCACGTGGGCGCCGAGCGCTCGAGTGCTAGCGCTTCACGTGCCCGGCACGTGGGCGCCGAGGCGTTTGAGCGCTGGGCGCTCGACCGCTAGCGCATCACGTGCCCGGCACGTGGGCACCGAGCGCTCGAGCGCTAGCGCTTCACGTGCCCGGCACGTGGGTGCCAGGCGCTTGAGCGCTCGGGCGCTTGAACGAAAGGCGCTCGAGCGCTAGCGCATCACGTGCCCGGTACGTGGGCGCCGGGCGCTTGAGCGCATAGGCGCTAGGCGTTGGGCGGCTTGGACGCTAGGCACTTGAGCGCTAGGCGCTCGGGCGCTTGGACGCCGACGAGAAAAGGGGGTTTTTAGCCCCAGAAAGAGGATTTAGAGTGAAGTTAAAATCCTAAGATATTTTTGGAGATGATGAAAGGGGCTTCTCCCTTGAGCTCTGGATCTTCCCAAAGTGGGATTTTTGGAGATGGGTCTCCTTCCTCCTCTTCTGTCGGCTGGATCTTGAAGAACAAGACGTATGAGATTTTAAAAATCTCTCCTTTTGGAGATCTAATGGAAGATCTAAGTTCCCCTTTGTGGGTTTTGTGGCGAAAAACTATTTAGTTTTGGAAAAAGGAGAGTAAAACTCTTGATTTAATTCAAAAAAAAAAGAAGATTTGGAACCTTGAGGAAGGAGAAGGAGGCACAAAAATCCTAACTTTTGGGGAGAATGAAAAGTATCTTAGATATTTTCATTATGTTGCCTCTTATAGGCTTACATATTTACATATAGCCCCTTGGGCTTTACAAAATGGCATTTTGCCCATCCCATGGCTTATGTGCCATTTCTTTTTGCACATAAGCCACGGGCTTTACAAAAATTTGGCTTTATGCCCATTTTGCTTACATTCATGCATAAAAAATTACATAAAAATTATTTATTACATGATTTTTATTTTGGCATGGAGGAGGGCCGGCCGCTTCATGTTCGGACTCGACCTGGGCATGGGCCCACTTGATCTGGGCTTAGGCCCACTTGGCTTGGGGTTGACATTGACTTTGACTTGGTCAACCGGGGTGCAATTTTCGACCCCAGCAAAGTGCCCCCATCAATAAATGCACACTACATATGTGGGTCGTGTGCATGAAATTGATGGATCTTCTTTTATATGGAGGCGATTTGATTTGGTTCCCGCTTTTTAGGAAGCCAGCACTGCCCTTTTCACGACATGGACGGTCGACGCCTGACGCGTCTCCAAGACGGAGTGTCCGTGGTAGACGTTTCCCTGACCCGGAGTGATTTGGTTCTCTCTTTGTAGGAAGCCTGCACTGCCCTTTTTACGACATGGACGGTCGATGCCCTGACCCGGAGCGATTTGGTTCCCGATTTGTGGGAAGCCTACACTGCCCTTTTTAAGACATGGACGGTTGACGCCCTGACCCGGAGAGATTTGGTTCCCGATTTGTGGGAAGCTTGCACCGCCCTTTTTGCGACATGGACGGTCGACGCCCTGGCCCGGAGCGATTTGATTCCCGATTTGTGGGAAGCTTGCACTGCCCTTTTTGCGACATGGACAGTCGACGCCCTGGCCCGGAGCGATTTGGTTTCCGATTTGTGGGAAGCCTGCACTGCCCTTTTTACGACATGGACGGTCGACGCCCTGACCCGGAGTGATTTGGTTCCCGATTTGTGGGAAGCCTGCACTGCCCTTTTTACGGCATGGACGGTCGACGCCTGACGCGTTTCCGAGACGGAGTGTCCGTGGTAGACTTTTTCCTGACCCGGAGTGATTTGGTTCCCTCTTTGTAGGAAGCCTGCACTGCCCTTTTTACGACATGGACGGTCGACGCTTGACGCGTCTCCGAGACGGAGTGTCCGTGGTAGACTTTTCCCTGGCCCGGAGCGATTTGGTTCCCGATCCGTGGGAAGCCTGCACTGCCCTTTTTACGACATGGACGGTCGACGCCCTGGCCCGGAGCGATTTGGTTCCCGATTTGTGGGAAGCCTGCACTGCCCTTTTTACGATATGGACGGTCGACGTCCTGGCCCGGAGCGATTTGGTTCCCGATTTGTGGGAAGCCTGCACTGTCCTTTTTGCGACATGGACGGTCGACGTCCTGGCCCGGAGCGATTTGGTTCCCGATTTGTCGGAAGCCTGCACTGCCCTTTTTACGACATGGACGGTCGACACCCTGATCCGGAGCGATTTGGTTCCCGATTTGTGGGAAGCCTGCACTGCCCTTTTTGAGACATGGACGGTCGACGCCTTGGCCCGGAGCGATTTGGTTCCCGATTTGTGGGAAGCCTACACTGCCCTTTTTGCGACATGGACGGTCGACGCCCTGGCCCAGAGCGATTTGGTTCCCGATTTGTGGGAAGCCTGCACTGCCCTTTTTGCGACATGGACGGTCGACGCCCTGGCCCGGAGCGATTTGGTTCCCGATTTGTAGGAAGCTTGCACTGCCCTTTTTACGACATGGACGGTCGACGCCCTGACCCGGAGCGATTTGGTTCCTGATTTATGGGAAGCCTGCACTACCCTTTTTATGACATGGATGGTCGACGCTTGACGCATCTCCGAGGCGGAGTGTCCGTGGTAGACTTTTCCCTGGCCCGGAACGATTTGGTTCCCGATTTGTGGGAAGCCTGCACTGCCCTTTTTACAACATGGACAGTCGACGCCCTGGCCCGGAGCGATTTGGTTCCCGATTTGTGGGAAGCCTGCACTACCCTTTTACGACATGGACGGTCGACGCTTGACGCATCTCCGAGGCGGAGTGTCCGTGGTAGACTTTTCTCTGACCTGGAGCGATTTGGTTCCCGATTTGTGGGAAGCCTGCACTGCCCTTTTTACGACATGGACGGTCGACGCCCGATTTGCCTTGCTCTGCTTCTTGCAGTGTCATGGGTGATCTTAACTTGCTCCCCTTCTTGCGGCGTCGAGATTGGATTCTGACTTGCTCCGCTTTCGGCGGTGTCGGGGTTGAAGTTGACTTGTTGATTGTGATTTGGGTTGACATCAGCATCGCTATACCGGAATATGGTACCAGGAGCGAATCATCATCTGTCATGAGAGGATTTGGGGATTTGGTTTTGGTTTGGCATCTGCATTGCTGCACTGGAATAATGCCAGGAGCAACTCATCATTTGCCCCGGGAGGATTTGGGAATTGGTAGCTTAGGAGACAGGTTTAGATCCCGATCACCTAAGGCTTTTCAATTTTATGGGCCGCAAGGGTCCCATAAAAGCATTTTCTCCCTACGAGTCGAAAGGATCTCGTAGGTGTATTTTCTCCTTGGGAGTCGTGGGGACTCCTAAGTGTGTTGCTCTTTTGTGAGTCGTAAGGATCTCACGCGGGAATTTTCTCCTCACAAAGTCAAGAGGACTTTATGAGTGCATTTCATCTCTTTTTCACGAGTTTGCACCCTTTCGGGTTTTCACAAACTCGTCGGCAGTCCTGCTGTTTTTACTCACGGAGCCCTTTCGGGTTTTCATCCGTACCCATTTTGTTTGTGGACATACCTTTTTTTCCCACGTCGGTGGGACTTTGAATGTGGTCTCGCCGGTAGGACTTGGGAGAGATTGGGATCGTTTTACGCCCGTGGATTGTATACTGTTTTGCAGGATGTATGATCCAGACTGTAGGGCCGGAAAATTTTTGGGATTTTGTTGGCGTCTGCATCGCTGCACTGGAATATGGTACCAGGAGCGACTCATCATTCTTCGTTGGGGTATGGGATTTGGTTGGCGTCTGCATCGCTGCACTGGAATATGGTACCAGGAGCGACTCATCATTCGCCGCTTGGGATTTGAGTTTGGAATTTGGTTGGCGTCTGCATCGCTGCACTGGAATAGGGTACCAGGAGCGACTCATCATTCGCCACTTGGGGATTTGGATTTTGGTCGGCGTCTGTATCGCTGCACTGGAATATGGTACCAGGAGCGACTCATCATTCGCCATTGCCTATTGGGAAGCGATGGCTTAGGAGACAGGTTTAGATCCCTATCACCTAAGGCTTTTCAATTTTATGGGCCGTTAGGGTCCCATAAAAGCATTTTCTCCCCACGAGTCGTAAGGATCCCATAGGTGCATTTTCTCCTTAGGAGTCGTGAGGACCCCCAAGTGTGTTTTCCCTTTATGAGTCATAAGGATCCCACGAAAGTTTGTTCTCCTCTGTATCGTGAGGACACATGAGTGGGTCTTTCCAAATGGAGCATAATTCCGCGGGCGGAGACCAGACGCGTAACTGGTGGTTGCGGTGGGGCATGGGTATGATGAGAATTATTTGAGCCCGTGGATTGTATACGGTGCGGTCAACTTGGGGACCAACCGTAGGGCCGGAAGATTTTTGGGAATTTGGATTTTGGTTGGCGTCTGCATCGCTGCACTGGAATATGGTACCAGGAGCTACTCATCATTCGCCGTTGGGATATGGGGTTTGGAATTTGGTTGGCGTCTACATCGCTGCACTGGAATATGGTACCAGGAGCGACTCATCATTCGCCGTTTTTTTACCGCGATTGCTCTATCATTTCAGCTTTTCTTATCGCGAAGGTCGCGGTTGCCCTATCATTTCGGCTATTTATTCGCGGTTGCCCTATCATTTCGGCTTTATTTTACTCGCTGATTTTTACTGCGAGTTGCTCCATCATTTCGGCTTTTTTTTTATTATTATTTTTTGTTTTATTTACACATTTTTACATTCCCAGTTTAACGACTTAGAGGTCGACTGTTCCCAGTTTAATGACGTGGTGGTCGTCGGTTCCCAGTTTAAAGACTTAGAGGTCTATCATTCCCAGTTTAACGACGTGGTGGTCAGCTGTTCCCAGTTTAAAGACTTAGTGGTCATCTGTTTCCAGTTTAACGACTTGGTGGTCATCTGTTTCCAGTTTAACGACTTGGAGGTCATCTGTTTCCAGTTTAACGACTTGGTGGTCATCTGTTTCCAGTTTAACGACTTGGAGGTCATCTGTTTCCAGTTTAACGACTTGGTGGTCATCTGTTTCCAGTTTATCGACTTGGTGGTCATCTGTTTCCAGTTTAACGACGTGGTGGTCATTTATTTCCAGTTTAACGACTTGTTGGTCATCTGTTTCCAGTTTAACGACTTGGTGGTCATCTGTTTCCAGTTTAAAGACTTAGAGGTCTACTGTTTCCAGTTTAACGACGTGGTGGTCATCTGACGGGGAGCTTAGAGAAGATACCCGATCGAGCAGTTGTCAAGGGCACCGCTGGAGCTTGCATGAGATGCCTTATTACTTTGTCGGTGTTGATGGCCTTGCCCCCAGCTGGGGCCAAGGAAAGCCGTTCAAATACCGACTTGCGTTCAAATATGGCAATTGGAAATTGTTAACCCCTGCAAATAGAAATATGATTTCAGTATAGACAATCGATATGTATATTGATTGAGCTGGCATGAATGTTTAACCCGAAATATGGGAGGAGAGATAGGTCCCACCGTGCATGCCAGAATCTGTAGGGTGTTTTTCGTCACCCTATTGAGATGGGAATGCGCGCGCGCTTGTCAGGCGCAATATAGATTCCCCCTGCCTAGGGTAGGCTGGGGGTTATTGATTGTGGAAATCCGAATCTCCGGCAGCCGCGGACTAAGCTGTCGTTAATTACCCCTCGCTTTTGGAGCGAGTGAACCTCCGATTAACGGGTTAAACTGGTCATGTGAACTCAATGTGCAGTGTTGTGTTTTGAAAGGGGTTTTTGAATACATCGGGGGCCCCGCAGAGTTTTCATCTTTTACTAAGTCTATTTCTTGTTTCGGAACGGCTGCGTACTTATCATGACTCCTCCTGGAAGATATATCCGTATGTAACGCCTCTGCATGCGTGTCACATCTCTAATGTCAGCGGAGTGGAACGTCGTCTCGTCATAATCTCGTACTAACCTATTACTCCAGTTTTCTCTAATGTCGACTGATTCGGACTCATCTCTTCGTTCATCTCTTCGTGGCTGCATGGACTGCGCTCCAACGGCTATACTCATATCTGGAGTCTCCCAAGCAATGTATCCCATCACATGATATCCGAATGAAAGTCGAACCATTCGATCGATTCGTCCAAACCTCATAATCCCCCAAGGGGTCAACATCTTTAGTACAGTTTAATAATATCGAGTACATGCCACAGTACTTATGGACCAACCGTAAAAGGGCAAACCCAAGCCTCATTAATGGCACCGCTGAATTGCCGCAAACCCTAAGGTTTAAAGGCGTTCTCATGGTCATTATATCAAGTTAGGGCTTCATTCTTCTAGAGGGTCCACGGAATTACTTGCATGTTTCTCCGAATACTTTAAACTTGGAAAAATGGGTTCCTGACATTCGATCGTCTTCGATCGACTCTCAACGTACCTGCGTGAAGTCTTCTCAAGCTGGAATCAATCAATATGATGACCTCGCATCGGGGTAAGCGAACGAACCGCATGTCCTAGTCATCCATCCTTGGTGACTAGCGATCTTCTATCATATCTCTAAGTATATACTCGTACTGCATTAGCTCCAAACATCTAGGGCGATATCTTGTCATTCGCAGTAATAACTGGCTCATTCGTCTGCACGCTGAACAATGCCTCAATCATCAAGAGTAATCGGTGCATTGACGGTCATCACATTCTGGCCGGCCTCTAGCAGTGGCCCAATCCTCTGGTGCCGATCTGCACGTCTGAGAAATCTCATAAAAGCGATCCATCAAACACTCATGGCGCGAAAAACACAATAAAACGACGCATCTATGCAAATCGTATGTCCCTGGAATCACGCCCTGGTCAGTCTTCGTCCGTGACGAGCTCGTGCTGACGCAACTCTAGCCGTAGCTCTCCCTCTGCTCGTGTAATCATGGCAGCAAAATCATAAACCAATATCGATGAGTATAGATCATGAATGAATATAATGTTGTGCAAGGAAATGTGCATCCTAAGGCTTCTTAAGCGGAGTAGCGTTGTTCCCCCAATCAGAGCAAGGCTCTGTTTGAATTTTGAAAATTCAAATTTTGGAAGCAACGCTTCAAATTTCGAGCATTGCGCGCAACGCGCCGCGTGTCAGAAGTTGATACGTCAACGCAACGCCCGAGGCAGTGTGTCCAATCAGAGCAAGGCTCTCTTAAAAAATAAAAGTATGCAACGTTCAGATTGCGCAAGCGCTGCATTGCGCGACACGTGTCTGCGCAGTTGCGCAAACCCAACTGCGCAAGCACAATTGCGCAAGTGCCGCACGGCGCGACACGTGTCTGCGCAGTTGCGCAAACGCTGCTGCGCAAGCGCTGCGCGACACGTGTCTGCGCAGTTGCGCAAGCACAATTGTGTAAGTGCCGCACGGCGCGACACGTGTCTGCGCAGTTGCGCAAACGCTGCTGCGCAAGCGCAGCGCTGCGCGGCACGTGTCTGCGCAAGCGCTGCGCTGCGCGGCACGTGTCACGCGCTGGGGGAGTTGCGCAAAACAGAATAAATCTTTTCTGTTCTTGTTAAAACAAGAAGATTTTCTTCTGTAAAGCAGGGGCCTTTGGATCAAAGATCCAACGGTGGGGAAAATTCCCCAAATCACTCAGAGAAAGATCTCTTTAACAAATTTAACTAATTTGTGAGCACTATAAAAAGGGCCCCAGATTTCATTTCAAGATCATCAACAACTTGCTAAAAAAAAGGAAAGAGAGGACTCTGAAGAACTCCTCAAGAATAAAAAAAAAGGTAAAAACCTTTGAAAGAAGAGAAATTTCTCTTATGAACAAGATCATGGATCTTCAATAAATAAATAAATAAAATAAAATAAAAATAAAAATAGTGCCTTGCACTTGTTATGAACCTTTGGTTCTCTGAAACAAGGAAAAACTTGTTTAGATCAAGGGATTAAAAAGTGCTTTGCACTTCTGTTTTGAATCTAAAAAGATTTTTAGTGCTCTGCACAAATGCAATGCATTTCCTAAAAGGGCCAGGCCCAAATTAAAAAGACCTAGTAGGCCTAATTAAATTGCAGTGCAATAAAAGGGGGCAGAGCCCAAACAAAATAGATGCTCTGCATCATTTATAAAAGGGCAGAGCCCAAACAAAACAAAAATAATGCAGTGCATTATTTTAAAAAAGGGACAAAGCCCTAACTCAGGTCTAATAGACCAAAGACCAATAAAAATGTGGAACATCCAACTGGACTTAGCCCAGTCATGGCCATAAGTCCTTAAATTAAATTGACTGAGCACGACTGCTTTTTTTTAAATTAATTTATGTCCGGTTCGAGGGTACATCTCCGAACTTCTCTGACACCTATCGTTGTAATCCTTCAACGACGTCAGAGAGGTGACGGGTCCCAACGACCACACACCCATATGGACTGCGGGGTCCTTAAACTCGTGGACCGAAATGTTCTTAAACTAATATCGGACCGAAACGTCCTTAAACTAACGACGGACCGAAACGTCCTTAAACTAATATCGGACCGAGACGTCCCTAAACTGGAATATGGACCACCACGTCCCTAAACTGGCGATGGACCACCACGTCCCTAAACTGGAAAATGGACCACTACGTCCCTAAACTGGAACAATAGAGCCTCCAAATGCTCTTTTGCCGGATCTAAACGGTCCCGTTTAAGTTGATCTTAGCCCCAAATACGGCTAACGTATCCTTAGACATTTAAATGAATGATAAAACCCCAAATCAACTTTGGTTCAAGGGTACATCTCTGAACTCCTCTGACACCTGTCGTTGTAATCCTTCAACGACGTCAGAGAGGTGACGAGTCCTGACGACCATATATTAAATGAATCACTACGTTAAGTTGATCTTAGTCTAAAACAGGGCTAACGTATCCTTAACGAACGTTTAAGTTGATCTTAGCCGCAACGCGACTAATGTATCCTTAAACTAAAAACACCAAACCCAAATCTAAGTAAATACGGATTTGGACTAATCCACGTCCTACGGGCGACGGCATTACTCAGTCTCCGTATACAATCCACGGGCAACCACGAATAAAACAAACACCCACGACACGAAGTGAAATTCTGGAGAAGGAGAAAGTTGTTACCGTGACGCGGTAGCGTAATTAACTGCAGGGGCTTGCGCCTGCAGGGAAGAGCGTCCCCACAATCAAAAACCCCTCACCCTGAGGGGGAATCTGACGAAGTTTGCTACATCGGCCGCATCCGGCTAAACCTCCGATACACAGTGCCATAAATCAACTTGGCATCTTCGGAGAGGTAGACAGATAAAACCAAATAGCATCTGCCCCGAAACTCAGGCAGGACGCAAAGTCCGCGCCGCCTTTTGGAGGGGAACAGATTCCGGCACGCCCGGTAGGACCTTTTCCTCTTTCCACTCCACACTTCGTGTGTCGTCCTCGCGAACCAATCGCGGTTTGTTAAATGGTTGCCTTCGGATTTCAAGTTACTAAGATTTGGTCTTTTGTCTGGCGCAGAACTCAAGATGCAATGGCCTTCAACTGCACCAAACGCTCCACCTCCCCCGGAGGTGTAGCATATGGGCCCCAAGCGGCTTCCTTCCTCACTCTGCCAGTAGACCAGGTGACCCGAGCCATCACTGGCTTATTCTTCGGGACCATGATCCCACCGACAAGCTGCTCTATGCCAATACTTGCACCGGAGGTGAACAAGAAGTCGTTCTTCGACCGGCTCACTGCCACGACGGCCCCTGTCAACGGGTCGCCCGCTACCAAACCGACAACCTCTGTTTTCACCAGGCTAAATCAGAACTCTAAATTGGCTGTCCCAAAGAGGGCAACGACCGCTGTTCCGGAAGTCGTTAAGGCGGCTTCTCCCGCCAAAGAGTCAGTCTTTTCAAGACTGATGATTCCTGCTCCTGTCCCTGCACGAAGATCTGTCTTTGACAGATTGGATATTACTCCGCAAGGGACAACCTCAGTCCATAAAAGGTTAACACCAGCGGTGCCTCATTCAGACAGGAGGCAAAAAGAAGTTTTCTCTATCTCTGAGCCAATCCCAACGGCTCGTCGTGCTCGACGTCGCCATTGGCAACGAGTGAGGAAGGCAGGGTGCAACTCCCCCTCAGGGCTAACTCCACCGGCTCCAGTGGTGGAAGTCAACGCTGCTGTTCCAACTGGGAACAGCTTTGAACTGCTGAGGAGGGTACGTAAGAATTCTCCAACCGCTACACTGAAAAGATCTCCTCCGCCTGCGGAGAGAGCTCCGGAAACAAAACAAGAACAGCCCCCTCAACGGCTGTCTTCAAGGATTTATAAAGTTTGGCGAAGGGTTCAAGACTCTGTGATTGACCCAGGTCACTTTCGTCGCCAGAAAAAGGCGAAGGTGGAAAAAGACAAGGATTGTCACATTAAACAGCAGGGGACAGCAGCTGCTAGGGTGCCCCCTTCAATGGTTCCTTCAACCTCAACGGCCCACAAAAGAAGGAGGCCAGAGAAAACCTCTGCGTCAGCGGCAAAAGTTAAAAATGGTGAACCTAAACGCCCTAAGTCAGGGGGCATAACAGTTCATACGGTTTACATGGCATCGGGAAAAGAAGACAGCCGTACATCCACGGGTCATAGACCGCTTACACGATCAGTGACCAAGGCTCAGGAGCAGCAACAGAAGCTCCAGGAAATGATGAACGCTATGGCCGCACTTACAGGGCCGAAAGAAACCCCGGAAACATCCTCAGAAGAACGTCAAGAACAAGAAACGGACGCCGAATTCCTTCGGCGCGTGCTAGAAAAGAAAGATAAAGAAGCTGCGGAGCAGGCAGCCAACATAAAGAAAATGGCCCTCCTGTTCCAGGATATGGTGGGTATGATGATTCAACAAGATCCACCTGCTGGAGATCCCCTGATCATTCTTGAAGACGATAGGGGAGAGACATCGAATCCTCCACCGGCTCTATCCACAGCTAAAGAGGATACCATATCAAAAGCTGATCTGGATGAATACATCGCCCAGCAAATACGGGTGCATCAGGCGAGTGAAGCAGCCGGTCAGGTCGTAAAGACGGGGCGGCCATATCCGGGTTGGTACGATCAGATTAAGTACCCGCCAGGTTATACAATTCCTAAGTTCCATGTCTACAAGGGGACGGGCAATCCTCATCAGCATGTTGCCCAGTTCAGGGCGCTCTGCGGCAACACCGGCGGTGACGACAAGCTGTTGTTTCGCCAGTTTGTTGGAAGCTTATCAGATACGGCGTTCGAGTGGTATTCTGAACTCCTAAATGACTCTATTAAAACCTTCGCGGAGATGGAGCTGCTGTTCACTCAGCGTTTTGCAAGTGCCAGTGAGCGTACCCCGATGACGGCACTGATTAACGCCAGGGTAAAACCCGGCGAGACGTGGATTCAGTACGCTATACGATGGCGGAATTTATGGTCAAAGTGTGAGCAGCGCATTGAAGAAGCTCCCGCAGTGGGTATGTTTGTAGGAACCCTCGATCCACAAGCAACCATCTCACAATTTATGATGTTTTTCAAGCCAACTACCTTCCAGGCGTTGATTGACAAATTAGCGCAAATGGATCAAATGGGCCATAAACCCCCTCTTCCAAAGCCGGACTCTCGAAATGACAAAGGGAAGGGAAAAGCGATCGTCGTCGCTAATGCTCAACAACAACCGAGCGACTCGAAGCCGGTTGCTCGTCAAAATAATATGCGTCCGTACGTACCCCTTGAGGATAGGATGGGACGTCCTTATTCCTTTCCCCGCGATAAAACGAGGAGGTTATTCGAGCTGGCGTTGCGCAACAGACTCATAAATCTGCCAGATCCAAAACGTCCGTTGCAACCAAGTGATGTCAACGAGCCCAACTACTGTCCTTATCATCGAGTACTGGGCCATCCGATCGAAGATTGCTACGTTTTCAAGAATTGGCTTGAAAACCAGTACCGACAAGGCAAGTTCGTGTTATCTGACAAATGGAAGGTGAATCCCCCGCAGCCCCACACCTCTAAGGGGACGAATATGCCGGGGGCAACATGCTCTGTCATTGAAGAAGCTCCTTGGGAGGTTGTATTATCAGCCAAGACAAAGAGGATGCTAAACGACCTTCAGGCATGTCCAACGATCAAGTGGAAGAACCCGTTGGAACCGCAGGTCATTGAAGGGATGTTGAAGCCACGTCCAACTCCAAAGACCGATGGTGGTGGCTCAAACACTCGCAACCAGCCGTCAAAATCTTCGAAAAAGAAGAAGAAGAAATCTAAGAAACCCGTGAAGCCTGGCGACAAGCGCACGGACTTACAAAAGCAAATTGACGCGCTAGATGAATACAACCAAAAGGCGCGGACTCCCATTACGCTCCAAGAGTTCCTTAATCATGTCTTTCACGAGGAAGATGAGGGAGAAAGTTCATCGGATGAATCCGAGGAAAATGTAGCGAGCTGTCATATGATCTCCCATTCGATCACGAACGATGAGGAGACTCCTGGCACTGAAACGCTGGGGGCAGATACCGAATCAAAAATTCCGGAGCTATCAGTTGAAATGATTGACGCGTTCCTTAACGAAGCTTGACTGAAAAGTAAAGCTGATCGAGAACGCGAGATGGCTATATTTGAAAGGGCCAAGCGCCGGCGACTTGATGAAAGAGCTGAGACGATCCCGCTGGAGCAAAATACCTTCGCTACCGACAAAAGCCAATTCAAGATAAAGAAAAGATTTGCTAAGGCCACATCAATGGGCATGAAGCTACCATCCTCTGAAGGAAAAATTACTAGTGAAATAGAAATGCACCCCTCCTTTTGCTTATATCATCAGAAGGTTTCGCACCCCACTCAAAAATGCAAAGCTTTCGATAAATGGTGGCAAGGATATGTTGCTCGTCAACAACGCTTCAAGCGGGAAAAGCGTAAAACTCGTTGAGAGCAAAGAGATACGACCGAAGAGCTTAAAAGAACTACCGGCGATTGTCGCATGGTTAACACTGCCGGGTCACAAGTGCCTACATTCGGGAGCGATTCTGATGAAGAGCTGGAACTCGCCCCTCTCTTTAAAGAATCAACTTCAGGAAAAGAAGAAGAGCCAAAGGTTTGCGAAAATATCCAGCTACACAATCGGACGTTACCTGAAAAGAATCTCGGACCCTTAAACAAGAAAGATAAAGGGAAAGAAAAGGTTTCTGAGGATATTACTCTAGATGACCAAGTCGCGGAAGAGCTAACCGCCAAGAATCCGCCGAAAAGAAATAAGGTGGATTACAATGTCTTGGCGCATCTGAGGAAGCTGCCCTCACAACTCAGCGTTCTTGATGCCCTGTTACTATCAAAAGAGGCGAGGGATTCTTTGATTAAAGCGCTACAAGATCCGGACCAGTTCCAAGCCTTCCTGGCCGAAGAAAAGATGAAGGATGAGTTGGAAGAGGTGCACACGGCCGACGTTGCTTTAGGCGATGAAGACCTTCTCCTTGGGACGCGCGAACACAATCGCCCTCTCTATGTCTCAGGATACTGCCATGATATAAAGATAGGCAAAATCATAATCGATAATGGGTCGTCTGTTAATCTCCTCAACGTGCGGGTGTTGAAGGAAATCTGCATGAACGTCCAGCACCTTGCGCGGGACAAGATCACCATCTCCGGGTTCGACTCCCAATCGTCAAAGACTCTTGGATCTGTGATATTGACGTTATGCTTCGGGTTGCTCGTCACAGATATTAAATTCCATGTCATAGACGCCAAGACATGTTACAATGCTCTGCTCGGCCGACCATGGTTACACGAGTACAACATCATCCCTTCTACACAACATCAGTGTATGAAGTATTTTAAGGATGGTTTCGAGTATACCGTGACGGGAGAACTGAACCCGTTCTCTGTGAACGAGGTCCGCAAATACGAAGACGCCAAATACTTCTTACCGGATTTCGAAGACACGGAGAAGTGTCATAAGCCGGAGAACAAAACTAACGCAACCATCCCTGTCTTCGGCAGCGATACCGAGGAGGAGGAGGATATAGTTTATTCGGGTCCGCCCCAATACACCGAGTCGGGACCATCCGCCCCTTCACTGATCTTTGGTAGTGATTCAGAGGACGAAGTCCATGCTGTATTCCCCGCTCGGCTTTCAATACGAGCTTCTGCTGATGAAGAGCGAAGTCTGCAGATAGCTATGGTGCCGCTTGATCATTATAAAGAACTGGATGCTCTCGACATCGACAGCGTGGAAGAATTGCAGACATTTTATATCCCTCCCGGACGAAAAGGCGAGAGGGCAATCCTATTCTACCGTTCCGAAGAAACCAAGGTAGAAAAAGAAATCTGGCATGGTGCGGATTCTACGCTCGACAGGCTTCAGCCCATTCGTCTACCCAGATATTATACGGAAGGTTTGAAAAATCTGCTGAAGCGCCAAGGGAAACCCTTCGAACAGACTGTTAGGAAGGCCAAATTCTATGACAGGGTTTGGAACGTCCCCGGAACTCAACACAAGCTGCCCAATGGGAGAATGGAGACGAAAGGACTTGGATACATCCTGTCAAAGAAACGAGAGCTACTAAACAGCTGCTATGTCATGTATGACTTCGATGAAGAAGCGGATGCTCAATGGGAGGACGCTAATCCTGAGACGGTGAAAGTTCCAAATGCAAAAGTGCCCAGTCCGTCGTTCGAAGAACAAATGGACAAGCTTATAAGGGAAGCGGGTCAAAAAGTCCGAGACGATCATAACCGCGAAATGGTCATCTATGAGAAAGCCAAGACGCAACGTCTTTCCAACAGGCCGTGAAAGATGAAAATGTCACTCCTTGCCAACCTGTTATAAAGAAGGCTCGGCGCAAAAGCAGAAATAAGTCGAAAGGCCAAAAAGGCGCTCAACAACAACAAAGCAGGGCTAAGAAGCCACGCAAACGGGAGGCGAGCGTCGTTGATCTATCCCTCATGAAGAAAATGGGTCGAGCATACTCGTTTCCTCGGGAAAAGACGAAGAAGATACTCGATCTTGCCCTAAAGCATCAAATGCTTACATTGCCGGAGTCTAAACACCCCGAACAAGCGGGCGAAGCCTCACACCCGGACTATTGCTCTTACCATCGAGTGATAGGTCATTCTCTTGAAGATTGCTTCACCTTCAAGAATTGGGTCGAAGATCGGTACCAGCTTGGTAAATTCGCTCTGTCCGACAACTGGAGGGTAGCACCACCCAAAAGCACGAACCCAAGGCCACGAAAGAAAAACCAGTTCCACATTGGGACTGGAAGCGAATTCGTACCTGTCACGTGATAACAATACTAAAAGGAGAACCCGAGAACATGGACAGCCTTCATTGGTGCCTCGAAAACAGCAATGATGAGGTAATCTCAGAATTTCCCCCAGCTCCGAAAGAACTGGAGGATGGAATACATACCACTGCAGATAACCTCAAGAAAATCGAGTTGGGGACGGTAAACGATCCGCGACCGACATTCGTCAGCGAGCTGCTGTCTGAAGAGAGGGCAACTGCGTTAAAGGACGTCCTTGTGCAGCATAAAAATTGCTTCGCATGGAACTATTCCGAGATGCCGGGACTAGATCCAGAAGTTGCTGTACATAGACTAGCAATATCCCCGAACATCAAGCCAGTCAAACGAGAAGAATGCGACTCGAGCTTGAGATAAGCATCAATACCGAGGTCAAAAAGTTAATCGACTCTGGCTTCATCCAGGAAGTTCAATACCCTGAATGGATCGCCAACATCGTCCCAGTGATGAAGAAAAATGGGACAGTGCGCATATGCGTAGACTTCCGGGATCTTAATAAAGCTTGCCCGAAGGATAATTTCCCAGTGCCAGTCACCGAACTGATGATAGACAATACATCCACTCATGAGGTTTTCTCCTTCATGGATGGCTCATCAGGGTATAATCAGATAAAGATGCATCCCGAAGACCAGAAACACACCGCCTTCAGGACCCCTCTAGGTATATTCTGTTATAAAGTGATGCCCTTCGGTTTAAAGAATGCCGGTGCCACTTATCAAAGGGCCATGACAAAGATCTTCGATGATCTTATACACGAAATCGTCGAATGCTATATCGACGATCTCGTGGTTAAAAGCAAATCATACGAAGAACATCTCGAGCATTTGAAGACCGTATTTCAACGCCTTCGGCAATACAATTTGAAGATGAATCCTCTTAAATGTGCGTTCGGGGTTTCCTCGGGCAAATTCCTGGGATTCATCGTCCGACACCGAGGTATTGAGATAGATCCGTCTAAAATCAAGGCGATCATGGAAATGCCATCGCCGAGAACTCTTAAACAGCTGCGATCTCTCCAAGGAAAGCTCGCATACATTCGGCGGTTTATCGCTAATCTTTCAGGAAAGTGCCGTCCTTACAGTCACCTGATGAAGAAGGGAACCCCATTCGTTTGGGATCACAAATGCCAAGGCGCACTGGACGAGATCAAGCAGTATCTGCAAAACCCTCCAGTGTTGGCTGCTCCAGTTAAGGGAAAGCCTCTCATTCTTTACACGGCCGCCCTTGAAGGTTCTTTAGGCGCATTATGGGCACAAGAGAATGACCAGGGGAAAGAAAGAGCACTCTACTACTTAAGTCGGGTTCTGCTGGGGGCAGAAAGCAATTACTCTCCCATTGAAAAACACTGCCTGGCGTTGATCTTCGCAATAACGAAGCTTAGACATTACGCATTAGCGCATGAAGTCCATCTCATTTCAAAGGTGGACCCTCTCAAATATCTAATGTCAAAGGCCATATTGACGGGACGACTCGCTAAATGGGCCCTGCTCTTAATGGAGTTCTCGATAACGTATCGACCCCTCAAGGCAGTGAAGGGTCAGGCCATAGCCGACTTCCTTGCTGAGCACCCGATACCTGCCGATTCTCCCCTGAATTGCGATTTGCCAGACAAGCATGCGTTTGACGCAATCGACGGTGGTGATACCCGTTGGGAGCTTTATTTCGATGGAGCATCTTCCATGGAAAAGCACAAACAAAGTACGTCAATGATCAAATAGGGAGTAGGCCTTATCTTCGTGACCCCACAAGGAGGAATAATGCGCTTCGCCTTCTCCTTAACAGAGCCGAGAACGAATAATGAAGCTGAATATGAAGCTTTGATAGCAGGCCTCGAGATCGCCATTGACATGGGAATTGAAAGCCTCCTCATATATGGGGACTCCCAGCTAGTCGTCAGTCAAGTGAACGGTGATTACCAAACATGCAAACCGGAATTGGTAATATACGGTGAAAAGGTGCAACAACTGCTAACCCAAATTCCCTCCTATACTTTGGAGAGCATACCGCGCGCAGAAAACAGCAAAGCGGACGCACTGGCCAAACTTGCTAAAGAATTGGCTGTCGAGAACCTCGATGACGTTAGAATCGTGGTACAAAGCCGTCGAGTACTTGCCCCAGCAGAAATATCTCTGGAATCATCCGAAGAAAAAGGAGCGAACGAGCAGACAACCCTGCAAGTAAAAGATTGGGAAAATACCAAGGATTGGAGAGAAATCTTCATAGATTACTTCAAGTCCCACCGAATGCCTGAAGAAGCGTCCACAAGACATCAGCTCGTGAAACGAGCCCTGTCTTTCGCCTTTGTCAACGATACTCTCTACAAGAGGTCATTTGATTCTTTATGGCTGAGATGCTTAGGACCTGACGAAGCGAAAAGAGTCGTCCGGGAAGTTCACGACGGACTCTGCGGTTCTCATCAAGCAGGCCCTAAGATGAAGTTGAAGATAAAACGGATGGGCTACTACTGGCCCACGATGATTCAGGACTGTATCGAATATGCGAAGCAATGCCACTCATGCCAAATTCATGGGGACTTCATCCACCAGCACCCAAATCCACTACATCCAACGGTGGCTAGCTGGCCATTCGAAATGTGGAGGACTGACATAGTTGGCCCTATCGAACCAGCATCGTCTAGGGGACATCGTTTCATCTTGGCGACGACTGACTACTTCTCTAAATGGACAGAAGCAATACCGTTAAGAGAGGTGAAGACGGAAAATATCCTCCACTTCTTCAAGACGCATGTCATATATCGATTTGGAACTCCGCGACGGATCATCTCCGATAACGGGCCAGCTTACAGAAGCCACAAGATCAGTCGCTTTGCGCAACAGCATAATATAGACTGGAGATATTCCTCAGTTTATAACCCGCGAGCCAATGGACTAGCTGAAGCCTTCAACAAGACATTGACAAAAATCATAAAGAAAACGGTGTCCCGAAATAAGAAAGATTGGCACGAAAGACTGCAAGAAGCTCTTTGGGCATATCGAACTACATTCAAGACGGCCACGAACACAACGCCGTACGCGTTGGTGTTCGGTACAGAAGCAGTACTCCCCCTCGAGATAGAGTTACCCTCTCTACGAGTGGCAGTCCACTACGAGCTGACGGACGAAGAAAATGCTCACCTTCGGCTTGAGGAGCTTGACGCCCTTGATGAAACCCGGCTCATAGCGCAGCAAAATCTAGAAGCTTATAAAGCAAAGATGACGCGCTCATACGAAAGATTGACCCGACCGAGGACATTCCGCCAAGGCGAACTCGTGCTAGTGGTCAAAAGGCCTATGATCCCCAATCGCGCCAAGCGGGGAAAATTCGAGCCAAACTATGAAGGCCCGTACATCATAGATAAAGTTTACCAGGGTGGGGCCTATCTACTCATGGACATGCACGGTGAAAGCCCTTTCAGGCCGATAAACGGTCGCTTCCTAAAGAAATACTACGCTTAATGTGCCACGGCCTAGGTCAATGATAAATGACGACGACTATGTCCGCTCGCTGTCTTCCTAAGCTCAAGCTTTATAAAAGTAGCCGACCTTCTCAACGACGGACCGAAATGTCCTTAAACTAATAGCAGACCGAAACGTCTTTAAACTACTACAGCAGTATCTTTAGGCTGACGAGATATAAAAAAAACATATAAAAATAAAACAAAAAAAAACGGTATGTCCATAAGCAAAAGGGGTACGGATGAAAACCCGAAAGGGCTCCGTGAGTAAAAACAGCAGGGCTACCGGCGAGTGTTCGTGAAAACCCGAAAGGGCGCGCCCTCGTTAAAAAAAATATATAAAAATAAAAAGAATAATAAAAACAAAGGGTATGTCCATAGCAAAATGGGCACGGATGAAAACCTGAAAGGGCTCCGTGAGTAAAAACAGCAGGACTACCGGCGAGTGTTTGTGAAAACCCGAAAGGGCGCAACCTCGTTAAAAGACACTTATAGGGTCCTCTCGACCTTGTAAGGAGAAACCACCTGCGTGAGATCCTTACGACTCACAAGGGAACAACACACTTAGGTATCCCCACGATTCCTAAGGAGAAAATACACTTGCGAGATCCTCACGACTCGTAAGAAGAACTCTCTTATGCGACCCTCACGGCTCATAAGAGTTGAAAGTCTTAAGCCACAGAGACCTAAACCTGTGCTTAAGCAACCCCCACAACTTCCGATACTGCCCTACAAGTGGCTCAATACTGACCCTTGTATACAATCCACGGGCGCGAATAAACATTTCCCTAACTAAGTCCCATCCGAGACTAGGGATATGCTTGCATGGCAAACAACCCTTGTAAATCCTCTCGACTTACAAGGAGAAAACCCTCCTGTAGGATCCTTACGACTTACAGCGGAACAATACACTTAGGAACCCTCATGATTCCTAGGGAGAAAATATACCTATAAGATCCTCACGACTTGTAGGGAGAAATAGCTTTGTGAGACCCTTACGGCTTATAACGTCAAAAGCCTTAGCCGACAGGACCCTAACCCTGGTCGCTAAGCCTCCTTTGTTCGACAATGACAGAGGCAAATGATGATTCGCTCCTGGCGATATCCCAGTTGTAGCGGTGCTGATGCCGAAATCAGTGTCTAATTTCAGGTTTACGGCGAAAAGCCGATAGGCCGCACATGCATACGAAATGGCCGAAATGATAGGGCAACTTGCAATAAAAAGCAGCAAGTAAAAATGTATGCATGCAAAATAGCCGAAATGATAGGGCAGCTCGCAATAAAAAGCAGCGAGTAAAAATAAAATAAATAGCCGAAATGATTGGGCACCGCGAAAAATAGCCGAAATGATTGGGCAGTCGCGACCTTCGCGATATAAAAGCTGAAATGATAGAGCATCGCGGAAATAAAATAAAATAAAAAGAAGAAATGATAAAACTTTGGCCCTACAGTTAAGATCACATCGATCCCTGTATACAATCCAAGGGCGTAAACAAAGAAGGAACCATACTTTCCCAGCGGACTCCGTCAGACGACGAAGCCAAACCTCAACGGTTCATTTCAACCGAAGAAGCCAGTGACTTCAGCAAAACTCCTCGACTCACGGATACAGACACTCCTTGACGAGAGCCTTCTGATTCGCGTCGACTCGCAGAGCCACCAGAGCCTCTGTGGGAACCCTCGACTCGTTTCAAACCCCAAGGAAACAAATAATCCTTGGCGCTTGGGAAACAAATAATCCTTAGCAAACTCCTCGACTCACGGATACAAACACTCCTTGACGAGAGCCTTCTGATTCGCGTCGACTCGCAGAGCCACCAGAGCCTCCGTGGGAACCCTCGACTCGTTTCAAACCCCAAGGAAACAAATAATCCTTGGCGCTTGGGAAACAAATAATCCCTAGCAAACTCCTCGACTCACGGATACAAACACTCCTTGACGAGAGCCTTCTGATTCGCGTCGACTCGCAGAGCCACCAGAGCCTCCGTGGGAACCCTCGACTCGTTTCAAACCCCAAGGAAACAAATAATCCTTGGCGCTTGGGAAACAAATAATCCCTAGCAAACTCCTCGACTCACGGATACAAACACTCCTTGACGAGAGCCTTCTGATTCACGTCGACTCGCAGAGCCACCAGAGCCACCAGAGCCTCTGTGGGAACCCTCGACTCATTTCAAACCCCAAGGAAACAAATAATCCTTGGCGCTTGGGAAACAAATAATCCCTAGCAAATTCCTCAACTCACGGATACAAACACTCCTTGACGAGAGCCTTCTGATTCACGTCGACTCGCAGAGCCACCAGTGCCTCCGTGGGAACCCTTGACTCATTTCAAACCCCAAGGAAACAAATAATCCTTAGCGCTTGGGAAACAAATAATCCCTAGCAAATTTCTCGACTCACGGATACAAACACTCCATGACGAGAGCCTCCCGACCTACGTCAACTCGCAGAGCCACCACTGTCTCCGCGGGAGAATTCCCGGTTCGTCCCACCTTGCAAGATGAAGTCTCGGGCAGCAAAGATTGAAAAACTTGCTTCCTGAACAATGGGGCCCTGCAAGTCAATCCAAAATGGTCTCTTGCATACAATTCACGGGTCTCACTCTCCGAAGTCGATTTTCGACAAGGAGGGAAACAATCGCTTACGGGTCCTCTCGACTCATAAGAGGGAAAAATTCTCTTATAGGATCCTTACGACTTATAAGAGAAAACCACACTTAGGAATCCTCACGATTACTAAGGAGAAAATCCACCTATGAGATCCTCTCGATCCGTAGGGAGAAAAGTCTCTGTGAGACCCTCACGGCTCATAGAACTGAAAAGTCTTAGGCGGCAGATCTGAACCTGCGGCCTAAGCCATCACTATCTCTCGGAGAAGTTAAGTTATCCGCCAATCAAGTTCATCGAAAACATCATAATGAAAAGGGAGAAAGCAAAGAAATAGTACTAGACATCGTAAGAAGGAATGTGTACCTTTATTCATAAATTCAATCAAAGTACAAGGCGGATCGTATAAAAAAAACAGGGAATGTGTATACATTATATACAAATTACAAATGTGTAAATGATACAAGATATTCAGGGAGAAGGAAGTTTCTTGAACAGCTCTATCAACTGCCCGCGTACTTCCTTCCACGCCTTCTCCTGATCAGCTGCCACCGCCAGTTCGGCCTCTACTTGAGCCCGCTGCTGCGTGAAGGATGCGAGCTGTTCCCCAACAACCTGCTGAGCTGCTTCTTGGCCTCGAGCATCACGCTCAGCGGCATCAAGCTTCCGCCTCAGTGCTAGCCCATTAGAGATACGCTCCACAAGGCCTTCAAAGACGGCTTTCACTTCAGCAGCATTCGTCCTAACTTCAGCGCGCAGGCGAGCGGTTGCGCTTGAAGATTCCCGACGCTCCTTCAACCGTAAAGCTGCTTTCTGCTCCAAACGGAGGAGATAAGAAGCGCTTTGCTCGAGCCAGGCTGTCCGTTCGGTGCTCATGGCCAAAACTTCGGGAGAAGGGCGCGTCGTCTCCAACCGATGCAAGCAGGCCTCAATCTCTCTGCAGTGGTTAACCCAAGATTCGACAACGCCTTCATTGTGAAAGTTTACGAGCGCCGCCAACATCGGGTTAACCTCCATTGCGAAATCCACGGCAGAAGGGAGAGCGTCCATGTTAAGCTCTTCGATATACCCGCTCAGCATGCCCAAACTCATCACGGCACCTTTTGAAGATGGACGTTTCAAGAAAGGGCCCACTGGTGAAAGAACACGAGACTCAAGAGGGATCGGAGCTGGAACAATAGCTGCAAAACGAAACATGGTTAAACAATGATTCGAAAAGATGTTGAAGGATCATATAAAAAGGGGGGAGGAATATACTGTACCAGCTGCAACGGACGGCAAAGCCGAAAGGGCCGGTGGCGTGGCAGGTCTTGCGTCCCCTCCTTCGATTTGTGGCACTGCAATAAGGAAGAGGAAAATTCAGAAATCATTCCATTGCTAAAAAAGGGAGTAAACAAAGACATCAAAATGAAAATGTACTCACCGGCACCACTAGAGGAAGAAGCGAGTTCGGACGGGAAGGAGAAGTGTGGGAGCAACACTTGGTATAGATGATCAAAGAGCACTCTTGAAAGGACACAGTGGTATGACGTTAGTCCATAAGCACGTTTAAAAGATTAACTTGTGAGTCACAAATCCATACCTTCCAACATCCGCGATGGCACAAAGGAAGGCGGGGAAGTGACCACCGCCAAAGCAGTAGTTGATGGTGCTCCTTCAAGCAGTGGAGCATCGGCACTGGCCGCACCTGCATTAAAAACAGAAGCAAACTTGTTGGAAAAGATTGCAAGATAAAAAAAAGAAGAGAGAAAATGATAGTAACTCGAAATTTACCCGACAAACTGCCAGCCGAGACTGAGGCAATTCCTTCCCCCATTGACATCAGGCCACCGCCCGTGGCCTCGTCACCTGACTCAATGGGAACCGTTGTTGCACTCGCAAGCCCTGGAGAAGGCGGGGGAATATAGGCGGGGAGGGCTATGATTAGAGCATTGCCAGATTCCTGAGAAAGAGCAGCTGGCTCGTCCTCAGGAATCGTGGCCACCTCACCCGCTACTCCTTCGGGTCCTGCGGTCACGGTTGTCTCGTCCACCGTCGCCGCGAGGTCTCCAGCCTCAAACGCCTCACCTATCATTACCTTCGGCTCGCTTATGACGATCATTTCATCTGCCGCCACTTCGGGGTCGACATCCATGACCCTCTCGGCTGCAGATCCCCCAACCTCTGCTTCGGGTCCCGTGGCCCCAACGACGCTCCTCACCGTCGGCTCGGGTTCGGCAGGCACCGCTTCCGCCGTTTCCCTGGGTTCAACGGTCTCCGCCTCCCCCTCAGTCGGACTAGGCCCTGCAAGATGGAATGCATATGAGCCAATGGCTTTATAATTCTTACAACAAGGCTCTGAAAGAAATGCTACCTGAAGAGGATTTATCGTTTGCACTTCGGGCCGCGCGCGCCACTTGCCTATAAGCAGTAGATAGGGCGACAGGGGCCTCTTCAGAAGGAGTGTCAGCGCGAGGAATAGTGCTAGGGCCCGCTCCCATGGCCAAAGCAGCTCGGCGCGCCTTTGCTTCGCGTCTCAGCCGCTTCCGCTTCTCCCGAGCCGTTGAGACGGATTCCACTAGGGCTTCTCTAATTGAGGCGTCCTCGTCCGTGAATAGGGATGCCTCCAGATTTTTCAGGGCATCCCTCGTCGTCTTGTCAAGTCGAGGCCCCTCCAGCAGCCTCGACGAGACCGGGACTTCAGTAACATGCTCAGGAAGGATCCCCGCATCAACTGATATAACCCCTGCAAAGAAACGAAAGAAGGTTAGGTTGACCATCAGAAAAGATGACAAACTTTCCTTATAAAAGAGAAAGGGGTGGGACATACCAACGCCTGCCAGAGCGCGCTTCTCCTCCTCCTCTTGGAAGGTTTTCAAAGAGGCAGCAATAGCCTCTACGGAAGAGACACCTGTTGAAAATCGGGCGAATATTAGTTAAAGATAATAATAAAAAGTGCAGTAAAATGACGAAGAAAGTGGCTGATGATTACCTGACTCAGCGAGTTTACTTAACATCGCTTCGAGCCTCGCCGATCGCTCCGAAGCTGTAATGGCGGCAGCCAAATTAGTGTCTGCAGGGTCTACCAAGAAGCCCTCGTTGCTTCCATATTCACTTATGCCTTCGTTGGGAGGAGCCGCAGGCTCTAGGCTGAGGATCGCATCAAGGGAAAGGGCGGACTTTTTCTTCTTCTGTCCGCCAGCTTTAGATCCACCCGGGATAGATTTGCGCTTGGCAGTTACTTTAGGGCGGCGGGTCCCAATATCTGCTCCTACGCCTGGCTCTGGCGATACTACATTAGCCGCCTTCATGGGAGCACGGGGCGCCGATGGTGCATCCACCGTAGTGGGCAGCGGCAATCCCCGCGGAGGGCTCAACACGCGTGGTCGATCGACTCCAGCATCTTTTAGCGGAGGGGCGACCGGGAGCCTTGGCTGCAAAGGGGCCTTGCGATCGCCGCCGGGAGGCGCACCCCTACGGTCAACCAGCATACGCTTCTCCGTTAAGATAATTGGGCCCATTGCGTGCGCATACCAGGCCACATATGAATTAAGCATCTTAGGGGCACAGCTGGGTTCACTAATGAAGAAATAGGAACCTGTGTTAAGCTGTGTAAAATGATGCATCGCATTCTTTATCCCCTCTGGGCTGACAACGGGCGTTTCCAAGAAAGCTTCCAGCGGGATCCCTTGGTTGTAGCTTGACTGCCGGGCAAATCGGTGTGGGCTATATCTCATAAACAAGGCTGTTTCATTCTGCCTGAACACTAGATAGCCCGGCCGGATGGAGTAGAGATGGAGGATTTCCCGAGCTTTCAATGCAGAAGCCCCATCTTTGAAGTCATCACGCCGGGGCACTACTGGCTTGGTGGTCTCTGAGCCTATGGTTATGACCTTATCCACAAAGGAAACCTTCGCTCCGACCAGATGTGGACGAAGGAGCAGCCCTCTAGACTCCCGTGGGGCTGGAACCACAATTGAAGCCCCGACCAACCGCATGACTTTCGGGAGTCTGTATTTCTCGAAAAACGGAGGAGTCTTGTGGGCACCAAACACCCCTCGCACATGCATCTCCATCCAAGAAGTGAAGTAGTGCGTCGGGAAGTTAGCAGGCTGTACCCCAGGCTCACTGGCGTCCGCCGCTACGCTAAGTCCATGATAAAGGTAAGCCAGCCCGGCAATTCCTACCGATAACTGCAAACCAGCCACCATCGGATGCGCTGGGTAAAAGACAGAGGGCCGCATGAGGCGGGGGTGCATGGGGAGTGCAAAGTTGCATAGCCACAAGCCCAAGAATCCAATAAAAAAGGTTTCCTCATCCATGCCTGGGACGGCAATTTCCGAGAAAGCAGCAATGGCAGCGTTGGGGAGATAGAAATCCTTCTGATCATTTTCCGATACGGGTCGGCGGTCCAAGCCGAAACCAAAAGGGTCACCAAGCTGAGCGAACTTCTCGCTCTCCTCTGATAGGAACTCTGGGCGAATAAAGCGAGCAATAAAATCTGCAAAACTGACGCCCCGCTCGCCCGATCCCAAATGGAGTTCCTCATAGATCTCCAACACCTTCACCAAGCCCGGATACTGATGCTGAATGGCATTTTCCGGAGTTAAGTCAAACACTAGCTGCTTGGTGGCAAAGACGTACTCGTCAGGAGGAAGCAGCTCCTCGTAGTGCTCTCCCCTCATTGGTAGACCCGAAATCTCAGCGAATTCCTCCAAGGAGATAGAGACTTCTCTATCCGTCATCAGGAAAGTGTGAGTGGGGATATTCCATTGTTCAATAAAGGCAATGACCCACCACGTTGGAGGAGAGGGATACTCGAAAAGCGAAACATAGATGGCTGAATATAAACCAATCCTCGTTAGATGAGTCCTTTTCGCCGATAAGATATACCGGGCCCATTGCAAATATCCGGCCGGGGGTCGTGGGATCAGTCCAATATTGTAAGCCTGTCCCCAAGGGCGTGCTTCACCCTGACAGATTCGCCTCCCCAGAATATCTATTGCCGGCGGCGGCTGCACGGGTGTAACATTTAGGAAAAAGCTAGAAATAAATAAATTTAATTAAAATAAGAATAAGCTGATAAATCACAAAATGGTTAAAATCAAATATGTTAATCTTCATAAGTTAATTGTAATACAAATTATATTAGAATTTTAGAATGTAATTTAAATAAGTTATAAGGGTTTTAATGATAATTTTAGCTTCATTTTAACAAAAGATGTGTTTTATAATAAGTAAGTTGTGAGGGGTTAAATTGTAAAGTTGAGTTTTATGCTAATACAAGATTGTCAAGGGTTTAAGTGAATAAAGGGTTATCAATTCAGTTCTGAAATGAAATTCAAATTAAAACAAAAGAAAAAGAAAATAGAAGATAATCACCAAAACACCTCATGCTTTCTTGCCACCTTCATTCTCCACCTCCTTCTTGCATGAAACACCCACACTCCTTCACTTGACACCTCCACCTTTCCTTATCCCTTCATCCTCTCACATATATAACTCATTTCAGTTCTGAAAACTAATTAAAACTGAAAAGAAAATCAAAGGAAAAGAAAAGTAAAAGAGAAAAAGGGAAGAACAAGAGGAAGAAGAAGAAGAAAGGGGCTTGTGCATGGAGATTGTTCATCCATCAAGTTAGAAGGAGTTGTTTGATCAAGAAGGGTTATTCCTACAACATAGGAGGGTAAAACTCTTAATCATAGTAGGTAACTTAAATTCTGTAGCTTAATTAGTTAAAGTTTAGTATGTCACATAATATCGTATTCTAGGTAAAAATTGCGTCTGTTAGAATCTGCTATAATCTAGAACTTAATTAAATAAATTCAACAGAGTAGAAATGATGTAGGTAACAACTAGAACACACCACAAGAAGACGACTGGAGGGGGCCGGTTTTGGGCCGGCGAGAGAAGGGAATTGGCCGGCGTCGCCGGCCATGTTGGTGGCTTTGGGGGTTTGTTCAATTGGGTAGTCTACAGTATACAATTTAGGTCATTTTAGTACTGTTGATTTAAATTAGTTTCGCTACAGTTAGAATCTGGGATGATATATCGGAAAGGGTTAGTAAAACGCTAAATACGACACGACGAAACTACGTCGCGTTTTAATTCCTGAAACAGTGCAGGGTTGGGTTAAAATTCAGCAAGATTAAGTGTTTTATAACTTGATATAATCAATTATCAATTAACATATAAGAGGGATAGCGTGTTTTCTATGTCCGTTATATCGGAAATGTAGTTTTGCTTATACGCGTTAACTTTGCATATTTAGACACGGATACGAGAAATACGGAAGCCGCGAGGAAAGGGAAAGGATTAGCGATTCCGGAGTAGATTCGACTTTCCGGTGAGTAGACTAAACATCTACCGGGGAATTTAGTAAAGATGGCGTGTTTCGCCCATGGTTTTACTTAATGTGATATTCATATCATCATGTTTAAATGTTAGAATTTCATTTCAATAAATTACTTGTATATTGCTTAGTTGTTAGAACACTTCACAAGTATCGACGAGTCATGCCACGTGCACATGTTATATGTTACACACACCTCGTCGATATTGCCATGTCACATACACTTAAATATCATACTTATTAGCATTGATTACATCGTATTTCACATGTCAAGTATATGGGTAGATTTCATCAATTACATTCTGTTGCTTTATACGTGTTTCTATGTTGGATATGAGATAGATGCAGAATTGAGGATTTATGATTTTGAGTTTTTGAGTATTACTACATAAATCCAGTTTTTCATGATTGATGTGACATGTCCACCCTGAGATGATTTCTGTTTTTGGTTTTATTCCGATACCGAGTGGGGGAGATATACGGTCGCGGATTTACGTTATCCATACTGAGTGGGGGAGCTATACAGTTGGATACAGGGTGGACCCGGTCGAGACCGAGGGGCAGGATAGCCGTATTGAGACGGGGCGAGGTTACTCGATACCGGATATTGGTTATAGAAATATGCGGCGTGCATCTAGAGGATGACGACCGATATTATGGGTATAGGATCATTCGGGGAATGATGCCTATAAGAAATGAAAGTTTTGTGTCGTTGATAGACACCGAGAGATGATTTATATTGAGTTGTGATTTCAGAAGTATGATGGGATTTATTGTTGGATTTCACATATACTCATATATCATATTGATTCATGTTCATTAGCATGATTACCATATTTACTTTATTCGTCGTTATATGTTAGTCGTATTCACTGAGTTGGCAACTCATCCCCATTGTGCCACAGTTCCTTGCAGGGATAGAGTGGACGGGTAGCTGCGAGGCAGGATCACCTTTGCTGTTATATTTCATCTTTTGTTAGGTAGGTTACATGTGTTGTAACCTTCCATTTTGTACTTTTGTATCTAGAAAGACTCCATCAGACCTGTATTTTGATTTAGAAAGGAGAGATGGTATATATATGTACAGTTGAGATATGTGGATCAGTTTCATAGTTTCTTTCTTTATGAGATTCAGTGATATTTCATATGCTTATATTCATGTTCATTATTGAGATTGTTGATTCCAACTCGGAATGCAACTAAACTTAACCTTGCTAATTGTTTACTAAATTAAATTCATAACTTGAGATTTCTACTTAAAAACTAAATTTTCATAAATAATTCCGAAATAAGGTATTTTGATCTTGGTTTTTGGCTTACTTGGATTTGTGCATATCTTTAGATATGATACAATCTGAGTGCCTGTCACATCCAAACTTGGGTCGTGACAAAGTTGGTATCAGAGCTTAGGAGTAACCTTACGGAATTCAGTAAGGGATTTCAATAGGTTGATGTAAGTCTGAGAGTTAGGATGACCTTTGGTTTGATGGAGTAGGTGAATTAGGACGAATGCAGTACCGTACGTATGTTCCGCGGCATATTTACGTTATCGTATTCAGCCTAACTAACCTTAGGATGTTTATCTTGATCTATTCTTTCGTTGATTCTCCGTTATTGATTGCTTCTGTTCCCACACCTTATCAACTCTCGTTTCTTGTTCCAGTTGCTATGGCTACGCGGGCTAGGCGAGCCGCAGCCAGGAATGCAGCTAGGGCGAGTCCGCCTGTGACGAGGACTGGTACACCGGACGTGCAGGAGGTGCATGAGCATGCTGATCCTCCTCCTCCAGATCGCATGACTAGGATCGAGGAGGGTATGTTGGGATTACAGCGAGTGGTAGGACAGTTAGCTGAGACCACTCGAGCTTTGAGATCAGATCCAGCACCGACCGTAGCAGAGTCCGAGGTACAGCCTACACAGACGGTAGCACCAGTAGATACGAGAGTGATGGAGGTATCACTTGCGGAGTTTATGAGATTGAGACCACCGGTATTCACAGGGACCGATGTGACGGTAGATCCTCAGTCTTTTCTTGATAGAATGGCGAGGATAGGCAGATCATTACGATGTTCTGATGCGAGGTCAGTTGAGCTGACTAGCTTTCGTTTGGAGGGACTTGCACAGGAGTGGTGTGAGTCGATGGAGAGAGGGCGAGCTACGAATCTTCCTCCGATGACGTGGACTGAGTTTTCTACAGTCTTTCTTGCCAGATTTCTTCCCGAGAGTGTGAGGGATGCTAGAGCTAGCAGTTTCGAAGCGTTGAAGAAATCAGCAAGTATGTCAGTAGCCGATTATGACTTACGATTCACCCAGCTATCGCGATATGCCCCATACTTAGTACCTACAGAGGAGCTTCGGGTGAAAAGGTTCCTAAGGAGTTTGGACACACAGTTGTATCTGGCGAAAGGCTCCCAGCATTTTAATACATATGCACAGGCCATGGATGCGGCGATTCGAGTAGAGGAGCGTTTGAGCCAGTCAGGAGTCGTTCCGGAGCCAAAGAGGAGTAGACCATTCGTGCCGACAGTTTGGCCGAGGTAGAGGGTCCTATCCAGGCAGATTTACTCCAGGCCGCAGTGTGGGACGAGATTGGACACAGGGCCAGATGTTCAGTTCTTATCCGGGTGATCAGAGACCGCCATCTACTTGTTATAGTTGTGGACTTCCCGGACACTTTGCGCGAGATTGTAGATCTCAGGGCGGGACCGTTACTCCACAGGCTGCTTTACCCCTTCCTTCTCCTACACCGATGGCTTTACTTCCTCCCCCAGTTGGCGCTACACGCCAGGCAGTTGCACCACGAGGTAGAGGCTATGTGGGACGTGCTCAGAGAGGTAGAGGAGATAGAGGTAGAGGACGACAGGATGCGGGCAGGGGCCAGGCCCGGGTTTTTGCGCTGACTCCACAGGATGCCCAGGCATCAAATGCAGTCGTGACAGGTACTCTTACAGTATGCTTATTAGAGGCACATGTTTTATTTGATCCCGGTTCTACACATTCTTATGTATCTTCACGATTCGCACTTTTGTTGGGGAAGGAGTCGTCATTATTAGAGTTACCATTGGTAGTGATTACTCCAGTTGGAAATTCCTTTATTGCTCGACACGTATTTAGGTCGTGTTCGGTGCGTATTGGTAATAGAGATTCACTAGTTGATCTGATTCTCTTGGACATGTTGGATTTTGATATACTTCTTGGGATGGATTGGTTAGCCGCTTGTCATGCCTATGTAGATTGTAGAGGAAAAGCGGTTAGATTTTGTTTTCCAGGTGAACCGGTGTTTGTTGTGCAGGGGGATTGCAAGTTAACCCCTGTCAACATGATTTCTGCTTTTTGTGCGGGGCGGCTGTTGAAGAAGGGTTGTCTTGGGTTCTTGGCTTTTATTCAGGACATAGGGGTCGCTGAAATTCCATTGGACCAAATCCCGATCATACGAGAATTTCCTGAGGTATTTCCTGCTGAGTTACCAGGATTGCCACCTGATCGAGATATTGAATTCTGTATCGACTTGATTCCGGGTGCAGGGCCTATTTCTATACCACCATATCGAATGGCACCGACGGAATTGAAAGAACTCAAAGGCCGGTTGCAAGAGTTGTTAGATCGAGGACTTGTTCGTCCCAGTGTTTCACCGTGGGGAGCTCCTGTGTTATTTGTAAAGAAGAAGGACGGTAGTATGAGAATGTGCATCGACTACCGACAGCTGAATCGCGTCACGGTGCGAAACAGGTATCCATTACCGCGAATAGATGATTTGTTCGATCAGTTGCAAGGAGCCGGATTCTTCTCAAAGATTGACTTGAGGTCAGGATATCATCAGTTGAGGGTTCGGAAGGACGATATTCCAAAGACGGCGTTTCGTACGAGATATGGGCATTATGAATTTCTGGTGATGTCGTTCGGACTTACCAATGCTCCAGCAGCTTTTATGGATATGATGAACCGTATCTTTAGACCATTTATCGATCGGTTTATTATAGTATTCATAGATGATATTCTTGTATATTCTCGGAGTCAGACGGAGCACGAGCAGCATTTACGTATCACATTGCAGACCTTGAAAGAGCATCAGCTGTATGCTAAATTTTCTAAGTGTGCTTTTTGGCTCGATAGTGTGGAGTTCTTGGGTCATATAGTTACGAGAGAAGGTATATGCGTAGACCCAAAGAAGATTGAAGCGGTACAACACTGGCCCAGGCCTATGTCAGTTACAGAGGTTCGGAGTTTCTTAGGTCTGGCAGGTTATTACAGACGCTTCGTACAGGATTTCTCAAGGATAGCGGCACCTTTGACAGGATTGACTAGGAAGGAAGTTCCATTTCAGTGGACAGATGCTTGTGAGCAGAGTTTCCAACAGCTGAAGATGCGTTTGACGACTGCACCTGTATTATCTTTACCTTCCGGGTCAGGGGGTTTCGTAGTGTATTGCGATGCTTCTAGAGTGGGCTTAGGCTGTGTGTTGATGCAACACGGCAAGGTTATAGCATATGCTTCTCGGCAATTGAAGAGGCATGAACAAAACTACCCCACCCATGATTTAGAGATGGCTGCTGTAGTATTTGCATTGAAGATTTGGAGACATTACTTGTATGGAGAAACGTGTCAAATCTTCACAGATCATAAAAGTTTAAAGTATATCTTTCAACAGAAGGATCTGAACCTCAGGCAGCGTAGATGGATGGAATTGGTGAAAGATTACGACTGTGAGATTTTGTACCATCCAGGCAAAGCAAATGTTGTAGCAGATGCCTTGAGTCGGAGGCCTGGAGGTAATTTATCTCACTTGAGCATTTTGCAGAGACAGTCTTCTACAGACTGGCAGATTTTATGTGATAGTCGTATACAGTTTGAGTTCACATCGGCAGGAGGTCAGTTAGCACATGTTCGCACCAGACCTCAGTTATTGGATCGTATTCGAGATGCGCAGCCTACCAATACTCGCTTGATGGAGATTATGGATCATGTTAGGCTGGGCAAGGAGACGGAGTTCGTGATTGATGATCATGGAGTATTACGTTTTAGGACTCGTCTCTGTGTGCCAGATTCTGACGGATTGAGGCGTGAGATTTTGGAGGATGCCCATAAATCAGTATACAGTATTCATCCTGGTTCCACAAAAATGTATCGTGATTTGAAGAATTATTATTGGTGGGAAGGAATGAAAAAGGATGTTACGGATTTTGTTTCTCGATGCTTGACGTGTCAACAAGTTAAAGCAGAACACCAGAGGCCAGCCGGGGAGCTGCAACCCTTACCCATTCCAGAGTGGAAATGGGAACAGATTTCCATGGATTTTGTGGTGGGTCTACCCAGGACTAGCAGAGGGTACGATTCCATTTGGGTGATAGTAGACAGGCTGACGAAGGCCGCTCATTTTCTTCCAGTAAAGACGACATATGGATTTGCTCAGTATGCACAGGTTTATATCGATGAGATTGTACGTCTACATGGAGTGCCGACATGCATAGTATCAGATCGAGGTACCCAGTTCACGAGCAGGCTATGGCAGAAACTACAGGACGCTCTTGGTACACGACTGAGTTTTAGTACAGCTTTCCACCCTCAGACAGACGGTCAGTCGGAGCGGACCATTCAGATACTAGAGGATATGCTTCGGGCTTGTAGCCTAGATTTCGGTGGTAGTTTGGATCGTCACCTACCTTTAGTGGAATTCTCATATAACAACAGTTTTCAAGAGACGATCCAGATGGCACCCTTTGAAGCCTTGTATGGAAGGAAATGTAGATCACCAGTTTGCTGGACGGAACTTAGTGAGAATGGTATATTGGGACCGCCGATAGTACAGGAAACTACAGAGAAGATTCAATTAATACGAGATAGAATGAAAGCGGCTCAATGCAGACAAAAGTCATATGCAGATCGAAGACGGCGCAAACTTGAGTTTGATGTGGGAGATCATGTGTTCCTTCGAGTATCTCCAATGAAGGGTGTGATGCGCTTCGGGAAGAAAGGGAAGCTCAGCCCCAGATATGTTGGACCTTACGAGATTTTAGAAAGAGTGGGCGCTGTGGCTTATCGGTTAGCACTTCCACCGGGTTTTCCCGACGTACATCCAGTGTTCCATGTTTCGATGCTTCGCAGATATCTTCACGATCCATCTCATGCGATCCAGCATCAGACTCTACGGCTTGAGCCAGATCTATCCTTCACAGTGCAGCCAGTTGCTATTTTGGACAGACAAGCAAAGCAGCTACGATCGAGGATACTGCCATCTGTAAAGGTTCTCTGGCAAGGAAAGGATCGCGAAGAGGTTACTTGGGAGACGGAGGACGCGATGCAGAAGAAATTTCCACATCTTTTCTTAGGTATGTCTAGTAATTATTTTAAATTCGGGGACCGAATTTTCTTAAGGGGGGAATATTGTAACATTTAGGAAAAAGCTAGAAATAAATAAATTTAATTAAAATAAGAATAAGCTGATAAATCACAAAATGGTTAAAATCAAATATGTTAATCTTCATAAGTTAATTGTAATACAAATTATATTAGAATTTTAGAATGTAATTTAAATAAGTTATAAGGGTTTTAATGATAATTTTAGCTTCATTTTAACAAAAGATGTGTTTTATAATAAGTAAGTTGTGAGGGGTTAAATTGTAAAGTTGAGTTTTATGCTAATACAAGATTGTCAAGGGTTTAAGTGAATAAAGGGTTATCAATTCAGTTCTGAAATGAAATTCAAATTAAAACAAAAGAAAAAGAAAATAGAAGATAATCACCAAAACACCTCATGCTTTCTTGCCACCTTCATTCTCCACCTCCTTCTTGCATGAAACACCCACACTCCTTCACTTGACACCTCCACCTTTCCTTATCCCTTCATCCTCTCACATATATAACTCATTTCAGTTCTGAAAACTAATTAAAACTGAAAAGAAAATCAAAGGAAAAGAAAAGTAAAAGAGAAAAAGGGAAGAACAAGAGGAAGAAGAAGAAGAAAGGGGCTTGTGCATGGAGATTGTTCATCCATCAAGTTAGAAGGAGTTGTTTGATCAAGAAGGGTTATTCCTACAACATAGGAGGGTAAAACTCTTAATCATAGTAGGTAACTTAAATTCTGTAGCTTAATTAGTTAAAGTTTAGTATGTCACATAATATCGTATTCTAGGTAAAAATTGCGTCTGTTAGAATCTGCTATAATCTAGAACTTAATTAAATAAATTCAACAGAGTAGAAATGATGTAGGTAACAACTAGAACACACCACAAGAAGACGACTGGAGGGGGCCGGTTTTGGGCCGGCGAGAGAAGGGAATTGGCCGGCGTCGCCGGCCATGTTGGTGGCTTTGGGGGTTTGTTCAATTGGGTAGTCTACAGTATACAATTTAGGTCATTTTAGTACTGTTGATTTAAATTAGTTTCGCTACAGTTAGAATCTGGGATGATATATCGGAAAGAGTTAGTAAAACGCTAAATACGACACGACGAAACTACGTCGCGTTTTAATTCCTGAAACAGTGCAGGGTTGGGTTAAAATTCAGCAAGATTAAGTGTTTTATAACTTGATATAATCAATTATCAATTAACATATAAGAGGGATAGCGTGTTTTCTATGTCCGTTATATCGGAAATGTAGTTTTGCTTATACGCGTTAACTTTGCATATTTAGACACGGATACGAGAAATACGGAAGCCGCGAGGAAAGGGAAAGGATTAGCGATTCCGGAGTAGATTCGACTTTCCGGTGAGTAGACTAAACATCTACCGGGGAATTTAGTAAAGATGGCGTGTTTCGCCCATGGTTTTACTTAATGTGATATTCATATCATCATGTTTAAATGTTAGAATTTCATTTCAATAAATTACTTGTATATTGCTTAGTTGTTAGAACACTTCACAAGTATCGACGAGTCATGCCACGTGCACATGTTATATGTTACACACACCTCGTCGATATTGCCATGTCACATACACTTAAATATCATACTTATTAGCATTGATTACATCGTATTTCACATGTCAAGTATATGGGTAGATTTCATCAATTACATTCTGTTGCTTTATACGTGTTTCTATGTTGGATATGAGATAGATGCAGAATTGAGGATTTATGATTTTGAGTTTTTGAGTATTACTACATAAATCCAGTTTTTCATGATTGATGTGACATGTCCACCCTGAGATGATTTCTGTTTTTGGTTTTATTCCGATACCGAGTGGGGGAGATATACGGTCGCGGATTTACGTTATCCATACTGAGTGGGGGAGCTATACAGTTGGATACAGGGTGGACCCGGTCGAGACCGAGGGGCAGGATAGCCGTATTGAGACGGGGGAGCCTAGCGAGGTTACTCGATACCGGATATTGGTTATAGAAATATGCGGCATGCATCTAGAGGATGACGACCGATATTATGGGTATAGGATCATTCGGGGAATGATGCCTATAAGAAATGAAAGTTTTGTGTCGTTGATAGACACCGAGAGATGATTTATATTGAGTTGTGATTTCAGAAGTATGATGGGATTTATTGTTGGATTTCACATATACTCATATATCATATTGATTCATGTTCATTAGCATGATTACCATATTTACTTTATTCGTCGTTATATGTTAGTCGTATTCACTGAGTTGGCAACTCATCCCCATTGTGCCACAGTTCCTTGCAGGGATAGAGTGGACGGGTAGCTGCGAGGCAGGATCACCTTTGCTGTTATATTTCATCTTTTGTTAGGTAGGTTACATGTGTAGTAACCTTCCATTTTGTACTTTTGTATCTAGAAAGACTCCATCAGGCTTGTATTTTGACTTAGAAATGAGAGATGGTATATATATGTACAGTTGAGATATGTGGATCAGTTTCATAGTTTCTTTCTTTATGAGATTCAGTGATATTTCATATGCTTATATTCATGTTCATTATTGAGATTGTTGATTCCAACTCGGAATGCAACTAAACTTAACCTTGTTAATTGTTTACTAAATTAAATTCATAACTTGAGATTTCTACTTAAAAACTAAATTTTCATAAATAATTCCGAAATAAGGTATTTTGATCTTGGTTTTTGGCTTACTTGGATTTGTGCATATCTTTAGATATGATACAATCTGAGTGCCTGTCACATCCAAACTTGGGTCGTGACAACGGGGATGGCACCGATCGCAGGCTGGAGGAGGTCATCAGAATTCCAGTTTTTAACCTCCACGGCATACTTCACCGGGGGTTCGTCTGCATAGGGGATCGGGACTGTAGGCTCAGAAGGCGAGGCGGAACTGAAGCTGCGACGGCCTTGGATGATCTGGCTGTACCACCTTCCCCACAGGTGGAGCTTTTTGCACTCAGGGTCATGATCTTTAATGAGAGCGAACACCACCCGGTCCACCGGCGAATGGGGGAACCCTCTTTCCGAGCGAACAAAGGGAAAAGACAAGTCGCCGGACATGTTTCCTGTAGAAAGACAAAAATAACCGTTAGCGTTCTGACACTTGGCATTTTGAAATCTTACTCCACACTGTGATGTAATGGGTAGGGGACAAAAAGGGAGACCCACAAAATCTGGATGACGGTACATCATTTAATAAGACAACCCCATCATTAGATGAGACTGTCAATTAATGAAAAGGTCCCCAAAAGAATATCCTCACTGATGGTACCAGGAGCGACTCATCATTCGCCATTGCCTATTGGGAAGCGATGGCTTAGGAGACAGGTTTAGATCCCTATCACCTAAGGCTTTTCAATTTTATGGGCCGTTAGGGTCCCATAAAAGCATTTTCTCCCCACGAGTCGTAAGGATCCCATAGGTGCATTTTCTCCTTAGGAGTCGTGAGGACCCCCAAGTGTGTTTTCCCTTTATGAGTCATAAGGATCCCATGAAAGTTTGTTCTCCTCTGTATCGTGAGGACACATGAGTGGGTCTTTCCAAATGGAGCATAATTCCGCGGGCGGAGACCAGACGCGTAACTGGTGGTTGCGGTGGGGCATGGGTATGATGAGAATTATTTGAGCCCGTGGATTGTATACGGTGCGGTCAACTTGGGGACCAACCGTAGGGCCAGAAGATTTTTAGGAATTTGTATTTTGGTTGGCGTCTGCATCGCTGCACTGGAATATGGTACCAGGAGCTACTCATCATTCGCCGTTGGGATATGGGGTTTGGAATTTGGTTGGCGTCTGCATCGCTGCACTGGAATATGGTACCAGGAGCGACTCATCATTCGCCGTTTTTTTACCGCGATTGCTCTATCATTTCAACTTTTCTTATCGCGAAGGTCGCGGTTGCCCTATCATTTCGGCTATTTATTCGCGGTTGCTCTATCATTTCGGCTTTATTTTACTAGCTGATTTTTACTGCGAGTTGCTCCATCATTTCGGCTTTTTTTTATATTATTTTTTGTTTTATTTACACATTTTTACATTCCCAATTTAACGACTTAGAGGTCGACTGTTCCCAGTTTAATGACGTGGTGGTCGTCGGTTCCCAGTTTAAAGACTTAGAGGTCTATCGTTCCCAGTTTAACGACGTGGTGGTCAGCTGTTCCCAGTTTAAAGACTTAGTGGTCATCTGTTTCCAGTTTAACGACTTGGTGGTCATCTGTTTCCAGTTTAACGACTTGGAGGTCATCTGTTTCCAGTTTAACAACTTGGTGGTCATCTGTTTCCAGTTTAACGACTTGGAGGTCATCTGTTTCCAGTTTAACGACTTGGTGGTCATCTGTTTCCAGTTTATCGACTTGGTGGTCATCTGTTTCCAGTTTAACGACGTGGTGGTCATCTGTTTCCAGTTTAAAGACTTGGAGGTCATCTGTTTCCAGTTTAACGACTTGGTGGTCATCTGTTTCCAGTTTAACGACTTGGTGGTCATCTGTTTCCAGTTTAAAGACTTAGAGGTCTACTGTTTCCAGTTTAACGACGTGGTGGTCATCTGACGGGGAGCTTAGAGAAGATACCCGATCGAGCAGTTGTCAAGGGCACCGCTGGAGCTTGCATGAGATGCCTTATTACTTTGTCGGTGTTGATGGCCTTGCCACCAGTTGGGGCCAAGGAAAGACGTTCAAATACCGACTTGCGTTCAAAGATGGCAATTGGAAATTGTTAACCCCTGCAAATAGAAACATGATTTCAGTATAGACAATCGATATGTATATTGATTGAGCTGGCATGAATGTTTAACCCGAAATATGGGAGGAGAGATAGGTCCCACCGAGCATGCCAGAATCTGTAGGGTGTTTTTCGTCACCCCATTGAGATGGGAATGCGCGCGCGCTTGTCAGGCGCAATACAGATTCCCCCTGCCTAGGGTAGGCTGGGGGTTATTGATTGTGGAAATCCGAATCTCCGGCAGCCGCGGACTAAGCTGTCGTTAATTACCCCTCGCTTTTGGAGCGAGGGAACCTCCGATTAACGGGTTAAACTGGTCATGCGAACTCAATGTGCAGTGTTGTGTTTTGAAAGGGGTTTTTGAATACATCGGGGGCCCCGCAGAGTTTTCATCTTTTACTAAATCTATTTCTTGTTTCGGAACGGCTGCGTACATATCATGACTCCTCCTGGAAGATATATCCGTATGTAACGCCTCTGCATGCGTGTCACATCTCTGATGTCAGCGGAGTGGAACGTCGTCTCGTCATAATCTCGTACGAACCTATTACTCCAGTTTTCTCTAATGTCGACTGATTCAGACTCATCTCTTCGTTCATCTCTTCGTGGCTGCATGGACAGCGCTCCAACGGCTATACTCATATCTGGAGTCTCCCAAGCAATGTATCCCATCTTATGATATCCGAATGAAAGTCGAACCATTCGGTCGATTCGTCCAAATCTCATAATCCCCCAAGGGCTCAACATCTTGAGTACAGTTTAATAATATCGAGTACATGCCACAGTACCTATGGACAACCGTAGAACGGCAAACCCAAGCTTCATTAATGGCACCGCTGAACTGCCGCAAACCCTAAGGTTTAAAGGCGTTCTCATGGTCATTATATCAAGTTAGGGTTTCATTCTTCTAGAGGGCCCACAGAATTACTTGCATGTTTCTCCGAATACTTTAAACTTGGAAAAATGGGTTCCTGACATTCGATCGTCTTCGATCGACTCTCAACGTACCTGCGTGAAGTCTTCTCAAGCTGGAATCAATCAATATGATGACCTCGCATCGGGGTAAGCGAACGAACCGCATGTCCTAGTCATCCATCCTTGGTGACTAGCGATCTTCTATCATATCTCTAAGTATATACTCGTACTGCATTAGCTCCAAACATCTAGGGCGATATCTTGTCATTCGCAGTAATAACTGGCTTATTCGTCTGCACGCTGAACAATGCCTCAATCATCAAGAGTAATCGGTGCATTGACGGTCATCACATTCTGGCTGGCCTCTAGCAGTGGCCCAATCCTCTGGTGCCGATCTGCACGTCTGAGAAATCTCATAAAAGCGATCCATCAAACACTCATGGCGCGAAAAACACAATAAAACGACGCATCTATGCAAATCGTATGTCCCTGGAATCACGCCCTGGTCAGTCCTCGTCCGTGACGAGCTCGTGCTGACGCAACTCTAGCCGTAGCTCTCCCTCTGCCCGTGTAATCATGGCAGCAAAATCATAAACCAATATCGATGAGTATAGATCATGAATGAATATAATGTTGTGCAAGGAAATGTACATCCTAAGGCTTCTTAAGCGGAGTAGCGTTGTTCCCTCAATCAGAGGAAGGCTCTGTTTGAATTTTGAAAATTCAAATTTTGGAAGCAACGCTTCAAATTTCGAGCATTGCGCGCAACGCGCCGTGTGTCAGAAGTTGATACGTCAACGCAACGCCCGAGGCAGTGTGTCCAATCAGAGCAAGGCTCTCTTAAAAAATAAAAGTATGCAACGTTCAGATTGCGCAAGCGCTGCATTGCGCGACACGTGTCTGCGCAGTTGCGTAAACCCAACTGCGCAAGCACAATTGCGCAAGGGCCGCGCTGCGCGACACGTGTCTGCGCAGTTGCGCAAACGCTGCTGCGCAAGCGCCGCACGGCGCGACACGTGTCTGCGCAGCTGCGCAAGCGCTGCTGCGCAAGCGCCGCGCGGCGCGACACGTGTCACGCGCTGGGGGAGTTGCGCAAAACAGAATAAATCTTTTCTGTTCTTATTAAAACAAGAAGATTTTCTTCTGTAAAGCAGGGGCGTTTGGATCAAAGATCCAACGGTGGGGAAAATTCCCCAAATCACTCAGAGAAAGATCTCTTTAACAAATTTAACTAATTTGTGAGCACTATAAAAAGGGCCCCAGACCTCATTTCAAGATCATCAACATCTTGCTAAAAAAAGGAAAGAGAGGACTCTGAAGAACTCCTCAAGAATAAAAAAAAAAGGTAAAAACCTTTGAAAGAAGAGAAATTTCTCTTATGAACAAGATCATGGATCTTCAATAAATAAATAAAAAAAATAAAATAAAAATTAAAATAGTGCCTTGCACTTGTTATGAATCTTTGGTTCTCTGAAACAAGGAAAAACTTGTTTAGATCAATGGATCAAAAAGTGCTTTGCACTTCTGTTTTGAATCTAAAAAGATTTTTAGTGCTCTGCACAAATGCAATGCATTTCCTAAAAGGGCCAGGCCCAAATTAAAAAGACCTAGTAGGCCTAATTAAATTGCAGTGCAATAAAAGGGGGCAGAGCCCAAACAAAATAGATGCTCTGCATCATTTATAAAAGGGCAGAGCCCAAACAAAACAAAAATAATGCAGTGCATTATTTTAAAAAAGGGACAAAGCCCTAACTCAGGTCTAATAGACCAAAGACCAATAAAAATGTGGAACATCCAACTGGACTTAGCCCAGTCATGGCCATAAGTCCTTAAATTAAATTGACTGAGCACGACTGCTTTTTTTTAAATTAATTTATGTCCGGTTCGAGGGTACATCTCCGAACTTCTCTGACACCTATCGTTGTAATCCTTCAACGACGTCAGAGAGGTGACGGGTCCCAACGACCACACACCCATATGGACTGCGGGGTCCTTAAACTCGTGGACCGAAACGTTCTTAAACTAATATCGGACCGAAACGTCCTTAAACTAACGACGGACCGAGACGTCCTTAAACTAATATCGGACCGAGACGTCCCTAAACTAATATCGGACCACCACGTCCCTAAACTGGAATATGGACCACCACGTCCCTAAACTGGCGATGGACCACCACGTCCCTAAACTGGAAAATTGACCACTACGTCCCTAAACTGGAACAATAGTGCCTCCAAATGCTCTTTTGCCGGATCTAAACGGTCCCGTTTAAGTTGATCTTAGCCCCAAATACGGCTAACGTATCCTTAGACATTTAAATGAATGATAAAACCCCAAATCAACTTTGGTTCAAGGGTACATCTCTGAACTCCTCTGACACCTGTCGTTGTAATCCTTCAACGACGTCCGAGAGGTGACGAGTCCTAACGACCATATATTAAATGAATCACTACGTTAAGTTGATCTTAGTCTAAAACAGGGCTAACGTATCCTTAACGAACGTTTAAGTTGATCTTAGCCGCAACGCGACTAATGTATCCTTAAACTAAAAACACCAAACACAAATATAAGTAAATACGGATTTGGACTAATCCACGTCCTACGGGCGACGGCATTACTCAGTCTCCGTATACAATCCACGGGCAACCACGAATAAAACAAACACCCACGACACTGTTGGGGTAAAAATTTACACCCCGATTGACCAAGTCAAAATCGAAGTCAACCCCAAGCCAAGTGGGCCCAAGCCCAGATCCAGTGGGCCCATGCCCGGGTCGAGCTCGAACATGAAGCGGCCGGCCTTCCCCCATGCCAAGATAAAAATTTTGTAATAAATAATTTTGTTGTATTTCTTTTATTTTATTTTTGGATAAATGTAAGAAAAAATAGGCATAAAGCCAAATTTTTGTAAAGCCCATGGCTTATGTGCAAAAAGAAATGGCACATGAGCCATGGGATAGGCAAAATGCCATTTTGTGAAGCCCAAGGGGCTATGTGTAAAATGTATGGCCTATAAAGGCAAGGATAATGAAATATCCCAACAACTTTTTTTCTCTCTCCAAAAAAGTTTCAGATCTGAGATCTTTCTTCCTTCTTCAAGGTTCCAAAACCTTCTTCTTTCTCTTGAATTAAATCAAGAGTTTTACTCTTCTTTTTAAAAAAACAAATTAGTTTTTCACCACAAAACCCATCAAGGGGAACTCAGATCTTCCATTAGATCTCAAAAAGGAGTGATTTTTTTTAAATCCCATATCTCTTGATCTTCAAGATCCAGCTAACAGAGGAGGAAGAAGAAGAACCCCTTTCACTAAACCCAACAAAAAAAACACTCAGGAGTCCAACTCCTCTTTGATTTCTCTTCAGAGAATTTTTTTTAGGCTAAAAGCCTCTTTTTCTCGCCGGCGCTCAAGCGCAGAGCGCCCATGTGCCGACACGTGGCGCGCTTGCGCTCGACCGCAAGCGCCCGAGCGCAAGTCGCCCTCGTGCCGACACGTGGCGCTCTTGAGCTCGAGCGCAAGCGCCCGAGCGCAAGTCGCCCTCGTGCCGACACGTGGCGCTCTTGCGCTCGAGCGCAAGCGCCCGAGCGCAAGTCGCCCTCGTGCCGACACGTGGCGCTCTTGCGCTCGAGCGCAAGCGCCCGAGCGCAAGTCGCCCTCGTGCCGACACGTGGCGCTCTTGCGCTCCAGCGCAAGCGCTCGAGCGCAAGTCGCATACGTGCCGACACGTGGCGCTCTTGCGCTCGAGCGCAAGCGCTCGAGCGCAAGTCGCATACGTGCCGACACGTGGCGCGTTGCGCTCCAGCACTCTGCGCTCGAGCGCAAAGCGCCCACGTGCCGACACGTGGCGCGCTCGTGCTCAAGCGCCTAGGCGCTGGCCCCACGCATCCTTTGGATGTCTTTTTCCCCTTTATTTATATATACATGTATATATATACATATGTATACAAATGTACACATACACATACTCCGCGACACTTTCCCCCTCAAAAATTTTTTGGGCCGGGGCGCTGCCCCGCACCCCGCAAGGGGGCTGCTAGCCCCCTTGACCCCCAGCCCGCTATCCGGGTAGCGGGACCCCCGTAAAAACTCTGCGTGGCTCCCGATATATCCAAAACCCCCTTTTAAAACAACACACACGCACACTGCACATTGAGTTCGCATGACCAGTTTAACCCGTCAATCGGAGGTTCCCTCGCCCCAAAGGCGAGGGGTAATTAACGGCAGCTTAGTCCGCGGCTGCCGGAGATTCGGATCCCCACAATCATTAAACCCCAGCCTACCCTAGGCAGGGGGAATCTGTAGTACGCCTGACAAGCGTGCGCGTATTCCCATCTCAATGGGGTGACGAAAAACACCCTACAGATTCTGGCATGCCCGGTGGGACCAATCTCTCCTCCCATATTTCGGGTTAAACGTTCATGCGAACTCAATCAATATACATATCGATTGCCTATACTGAAATGATGTTCTTTTTTCCGTGCAGCAATCAACCTTCGACGACAATGTCTCCCCAGACGAATTCAACTTCCAATGCGACCCCGATTCCGTACGTGGTCAAGATCAACGCTCGTGTGGTTCTCCCCGCAAGCCTCAGTCGACAGTGGGAGGAACCGCCCCGCCAGTTTGGCTCTGTCATCATCTACCCTGCCGGAAGCGCTCATCTGGCAGAGAGCCCGGCGGAACAAGTGGCCAAGCCGGTCTCAAGGGGTAAGAGGCCGAATGTCGTGATCGCCAATGCACCACAACCGAAACTTAAGATGGTGTCTGAACGAGTCCCTGGCGCTCTAGCTGGGGCCAAGACTTCCGATGCGAAGGGCAACATTAAATGTTGCGTACGAGCTCAGGAGATGACTCCAACAAATGCACAATCGGGCGTATTTCTAAGGCCCTCCATCAATCGGTATGCGGCGTCTTCCCAAAAAGCCGAAGTCTGCAAGGTGCTTAGAACAGAAAAGTTAAGGCAGAAGCGGCTCAGGTATCGAGCCAACAAAAGGGCCAAGGCTTCGGCCAAATGGAATCGTGTGAAGTTCCAAGTGCAGGGTTGCCCCGCGACGACGGCTGAGTCGGACGTAAGAATCAGCAATTCCTTCGAGCCTCTAAAGTGGGTTCAGAAAAATTCCATGACCGCCAGAATCAAGAAGACAGCGGTCCGAGCAGTGCCACAAAGAGACATGTCCCGGCCCCAACAGAAAAAGTACGACACTATCTCTTCAAGAGTCAATCAAGCATTCTGTGCCGCACGAAAGCAGCGGGGCAAACCCAGAAAAGAAGCGCCAGCACCATTCAAGAACCTGGTTAGGCCAGTCGCCTTCAATCGACTACCAGCTATCGAAGCAATGGGGTCAAGACAGCAATCCGTGAAATCAGCTGCCAGTGATAGAAAGACGGCCGGATATATCATCCATACGGTCTATATGGCGGGCGGGAGCCCCAGCGACAACCTTCGCAGCAAAAGCAAGGACGGGGCCACCACATCCCAAGCCCAATCTAGCCTGAATGTGGTTGCCGCCGCCTAAGAACAGCCGCCCCCGCTGGATGAAGAAAACCCTCTCGATGAGGATGATAGGCAGATAGACCCCTCGATCCATGCAGAGTCAAGCTCGGACAGTGAGGAAGAGCCGACTTTCCGCCCCAGGACTGCGGAGCAAGAGCTGCTTCAAGAGCTTCGAAAACAGCTTAGGAGCAAAGATAAAGAGATGGCCAAGCTCTATTCGAAGATTGACGACTTAACGAACGTGGTGATGCAGCTTACTGCTCAAATTGCTCGAGCGCCTCCCAATCAGACACAAACCGCTACTAATCAGCCGGGTGATGACAATCCGAGGCAGCCAATGCCTGTTCCTTTGGGACCAAGACTGGTCGAGCCGCATGAATGCCGGCCGCATTCCGCTTCTAGGGACGCCTTGGCCCCAGATAGCACTATCCCGCTAACACAAGATCGGATAATGGATTTGGTCACCAGCAAGGTTAAAACATTGGTGGCCGAAGCTGAAGCTTAGAAAGAAGTCGGCAGTAGTGGGCGGCCATATCCCGCGCAGTACGATCTGATTGAGTTCCCAAGCGGCCACGTCACTCCTAAGTTCGGAAGATTTGATGGAACGGGGAATGCAAACCAGCATGTCGCCCACTTCAAAGCATCGTGCGGAAATACAGGGGGCAATGACGCGCTCCTTCTTCGTCAGTTTGTCAACAGCCTGACCGGTGTCGCTTTCGACTGGTACGCGAGCATACCAGACGGGTCCGTCATTACCTTTGCCCAAATGGAGTCTCTTTTCCGGCAAAGGTTCATGAGCGTCAGTGATAAAATCTCCATTGCCGACCTTGTGAGGACCAAGCCGGGGAAGAATGAAAGCAACACCGATTTTATCGCCCGATGGCGTAATCTCACAGTCAAGTGTGAACCGCCGCTGGAGCAGGACCAGTCCGTCAGCCTTCTCATTGGGAACCTCAGCAATTGGATGGTCCCATTCTTGTGTACAGCGGGCCTCAAGACATTTCAGGAGCTAACCAAGAAAATCCAAATGCTGGAACGCTCGAAGCAAGAGTCCCCGCCGGACTCTCAGAGAGACAAAACCTGGAAAAGCAAGCGGGACGACAACCGTAGAAGTGGGAGTTCCAGCAATACCAATGTCTTCAATGCGTCCGACAATGAAGAAAAGCGAAGGGCGGCCGAATCCAAAACTAACCGGTCTCGAAAGCCATTGCTGGGAGGAGATGGGCCTTCCCTAGAGAAGAAAAAGAACAAGGTTTACTCTTTCAGAAGGGACAAGGTCCGCAAGATATTTAAAGATGCCTTGAATAATGGCCTACAGTTGCCGGAGTCGAAAAGACCCCAAGAAGCAAAAATGACCGACAATCCTCTGTATTGCCTGTACCACCGAGTAGTGAGCCATGCGATCGAGGATTGCTATATCTTCAAAGACTGGGTCGAGAAGCAGTACAAGGCTGGAGAGATCGAGCTGTCCAAAAGCGTGTTGGTGAACAATCAAGTTGCAACAGCCAACTTTATACAGACGGAAGCTGAAGCCTTCTGGGAGCAGACAGCCGAACCCGCTGCCCTGAGAAACGAAACTGACTCATCGCGGCCTCCGTGGAGTACGCACATATCTAATAAGACGAAGAAGATGCTAAAGCTACTTCAGAAAGAGCCCAGGATGGAATGGGAAGGACAGAAAAAGCCTACCAGTCCAGCTGCCAATGCGGCTCCATCAGGCTCAAAATCCAAGAAGCTCAAGAAGAAGAAAAGTGCAGCTCGGCGCGAAAAAGAGTCTGCAGGGAGATCGACTATTCAAAAATATATCGATTCCCTCGAAGAATATGAACAAAAGGAAAGAACATTGATTCAATTGAAGGAGTTCTTCCCTGTACAAGCGGCTGAAATTCTGGAGGAGTTAGAAGAAGACTCCAATGAAAAGATCCCAGTAGTGACCTGCTATGCCATCCATCTTGGCAGCGACTCCGAGGATGATCTCTGTTTTCCCGAAGAGGACGAGGAGCTCACCACAAAGGCCAATCAAATCCAGCTCAGAAGCGGCAGGGCTCTACCGCAAAATCAGGGCAACGCCCCAAAAGGGAAGGAAAAACATGTCGCTAATGAAGAAGATGGAAGAGAACCGACTGATGAAAACATGAGTCCTTCCTCGGTGGACTATAATGTCTTGGCACATCTCCGGAAGCTTCCGTCTCTCCTGAGCATCTACGACGCCTTGGTCCTATCTAAGGAGCTTAGAGATGTTCTCATTCACGCTCTACAAAACCCCGAGCGGTATCAGGCTCACTTTGCGGAAATTAATATGAAAGAAGCCCAGCACGCTTTGCATGCCGCCGCAGTCACATTTAAGGATGAAGACTTGCTACTAGGAACGGCTGAGCATAATCGGCCGCTTTACGTGATCGGGTACAGCGACGGAGATCGAATTAATCGCATATTGATTGATCCGGGGTCCTCAGTGAACATCATGAACTTGCGAACTCTAAAGAGTTTGTCAATGGACGTCCGACACCTTCAAGGGAAAGGATTGTCATTCAAGACTTCAACCAAAATTGCCAGCAAGTTCTGGGGTCTATAGCTTTGCCAATCAAATTCGGGGATCTGCAAACTGAAGCAAAGATATACGTGATCGACGCCGACACATCTTATAAGATTCTCTTGGGGCGGCCGTGGCTCCACGATTACGGCATCATTCCGTCAACTCTCCATCAATGCATGAAGTATACTAAAAATGGCGAAGAAAGACGCATTGACGGAGACATCCAGCCGTTCGGTGTGCATGAAGTCCGATATGAAGATTCTCGGTACTTTACGAACCACCAAAATGCTAAGCCACAACTGACCGAGGATAGAACGGCCCCAAGACACAAAAGCAAATCTGCGCCGGCTATCACTTTCAAAAGCAAAAATACCCAAGTGCGCCCGCATTTCGGCAGCGACACTGATGAGTCCGACGCTGGAAGCCCGTCCTTCCGCAAAACTCGCCCTCATTTCGGCAGCGATACGGACGAATCTGTTACTGAAGGCCCATCTAGCAGCAAAGTCCGCCCTCATCTTGGCAGTGACACTGAAGAGTCAGAAGAAGAGGACCTGCCGTGCAACAGCTGTGCAGATCGACCCCCCATGCAGCAAGAGAAACTACGAGAGACCTTCGAAGTCGCAGAAGGGTCCCTGGCCATCACAAGGGTGCCAGAACGGATGTGCAAAGAGCTCGACGCATTGTCAGTCTCTACCGTGGACCAGCTGAAAACTTTCTACGTGCCCGGGAGGAAAAATGGACAGAAGGGCATCCTGTTTTACAGGTCAAACCCCGTTGTGCACCCGGACGACCTTTCTGTCGTGTGCCTTCCCTATGAGAGAGGCATAAGAGCCGTCCTCAATCCCCAATACTATGCGCCCGAGATGCGGGAATACTTTAAGAAGTGCGGATGCCGGTTATATCAAACGGAGTCCGAAGCAAAGTTTTATGAAGGACTATGGTATCCGCCCCAGGTCCGAGCACTCATCGATGGACAAATTCCAGATAGACGGGGCATAGGCTACATTCAACCTGATTCCAGAGCGTGCTATATGATCCATGTTGGTGAGGCCAGCGAAAGATCAAATGATGATGACGAGATAGCCGAGCCAGAAGAAGCTCCTCAAGAGCTCGAAGATGGCGGACAAGCAACCTTTGATGAGCTAGCGGAGATTGACTTAGGAACGCCCGATAATCCAAGGCCGACCTACATCAGCTCACTCTTGTCGGAGGAAATGAAAGAGCAGATAATTGCCCTGCTGCGTGAGTTCGTCGACTGCTTCGCGTGGACGTACAAAGAAATGCCTGGCCTTTCCCCTGAGGTAGCCGTGCATAAGCTGGCTATATCTCCTGATGCTAAGCCAGTCAAACAAGCTCCTCGAAGAATGAGAAGGGAGTTGGAAGAAAAGGTCATCGAGGAAACCAAGAAACTCATCGATGCTGGCTTCATCAGGGAAGAGAAATATGCAGAATGGATCGCATGCATAGTCCCAGTGAAGAAGAAAAATGGGCAGATCCGAGTTTGTGTCGATTTCAGGGACCTCAACAAGGCATGTCCTAAAGATGACTTCCCGCTACCGGTCATGAAAATGATGGTCGATGACACCTCAAATTACGAACTGTTCACCTTTATGGATGGCTCGTTTGGATATAATCAGATCAAGATGTCGCCTGAGGATGAGAAGCACACAGCATTTCGAACCCCGATCGGAATATATTGCTACAAGGTAATGCCATTCGGACTGAAGAACGCAGGTGCTACATATCAAAGGGCAATGACTAATATCTTTGATGACCTAATCCATAAAGTCGTCGAATGTTATGTTGATGATCTGGTCGTCAAAACTAAAGCCAAGGCCGATCATATCCAAGATCTCAGGACCGTTCTCACCAGACTGAGGGAATACGATCTGAAGATGAATCCTCTGAAGTGCGTTTTTGGCGTGTCATCGGGAAAATTCCTGGGCTTCATAGTCCGACATCGAGGGCTCGAAGTTGACCCATCAAAGATAAAGGCCATCATGGAGATGCCCCCTCCGAAGAGTCTAACGCAGCTAAGATCTTTTCAAGGCAAGCTTGCTTACATACGGAGGTTTATCTCAAATTTATCGGGGAGATGTAGGCCATTCTCAAAGCTCATGAAGAAAGGAGCTCCTTTTATTTGGGATGCCGAATGTCAGGCAGCGTTCGAAAGCATCAAACAATACTTGTTGCACCCTCCAGTGCTGGCCGCTCCCATTCCAAATAAACCGCTGATTCTCTACACTGCCGCGCTGGACGAGTCACTCGGTGCGCTCCTTGCCCAGAATAACGAGGAGGGAAAAGAAAATGCCCTCTACTACCTCAGTCGAACTCTAGTCGGGGCGGAACACAACTACTCCCCAATCGAAAAGCAATGCCTGGCTCTAATATTTGCTGTGAAGAAGCTGAGGCACTATTTGCTCGCTCATCGGGTTATGCTGATCTCCAAGGTCGACCCGCTCAAACATTTGATGACCAAAGCAAGCCTAACCGGCAGAATGGCAAGATGGGCTGTCATGCTACTTGAGTTTGACATAGTTTATACCCCTCAGAAAGCAGTAAAAGGGCAAGCTATTGCAGACTTTCTCGCCGCTCATCCCATACCAGAAGGGTCGCCGCTAAATTGTGAGTTACCCGATGAACAAGTGCTGCACCTCGAGGAAGATGAGCCATGTTGGGAGCTCTACTTCGATGGAGCCTCGTCAATAAGGACCTCCAGTAAATCAAGCGTCCCGGAGATAAAAGTAGGGATAGGATTGGTGTTCATCACACCATCAATGGGAACCCTACGGCGTTCTTTTGCTCTCACCGAGCCTCGGACAAACAATGAAGCTGAGTATGAAGCTCTGATAGCTGGTTTGGAGCTTGCCGTAGAAATGGAAATCCGTCGGCTACAAGTCTACGGTGACTCCCAGCTTGTCGTCAACCAAGTAAGCGGCGACTATAAGATATACAAACCCGAGTTAGCTCGGTACAGAGGTCGAGTGGTGGAACTCATGAAACGGTTCACTCATATTGAACTAACGAGAGTCCCTAGAGCGTTGAACGGAAAGGCTGATATACTCGCTCGCTTGGCCAAGGAGCTGGCTGATCCTGACATGGACGAAATTCTGATCACAGTCAGGAGCCGGCAAATTCTACCCCCAGTCTCTCTACGAGAAGAGGAAAACGCGGAACAGAAGAGCAGTCCTGCGGAAGAAGCTTCGATCATCCAAGATGAGCCCGATTGGAGAGAACCCTTCATAGAGTACCTCCGATACGACAAGCTGCCCGAAGAAAAATCTGCGAGGATTCAGCTGAAGAAAAGAGCTCTCCGATACGTATTTGTAAATGACACGTTATACCGCAGGTCATATGACCAACTCTGGCTCAGGTGTCTGTCATTGGCCGAAGCCCAAAAGGTCATGAAAGATGTCCACTCGGGCGTTTGCGGTGCTCACCAATCTGGCCCCAAGATGCGACTTCAAATCAAACGGCTTGGGTATTACTGGCCCACCATGATACGGGATTGCGGAGAGCATGCAAAGAAATGTTATATCTTCCAAATTCACGGTGATTTTATTCACAAGCATCCCAATCCATTGCATCCTACGGTGGCGTCGTGGCCCTTCGAAGTCTGGGGCACCGACATTGTTGGCCCAATTGATCCTCCGTCATCTAAAGCCACCGGTTCATACTGGCCGCGACAGACTACTTCTCCAGGTGGGCTGAAGCTGTCCCGCTAAAAGAAGTCAAGACAAAAGATATTCTGACATTCTTCCAGCATAATATCCTATACCGTTTCGGTACACCAAGAAGAATCATTTATGACAACGGGCCGTTTTTCAAGAGCTTCAATGTCTCAAGGTTCGCTACTCAGCACAAGATAGACTGGAGATATTCCTCCATCTATAATCCAAGAGACGAAAGCAGGGGTTAATGCCAAATTGTTCTAGTAAATGAGACGAAAGCAGGGGTTAATGCCAAATTGGAATTATGGAGACAAACATTGGAATCTCGGGGATTCAGATTGAGCAGGTCCAAGACATCATATATGCACTGCAAATTTAGTAGCCAGAGAAGTCAAAACCATATTGGTATAACATTGGAAGGGCAAGAGATATCACAGAGCGACCAGTTTAGATATCTAGGTTCCATCATCCAAAGGAATGGGGAGATCGATAGTGATGTTAATCAAAGGATCCAAGCTGGTTGGTTGAAATGGAGGAGTGCAACAGGGATTTTGTGTGATCGTAACTTTCCGTTAAAATTGAAAGGGAAGTTCTATCGGAGCGCTATTCGGCCTGCCTTATTATATGGTACAGAATGCTGGGCTCCTAAGAAACATCATACACAGAAGATGCACGTAGCGGAGATGCGCATGCTTCGTTGGATGTGCGGTAACACTAGAAAAGACAAGGTGCGAAATGAGGATATTCGTGCAAAAGTTGGTGTAGCACCCGTGGAGGAGAAGATGCGGGAAAACCGGCTTAGATGGTTTGGTCATGTGCGACGCAGACCTATGGAAGCACCGGTTCGACGAATAGATACTCTCGATATGGGTAATGGCAAAAGGGCAAAAGGGAGACCGAAGAAAACATGGATGGAGGTGATACGAAACGATATGGTTGCCAAAGGACTCAATGAAAGTATATTGTTCGATAGAAGTGAGTGGAGACAGAGGATTCATGTGCTGGACCCGGCGTGATTCTCATGTTGGTTCATGTAGCCTACCCCATATGCTTGGGATAAAAGGCTCAGTTGTTGTTGTATAATCCACGAGACAATGGGCTAGCCGAAGCCTTCAATAAGACTCTATGCAAGCTCCTGAGGAAAAATGCCTCAGCCAACAAGAGAGACTGGAATCTCAAACTTCACGAGGCATTGTGGGCATATCGTACCACGCACCGTACTCCAACTCAGTCCACTCCATACTCATTGCTCTTCGGAGTGGAGGCGGTCCTCCCCCTCGAAGTCGAAGTTCCAAGTTTAAGAATGGTCGTTCAGCATGAGTTGACGAAGGAGGAAAACGTGCTCCTTCGACTTGAAGAACTCGATGCCCTCGAAGAAAAGAGGCTCGCGGTGCAGCAAAGTCTGGAGCTATACCGAGCCCAAATGTCACGGGCCTATGACAAGATAACCCGTCTCCGCGCTTTCAAGAAAGGTGAATTGGTGTTGGTCCTCAAAAGACCGATTATCCCCAATCGACATGCCAAGGGAAAATTCGAGCCGAACTGGGAAGGAGCATACGTCATCGAGAAAGTGTTCGACGGAGGATCCTACCAACTAATAAGTGCCGAGGGAGAAAGGCCCATGCCACCCATCAATGGCCGATATCTCAAGAAATACTACACATGAATGCTCCAAGTCGCAGGCGAATTGAGCACATCAGCCCTACGGTCTGGATCAGACATCCTGCAAAACCGTATACAATCCACGGGCGTAAATGACCCCTATTTCTCCCAAATCCTGCCGGTGAGACTACTTTTAAAAGTCCCACCAGCGGCAAAAAAAAGAGAAAAAAAAAGAGAAGGAGAAATAAACGGTATGTCCTCAAGCAAAACGGGCACGGACGAAAACCCGAAAGGGCTCCGTGAGTAAAAACAGCAGGACTACCGGCGAGTCTGTGAAAACCCGAAAGGGCGCAAACTCGTGAAAAGGAGATGAAATGCACTCTCAAAGTCCTCTCGACTTTGAGAGGAGAAAATTCCCGCGTGAGATCCTTACGACTCACAAAGGAGCAACACACTTAGGAGTCCCCACGACTCCTATGGAGAAAATACACCTACGAGATCCTTTCGACTCGTAGGGAGAAAATGCTTTTATGGGACCCTCACGGCCCATAAAATTGAAAAGTCTTAGGTGATAGGGATCTAAACCTGCCTCCTAAGCCATCAATTCTCAAATTCTCTCGGGGCAAATGATGAGTTGCTCCTGGCATTATTCCAGTGCAGCAATGCAGATGCCAAACAAAAACCAAAATCCCAGAATCCTTTCAATGACAGATGATGATTCGCTCCTGGTACCATATTCCAGTATAGCGATGCTGATGTCAACCCAAATCAAAATCAACAAGTCAACTTCCACTCCGACACCGCAGAAAGCGGAGCGAGTCAGAATCCAATCTCGACACCGCAAGAAGCGGAGCAAGTCAAGTCTACCCCTGACACTGCAAGAAGCAGAGCAAGTCAAATCAAGCACCGACCGTCCAAGTCGCAAAAAGGGCAGCACCGACCGTCCAAGTCGCTAAAAGGGCAGCATCAACCGTCCACGTCGCTAAAAGGGCAGCATCGACCGTCCACGTCGCTAAAAGGGCAACACCGACCGTCCAAGACGCAAAAAGGGCAGCATCGACCGTCCACGTCGCTAAAAGGGCAGCATCGACCGTCCACGTCGCTAAAAGGGCAGCACCGACCGTCCAAGTCGCAAAAAGGGCAGCATCGACAGTCCACATCGCTAAAAGGGCAGCACCGACCGTCCAAGTCACAAAAAGGGCAGCACCGAACGTCCACGTCGCTAAAAGGGCAGCACCGACCGTCCAAGTCACAAAAAGGGCAGCACCGACCGTCCATGTCGCAAAAAGGGCAGAACCGACCGTCCATGTCGCAAAAAAGGCAGAACCGACCGTCCAAGTCGCAAAAAGGGCAGCATCGACCGTCCACGTCGCAAAAAGGGCAGCACTGACCGTCCAAGTCGCAAAAAGGGCAGCGCAGGATTCCTACAAAACGGGAACCAGATGACTCCGGGCCAGGGAAAACGTCTATCACGGACACTCCGTCTCGGAGACATGTCAAGCAACGACCGTCCATGTCGTAAAAAGGGCAGTGCCAGCTTCCCAAAAAGCGGGAACCAAATCAAGTCGCCTCCACGTGAAAGAAGATCCATCAATTTCATGCACACGACCCCCATATGTGGTGTGCATTTATTGATGGGGGGCAATTTGTTGGGGTAAAAATTTACACCCCGGTTGACCAAGTCAAAATCAAAGTCAACCCCAAGCCAAGTGGGCCCAAGCCCAGATCCAGTGGGCCCATGCCCGGGTCGAGCTCGAACATGAAGCGGCCGCCTTCCCCCATGCCAAGATAAAAATTTTGTAATAAATAATTTTGTTGTATTTCTTTTATTTTTTTTGGGATAAATGTAAGAAAAAATAGGCATAAAGCCAAATTTTTGTAAAGCCCATGGCTTATGTGCAAAAAGAAATGACACATGAGCCATGGGATAGGCAAAATGCCATTTTGTGAAGCCCAAGGGGCTATGTGTAAAATGTATGGCCTATAAAGGCAAGGATAATGAAATATCCCAACAACTTTTTTTCTCTCTCCAAAAAAGTTTCAGATCTGAGATCTTTCTTCCTTCTTCAAGGTTCCAAAACCTTCTTCTTTCTCTTGAATTAAATCAAGAGTTTTACTCTTCCTTTTAAAAAAACAAATTAGTTTTTCACCACAAAACCCATCAAGGGGAACTCAGATCTTCCATTAGATCTAAAAAAGGAGTGATTTTTTTTAAATCCCATATCTCTTGATCTTCAAGATCCAGCTAACAGAGGAGGAAGAAGAAGAACCCCTTTCACTAAACCCAACAAAAAAAAACACTCAGGAGTCCAACTCCTCTTTGATTTCTCTTCAGAAAATTTTTTTTAGGCTAAAAGCCTCTTTTTCTCGCCGGCGCTCAAGCGCAGAGCGCCCACGTGCCGACACGTGGCGTGCTTGCGCTCATGCGCAAGCGCCCGAGCGCAAGTCGCCCTCGTGCCGACACGTGGCGCTCTTGCGCTCGAGTGCAAGCGCCCGAGCGCAAGCGCCCGAGCGCAAGTCGCCCTCGTGCCGACACGTGGCGCTCTTGCGCTCCAGCGCAAGCGCCCGAGCGCAAGTCGCCCTCGTGCCATAACGCATTTCGGTCGCATTCTAATTTCTACAAAAATCTAGTAAGCGATTTTCTAGCCGATTCGATACAAACATCGTAATTTGTCGATTTAGCAAGCATATCATTACACAATTAACCACTCTAATCAATTAGATAACCAAAACCCTAACTTAATTTTGACAACCATGTTTCAAACCCTAACTCAACATCAAAACCCATTCTTGATTTTTCATGAACAAGGATTTACACTAAATTAATACTTCAAAATTAGATTCTAGCATATATAAACTACAAGTTAGCAACTAGTTTAGAATTTTTACCTCACCAATTGAATCCTAGCATGATCAAGTCACCAAGAAAGCCTCCTTTCATCATGTTTTTGAACTAATTTGGGTTGAAGAGAGATTGGATTAGGGTTTGGCTTTGAATTGAGATGGAAATTTTGAATTTTTATTGAATTTTTTAGCAAGAAAAGAAGCAAGAAAGAATGAGAAGTGAGGGGATTTCCAGCAGCTGAGTTCTGCCAGCAGCTAGAGGAGATGATGGGGGGAGTTGTGGAGAAGTTTCTAGGTCAATAAAACATCATATGTTATCATTTAATGCTTTCATGTCAACCTTTTTACAAAAAAACCCATTTTTACTTCATTTTTTCACAAATTTTCCCACCCTAAAACCAAAAGTTTGCAAGCCATGATACAATTTTATTAACACCATATTTTAGCTTATAAAGACTCCTAACTATGAAATTTACCTAATTAAATTTGTATTTATCCCTAATTTAATGTATTTAAAAAGGCTTAAAATAATAAAAAAAATAATTAATTACGAATTTTTTTTTATTTAACTAGAAAATTATAAGTGACATTTTAGTGACAAAATTATAGTAATATCTTGTCTAAATTTTGTATAATTAGGTCTACAATGAAAATTACCTATTTTGACTTTTTACGGAAAAAGCCGAAAAATTAGCCGATTACCGAAAAACTGCCTAAACGATTTTCGAAGGGTTACAATCTTCTCCCCTTAAAGAAATTCGGTCCCCGAATTTAGAATTTAACTACGCGTACTTTCAAAAAGATGGGGATATCTCTTCCTCATCTCGACCTCGGTCTCCCAGGTGACCTCCTCGCTGTTCGGGCCACGCCAAAGGACCTTGACGGACGGTATAACCTTCGACCTCAATTTCTTCACCTGCCGATCCAAGATGACAACCGGCTGCTCGGTGAAAGAAAGATCACGGTCTAACTGGATCGTCTGGTGCTGAATCGCCTGGGAGGGATCATGAAGATACTTGCGGAGCATCGAGACATGGAATACGGGGTGAACATCGGGGAAGCTGGGCGGAAGAGCTAACCGCTAAGCGACTGGACCAACACGCTCTAGGATCTCGAAAGGACCAACATATCTAGGACTCAGTTTCCCTTTCCGCCCAAATCTCATCACACCTTTCATCGGAGAGACCTTCAGGAAAACATGATCGCCAACAGCGAACTCGAGTCGGCGACGGCACCTGTCAGCATAAGATTTCTGCCTGCTCTGTGCCGCTCCCATCCTGTCCCGAATCAGCTGTATCTTCTCGGTCGTCTCCTGTACGATCTGAGGCCCCAAAATACTGCTCTCCCTAAGCTCTGTCCAACATACAGGCGATCGACATCTCCTCCCATATAAAGCCTCGAAAGGTGCCATCTGAATCGTCTCCTGGAAGCTATTATTGTAGGAAAACTCGATCAAAGGCAAATGACGATCCCAGCTACCACCGAAATCTAAAACACAAGCTCTGAGCATGTCCTCAAGAGTCTGAATAGTACGCTCCGACTGACTGTCAGTCTGGGGATGGAAGGCTGTGCTAAAACTCAATCGGGTGCCCAAGGCTTCCTGAAGTTTCTGCCACAATCGGCTGGTAAACTGGGTGCCACGGTCGGACACGATGCAAGTTGGAACGCCATGCAGTCACACTATATCATCAATATAAACCTGGGCGTACTGAGAAAATCCAAAAGTGGTCTTCACTGGCAGAAAGTGAGCCGCTTTCGTCAGTCGATCCACAATCACCCAAATAGAGTCATACCCTCGACTGGTCCTGGGTAGACCCACAACGAAGTCCATGGAGACCTGCTCCCACTTCCACTCAGGGATGGGAAAAGGCTGTAACTCGCCGGCTAGCCTCTGGTGCTCGGCCTTGACTTGCTGACAAGTCAGGCATCTCGACACAAAATCTGTAACATCCTTCTTCATCCCGTCCCACCAGTAAACCTCTCTCAAATCACGGTACATCTTGGTGGAACCTGGGTGAACACTGTATACTGATCTATGTGCCTCCTCGAGAATATCACGCCTCAGTCCCTCTGAATCTGGCACGCACAGTCGAGTCCCAAATCGAAGTATCCCCTGATCATCAATCACGAACTCGGAAACTCTGCCCTGCCGAATCTGCTCAATAATCTCTAATATACGGGCATCGCCGGACTGTGCCTCGCGGATACGGTCAAGTAACTGTGGGCGTGCTCTGAAATGGGCCAGCTGTCCCCCTGTAGGAGTAAACTCGAACTGCACTCTGCTATCACATAACACCTGCCAATCCGCCGACGACTGCATCTGCACTGCGCTCAAACAAGATAAGCTACCTCCGGGCCTTCTACTCAAAGCATCTGCCACCATATTCGCCTTGCCCGGATGGTATAAAATCTCGCAGTCATAATCCTTCACCAGCTCCATCCAACGGCGCTGTCTCAGGTTCAAATCTCGCTGCTGGAAGATATATTTCAAACTCTTGTGGTCAGTGAATATCTGGCACGACTCACCGTATAGGTAATGTCTCCAGATCTTAAGTGCAAATACTACTGCAGCCATCTCAAAATCATGTGTGGGGTAGTTCTGCTCGTGTTTCCTCAGCTGCCGAGAAGTATACGCGATAACTCTGTCGTGCTGCATCAATATACATCCCAGCCCCACTCTAGAAGCATCACAATATACCACGAACCCGCCTGATCCTGAAGGCAATGCTAACACTGGTGCCGTAGTCAGACGAGTCTTCAACTGCTGGAAACTGTCCTCACATGCCTGGGTCCAATCAAAAGGAACCCCCTTCCGGGTCAACCCGGTCAACGGTGCAGCAATGCGGGAGAAATCCTGGACAAAACGTCGATAATAGCCGGCCAGACCTAGAAAACTGCGAACCTCTGTAACTGATACTGGTCTAGGCCAACGCTGAACTGCCTCGATCTTCCTCGGGTCCACACAAATACCGTCTCTCGTCACCACATGACCCAAGAAGTCGACACTGTCTAACCAGAATGCGCACTTGGAGAATTTGGCGAATAGCTGATGCTCCCTCAAAGTCTGCAATGTGATACGTAAGTGCTGCTCATGCTCCTCCCGGCTCCGAGAATAAACCAAGATGTCGTCAATGAACACAATAATGAACTGATCGAGATACGGCCTGAATACACGGTTCATCAAATCCATAAAAGCTGCCGGGGAATTGGTGAGCCCGAACGACATCACCAAGAACTCATAATGACCATAACGAGTACGGAAAGCGGTCTTCGGAATATCCTCCTTCCGAACCCGCAACTGGTGATAACCTGATCGTAAATCCACCTTCGAGAAAAATCCTGCACCCTGGAGCTGATCAAATAAGTCATCAATGCGGGGTAGGGGATATCTGTTCCGCACAGTAACCCGGTTCAGCTGACGATAATCAATGCATAAGCGCATACTTCCGTCCTTCTTCTTAACAAACAGGACGGGAGCACCCCAAGGTGACACACTCGGTCGGATAAGCCCTTTGTCCAGCAAGTCCTGTAACTGATCCTTTAGCTCTCTCAGCTCCGCCGGGGCCATCCGATAAGGAGGTATAGAAATAGGCCCCGTGCCGGGGATCAAGTCAATACAGAACTCAATCTCGCGCTCTGGTGGCAGACCAGGCAGCTCGTCAGGAAATACATCAGGAAATTCTCTCAAAAAAGGGACCTGGTCCAACGGAACCTCTGTGGAGCTAGCATCACAAACATAGGCTAAAAATCCCTGACACCCTTTCCTTAAGAGCTGACCAGCGCGAAGAGAAGAAATCAAGCTGGGAAGGGTAGCACTACAATCTCCCTGAATAATAAGAACCGGCTCACCAGGAAAACTGAATCTGACTGCTTTTTCACGGCAGTCCACAGATGCATAACAGGTGGCTAGCCAGTCCATACCAAGAAGAACGTCAAAGTCTAGCATATCGAGGAGAATCAAATCAACTGAAGAATCTCTCTCCCCGATACGAACGGAACACGATCGGTACACAAAACGGGCAACAAAAGACTCGCCTACCGGTGTAATAACGACAAGCGGCTGATCTAACGGAGAAGACTCCCGGCCCAACCTCGGTGCAAAATACGTGGAAACATAGGAATGTGTGGAGCCTGGATCAAATAATACCCGTGCATCAAAAGAACATACTGGCAGAGTACCTGTCACGACGGCATTGGATGCTTATGCATCCTGAGGAGTCAACGCGAACACTCGAGCCTGTCCACCGCTAATAGCTGGCTGTCCTCTGCCTCTACCTCGGCCTCTGCCTCTGCCTCTGTCGCCTCGTCCTCTCGGAACTGGACCGCCACGCCCACGGCCTCTAGAAGCATCTGGCTGGCGTGAAGCATCATCAGGAGTAGGAAGTAAAGCTCTCTGAGAAGGTGGTGAGGGTGGTAAAGTCACATGCGGGACTGTCGCCGTGCCCTGACGTCCCATGGTACAGTCTCTGATACGGTGGTACTGACTCCCACACCGAAAACATCCTGGAGACGACTGCTGGGTCTGTGGATATGAGCCAAATAACTGACCTCGTCTCAATCCTCTGCCTTCGCCATCTCCCGGAAATAATCTATCGCGGTGCCTGCCCATCTGCCGCTGAGCTGGCGTATCAGTACGGATCCTCTTCGGCCCAGAAACGACCGGAGTCTCGGAAATACGCTCCTCCAAAAGTAAGGCTGCATCCATCGCGGCTGCGTATGTATCAAAGTGCTGGGTGCCGATGGCAAGGAATAGCTGTGTATCAAGCCCTCGCACAAACCTCTTTATTCTCTTCTCTTCTGTGTCGACTAGGTACGGAGCATATCGAGACAAATGGGTAAACTGTATATCATACTCCGACACTGTCATCCCAGGAGTCTTGCGCAAAGACTCAAAACTACGGGCTCGAGCATCTCGGACACTCTCCGGAAGAAAACGGGCAAGAAATGCAGATGTAAACTCATCCCAGGTCATAGAAGGCAGACCTGCAGCTCGGCCTCTCTCTACTGAGTCGTACCATGTCTGGGCAAGACCCTCCAGACGAAAACTCGCAAACTCCACCAATCTATCATCAGAACACCTCAACGAACGGCAAATCCGAGCCATCCTATCAAGAAATGCCTGTGGGTCCTCTGTCGCATCTGTACCGGTAAAAGTTGGAGGTCTCAATCTCATGAACTCCTGTAGTGAAACAGGGATAGTCTCCGTAGTAGCAGCAGGAGCGACCATCTGTGCAGCAGGTACGATCGTGGTCTGTGCGGTGGAAGGAACGTCCTCGGATCTCTGTGCCCGGCTGGACTCAACTAAAGATCCCATCATCTGCCGCAACTCTTGCATGCCGGCCTCTAATCTGGCAATACGGTCAGGATAAGGCGGATCAGTATGACCCTGAGAGGTAGGCGTATCCTCCCGCTCGATCCTCGCCTCAGACGGGCCCGCCCGAATCTCATCCCTAGCGGCAGCCCGCTGAGCTCTCGTAGTCTTTGGCGGCATCGAAGCTGGAATAAGAAATAGGGCTGATAAGGACATTGCAATTGAATCAAGGAATGCAAGGAATCAAGAAAGGAAATACAAGCAATTATGTCCTAAGGTTACTTAGGCGGAGTACCGTATCGTAAGTATGCCGCGGATCATACCCACGCTACGCCACTCTGCTTAAGTCACCTACTCCATCTACCAAGGTCGTCCTACACTCAGAAAGGTAAAACCTACGCTCTGATACCAACTTTGTCACGACCCGAAGGTACGGAACGTGACTGGCACTTAGATTACGAGACGTCTAAAGGCGTACCGTAACCTAAGTCAGCCAAAGCCCAGAAGAATCTAAACCAAAAACAAAAGAGAGTGAAAGAAAACCTTTAATGAAAACGATTTTCAAATCAATTAAGTTGCAAAGAATCCCTTTTTAAGAACATCAAAAATTTCTGAAAATTTCGGCAGAGTCTCCCCTGTATTTTCTATCTCCCAAAATGGGTACAACAAGATAATAAACCTGTAATCATAAAAATGGCATCCCCAAGCGGGAGCTAGCTCTTCGCCCAAGACGGATCACAACCACATGCAATATAATAGTAATATCAAGAAAAAGAGCATAAAAGAAGTGCAAATACCAGAAAACGCACGTCGGCTCAAGTGAGCTCGACCCAAAAGAAACCACAAATATACAAATCTCTCAGTCTCATCACTAGGTCACATATACAATATAAAGTGGTAGATGGAGAATACTAGATACAATGATAAAGCAAAAGAAATAAAGTATGCTCGCAACCCACCTACGGGCGATGTCGCGAGTCTGAGCAAAAGAAGCTGATGATAAGATAGCCCGCCGCTACAAGACTGACGGGTCTGACCTGCAAGACACTGTGGCACAACGGGGGTGAGTTGCCAGCTCGTGAGTAAATATAACATCTAATAAGGCAATCGTAAGAATGCACGCAATGCACCACAACATGCATGTCCATATGTGATATAATATCTCTAGTATGCATGCACATGTATGCAATGTCATTATTAAGTCTTTAAGTGTTTTAAATACTAAAGGTATTGAATTCTTAACTTTAGAAAATAAATATCTGTATAATAGCTAAGTACCATCAAGAAATCATCTGAAAACCCGTGTCAAGCATCGACACCAAATAGAAATCATATATGTCTCAATATCGGGCTCCGTCAGTCCGGATCGGCCCATATCATAAATCTCACGACAACGGTCGGTATCCTCCGGATATCCGCCGCGCCAGACATCACCGGTAGGTAGTCTTCCCCTGCCAGGCTCATCGTCTACAACTCGATCTTCTTGCCCCGGGGTACCATACCGGGCCCACCATGTACCCGAGACGGTTCATCCACTCCTCGAATCGGGTCTCGAAATCCAACAGAAAACATGAAAACTCATGGTGGACGACACATACATCACGAGAAAACCGCAACTTTGTTTTGAAAATGATAAATATAAGGTTTTGTTAAATTCTTGCGGTTTTCCCCAAAAATCCAGAAATCTCAGCAATACTGAAATCCTCAAGAAAATCATGATGTCCACATGTTATGTATGATAAATGTCTATGGTATCAATGTGTATGATGTGAATTTTAGCTAGAGTTCTAAGTAAATATGATGATGATGCGAGATATATGCATGCGATGCAGTTTCATATATCAAGTATGAATGCAGGTGACGATATTAAGATAAACAGGTTCTATAGTGCACGTGGCATGGCAATTACCAAAGGCGTGTGTGTCGCATGAATAGTGCGCGTGCAACAGATGCCAATGGTAAGGTGTTCGTGTCCTACGAAATGATATAGCATAAGTATAGATGAATGTCCATGCAATCTAATATACTGTTCGCTATAAGGGTATGCAGTGTACATGAATGGATAAGCTAGCTAACAATATAAATCTTGCAAAAAGTAAGGTAATCCTAACTAGGGGCGCATCGCGCCATCCAGACGATTCCCCCATAGATGAATACATCTACTCACCTGAAATCTCCGCTAATCCGTTCCGGCCACCGCCTTGCCTTTACGCGCCGTGTCCGAAGTTTCCCCGACCGATCCTATATTTGCACAATCTCAAGCATAAGATTACAAAACCTAATACAATGCAAGTCACAACATACAATTATCAACGCTCTCGAATTAATCATAGCATGCACTCGGTGCGCGGAAAAACGCACGAAAATCGCTAACCTATAACTAGAATCGTCATTTCGGGAAAATCGACTAAACTACAACCCGACTAGATGAAACCCCGCGTTCGCGCACTCTAATAGTCCTATACGAAGCTAATTATATCGCTAACATAACGCATTTCGGTCGCATTCTAATTTCTACAAAAATCTAGTAAGCGATTTTCTAGCCGATTCGATACAAACATCGTAATTTGTCGATTTATCAAGCATATCATTACACAATTAACCACTCTAATCAATTAGATAACCAAAACCCTAACTTAATTTTGACAACCATGTTTCAAACCCTAACTCAACATCAAAACCCATTCTTGATTTTTCATGAACAAGGATTTACACTAAATTAATACTTCAAAATTAGATTCTAGCATATATAAACTACAAGTTAGCAACTAGTTTAGAATTTTTACCTCACCAATTGAATCCTAGCATGATCAAGTCACCAAGAAAGCCTCCTTTCATCATGTTTTGAACTAATTTGGGTTGAAGAGAGATTGGATTAGGGTTTGGCTTTGAATTGAGATGGAAATTTTGAATTTTTATTGAATTTTTTAGCAAGAAAAGAAGCAAGAAAGAATGAGAAGTGAGGGGATTTCCAGCAGCTGAGTTCTGCCAGCAGCTAGAGGAGATGATGGGGGGAGTTGTGGAGAAGTTTCTAGGTCAATAAAACATCATATGTTATCATTTAATGCTTTCATGTCAACCTTTTTACAAAAAAACCCATTTTTACTTCATTTTTTCACAAATTTTCCCACCCTAAAACCAAAAGTTTGCAAGCCATGATACAATTTTATTAACACCATATTTTAGCTTATAAAGACTCCTAATTATGAAATTTACCTAATTAAATTTGTATTTATCCCTAATTTAATGTATTTAAAAAGGCTTAAAATAATAAAAAAATAATTAATTACGAATTTTTTTTTATTTAACTAGAAAATTATAAGTGACATTTTAGTGACAAAATTATAGTAATATCTTGTCTAAATTTTGTATAATTAGGTCTACAATGAAAATTACCTATTTTGACTTTTTACGGAAAAAGCCGAAAAATTAGCCGATTACCGAAAAACTGCCTAAACGATTTTCGAAGGGTTACAGTATATGAGTCATACAGTATGGCGTTTGAAATAACATGAATCGTGGCGTTTAGAAAAATAGGGACTACGGTGTTTTTAAGAAAATGTACGTCCTTTGAAATATCCGTAATATCCCTTGGTATGTCTTTAAAAATTCTCACGATTTGTTAGTTTTGGAAATAGGCATGACTCGGGTCCAGTTTAAAATCTACTAAGCAAACTACAGGTTTGACTAACAAACCAATCGAAAGGGTAAGAAAACCACCTAAATCTGAATCGATACATATACGTAAAATAGTCGGTGATCCCGCCTCAATAGCATCACATACGATGCAATGTATAATATGACATCCTCGAGTCAAGAGTGCGGATCAATCATCATAGATATCTCGTACGGTAAATCTATCGTACGACATCCCAAAATCTAGGTACGGGTCAACTATCACATATATCTCATCATTTATCTGGTATCCTTATCATCACATCATGAATTAGGGGTACTGATCTACAGTCTAATACAATCTGATACCATCAACATATATAAACGCGTATGTATGAAAACACATCGCCTACAGATCCGCTATCATCACATATCGTATCTCATAATACGATCCAAGTCCCATCACCGATCTCGTGGCATCATGCCCAATCTCATCGACCCATCTCCAAATATCATCCACTAGCCTCATTATCCAAGTATAGGTACACGTATATATATACATAGTCCGATACCTATGTGTGTGTGTGTGTGTATACGTATCCCCATATACACATAAGTAATAATAATGCTTGCAAGGGTGTGTGCGTGCGTGTGTGCAAACCTATTCTATGGTTCGCGACTAAGAATCAAACTATCATCCAATAAACCAACATTTATCCCATGATCTTCTAAGATCCTACTTGTTAATCATCCAAATTCACAACACATATGTAAATGTATAACATATAGCACGCTACACTACGAACTGCGGGGGTGCTATACGCCATCCACCCGACTTCCCCCGTAAATATAAATCTACCCACATTGCTCCTTGCTTGTCGAAGTCGAAGTGCTTCATCGTCTTGGAATCCACGCGGAGGTACCTACAACAATACACAATCGCAAATGCGTATTAAAATCAAATCGGAAAACCAAAACGGCACATGTTTCGCTCATAGGTTAAAACCTATAACCTCGCACGCAAAACACGACCAATAACCCTAGTCGTTGACGTTCAAACACCACACGACGGAAACACAATATCAAATACCCAAAACCAACTTCGTAAAAAGCCGCAAAACAAAATCAAAAACTATATAAAACACTTCCAGATTTTATCCTAGGTGAAATTAGCAAATTTTGCATATGAAAAGGGTCTAATTTACTGGAGATGGAGCTACAGGAGAAGCATGAAGCCAAATGCTCCAGGTCTGGCCGCAATTTGCGGCCAGAAGGGGTATTTTTGCGGCCAAGTCAGGGACTTAGGGGCTAGGGTTTCATTGGTGCCTCCTAGGTTGCTTGCATGTATCACTGTGATCGCTAAATATTTTTCCAGGTCCCCGAGTGTTAGCAGATATCAAATTCCTATCACACTTCTCAAATCTTTCAATATCGGCAGATTTTCAAAGTTCGCATTTAGGGTTTAAGTCTAAGTTTGGTCCAGTATTTTAGCACCAGGTGGGTTTGTAATCACTACTAAACCTCAATTACACTTTCCCAACTCAAGAATTTCTCAAACCCCTAACTTGAAATTCTCAAAGTCTACTAAACCGAACTAAATCACTTCTAAACATGCATAGGTGTTAAGATGAATGAAAAACTATACTAATGGAGCAGAGATTATCTCATTTGGCAACTCAAGAAAATTCTTAAGTTGCCCCAAGTGTCCAAAATCTTTGCTTTCTTGGTCCAAAGTGTAGGTAGTGAGCTTGTGCACAATTTTTGTGAAATGGAGATGGACTTTTGATGAGTTTTAGTTGATGGAGTGAGGGGTGTAAGTGGTGGAGGAGAGGAGGCTGCCATGGTGAGGAGAAGAGATGAAAATGATGAAGGGAACACAAGGCCATGGTCAAGGTTGACCCCTTACCCTCTCTCTCTCATGCCCATCCCTCAATTCTATATTCATTTCATTTGATTTCTTTTCTTTTTCTCGTCTCTTTATCTAACCATTTAAAACCAAACACAAATAAAACCCAAATGAAGCCATGGTTACAAAATGTAACAAACGTGAAAAATGATATGGTGCATGTCATATGCACAAAACCGGATTAATACATGATTAGCGATATTTAATCACGATTAGCATTAAAAGTGAATATAATTAATTATAAAAATTTGAAATTTGCATAAATCACCTAAAACACCTCATTTCAGAAATTCCTATAATTTTCCAAATATTTTCCACTTTATCGGTATTTAATTATACCGCATTATTAAAATATTCATAATATTTATTATTTAATTATAAAATTTCCCAAAAATAATATTTTATTTTTCTGAAATGTTACAATCTTCCCCCCTTAAAAAATTTCGGTCCCCGAATTTAAATTTAAACTCCTCAAATACTAAAACATTTAAGTAAAATGATCAAGTCGTCGGGGCTCCGAAATCATGAATACATAGAAAACATCGTAGCGCAATGCATGCGCATGAAAAATGAGTGTATAAACCAAAATCAAAACTCCGTCAAGCATCCCGCAATCATCGAAGTTATGGTGTAGACACAAATGTCAAAATCCAATACGGAACCAACATGATATACATCAAAACTATACATGTAAATATCGTTAAAACATCTTAAAGAAATGCATACCAAACCTTTCATGTTTCTGTGCGATGCGCGTATCACGGCACAGTGGCGGACGTCTAATTGTAAGAAAATAATTCTATATACATATACATACACTTGTTTAACATACACATCCCGCCGTTTTGAAAATAACTTAGAAGGGGTTCTCTTGTAAAATGTTTCATGTCATCTCGGACACTTAGATAAATACTGAGACTATAGCTCCCTTTTTAGAAATCCCTTCGGTAACTATTAATGCATGCAAAAATATATTCAGGTACTGTCCTCAGACTAGTCCTGCTCAGCTACTATACCAAATAGTAAATATCATAAAATATGCTGCTCAAGGGAAATCAATCCCAAAATGTATATAGAATGCCGCGTGCGTCTGGTGCGCACGGAAATCGAAATCCATGAATGTGCCATACATGTACACAGAAACAAAATCTAAGTGCAACGGGTGTGCACGAAACACCTGTCATAGGCAATGGGTGTGCCTGACAGCAATATCAGGTGCATCTAATATGCACGAAGAATCCCGATTTAGTGCATCCGGCGTGCACCAAAATTGCATCAAGCGCGTCAAGTATGCGCAAGAATCCAAATCAAATGCACAGAGTGCACGAAATCAACATCAATATCATAATCGAAATCGACGGTATACAATAAACCTCAATCCAAATCAGGTACACCGCGGTATATAATCTCACAACCATATGCATCAGCGTGTACAAATCAAATCAAAACACTAAAAGTGCATGAAAACTATGCCGAAAGCACAAGTCAAATCATATGCATATCATAGGCATGAAATCAAAATCAACCTCTCGAATGACATCAAATCGAAATCAAGTGCAACCGTAGTGTGCAAAATCTTAACCATGCAGACAAGTCGTCCAAAATACCGAAATCCAAAAATAACGGATGCGTGATATTCGAATCACCAAATCCCAGACCGTAAACACTATCGTCGAAATGTCCTTCCCTCGCAGTCGAGAAGGTGTCGGTGCATCCAAAACTAGCAGAGCAAGATATCTACTTACCTCCTGTTCATGGTCTGGCGCCTGGTGCCTTTAGGCTCTTGTCTCTCACTGCGAATTGCTAGATATATAGCTCCTCGGCTCAACGGTCCAATATAGAATGACGACGGAAACGGTCTCGCTCTGGCACATCCTGTAAAGATCTCTGGCCAACTATCTCGTCGACGATACCGAACTCTGGCCTCCTGGGTGTGCACAATATGACCTCTTCTGGGTCCAAGTCTTCTCATATAGTATTCCAGAAAGGTTCTGTCGAAGTCTCTCCCAAATCTCGTTTCTGCCGAACTGCCCGGAAGTTTTCATCTTTAACTAAATCTATTTCTTGTTCCGGAACGGCTGCGTACTAGTCATGACTCCTCCTGGAAGATATATCTGTATATAACGCCTCTGCATGCGTGTCACATCTCTGATGTCAGTGGAGTGGAACGTCGTCTTGTCATAATCTCGTACGAACCTCTTACTCCAGTTTTCTCTAATGTCGACTGATTCGGACTCGTCTCTTCGTGGCTGTATGGACTGCGCTCCAACGGCTATACTCATATCTGGAGTCTCCCAAGCAATGTATCCCATCTTATGATATTCGAAAGAAATCGAACCATTCGGTCGATTCGTCCAAACTTCATAATCCCCCAAGAGCTCAACATCTTGAGTACAGTTTAATAATATTGAGTGCATGCCACAGTACCTATAGACCAACCGTAGAAGAGCAAACTCAAGCCTCATTAATGGTACCGCTGAACTGCCGCAAACCCTAAGGTTTAAAGGCGTTCTCATGGTCCTTATATCAAGTTAGGGTTTCATTCTTCTAGAGGGTCCACGGAATTACTTGCATGTTTCTCCGAATACTTTAAACTTGGAAAAATGGGTTCCTGACATTCGATCGTCTTCAATCGACTCTCAACGTACCTACGTGAAGTCTTCTCAAGCTGGAATCAATCAATCTGATGACCTCGCATCGAGGTAAGCGAACGAACCACATGTCTTAGTCATTCATCCTTGGTGACTAGTGATCTTCTATCATATCTGTAAGTAATACCCGTACTGCATTAGCTCCAAACATCTGGGGCGATATCTTGTCATTCGCAGCAATAACTGGTTCATTCATCTGCACGCTGAACAGTGCCTCAATCAATAAGAGTAATCGGTGCATTGACGGTCATCACATTCTGGGTGGCCTCTAGCAGTGGCCCAATCCTCTGGTGCTGATCTGCACGTCCGAGAAATCTCGTAAAAGAGATCCATTAAACGCTCATGGCGCGCAAAACACAATAAAACGACGCATCTATGCAAATCGTATGTCCCTGGAATCACGCCCTGGTCAGTCCTCGTCCGTGATGAGCTCGTACTGACGCAACTCTAGCCGTAGCTCTCCCTCTGCCCGTGTAATCGTGGCAGCAAAATCATAAACCAATATCGATGAGCATAGATCATGAATGAATATAATGTTGTGCAAGGAAATGTACATCCTAAGGCTTCTTAAGCGGAGTAGCGTATCGTAAGTATGCCGCGGAACATACACACGGTACGCCACTCTCCTTAAGTCACCTACTCCATCAACCAAGGTCAACCTACGCGACGAAAGTTTAGGTCTAATACCCCCTCGACTAAGTCTAAGTTCCATAAGGTCAAGCCTAGATTCTGTATATATACAAACGCCCTAGGCTCCGCATAGTCAAACATAGACTCGAACCAAGGTTAACCTAGAGCTCTGATACCAACTTTTTCACGACCCGAAATGGCACGTGACTGGCACTTGAATCATATGAAGTCTATAGGACTCCATCTAACTCAAGTAAGCCAACAATCACAGAAATCTAAACCATTTTAAAGAAGAAGTGAAGAAAACATATTTTGAAGCAAGTGGTTTTAATAACATAAGCCGAAGTATGCATTTTTAAAATCTCAAGTCTTTTCTGAAAATTTCGGCACAGTTTCCCTTGTAAATACTGGCCCTAAAAGGTTACAACATGCATAATATATAAAAAGGCATTCCCAAGCGGGAGCTAGCTCTTCGTCAATTGATGGTCACAACCACGCAAGCAATATAATATACAACGCCAAAGGGCGAGGATCAAAACTCAAAAAGGAGACTCAAATCATCATGAAAACCATAATAATACAACGCGCGACTCTAAGGTCGAAATATAAACAACTGGTCTCTAAGTCAAATAAATAATGCAGTCTGGTTGATGGAGTTACTAGATACAACTGATTTAGAATAAAAACAAGGGTGGTCACGATGCGAGTGAACCCACCTACCAAAGCAATCACCCGAAAAGGGACAGTGTGCCAGCAAAGCCGCAACGAACCTGTACGGCAAAACCTGCAAGAAACTGTGGCACAACGGGGGTGAGTTGCCAACTCGTGAGTAGAAAAGATCACAGAGCAGAAATCGTATGTATGACTCAATCCTAGGTCAATACGATCAATAATATATATCCTTAATATGATAAAGTCTGAAGCATGATAAGATGGTAAGGGTAAACATCTATACATAAGTATAATACCAAATGCTCGTGTCAGTGACTCAGGTAGCAACATATCATAAATATGAGGTATGATCAATGTAATCAACATGAATCAGTGTCAACTATATCATGAAGTCTATAAGTATGGATATCATCCAACAATGAAATCAATGTCTGTATGCATGTGGATCCCGTCCACGTGTCAACCAATGATACAACAACATCATGCATGTAAAAGTCATTAAAGTATATGCATGAAAGTCTAAGGATATAAATCAACGTGTGTCCCTCGCGACACATCAAATCATGGAACCGGAGTGTCCAGCATCGACACTCAAAACATCATGAAACCCGTGTCCAGCATCGACACGTAAATCCTCACATATCTCAGGCGCCGCATCCTCAGATCGACCCTCATATATATCTCGCCTCAGGCGTCGCCTACTCTGGTCGGCCCTCATATCCATCTCATGACTCCGGTCGGTATCCTCCGGATAACCGACGGGTCCCAAATACTATCATCGGTAGGTAGTGCTCCCCTGCCAGGCTCACCGTCTAACAATACGAGTCTTCTCGCCCCGGGGTACCTCACCGGGTCCACCATGTACCCGCAGACGATGCCTACCGCTCCTCGAATCGGGTTTCACATGCCACTCTCAGAACCGAGAAAACACATGGTGGACGCACTGAAATATCATATCAAGAGAAACCTGGTTTTTAAATAATACATACTTCCTTTTGAAATAGCTACGGTTCTCAAATCCAGAAATCTCATGAAAACAACATATCTCAATGTGTAGAATCATAAGGTATGATGTATGCGACATATAATAGAAATGTAAGCACATCCGTATCTCATATAACATGGAACAATACTATGCACATATCAAGGGAAAACCGCGCTTTAAAATGAATCCAGTTTTTAAAATATATCATGTTGTTCCCAAATCCCTCTAAGTCAAATGCAATATCATATAAAGGTGCATGCAACTATAGCAGACAAATCATGCAGGTATCATATCAAAATGCAGCAATTCTACTGTGTAGTGACATGGCAATTATCGATGATGAAGTGTGTGAGCCGGCAAGTATGTGTATGTGAAGCATACACGTCATCGATAATGGGGCTGGTGTCCTGATAGCATGGGTTTCATAATAACTGCAGAGAACACAAATAGCATGCAATGCGATGCGCATAGCAAGAATATGCGGAAAGAAAAGAATAGTAAACGCAGAGGTAAGAAATGTGCATTAAGTATATGAGTCATACAGTTTGGCGTTTAAAATAACATGAATCATGGCGTTTAGAAAAATAGGGACTACGGTGTTTTTGAGAAAATGTACGTCCTTTGAAATATCCGTAGTATCCCTTGGTATGTCTTTAAAAATTCTCACGATTCGTTAGTTTTGAAAATAGGTATGACTCGGGTCCAGTCTAATATCTACTAAGCAAACTACAGGCCTGACTAACAAACCAATCGAAAGGGTAAGAAAACCACCTAAATCTGAATCGATACATATACGTAAAATAGTCGGTGATCCCGCCTCAATAGCATCACATACGATGCAATGTATAATATGACATCCTCGAGTCAAGAGTGTGGATCAATCATCATAGATATCTCATACGGTAAATCCATCGTACGACATCTCAAAATCTGGGTACGGGTCAACTATCACATCTATCTCATCATTTATCTGGTATCCTTATCATCACATCATGAATTAGGGGTACTGATCTACAGTCTAATACAATCTGATACCATCACCATATATAAACGTGTGTGTATGAAAACACATCGCCTACAGATCCGCTATCATCACATGTCGATCTCATAATACGATCCAAGTCCCATCACCGATCTCGTGGCATCATGCCCAATCTCATCGACCCATCTCCAAATATCATCCGCTAGCCTCATTATCCAAGTATAGGTATACGTATATATATATATATATATATATATATATATATATATATATATATATATATATATAGTCCCATGCCTATGTGTGTGTGTGTATACGTATCCCCATATACACACAAGTAATAATAATGCATGCAAGGGTGTGTGTGTGTGTGTGTGCAAACATATTCTATGGTTCGCGACTAAGAATCAACCGCGACACTATCATCCAATAAACCAACATTTATCCCATGATCTTCTAAGATCCTACTTGTTAATCATCCAAATTCACAACATATATGTAAATATATAACATATCGCACGCTACAATACGAACTGCGGGGGTGCTATACGCCATCCACCCGACTTCCCCCGTAAATATAAATCCACCGACATTGCTCCTTGCTTGTCGAAGTCGAAGTGCTTCATCGTCTCAGAATCCACGCGGAGGTACCTACAACAATACACAATCGCAAATGCATATTAAAATCAAATCGGAAAATCAAAACGGCACACGTTTCGCTCATAGGTTAAAACCTATAGCCTCGCACGCAAAACTCGACCAATAACCCAAGTCGTTGACGTTCAAACACCACACGACGAAAACACAATATCAAATACCCAAAACCAACTTCGTAAAAAACCGCAAAAAAAATCAGAAACTACGTAAAACACTTCCAGATTTTATCCTAGGTGAAATTAGCAAATTTTGCATATGAAAAGGGTCAAATTTACTGGAGATGGAGCTACAAGAGAAGCACGAAGCCAAATGCTCCAAGTCTGGCCGCAATTTGCAGCCAGAAGGGGTATTTTTGCGGCCAAGTCAGGGACTTAGGGGCTAGGGTTTCATTGGTGCCTCCTAGGTTGCCTGCATGTATCACTGTGATCGCTAAATATTTTTCCAGGTCCCCGAGTGTTAGCAGATATCAAATTCCTATCACACTTCTCAAATCTTTCAATATCGGCAGATTTTCAAAGTTCGCATTTGGGGTTTAAGTCTAAGTTTGGTCCAGTATTTTAGCACCAGGCGGGTTTGTAATCACTACTAAACCTCAATTACACTTTCCCAACTCAAGAATTTCTCAAAACCCTAATTTGAAATTCTCAAAGTCCACTAAACCAAACTAAATCACTTCTAAACATGCATAGGTGTTAAGATGAATGGAAAACTATACTAATGATGCAGAGATTATCTCATTTGGCAACTTAAGAAAATTCTTGAGTTGCCCCAAGTGTCCAAAATCTTTGCTTTCTTGGTCCAAAGTGTAGCTAGTGAACTTGTGCACAATTTTTGTGAAATGGAGATGGACTTTTGATGAGTTTTAGATGATGAAGTGAAGGGTGTAAGTGGTGGAGGAGAGGGGGCTTCCATGGTGAGGAGAGGAGATGAAAATGATGAAGGGAACATAAGGCCATCGTCAAGGTTGACCCTTACCCCCATCCCTCAATTTTATATTCATTTCATTTCATTTCTTTTCTTTTTCTCATCTCTTTATCTAACCATTTAAAACCAAACACAAATAAAACCCAAATGAAGCTATGGTTACAAAATGTAACAAACGTGGAAAATGATATGGTGCATGTCATATGCACAAAACCGGATTAATGCATGATTAGCGATATTTAATCGCGATTAGCATTAAAAGTGAATATAATTAATTATAAAAATTTGAAATTTGCATAAATCACATAAAACATCTCATTTCAGAAATTCCTATAATTTTCCAAATATTTTCCACTTTATCGGTATTTAATTATACCATATTATTAAAATATTCATAATATTTATTATTTAATTATAAAATTTCCCAAAAATAATATTTTATTTTTCTGAAATGTTACAATCTTCCCCCTTAAAGAAATTCGGTCTCCGAATTTAAATTTAAACCCCTCAAATACTGAAACATTTCAGTAAAGTGATCAAGTCTTCGAGGCTCCGAAATCATGAATACATAAAACACATCGTAGCGCAATGCATACGCATGAAAAACGAGTATATAAACCAAAATCAAAACTCCGTCAAGCATCCCGCAATTATCGGAGTTATGGTGCAGACACAAATGTCAAAATCCAATACGGAAACCAACATGATATACATCAAAACTACACATGTAAATATCGTTAAAACATCTGAAAGAAATGCATGCCAAACCTTTCATGTTTCTGTGCGATGCGCGTATCACGGCACAGTGGCAGACGTCTAATTGTAAGAAAATAATTCTATATACATATACATACACTTGTTTAACATACAAGTCTCGCCATTTTGAAAATAACTTAGAAGGGCTTCCCTTGTAAAAATTTTCGTGTCATCTCGGACACGTAGGTAAATAATAAGACTATAGGTCTCTTTTTGGAATCCCTTCGGTAACTATTAATGCATGCAAAAACATATTCAGGTACTGTTCTCGGACTAGTCCTGCTCAGCTACTATACCAAATAGTAAATATCATAAAATATGCTGCTCAAGGGAAATCAATCCCAAAACGTATATAGAATGCCGCATGCGTCTGGTGCGTACGGAAATCGAAATCCATGAATGTGTCATATATGTACACAGAAACAAAATCTAAGTGCAACGGGTGTGCACGAAACACCTGTCATAGGCAACGGGTGTGCCTGACAGCAATATCAAGTGCATCTGATGCACGAAGAATCCCGATTTAGTGCATCCGGCATGCACCAAAATCGCATCAAGCGCGTCAAGTATGCGCAAGAATCCAAATCAAATGCACAGAGTGCACGAAATCAACATCAATATCATAATTGAAATCGACGGTATACAATAAACCTCAATCCAAATCAGGTATACCGCGGTATATAATCTCATAACCATTTGCATCAGCGTGCACAAATCAAATCAAAACACTAAAAGTGTAGGAAAACTATGCTGAAAGCACAAGTCAAATCATATGCATATCATAGGCATGAAATCAAAATCAACCTCTCGAATGACATCAAATCGAAGTCAAGTGCAACCGTAGTGTACAAAATCTCAACCATGCAGACAAGTCATCCAAAATACCGAAATCCAAAAATAACGGATGCGTAATATTCGAATCACCAAATCCCAGATCGTAAACACTGTCGTCGAAATGTCCTTCCCTCGCAGTCGAGAAGGTGTCGGTGCATCCAAAGCTAGCAGAGCAAGATATCTACTTGCCTCTTGTTCATGGTCTGGCGCCTGGTGCCTTTAGGCTCTTGTCTCTCACTGCGAATTGCTAGATATATAGCTCCTCGGCTCAACGGCCCAATATAGAATGACAACGAAAACAGTCCCGCTCTGGCACATCCTCTAAAGATCTCTGGCCAACTATCTCGTCGACGATGCCGGACTCTGGCCTCCTGGGTGTGCACAATATGACCTCTCCTGGGTCCAAGTCTTCTCGTATAGAATTCCAGAAAGGTTCTGTCGAAATATTTCCCAAATTTCGTTTCTGCCGAATTGCCCGGAAGTTTTCATCTTTTACTAAATCTATTTCTTGTTCCGGAACGTCTGCGTACTCGTCATGACTCCTCCTGGAAGATATATCTGTATGTAACGCCTCTGCATGCGTTTCACATGTCTGATGTCAGCGGAGTGAAACGTCGTCTCGTCATAATCTCGTACGAACCTATTACTCCAGTTTTCTCTAATGTCGACTGATTCGGACCCGTCTCTTCGTGGCTGCATGGACAGCGCTCCAACGGCTATACTCATATCTGGAGTCTCCCAAGCAATGTATCCCATCTTATGATATACGAATGAAGTTAAACCATTCGGTCGATTCGTCCAAATCTCATAATCCCCCAAGAGCTCAACATCTTGAGTACAGTTTAATAATATCGAGTACATGTCACAGTACCTATGGACAACCGTAGAAGGGCAAACCCAAGCCTCATTAATGGCACCGCTGAACTGCCGCAAACCCTAAGGTTTAAAGGCGTTCTCATGGTCATTATATCAAGTTAGGGTTTCATTCTTCTAGAGGGCCCACGGAATTACTTGCATGTTTCTCCGAATACTTTAAACTTGGAAAAATGGGTTCCTGACATTCGATCGTCTTCGATCGACTCTCAACGTACCTGCGTGAAGTCTTCTCAAGCTGGAATCAATCAATCTGATGTCCTCGTATTGGAGTAAGAGAACGAACCACATGTCCTAGTCATTCATCCTTGGTGACCAACGATCTTCTATCATATCTCTAAGTATATACTCGTACTGCATTAGCTCCAAACATCTGGGCGATATCTTGTCATTCGTAGCAATAACTGGCTCATTCGTCTGCACGCTGAACAGTGCCTCAATCAATAAGAGTAATCGGTGCATTGACGGTCATCACATTCTGGGTGGCCTCTAGCAGTGGCCCAATCCTCTGGTGCTGATCTGCACGTCCGAGAAATCTCGTAAAAGCGATCCATCAAACGCTCATGGCGAGAAAAACACAATAAAACGATGCATCTATGCAAATCGTATGTCCCTGTAATCACGCCCTGGTCAATCCTCGTCCGGGACGAGCTCGTGCTGACGCAACTCTAGCCGTAGCTCTCCCTCTGCCCGTGTAATCGTGGCAGCAAAATCATAAACCAATATCGATGAGCATAGATCATGAATGAATATAATGTTATGCAAGGAAATGTACATCCTAAGGCTTCTTAAGCGGAGTAGCGTATCGTAACTATGCCGTGGAACATACACACGGTACGCCACTCTCCTTAAGTCACCTACTCTATCAACCAAGGTCAACCTACGCAACGAAAGTTCGGGTGTAATACCCCCTCGACTAAGTCTAAGTTCCGTAAGGTCAAGCCTAGATTCTGTATATATACAAATGCCCTAGGCTCCGCATAGTCAAACATAGACTCGAACCAAGGTTAACCTAGCGCTCTGATACCAACTTTGTCACGACCCGAAATTGCACGTGACTGGCACTTGAATCATATGAAGTCTATAGGATCTAACTCAAGTAAGCCAACAATCCCATAAATCTAAACCATTTTAAAGAAGAAGTGAAGAAAACATATTTTGAAGCAAGTGGTTTTAATAACATAAGTCGAAGTATGTATTTTTAAAATCTCAAGTCTTTTCTGAAAATTTCGGCAAAGTTTCCCTTGTAAATACTGGCCCCAAAAGGATACAACATGCATAATATATAAAAAGACATTCCCAAGTAGGAGCTAGCTTTTCGTCAATTGACGGTCACAACCACGCAAGCAATATAATATACAACGCCAAAGGACGAGGATAAAAACTCAAAAAGAAAACTCAAATCATCATGAAAACCATAATAATACAACGCGCGACTTTAAGGTCGAAATATAAACAACTGGTCTCTAAGTCAAATAAATAATACAGTCCGGTTAATGGAGTTACTAGATACAACTGATTTAAAATAAAAATAAGGGTGGTCACAGTGCGAGTGAACCCACCTACCAAAGCAATCACCTGAAAAGGGACAGTGTGTCAACAAAACCGCAACGAACCTGCACGGCAAAACCTGCAAGAAACTGTGGCACAATGGGGGTGAGTTGCCAACTCGTGAGTAGAAAATATCACAGAGCAGAAATCGTATGTATGACTCAATCCTAGGTCAAAACGATCAATAATATATATCCTCAATATGATAAAGTCTGAAGCATGATAAGATGGTAAGGGTAAACATCTATACAAAAGTGTAATACCAAGTGCTCGTGTCAGTGCCTCAGGTAGCAACATATCAGAAATATGAGGTATGACCAATGTAATCAACATGAATCAGTGTCAACTATATCATGAAGTCTATAAGTATGTGGATATCATCCAACTATGAAATCAATGTCTGAATGCATGTGGATCTCGTCCACGTGTCAACCAATAACACAACAACATCATGCATGTAAAAGTCATAAAAGCATATGCATGAAAATATGAGGATATAAATCAACGTGTGTCCCTCGCGACACATCAAATTATGGAACCGGAGTGTCCAGCATCGACACTCAAAACATCATGAAACCCGTGTCCAGCATCGACACGTAAATCCTCACATATCTCATGCGCCGCATCCTCAGATCGTCCCCCATATATATCTCACCTCAGGCGCCGCCTACTCTGGTCGGCCCTCATATTCATCTCATGACTCCGGTCGGTATCCTCCGGATAACCGACGGGTCCCAAATACTATCACCGGTAGGTAGTGCTCCCTTGCCAGGCTCACCGTCTAACAATACGAGTCTTCTCGTCCCGGGGACCTCATCGGGTCCACCATGTACCCGCAGACGGTGCCTACCGCTCCTCGAATCGGGTTCCACATGCCACTCTCAGAACCGAGAAAACACATGGTGGACGCACTGAAATATCATGTCAAGAGAAACCCGGTTTTTAAACAATACATACTTCCTTTTGAAATAGCCACGGTTCTCAAATCCAGAAATCTCATGAAAACAGCATATCTCAATGTATAGAATCATAAGGTATAATGTATGCGATATATAACAGAAATGTAAGCACATCCGTATCTCATATAACATGGAACAATACTATGCACATACCAAGGGAAAACCGCGCTTTAAAATGAATCCAGTTTTTAAAATATATTCTGCGGTTCCCAAATCCCTCCAAGTCAAATACAATATCATATAAAGGTGCATGCAACTATAGCAGACAAATCATGCAGGTATCATATCAAAATGTAGCAATTCTACTGTGTAGTGACATGACAATTATCGATAAAGTGTGTGAGCCGGCAAGTATGTGTACGTGAAGCATACGCATCATCAATAATGGGGCTGGTGTCCTGATAGCATGGGTTTCATAATAACTGCAGAGAACACAAATAGCATGTAATGCGATGTGAATAGCAAGAATATGTGGGGGGAAAAAAAGAATAGTAAACGCAGCGGTAAGAAATGTGCATTAAGTATATGAGTCATACAGTTTGGCGTTTGAAATAACATGAATCGTGGCGTTTAGAAAAATAGGGACTACGGTGTTTATGAGAAAAGGTACGTCCTTTGATATATCCGTAGTATCCCTTGGTATGTCTTTAAAAATTCTCACGATTCGTTAGTTTTGGAAATAGATATGACTCGGGTCCAGTCTAATATCTACTAAGCAAACTACAAGCCTGACTAACAAACCAATCGAAAGGGTAAAGAAACCATCTAAATCTGAGTCGATACATATACGTAAAATAGTCGGTGATCCCGCCTATTCTATGGTTCGCGACTAAGAATCAACCGCGACACTATCATCCAATAAACCAACATTTATCCCATGATCTTCTAAGATCCTACTTGTTAATCATCCAAATTCACAACACATATGTAAATGTATAACAAATCTCACGCTACACTACGAACTGCGGGGGTGCTATACACCATCCACCCGACTTCCCCCATAAATATAAATCTACCCACATTGCTCCTTGCTTGTCGAAGTCGAAGTGCTTCATCGTCTCGGAATCCACACGGAGGTACCTACAACAATACACAATCGCAAATGCATTTTAAAATCAAATCGGAAAACCAAAACGGCACACGTTTCGCTCATAGGTTAAAACCTATAGCCCCGCACGCAAAACACGACCAATAACCCTTGTCGTTGACGTTCAAACACAACACGACGGAAACACAATATCAAATACCCAAAACCAACTTCATAAAAAGCCGCAAAACAAAATCAGAAACTACGTAAAACACTTCCAGATTTTATCCTAGATGAAATTAGCAAATTTTGCATATGAAAAGGTTTTAATTTACTGGAGATGGAGCTACAGGAGAAGCACGAAGCCAAATGCTCTAGGTCTGGCCGCAATTTGCGACCAGAAGGGGTATTTTTGCGGCCAAGTCAGGGACTTAGGGGCTAGGGTTTCATTGGTGGCTCCTAGGTTGCTTGCATGTATCACTGTGATCGCTAAATAATTTTTCAGGTCCCCGAGTGTTAGCAGATATCAAATTCCTATCACACTTCTCAAATCTTTCAATATCGGAAGATTTTCAAAGTTCGCATTTGGGGTTTAAGTCTAAGTTTGGTCCAATATTTTAGCACTAGACGGGTTTTTAATCACTACTAAATCTTAATTACACTTTCCCAACTCAAGAATTTCTCAAAACCCTAACTTGAAATTCTCAAATTCCACTAAACCGATCTGAATCACTTCTAAACATGCATAGATGTTAAGATGAATGAAAAACTATACTAATGGTGCAGAGATTACCTCATTTGGCAACTTAAGAAAATTCTTGAGTTGCCCAAGTGTCCAAAATCTTTGCTTTCTTGGTCCAAAGTGTAGCTAGTGAGCTTGTGCACAATTTTTGTGAAATGGAGATGGACTTTTGAAGAGTTTTAAATGATGAAGTGAGGGGTGTAAGTGGTGGAGGAGAGGGGGCTGCCATGGTGAGGAGAGGAGATGAAAATGATGAAGAGAAAGTGAGGGAACACAAGGCCATGGTCAAGTTTGACCCCTTACCCCCCCTCTCTCTCTCTCCTGCCCATCCCTCAATTCTATATTCATTTCATTTCTTTTCTTTTCTTTTTCTCATCTCTTTATCTAACCATTTAAAACAAAACACAAATAAAACCCAAATGAAGCCATGGTTACAAAATGTAACAAACGTGAAAAATGATATGGTGCATGTCATATGCACAAAACCGGATTAATGCATGATTATCGATATTTAATCGCGATTAGCATTAAAAGTGAATATAGTTAATTATAAAAATTTGAAATTTGCATAAATCACATAAAACACCTCATTTCAGAAATTCCTATAATTTTCCAAATATTTTCCACTTTATCGGTATTTAATTATACCGCATTATTAAAATATTCATAATATTTATTATTTAATTATAAAATTTCTCAAAAATAATATTTTATTTTTCTGAAATGTTACAAAAGAACAGGTGGCCACGCTAAAAGACGTGCTCATACAGTATAAAGACTGCTTCGCATGGAACTACTCCGAAATGCCGGGATTAGATCCAGAAATAGCCGTCCACAAATTGGCGATTTCTCCGGACGTCAAGCCAATCAAACAAGCACCGAGAAGAATGCGGCTCGAACTTGAAATGAGCATCAACACCGAGATCAGGAAGCTAATCGACTCTGACTTCATCCAGGAAGTTCAGTACCCTGACTGGATTGCCAACATCGTCCCAGTGATGAAGAAAAATGGGACAGTACGCATCTGCGTGGACTTTCGAGATCTCAACAAAGCTTGCCCAAAGGATGATTTTCCTGTACCGGTTACCGAGCTGATGATAAACGACGCGTCCACTCACGAAGTTTTCTCCTTTATGGACGGCTCATCAGGAAACAATCAAATAAAGATGCACCCCGAAGACCAGAAGCATACCGCTTTCCGGACCCCTTTGGGCATATTCTGCAACAAAGTGATGCATTTCGGTCTGAAGAATGCTGGCGCTACTTATCAGAGGGCCATGACGAAGATTTTCGATGACCTCATACATGAAGTTGTCGAATGCTATATCGACGACCTCGTGGTGAAAAGCAAATCATATGAGGAGCACTGGGAGTATCTGAAGATCGTGTTTCAGCGCCTTCAGAAATACAACTTGAAGATGAACCCTCTTAAATGCGAGTTCGGAGTTTCCTCGGGTAAATTCCTAGGATTCATCGTCCGACACCGGGGCATCGAGATAGACCCTTCGAAGATCAAGGCGATCATGGAAATGCCCCCGCCAAGAACTCTCAAGCAACTGCGGTCTCTTTAAGGAAAGCTCGCATATATTCGGCGGTTCATAGCTAACCTCTCCGGCAAATGTCGTCCCTACAGTCACTTGATGAAGAAGGGAACCCCTTTCGTCTGGGATCGCAAATGCCAGAGCGCACTAGACGAAATCAAGCAATACCTGTAGAATCCGCCAGTACTGACTGCTCCGGTCAAGGGAAAGCCCATCATCCTGTACACAACCGCCCTTGAAGGTTCTTTAGGCGCGCTATGGGCACAGGAGAATGACTAAGGGAAAAAGAGAGCCCTCTACTATTTGAGTCGAGTTCTCCTGGGGGAAGAAAACAACTACTCCCCTATCGAAAAACACTGCCTGGCGTTAATCTTTGCGATAACGAAGCTCAGACATTATGCTTTGGCGCATGAGGTCCATCGCATATCAAAGGTGGTTCCTCTCAAATATTTGATGTCAAGAGCCATACTAACGGGACGGCTAGCTAAATGGGCCCTACTCTTAATGGAATTCTCGGTAACATACCGACCTCTCAAGGCAGTGAAAGGCCAGGCCATCGCCGACTTCCTCGCTGAGCATCCGATACCTGCCGACTCTCTCTTGAACTGCGAATTGCCAGACAAGCATGCGTTTGACACGATCGACGGGGAGAAAGGAGGGAGTGATACCCGACGAGAACTCTATTTCGACGGAGCATCTTCTATGAAGAAGCGAAAGCACAACTCCCCCATAATCAAATCTAGGGTGGGCCTCATCTTCGTGGCTCCACAAAGAGGGATAATGTGCTTTGCCTTTTCCTTGACAGAGCCGATGGCAAACAATGAAGCCGAATATGAATCTTTGATAGCAGGTCTTGAGATCGCTGTTGACATGGGGATCGAAAACCTCCTCATATACGGAGACTCCCAGCTGGTCGTTAGTCAAGTAAACGGCGACTATCAAACATGCAAACCAGAGTTGGTAAAATATGGCGAGAGAGTGCAACAGTTGCTGACTCAAGTTCCCTCCTACATTCTGGAAAGCATACCGCGCGCAGAAAATAGCAAAGCGGGCACATTAGCCAAAATCGCTAAAGAGATGGCTGATGAAAACCTCGATGATGTGAGGATCGTTGTGCAAAGCCGTCGGGTTCTTGCACCGGCAGAAATGTCTCCAGAGTCATCTGAAGAAAAGGAGCGACCAAGCAGACGACCCTACAAATAAAAGACCAGGGAAAGGCTAAGGATTGGAGAGAAGTCTTTATAGACTACTTCAAATCGCGTCGAACACCTGAGGATGCGTCCTCAAAACATCAGCTCATGAAACGAGCTCTATCCTTCGCCTTCGTCAATGACACTCTATATAAGAGATCATTTGATTCTCTATAGCTAAGATGCGTGGGACCTGAAGAAGCAAGGAGAGTCGTCCAAGAAACTCACGACGGACTCTGCGGTTCTCACCAAGCCGGGCCGAAGATGAAACTGAAGATCAAAAGGATGGGCTACTATTGGCCCACAATGATCCAAGACTGCCTCGAATACGCGAAGCAGTGCCACTCGTGCCAGATTCACGGGGACTTTATCCACCAGCATCCAAATCCGCTACATCCAACGGTGGCTAGCTGGCCGTTCGAAATGTGGGGAACTGACATAATCGGGCCCATCGAACCAGCGTCATCCAGAGGACATCGGTTCATATTAGCGACAATCGATTACTTCTCCAAGTAGGCAGAAGCAGTACCGCTAAGAGAAGCGAAGACGGAGAATATCCTCCATTTCTTCAAGACACACGTCATCTATCGATTCGGCACTCCGCGACGGATTATCTCCGATAACGGGCCGGCCTACAGAAGTCACAAAATCAGTCGCTTCGCACAGCAACATAATATAGACTGGAGATACTCTTCGGTCTATAATCCCCGAGCTAACGGTCTGGCGGAGGCTTTCAACAAGACCTTGACGAATATCGTGAAAAAGACGGTGTTCAAAAATAAAAAGGACTGGCACGAGAGACTACATGAAGCTCTCCGGGCGTATCGAACTTCGTTCAAAACGGCCACAAACACAACGCCGTATGCATTGGTATTCGGCACTGAAACAGTACTCCCCTTGTAGATAGAGCTACCCTCCATACGAGTGGCGGTTCATTACGAGCTAACAGACGAAGACAATGCTTATCTTCGGCTTGAGGAGCTCGACGCCCTTGACGAAACCCAGCTCATGGCACAGCAAAACTTGGAAGCTTACACAGCAAAAATGACGCGCTCATATGAGAGATTGACTTGGCCGAGAATGTTCCGCCAAGGCGAACTCATGCTAGTGGTCAAAAGACTTATGATCCCCAATCGTGCCAAACGGGGGAAATTCGAGCCGAATTATGAAGGTCCATACATCATAGACAAAGTCTACCAGGGTGGGGCTTACTTGCTCATGGATATGCATGGCAAAAGACCCTTCAGGCCAATAAACGGCCGTTTCTTGAAGAAATACTACGCTTGACCGAAACGTCGTTAAACTACCACAAACCCGCGGCATCCCCAGGCTGACGTGATAAAAAAAACGGTACGTCCATAAGCGAGATTGGCACGGGTGAAAACCCGAAAGGGCTCCGTGAGTAAAAACAGCAGGACTACCGGTGAGTTTGTGAAAACCCGAAAGGGCGCAATCTCATTAAAAGACACTTGCAAGGTCTTCTCGACCCTGTAAGGAGAAAATACCTGCGTGAGATCCTTACGACTCACAAAAGAGCAACACACTTAGGGATCCCTACGATTCCTAAGGAGAAATTACACTTACGAGATCTTCACGACTCTCAAGGAGAACCCTCTTATGAGACCCTCACGGCTCATAAGATTCAAAAGGCTTAAGCTACAGGGATCTGAACCTGTTCTTAAGCCATCACAATCCTCAGATTGCCCTACAATCGGTTCAATACTGACCCTTGTATACAATCCACGGGCACGAATAAACATTTCCCAAACAAAGTCCCACCCGCGACTAGGGATATGCTCACACGGTGAATGACTCTTGTAAGTCCTCTCGACTTATAAGGATAAAACACTCTTGTAAGATCCTTTCGACTTATAAGAGACCATACACTTAAGACTCCTCATGATTCTTAAGGAGAAAACGCACCTACGAGATCCTGATGACTCGTAGGGAGAAATACCTTTATGAGACCCTTACGGCTCCTAAAGTCAAAAAGCCTTAGTTAACAGGATCCTAACCCTGTTTGCTAAGCCATCTTTGTTCAACATCGACAACGGCAAATGATGATTCGCTCCTGGCAATATTCCAGTCGTAGCGATGCTGATATTGGCATCAGGTTCCAAATTCCATGCTTGCAACAAAATCAGCAAGTAAAAGATATGCATACAAAAATAGCCGAAATGATTGGGCAACTCGCAATAAAAAGCAGCGAGTAAAAACAAAAAATAGCCGAAATGATTGGGCACCGCGAAAAAATAGCCGAAATGATTGGGCAATTGCGACTTTCGCGATATAAAAGCTGAAATGATAGAGCATCGCAGAAAGAAAATAAAAAATACATATGAAATGAAATTTTTGCCCTACAGGTGAGATCATATCGATCACTGTATACAATCCAGGGGCACAAATAAAGAGAGAACCATATCATCCCACCAGGCTCCATCAGAACGAGAGCCAAGTCTCGATGGCAACGTCTGCATCTCAAGAGATCCACAACAATGTTCCTCCTCATTCTAGCAGGATTTGTTAGTGTTTATGCCCTAGAAGGCCATTACTGTATCATACTAGCTTGTATATTACTTAATGGAAGCTTGGGATATTCACATGTATATAACAGTCTTGCTAAACATGGTAGTATGCTACTTGGTTTTTCTATCTTAATATGTGAGTGTACGTATTGATAGAGCTCTTAGGATCTTGCTTGTCTACCAGCGTTGTGATGGCAGTCACACTAGTGGGGGCTGGGTAGTCTACAAGCACATCCTTATTCAGGTCCCTGGTCGTTGGATTATCGAGACAGAGCATCGATACTCCGGAGTAGACTGGTGTGTACGCTTCTCATCCCGGTTGGGGAGATGGTCTGTCCCACAGCCGTCAGTACGTCGTACTGGAGATAGTATACAGGTGCTCGTTAGGTTATGGGTACACCGGACAGGACTCACAGGGGACTGTTGGTTGGTTTGATACCAGTCGTCAGTGAACAGTTCCCAGGTGACATGAGTACAGCGTAGTCCGCAGACTTGATACTGCTACTTCGCCTCAAGTGTGTCCCACTGTTCTTAGATTGCTACCCTACCACGGCTCAAAGGAGTCGTGCAAACAGGTAGCAGTTGGGTGCAGTCCCGAGCACTTGGAGGCAGTGGCGGTTAGACAGGATTCGTCCCTCCCGGTATTGGGAGTAGATATCGTGCTGTGTCAGAGAGCCATTACGCAAAGTCCCTGGCCAGGGCAAGCGAGATTTGCTGGTAGGTTCCAGTAGTTTCTCAGGGTGTAATGGGCTTCACTCCGACACGACTTATACCGCTATTAGGGGACTGACGCTTGCCGCCCCCCTAGGCCCGATATGCGATAGTCTTGGACGAACGGACCGGACTGTATGGAGATTGTCACATCAGACTCAGTAGGAGTTCGGATGGGTTTACTCATCGGCCTTCTTATCGACAACTACCTGGGGACCGTTACGTACAGCTAGTGCCGCTTGCGGTCTGTGGTTAAACCCACTGCCAGCGTAGTAGTCGAGTCTCTAGAGTCCCACACAGAGAGTTTCCTACTCCAGGCGAAACGATATAGAGGTTGCATGGTTTTGCGACAAAGGGTTCGGACGCATACGTGCGTTTACGCGCGTACGACTTTCGGACAGTTTTTACCAGTCGGCTTTGGTTTAAGCCAGTTACTGGTATCCGGTTATTGGATTTTTACAGTCTAAAGTTTTTCCGTATTTTTGCGGATTAGAGGGGCGTTCTCGTAATTGTACGAGAAGCTTCTAGAAGATGTGACTAAGGAGGTTTCTTTTGGATAAGAAAGTGAGTCATGGTGGTGATTCATTCATTTCATTAATGCACATTTATTGCTTAATGACTCATGCTAATGAATCACCACTAGATATTTTATGAAGCATGCTTATTCATTTCTCTTTATTCATTATTGAAAAATAAGAATGCTTCATAATATTATGATACACTCTCTCTCTTCTCTCATTATCTCATCTCACATTCTCTCTCCTCAAGCTCTCATCTTCAAACCCTAATCCTTAATCCTCATGTGTTGAGATCAAAGGATTAGTTAGACTAAACAATCCATAACCTTCACTCTACATCATCCTTTCATCTTTGATTAGCAATCAAAGTTGATTAGTTACCTCAAGTTAGAGGTTTAGCTTGGAGTTTCGCTCTCGGGTGGATCGTCTACTACCTAGAGAAGGTCGAGGAGAACAAAGGAGGACACAAAGACGAAGGACTTGTTTCGATCGGTATAATCCCTTAACACTATAGTTTAGTTTAGCTATGTGTTTGGTTATTATTTGTTTAGCTTCGATTCAAGCGGTTAGTCGATGTTCGTTGTTTAAACTTGATCGTTTTTGAAAATTCCGCCTCCCCATAAGTACTGGGGTGTACTACATCGACTTACAGTGGTATCAGAGCCTCGCTAAACAATAAATAACTTAATTGCAAATTTGTACGAATTTCGAACGGAAAAACAAAGCCGCAAAACCCTAATTCTGCCAAGTTTCTGTCGAAGTTAAAATGAAGTCCTAAAATTTTTCTGGAGTGTTCAGAGAGCTTGACATGACCACAGGAGAACACCCAAGAAATTCGAGCACATGATTCGACTAAAGCGCCGCGGAAGGGCGGCGGATCCCACCGATCCGCCGCGCTTCCGCGGCCGAGTTGCCGAGTCATGGGCTCATCTTTCATGGGTGGGTCCTCTCTGGTGTTTGGGGTTTTCTGGAATATTTAATTATTGCTCAGGTTACTGTTTAACAGAGCAGATTTTGGAGCAATATTGATGTTGTTTATTCGATCGAATTGTACAGTATTTGCGTATTGGATTATATCTGTGATTGTTTAATGTGTTCGTAAACCTCCCCTAACTGCTAGTATGTCGGTTGGCAGGGGGTTGCACATTTCTGAAATGGTTATATCTGTTTGTGCATATAAACTGTATTGGACTGTTGTGGTGTATAGCCGGGGTTAGCAATGGGTTATTGATTAATTCATTTGTTGTAAATGTAATTTGTTGTAATATTATTTTCGCGGGGCACTTCCAGGTTGCGGTTGTAGCCACCGTTGTATTATTTCATTTTACTGTTTTTGCTCCTAGGACTGACCCAAGGTGGGGTACACAGACTGCCGGGTGGGTAGTTTGCCGTACCCGTAGGGGTCGAGGGTGGGGTAACGGCTATTCATCACAACTGTGTAATCTGTCTTTTCTTGCAGGCTCAAAAGAAATACAGATTGCTTGCAAATCCAATATTGTTTATCTGTGTTCTGGAATGAATATCATTGCGTCAGACGAATGTAAAATATCTATATTTATGATAGCTATTTAGACGCCACTTATGTTTTACACCCGCGCTAGCCCAGCCCCCACTCTGTCGTTAGTTAAGTAACCTAACGGGTGATGACGGGACCCCGTGGCGAATGCGGATGGCATAAGAGGACGTTGTATTTTCGTTGTTTTCTGCAATGATAGGTTAATGATGGGACGCATTATCTATAATGCAAAGTAAAACAAACCAAAGATGAAATCGTTGGAACAATTTAAAAGAAACCACTCGGTTATTTTTAAAACAGATATTTTTAAATACGGAGCTTTAACCACTCCTTTTAAAAGCTATCAGGTTCCTTCGGTTATATCAAGTTCACTACGTTTACGGTTTCGCCAAAACCAGTCGTAGCCCTCCGTCATTTCATTTGGGTATTCAGTAGTATTCAAGCTATGCATTTTGGCCAAAGTCAAGGCATAGTGTTTGGTAGCTACTGGGTTTTCATTTGTTGCATAAGATAGATGAGTTGGTTTGGGACAGTCGTATTACCATTTGACCAAAGTCAGGGGTATATACGGATGGGTTCAAATTGACAAGATAATGACGGGTAGAACTTGACATGTGACTTATGACATTTTGACCAAAGCCAAGGTCATAAGAGCATGGGGCAAAAACCTTATATCGGGAATTTCTAAAGAAACTGAAATTTGCAAAGAGATGCATACCATTTGGAGTTTGATGAATGTTGGTAGGATTCCTTCAACATTATCATACGATGATATTTGGATCCCGATCCTACTGTGAGTATATGCTACTTATCAGGATATTCGTCGCTTAACGATCAATGCTATAAACCTAGTAGGTGTCCAGAAAAGTGTCAGCGGGGTTACGCCCCCAGAGAAAAGAGGTTATTTAATTAAGGAACTTCGCGAAAGCGTTGGAAAACCTCCCTCGAAGTATCGACACCGGCCTGGCTGAACGGTTAAGCAAGTATTGTACGGTGAGAATAGTCTTGGCTAATTCTTCTTTTATGGTTTGAGGAAGGATTCGAGAAACAGTGGGAGCCATCCAGTTTAGATAAACTAAAAACCATTCTAAACTTGCAAGAGCATCATGCTAAAGAGTTTTCTTCTCTCTCTCCTAATTGCAGCGACCCTGAAAATGACTGGACTTAAGTTACTTTTAGAGAAAAATATACTGACAGGGCCAAACTATAAAGATTGGCTGCGGAATGTCAAGATGGCTTTGACCTATGACAAACTGGGGTACGTCCTCACCGCTACAGCACCTGCTGTCCTTGGTCCCAAATCCAGCAATGCGGATAAGGAAATCCGCAAAACCTGGGATTTAGATTGCGCGAGAGCCAAGTGCATCGTGCTTGCCTCGATGAACAATGAACATCAGAGGAGGCACGAGGATATGTCTCTAGATGGCATATTTCTCCATACAAAGGAACTTTATGGAGAGCAATCTCGTATAGCAAGATACGAGACCTCTAAGAAATTGTTTCGAGCGAGGTTGGCTGTCGGGTCATCAGTAGGTGAACATGTCCTACAGATGATCGGCTATATTGAAGAGCTCGCAGACCTTGGGACGACTTTGGATAATGAGCTCTATACAGACCTTGTTCTCCAGTCCCTTCCTCCCACCTACGCCCAGTTTATCCTCAACTTCAATCTTCAAGGAAAAGAAGTTGAACTTGCGGAACTCCTGAACATGTTAAGGAGTGCAGAGGGCACCTTGCAGAAGGCAAGGGAAACACCCGCTATGTTTGTTGGCGGTTCATCTTCTTCCGGGTCCAAGGCTAGGGCCAAAGGAAGGAAGAAGAAGGCCGCACCCAGACCTAGAGGAGGTGTTAGTAAGGTGGGAAAGAAGGGAAAGAAAAAGTTTACAGCACCGGTAGTTGGCCTGGATGAGTGCTTCCATTGTCACAGGAAAGGGCACTGGAAGAAGGATTGCAAGGCGTGGAACGCCAAGAACCAGGAACCGAAGCAAGCTGTGGCTTCGACTTCAGGTGTGTTTGTAATTGAGAATTGTCTGTCGATCAACTCTACTTCCTGGGTATTGGATACCGGATCAGGATCTCATATTTGCAATTCATTGCAGGCACTGAGAAACCGTAGAGTGCTGAAGGAAGGTGATATGATCCTCAGGGTTGCTAACGGAGCTAGCGTGGGAGCTGCGTCCGTCGGGGATTTTCACCTAGGATTGACGAGTGGACACATTTTGGTTTTACATAACTGTTATTTTGTACCCAGCTTAACGTGTAATATCATATCAGTTTCCTTGTTATCAAATAAAGGTTATGATTTCACGTTTGTAAGAGATGTTGTCAACATCCACCTTAATCATGGTTTGATTGGGTCCGGTACTCTAAATAACGGCATATATGTTTTAAACCAACTCCAAATTTTCAATGTCCAAAACACACTAAAAAGAAAGTCTCCAGATTTAAATAAAGCTTTCTTATGGCATTGTAGACTGGGTCACATCAATGAGAGAAGGTTGACTAAGTTGCATAGAGAAGGATATTTGGACACGTTCGAATATCAAACTTATGACACTTGTCAATCTTGTCTCAAAGGAAAGATGACAAAGACTCCATTCACTGGACAAGGAGTAAGAGCGAGCGAGCTCTTAGGACTCATACATAGTGATGTATGCGGTCCAATGTCTACACATGCGAGAGGTGGTTATTCCTACTTCATTACTTTTACAGATGATTTCTCTAGGTATGGATATGTTTTCTTAATGAAGCATAAATCAGAGGCCTTTGAGAAATTCCTGGAATTCAAGAATGAAGCGGAAAACCAAACAGGCAAAAGTATTAAGACACTAAGATCTGATCGAGGTGGAGAATACTTAAGTGCTGAGTTCCTAGGTTACCTAAAAGAGAAAGGAATTCTCTCTCAGCTTACTCCTCCATACACTCCACAGCATAACGGTGTATCGGAGAGACGGAATCGAACCCTATTGGATATGGTACGATCCATGATGAGTAATGCTGAGTTACCGCGATCTTTCTGGGGTTATGCGCTAGAATCAGCGGCATATCTTCTGAACAGAGCTCCTACCAAGACTGTGCCTACCACTCCATATCAGATGTGGACTGGGAAGAAACCCCATCTTCAGCATATGAAGATTTGGGGATGTCCAGCTTTTGTTAAAAAGCAGCATGTGGACAAGCTCGAGGCACGATCAGTAAAATGTATGTTTGTGGGATATCCAAAGAACTCCAAGGGATATTATTTCTATTACGCAGAGGAACAAAAGGTTTTTGTTTCTCGTAATGCCCATTTTCTGGAAAATCAGTTTTTAGAAAAGGAAATAAGTGGGAGCGAAATAGAACTGGAAGAAATTCCAGAACCACAAACTACTACTGAAAGTTTGGTAGAACCAGAGGTTCAAGAAGAACAGAACATTCCCGCACCCCTCCGCAGGAGTAGTAGGCCGTCTCGTCCGCCCGAGAGATACTACGGTTTTCTCATAGACGGGGATAGAGAGGATTGCATCATAGATGATGATGAACCTACTGACTTCCAACAAGCCATCCAGAGCGGCGACTCGGTACGATGGCTAGATGCAATGCGGACCGAAATGGAGTCCATGTACACCAACAAAGTATGGACTTTGGACTTTGCTCCAGATGGGGTAAAACCCATAGGATGCAAATGGATCTTTAAGAAAAAGATTGGTGTAGATGGACAGGTGGAAACCTATAAGGCTAGACTTGTTGCAAAGGGTTTTCGTCAAAGACCTGGTTTGGACTATGACGAAACTTTTTCTCCAGTGGCTATGCTCAAATCCATTCGGGTCCTTCTTGCTATTGCTGCCTTCCATGATTATGAAATCTGGCAGATGGACGTAAAGACGGCTTTTCTGAATGGAAATTTAGAAGAGAGCGTCTATATGGATCAGCCAGAGGGTTTCAATCAGAGTGGGAGCAGCGGGAAAGTATGCAAGCTGCTTAAGTCCATTTACGGACTAAAGCAGGCATCGCGGAGTTGGAACATCTGTTTTGATGAGACAGTCAAAGAATATGACTTTATCAAAAATCCAGATGAACCGTGCATATATAGTAAAGTTGTGGCCAGAAGTGTCGTATTCCTCGTCTTGTACGTGGATGACATTCTATTGATAGGAAATGACATTCCTATGCTACAATCTGTCAAAGGATTCTTATCACACAGGTTCTCCATGAAAGACCTGGGTGATGCCTCTTACATTCTGGGGATCCGGATCTATCGTGATAGATCCAAGAGGATGTTGGGACTTTCGCAGTCCAGGTATATCGACACTGTACTGAAAAGATTCAGTATGGAAGATTCTAAGCGCGGTAATCTACCGGCTTGTCACGGAATCACCCTCTCCAAAGAGATGTCTCCCAAGACTGATTTGGAAAGGGAACGCATGTCTATTATACCCTACGCTTCTGCGGTAGGCTCTATAATGTATGCGATGTTATGTACCAGACCAAATGTAGCTTACGCACTGAGCGTGGTAAGCCGGTATCAGTCAGACCCAGGGGAGAAACACTGGATAGCAGTAAAGAACATTCTCAAGTACCTGAGGAGGACTAAGGAGATGTTCTTGGTTTACGGCGGAAAAGACCTCAGGTTGGAGGCCTTTGCCGATTCCGGCTTCCAGAGTGATAAGGACGATTCCAAGTCCATGTCGGGTTATGTCTTTACCCTCAATGGAGGGGCGGTGTGCTGGAAGAGCTCCAAGCAGGACACCGTTGCTGACTCGACGATGGAAGCGGAGTATATAGCTGCTTGCGATGCCGCAAAAGAAGCAGTCTGGATGAAGAAGTTCCTAACAGAACTTCAGGTGGTTCCTACCATAGTTGATCCAATACCTCTGTATTGCGACAACAACGGAGCTATAGCTTTAGCGAAGGAACCAAGGTCCCATCAGAAGTCCAGACACATCTTGAGGCGGTATCACCTGATCAGGGAGATCATTGATCGTCAGGAGATCGAGGTTCGGAGAGTTGCTTCAGAAGAGAACATTGCTGATCCATTCACGAAGGCCCTTCCTCAGATTCAGTTCGAGAGGCTGCTCGAGATCATTGGTCTACGATATGCCAGTACATGGCCCTAGTGCAAGTGGGAGATTGTTAGTGTTTATGCCCTAGAAGGCCATTACTGTATCATACTAGCTTGTATATTACTTAATGGAAGCTTGGGATATTCACATGTATATAACAGTCTTGCTAAACATGGTAGTATGCTACTTGGTTTTTCTATCTTAATATGTGAGTGTACGTATTGATAGAGCTCTTAGGATCTTGCTTGTCTACCAGCGTTGTGATGGCAGTCACACTAGTGGGGGCTGGGTAGTCTACAAGCACATCCTTATTCAGGTCCCTGGTCGTTGGATTATCGAGACAGAGCATCGATACTCCGGAGTAGACTGGTGTGTACGCTTCTCATCCCGGTTGGGGAGATGGTCTGTCCCACAGCCGTCAGTACGTCGTACTGGAGATAGTATACAGGTGCTCGTTAGGTTACGGGTACACCGGACAGGACTCACAGGGGACTGTTGGTTGGTTTGATACCAGTCGTCAGTGAACAGTTCCCAGGTGACATGAGTACAGCGTAGTCCGCAGACTTGATACTGCTACTTCGCCTCGAGTGTGTCCCACTGTTCTTAGATTGCTACCCTACCACGGCTCAAAGGAGTCGTGCAAACAGGTAGCAGTTGGGTGCAGTCCCGAGCACTTGGAGGCAGTGGCGGTTAGACAGGATTCGTCCCTCCCGGTATTGGGAGTAGATATCGTGCTGTGTCAGAGAGCCATTACGCAAAGTCCCTGGCCAGGGCAAGCGAGATTTGCTGGTAGGTTCCAGTAGTTTCTCAGGGTGTAATGGGCTTCACTCCGACACGACTTATACCGCTATTAGGGGACTGACGCTTGCCGCCCCCCTAGGCCCGATATGCGATAGTCTTGGACGAACGGACCGGACTGTATGGAGATTGTCACATCAGACTCAGTAGGAGTTCGGATGGGTTTACTCATCGGCCTTCTTATCGACAACTACCTGGGGACCGTTACGTACAGCTAGTGCCGCTTGCGGTCTGTGGTTAAACCCACTGCCAGCGTAGTAGTCGAGTCTCTAGAGTCCCACACAGAGAGTTTCCTACTCCACGCGAAACGATATAGAGGTTGCATGGTTTTGCGACAAAGGGTTCGGACGCATACGTGCGTTTACGCGCGTACGACTTTCGGACAGTTTTTACCAGTCGGCTTTGGTTTAAGCCAGTTACTGGTATCCGGTTATTGGATTTTTACAGTCTAAAGTTTTTCCGTATTTTTGCGGATTAGAGGGGCGTTCTCGTAATTGTACGAGAAGCTTCTAGAAGATGTGACTAAGGAGGTTTCTTTTGGATAAGAAAGTGAGTCATGGTGGTGATTCATTCATTTCATTAATGCACATTTATTGCTTAATGACTCATGCTAATGAATCACCACTAGATATTTTATGAAGCATGCTTATTCATTTCTCTTTATTCATTATTGAAAAATAAGAATGCTTCATAATATTATGATACACTCTCTCTCTCTTCTCTCATTATCTCATCTCACATTCTCTCTCCTCAAGCTCTCATCTTCAAACCCTAATCCTTAATCCTCATGTGTTGAGATCAAAGGATTAGTTAGACTAAACAATCCATAACCTTCACTCTACATCATCCTTTCATCTTTGATTAGCAATCAAAGTTGATTAGTTACCTCAAGTTAGAGGTTTAGCTTGGAGTTTCGCTCTCGGGTGGATCGTCTACTACCTAGAGAAGGTCGAGGAGAACAAAGGAGGACACAAAGACGAAGGACTTGTTTCGATCGGTATAATCCCTTAACACTATAGTTTAGTTTAGCTATGTGTTTGGTTATTATTTGTTTAGCTTCGATTCAAGCGGTTAGTCGATGTTCGTTGTTTAAACTTGATCGTTTTTGAAAATTCCGCCTCCCCATAAGTACTGGGGTGTACTACATCGACTTACAGGATTCGGACGCGACAATCAAGCGAAGCCATGGCAAAGCCCCTAGTTCCAAATCTCGAAGGTTCACAGACAGCCTAAAGACTATCTCGGAGCCACGGCGGAGTCACTAGTTCCAAGTCTCGATGGCCACATCGACAGCCTGGAGACCCACAACAGCGTTCCTCCTCATTCCAGCAGGATTCGGACGCGACAATCAATCTCGGAGCCATGGCAAAGTCCTAGTTCCAAGTCTCGACGGTTCATAAACAACCTAGAGACCACCTCGACACTTGTCTCGTTACAGCAGACGCAGTGTCAACAACGACGACGTCAACAAGCGACCCCGACACAAAACAACGGAGCCATGGCAAAGTCCATAGTTCCAGGTCCCGACGGTTCACCAATAACCTAGGGACCACCTCGACGTTCGTCTTGATACAGCAGATGCGATGTCACCCCAGCGTTCTTTCCCCAACAGGATGCAGACACGACACTAAGCAACGGAGCCATGGCAAAGTCCCTGGTTCCAGGTCCCGACGGTTCACCAACAACCTAGAGACTATCTCGACGTTCGTCTCGATACAGTAGACATGATGTCACCCCAGCGTTCTTCCTCCAAAAGGATGCAAACGCAACACCAACAACGGAGCCATGGCAAAGTCCCTAGTTCCAAGCCTCGATGGTTTACCAACAACCTGGAGACAAAGCGCGACATTCGTCTCGATACAGCAGACGCAATGCCAGCAAACGAAGCGAAGGCAATATTCCTAGCTTAAGGGTCTTGACGGCAACTCATATAAAACCTGAAAGACTATCGGAGATCATCCCACACCAGCGCGGAGTGGTTATGACTCATCGGGGCTCCCAAACTGAGCCTAACCTCAAGTAAAAAGCGACATGGAATATCCCTAACGCTTGCTCTTTCGACGGTAATACTATCTGGAAGATTGCTTGAAGACGTCTTGTCTAGCCCCCGAAGGGATCAGAGACACGATAGTCGCAAGGCTACTCGAACAGCAAGATTGCCTATCGAGGAATACATTAGCTGATGCGACGGTACGACGGGCAAAACCTAGTACCACAGACCCTAACGGACCTCTGTCGTAAAGAGCAGAGGTTAACTGTAACGTTAGGACATCCTTGCGAGAACTTCTCGATTCGTCCCGACTCGTAGGGAAAAGCCTTAGGCAATGGGGACAAGGACCTGTTTCCTAAGCACTGGGGCCCTGCAAGTCGGTCCAAAATAAACTCTTGCATACTATTCATAGGCCACGCTCTCCGAAGTTGAACATCGACAAGGAGGGAAACAACCACTTACGAGTACTCTCAACTTATAAGCGGGAAAATTCTCTTGGGAGATCCTTACGACTCTTAAGAGAAAAACACACTTAGGAATCCTCACGATTTCTAAGGAGAAAATACACCTACGGGATCCTCTCGACCTGTAGGGAGAAAATTCTTTATGAAACCCTCATGGTTCATAAAGTTGAAAAGTCTTAGATGGCAGATCCTAACCCTGTCTCCTAAGCCATCGCTACCCTGCAAAGAGTCCAAGATGGACAGCTACCTACTATCTACAGGCCACACTTCCTAAAATCACATAGCAACAACACAGCAAAGAAAAGAAAGCAGCAGTGAAAAAAATGTGTATCTTTTATTCATAAATTCAATTGAGTACAAGACGAATCATATAAAAGAATAAAAAAAATGGATACATGTTATTCAAAGATTACAAGTGTTTAATTGATACAAAGGCAGCTACTGAGAAGGAGGCGTTTTCAATAAGTCAGCCAGTTGCTCGCGCGCTCCTCTCAACTCCTTTTCAAGGTCAGCCGCTGCGGCCAGCTCCGCTTCGATTTGGGCCCGTTGCTGTAAGCAGGATGAAAGCTTCTCATCGATTTCCCGCTGAGCAGCTTCCTGACTCTGCGTAACCTGCTCAGTGAAGTCAAGCTTTTTCCTCATCATCAGCCTGTCAGAAATACATCGTTGAAGGTTTTCAAAGATGGAGTTCAGCCGCGCAGCATTCGCTTCGACTTGGGCACGCAATTGGACAGACTCAGCGGAAGTCGCCTCAGGTTCCTTTCGCCTGAGGATCGCCTCTTGTTCGAAATGGCGAAGGAAAATGGCACTTTGCTCAACCCACACAGCCCGCTGGGAGTACAGAGCCAGAATCTCAGGAGCAGGACACCTAAGCTCAAGCTCATGCAGGCAGGCCTCAATCTTCCTGCAGTGATTAACCCAAGACTCAACGACACCTTCGTTATGGAAGTTCACAAGCATCGCCAGCATTGGATTAACCTCGGCAACAAAATCTGAAGCTAATGTAGGGTCCCCCGCGTCAAGCTCCTCGACGTATTCGCTCAACATAAGCAGGCTGGTCACAACGCCTTTGGAAGATGGACGTCTAGAAAAGGGCCATGCCGGCATTATGATGCGAGACTCGAACGGAGCAGGAACCGGTGCAATTGCTGCAAAACAAATTATGATCAAATGTCGCCTCGGGGAGAAAGGGGAGAGGAAGAAGACGTGGGCGTGGGAATAGGGAAGTCGGGTCGGGTTAGGGGGTGTTGGGCCGGGCTCGGGGAGAAAGAAAAAGGAAGAGGAGGGTTGGGGTTTGGGCTGTGGACTGGGACAGATAAGGTAATAATTAGGAAAATTTTCAATTAGGAAAAAGTTTAGTAAATTAATATAAGGAAATGTAGGAAATTATTATAGAAATTATTCTAATGATAAAAATTTTGGGAAACTTTTATTTATAAGTACGGAAAATATATTCAAGGAAGACTGGGTATTACATGGTTCAACCACTTTGTCACTTGGTGAGTGTTTGGAAGTGGGTGTCTAACATTTATCGTTTTACTCTTGTGCTCGAAAATATATCATGTGTGCTCTGAGATGAGAATTTCCATTTGCTCTATAATGGTTAGTAAAGTTGTAGCCCTTTTTTGTTCTATAATGGTTAGTAAAGTAGTAACCCTTTAGTCTCGCTCGAAAACCCTAAGCCTTTACACTTTGCCCCTACTGTAGATCGGTTTTGCCGAATCGTGTCAATCTTATGTTTGCTCCTGTTTGTACTATGCAGTATGTGCTTGGTAATAGTTGTCGTAAACTTGTGTTGTACACACAGCAATCTTTTGGTTCTCACATGCAATGAAAGCAAAAGTTGGACCATCACCTCATTGGGCCCTTGCAATAAACGAGTAACATTTAAGGTCATGACTTTTTAGCGTTTTGACATTATACCTAGCCTTCATGGCTTATCCGACTTGGATAGTCAATTGTTCCAGTAGCTCTGAAGATCTTGTGCCAGTTGCACAAGAAACAAGTTTCAACTATCCAGATAGATCGCAGATCTAAATGATAAGTCACAATTTGACATGAGTTATCATTTGAAACATATCAACCCTCAATTGGAGTGCTACTGAGCACGTATATTAGTTGTCCCATATATAGCTTATTATTTACTTGAGGTATTTCCATCAATGATATGATTGATACCTTTGAAGATCTTTCACCGGGTACACAAGAATCACGTTCCAGTCATCCAGATAGATTGTGGGTTTAAATAATAGGTCACCAACTTGACGGTTTACATTTGAGGGGTGTCATGATTCTAACACCATCTTATACAAAGTCCCATCTCGAAAGCGGTGGCACCAAAAGAGGGATATAGTTTTATATTATAAAAATGCATCGAGTGCATGTCATATCATCTATATATTCTCAATATTGATTAAAGTACACTTAACATAATGAACTAGATATATTCCCAAAAGATAAGCCTAAAAACTTTGGTCTCGCTCCTGCCCCCACCACACACTCATGGTTTTACCAAGGACAAGAAGCCGCACGAACACTCACTCTTTATGCTCTCTCCAATCATATACACTAACTAATTTGAAAATGACTCTCTCTTTATCTCATGCTCATCTCTCTCCAGCTTCATGTCCATGCATGTCTCACTCAATAGCAGTAGCAGCAATGCTCATGATCAATTTTCTTCACAATGCCCATGTCAAATTCCCCACTCAAGAATTTACCAACCCTCTTAATGCTTGGTTCTCTCACCACCTTATTCCATGCTTCAGCTTCACCTTGCCTTTTAAATGCTTCGGTTGCATCGACTCTATACACATCCCAGCCTGGAAGTTCCGAGAGCCTTTGGATCTTCTGCAACTGGCAACAAGCCAGCTTACATGTGTTCGCTTTAATCTCGCCTATAGCTTCCTCCAACAACCTCGCCTTTGTTGTTTCTTCCTCTGCTTGGAAATATTTATCCAACTCCGGGACCCCAATCGCTTTCCGAATCCCTTTCGTGTAATCTCCGTTCGGGTCAAATACACTTCTCGCCTCATCTACCAAACCCATTTCCATCATTTTATCCACCCGAGCCGACACAAAAGAGTGCAGTATTGAGAGCTCGACATCGATCCAGACAAAGCAACACTCGTATTCTGATCGAAACCTCCCCTCTTCACCATCCACTAACTCTTTTATGTACGTGTTTGAACCCCCCGCTATAACTGGGAGTTTACCACGAGCCACAATTGACTCCACGGCCTTTCTGGCCTCACGACGGAAGTCAATGGCTGTGAAGTCAACATCAGGGTGGACCTCACCGATAAGGTGGTGGGGTATGCCGGCACACTCTTCATCAGTCACTTTGTTTGTAATGATGTTGAGGCCGGTGTAGACTTGAATCTTGTCTGAATTTACGACCTCACCATTAAAGCTGGCGGCAAGGTCGATGGCTAGCTTTGATTTGCCCGTACCTGTTGATCCTAGTACAAACATGACTTTGTCTTTTTTACGAGGAACAATGAAGGAGTGGTGGGTTTTGAACCTGTGATCGCTCCTATCACAGACCAGCGACCTTAAGGAGGCGAAGTAGGTTGATGTGATTGGAAGGATTTCCATGGCAAGTGAAATTTTTTGAGTGATATAAAAGAACAATACAAGCTCCTCCACATATTTATAGGGAAGAGTAACACCCATAGTTAGTTACATGCACACATAATTTAATCATTTGTGCCTATGTAGCTTATGAGAAACTGTGTACCATAAAAAAGAAATGTGGAAAGAGATGCGGAGGCTTGTCTTCTACTAATGACATGCCAAGTCAAAAGTTGGCATGGAATTGTATGTTGCTGTACATAGGAAAGCATGCTGATTATTTCAAGACACTATACATATTTGTGGGAGCTAGCTAGCCATACATATACCTAACAGTATGGTGTGGTACTCTGGGCATATGATAAGCATCAGGTGCTCTAAGTATATAGGCTTAGATGGACAAATTATAGCAATTCAAGTGTCATGTCCTTCAATGTGGAAAAGGGAAATGCATTCATTTTAAGTGCCTATAAAGTGAAGTGTCGATGTGATTAGCTATGAATAAGACAATTACAGTGCAGTTTACAGTGGTGCATGATGCACACCTGCTTCAACAAAAAAGAAAGATTAAAATTGGCAAGTGGCTTAATATTTTGACTACAAGTGGAGTAGAGAATGAAATATATGCCCAAATTGTGTACATTACCCATGGAATTGTTGTGTATTAAATACATTCTTTTCAGATCACTCTCTCTTGAGTCCAATAAATTCAAGAAGGCTAGTCCAAATAATCTCTTTTATATATATATATATATATATATATATATATATATATATATATAACACGGTTGAGGCCTATGTCATTAGTTGTCCTAGTCATAGATTTTGAAAGTTATATTAAACGTAGGTAACTATGTATTCAAAAGAAACTCGAAACTCTAAAGACCAAGAAGCATTTACGTTTTCACGCACGATCAGAATACTACTTTAGCTGAGAAAAGACGGCAACTTGATGGAAGTGAGTAATCATTATAAACAGGGGTTACCATGATCAGGCCGACTTCAATATAATGACAAAATGATATACAGTATAATGAATTCGTTAGAATAGTAGTAGGATCTAAGTCCTATCAAATAATGGTGAAATTATTCTTGTTCTCCTTATCCCTTCTGTTTGTATTTCAATTTTTTTAAGCTGCATGCCCCGCATTTCATTTCAGATTTTTAACTTTTTATGCTTTCTTTAGAATATAGATTTTGTTGTTTTCCTTGTTAACTTATATGGAAATCATTATTCATTCAGTTTGGCGGTATTATACATTAGAGCATGGGAATTTAGATTTTTCTTCTCTTTCAGTTTTCCAATAAGCTAACAATTAGCGGAAGCGGCGTCTCTCTATTGATATTGGACATACTATTTCCAATCCAACCATGCATAAGGTTAAAATATCCCAAATAATCCAACCATTTCCCTTCTGTGAATCCGTATCCTCTATTTTCATCCATGTGTAGCATTTGGCATGCTTTTCGAGATTTCTTTGGGATCATGTCTTATATGTTCGTAGAAGAAATGGTAGATTTCCGTTGGTAATGTAGTATCTTTCAGATATATGTCGAAAATATCGATGAAATTCTCAAAACGTCAAGAACGTGAAGAAACCTCATCGGTAAATTTGAAACCAGGTTACTACAATTAAAGCCAGGATTTATTTCCCCACAAACACTTAGTTGCCACAATTTATTCAGAAACACATTAGTAATGTGACTATCGCCACACAATTAACGTAATGACATACCCAGACACAACTGAAATGCAAGGCTTCATATCTCAACTTATAGACTCGCCATGGAAACCGATCCTACCCATGACACTCAAAAGTGCGATTACAAGTGTCCCTGACCGTAATACTGTATTCGTGCTGAAGCTTGACAAGAAACATAGGCAAACGAACCAAAGTAGCGCACACGCACGAATCGTCCAAGTCCTCGACCCATCGGCAGCAGTCGCTAGAAGATTGTGGGCCCTCTCTGTGCCCGTGCCCGTGCCCATGCCCATGCCCGTGTTCGTGCCCATGCCCGTGCCCGTGCCCGTGCCCATGCCCGTGCCCGTGTCCGTGCCCGTGGCCATGTTCACTCTCCAAATAAACATCATCTATGCCGTCATTGGTAGTTACATGAAGGCTAGTGTGGTTTTGAACATTGGAGGCTTCTTCAACATGCACAAAAGCGCATGCTTGGTTTGCAAGGGCAAACTGAGAAACACAATTAGGCTTGAACAGCGCTACGGTGGACATGACACCAGAGGATGACATCAGCAGCAAACCCATGAGAGTTGGACATACCATTGTCAAGCCTGCCATAGTTAAGAATTTTGTTTGTGGATAGAGATATGCTCGACGCTATATTCCTTTTATGGACTCCTTGATGCCATGCCTTTTGTGTTTCTGGTTAATAAAGGTTAAGAAACAAAGAGAGTGGCCAAGGGCATGAAAGCTGAGATCATTTCTTTATGGAGAAGCTGTTGAACAACAATTTTGTGGTGCATGGTGGTTTGAGTTTAGGTGGGATTGGGAGCAGAGGCTGCTAGCAGGTTGAGCAAGTTGGAGTTTGAATACAATCGCAAACTACTTCATATAGGAATGATATGTAATCATAACTCTAAACCAAAACCTCATTTAATCAAAATTCATTATTTGTTCATATATTCTTGTTTGTCCCATTGGTAATTAGGCTAGAATGCCTATGAATAGGATTTGCATCTATGAGGCATGGACATGGACATGGATACGTACTCGGACACGGACACGGAACACGGCAAGTTTGTAAAAAGGAGGACACAAGGACACGCCTATATTATTTATCTATATATTTAATTATATATATTAAACAAAATATAGTAAACTATAAAAGAAATATATATTAATACCACCTTAAAAGCATAATAAAATAAAACAAAGATTATAAGTTTATCCAAAACCGTAAGTTTTTTAGCACAAACAAATACACATACTAAAACTAAAATACATAAAAATACAATCCATAAAAGTGTAAACAAACAAAATATTAACTCTTTTTAATTAGAGCCGACTTTCATATACCCGAGCATCGGCATTTACTTTTTCTAGTTGTAGTTCGTCATGAAAGAGATTTAATCCCTACACTGTTTTGAAGTTGCATTAACTCTTTCTAATAGTCTTTCATGAAGAGATTTAACCCTCTCCCCACACACTATCTAGAAGTGTCAGACACGTCCACTATGGACAGACACGATGCAAGTGTGTCCGCAAGTGTATCCGGGAAGTGTCCAAGACGTGTTGGAGTGTCGGACACGGACACGGACACGGCAAGCAAATAGAAGTGTCCGTGCTTCCTAGATTTGCATCAACCCATGCAGCAGTACATAATTAATTAAGAGCCTGGTCTAATAGATTAGTGAAATTATAAACATCTAGAATATACATCAAGACCCAGAACCAATCAATTCATTATTAGTTCGATTCCTACACTTTTCATCTCAGATACATGAAACAAAATGGTTTTTTGTATCAAGACAGGAAAGGAATTAGCGTTAAATAAAATGCAACCATTGGGATCATCAAGCGGTCGCTCAGATTTTGGATGAGTATCATGTATTCAAACAAAAGGACTATGCATACACAAAGAAGATTTTCTGTTCATGAGTAAGCATTACGAATTAGATCGAAAGTAAATAGTGAGCTATCATGTGCTGTCAAGATTTCCAGAATCAAAATTCCTTCTTATCACCTAAAGTGGAAAGTACAATGTATTCATAAAGATTCTGAAATAAAACCGATATACGTATTGGAACCTTCATGGCGCAGCCCTTGCCCAGATTGTCGTCTCGTCACCATTCCAGCAATAAACCTGCCATCAACAAACTAAAGGAGATGAACTACATTAACATATGTAGATGTAAATATGACAAATGTCACAAATATACATCTCGCAAGGTAATTCAAAAGGCAATCACATACATATAAAGCAATCAAAATTTGCTTAATGCTGCATGTAATTGTTTGCTCCTTTGAACCCAGTGGTTACTTGTATATGGATTTCGAAGAAAAAAGGCGTCAAACTGGAATAGAAATTCACCTTTGATGATATATGGAAAGCATTAGAAGATCTTCAACAAGCATCCTACATATGTTCTGCATGAAAATCCTGTGAATTATTAATTAGGCATTCATATGTCAATATAGTAACTGAAAGCTGTTAACAATATGGTGTAAGCTATAATCAAACAAAGGCATCAGAGCTTGGTTCTTTGCAGGTATTTGTTAACTACCAGGATTCAAGCCCAATCCTGTTATTTTTTGTCCAGCAATTGAGCTTTTCCTATGTGAAAAATTGCAGTCTCTGGGATTGAGATGCCGCCTCACACTAAGGCCGGATAAAAAGCCTAGTGACCTGTCTGGATAAACTTTTTTCTTAAGATTGAATTATCTCATTGCATTTCTCCTAGCATCTCCACACAGAAAGCATGAAATGGGAAATAATTAACACCAAGTTTCCCCGTTTTGGATTATATTTTGATAGATACCATTGCTTTACTAACTATTGAATCAATTAATACTTCTGCTTTTTGGTACAAAAAATAATATTTTTTTCCTCCAGATAAGATCTACACAGAGATTTCATCAATCATTAGTAAATTTCTCCAATTGAGAAAGCACGGATCAATGTCTAAAGCAGTTATTATTGCAGCCATTGAGAAGCAAAATACAACAACAACTGAGCCTTTTATCCCAAGCATATCGGGTAGGCTACATGAACCAACATGAGAATCATGCCGGGTCGAGCCATTAAGAAGCAGAATATGCAACCAAAAATCAAAACGATTGCATCCAATGTGCTTGAAAGAATGCGGCAATGAAGAGTTTGAGGTTGAAGAACAGAGACGTACCCTTAATGAAGATCATAGACAAGGAGGGATAAGAATTGAGAGATTAGGTTTTCTGATTGGAGGTGAAGGGATGGAAATGGAAGCTCTAGGGTTTTCAGAATTTGAAGAATAGGCGCCAGGCAATGGCGGATAATAGGGAGAAAGAGCCATTATTGAAATTCCAAGGGCCCGTTTGGAAAAGCTATTCTTGTATTCGCACTGAATATAATTTTCGCTTTACGTGGAGTGTTGTGGCCGAAGTGTCCCCAAATTAAGGCTTACAGGTTAACTTCAGAGGTTCCTGGGTGCTGTATTCATAGATTAGGGCTTAAACTTGGGATTTTTGCGCTCCTGATGGAAATCGAATCTCGGTTGCTCTGATACCATATAAAATGTCCCTTAGACTGCATTAATACTATGACGTTATGATGATAGTTGAGAGAATGTATTTTATATCATAACACATCATGCAAATGCTAAAGAGATTAATGCTCGTGTGGACGACGCAGTGTAAAACATAAGGCCCTATCCTTGGGTTCAAGCGGCTGGACGCACTCGTTATTTCATCCACGCCGCTCGCAACTAAGCAGCCGTGAGTGATCATATCTACATTTTTTTTCCAATGCTGGTGCCTTTCTTATAGAAGTATGGAACTATGTAAGAGATGTAATTTATCATAATTGCATTAATAAAACACTAGATTTATTACAATATCTGATCATGCATTCCCAACCCCCAATGGCAAATGAGGGGCAAGATCAGAAATTAGTTCTTGCATTTCAGAGGTTGAGCCTTCTTGGCACTGGAAGAAGCTAGGACAGTTTTGCTGTGTAACTTTATAGATAACTTAAGAATCAAAAGCAGAGATACGCCAAAGTGAAAACAGACAAGCACCAATTGGACACAGCTCATGCGGTAAGAAATACTTCATTACGAAAGGTCATTGGTTCGATTTCTAAAGGCTGCAGCGGCCGTAGGCAGAGAGCGCGTTTGCCGATGATTGCATGTGACAGATGTAGGCGATGGATGCCGACGGCCGTGCCGCTGGTTATCTTTGACGGAAATATTTAATGGGAATGGATAGACACCAATTTTGCTTCCTTGGGAATGTTGTTTGGGCCGAAAAAAGGTATGGGTTTTTTTTTTTGAGGGATTCAAAGGGATCTTTAGAGCAAACTGGAAAAAATTAACATCTAATTAATATACAATTTAATATTATTTGGAGGACTTATATAAAAAAAATAAGTTGCATTCTTCACAAATAGCAAAAGGCTCAGGTGCCTATTTGTAATATAGAGTCTGGGTTATTTTTTACGGTTTTCTAACCGTAAAGGACTACAGCTTACAACGATTTCAATGATAATAAAATTGGTATAAAAAAAATAAGTTATCAAATGTTTGGGCCAAAATGTCATTGTATGGCTGTACTTGATTTTGTCTCTTCAAACTTCGTTTCGTTTTGTTGGTTTCCCTGAACTGCCGTATGGATTTTTCCGCCGCTCTCGAAGCATCGCCATCACAGCATCTCCTGCTCTCACTCTCAAATCTCTCCTTCTTTTATCGTAGCATACACAACTCCATAAACTAAAATCAATCTCGATCCATAAAGATGCAAGCTTTGAGCGCCGTAGCTGTAGCTCGAATGCTGACCTTGGGAGCAAACGCCGGCGGCGGCGGCGGAGGGATGATCTTTGTCGAGGGCGAAGACATCCCCTTTGGATCCTTGTGGTTCTATGTTCACACGGGGATCTCGTGCTTGCTGGTTTTGTTTGCGGGGATAATGTCGGGGCTAACCCTAGGTTTGATGTCGCTGGGGCTTGTTGAGCTCGAGATCTTGCAGCGGAGCGGAACCGACACTGAGAAGAAGCAGGCTGGTTCGTTTTCTCATAGCTTTTCTTTGTTAATCTCTTATTTTTGGTTAATTTTGGGTCTGAATTTAGTGTCTTGGGGGAAAATGGGATTTTTGGGTGGTTTGAACTGCATCGTGTTGGAGATGATCTGGGGGTCGTTTGGTTCGTATGAATGGAGTCGCCTGCAAGAAAATTCTACATAGTGGAAGCAAATAATGTTTTTTCCCCGTGTGAAAGATGTTGCATGCAAGAAAAATTACATACAGCACTACAAAGAGCCCTTTGTTGCTAAGCAGATAATTAGCAACATCAACCAAGTATGAGATTTATTATATTTTACTAGTCTCGAAGTAGAAAGAACACTTGCTGCCCCAAAGGACGTAAAGCCGACCTTGTGTGATCAGAGGAATCAAACGTATCCCGTACCCGTAGTGATTTAGACATTGAGCTGTTGGTGGCTAATGTCTAGAAATAAGATGCTTTCGTCATAGTTTCGTATACTGATAAAAGAATAATTTTTAGAGGGAACACGAAGTGGGGATAATCCTTTTTCTAATTTCATGAAACTCCAGTTCAGAAAATTTAAACTCCATTCTCAAACAGGGCCTAATTAGCCTTCGGAGTGTGGCTGCCAATTGGTAGACTTGGTAAATAGCTATTAAAGTTGATTACATGCAGCTTAAGTACGTTTTGCAAAATAACATTTTTTTTTTTTGATTTTATGAAAATAATGGATATACTGATGCTTCATAGTCTGGTCCTGTCTTTGTTTTTTTTGGGTGCCCATGACATTGCATTTTTTTTAATCTTTCGTTGCTTCTCTCTTATTACAGCTACCATCCTTCCTGTTGTTCAAAAGCAACACCAACTTCTGGTGACTTTATTATTGTGTAATGCAGCTGCCATGGAGGTAATTGTTTATCCTTGCTTTCTCTTTCCATTAATACAGGTGCAAACATCACTGACACACATGCTGATGCATATGTGTGATATATATAGAAAATCAGGCTCTAAAGGGTGCAAGCGATGATCTAGATCTCATGCACAATTTCACATCACATTCCTTATATACTTAAACCAATTTATCGAAAGATGATGCCTAGGCTCTGAAATGAGACATTTAGACTCCTGTAAGCAGCTTGCTCTCTTACGGTTCGAAAAGAACATTTCAAGGATCATGAGCTAAATAGCTGCCAAGCGTCCATTTGGGATGGCCATTTAATGATATCGGGTGCAAATACTTTAATTATAACAAAAAACAGAAACGTGAAACGAATTAAAAATTATTTTAAAAAATTACCTAATAAAAGTTTCACACTTTGAGAACATAGCATAACCTTGTATCAGCAAAATCTGACCACTCTAACATGATTGCCATGTGCTTGTCATTTCTGGTAATGATGCATATTGTGAGTTATTTGGTTTGCTTTGTAACATCCTGGTAGGTATATATAACAAACTAACTAATGAGTAAACAAAAGCTAGCCTTTATCTGCGATGACCATCATCTTCTAAGCCTTTTCCATCAGTTGCATATTTGTCATCCCGTGGAATTTAAGCACTTATATTTTTCTCTTTTCTGAATGGAAAAAACTGCAACAACCTATGTGTGATTGTGTGAACTGATGGTTCATGTGATTCATCCATATGCATGAAAGACTGAATTCTTGTATCCTATGACGAGCTTCTAAATCATGAAATAATGAATCAGATATTGATTCAGTAGCAGATGCTTCCCCCCCCCCCCTGAATATTACCCTGTTTTCTGAAGATTTAAGACTAATTGTGTCATGTTTTGATTGTTTCCGCTGCAGTCTCTTCCTATATTCCTTGACAAGATATTTCATCCTATTGTCGCAGTTATTTTATCTGTAACATTTGTTCTAGCTTTTGGAGAGGTACGATGTTTTCATCATCTTTACTTCGAAGCTTGTGAGCAGTTAGCTTTAAGGAAGTTATATATAAGTTTTGATTCCATTGACAGGTTATTCCACAAGCCATATGTACAAGATATGGACTGGCTGTGGGTGCCAACTTTGTTTGGCTTGTCCGTATTCTGATGGTGGTGTGCTATCCAATAGCTTATCCTATAGGAAAGGTATAAAGATTGATTTTTGTTCTGAAAAACCATGCTATAATGTTATATTTTCTTTTGGAGATTGAATGGCCATAAGAAACATCCATGTGAGTGTGTATATCCTATATCTCGATTTTATAGTTTTCCGCATTTGTAATATATTGCCCCCCCCCCCAACCCCCCCCCCCCCCACACACACACAGGAAAAAAAGAAGGGAAAAACACCAAAATGTCATAATTTGCTTTGCTTTCATCTTTGAAGGTTTAGTATCCCTTTTAGCCACTAACTACAACTAGTAGTTCACAATCGCTCTATAAGGTGCTTTACTCGGTTCAGTCGGTTGTTAACTTTAGATGTCTTGATACTCTAGTGTTATTGGAAAAAAGATGATACTGCATGTATTAGACTGTTAGTTACTTAATTTGCAACAGACGTGGAATTTTATTCTGATCGTGCGGCACCGCTAAATATAAAGAAGAATATATGGGATGTCATAAATTTTTATTAGAAATCGATTTAGAACATTGAGACTACAGCATGTTGAAAAGTTTCGAATTTTACATACTTAGAGGCTGGTAGGTTATATGGGTGGATTGGAGAAGTGACGAGGAAGAAGAGATAGAAGATCAATGTACATGCGCAAAACACATGGGGAATTAAGTCATTTGTCCAGGCTTTTCCATATGCAAACGCCTATGGTCAGAAACAAAAAGCTATTTAAAGTCAGTTTTCGAAAATATTGTGGGAAATTTATGTCAATATACTTTAATGCTCAGAACTTTGACAAAAATGTCAGAGTGCACTAGAATTGTGAAATTTAGCATCCTTTCAATTAAGCATGGCCTGGGATGTGGTGGCGAGTGATGGGAGTACTCTCAGTATAGAGGTGCATCTAAGTTTTTAGCTCTAAACTGTTGGTGCCATTTGCATAAAGCTATAGAATTTTACTACTTATATTTTCTTCAAGTAAAGGCACTGACTGAAATATTCTCACCTTTTTCATGTTCCAGATTCTAGGCTATGCACTTGGACATAATGAATCTGCGCTTTTTAGACGTGCTCAGCTAAAAGCTTTGGTCTCCATTCATGGCAAAGAGGTACGGACATACATTGTGTGCTGCATTTATTAGCCATAAAGGATTTGCAGTATGTTATCAATTCTATTAAAATTGCTGTAAATTTCTTTTCCGGTTTTTTTGTTTTTTTGTTACCACACTGTTTCATTGATTTGATTTGTTAGGCTGGTAAAGGTGGGGAACTCACCCATGATGAGACGACAATAATAAGTGGGGCACTAGATTTGACTGAAAAGGTATGCTTTGTATTGAACTGATAGATATTGTTAATTGGCGTCTCTTTCAATCCTGATTTTAGAATTGAAAAGTATTACATATTTGATTCATTGAAATAGGCACGATCATATCAGGTTGCTCTATGGTAGGGCTTCTCTAATGTTAAAATTCTCTTCAGGCTGGATTAAATAAAAATACAGGAAACATTTGCTACTTGTGTAAAATTATACCGCTGTTAAAATATTTGTTCATAGCCAAAAGTTCCATGCTCTGTTCCACAGACTGCTGAAGAGGCCATGACACCTATTGAGTCAACATTTTCCTTAGATGTCAATTCAAAATTGGACTGGTGAGGCACAAACTTGAACAGGTTTTTAATTCCATCAAGCTTCTCATTCATGGAGTTACATTCTGGCTTGCTTTATAGTTTCTGAGTGATTGATTTGCTGCTAGCTTTGGGCATTGCACAAGTGAATACACACCAAAACTAACTTACTGTAGGAATGAAATGCCCGGTGTAGTTTTGGTCCACATCCAATCAGGAACATACTCTCCTACCTCTTGGTTTTGAGTTCTCACATTGTTTGTAAAAAACAACTTCCTTGAGAAGAAAGAATGTACTAATAGCATGTGCCTTCTTTCATTCTGGCTCTCAGGGAAGCAATTGGCAAAATTCTAGCTCGGGGCCACAGCCGAGTTCCAGTTTATTCAGGGAATCCCAAAAACATTATCGGCCTTCTTCTGGTGAGTAAATATTTATTACATTTGGACCCAAACTGGACTAACATTGAAAATTGACCTTATATCATTTAATGGATTGTGTCATTACTTAATTGAGCCAGGTGAAAAATCTCCTCACGGTTCGTCCCGAGACAGAGACCCCTGTTAGCGCTGTTTCTATTAGAAGAATTCCAAGGTTTGCCATTAAAAAATTCCATTTCATTACTTATCCATTATTTGTGTGTTGATATCTGTAATTTTAATAGGGTTCCAGCTGATATGCCTCTATACGATATACTTAATCAATTTCAAGAAGGAAGCAGTCATATGGCTGCTGTAGTAAAGGCCAAAGGAAAAGGCAAAAATCCCCCACCTGCTAAGAGGGGGTTTTCTGGAGGGGAAAAAGACGTTAATAGAGAGGATGCTTTGACCAAACCTCTGCTCTCTGAATCATACCAGAACTCTGAAAGTAGTGTTGTTGACATTGATAAGCAAATTCGGGTTAATGGAAGTAATCCAGCCTCTTTGGAACAGGATGATGCATCCAATGTAATAATTGATCATGAGTCGGAGGATATTGAAGATGGGGAGGTTATTGGGATCATTACTCTTGAGGATGTATTTGAAGAACTCCTGCAAGTAAGCACCTTGTGCTCCTACTACTGAACTTCAATACTCATTTATCGACTCTCCTTGCTGTATCATTCATAATATTTTTATTCATCAAATAAAGGAAAACCTACCATTCATAGTTTAATTATATAATTCAATCTCATCTTAATCAATCTCAGCATTGTATAATTGCAATTGCAGTGCATAGCATAAATTTGAAGGGATTGTTAAAAACAAATTTTGGACCCAAATGCTAAAAACGTGTGTTGATACAGGAAGAGATAGTGGACGAGACGGACGAATATGTTGATGTCCATAAGAGGTGCGATCCTGCCATGAAAGACCTATTTGTTTTGCTAGTATTTGTATCAGTTTCTAACTAATTTGCATCAACAAACAAACTAATAAAAATGGTTACTGCCATGTTTCCTGTAGGATACGTGTCGCTGCTGCAGCTGCTGCATCCAACGTTTCACGGGCCCCATCTCATAGGCGGTTGACCGGTCAAAAAGCTGCTGTAAAGTGACTTTATCTTCTTGCTCACATTATATGTCGATTTTTAAAAAATAATCTTAAAAGGTTTATTTCACATCATTAAGAATCTAGAGTGCCAACATGATTGTCCAGTATGTTGTGCTATAGTTGTATAATGCTCGAGATGTCTCTGGCATCAATGTCAGTAGTTTTCAAACGATTAAGATGAACTCCTTCGATACATTATGCAACTAATTATGTGAAGACTATCTACACTTTCTTATTCAATATAACATTGATTGTCATATTAATAATAACCGCAACCTAAATTTTTGTCTCTCTTATTGAACCTGTTGCTTCTTTTTTTCTTTTTTATAATAAATACCAGGGAGCTCAAAATCGGCAAGGACAACAGCCTGCTGGAATATTAAAGAAACCTACGGAAGGAGATCTAAATATACCTCAAAATCAAGGGAATCTTTCAGAACCTCCCCCAGAAAACAAGAAAAAATGACAATAGATGCAGTTCAGATTTTGTTAGATCATAATGGAGATGACGTGTCACGGTATAATGCTTAGCCTGTTACTGCTTAGCCTGTTACATAAATAAAGCGGTAACCAATTGTTCTGTAACTTTGCATTTTATGATCTTTGTAAATGGTAGTGAAGTGTTGTATGATAATCATGGTTCTAGTGTTGTCTTGATATTATCCCGAAATTGTAAAATAGTGCCAGGAGGAAAGCCATCTGTAATGTGCACAAAATTCCCTATATATTGCATGCAAATGTGTGATTTCTTATGAATTCAAAATTTTTGAAGGATTGTTCGGCTCTTGTAGACCTGCAATCGGTTATTTTTAGTTTGTTTCAAATTCTTACCATAAATAGATAGGTTACTTGCTGTGATTTAGAATTATGTCACTTCTCTCCACCCTTAAATTGTTGATTAAAATCATCTGGCTATTGCAACTTTTGTAACTTGATGAATGTTAATCAGTTTGAGGATTACCACTTTCCATTTACTTTCAGCCCTTTATCCAATCTGCCTATTTTGCTTCATAGAGAATGCTGCTTGCATTCAAATTTAATACTTACAAGCTGATAAGGCTTATGAACGGGAATTCCCCACATTACGACACGTAGCAGATGATGTGTCGTCCATGTAAACCCACTTGGCTCCTGGTGGCTACGGAAGTAGATACAATGCGGTGCATTGGGGACTTTCCTCGGCCCCGAGCAATTCAGCAACCGAGCTTACACCTCCTTTGCTCGTCTCGAGCTGTTGCAGGGTTGAGCTTCCTTGGCTTCCCGGCTCGTCTCCGAGCCATCCATCGAGCTGAGTTTTCTCGGCTTTCCCGATCAACCGAGAGCGCGGAACCCAAACGCCTCCGCCACGGCTCCGTGTATCTCACCAAAACGAGATATCCGCCGTCCCATGTTTCGTGTCCCACGCTGGCACGTCCCTCCATTAATGAGCTTATCCCGCCATTAATGTACGGATCCCGCCATCGATGCGGGCGTAACGCGGGGGGGCGTAACGAACGGCGAGGATCTCGCACCGACTCGCTCCATGCGACCACTATATAAACCTCTCTTTCAGACGACTCAGGTAACTCGAACGCATTCTAATACGCCGCTACCCTGCTCTTATTCCACGGTACTAATTTGATCGTCGGAGGGTCCTATGGTAGTTTCTCATCCCGGAACTTCCCTTGCAGATAGCTCGGCGTCAACAACATCCAACAATCCATTGAGATCCACACAACAATTCTAGTATCCAATCTCAACCGCTCGCAGCCAGATCGACGGAGGACAACATCTAAGGGAGATTCCGACCTCCATCAGTTGGCGCTGTTTGTTGGAACTAAAGTTTCTCCACCCATAAAGTTAATCTTCCGCCCTCGATCCGATGGCAAGCGACAACAGCGACGATCCCAGCAAAAGCCGCCCTGTCCCCCATAACGGAGGCGGGAGTGATCTCACTCCCCCCCCCCCCTCTAATATCATCAACGCCCTATCCACTAGGATCGACAGGCTCACGACGATGGTGGATACGCTCACCTGCGTCCAAGTAGCCGGCTACCAAGCCGCAGTTTCCCTTCCCCAGGATGGCGACGTACGCATGCTGGCGGAAACACACACTCATGCCCTTGACCTCAATCGCGCTCACCCCGATGTTAACAAACGCCGGCACATCGATTCCGGTAGTTACAACCTATATGCGGGGAATGATTCGATGACCCGATGGGAGCCGGACAGTTTGACGCCCCGATCTCAGGGGAGACCAGGACATCGTTCCGACATCCGCCGCGTTCTCTCACCCCCCGAGGAGGTGTCGGTCAGTTCGCCTGGTTCTAGGCACGACCGACGCCCCCACTCCCGTCGGGGCCGCACAAATGACGAACGTTGGGACTACTCAAGAAGGGCCTCGCCCGAGAATTTAAGAAATGTGATAGAACGAAACAGAAGCCGCACTGTTGCACTAGCCCGGACCAGAGATGGCCGGCGCTCCGAATTTGGGGAATCCTCGGGGTACCACCAACGAATCGAGGCTCTCGAAAAGAAAATTGAGGACATACGACAGGACGACCATGCGGCCAACGAAGAGGAGAAGTACTCCACCGATTCACTCACGAGACCCTTCACGGAGCGGCTCCTCGCCGAGCACGTCTCGTCTAGGAATAAGCCGCCCAAAGTGCCTTTATTTGATAGGAATTCCGACCCGAAAGACCACTTGGACGCGTTCACGGCTGCTATAAGCTTCCAAGACAACTCGGATGCGGCTCAATGCAGGGCCTTCCCTACCACCCTTATTCGAGCCAGTTAGGATTAGTTCCGGGGCTTGCGCCGCGCTCCATCTCGACCTTTGACGAGCTGGCTACCCAATTTCTCGGTCATTTCGTCGGTAACCGACGACAGAAGAAGACAGTCGACTATTAATTCACCGTTAAGAGCGAAGACAAGGAATCCTTCAAAGAGTATGTCACTCGCTTCTACATTGCCCTCTTGGAGGTTCCCAAGCACCGTGACGAAACAGTTTTCACCGCGCTGAGGTTAGGTCTTAGGCACAAAGAGTGGCTCCGCTCTTTTGCATTGGCGCAACCTAAGACCATGGCCGAAGTGAAAGCATGGACCGAGCGAGAAATCCAACTCGAGTCAGACGTGAACTCCAACCTGCCCAGAGGCAACCAAGCAGACGGGAAGAAGAGGGATAGGGAAGAGAAAAAGAAGGTCGATCGTCCGAAACCTTATTCCCCGAGGTTCCAGGAGTACACCCCTCAAAACATTTCCTAGACCGAACTATTGGAGGAAGCTAAGGGTGAGAGGTTCTTTAAGCTCCCGCCAGCTACCCAAAGGATGGGTAGGCGTCTCCGCAGCCCATACTGCGCCTATCACGGGTCGCAGGGTCACCCGACTGAAAGCTGCAAACAGCTCCGCGACTATATCGAGGAACCGATCCGCTCCGGTCACCTGGCGAAATACCTACGGGACAAGCGACAGAAGGAGCGGGAGCAAAAAGGCCAAACCCCTCCCGGGGAGTTAACAATCGGGCAAATCATAGTCATTTCGGCAGATCTAGCTCTGGGAAGTAGGGGGAACCACCACCTCCTACTAGTCGAGAGCGTAAGCAATCCACCCCCACAAGAAGCGCAGGAAGGATGACCCGATCATCTTCACCGATGATGACCTTCACGGCATATCACTTCCTCATAATGACCCTCTTATGATAACGGCCCGAGTTCACCGTTACGGGGTCCAGAGAATATTGGTCGACTCAGGGAGCTCGACGGATATCCTGTTCTACGACTGTTTCCAACGTATAGGGTTAAGTTCATCCGATCTTCAGCCGACCCCCCACGTCCTCTCTGTGTTCACTAACCATTCCGTCCCAGCCGAGGGATCGGTCACCCTCCTCCTCAACATTGGGGAAGCGGGCAAGACGCGAACCGTACCGGTGAACTTCCTCGTTGCTAAGGTCCCGTCATCCTATAACATTCTCCTGAGACGCCCTACCTTAAACGCCCTCCGGGCTCATATCTCGACTTATTACCATGCGCTTAAATTCCCTTTGGATAATGGGGGGATAGGCCGGGCCTATGGGGACCAGTAAACCGCCAGGATTTGCCTCGCCTCGTCGTCCCCCGCCGGAGAGCAGGGCGGCGATTTTGAAGACACGCATTATTTTCAGGGGTTTTTAGATACACGCGATGACCAAAATGAAGTTCGAGATGCCCCAGTGGAAGCGTTGACAGAAGTTCCCCTCATAGAGGGAGTCGACGGCCGGACAGTCCAGATTGGCTCTATCTTGACAGAGGACACCCGCAAAGGCCTGATCCTGTTCCTCCGAGATAATTCAGATGTATTCACTTGGACGCCAGCGGACATGCCCGGGATCAACCCTGAAGTGATCTCCCAGAAGCTCGGGGTGGGACCATGCTCCCACCGAACTTTCGGGGTCCGGAAAGCGGTGTGCTTCTGGTCTTCGGGATGCATCTTTATCTGATTGTATCCTGATGAGCCGTCCATGAAGGAGAAGACTTCGTGAGTGGATGTATTATCTATCATCAGCTTGGTGACCGGTACTGGGAAGTCATCCTTCGGGCAGGCTTTATTGAGATCCCGAAAGTCTACACATATGCACATTGTCCCGTTTTTCTTCATCACAGGGACAATATTGGCGATCCAGTCAGGATACTGCATCTCTTGAATGAAGCCAGAGTCGATTAGCTTCTTGACCTCGGCGTTGATGCTCATCTCAAGCTCGGGCCGCATTCTTCTCGGTGCTTGTTTGATTGGCTTGACGTCCGGAGATATGGCCAGTTTATGGACAGCAATCTCTAGATCTAGTCCCTGCATCTCGGAATAGTTCCATGCGAAGCAATCTTTATGCTGCATAAGCACGTCTTTTAGTGTAGTTACCCTTTCTTCAGACAGCAACTCACTGACGAATGTCGGCCGCGGATCACTTGTCGTCCCTAAATCAATTTTCTTGATATCATCTGCAGTGGTAAGTATTCCATCTTCCAGCTCTTTCAGCGCCGGTGGAAACTCTGAGATCACTTCGTCATCGTTGTTTTCGAAGCAGCAGGGGAGGCCATCCATATTCTCAGGCACTCCTTCTTCTGACAGCGTAATCACGTGACAGGTACGAGCTCGCTTCCAAGACTGATGTTGATCTGGTCCTACTCTCGCTGTACGTGCGGCTTTTGGTTCGTGTTTCTGTGGCGGAGTTATCCTCCAACTGCTGGATAGAGCGAACTTGCCAAGCTGATATTGGTCTTCGACCCAGTTCTTGAAGGTGAAACAATCTTCGAGAGGATGTCCTATTGCTCGGTGATAAGAGCAATAGTCTGGGTGAGAGACCTCGTTGGCTTGCTCGGGGTGTTTAGGCTCCGGAAGTGTGATCATCTGATGTCTTATGGCGAGATCAAGTATCTTCCGTGTTTTGTTCTGAGGAAAAGAGTATGCTCGGCCTATTTTCTTTATAAGAGACGAATCCGGATTGCTCGATTCCCGATCGCGTGTCTTCTTGGTCCCGCTTTGTCACTCTCGAACGCTTTTCCCGCTCTTTGATTTATTTTTGCCTCTGCGTCGGGCCTTTTGTGCGACAGGTTGATAAGGAAGAGAATTGCCATTCTCTGTGGCCTTTTGAAGGAGGCGCCGTGTCCTGGCTTTTTCGTAAATGGCCATCTCGCGGTTATGGTCATCCCGGATCTTTTGACCCGCTTCCCTTACCAGCTTGTCCATTCGTTCTTCAAATGACGGGCTCGGCATTTTGATGACAGGACCTTGTTTTGGTTCAGGATCGGTCTCTCTTAACAGAATGTCTCCTTCTTCATCGAAGTCATGTATGACATAGCTGCCATGGACTCGCTCCCGTTTTCTGGATTGAAAATATCCAAGCCCCTTTGTTTCCATTCTCCCATTGGGCAACTTGCTCTGAGTTCCAGGGACATTCCAAATCCTGTTGTAGAACCGAGCTTGTCGAGTGGTCTGTTTGAAGGGTACCCCTTGGCGCTTCAATAGCCTTTTCAAGCCTTCCGTGTAATATCTAGGCAGACGGAAGGGCTGGAGCCTGTCGAGCGTAGAATCGGCGCCGTGCCAGATTTCCTTCTCCACTTTGGTTTCCCCGGATCGGTAGAATAGGATCCCCTGTTCACCTTTTCGCCTGGGAGGGACGTAAAATGTTTGCAGCTCTTGCGCACTATAAGTTTAAGTGCATCGAGATCTTTGTAATGCTCTTGTGGAACCATGGTAATTTGCAGACTCTGATTATCGCCAGCAAAGGCTTGTATTGATGGCCGAGCGGAAAATATAGCGTTAACCTCGTCTTCCGAGTCGCTGCCAAAGATCAACATGGGGGGCGGACGGTCCCGGGTTGTTGCGTTGAGGCGGCCCTGAATAAACTATCTCTTCTTCCTCCTCGGTATCACTCCCGAAGACTGGAATAGTGGTGATAGCTTTGTCCTTCGGTTTGTGACACCTCTCCGTGTCCTCGAAATCTGGTAAGAAGTATTTTGCATCTTCGTATTTTCGGACTTCGTTCACGGAGAATGGGTTCAACTCCCCCGTCACAGTGTACTCGAGACCATCCTTGAAGTATTTCATACACTGATGTTGTGTAGAAGGGATGATATTGCACTCGTGTAACCAAGGCCGGCCAAGCAAAGCATTGTAGCATGTCTTGGCGTTAATGACATGAAATTTAATATCCATGACAAGTAGCCCGAAGCGCAACGTCATTATCACGGACCCGAGATTCTGTGATGACTGGGAGTTAAAACCGGAGATGGTGATTTTATCACGAGCGAGGTGTTGGACGCTCATGCAGATTTCCTTCAACACTCGCACGTTGAGGAGATTGACGGAAGACCCATTGTCGACCATGATCTTGCCTATCTTGACATCATGACAGTATCCGGAGACATATAGGGGACGGTTGTGCTCGCACGTCCCAATGAGGAGATCTTCATTACCGAAGGTGATATCGGCTGTGTGTACTTCTTCCAGCTCGTCCTTCATCTTTTCTTCGGCGAGAAAAGCTTGGAATTGCTCGGGCTCTTGTAATGCCATGATCAGCGAATCTCTTGCCTCTTTGGATAGCAGAAGGGCGTCGAGAATGCTGAGCTGCGAGGGTAGCTTCCTCAAGTGTGCTAGAACGTTGTAGTCCACCTTACTCTTCTTTGGCGGGTCCTTGGCGGTCAGCTCTTTCATGACTTGGTCATCTAGGGTGATATCCTCAGAGACTTTTTCTTTTCCCTTATCTTTTTTATTCATGGGTCCGAGATTCTTTTCGGGCAGCGTACGATTGCGCAGCTGGATATTTTCACAGGTTTTCGGCTCTTCCTTTTTCCCCGAGGTGGATTCTTTGAAGAGAGGGCCAAGAGTCATTTCGTCGTCGGAGTCGCTCCCGAAGGTGAGAACTTGGGATTCCCCGGCATTAACCATGCGACAGTTGCCGGTAGTTCTTTTATACTCCTCGGTCGTACTTCCTTGATCCCGACGAGTTTTGTGTTTCATCCGCTTAAAATGTTGCCGGTGAGCAACATACCCCTGCCACCATCTTTTAAAAGCGTTGCACTCTTCGATGGGGTGTGCCATCTTCCGATGATATAGGCAGTAGCTAGGATGCATCTCTGCTTCTCCGAGAGTGTTTCCTTCGGAGGGCGGTAGCTTCATTCCTATTGATATGGCTTTAGCAAACCTTTTCCTCGTCTTGAACTTGTTTTTATTCGCGACGGATGTCCTTTGATTCGGCGGGAATGTCTCGACTCTTTCATCCAGTCGCCGGCGTTTGGCCTTTTCAAATATGGCTATCTCACGCTCCCGATCAGCTTTACTTTTCAGAAGAGCTTCGTTTAGGAATGCGTCGATCATTTCGTCTGATGGCCCTGGAAGCTCCGGTTCAGGACCTGCCCCCAGTCTTTCGGTGCAAGGAGCTTCTTCATCGTCTATCGACGAGTGAGAGATCACATGGCAACTTGCTACGTAATCCTCAGATTCATCCGACATGTCTTCTCCATCATCTCCGTCTTCAAGGACGTGGCCGAGGAACTCTTGGAGCGTGATTGGAGTCTGCGCCTTCTGGTTATATTCTTCCAGCGCGTGATTCTTTTGCAGGTCCGTGCGCTTGTCGTCAGGCTTCTTGGATTTTTTCCTCTTTTTCGAAGATTTTGACGGCTGGGTGTGAGTGTTTTGGCTATCATCGCCAATCTTTGGAGTTGGGCGCGGCTTCAGCATCCCCTCAATGATCTCAGGTTCGAACGGATTCTTCCACCTGATCGCCGGGCATGTTTGGAGATCATTCAGCATTCTTTTGGTTTTGGCTGAAAGAACGACCTCCCATGGAACTTCTTCAACAAAAGAGCACGATGCCCCCGGTGTGTCCGTCTTCTTAGGAGTGTGCGATTGTGGTGGGCTTACTTTCCACTTCTCAGACGGCGCAAACTTGCCTTGTTGGTACTGATCCTCGATCCATCCCTTAAAGACGAAGCAATCTTCGATTGGATGGCTTACCGTTTGGTGGTAAGGGCAATAATTGGGATTATTCGCTTCGCCGGGTTGCAATGGTCGCTTTGGATTCGGCAGATTGACAAGCCTGTTGCGCATCGCCAGTTCGAATAGTCTCTTCATTTTGTTCCGTGGGAACGAGTAAGGACGCTTCATTTTCTCATTATAATAGCGTCGTCTCTCTTCCAGTTGATCCGTTAGTTTTGGGTCACTGGGCTGCTGTTGGGTATTCGCAACGAAGGTCGCCTTCCCTTTACCCTTTTCGTTTTGCGGCTCCGGCTTCGGAGGGGACGGTCTATGACCCATCTGGTCCATCTGGGCTAGCTTGTCGATTAAAGCCTGGAATGTGGTCGGTTTGAAGAACATCATGAATTGTGAAATAATTGCATGAGGGTCTAGGGTGCCCACGAACATGCCCACCGCTGGTGCTTCTTCGATGCGCTGTTCGCATTTCGACCGCAGATTCCGCCATCGGATTGCGTATTGAACCCACGTCTCGCCTGGCTTCACCCTGGCATTGATCAATGCCATTATTGGGGTGCGTTCATTAGCACATGCAAATCGCTGGGTGAATAACAACTCCATTTCTGCGAAAGTCTTAATGGAGTCGTTTGGAAGCTCGGAGTACCACTCAAATGTTGTTTCCGACAAGCTACCGATGAATTGACGGAGCAAAAGCTTATCATCGCCCCCGGTGTTGCCGCAAAGAGCTCTGAACTGGGCGACGTGCTGGTGAGGATTGCATGTCCCCTTGTACACATGGAATTTGGGGATTGTGTATCCCGGGGGGTATTTTATTTGGTCATACCAGCTTGGATTTGGTCACCCAGTTTTGACGACTTGGCCGGCCGCTTCATTCGCCTGGTGAGCTCGTATTTGTTGAGCTATATAGTCATCCAGTGCGGCCTTGGAAATGGTTTCCTCATTGGCTGCTGAAAGAGCCGGAGGAGGATTAGATGTCTTCCCTCTATCGTTTTCAATAATGATCGGAGGGTCTTCAGCTGGAGGATCCGGCTGTAACATCATCCCTACCATGTCTTGGAAGAGAAGCGCCATTTGTTTTATGTTGGCAGCTTGTTCTGCTGCTTCTCTGTCCTTCTTTTCGAGGACTCTGCGTAGGAAGTCAGCATCGGTTTCTTGTTCGTGACGCTGCTCTGATGACGCCTCCGGGCTTTCTTTTGGTCCGGTGAGTGCGGTTATTGCAATCAGCATCTCCTGAAGCTTCTGCTGCTGTTGTTCCTAAGCCCTTGTTATTGATCGTGTGAGCGGTCGGTGGTCCGTCGAAGTGCGGCTTTCTTCTTTTCCGGAATCCATGTAAACAGTATGTACCGTTATTCCCCCAGACTTGGGGCGTTTGGGCTCAGCGTCTTTGCGACCTGCCACGTTCACAGGGGCTTTCTCTGGCCTCCTTTTCTTTTGAGTGGTTGACGTTGAGGGGGGCGTTGCTGCGGGCACCCAGGTAGTTGCCGTCCTTTGTGGCTTGACGGGACGGTTCTCTTCCTGTTGAAACTTCAACTTTTTCTGTCGGCGAGAATAGTCTTGATCAATCACCGACTCCTGGACCCGTCGCCAGACTTTGTAAACTTTGGAGGACAGCCGCCGATAGGGCTGCTCCGGCTTTGTTTCTGTAACATTCTCCACCGGTGGAGGAGATCTTTTCAGTACGGCGGTAGGAGAGTTCTTGCGCACCTTGTTCAGCAGTTCAAAGCTATTCGCGGTTGGAACAACAGCATTGACTTCCACCGTTGGGGCTGATGGAGTTAGCCCAGAGGAGGAGTTGCCCCCAGCCTTTCTTACTCGGTGCCAGTGGCGACGTCAAGCGCGTCGAGCTGTTGGGATGGTTTCAGCTATGGGGATGGCTTTGTCGTGCCCCCTGTTTTGGAGAAGGGCTGTTGCCGGCGTCAGCCACTTGAAGACTGATGTCCGTTAAGGAGCAGCATCTAATCTGTCAAAGATAGACTTTTGAGCAGGAACGAGAGCCGGAGTGGGAGCCGGAACGGTCAGTCTTGTGAAGACCGACCCTTTGGCAGGAGAAGCCGCCTTGATGACTTCGGGAGCAGGGGTGGCTATCCTCTTCGGAATAACCTTTTCTGGAACTGCAGGCTTCATCACGGGCCCACATGAACTTTGGCCCAATCTGGCGAAGACAGAGGCGCTAGAGCTGGACGACCCGTTGAGGGGGGCCGCTGTAGTTGCAAGCCGATCAAAGACCGACTTCTTGGGAGCTTCTTGCGATGGTACAGGGGCGCTGAAGCTCATCGGTGGGAGCATGTCCCAAAAAACGATCCAGTGGTGGCCTGAGTCACCTCGTCCACCGACATTGTGAACAGGGAAGCTGCTTGGGGCCCGTAAGCTATGCCCCCAGATGAGGCGGAGCGTGAGTTGCAATTGCAGTTGGAACACTTCACGCAAGTAGATGCCATTGATGTTTCGTTTTCTGCATGGAGCAAGACACCAAATCTCAGTACCTCGAACCCCAAGGGCAACCATATCAAACCGCGATTCGTTCGCGAACACGACACACGAAGTGTGGAGTGGAAAGAGGAAAAGGTCCCACCGGGCATGCCAGAATCTGTTCCCCTCCAAAAACACGGAGACGCGATAAACGTCTAACCTGAATTTCGGGGCAAATGCTAATTGGTGTTATCCGTCCACCTCTCCGAAGATGCCAAATTGATTTATGGCACCATGTATCGAAGGTTTAAACGGATGCGGCCGATGTAGTAGACTTCGTCAGATTCCCCCTCGTTTGAGGGGTTTTGATTGTGGGGATGCTCTTCCCTGCAGGCGCAAGCCCCTGCAGTTAATTACGCTACCGAATCGCGGTAACAACTTTCTCCTTCTCCAGATGGTCACTTCGTGTCGTGGGTGTTTGTTTTGTTTGTGGTTGCCGGTGGATTGTATACGGAGACTAATTTATGTTGTCACCCGTAGGACGTGGATTAGTTCAAATCCGTATCTTTTTAGATTTGGGTTTAGGGTTAGGTTTAAGGATACGTTAGTCTCATTTGAGACTAAGATCAACTTAAACGTTTGTTAAGTATACGTTAGTCTAATTTTTAGACTAAGATCAACTTAACGGGATCGTTTAGATCCATCAAAAGAGCAATTGGGCTCTATTGTTTAGTTTAGGGACATTGCGGTCGATCGTTAGTTTAAAGACATCGCGGTCGAGGTTAAGGACATCATAGTCCATGGGTTTAAGGACTCCACAGTCCAATATTAGTTTAAAGACATCACGGTCGAGGTTAAGGACATCATAGTCCATGGGCTTAAGGACCCCACGGTCCAATGTTAGTTTAAAGACATCACGGTCGAGGTTAAGGACATCATAGTCCGTGAGTTTAAGGACCTCATAGTCCAATGTTAGTTTAAAGACATCACGGTCAAGGTTAAGAACATCATGGTCCATGAGTTTAAGGACCCCACAGTCCATAATTTAGAGACGTCGTAGTCTATGAAATGTGTGGTTGTTGGGACCCTTCACCTCTTTGAAGACGTTGAGGAATTACAACGGCAAATATCAAAGGAGTGAAGAGATGTACCTTTGAACCGAGGTAGATTAAATGACCTGTAGTCCAATTTGGAACTAAGATCAATTAATTGTATTATGAGCACATTGGCTCAGTTAAGTTTGAATTGAGAACTTATGGCCAACTTGGGCTAAATCCAATTAAGTTTGAAATATTGGCCCTTTGTTGGACCATTAAACACTTGTCTGGGTTCAGCCCTTTATCGCTTAGCAATGCTAAACAAGAGTTTGAGGGCTCTGTTATCATTTTGGTTTTTGACTAAGCATTAAACATTATAGCTCTAAGTTTTTACTCAATTTTGAGATTCAATTGAAGGGGAGGCTTTGCCTCTGTAAAATTAACCAATTTGGTTAAAAATAGTGTTAAACACTAGATAACAACAGTGTTAAACACTGGCAATAAAACTCTCAATTAGTGTTAAACACTAGAAATAAGATTCTCAAATTAGTGTTAAACACTAGAAGACAACAGTGTTAAACACTGAAAATAAAACTCTCGAATTAGTGTTAAACACTAAAGAGGAAGGGATCACGTGGGGACACGTGAGGGCGCCCAAAGGTGGGACCAGATCTCCTTTACTTTATTCTGAGAATAAGTGTTAAACACTTTTGCTCTTTTGGCCATCACGTGTTGGCATATGATAGATATTTGTGCGCTGATTACTAAAGCTTTTATCAAGGGGTCACGTGGTAACACGTGAGAGCGCCCAAGTTAGAATCTGCCTTTGCTTTTATTCTCGTTGTTTTGGAGGTCACGTGGGAGCAGGTGAGGCTTTGTCTCAAAGCTTTTTCTTCTCTTTTTTGGGAGATCTGTTCAGGGGTCACGTGGGGACACGTGACCTAACTTTTTGCATGCATGGAGATCTTTCAAGTCTCTTTATTTTTAAGAATTAAATTCTCTGTAGGGTTAAACCCTAATTATGTTTTAGAGGAATTAAATTCCTATATATGTGAAAAAATTAAATTCTTATGTAGGGTAAAACCCAAATTTCATTTTAGGAGGAATTAAATTCCTATCAATTTTAGAGAATTAAATTCTCAAGAAGGGTTAAACCCTGGTTCTGTCTTGGAGGAATTAAATTCCTATGAATTTGGGGAGAATTGAATTCTCATGCAGGGTTGAACCCTAGTTTCATTTGGGGGAATTAAATTCCTATGACTTTTAAGAGAATTAAATTCTCATATAGGGTTAAACCCTAGTTTTATCTTGGAGGATTTAAATTCCTGTGAATTTGGGAGAATTAAATTCTCTAAACTCAATTCTCCCTTTAAGTCTTGAATCTGCATGGCAGAATCTCAACCCGATGAGAATTAAATTCTCAACCTATGGGGAGATTTACTTCTGCAGATCTTCAACCAGAGGAAGAACTAAGTTCTTTTGCAGAAGAGTTAAACTCTTAGATTGAGAATTGAATTCTCTTTTTGAAGTTTTGATCATTTTCCCCTTTCTCACCTAGGGTTTTCTTTCTTGAGAATTAAATTCTCCTTTCTTTTCTTTCTGCTATTTACCTTTAGAAAATTTCAAGATCCCAAAATTCTATCTCTCAAAAAAAAATCTCCTTATTTCTTTATCTTGGCTCCTATTTATAGGAGAAGGAAAAGAATCAATTTGTTTAGTAAATCTCTCATTGAAAGATTTTGTTTGTTTTTCATAACTAATGTGATTTTTTAGATCACTCGGTGAATTTTATTCACCATTGGATTTTTAATCCAAAAGATATTCTGTTTGTATTTTTGGTGAAATTTAGGGAAATATTTTCTTGTCTAAAATCTTTCCATAAGTTGATGATTTTTAATCACCCTTGGATTTTTTGATTCAACGGTTCCCCATAATCCTTTTTTGTTTGGAAAGATTTAGAGAAATTTAGGATTTAATTCTGTTAAGTTATAAGGCTTTCAAAGCCTGTCACGTGCTGGCACGTGACCCTTTGTCACGTGTGAGCACGTGACCCCCAATTGGGGTCTTTTTCAGCCGCTTGTTTATGCTTCTGCTTGCTTAAATTTTAACTCTGTAGATAGATCACATGTCAACACGTGACCCTTGGTCACGTGTGAACACGTGATGACTCATTGAGGAAATTCCTAATTTTTAATCAGGGAACAGTACACACATATTGTACACCCATGCTTGCGTACATACACATTTGCACATACATAGATGATTCTGGCTTGATTTTGGAGATTTGGGAACCGCGTGATATATTTTTAAACTGGATTCATTTAAAAGAGCGGTTTTCCCTCGAAATGTGCATATTACTGTTTTATGTTGCATGATATACTGATATGCTTACATTTATATTATATGTCGCATACATCATGCTTTATGATTACACACATTGAGATATGTTGTTTCCATGATATTTCTGGATTTGAGAACCGTGGATATTTCAAAAGAAAGCATGTACTGTTTTAAAAACCCGGTTTCTCTTGATATGATATTTCAGTGCGCCTACCATGCGTTTTCTCGGTTCTGAGACGTATGACATGTGAAACCCGATTCGAGGAGTTGGATGAGGCCGATTGCGGGTACATGGTGGACCCGGTATGGTACCCCGGGGCAAGAACGGATTGCTGTGCTGAAGACGGTGAGCCTGGCAGAGGGACTGGTACCTACGGGTGATAGTATTTGGGCTCGGCGGATATCCGGAGGATACCGACCGGAGTCGAGAGATGATATGGGCCGATTCGGACTGACGAAGCCCATGGGCTGATCCGGACTGACGAAGCCCATGGGCCGATCCGGACTGACGGAGCCCGATATATGAGGATTTACGTGCCGATGCCGGGCACGGGTTTCATGATGTTTTCGAGTGTCGATGCTGGACACTCAGGTTCCATGATTTTGATGTGTCGCGGGGGACACACGTTGATTTATATCCTCATACTTTCATGCATATGCTTTTATGACTTTTACATGCATGATGTTGTTATGTCATTAGTTGACACGTGGACGAGATCCACATACATACATGCATTGATTACATAGTTGGATGATATCCACATACTTATAGACTTCATGATATAGTTGACACTAATTTCATGATGATTACATTGATCACACCTCATGTTTATGATATGTTGCTACCTGAGGCACTGACACGAGCACTTGGTATTACACTTGGTATAGATGTTTACCCTTACTACCTTTTCATGCTTCAGACTTTATCATATTGAGGATATATATATTACTGATCATATTGACCTAGGATTGAGTCATGCATACGATTTCTGCTTTGTGATGTTTTCTACTCACGAGTTGGCAGCTCACCCCCGTTGTGCCACAGTTCTTGCAGGTCTTGCCGTACAAGTTTCATTGCGGCTTCTGGCACACTGTTTCCATTCCGGGTGATTGCTTTGGCAGGTGGGTTCACTTGTATCGTGACCACCATTGTACTCTATTTTTTATTCAGTTATATCTAGTAAACTCCATTAACCAGACTTGTATATGTATTTGACTTAGAGACCAGTTGTATTATTCTTCCGACCTTAGAGTCGCGCGTTGTATTATTATGGATTTCATGTTGATTTGAGTTTCCTTTTGAGTTTTGATCCTTACCCTTCGGCGTTGTATATTATATTGCTTGCGTGGTTGTGACCGTCGATTGACGAAGAGACAGCTCCCGTTTGGGGATGCATTTTTTCATTCATGTATATATATTTATCATGTTGTACCCCGTTCGGGGCCAGTATTTACAAAGGAAACTCGGTCGAAATTTTCAGAAAAGACTTGATGTTCTAAAACGCATAATTCGGCTTATGTTATTAAAAACTCCTTGTTTTAAAATATGTTTTCTTCACTTTGTTCTTTAAATGGTTTAGATTTCTGGGATTTCTTGGCTTACTTGAATTAGATGGGGTCCTATAGACTTCATATGATTCAAGTGCCAGTCGCGTGCCATTTCGGGTCGTAACAAAGTTGGTATCAGAGTGCTAGGTTAACCTTGGTTCGAGTCTAAGTTTGACTATGCGGAACCTAAAGCGTTTGTATATATTCGGAACTTAGGCTTGACCTTACGGAACTTAGACTTAGTTGGGGGGTATTAGACCCGAAACTTTCGTCGCGTAGGTTGACCTTGGTTGATGGAGTAGGTGACTTAAGGAGAGTGACGTACCGTGTGTATGTTCCGCGGCATACTTCTGACACGCTACTCCGCTTAGGGAGCCTTAGGATGTACATTTCCTTGCACAGTATTATATTCATTCCTATGATCTATCCTCATCATTATTGGTTATGGTTTTGCTGCCACGATTACACGGGCAGAGAGAGCTACGGCTAGAGTTGCGTCCGCACGAGCTCATCACGGACGAGGACTGACCAGGGCGTGATTCCAGAGACACACGATTGCATAGAGGTGTCATTTTATTGTGTTTTCGCGCCATGAGCGTTTGATTGATCGCTTTTACGAGATTTCTCAGACGTGCAGATCAGCACCAGAGGATCAGGCTACTGCTAGAGGCCAGCCGGAATGAGATGACTGTCAATGCACAGATTGTTCTTGATGATTGGGACACTGTTCAGCGTGCATACGAATGAGCTAGTTGCTGCTGCGAACGACGAGATATTGCCCCAGATGTTGGAGCTATTGCCGTACGAGTTGTACTTAGAGATATGATAGAAGGTCGCTAGTCAACCGAGGATGAATGACTAGGACATGTGGTTCGTTCGCTTACCCCGATGCGAGGTCATCAGATCGATTGATTCCAGCTAGAGACGACTTCACGCAGGTACGTTGAGAGTCGATAGAGACGATCGAATGTCAGAAGCCCATTTTCCAAGTTTAAAGTATTCAGAGACAAATGCAAGTAATGCTGTAGACCCTCTAGAAGAATGAAACCCTAACTCGACATAATGACCACGAGAACGCTTTGAAACCTTAGAGTTTGCGGCAGTTCAGCGGTGCCATTAGTGAGGCTTGGGTTTGCCCTTCTAGGTTGGTCCACAGGTACTATAGCATGTACTGGAATACTATTAAACTGTACCTAAGATGTTGAGCTCTCGGGAGATTATGGAACTTTGACATATCGATCGGAAGGTTCGACATCATTCGGATATCATGTGATGGGATACATTGCTTAGGAGACTCCATATACGAGTATAGTCGTTGGAGCGTAGTCCATGCGACCACGATGAGACGAGTCCGAAGCAGTCGATATTAGAGAAAATTGGAGTAAGAGATTCGTACGAGATCTTGATGAGATGACGTTCAACTCCGCCGACATCAGAGATGTGATACGCATGCAGAGGCGTTGTATATGGATATATCTTCCAGAAGGGGTCGCGATGAGTATGCAGCCGTTCCGGAACAAGAAACAGATATAATAAAGGGTGATAACCTCCCGGCAGTTCGGCAGAAACGAGATTTAGGAGAGACCTCGACAGGACCTTTCTGGAATACTATATGAGAAGACTTAGACCCAGGAGAGGTCATATTGTGCACACCCATCAGGCCAGAGTTCGGCATCGTCGACTAGATAGTTGTCCAGAGATCTTTAGAGGATGTGCCAGAGCGGGACTGTTTCCGTTGTCATTCCATATTGGGTCGTTGAGCCGAGGAGCTATATATCTAGCAATTCGCAGTGAGAGACAAGAGCCTAAAGGCACTAGGCGCCAGACCATGAACAGGAGGCAAGTAGATATCTTGCTCTTCTAGCTTTGGATGCACCGACACCTTCTCGACTGCGAAGGAAGGACATATCAACGAAATGTTTACGATCTGGGATTTGGTGATTCGAATATCACGCATCCGTCATTTTTGGATTTCGGTATTTGGACGATTTGTTTGCATGATTGAGATTTTGTACACCACAGCTGCACTGGACTTCGATTTGATGTCATTTGAGATATTGATTTTGATTTCATGCCTAGGGCATGCATATGATTTGACTTATGCTTTCGGCATAGTTTTCATGCACTTTTAGTGTTTTGATTTGCTTTTTGTGCACGCTGATACACATGGTTGTGAGAGTATATACCACAGTATACCTGATTTGGATTTGGATTAAAATGTGTTGTATACCGTCGATTTCGATTGTGGTGCTCGATATTTATTTTGTGCGCCTTGTGCGCCTGATTGGATTCTTGCGCATATTTGACGCACTTAGATTGGATTTTCTGCATGTTCGGCGCTTGATATTGGATTTCGTGATCTCGTGCATGTTGGATGCACATGATTTAGATTTTATTCGTGTATGATGGATGCACCTGATTTGGATTTTCGCGCATGTTGGGCGCATAATATGAGATGCGAATTTGGTGCACACCAGGTGCACTAAATCGAGATTCTTCGTGCATATCAGATGCACCTGATTTTGCTGTCAGGCACACCCGTTGCCCTTGGCAGATGTTTCGTGCACACCCGATGCATTTAGATGTTGTTTCTGTGCACATGTATGGCACATTCATGGGTTTCGATTTCCGTGCGCACCAGACGCACGCAGCATTCATATGCACATTTTGGGATTGATTTTTTATGAAGCAGTACGTTTTTATGATATTTGCTATTTGTTTTCGTACTGAGCAGGACTAGTCAGAGAACAGTACCTGGATATATTTTGCATGCATTGATAGTTATCGAAGGGATTTCTAAAAAGGGAGCTATAGTTTCAGTATTTACCTACGTGTCTGATATGACACGAAATGTTTAAAATAAGGAAACCCTTCTAAATTGTTTTCAAAACGGCGGGACGTGCATATTAAACAAAAAATATATACATATATGGTTATTTTCTTACAATAGACGTCCGCCACTGCGCAGTGTTATGCGCATCGCACAGCAACATGAAATGTTTGGCATGCATTTCCTTCAGATGTTTACATGTATAGTTTTGATTTATATCATATTGGTTTCGTTTTGGATTTGACATTTGTGTCTTCACCATAACTCTGATGATTGCGGGATGCTTGACAGAGTTTTGATTTTGAGTTATCTTCTCATTGTTCATGCGCATGCGCTACGATGCGTTTTATGTATTTATGATTTCGGGACCCCGACGACGTAGGTTTTTTTACTGAAATGTTTTGGTATTGAGGGGTTTAAATTTAAATTCGGGGATCAAATTTCTTTAAGGGGGGAAGACAGTAACATTTCAGAAAAATAAAATATTATTTTTGGGGATTTTTATAATTAAATAATAATATATTGAATATTTTAATAGTGCGGTATAATTAAATACCGATAAATTGGGAAAAAAATTGGAAAATTATAGAAATTACTGAAATGAGGGTGCTTTATGTGATTTATGCAAATTATAAATTTTTATAATTTATTATACACTATTTTAATGCTAATCGCGATTAAATATCGCTAATCGGGCATTAAGCGTGTTTTGTACACATGACATGCACATGTCATTTTTAACACTTGTGTTACATTTGTTTCATGGCTTTTCTTTAAAATTCTTCATGCTTGGTTTGGAATTTAAAGAGAAAAGAAAAGAGAAAGAATAAAGAGAAAAGAAAAGAAATGAAAAAAGGAAATGATTAAACAAAAAGGTATGGATGAGAGAGAGAGAGTGGTGAGGGGTCAACCTTGAACCATAACACTTTGTTTCCTTATCATCTTCTTCATCTTTTCTCCTCCCTCTTCACCCATGGCAGCACCTCACTCCCCCTCCACTTCAAACCCCAAAAACATCATCAAAATAACACCAAAACTCCATCTCCATTTTACAAAAAGCATGCACAAGCTCGCAAGCTACACTTTGGAGCAAGAAAGTTTGCATTTTGGGCTCTTGGGCAACTCAAGAAGATTCTTGAGTTACCAAATGAGGTAATTCTTTCACGTTAAGTGTAGTATTTCATTTGATTTAGCCTCTTTTCAAGTTTAAAACCAATTTAGTGAAGTTTTGTGAACTTAGAAAATTCCTAGAAGAGGGTTGTGGGATTCTTGACTTGTGATGTTGTTTATGAGTGTATTAGTGACTAGGAAACACCCCTAAGTGCTAAAAACCCAGACCAAGCTTGAAATAAAACCTGAAAACCCAAAACTGAAACTATTCATGTCGGTTTTGTGAGAAATTAGTAGGTGCAGGGAAATCTGGAGTGATCCGGGGCCATTGCTAGATGAGCAAACAATACCAGAGACTCTTTTTGACCAATATGAGACCACCATGACCAGACGACACCCAAACTCCCCACCAAAACCGAGCTCGCCGGATTTTAAGGGCTTGGGGCCGGCCACATTGATGGGTTGGGTGCCTAGGTTGCTTCAGTAGGTCATATGCACCCTATATATCACCCTAGTGTTGTTTGCTTACCTTGTTTCCACCTTAAACAAAATCTGGGACTAAATTCATGAGTTGCTGTTTGATTCGGGGTTATATTTTTCATATTTTGGATTCTGGATTTTAGTATTTGTGTTTTACCTCGATCACTGGACGTTTTTACGACGATATCGAGGGTTGTTTGGTGGTTTGAAAGGCGTAGTCCGTAGGTTCTAACCTATAGGCTTTTAGCGTGTCATTTTGGTTTTGATTTGGATTTTAACGCGATACGATACGTTGTGATATGTAGGTGCCCCATGTGGACTTCGGGACAACAAGCAAGCGCGTGGCGATGTCGGCAACGGCAAGCGAAGAGCAAAGTGAGTAGATACACATCTACGGGGGAAGTCGGGTGGATGGAGTATAGCACCCCCGCAGTTCGTAGTGTAGTGTATGGATATATTATATGAGATTATGATTATCTAGATAGACTTTGGGAGTCATGGACAATTTTAATATATTTGGATGATAGCATCATTAGTCAGTTAGTCATGGACCTTAGAATAAGGTTTACACCCACACGCACGCACACACATGTTTACATTGTTTTACTTGTGCGGTTATGGGGAGATGTGTGTGTGTGTGTGTGTATACATGGATGATGAGAATTGTACATGGTATTTGGAGATGAGTCAATGAGATTGGGCATGGTGCCATAAGATCGGTGATATGATGTGGTTCGTATTATGAGATACGACATGAGATTTTAGAGGGCCTTTAGACGTGTATTTCATACACACATATATTTGCAGATGGTATCAGTTTGTACTAGACTTAGATCAGTACCCCCAGTTCATGAGATATGATGAAGGATACCAGATAAATGATGAGATGAATATGATATTTGACCCGTACCCAGATTGGGATGCCGTACGATGGATTTACCGTACGAGCTTTATATAGATGATAGATCCGCACTCTTGACTCGAGGATGTCATGTTATATATTGTATCGTATGTGATACTATTGAGGCGGGATCACCGACTATTATATTTATATGTATTGACTCAGATTTAGGTTGTTTCTTTACCTTTCGATTAGTCCTGTAGTTCATTTATAGATATTAGACAAGACTCGAGTCATACCTTTTTCAAAACTAACGAATCGCGAGTATTTTAAAGGCAGGCCAAGGGATTCTACGGATATTTTCAAAAGACGCATCTTTTCTTAAAAACATTGTAGCCCTTATTTTTCTAAACACCACGATTCGTGTTATTTCAAATGGCAAAACTGTATGACATAACCCGTAGTGTCTTGTTTTTATTATATTGTATTGTAAATTATATTGAGTGAATAATTGAAAGACTGACCGAAACCATGATATCAGTAAATGGATGTAACCGTAGAATCATGTAAATGGAATGTATATCCATGGTTCGGTTCGGTCAAGTTGTATAAATTGATAATTGGATTTATGTGGAATTGTAATATTGAAGATTGTAGATTGTAGACTGTAGACTATAGATTGTACTTGAATCATATTCAAGTCAGATTATACTGATACTCAAACTGAGTCAGACAATTTAGCAAAGTAAATTGAAGTCCCGATTGTTTTTATTAATTTGTCTACCTTAGATATGCAAGCATCCACTTCTCCGGCCCCCTGAGGCTCAAGAGATTGGTCCCGCTTAAACCTATGTTTACTAAGGTCCTTAGGGTAATTTATATAACTTGAGGGGGTTTTATGTAAAAATACTTTTATATACTTTTCAAAATACACCCAAGAATTTATTATTCGTATTTAGAGTTGTAATGAATGTGGATTTTATATTGTGATATTTCTAGTGAAAATATTCTAATTTCAGAAATAAAGGTATTTATTTGTAATATTGATTTGTATGGAATTCATGGTATTTTAGTGCAAAATTGATTCTTGTGATATTGTAGAAAAGGTGGAATATTTATAATACTTCAAAAATAGATATGTTTATGTTACATATACATATATTTATATGAAAATAATTTTTTGTATATATCTATAATATTCTAGAAATCTTGTTTTCTTAAGATATCGTATTTTAAATCTTTCGAGACCGAATGCTCCTTGCGGAGGTCTGAATCTCGCACTACTAAGCCCGAGGATGTGCGATAATCCGCACCATCCCGAACGGGTTCCCCAAATGGGTTGTAGCGGCGCTTTGCAAAGATTTGTATAAATACTAATCATTAAGGAAAACGGTTTTATAAATTATGGTATTTAAATGAAAAAGTGTCGTTTTCCCGTATTCTATGTTCTAGGGTCTCCCAAGTCAATTAGGCTGCTCCTAACTGGTCTAAAGTGACAAGTTGTGAGATACCTCAAATCGTCTCTTCACCGCCAATTGTGGCCAGGTAAGTACAAGTGAAGAAAGGAGGGATCCGCTCACGAATCACCGTGAGACGGGCCTTTTAAAGTTACCTTTCTCACTTGTCTAGCCTAGACACCACAAAGTCGGGTTTAGATAAACGACTGAATGCCCACAAACTTATCATATTTTCATAAGAAGTGGTGTTTATTTATAAAGATGTATCAATACTAAATCTTTTAGAAATGGTTTTATTAAGTAAATGGTATTTAAATGAAAATGTTTGTTTTCTCGTATTCTGAGTTCTCGAGGGTATCGTGTTATGTTACATATGAGTGTGTGAGGAGGTAGGTCGTTACCTCGTGATCTACTTAAAGGTATAGTAAGTTTAATGGAGTTAAATGTAGAATTGAAACAATGTGGTATTTAAGTGAAAAAATACGATAAATTGAAATAGCCATCATTTTATGAAATGAAACTTGATCAATTTGGTTGATTAGTGTTTAATAGTCAACATGAAGGAGTTTAAGCATAATTGTATTAACGAGAAGTGGAATTTTATGAAGAAACCGGATCGAAAATCGGATTTGTTCCGATTCCGTCGGGTTTTGTAAATCCGTATTTTTTGAATAGAAAAGAGAGATAGAAAATGGGACTTACGGGTTTTGGAAAATAATGAGAGTGAGATGGAAGAAGAGGGATCGTCGGTGCGTCGCTTTGTCGCCGATAGTTCCCAGAACGATCGCCGGAAGTTCGCCGGGAATTTCGCCGTAGCTTCGCTTCGTGCTCGTTTTCCACAAGATCTCTTGAGAATTTTAGAGAGTTGACTCAGAGTTTTGGGGTGAGAGGGTAGAGGGTAGGGTGGTATTTATAGGGTTAGGCTAGGGTTAGGGTAGATGAAGAGTTAAATTGAAAAAATGTAAAAATAATGTGATAAATTGTAATAAAATGGAGTAAATGGGTGTTATTGGCCTCTCTGGAAACGATCCCAGAATTTAAAGTGTGCAGGGGGTTGAAAAGAGGAAGAGACACAACTTTGAAGAAGGGAACTCGGCCGTCCGGCCGGCGCGCCGGCCCGAGTCGGGCCGAGTCAGGGCATGGAGAGGTGGGGGGTCGTCTAGTGTAGCCTCTGGTATATTTAGTTTTTCAGGTTCAGTAGAAAGTTTGGGAGTTATCTCGTGTTGACTGTTGGGCTTCTATTAAATTTAAAACAAATAAATATTAAAAACAATGTGGGGTATGAGATTTGAACTCTGGTGGCTTGGTTCAGCAGTGCAAGGTATTACCAATGAGCTATAAGCTCCTTCTTGTAATTATGGAGCTATTTAATTACTTAAAGTAGTCACAGAAAATGTAAATACTCCAAGTATACATTATTGTTTAAGCAAATTTTGTACACTAAAAATAGAGTTGTTACATTCTTTTAACTTGTAATTAAAAAGCAAAATAATTACTTATATCTTGTGCTCAGGCTAAAATACCCCTTTATGGATTTTTGAAATTTTTCTGTAAAAAAACTTGTATAGGAAATTTAGGGTTGTTACATACGCGGTTCCGTCTCCCGTATTCGGCGGAGAACAATTGAAAATTTCAACACCTGAAATTCCCGATAATATTTTGCCCCTAGTGACTTATGACCTTAACTATGGTCAACAAATCATAAGCACTAGTCATGTTTTATCCATCATTTCATGATTAATTAGACCCACCCACATGACCCTTAACTATGGTCAACAAAGTCACATGATTGTCCTAATTAATCGCATCATATGCTGTGTAGGAAGACATCACTTAGCTATGGCACACTACGTCTTAACTATGGTCAACAAACGTAGCACGAATACTAAGTAATCTACTTCCTAAAATGACGGAGGGTTACAACAAGTTTTTAAGAAAACCTTTTGCGTAATGAACTTGATATCGTTGTAGAAACAAATGATTTTGAAAAGGAGTGTTTTCGAGGCTTTTACTAGTTTTGCTAAAGAGGTCACTCCCGGTGAAGGGATATCGGCACTTTCCTCATCGAATGAGGTGCTGGATATTTCACAAATACCACTATGCAAAGCATGAACTAAAAAAGCAATCAAAAGACAAAACCGAGTGGGTTATAGCATTTGCTAGTTTCACTAAAGAGGTCACTCCCGGTGAAGAGATATCGGCTCTTTCCTTATCGAATAAGGTGCTGGATATTCTACAAGGAATACCGCTATGCAAAGCAAGAACTAGAACTGCCAGTTTTTAAAACAAGATTCTACAACATCTTTAGGTTTCTTTTATTTCATTAATCTTATTAATGAAGTCCCATCATTTATGCTTCCTAAGTATCACAGAAGAAACGAAAGCAGCAATATTTATTATATATCATATATATAATATAAGCATTCGTCTCATCATATAAAGTGATCACATCACAGAATATCAGCAGCAGCAGAACACATATGAAATATTAGATATACTAGGAATTCAGTGTTTTAATTAAGCCAATAAAAAACACGGAATCCACGGTCGTGATGAATAGCCAAACCCACATCCCTAGACCCCTACGAGAACGGCAAGCAACCCTCCCAATTCTAGAGTTAGGAGACCCGGACTCGATTCCTCAAGATGGTCTCCCACTGGACTCTAGAACCCGATTATTTGTGCTCTCCTCCTTGGGTCTATCCTAATGCGGAAAAGTAAATAATATACATCAATGGTGATATCATCCTCAACCTAGAAGTGTCCCAGTAAAAGAATATTACATACAAGTTTTTATATGAATGAAAATGAAAAAACTCTCATCTCACATAAAAAAAACCCGGCTATTTAAGCATGACGATCCAATATAACATATCACAGCAACACATAACATCACATGTCGTCAACGTAAGTAAATATGCGTATCCTAATTGTCGTTGACGTATAGCAATGAAACCGGCGATACACCACATATTACACTTACTGTCGCAGAAAAGAAAGTGAAAAACTACAACAATTGGAATCCACGACCTTCTTAGAAATCATAAACCCAATGTATCACATACTTTGGATTTCATGCCTAACCAAATGAATTCCTTAGACTTCACATGCCTAACAATTATAAATCCCGCATTTTAGTCTCGATATTGAAAACACTTTTCAATAACCAGTCGGGTAATTCAACAAGATTCCCGACAACCTGATCGAATGCTCGTCGGAAACTTTAGTAGACGGCCGCACCCCCGATGTTGTCGACGAAGTGCACTTAGGTGGAACACCACTGCCGCGAGCACCCAAACGGATGCTTTTGGCGATGGGGTTCTTCAATAGTCACTTGGTTGGGGCTATGGGGCGTGGCTATTTGGTATGGTTACCCGACGAGTATCCGCGCACACTACGTAATTGCGACGGACTTTTGATCAACATCAAAATCCCGTGGCAACCAATCAAATGAGACTAAATTGCTAGATTTATAAAATTCAAATTAGTTTTCATAAAACTAAATATTGTGGATTCCAAATATTATATCACAATCACAGATAGCTAGACGATATTAAACTTTTCGATCGAATCAACAAACACCCAAAATTTCCCAATGTAGGATTCCTAAGCACGACAACAAGGTTTCGGGTAGCATCATCCATGCCACGTTAAAATTTTGCCATGCTTAAACAACCCTAAACAAGATCTATAACTAGAGAATCATGCGGAATCGAAATGCAAACTACTTTACATCTAAATGATTAAGGATTACAATCTTTGTAGTCCGTTCCTTCACTTCATAAGCTCCAAGTTGTGGTCTCTTCGCTGCGATCATCAAGCTCCCGGACTCTTGAGAGGTTTCACACGGGGTATGATGCATGCTGGCCAGAAGTCTTCAAAGTCTACGATGATCTATTTCGAGGAAACACGAACTCAAGCTATGACTTCACTAATATGGAATTAGTGAAGCTAACACACTAAACTATATGACTAGTATAGAAGAGGATGATGAAGTAGGAATTTTGCTCTCTTTAGTTTTCTTTTTCTCACAATTTTTCATCACCAAGAAAAAAGCTAGCAAGCTTTTGAGGAAGAAGAAGATGAAGTGATGAATGAATAATTGTGTTGAGTTTAGAAATGCAACCATGGGTTAGTATCATGGTTTAACCCTTGTAGAGAATAGACCATGGTTAGTGATTAGGATTAGGTTAATAAATATCTTAGAAAATATCAAAAGGGTGGACAAAGTCAACAAGAAAAATATCCTAGAAATATCCACACAATTTGAATTATCTAAAATGAATATAAATACAACCATTATCATAAATCATGGTGTGATCCCCATAAACCCTAGTTGCATGTATAACCTAGCATGTTACAATTATACAAATCACATATATATAATTTTGTAACAAAAGAAAAGAATACAATAAACATATATCACATATATGTTAAATGTATTCATAATGAGAAAATGAAATAATTAAGTGAGCATATATTAGTTAATGCAATTTAATATATCAAATATATAATTATACATTAAATTATCGAATCAACACTTGATCCGATAATCCGGCTATATCACATATAACCGACTAATATAAAATGTATCATTTCATCGAATCAACACTTGATCCGATGTTCCGGCTATATCACATATAACCGGCCGATATCACATATCGCGAGAATAGAATACGGTATCATATACACGTATCAATCTCGGTCCCGCACATATCACATATGTACTCCTACTCCGTTTTGCCTGAGCCCGGAAACCTCTGTGTAGGACTCTAAAGATTCGTCAATACGCCGACAGTAGGTAATGATCATATCAAACACCTACAAGTCGTAAGTGGTCAGCTAAACGTAATGGCCACCCGGGTATTGAGCAATCAGAAGATCAACAAGCAAGCCTGTACATATTCTTGTGAATCCAATCAGTAACACCATCGTACAGTCCGGTCTCTTCGTCTGATATATCACATATCCAGTCTAGGGGTAGTGAACGTCAGACCCCAGTAACCGATAAGTCGTGCCGATGTGAGGCTCATAACGGGTCGAGAAACTACTGATAACACTTACCAGAAGATCTTCATATCAGCCCTGGCCAGAGACTTCCAGTTATAGCCAATGGAACACAGCGCAACATTAACCCTCAATACCGAGAGAGACGAAACCCCTCCTATCGCTCATTGCCTCCATATGATTCGGGACCGTACTCAAAAGCCACCATTTTACACGTTCTCATGAACGTGTTAAGTTGGAAATCAAAGCACAGTGGGAATCATACAAGACTCTATGACGATCTCGGGTCTACAGACTAACCTGTACCGGTGTCACCAGAGAACTGCTATCTGACGATAGGTATAATACCAGCTAGGAGTTCTTGGCAAGTCCGTTCAGTGTACCCAGTCTCCACTGCGCACCTGTATACCATCTTTGATGTCAAACACCAATGGATGCGAGATCATTCATCGCCCATCATATGGGTCAATAAGCGTATACACTAGTCTACTCTGGAGTATCAATACCCTGTCTCGATACACTCTCGATTAGGAACACTTATAGAATGTACTTTTGGACTACCCTGGCCCCACTAGTATGATCTCCATCATATTCCTAGTAGTCAAGTACACATACTAAGGGCTTTATCAACATGTGAGAGAAAGACAACAACACAATACAAGTCAACATATTAAGACAAAGTGCAATCAGATAGCATACTATCATATCGAGTAAGAAATTCCTCTCTATATATATCCAAGCATCCACTATAATATACATCATATGTACAATAATGGCTTCTAGGGCATATACATAACTAACAATCTCCCACTTGCACTAAGGCCAGCTGTTGTAGTATCTCATACCCAACATCCCGAAGAGTCTCTCAAATTGTATCTGGGGTATGGCCTTCGTGAGTGGATCCGTAGTGTTGTCCTTCGTGTTAACTCTCCTGATCTCGATCTCCCGGCGATCAACTATCTCCCGGATCAGGTGATACCGCCTCAGAATATGCCTGGATCTCTGATGGGACATGGGTTCCTTGGCCAGAGCCACAGCACCATTGTTATCATAATACAAAGGTATTGGATGCTCAATGGACGGAACCACACCAAGTTCAATTATGAACTTCTTCATCCAGACAGCCTCTTTGGCAGTATCGTTGGCAGCGATATATTCATCCTCCATCGTCGAGTCTGCCACGGTTTTCTGTTTGGAACTCTTCCAACAAACCGCTCCTCCATTAAGGGTAAAGACAAATCCCGAGTGCGACTTAGAGTCGTCCTTATCACTTTGGAAGCTCGAATCGGTAAACGACTCCACCTGGAGTTCTCCGTTACCATACACCAAGAACATCTTGTTCCCCTCCGAAAGACGGCGCGACGGACGTCTTGCCTGAAATTCGGGGCAGATGCTAATATGTGCTATCCGTCCACCTCTCCGAAGATGCCAAGTTGATTTATGGCACCGCGTATCGGAGGTTTAAACGGATGCGGCCGATGTAGCAGACTTCGTCAGATTCCCCCTCGTTTGAGGGGTTTTTGATTGTGGCGACGCTCTTCCCTGCAGGCGCAAGCCCCTGCAATTAATTACGCTGCCGCGTTGCGGTAACAACTTTCTCCTTCTCCAGGTGGTCACTTCGTGTTGTGTGTGTTTAATTTGTGTTTGGTTGCCCGTGGATTGTATACGGAGACTGAGTTATGTTGTCGTCCGTAGGGCGTGAACTAGTCCAAATCCGTATTATCTTAGATTTGGGTTTTGGGGTTGTGTTTAAGGATACGTTAGCCTCATTTGAGACTAAGATCAACTTAAACATTTGTTAAGGATACGTTAGTCCAGTTTGAGACTAAGATCAACTTAACGGGATCGTTTAGACCCAACAAGAGAGCGATTAAGGGGGCCTTGTTGTTTAGTTTAGTGACATTGCGGTCGATAGGTAGTTTAAGGACATTGCGGTCCAGTGTAAGTTTTAAGATGTTGCGGTCAAGGTTAAGGACATCGTAGTCCGTGGATTTAAGGACTCCACAGTCCGATGTTAGTTTTAAGACATCACGGTCAAGGTTAAGGACGTCATAGTCCGTGGATTTAAGGACTCCACAGTCCAATGTTAGTTTTAAGACATCATGGTCAAGGTTAAGGACGTCATAGTCTGTGGATTTAAGGACTCCACAGTCCGTATCAATGTATGGTCGTCGGGACCCGTCACCTCTTTGAAGACGTTGAGGAATTACAACGCCGAGTATCAAAGGAGTGAAGAGATGTACCCTTAAACCGAGGTAGATTAAGTGATCTGCAGTCCAATTTGGAAATTAAGATCAATTATTATATTATGAGCCCATTGGCCCAATTAAGTTTGAATTGAGGACTTACGGCCATCTTGGGCTAAGTCCAATTGCATCTGGGATATTGGCCCTCTGTTGATTCATTGAAGGAGAGGCTTTGCCTCTGGAAACTTTAGCCAATTGGGCTAAAACTAGTGTTGAACATTATAGACCAATAGTGTTGAACACTGGGAAAAGATTGACAAGTTAGTGTCAAACACTAACAGATAATCAGTGTTGAACACTGGAAAAAGAGCTTTCAAATTAGTGTTAAACACTAAGCAAATCAGTGTTAAACACTGCAAATAGAATTTTCCGAATTAGTGTTAAACACTAAGGAGAATCAGTGTTAAACACTAAGGAGAATCAGTGTTAAACACTGGATACATAAGTTTCAGTTTAGTGTTAAACACTAAGGCAAAAAGGGGTCACGTGGTAACACGTGAGAGCGCCCTTCTTCCCTTTATTTTGTTCTACAGATAAGTGTTTAACACTTTTAGTTCTGAAAGCCATCACGTGCAAGCACGTGATGGGGCCTCATGCTCTGGTTTATTAGAATACTCATTAGGGGTCACGTGGTGACACGTGGGGGCGCCCCAGAGTTCTCTTTTTATTTTGCTGTTTCTTTTATATGTCCCGGGGATCACGTGGGGCACGTGAGGCATTGCCTCAAAGTTCTCTTTTATATATCTTCGCAGAAGTCACGTGGCAGCACGTGAGGTGCCTATTCCAGAGTTCTATTCTGTGGGTCTTTGTAGGGGTCACGTGGTAGCACGTGACTCTGCATGTTTTAAAGTTCTGTTCATAGGGTTAAACCCTAAACCTCAGAGGAATTAAATTCCTGCTTTCTTCTGAATAATTATATTCTTAATAGGGTTAAACCCTAGTTTCTTTCCTTAAAGGAATTAAGTTCCTTTGAGTTTGAGAGAATTATATTCTCAGTTAGGGTTAAACTCTAGTTCTGTTCATTTTGAAGGAATTAAATTCCTATAATATAGGGTTAAATCCTAACTTTATCTCAAAGGAATTGAATTCCTATCATTTTGTGAGAATTAAATTCTCTAAACTCAGTCCCTCCTCTGTGTTTTAGATCTGCATGGCAGGATCTCAACCCAATGAGAATTAAATTCTCAATTCATGGGGAGATGTGCACTTTGCAGATCCTCAACCAGAGAAAGAACTAAGTTCTTTTCTTTTTATATAAGAGTTAAACTCTTTTGAGAATTAAATTCTCCTTTGAAGCCTCCCTTTTCCTTTCTTACCTAAGGTTTTCCTTTTTGCAGAGAATCAAAGGCTCTAACTCTCTCTCTCTATGTATCAAAAGAAAAAGATCCAAAGGTCTCAAGGTTTCAGAAAAAAGGTTTAGAGAAAAGATCTTCGAAAAAGGGTCATTTTTTCTCTTCTTTTCTTGGCTCCTATTTATAGGAGAAGGAAAAGAATCAATCCGCTTAGTGTTCCCCTCCGAATGGCGGCCAAGACGGACTGTCTAGCCTGAGATTCGGGACAGATGCTATTTGGTTTTATCCGTCCACCTCACCGAAGATACCAAGTTGATTTATGGCACCGTGTATCGGAGGTTTAGACGGATGCGGCCGATGTAGCAGACTTCGTTAGATTCCCCCTCGCTTGAGGGGTTTTTGATTGTGAGGACGCTCTTCCCTGCAGGCGCAAGCCCCTGCAGTTAATTACGCTACCGCATCGCGGTAACAACTTTCTCCTTCTCCAGAATTTCACTTCGTGTCATGGGTGTTTGTTTTGTTTGTGCTTGCCCGTGGATTGTATACGGAGACCAATTTATGTCGTCGCCCGTAGGAAGTGGATTAGTCCAAATCCGTATTTTCTTAGATTTGGGTTTAGAGTTTTGGTTTGAGGATACGTTAGCCATATTTGAGGCTAAGATCAACTCGAACGTTTGTTAAGGATACGTTAGTCTAATTTGAGACTAAGATCAACTTAACAGGATCGTTTAGATCCGACAAAAGAGCATTTGGGCTCTATTGTTCCAGTTTAGGGACGCAGTGGTCCAACATTCCCATTTTGTGGACGGATATTGGTTTAAGGACGCATAAGTCCATGAGTTTAAGGACCCCACAGTCCGTATTAATGTGTGGTTGTCGGGACCCATCATCTCTCTGACGACGTTGAAGGATTACAACGACAAATATCAGAGGAGTTCAGATATGTACCCTTGAACCAAAGTTGGTTGAGAGATCTATAGTCCAATTTGGGACTAAAGTCTGTTTGAAGGTTTGATTTAAGGACACGTTAGCCATATTTGAGGCTAAGATCAACTTAAACGTTTGTTAAGGATGCGTTAGTCCAATTTGAGACTAAGATCAACTTAACGGGATCGTTTAGATCCGACAAAAGAGCGTTTGGGCTCTATTGTTCCAGTTTAGGGATATGGTGGTCCAACATTCCCATTTTGGGGACGGATATTGGTTTAAGGACGCATAAGTCCATGAGTTTAAGGACCCCACAGTCCGTATTAATGTGTGGTTGTCGGGACCCGTCACCTCTCTGACGACGTTGAAGGATTACAACGACAAATATCAGAGGAGTTCAGAGATGCACCCTTGAACCAAAGTTGGTTGAGAGATCTATAGTCCAATTTGGGACTAAAGTCTGTTTGAAGGTTTGATTTAAGGACACGTTAGCCATATTTGAGGCTAAGATCAACTTAAACGTTTGTTAAGCATACGTTAGTCCAATTTGAGACTAAGATCAACTTAATGGGATCGTTTAGATCCGAAAAAAGAGCGTTTGGGCTCTATTGTTCCAGTTTAGGGACATGGTGGTCCAATGCCAGTTTAGGGACGTGGTGGTCTAATACCAGTTTAAGGACGTAATGGTCCATTGAATGTATGGCCGTCGGGACCCGTCACCTCTCTGACGACGTTGAAGGATTACAACGACAGATATCAGAGGAGTTCAGAGATGTACCCTTGAACCGAAGTTGGTTGGGAGAGCAGATGTGCTCAGTTCAAGATGATTTGAGGACTTATGGCCAGTTTGGGCCAAGTCCAATTATGTTTGAAATTTGTCTGGGTTCAACCCCTCATCATGCAGCAGTGCTAAACAGAGGTTTGGGGGCTCTGACAACATTTTGGCTTTTATTAGGCACTGACCATTCATCATGGCTCTGGAGTTTACTTTGAATGTCATGTGAAATGATCAAGTTTGGAAAACAAGGGTATATTTGAAGTTCAGTCAAAGGGGAATCCTGCCTCTGGAAAAACTTAGCCATTTTGGGCTAGGTTGGTTTTGAAATAGTGTTAACACTAGAAGGTATTTGACGATCACATGTTCCCACGTGATGCGCTTTAAAAATAGTGTTAAACACTAAAAATGGGGTGGTCACGTGGGGTCACGTGAGGCGCCTGAGATTGGGCCGAAACTCCTTTCTTCGTTCTGCCATTAAGTGTTAAACACTTTTATATTTTCTTTGGAGCATCACGTGCTGACACGTGAGGAGGATTAGTGCGCCGATTGTTAGAACATCAGCCAAGGGGTCACGTGGGAGCACGTGAGAGCGCCCAAGGCCTTTATTTCTTTTACTTTTCCTTTCTGTGTTTCGGGGGTCACGTGGAGCACGTGAGGCGTTGCCTCTGAGCTCCTTCCTTCTCATTTTTTGGGGATCTTTTCAGGGGTCACGTGACCTTGGTTTTATTCCTTCTTTTCTGATCACTGCGGATTGGGGTCACGTGTCATCACGTGACCAATATTCTTTATGTGCATGGAGATCTTTCAAGTCTCTTTATTTTAATAATTAAATTCTCTGTAGGGTTAAACCCTAATTTTGTTTTGGAGGAATTAAATTCCTATTGTGAAGGAATTAAATTCTTATTTAGGGTAAAACCCTAATTTCTTTTTAAAGGAATTAAATTCCCAGATATGTAAAAGAATTAAATTCTTGATTAGGGTTAAACCCTAGTTTTGTTTTAGGAGAATTAAATTCTCAAAACTCAATTCCCCTTCTAAGTTTAGGATATGCATGGCAGGATCTCGACCCGATGAGAATTAAATTCTCAACTTATGGGTAGATGTACTCTGTGCAGATCTTCAACCAGAAGAAGAACTAAGTTCTTTTTTGTATAAGAGTTAAACTCTTGGATTTTGAGAATTAAATTCTCTGTTTGAAGTTTTGGTTCCCTTTCTTTTCTCTCATAGGGTTTTCTTTGTTGAGAATTAAATTCTCCTTTCTTTTCTTCCCTCTTGAGAATTAAATTCTCCTCTCTTTGTTTCCCCCCCCCCCCAAAAGGCCCTCCCTCTTCTTTTCTTGGCTCCTATTTATAGGAGAAGGAAAAGAATCAATTTGTTCAGCAAATCTCTCATTGAAAGATTTGATTTGTTTTCATATTTAATATGATCCTTTAGATCATTCAGTGAATTTTATTCACCGTTGGATTTTAAATCCAAAGATATTCTGTTTGTTATTTTCGGTGAGATTTAGGGAAAATCTTTCCTTGTCTAAGAACTTTCCATAAATTGGTGATATTTAATCACCCTTGGATCTTTAATCCAACGGTCCCCATAATCCTTTTCCATTTGGAAAGATTTAGAAGCTTTTAGAATTTAATTCTATTAAACTGCTAGGCTTTCGAAGCCAGTCACGTGCTGACACGTGACCCTTGGTCACGTGTGAGCACGTGACCCCCAATTGAGTCCTTTTCTCAGCGTTTATTTACGCTTCAGTTTTAACCATCACGTGTCAACACGTGACCATTGGTCACGTGTGAGCACGTGATACCTCATTGAGGTAATTTCTGATTTTTAATCAGGGAATAGATTTTAGAATTTAATTCTATTCATTATTTTAGAGGCCTTAAGAGTCCATCACGTGTCTGCACGTGACCCATGGTCACGTGTGAGAACGTGATGCCCCATTGGGGTCTTTTCTGAGTTTTTATTATATCTTTTAACTCCTCCAGCGGGTTCTTAAAGGTCCATCACGTGTGGACATGTGATGCCTCATAACTTTTGATCCCGGATGAATTATGAGGCCCATAATATATCAAATCGAAGGGTTTTTTGAGATGCTTCCAATTTCATCAAAATTTAACAGTTCCTCCTTCGGGAGTTTATCAAAATACAGGCATGTCCCCTTGTATACATGGAATTTCGGGATTGTGTAGCCCGGCGGGTATTTGATCTGGTCATACCAGCTCGGATATGGTCTTCCCGTCCTGACAACTTGACCAGCTGCCTCAGTCGCCTGGTGAACGCGTATCTGTTGGGCTATGTATTCGTCCAGGTCAGCCTTGAAGATTGTCTCCTCCTTAGCTGTGGATAGAGCGGGCGGAGGATTTGACGTTTCTCCCATGTCGTCTTCAAGAACGATTGGAGGATCTTCAGCAGGAGGCTCTTGCTGGATCATAATACCCACCATGTCCTGAAACAGAAGGGCCATTCGTTGTATATTGGCTGCTTGTTCGGCAGCCTCTTTATCCTTCTTCTCCAATATCCTACGAAGGAACTTAACGTCAGTTTCCTGTTCCTGGCGTTGATCAGATGACGCTTCGGGGTTTTCTTTCGGCCCAGTGAGTGCGGCAATCGCGTTCATCATTTCTTGGAGCTTCTGTTGTTGCTCCTGAGCTTTGGTCACTGACCGTGTAAGCGGTCTATGACCCGTAAGCGCCATGTATACTGTATGCACCATCATGCCCCCAGACTTAGGGCGTTTTAGCTTATTGTCCTTGATATTTGCCGCGGGAGCGGGGACTTCCTCCGGTCTTCCTCTCTTGTAGGCCGTTGAAGTTGAGGGGGCCGTTGCTTTGAGCACCCAATTGGTCGTCACCTTTCGTTGCTTGATCGGGGAATTTTCTTCTGGCCGACCCTTCGACTTCTTGTGTTGGCGAGAGTAATTAGGATCAATCACAGATTCTCGGACTTGTCGCCATGTCTTGTAGATCCTGGTGGACAGCGATTGAAGAGACTACTCCGGCTTTTCTGCTTCTACGGCAGTCTCTACCGGTAGAGGAGATCTTTTGAGCACCGCAGTTGGCGAGTTTCTGCGTACCCTGTTCAGCAGCTCAAAGTTGTTCCCAGTTGGGATAGCAGCATTAACTTCCACCGTTGGAGCTGGTGGAGTTAGCCCAGTGGGGGAGTTTCCCCCAGCCTTTCTTATCCGGCGCCAGTGGCGACGTCGGGCGTGACGGGTTGTTGGGACTGGTTCAGCGACGGCTGCGTCTTGCCCCCTGTTCCGGGGAAGGGCTGTTGCCGGTGTCAGCCTCTTGAAGACTGACGTTCGTTGAGAAGCTACCGTTTTCTGAGCGGGAGGGGGAACGGAGGTAGTCAGTCTCGCGAAGACCGATCTCTTAGCAAGAGAAGCCGCCTTGGCGACTTCAGGAGCAGGTTCGGCTACTCTTTTTGGAATAACCTTTTCTGGGACCGCTCATTGTGGGCCCGCAGGAGTTTTGGTCCAGTCTGGAGAAGACCGAGGAGTTGGATGACCCGTTAGGAAAGGCCGTGGGAGTAGCAAGTCGATCGAAGACCGACTTCTTCGAAGCTTCCGGTACGGGCATTGGGATATCAATGTTCACTGGCGGGAGCATGGTCCCAAATAATAGACCGGTAGTAGCTTGGGTTACTTGCTCCACAGGCATAGTGAATAGGGAAGCAGCCTGCGGTCCATATGCTACACCTCCAGGTGAGGCGGAGCGTCGGATGCATTTGCAGTTCGAGCAGTTGAACGCCATTGATCCTTTATTTTCTGCACCAACCAGAACGCCAAATCTTAATACCTCGCAACCCAAGGGCAACCATTAACGAACCGTGATTGGTTCGCGAATCACGACACACGAAGTGTGGAGTGGAAAGAGGAAAAGGTCCCACCGGGCGTGCCAGAATCTATTCCCCTCCGAAAGACGGCGCGACGGACGTCTTGCCTGAAATTCGGGGCAGATGCTAATAGGTGCTATCCGTCCACCTCTCCGAAGATGCCAAGTTGATTTATGGCACCGCGTATCGGAGGTTTAAACGGATGCGGCCGATGTAGCAGACTTCGTCAGATTCCCCCTCGTTTGAGGGGGTTTTGATTGTGGGGACGCTCTTCCCTGCAGGCGCAAGCCCCTGCAATTAATTACGCTGCCGCGTTGCGGTAACAACTTTCTCCTTCTCCAGGTGGTCACTTCGTGTCGTGTGTGTTTAATTTGTGTTTGGTTGCCCGTGGATTGTATACGGAGACTGAGTTATGTTGTCGCCCGTAGGGCGTGGACTAGTCCAAATCCGTATTATCTTAGATTTGGGTTTGGGGGTTATGTTTAAGGATACGTTAGCCTCATTTGAGACTAAGATCAACTTAAACATTTGTTAAGGATACGTTAGTCCGGTTTGAGACTAAGATCAACTTAACGGGATCGTTTAGACCCAACAAGAGAGCGATTAAGGGGGCCCTGTTGTTTAGTTTAGTGACATTACGGTCGATAGGTAGTTTAAGGACATTGCGGTCCAGTGTTAGTTTTAAGACGTTGCGGTCAAGGTTAAGGACGTCGTAGTCCGTGGATTTAAGGACTCCACAGTCCGATGTTAGTTTTAAGACATCACGATCAAGGTTAAGGACGTCATAGTCCGTGGATTTAAGGACTCCACAGTCCGATGTTAGTTTTAAGACATCACGGTCAAGGTTAAGGACGTCATAGTCCGTGGATTTAAGGACTCCACAGTCCGTATCAATGTATGGTCGTCGGGACCCGTCACCTCTTTGAAGACGTTGAGGAATTACAACGCCGAGTATCAAAGGAGTGAAGAGATGTACCCTTAAACCGAGGTAGATTAAGTGATCTGCAGTCCAATTTGGAAACTAAGATCAATTATTATATTATGAGCCCATTGGCCCAATTAAGTTTGAATTGAGAACTTACGGCCATCTTGGGCTAAGTCCAATTGCATCTGGGATATTGGCCCTCTGTTGATTCATTGAAGGAGAGGCTTTGCCTCTGGAAACTTTAGCCAATTGGGCTAAAACTAGTGTTGAACACTATAGACCAATAGTGTTGAACACTGGGAAAAGATTAACAAGTTAGTGTCAAACACTAACAGATAATCAGTGTTGAACACTGGAAAAAGAGCTTTCAAATTAGTGTTAAACACTAAGCAAATCAGTGTTAAACACTGCAAATAGAATTTTCCGAATTAGTGTTAAACACTAAGGAGAATCAGTGTTAAACACTGGATACAGAAGTTTCAATTTAGTGTTAAACACTAAGGCAAAAAGGGGTCACGTGGTAACACGCGAGAGCGCCCTTCTTCCCTTTATTTTGTTCTACAGATAAGTGTTTAACACTTTTAGTTCTGAAAGCCATCACGTGCACGCACGTGATTGGGGCTCATGCTCTGGTTTATTAGAATACTCATTAGGGGTCACGTGGTGACACGTGGGGGCGCCCCACAGTTCTCTTTTTATTTTGCTGTTTCTTTTATATGTCCCGGGGATCACGTGGGGCACGTGAGGCATTGCCTCAAAGTTCTCTTTTATATATCTTCGCAGAAGTCACGTGGCAGCACGTGAGGTGCCTATTCCAGAGTTCTATTCTGTGGGTCTTTGCAGGGGTCATGTGGTAGCACGTGACTCTGCATGTTTTAAAGTTCTGTTCATATGGTTAAACCCTAAACCTCAGAGGAATTAAATTCCTGCTTTCTTCTGAAGAATTATATTCTTAATAGGGTTAAACCCTAGTTTCTTTCCTTAAAGGAATTAAATTTCTGTGAGTTTGAGAGAATTATATTCTCAGTTAGGGTTAAACCCTAGTTCTGTTCATTTTGAAGGAATTAAATTCCTATAATATAGGGTTAAACCCTAACTTTATCTCAAAGGTATTGAATTCCTATCATTTTGTGAGAATTAAATTCTCTAAACTCAGTCCCTCCTCTGTGTTTTAGATCTGCATGGTAGGATCTCAACCCAATGAGAATTAAATTATCAATTCATGGAGAGATGTGCACTTTGCAGATCCTCAACCAGAGAAAGAACTAAGTTCTTTTCTTTTTATATAAGAGTTAAACTCTTTTGAGAATTAAATTCTCCTTTGAAGCCTCCCTTTTCTTTTCTTACCTAAGATTTTCCTTTTTGCAGAGAATCAAAGGCTCTCTCTCTCTATGTATCAAAAGAAAAAGATCCAAAGGTCTCAAGGTTTTAGAAAAAAGTTTTAGAGAAAAGATCTTCGAAAAAGGGTCATTTTTTCTCTTCTTTTCTTGGCTCCTATTTATAGGAGAAGGAAGAGAATCAATATGCTTAGTAAATCTCTCATTGAGAGATTTGATTTGTATGTTGAGAGATTTGATTTATATTTATCATTAATCTGGGCTTTTAGATTGTTAAGTGAATTTTATTCACCATTGGATTCTAAATCCAAAGATATTACCTTGTTGTTTCGGTTAGATTTAGGGGGAAATCTTTCCAAGTCCAAGATTTTTCCATGAATAGGCGATATTTAATCACCTTTAGATTTTTAATCCAACGGTTCCAAATAATCATTCTCTATTTGGAAAGATTTGAATGATCACTTCTTAGGATTTATTCCTGTTAAATAATAAATCTTTTAACACCGGTCACGTGTGGCCACGTGACCCCTGGTCACGTGTGGCCACGTGACCCCTGGTCACGTGTAGGCACGTGACCCCTGGTCACGTGTAGGCACGTGACCCCTGGAACGGGCCTTTCTTCTTCTTTTGCGCTCTGTCTTCTGGCCGCTGCTTAGCCATCACGTGCCAACACGTGACCATTGGTCACGTGTGAGCACGTGACCTTTTCTGGAGTCTTTTCTTGAAAGCTCTTTGTGCCGCTGCTTTGAACGTCACGTGCCAACACGTGACCGCTGGTCACGTGTGAGCACGTGATGCCTTTTCTGAGTCCTTTCCTGACTTTTAATCAGTGAACACATCTCTTTAGTCATTCTCAAGTACTTGAGAATGTTCTTCACAGCTGTCCAGTGACTCTCTCCAGGATATGCTTGATACCTACTCACTACACTTAGTGAGTATGCTACATCGGGTCTGGTACATAGCATCGCGTACATGATAGAGCCTACTGCCGAAGCATAGGGTATCCCTTGCATGCGAGCTCTCTCCAAATTAGTCTTGGGAGACATCTCTTTGGAGAGAGTTGGTCCAGAGATCGTGGGTAAGTTCCCACGCTTGGATTTTTCCATACTAAACTTCTTTAGTATGGTGTCAATGTACCTGGATTGGGACAATCTCAGTATCCGTTTAGATCTATCTCTATAGATCTTAATCTACAAGATGCAGGAGGCATCACCGAGATCTTTCATTGCGAATCTTTGTAATAAGAAGAGCTTGACCGAGTGCAGCATATGAACATCATTTCCTATCAAGAGTATGTCATCCACGTACAATATGAGGAATACAACCTTATTCTCTGCTACCTTCTTATATATACAAGGTTCATCTACGTTTTTGATAAAGTCAAACTCTTTGACTACCACATCAAAACAGATGTTCCAACTCCGCGATGCCTGCTTTAACCCGTAGATAGATTTAAGCAGCTTGCACACCTTTTCGCTGCTCCCACTGTCTACGAATCCCTCTTGGCTGAGTCATGTATACGCACTCTTCTAAATCACCATTTAGAAAGACGGTCTTAACATCCATTTGCCAGATTTCATAGTCATGGTATACAGCAATGGCAAGTAGGATTCGTATGGACTTAAGTATAACCACTGGAGAAAATGTTTCATCATAATCCACACCTGGTCGTTGACGGAATCCTTTTGCAACAAGTCTAGATTTGAAAGTCTCAACTTTTCCATCTACACCAAGTTTCTTCTTAAAGATCCATTTGCTCCCAATGGGTTTTACCCCTTCGGGAGCAACTTCCAAAGTCCATACTTTGTTGGTGTACATGGATTCATCTCAGATCGCATTGCATCCAGCCATTTCACAGAGTCCCCACTCATGATGGCCTGCTCGAAGCTAGTCGGGTCATCAACTTCCATGATGCAGTCCTCGCTCCCACCATCAATGAGAAAACCGTAGTATCTCTTAGGTGGATGAGGAACCCTGCTAGATCGGCGGAGAGGCTGGGGTTCGTTGGAGACTACCGAATCCTCTGGTTCCACCAAATCTTCTTTCGCAGTTTGTATTGCTGGAACTGCTTCCAGTTCTACCTCCTCGCCACAAATTTCTTTCACAAGAAATTCCTTTTCTAAAAAGGTGGCATGATGAGAAACAAACACTTTTTGTTCCTCGGTGTGGTAAAAGATATACCTTTGTAAGTTTTTGGGATATCCTACAAACTTGCACAGAACAGACCTTGCCTCGAGTTTATCCGGATTATGCCTTTTGACATAGGCCGGACAACCGCATATCTTAACATAATTAAGAGATGGTCTCTTCCCCTTTCATATCTCATATGAAATGGTAGGCACTGATTTGGTAGGGACCATATTCAATAGGTGTATGGTTGTCTCAAGCACATACCCCCAAAAGGAAATAGGCAACTCAGCAGTGCTCGTCATAGAGCGCACCATATCTAATAGGGTGCGATTCCTCCATTCCGATACACCGTTGTGTTGTGGTGTATACGGAAAAGTTAGCTGAGAGAGAATCCCATTCTCTTTTAGATAGTCCAGGAACTCATTGCTCAAGTATTCTCCTCCTTGATCAGATTGAAGGATCTTAATACTTTTACCCGTTTGGTTCTCGACTTCGTACTTATATTCTTTGAATTTCTCAAAAGCTTCAGACTTGTGTTTCAACAGGAACACATGTCCGTATCTTGAGAGATTGTCAGTGAATGTAATGAAGTACGAGAAACCATTCCTGGTATGTGTAGACATGGGACCGCATACATCACTATGTATCAGTCCCAAGAGTTCCGTAACTCTTTCTCCGTGTCCACTAAACGGAGTTTTGGTCATTTTTCCTTTGCGACGTGAATGAAAAGTTTCATAAGATAATAATTCGAACGGATTCAAATATCCATCCTTATGTAACTTAGACAGTCATGTCGCATTGATATGACCTAGTCTACAATGCTACAAGAAAGATTCGTTCATTTCTGAAATCTTCCTTTTGTGTGTGTTTTGTACATTAAGAACTATAGTTTGATTTAGAACGTATATGCCATTATTTAACGAGCCTGATCCAATCAACTTTTGATTCAGGAAGATGTTCATAACATTATCCTGTATTACAAAATTATATCATTTTTTACTCAATAAAGAAACTGATATAAGATTGCATATCAGGATCGGAATGTAATAGCATTCATTCAGAATTAATGTATTACCATTTGGCAATACAAGGTGATATTTGCCAACTGCTTTGGCTGCAACATTTTCACCATTCCCTACTCTTATGGAATGATCACTCATTCCCGATTCCCTACCTTTCCTTAGCCCATGTAACATATTACATATGTGGGATCCCGATCCGGTATCTAATACCCAGGACGTAGAGTGAACTGAGAAACAGTTCTTGATAACAAACACACCCGAAAAAGATGCATCAACATGCTTATTCTTCATTTGGGCGGTGTGGGAATCCGGATATGTCCCTATTCCCTGCTCGGTCTTATAACAATTATAAGAAAGAACGGAACCAACGTTCCCCTGCTCAGTATAACAAGCGGGTTCGGTCAATACATCCATATTATTATCTTGATTAAGGCCTGACATGGTCGCTACCTGGAGAGAGAGAGAGAAGAAAACACTTTAGCGTATGCTCTTGCAAGATTAAATTGGTTATTATCTTATCTAATCAGGATGGCTCCTATTGCTTTTATCAAATCTTCCTTCAAACCCTAAAAGGTAAGACTAGCCGGGATTAATTACACCTTACAAGTTCGCCAATCTTTCAGCCAGTACAGTGTTGGTACTTTGAGGGAGGTTTCCCGTGCTTTCGCACGGACCTAATTAAAATAAACCCTGTTTTCCCAGAGGTATAACACCGTTAACACCTTTCTAAACACCTACTTGATCGGCTAATTGTCATGTGTAAAAATCTCCCAGGAGTAACTCTTACTCGCAGTGGGTATCGGGATCCAACTATCTCATAGAAGGTATGCAATCTCATTGCAAATTTCAACACTTGAAATTCCCGATAATACTTTTACTCCTAACGTGCTATGACCTTGACGAAAGCCAACAAACCATAGTCCACTAGTCAAGTTCAACCCATACATTTCATGATTGAATTAAACCCACCCGCACAACCCTTGACGAAAGCCAACAAAGTCGTACGACTATCCTAATCCAATCGCATCATATGCTGCAGAAAACAAGTAAGTAGCTACCGCACACTACGTCTTGACGAAAGCCAACAAACGCAGCACGAATACTAAATATTACTTATCTGAAATGTCGGAGGGCTACGACACGTTTTTCAGAAAACCTTTCGCGTAATGAACTTGATATCGTTGTAGAAACAAGTGATTTTGAAAAGGAGTGTTTTTGAGGCTTTTACTAGTTTTGCTAAAGAGGTCACTCCCGGTGAAGGGATCTCGGCTCTTTTCTTATCGAATAAGGTGCATGATATTTCACAAATACCGCTATGCAAAGCAAGAACTATAGAATCAATCAAAAACAAAACCGAGTGAGTTGTAGCATCTGCTAATTTCGCTAAAATGGTCACTCCCGGTGAAGAGATCTCGGCTCTTTCCTTATCGAATAAGGTGATGGATATTTTACAAGGAATACCGCTATGCAAAGCAAAAACCAGTGCTACCCTTTTTGAAAATTTGATTCTACAACATCTTTTAGGTTTCTTTTTTCTTTCATTAATCTCATTAATGAAATCCTATCATTTATGCTTCCTAAGTATTACAGAAGAAACGAAAATACAATGTACGCTTATGCCATCCGCATTCGCCTCAGTGTCCCGTTATGCACCGTTAGGTTACTTAACTAACGGTATAGCGGGGCGGGACTAGCGCGGGTGCAAAACATAAGCAACGTTTATTATATATCATATATACAATAATAAAGTATTCGTCTCACGCATATAAAACAATCACATCATGGAATATCAGCAGCAGAAGATAACATATAAAATATTGGATATTCTAGGAGGTTCGTGTTTTATTTTGAGCCTGTATAAAATACAGATTCACGGTCGCGATGAATAGCCAAACCCACATCCCTAGACCCCTACGAGAGCGGCAAGTAACCCTACCAATTCTAGAGTTAGAAGACCCGGACTCGACTCCTCGAGTTGGTCTCCCACTGGACTCTAGAACCCGGTTACTTGTGCTCCCCACCTTGGGTCTATCATAATGCGGAAAAGTAAATAATATACAATGGTGATATCATCCTCAACCCGGAAGTGCCCCAATAAAAGAATATTACATACATTGAATTTTACATGAATGAAAATGAAAAACTCTCATCTCACATAAAAACCCCGGCTATTCAAATCACGACGATCCAATATAACATATCACAGCAACATATAACATCACATGCCATCAACGTAAATAAATATGTGTATCCCAATTGTCGTTGACATATAGCAACGAAACCGGCGATACATTACATATTACACTTACGGTCGCAGAAAAGAAAATGCCAAACCACAACATTTGGAATCCACAATCACCTTAGACATCATAAATCCGAAATATCACATACTTCGCATTTCATCCCTAACAATATGAATTCCAGATATTGTATCACATTTCAGAAAAAGCTAGACGATATTAAAGATTCCGATCGAATCAAAAAATATCCAAAATTTCCCAAAAAGCTCAACACTTGAGCGTAGTTTAAAAATACTCAGTACATGCCACAGTACCAATGAACCAGCCGTAGAAGGGTCAACCAATGCCTCACCTGTGGCGCCGCGGAACTACTGCAAACTATAGGGTTTAGCGGCGGTTCTTACGTGCATAGAATCGAGTTAGGGTTTCGTTCTTCTAGAGGGTCCACCGCATTACTTGCACGATATTTGAATGTTCTTTAACTATGAAAAAATCCAACTCTTGAAAATTTTCCGGTAAGGGTTAAAGTGGGTATTTGATATCCGATCGAACTTTTTAACACCGTCTAAAATAACCCGAAAACAAACTAGAATTACGAATACGAAATACTCCGAATTGCCTTTGTAAAAAGATAACATCACATGCAAATTTAGCAAAAACAAACAACACCTGAAATACCAAACCCAGAGACTGGAACACAACACAAATTTCAACCCTAAACTCTACCAAAAAACCGAGCAGGCCAGATTTCTTGCTCATGTGGCCGGCGAAAATCCGAGGTCTGGGGTTGAATTTTATACTGTGTTCATCTTGTATCTCATACAACATTCTGCAACTGTTTAAAAAAAAATTTGACTCTCAGAAAATTTCGTCAGAAACTAGGGTTTACATTCGGGTGTTTCGGAGTTGTTTCGGTTTCGTAATCCTACATTATCCGTGTAATTCTCTAGTTAGGCTCTGATACCACTGTAGGGTTCCTAAGCACGACAACAAGGTTTCGGGTAGTATCATCCATGCCAAGTTAAAATTTTGCTATGCTTAAACAACCCTAAACAAGATCTATAACTAGAGAATCATGCAGAATCGAAATGCAAACTACTTTACATCTAAGTAATTAAAGATTACAACCATTGTAGTCCGTTCCTTCGCTTCATAAGCTCCAAGTTGTAGTCCCTTCACTGCGATCATCAAGCTCCCGGACTCTTGAGAGGCTTCACACGGGGTATGATGCATGCGAGCTAAAAGTATTCAAAGTCTACGATGATTTGCTTCGAGGAAACACGAACTCAAGTTATGACTTCACTGATATGGAATTAGTGAAGCTAACAGACTAAACTATATGGCTGGTATAGAAGAGGATGATGAAATAGGAATTTTGCTCTCTTTAGTTTTCTTTTTCTCACAATCTTTCATCACCAAGAAAAAAGCTAGCAAGCTTTTTGAGGAAGAAGAAAATGAAATGATGAATGAATAATTGTGTTGAGGTTAAAAATGCAACCATGGGTTAGTATCATGGCTTAACCCTTATAGAGAATAGACCATGATTAGTGATTAGGGTTAGGTTAATAAATATCTTAGAAAATATCAAAAGGGTGGACAAAGTCGACAAGAAAAATATCCTAGAAATATCTACACAATTTGAATTATCTAAAATGAATATAAATACAACCATTATCACAAATCATGGTGTGATCCCCATAAACCCTAGTTGCATGTATAACCTAGCATGTTCCAATTATACATATCACACATATATAATTTTGTAACAAAAGAAAAGAATACAATAAACATATATCACATATATGTTAAATGTATTCATAATGAGAAAATGAAATACTTAATTAAGCATATATTAGTTAATGCAATTTAATATATCAAATATATAATTATACATTAAATTATCGAATCAACACTTGATCCGATAATCCGACTATATCACATATAACCGACTAATATAAAATGTATCATTTCATCGAATCAACACTTGATCCGATGTTCTGGCTATATCACATATAACCGGCCGATATCACATATCGCGAGAATAGAATACGGTATCATATACACGTATCAATCTCGGTCCCGCACATATCACATATGTACTCCTACTCCATTTTGCCTGAGCCGGAAACCTCTGTGTGGGACTCTAAAGACTCGTCAATACGCCGGTAGTAGGTGATGATTATATCAAACGCCCACAAGCTGCAAGCGGTTAGCTAAACGTAACGGCCACCCGGGTATTGAGCGATCAGAAGATCAACAAGCAAGCTTGTACATACTTCTGTGAATTCAATCAGTAACACTACCATACAGTCCGGTCTCTTCGTCTGATATGTCACATATCCAGTCTAGGGGTGGTGAACGTCAGACCCCAGTAACCGATAAGTCATGCCGATGTGAGGCTCATAACGGGTCGAGAAACTACTGATAACACTTACCAGTAGATCTCCATATCAGCCCTGGTCAGGGACTTCCAGTTATAGCCAATTGAACACAGCGCAACATTAACCCCCAATACCGGGAGAGACGAAACCCCTCCTATCGCTCATTGCCTCCATGTGATTTGGGATCGTACCAAAAAGCCACCGTTTTGCACGTTCTCATGAACGTGGTAAGATGGAAATCAAAGCACAATAGGAATCACACAAGACTCTATGACGATCTCGGGTCTAGAGACTAACCTGTACCAGTGTCACCAGAGAACTGCTATCTGACGATGTGTATAATACCAGCTAGGAATTCTCGGCGAGTCCGTTCAGTGTACCCAGTCTCCACTGAGCACCCGTATACCATCTTTGATGTCAAACACCAATGGATGTAGGATCATCCATCGCCCATCATATGGGTCAAGAAGCGTATACTAGTCTACTCTGGAGTATCGATGCCCTGTTTCGATACACCCACGACTAGGAACAATTATAGGATGTACTTTTGGACTACCCTAGCCCTATTAGTATGATCTCCATCGTAGCCCTAGTAGTCAAGACACATCCTAAGGGCTTTATCAACACGTGAGAGCAAGACAGTAACACAATACAAGTCAACATGTTAAGACAAAGTGCAACCAGATAACATACTATCATATCGATCAAGAAAGTCCTCTATATATATATCCAAGCATCTACTATAATATACATCATATGTACAATAATGACCTCTAGGGCATATACATAACTAACACCCAAAGAGCTCAACACTTGAGCGGAGTTTAAAAATCACTCAGAATACGCCACAACACCTATGGACCAACCGTAGAAGGGTTAACCCTTACCTCACCTATGGCGCCACGGAACTACCACAAACCCTAGGGTTTGGTGGCGGTTCCGGCAGTCATAGAATCAAGTTAGGGTTTCATTCTTCTAGAGGTTCCATAGAAAACACCTGCATGATTTTCTGAAGATTTTAAACACGGAAACTCCAACTCTTGGAAAATTTCCAGTAAGGAAAAAATTGGGTTATTGATATCCGTTCGAACTTTTTAACGTCATCTAAATCACCCGAAACGATATTAGAATTACGACTACGAAACACTCCGAATTGCCTTTACTTAAAGATAACATTACATGCACTTTCTGTAAAAACAAGCAACACCTGAAACACCAAAACCCAGAGACTGGAACACAGACCCAAAACGAACCCAAGATGAGTCTAGAAAACCGGTGGGGCTGGTCCTGTAGCAACATGTGGCCGGTCCAAATCCGGCGATAGGAGCTCATTTTCGTCTGGTGTTCATGTTACATCTCATGCAACATTCTGCGACTGCTTAAAAAAATTTTAGACACTCTGAAAATTTCGACAAAAACTTGGTTTTTGTTTTGAGTGTTTCGGAGTTCTTTCGGTTTCGTAATTCTACACACATCGTCTAATTCTCTAGCATGGCTTTGATACCACTGCAGGGTTCCCTAAGGTCGTCTCTGGGTTTCTGGAGGCATCGACAATGCCGTTTTCAAAAAAAGGCGCACCTTGAATCTTAACTAAAGAATTAGACAAAACTAGAATGTAAACATCTTTACATCTAAGTGAACAAGGAATACAACCTTTGTAGACCGGTCCTTCATTTCAATAGCTCCATATAGCAGTCCCTTCGCTCCAAGTAGTGAACTCCCGGACTCTAGAAAGGCTCCACAAGATGAAAGGAACAAACTTGCTTGAAATCTTCGAGGCCGAAGATAATCTACGCCGAGGAGACACTAACTCAAGCTATCTCTTCACTAATTGTGAAGCAAATAAGCTAAAATAAATGGATAATCTAGTGTAGGTTGATGAAGTAGGAATTTTGCTCACTTTAAAAATATTTTTCTCACTCATTTTCTTTACCTCCCAAAAAGCTAGAGAGCTTGAGGAAGGAGATGAAGAAAAGCAACCATGGAGAAAGTCAAGTGAAGAATGAATCAAGTGGTGAGAATAGCAACCATTGGTGAGATAATATCTCATACTAACTCATGTAGAGACTAAACCATGACTAATCTTAATGGTTGGGTTAATAAATATCTCAAGTAAAACAAAATTAGTGGACTTGTCAATGGTTCTACAAGCTTCCATAAGCTTCAACCATCTGACTAATTTCCAACTAATTTGATTTACTTTAAATAAATAAAACCTTACATTATAAGCATGGCATGAGTCTCATACACCAATGTTGCATGTAGCAACAAGCATGACACAATAATATATATCACGTATATATTAAGTGTACAAACTAGTGAGAAAAAGAAATGCTTAAGTGAGCAAATATTAGCTAATGTAAGTTAATATATCAAATATAGAATTATACATTAAATTATTAAATTAACACTTGATTTAATAATTCAGCTATATCACATACAACCGACTAATATCAAATGTATCAATTTATCGAATCAACACTTGATCCGATAATCCGGCTATATCACATATAACCGTCCGATATCACATATCGCGAGAATAGAATACGGTATCACATACTCGTATTAATCTCGGTCCCGCACATATCACATATGTGCTCCTACTTCGTTTCGCCTGAGCCAGGAATCCTCTGTGTAGAACTCTAAAGGCCCGTCAATATGCCGGCAATAGGTGGTGATCATATCAGTCACCCACAAGCCGCAAGCGGTCTGCTAAACGTAACGGCCACCTGGGTATTAAGTGACCAGAAGATCAACAAGCAAGTCTGATTATACTCCTGCGAATCCAATAAGTAACACTACTGTACAGTCCGGTCTCTTCGTCAGATATGTCGCATATCAGAGCCTGGGGGTGGTAAACGTTAGACCCCAATAACCTGATAAGTCATGCCGATGTGAGGCCCATAACGGTTCGAAAAACTACTAATAACACTTACCAGTAGATCTCAGCAACCATGGCCAGGGATTTCCTGTTATGGCCAATCGAGTATAGCGCAACATCAACCCCCAATACCGGGAGAGACGAAATCCCCTCATATCGCTCATTGCCTCCATATGACTCGGGACTGTACCCCAAAACCACCGTTTTACACGATCTCTTGAACATAGTAAGGTGGAAATCCAAGCACAGTGGGAATCACACAAGACTCTATGACGATCTCGGGTCTACAGACTAATCTGTACCAGTGTCACCAGAAAACTGCTATCTGACGTGAGGTATAATACCATCTAGGAGTTCTCGACGAGTCCGTCCAGTGTACCCAGTCTTCACTGAGCACCCATATACCTTCTCTGATGTCAAACACCAATGGATGTGAGATCATCCATCGCCCATCATATGGGTCGAGAAGCGTATACGCTGGTCTACTCTGAAATATCGATGTCCCGTCTCGATACTCCCACGACTAGGAACAATTGAAGAATGTAGTTACCGACTACTCTTGCCCCAGTAGTATGATTTGCATCATAGTCCCGGTAGTCAAGTACTCATTCTAAGGGCTTTATCAATATGTAACAGAGAGACAAAAAGTGTACATGTTAAGATAAAGAGCAATCAAATAGCATACTATCATGTCGAGCAAAAAAAGTCCTCCCTATATATGTCCAAGCATCCACTATAATATACATCACATGTATAATAATGGCCTCTAGGGCATACATATAACTAAGAGGAGGAAGACATCTAACCTGATTCAAGGAAAGGGTTTTGCCGGGGAAAATTCAGCGGAGGATTCGACCTAAGCGGAGGTGCGTCAGGCAATCTTCAAATGACGAGAGACAACTAAGGCAAAGTGTTGGCCCTGGGATGGCCCCTCCTATTTATACACTCCAAAGAGCATCCTACGGCCTAAATCAATTCCCGCCAAAACGAAGCGCCGCACCTAGCGGCCGTCGAGGCTCCACGCGGCGATCGGCCATTGAAAACATCCCCTCGAGGTAGGATTCGGTGACAGCCCCTTACGTCCTGCCAACCAATTTTGGGTACGTGGCGTGTAGCCTAACCGACGATCAAGCGAATGGCGCTCCCTCTTTAAAAGCGCAATCATTTCACCAATCCGCTGATGTCACCGAAGATACGTGCGGTAACCGAGGCGTTCCATGAGCCGCCACGTAGGCCTAATGATCCGAGAAGAGTAGCCACCAAATGTCCCGCCGTCGTCAGACGGTCCGGAAATCTTAGGCCGAACCGTTAAGAACCGGGCTTACCATTCTCGACCCAGACCCACAAATAGGTCAGGGCGAGAGTGGGGGGCCAGTGATAAGGCTCATGAATGGGAATTCCCCACATTACGACACGTAGCAGATGACTTTTCGTCCACGTAAACCCACTTGGCTCCTGGTGGCTGCGGAAGTAGAATCAATATGGTGCATTGGGGACTTTCCTCGGCCTCGAGCAATCCAGCAGCCGAGCTTACACCCCCTTTGCTTGTCTCCGAGCTATTGCAGGACTGAGCTTTCTCGGCCTCCCGGCTCGTCTCCGAGCCATCCACCGAGCTGCGTTTTCTCGGCTTCCCCGATCAACCGAGAGCGCGAAGCCCAAGCGACCCCGCCACGGCTCCGTGTATCTCGCCACAACGAGATATCTGCCACCCCAAGTTCCGCATCCCACGCTGGCACGTCCCTTCATTAATGAGTGTATCTCTCCATTAAGGACGGATCCCGCCATCGACGCGGGCGTAACGCAGGGACGCAACGAATGGCAAGGATCTCGCGCCGGCTCGCTCCATGCGACCACTATATAAATCACTCTTTCAGACGACTCAGGTAACTCGGACTCATTCTAATACGCCGCTACACTGCTCTTATTCCACGGTACTAACTTGATCGTCAGAGGGTCCTACGGTAGTTTTCCATTTCGGGACTTCCCTTGCAAGTAGCTCGGCGTCAACAACATCCAACAACCCATTAAAATCCACACAACAATTCCCGTACCTAATCTCAACCGCTCGCAGCCAGATCGACGGAGGACAACATCTAAAGGAGATTCCGACCTCCATCACAGAGATTCTGGTTTAGTTTTGCCTGCTTGGCCTACGTTAAAATTGGAGTTTTCTCAAAATTTAGGACCCTTCGAAAACGTAGCTTATGAAATCAATCTTTCCTTTCATTTACTTTTATTGCCATTAGGGGACCAAAAATGTTTGAAGTAAATAATAAAAATTGATATGACTAATTTCATAACAAAATGCTAGGGGAAAACAAAATCCACAATGACAAAAAAGCCCCTGATGTCGTCACGAATTCTCCGCACCTTTCGCTCTATATAACATTGAGTGGCTGCTTTTCTCTCTCTACCCCGCGCTTCTCTTCCTCGCTAAGAAACCCAACGAATTTACAATCGTGCCCCTAGGGTTTTTCAAATCCCAGGTTCGTTCGATAACTGATGCAAAATCCAAAATTTTCTTTCTTCGTTTCTTATTTTGGTTCTTAATTCCGCTGCCTTTTCTTTATGCAGCTGAATAATTGATTCAGATATGAATTTTAACCAAGTTCTTCGATTTTTGATGGAGATTTTCCCACAGGTATTAAATTTTTCGTCACCGTCATTTAATTGTTCCGTTTTGATCCAAAAACTAGATTTATTGAGTTTATTGAGCAAATTATATCTATTGATGTGTTGTTAAAAAAAACATTTTCTCCCTCGTTCATGTCCATGCTCGTGGAGAAAATTTTGAAGGGATTTTAAGGCAGTTATTACTTTCTTAAGGATAGGGCTTTGTAGCAAGATGTCATCTTTGCATGTAAAATTCTTCTAGTACTAATATGTGGGTACAGATATGATATGGACATGGCAATTGTAAAATCATGACATGGACTATACACGTACATATTTATGGAAATATTCATGTGATTGGATTGCATTTGGAAAGGCTTAAAGTGTGTAGCTTGTGCTAAAAGGTACTATATATGAATATATAATTGTCCGGCTCGCAATCTTTTTAACAAGTGAGTTATTTGGAGATATAAAATTGTTATGTCGAATACGGTCAGGAAAAATCTAATGAATTAGTTTTGTATACCAGGTGGATCATCGTATTGTAAGAGCCGTTGTGATTGAGCACTTGGATGATGTTGACGCCGCAGTTGAATTTATTGTAGATCAAGTTTTACCATCTTTAAGTGGGCCATCTGATGGATCTCACACTATTCTTCGCGAGGAATCCAATGAGGGTAAGATTGCTTTCTCCTCTTATTGTAATTCATTATTTTCTTTGAATTTTGTACGCATAAGAACAGTTTGGTCCATTCATGTTTCCTTTTGCTAACCGCACATGCACGCGCACTAACAAACAAACAAAGTAAAAGGGAAGAAAAGTTAGTTCCACAAAACACTGTTACATTGTTACTTACTCCATTTAGCACTTGTACCCTCTGAAGTGATTAATAAGCGCCAAAGCACCATCTGCTTATCAACGAAGACCCTAAAAAACACTTACATTATACTCTAGATAACATAATCAACCACTATGGTTGAATTAGACAATCATTTGTGTTGTTTAGAGTTGAATGTTAGTGATTTTAAGAGCTTTTGTTGATTAGCAAAAGGGGTGCTGATGAATCACTCGAGAGGGTACATGTGATATATTGTTGGGGAGTTCGATCCCCTCATCGTCATCAAGAACACAAGCTAACAATCACAATTGAATACAAGGAAGAACAGCTCACCGGATATATCGGATTCGACCTAAGCCTGCCTACATCTGCAGATTGGATTTCCATTATAAGAAAGATGACATTCAAGCTACTCTCACTCTCACATCCAACATCATCTCTCTCATTTCGCACCCCCTCTTGTTCTCCTCAAGAGAGGGAGGCCGCACAAGCCCTAACCAGACGGTATTTTTTGGCCCGCAGCTCTACTTGTTACATAGCGCAACTACTCACATAATAGTCATATAGTTTTACAACCCTTCATCGCATTTTGGTAGCCCACAGCGATAGATGACCCAGTCAAAAAAGGCCCAAGTCCAACCTGCTTCCTGTGGTCCAACCGATTGCATCTACGTATGCAAACCGGTACGAGACTATCCTAACATATATGGGGTGAAGTGGTGAACAAGGGAAGAGGGGGTTGTGCCAATAACCAAAAAAAAATAACAGAAACAAAAAACACATCCACTCACACGAAGAAGAAGAAGAAGAAGAAGAAGATAAACAAAAACAAAAAATTAACAAAAAGACATGTTTATGTAAGTATGCATATGTGTACAGATGTGAATGTAATACTAGTCTGCCAATTTTGTTCATCTTACGGCTAACAACCATAACATGCTAAAGTGCAGCTCGGTTGAGAGATCAGAAGATTAATAATCAAGGAGCTGAAGCAGTACAACCAGAATCAGTAGCTCATGGAACTGTCATTTTCAGTGATTCTGCTGCTTACACGTCAGCCTCTACTGGAGAAGCAGAAGAAACTGATAGAGGACAAGCTGACAAAACTATTGTTGATGTCGAAATCAATAATGGTGATTCTTCATTGTTGATTCTTGAAGAACCAGGCTTCTGTTATGGCTCTCTGGTGACTGATGTCAAGAGTTCCGTAAGTGAATGTGAAGAAGTGTCTAGGTGGTCAGTTGAGTCTGCTGACACGGTATCAGTTGTGTTGGAATCTGCTCATGATATGCCATCGTCTGTTAATGAGAAACAAATGGGTTTGGGCTTGGAATTTACTTTTGAAATGCCATCGCCTGTTAATGATAAACAAATGGATTTGGGCGGCTGTGAATTTGAAGTACCAATGGAGCATGAATCTGAAGTGCTGAAGGATAGCAATGGTGCTTTTGGTAACAATGAAGATAGTACCGAGCATTTGCCAGAGAAGTGTTCTGAAGTGTTGGCCTGTGATATTGGGGTGATTTTACCTGAAGAAAATAATAAACTCATGATTCCACATACCATTGGTCACATTGATCTTCTTGAAGATTGCATCACAGATGCAAAAAATAACATGGTACAATTACTGCAATTCGGTTTAATTCTATTCCATGCAGTCGATTTTTCTTTTTCCTCTTCCTTTTTTCCCTTTTTCCCGATGAAGAACTTTCTTTAAGTACCTATGTGTCACTTTTAATGTAAAAGAAATCTATGTATAATTGTGGAGCTCAGGTTAGGTGGTCTGTACAAGTACGACTCTTATCATCAGTATTCAGTGTGATAATTTTCTTACATTTTTCTCTTTGAATTTTTATTAGAATGTAACTTCCTTTTGACTTAAACTAGCAAGAACACGTTACGCGTGGGGTCGAGTTAATGTGATCAAGATATTTTTGGATATATTAAATATGTAATTAAGAAAATAATATATAAATTAGAAATGTATATGGAAAATTTATATGGATACAGACCACAAAGAGGAAGGCAATAGGCATTTTAATTAATACGTAAATTTATTAGAAAAATGTTAATAAAAACTTTAGATTTTGTTCCTTTTTGTTTTTCATTATATTCCAACAAATCATTTCTCTCTCTCTCTCACACACACACACCAATGTAAAGGGATTAACATAGATTATCAAGTAGGCTTGTAATTGTTTGGTTGATGGTGTTTTTTTTTTTTGGGATGTGACCCCTTTGGGGATCAAATTGGCGACCTCTCACTTTGGTTGCTGGGGTTGGTCCAATATGAAAAGTGTTGGTCAAAACAAAAAAAAAATTGTGGTTCCTAATTCTATGATCTCTTGTTATTGGACAACCTATCTCATGTTAATCTATTTTTTTATTCTTGCTCTCCATTTCATTTTAAATCAACTTATTTCATTTCTTTCCTTTTATATTCATATGGATCATTTGCTAATGCACGTCCAAGACTGTTTAAAGTTTATTTCCATTCAAAAAAATATTCATAAATTTCCATCTAAAAATATGAAATCAATATTATGTGGAAATTAATTATCAAGGGCAAGTACACATTTGAAATGCTAACAATCAGCAGCTAAGAGAGGGAAAATTCGCTTCAATTACGTGGAATTGAAAAATACATGATACCCGTACCCAAACCTGATTCAATTTTTAGGATGCCAAAATTGAACAAGGGCAAATAGTTCTTCAATTAGGCAAGAGATGTAAAATGTAACAAACAACTGATTAGCCAAGAGGAAAAGAAAATATGAGACTTGTTTTATGATAACATCCTACTTTTCAACCCGTTCAAACAAAAGCAATGATACTTCAACATCGAGAATGAAATTATCGACAATTCAACTTCAAAAATAATATTTGATAAAATCTAATTAGCCAAACTAATTTCTGATAAATCAAAAGGGAGATTCTTCTTCCCTAAACAAAACAGCCCAACCTAAACAAAAAAAACTACCAAAAATATTCAAATCCAACTTTCTCCTTGTAGATCTGAAATCTAGCTCTTAAAAACACCAAATTTATTATTCTCTTTCTTCTTTCTCCTTCTTTATCTTTTCTTTTCTTTGCCTTACCTTTTTGCCATTTCCCATCTCTAGCTCATTATAGGGAGGAAATGAGATGGGTTTTTTTGGAACTGATGAGATGGGGTTTGTCCTGTACTGAGGAAGAAGATAGGGAGAGTTCCTCACATGGTGGGTGGGTGTATGGAGGGGTAAAAATGGAAGAAAAAATAGTGCATTTGCAAAAGATTCCATTTTGCAACTCCACTTTGTATTATGTTAGACATACATGTGAAGAAGGCGATAAATTTCCACTGTCATGACTTGTGTTATTCCCAGTTGGGTTCTTTTACTAATTATTCTCAAGCAAGTTCTGATGTCTTCTTTTTAACATGCTTAGAAAACCTTAGCGTCTGAGGTGGAATCAGTTGTTAATATGATGGAAAAGGCAGAATCACTCGAGGAGAGGGCCAAACAAGCTAAAGAAGAAGCTTCTTCGGCTGGTCAGGATATTTATGTGAAGGTGGAGGAACTCAAACAGATTGCGCTGCATGCAAAGCAAGCAAATGATTTGGTAGTAATTTTCATGATTATAATTTTCCTGTTTTATTAGTTTCCAAGAAGCAAACTTTTATGTAGAATTTCTTTTGGCAGCAAGCTGGAGAGGTATATGGTGAGAAAGCAATCCTAGCAACTGAAGCTCGAGAGCTTCAGTATCGGCTTCTCAGTTTGTCAGACGAAGGAAAATTATCTATTTTAGTCATCGAGGAGGTGCAAACCTATATTACATACATACATAAATTATTATTATTATTATTATTATTATTCATGTGCTTTGAGATCTTCTCTATCCGCAACGCCTGTCTTTTTGATTGTGTGAATTGGAATTCCGTAGGATTCGTTTATTTCCAATGCATGATATTCATTTCACATTGACCGTCCAGCTTTAAACATTTGGAAATTATTAAATGTTCTCACAAACCTCACACAAGGATGGGCATTCATATCCACATACAAATACTGTATATATTTAAGTTTGAGTGTAACTAGTTCATCTGTAAGGTATGTAACCTTAAATGGATTACAAAATGATATATGATCTGATGTAGTATCACCTCGTAGTAATTTATGCAAGTTTCAATGAACTCGTATTATATGAGTGGTTTAGTTCTACAGGTGCAAAGGTGCCTGTGGTGGATGCCATTAATGCAATACTGTTTGGTGGATTATAATTGTCCCCCCGCATAAATAACGGTCTTGTTTAGCATTTCATAACTAGATTCTTAAGTCGGTGTTTAACTAAAAGTGAAATCTTTTTGCCCTACCATGTACTAAATTGAAATCTCTGTGTTCCTTGTACGATGTACTAGATTCAAGAAACTATCGAAGCGCTTCTAGCTGCTGCAAAGGATAAAATTGCAGCAGCTGAGCAGGAGAAGCTAGATAAGGAAGGATTGGCTCTAAAGGCTTTGAAAGAACAGGAAGCGTTTATGGAAACCATAGTGCAGGAGTCGAAGAAACTGCAAGAGCAAGCTGAGGAAAATGAAAAGGTAAACTTGCGCTATCATATGCACATGACATAAATTAGTTTGTAAATTATTTTATAACTCTTGCACTTGATAAAGGTATTGATTTCTGATTTTCACTGTGCATCAGTTGAGGGAATTCTTGATGGACCGTGGTCGGGTTGTAGATACTTTGCAGTAAGTTTCTATCTTACCTTCCGTTTACATTTGTTTTACAGTTTTTTGTTTGCGCCTGTAATCTCCAATTAGTTTTCCTATTTTCATCAAGGTCTTAAATATCCGTATGCCTTTATTTGCATTATTTGTACTAAGATTTTGCGTCTCTGTTAAGTATTAGGAAAAAGTCAAAATGCCAAAGATTATTTTCCTATCGATAATTTAGTGTATGGAGAAATATAAATATGTTCACAACTTTAAATTTATAAATATTTATCTTGTATTGATAAAATTTCAAAACATAATACTAATATTTCAATCTAAATATTATTTGCGGTGGTCTTTTTATGTGAAGTACTTGTACTGAAAGTTTTTATTGGTTGTTTATATATATTTTTTAATCACTGAAATGTTAACTGACTTACAAAATTAGGTTTTTGGGGATGCATCATTTACATATTTTGATCAGAGTATTTTATAAATTTACAAAATTCTAATATGTGCGCGCGCGTGCCATACCAAGTGTCACTTCCAAAATACCTTTTTTTTGTCTCCTTTCCTTGGAATGCCTTGTGGCGTTTTATTCATGTTGCTCGTAATTCGTAAAACCAATTTAAGTTCCCAGATTGCAATCCCTAATGGTTTGCATTATTATTGTGTAGATATATATGAAGTATGAAAAAGTTCAATCTGTTTTCTATGCAGAGGAGAAATTGCTGTTATACACGAGGATGTGATGTCTCTTAAAAAGAGAGTCGATGAGGGTGCATCACTCAAGGGATCACTGCTAATGTCAACTTACAGCTCGGCCTCTTCCTCTTTCAGTAACAAAAGCATGACTTCAACAGATGGACTCCGCATACGTACAGAATCAGATGAGAATGCTAGAAAGAGCAGCGGAGATCGATCAACAAACCAAGAGCAACAGCACATCGTTACTGCCAGAGCCATTGAAGAGGCTAATTTGAACGGCAAGCAAAAGCCTACTTTTGATGACGATTGGGAAATATTTGGCTAGGACGCCTGCCCATTCTTCTGAAACGTATCTAGCTAGACATCATGATTAAAAGTTGGTTATTTTTTGCTTGTGAATATATATTTTCTTTCTGCAATTTAAATATACTTGTTACTTTGGAAAATCTTTGCTTGGCCCTGCTGTGTTTAAGTACATATGTTTAACTCACGTAATGGATTGATTATTGGCTTTGTCAATTATCAGTTTGTTGTTTTATCAGATAAATGGCTTGCTAATTATCAGGTGGTTGTATTATTACCTTTAAGCATTTAAGTGAAACCACCTGTCTAGCTCAATATTTCTTCACAAATTTATTTTTGTCGAGGGGCAATGCTGAACACTGCTCCCTTTCGAAGACTGATATTTAAACTGGTAAACCTTACATCCTCATTAAAATTGCAATGGAGTTCAATCTTCAATGATTCATACCTCAGCACTGGAAAAGCGTAAGGATACATGATCTTAATTTTATCCATAAACAAAATACAGACAGAGTTAAAAAGATAATTTAAATAGAAGCGATCTTGCATATTTGCTCAAGCCTCATAGTGGACTTCGAACAAATCTCAAATAATCTTCGTCATCACCAATTCATCTGATTTAAAATACATACAGGGTCTACATATCTACATACAGAGGTTTAACCGAAAAACCCAAACCCAAACCCAAACCCAAACCCGTCTTTAACTTGACACAAAACACGTACACAAATACTCGAGACAGCTGAACCGGGGCTCGCAAAACAAACGAAAAGGTACATCTCCACATAAAACAAATGTAGGAACAGCAGCACATAAACAAAGCAACTTTGTGGTAGTGTGTACAAGGCAGATGCTGAGGCACCTATATTTCTCCAAGTGCTTTCTTAATATCTTTCTGCAAAATACATTAGGAATAAGAGAACATGAGAACGTTACGAGTAAAATTGACGAGAGAGATTATATGAAATGCATAAGGGGAAGACAAAACCGACAACGTGCCTCAAATGACAATGGATCTTTTGTCGATCCATAACGAGCAATAGGTTTGCCATTCCTGTCTGCTAAAAACTTTGTGAAGTTCCACTTGATTCTGTTCCCCCAAAAACCAGGTTGGCTTGCTTTAAGGAATTTATATATCGGTGCAGTGTCTGGACCATTTACCCGAACCTACAAAACAAACCTCATAAAACTAATCATATGCATTAATTTGTAGGAGCTTCTGCTGTGGCTGTACTTGGTTCAAAAAATAAAAAAAGGAAAACATTGGAGACCGGCTGAATGTTTTACAGTGGACGTTACAAGAATCTTTGATTCCATCTTCTGGGTCAGTTACATGAATACTTTCTTCCGTCTCAATTTAATTAACAATTAACAATTTAATATTTTAAAAAATAAAATTGATAGTTTAACAGAAGATAACAAACATATCTCATGCTTAGACTATTCTAGAAGTGGAATGCCTTTACCTTTTGGAATATTGGGTATTCAGCCTGGTATCTGGTACAGGCAAAATCCTTTGCCTCCAGGCTCGTCCCAGGTTCTTGGCGCATGAATTGATTGCATGGAAAGGCTAAAATCTCAAAATCTGAACGTAATCAATAAAAGTAGCATCAGGTGAATTCTCATATATAAATACCCAGGTGCAAAATGCATGATCGCTAAACTTGCAAGTGGGTGCTATATATGGGTATCAAGTAGCAGTCTAGCCTTCAGAAAGTTTAACAAGCTTGGAGGAAATCCGATGGAAATATTGCATAAAGTGGGTGCTTGGTACATGGTAGTGGTAATCTAGGGGGAAATCCTTGATCCCCATGGAAAATCTCCATCCTTGTTTGGACGCAAAAAATATTCCGGGAAATTTAGGATCCCCACCAGGCATAAGACGCTCTTGAATCGTGGGAATCATATTCCCATTCAAGTTGGTGTCTATCCATAAACTCCCTCCAAATATTCCGCCTTTTTCACTTCTTATTTTGGCGTATTCATGCATCTGAAAGAAACAGAAAAGAATGCTTTTTCTTTTCTCGCGGTCGCTCCCTCACAAGCAAGATATCAACCTTCTCTCGCTCTCTCTAATCATGTTTAATCTTGATCAAATATTATTGTTCATTACATGCGATGGAAATTTTTGATGTTCTCATGCATATGCATAGCTATTCTTATTTGATACAGTAATTGGTATGACGTAATAAAATTAACAAAGTTGGATATGTTGTAATGCTTCGAAGTTCTTAGCCTTGATGTTAAATCTAGATTTATTTCAGTTATTTACATGAGTTTACTTCATTTACTTGTATATATCTATTTGTATTACGGTATAAATTTATTGTAGTTTAACATTTTTAATATTTCACCAAAGGATCAAGCTATGGAAATCATTAAATCTTGAATTATTTGTACACTACAGATGTTTAGATGATATTAAAGAGTTCTAAATCTTTTGAGAATTATTATTAATAGCATAGAAAATATAGCTTCCTTATTTTGTCACACCAAAAATAAAATAGTTACATCCTTTTTATGTTGAGAACCATCTTCTATTAACCTCTCAAGAAATTCTAGAGAGGAAAAAAAGAGTTGGCCGGCAAATTTAAGTAAATTGCATTCATAATGCATTAAACTTGTTTCTCTTTTTAAATAACATATCAAGCTTAAACTCGATTTTATGGTCAATTGTGATCACTGCACTATTCATGTACGGTAAGTTTGTCTCGAGCAACGATTATTTTATGATAATACTAGTTGATAAATCTTTTATCACTTTCAAGCTAGAAGCTCAAGTGCATAGTTCCTAAAATTAATTTTAGTTTAACTAAGAAGAACAAAAAAACATAGACTAAGAAGAATATATTATCTAATAAGAATACATCGTTTTTGTGCTTTCTTAAGTAGGAGTATTTATGTGCTTGTATTATAGTTAACTTGCGAGCGGTTTGATTAATTGGGTCGTCTTTTGATTAGATTTTTGCATACAATGATTATTGCAATTTTCTCTATTATATAATGTATTTTTATTTCAAATATTTACTACTTTTTCTATAAGGATCAAATGATTGAACTTTACATACATTTATTTCTTGCAATTTTTGATGATTTGTTTGGATATGAAAACAAAAACAGTTGTAATACTAGTAATAATTGCTTGCATGAAATACAATAGCCTTGTTAGTACGAGAAGCGCTGACCGGAGAACATTTGCTAGACAAGTTATTAGATTAGTTCAATTAAGAAGGATATATATGATTTGGATTTAGCTTGCAGTAAGAATACGCGCATGCATTTACCAACTTATAATATATCCGACTTACTTCAAATCCTTGGTAAAACTTATCCAAAAAATTGTGCATAGAAAAGATAGCCGTAAAATTTCTACAAATCTGGGCTCAAGGTGTAAAACATAGGGCCATAAAGAAGTAATTTGTTAGGTCAGTTGAACAATAAAAAGACAATTTCATACTATTTTAAACTGGATGCTGCGTCTATAAAATTAGGTGCACAAGAAACATAAACTATCCTATGAGGACTCCACATACGATAAAATTATTTGGAAGCACTTGTAAGCACTTATATCAAGCTGCATGTACCTATTATTCATCATCAAAGCCCTCTCCCATTATATAGGGTTTGTTATGAAGCAAATCTTCGGTAAGGATTTGACAAAGTTTTACGACCGGCCGTCGACCTGACGCCAATCCTCTCCAAGTGCGTGCAAAATTTCTGTTTTAAAAACATTATAACAAGAGAGGGGCTTGTCATAGTCTGATGGTCATTAGATGACCAGTTAGCATTCTTTAACCTCTCATTGACTATGGAAAAATTGCATGTACCTATTATTGACCAGTCTAGATACAGGACACAAAACGTCAATAAAGCAACCGCTATAAATGTTATAGAAAGTTATTTTGACGCTTCGGAAGGTAGGCATACAATTCTAAGAGTCAACTCCTATTATATATAAAGATACAATGTCAATTTATTTCAGTTAATATTTTGTTATATAATACCATTAAAAGAGAGATACCAAAAGATATATTTTAAGAAAGTTTGATTGAATAAGTAAACATAGAGTTGGAAAATGACAACATAATTTATGTTGAGAGCTCTGTTAAATGGACAAATCGAAAGGATAGCTTGACCCAAAAAATTTAAAATTTACGAAATCGTTATATTTTTACCTTCTCCAAGTAACTTTTTACTAAATATTTTTCATTTTATTTGTGTATTTTGGTAGCACATCAAACTATTTGCATATCAACTTTATCATTTTAACATATTATCGATCGTCCTTTTAATTACCTTCTTATCAATTCTCATTTTATGAGATAAGAGGATGTTTATTTCTCATCAATTTTTTTTTCTATTTTACTAATGATAATATTTAATGTCATTATATAAACTTTATTTAGGTATGGAAACATGATGTCAAGCAAGGTCAAGTCTAAGAATATTTGGACTAAAACATAAGAAAAAAATTAGTCAAGTGTTTATTGGAGTTAGCTTCTTCGGGTTGTCGAAGAGGTGATAATGGGGCATTTAAGGGTACCTGACAAAACTTTAGATATGAATGAATGAGAAGATTCTAGGAACCGACATCAAAAGAAATCCTTTTATTGATTCTAGAATCAAGTTATGGAAAAAGCAATACGATGCTAAATCTGAAGCGTTGGAACACTCTGGCTTCACATTTTGATGCAATGACACAAAAAAGTATATTAAATGCAAAAATAATATTTTCAAGGATTGGGTGAAGGTAATATTATTTATAATCTCATATTGCATTTTTATAACATTTATATTTAACTAATTAAAAATTCTTTGATCTTTGCTGACTCATTCCCAGATGCACGTTTAAAAGGAAAATATTTAATTAAAGAGAGATTTTGACTACTATTTTAGAAAGGATCATGCTAAAGGAGCCGATGCAGAAGCATCTACAAGTGCGGCAGTGATCAACAAAAAGCATGTTGTGGAAACTCAGATGAAGACAAAGGGTATATGATATAGCTATGATCATGTAGTTCCCATGTCGCTAACTAACCAATTAACATCCTAAACATCACAAACAAAGCAACCGGAAGCCAAAAGATCTAGAAGAAAAAGTAAGAACATTGAAATGGAGCGATATGCCAAATCTTGACTAATCTTAATGAATCAAAGACACAAGCCGTAATTGTTTGCAAGGATAACAAAAAGAGTGGTGAAATATTAGTAGATTGTTTTTCAAGATTAGCTATTGATATTGAAAAGAAAAAGAGAGTAACAAAAAAGTTTTGAAGTTAGAAGACCTAAGCATCACACAGCTTATTAGAGCTTCAGTCATCATAAATAAGGATTCTAGCATGACTAACACTTTCTACCATGTTTAATATTTTTTTTATTTAAAAAATGTTTGAATTATCGTTAGTGTAACATATTAGATGGATAACTATAAATGATTTTGTTTATGAAACTAGACCTTTGGTTGAAATATTGTAATTTGATATTTTATTTATTGCATGTATATGCAATGTTGTATTTAAATTTGAACATGCAATTATAAATCATGAATTCATGATAAGCATAGATACCAAATTAATTTAGTTCAATTTTTTAATTGTCTATGTTGAGGTTTTTTTAATTGTATGTTTCTTGTTGAATGGCAGAAATGTATCATCATATTGTTTGGCCATGTATCTGTAAAAAGTAGTAACAAGTACGCAAGTAATATAAATTAGCACATGTATTAGTAAAATATATTGACAAGAACAACGGGATATGTGTCGATGGGCTTAGTATATTTTTATATCAAGTGAGTTATCTATGGCTAGGCACTATTGTTCTATGAATTTTAAACATATAGTTGCATATCAAACAAGTTCAAATGTGTGTGTTATGTAATTTTATACGTGACGGTGTAATTAGAAAAGATATATAGAAAGCCACATTTCAACTATATTTATTCTAGATATCAAGCATGGTAATATGGGATTCCTATAATTGTTTAAAGTATATCAAACATTGTGATGCATGATTCTTGTAAATCAAATGTCTGGAAACCACAATTCTGAGAATTCTAGGATTCCTGGGAATCTTCCATCACATGTACCAAGCGCTCCCAAAAGGAATTCAGGGAATATTGCAAACATAAGTTTGCATACATTTAACTAAACTAAACATAAAGATTAATCCATTTAGCACTTCCATCAAGTTCTCATTTTTTTTTCCAAATAACGTCTTCTCATAATGAGAAAACAAGGTCTTCTCATAATGAGAAAACAGGGTAGCATCGAAGGCATCAAGAGTTCAAGTAACAGCATCAAAAAAAGACTGCTGAAATGCAGACTAATTAACATAGGTTTCTGAAATAATGATCATCATATATGGCCCTCCAAATTTTCTGTTTTTGCCGATGTTAATCAGGTGTTTCTTTCAGATAATGAACCCAGTTTCCACAATATAACCAAAAAGAAGAAGAAGAAAAAAGCAGTGCAAATTATGCAAGAAAGAAGCAAAAAGTAAAATCCAACCTCTGTTTTTATACTTGGAATAGAGCTCGGCCAATTGGGTGTAATTCCTCTCCGCAAACCCACTAAAAATTCAAAAAAAGAAAAAATTTAAAAGAAAAGGAGAAAAATTCATTAAAAGAGAGAAAGAAAAAGGGGGAGAGAGAAATACCATTTGGAAGCGACATTGACGATGAGAAGAACCTTGCCCTTGTATTGCGAAAGATTGACGTCTTTGCCGTTGCAATCCTTGAAAAAAGAAACAAAAAAGGAGATGAACTTTTAGTGAATTATTCAAGAAAAAATTAGGGTTTGATGATCGAAAGATAATTACTTTGACGGTGAATTGATGGATCGAGGTCTCGATTGGTACCGACGTCGAACCTCCCATCTTTCAATCTCCTCTCCCCCTCCTCCTCCCTCCCTCTCTCTCTAGAATTTTGCAATTTGGGATAAAAATAAAAACGTAAAAAGCCCTCACTTTTTTTTGGGAGATTCTGAGGGTATATTCAAGAATTATTTGGCTTCGTTACAGCTGCCAGCTCATCCTCCTTTTTCGTGTTCATGTCCAAAAAACTTTTTCAACAGAAAAACAACATAAAAACCATGCAGCTTTTCCTTTATTTTGTTTATTTTAAAAATTTGTGTTTGTTAGTTTTTCTGTTTTCCTTTATTATTTCTAGTATTTTGCTTGTGTGCCGTGCAGGTGCGTATCATGTGTAAAATAATTTATCCTAAACATTGCATGAAAATTTCTCAAGATATCTTAGATTTTTCTAAAACTTAAATTATATAAATACGGTTAGTGATAATATTAGAATTAAAAAATTTATAGCTTTCCAAAATAACAAAGATATAAAGAATATATATAAATTTGTCATGAGAGAGAACAAGTAATATAAGAGTGAGAGAGAGAGAAATGGGTGGTTGAATTTTCATTTTTTTTTACTTTTGTCTTTTGTGATGGATGAGATGTACATCTCCAATTCTCTACTTTGCCTATTGCATTTTTGTCATTTTTTCTATTATTATTTTTTGTTGATTAATGACAGCATCAAGAACTTCTAGTTATAATAATAAAGATGGTTGTTATCTTATATTAAATATAAGAAAAAGAAATGCCATCAAGTTCCATGAGAACTTAGCAAATTAGAAACTAGAAAGGTTTCACATATAATGATGTACCGACAATAAGAAACATGTAAATAAATAATCATATGAAAACTTATACGGAAAAAGGACCAAAAACGTCTTGTTCTCATGTGCTATTCATATCAACTTCAGCTGAGTCGTCTCAGAATTTATGAAGGGCATCTCCTTTATCACTAAGAAAGTTGGTAGAATCATGTATTTCATGCCTAAAAATTACAAAAAGTAGGAACTTCCAAATTTATTACAAATGCACACATTTGATGAAAAGGGTCATATCATCTATCAAGTATCATTTATATCAACTTCACTTGAATCATGGGGGATTTTCTTTTGAGAATAACGAGGAAAGAAGCCATAGAAGGGAATTTCTTATGATTCTATGGCTTCGAAAAAATACAATCTCTATCGTGTTTTCCGACGATCGGCATCCATCATCTTCATCATTATCATCCAAGATATGGGTACACCAAATTTCATATGATTCTACAACATTTTCACCGTTGAATTAGTGGGTTCAAAATTAACGGTTTACCGACAATAGAACTTTTTACATTGCTAAATCAACGGTGAGAAAGTTGTAGAATCACATGAAATTTGGCATATCCACATCTTAGATGATAACGATGAAGATGATGGATTTCGATTGTCGGAAAACACGATGGAGGGCGTATTTTTTCGACGCCGTAGAAGAGAATTCCCTCCTATGGCCTATTTCCTCCATTATTCTCTTTTATGAAATACTTATCTTAATTTTTATAAGAAAAAAAATTAAGGTTAATGATACAAAAATATAGAACTCACCAAATTTATTATCAGATTCATTCAAAATAACAAACTAAAGTTAGTTAGAAAGTGCAAGGTCTAACAAGCTATGAGTGGGCGCTGCAGTTGCAGGGTCCTGCAGGCCCCCCTTCTCTCATTAAAATACCATGCAAGTGATGTTGCAAGCCCAAACCAACTCTATAGCCCAACCCACATACACATACATTGCTAGTTATATACTAGAAGCCAAAATATAAACAGATATAAATGCATAAAGTACAAGCAAAGCAACAAAGGTCAGCATTGCTTTGCTTTGATGCTTTTTCAAAAATAAGTTCACAAGGTATGCATGTGTTCAACAAAAGGAAAGATCAAAATACATAAATTACCATCAACATACCATACAACATAGGTTATAAATATCTTTAATTAATACAACAAGCTAAGACAGCCAGCTCTTTTCATGGCAAAATACCACATAGAGATTGAAGAAGAAGAAAGCAATAGCACATAAGTTACATCTAAACATCTCTCTATACATCCCTTCTTGAAACTAATTGGCCTCAGAATTATCCTGAGACAGAGATATCGCCCCCAAATTCTTATACATCTCAGAGGAAGCCAGCGAGAAATCTGACATAGCCCTAAAAAGCTCCGGCAAATGAGATTTTAAACTCCCGAGCGATTTCTCTCTAACTTGTCGACAAAGTCTCTGGTGAGCTTCAACCTCATCATCAAGCTTAGTCTTCAAAGATTCCACCACAAATTTCCTCTCTGCCACCAAATCCTTTTGATTTCCTCCCTCAGCATTCTCCCCTTCAACATCTGACCTTTTCTGTGAAAACTTATGATACCAATCCTCAAAAGCCCTTGACTTTCTCACATACTCTTTATGGGTCTCCTCACATTTCTCCTTCTGCTTCAATTCTTCTTGTTGCAGCAGCATTATAGTGTTTATAACAGCCGCAAAGCTTTGAATCGTGCTTTTGGCCAAATCCTCTGGTAACTTCTCCATGTGCTCATGCCATGAAACGAGGAGATATTGAATTGGGGGATGATGAATCCTTGGGGGCGACGAGACTTTTTCTTTTAGGTTACTTTCTATTGGGATTAGGTTTAGTTTTAACCAGCTGTTTAGGGCTTGGACATATTCTTTTTGATGAGTTATTAGTTTTTGGAATTGTGAATGCCATTCTCGAACAACATCGTGGAGCTGGACAGTGCGACCATAGTGGTGTTCGCTTGTTTCTCGGATTGTGGTCGAGACATCAAGGGATCTGATGTCATTTACGATTTTTAGTTGGCTGTCGTGGTTTGAGTACATTGTTTCCCACATTTTCGCCATCCTGGAGAGGGTAATATTCATTTAGGAAAAATCAAATGTAATTAAAGTGGAAGATAATAATCAGAAGGGTAAATTTCACCAAAAATGCCTTTATATCGTTGTTTTCAAATTTTCAACTAAACTAGCTTTAGTGTTTTTATTATAATAAGCTCTCTCAACGCGCTACGTTTAAGGGTATTTTAGTCAAAAAAAACTCCATTAAAAACATGGTTTAAAGGAGTTTTACTATAACAAAAAAATTTATAGGTAGTTAGTGAAAGAACAGGGATAGTTAAGGGTATTTTGATGCTACTTAGCTAGAAATTAACTAGTTAAGTAGAAGAGAGAAAAGTAGAATCAGGGATGTAAAGATCTATTAGTTTGTTATTATCTTCTGGTTTCTTCAAATAAGAAAAGCTGAATTGATGTAATATCTACAACCCCAAGGTACAAAGACATAAACAAGTGCAAACACCTAAAGCATAAGATGTGTATCATAAAGGTTTGGCATTAAACTATAGCTTCGCCACAGGGAATACTCTGGGGTTCTGGAAAAACTACTAAAAGATTTTGGCCAAATTTTTTGACAAGACAACAGTTCTATATGTGAAACCTTTACAACTAATGTACAAATAGGACAAACCGTGAAGGGAGCGGTCTGCTGGTGTAGTTTAAGAGATTCTGTCAAGTTAAAATGATACGGTGTCAAAATTATCAGGATCAATTAATAATATGTAGATTAAAGCGATAACCAAATTAAAGAATCATGGAATAAGTGGCACTATAAAAAAAAAGAGATTCGCAAAGCAGTAATTTAAAGATTGTTTCTATAGTTTTCCATGTAACAAGTTAAATCAAGAATCTTGAGGAAAAGCAAGGCGTTCACTAAAACTAAAGTCTAGTGTGCAAAAGAAAATGCAAGAGGAAAATTTAGATATAAGGTTGCAACTACATCATACTTGCTGAGATGCAGGCTAACTTACCCATCAACAAGCTCCACTAGCTTTGGGAAGAGCTGATCATCACGCAAACGTTGGATTTCATGGACTGTAGAGTCCATTGATTGCATGTCAACTATGTACCTTGTATGCAAATGACTGACAGCTGCTTTAGTTTTTTCAATTGATTCAGGATTGGCACCATGTTTCTTTTGCTTATTCAGTAATGCAACCTTCCTCTGGTATTCAATTTTCATAAGCTCTCCAGCCTGCACATAAGTAAAGCTACCATTAGACTCGGTATATGGTGAAGGTTGTTAACACTAAGCAGATAACCATTCTACAATCAATAAACTTGAAACGTAAATGGCCATGTACAAATAATTTTGTGTCTGGAGCAAAAATTTGCAATAGTTATTGCACAGAATCTAACATGAAAACTGCAAGCAAAAAATGAAGAAGAAGAAAACTTTGCTCTCCATCACGAACAAAAATGAAGGTAAAATGATGATTGTTAATCAAGCCATATGATCAAGGTAAATCCTGTTGTCGTCATGCATTGGCCTTTTACTAGCAAGATATTAAGGGGGGGAAAACTAACTATAGCTGTTAACCAAATAGTGGATGCAGGAAAAACAGAATGCCACAACTTGTCATATACGAAATTACTAACAGCTAATGCTTAATTAAGTTGGTTAAGTCACTATCTGTTATGAAGGAGACCAGCAATCAAATCCTACCCTTTCTTAGTGGGCTATTCTTGTTTCGAATCTAACGGGTCTTAATGCAAGTGAAAGAAGAAGTATTGATACTACAGTTTATAATATTTGACCTTGGTGCAATTGGTGTAAGCTGAGAATTCAGATGACGCAAAGTTTGTACCGGGTCTTTATGAAAAGGTCTGCATGAGAAGGCGTAGCAGAATCTGCATATGATGAACATTTTCGGATGTAATGGAAAATGTATAGAATAGAGGGTGAAGCATGTGAATATTGTTAGGATTTTTATGTCCTAAACAATTCAGAAAACAAACCCAAGATCTTTGAGAAGAAAAAATAAAATAAAAAGGCACAATCAAACGCAAGAAATACTTTCAACCTCTCTTCTTTATTCAAACTTCAATACGAATTACAAAATCTCTCTTCCTATAAAAAACTTCTCTTCAACTCTTCTTCTTTACAAAAATACCCTAATCAACCTATATTTATAAGCCTAGAAACCCTAAACCTATTCCTACAAGAACACCTAATTTAACTAATTAAGATCTCATCAAATCTCCAAAATAGTCTCTTCAAATCTTCAAATAAATCTTTAAATTATTCTCCGACTAAATTTCCTAAATACACCATAATTCGGCCGAATATATGAGCAAATGTCTGAAGAAAGCAATGCAGACGTCTGCCCAAACTACTGCCCAAAAACACAGAGCGTCGACAGACATATGAAGAGCAACCCTCAGACGTCTGATCACTCTCTCTGGTGCTTCGAATTTGCACTATAGACATCTGAAACACTATTGCTCATACGTCTGACGCACAGACCTGTTGAATACAAGTCAATTTCATAACAATCTCCACCTTAACTTGTATTCAACAAGCTGTCTTCTATCTTCTCTTCATAACTTCCACCTACGACATCTTCTGAGCATTACACAAAGCTCCACCTTGACTCAAATTTCCTCCACCTTACTCCAAATTTGTTCCATACACAGGCTTCCCCACAACTTGATATATATCGCTTGAGGTTCTGACTCCTTTCATCACTACACAATTCTTATGGCACACCTTCATCACTCCACCTTGAGCAATAATTGTGAAACATCCTGTATCCAATTTCCCAAGCGAAATTAGATTCCTCTTCAGTTTTGAAACATACTTGACATTTCCAAGAACTCTCTGCTTCCCATCGAACATCTTCATCTTCACGATGCCCACGCCTTCCACTTCAGAATTATCCGCTAACGTCGCCGTCTCTTTTTTTCCTTAATTTTATCAAACCACTCCTTATTTGAACATACGTGAAAAGATGCTCCCGAATCCTTGTACCACATATCTTCCTTCTTAACTTTTTTATCACTAGTCATAAGCAAATTGCACTCTATCTCGACATCGTGGGCTACGTTCGCTTGCTCTTTCTCTCTACGTATCTTCAGATCATCTAAGTCCTCCATCTTGGGGCAATCAGACATATAGTGACCTATCTTGTTACATCAATGGCACGTTATCTTCGAAACATCTCTTGCAGGCCACAGTCTTTGATTTCTTCTGTAGTTGCTCTGTTCCTTCCTCCACTTCGGACCCTCTTACAACAAGTGCAGATGAATCAGATGATCTACTCGATGACTTCCTTCTTAATTCTTCATTTAGGAGGCTGTTACTGTGCTCATAGAAATAACACCGTCAGGAAATGAATTGCTCAAAAAAACTACCAGAGTTTCCTAACTGCTCGGAATGGAACTCAATACAATAAGTGATTGCATCCTATCTTCAATCGGCATCTTCATGGTTGCAAGTTGATTCACAATATTCTGAACTTCGTTCAAATGCTCCGCTATTGAGGAATCTTCCTGGAGCTTCAAATTTATCAATTCCATCATTAGAAAAGCCTTGTTCGTGGCCGTCTCTCTCATAAAGATCTGTCAATTTCTTCCATAAAGTTTCAGCAGTGCTTTCTGACGATATATGGTGGAACACCGAATCTTCTATCCATCCGCGAATAAGACTCCTCGCCTTTCGATCCATCATCGCACAATCTTCATTAGACATCTTCCCTGGCTTGGCACTAATCCCATAAAGAGGCACATCAAAATCTTTGAGGCACAACATGTCCTCCATCATCGTCTTCCATATCGACTAATTTGTGCTATTCAAACACACCATATTTGTTGCGATTTGAGTTGTCTCCATTTTCGTCGTTTTCTCAATCAAGCTCTAATATCAATTTGCTAGGATTTTTAGGTCCCAATGATTCAGAAAACAAACACAAGATCTTTGAGAAGAAAGAAATAAAATAAAAGGCACAATCAAACACAAAAAATACTTTTAACTTCTCTTCTTTATTCAAACTTTAATACGAATTACAAAATCTCTCTTCCTAAAAAAAACTTCTCTTCAACTCTTCTTTTCTATACAAAAATACCCTAATCAATTTATATTTATAGGCATAGAAACCCTAAACCTATTCCTACTGGAACACCTAATTTAACTAATTAAGATCTCATCAAATCTCCAAAATAGTCTATTCAAATCTTCAAATTATTCTCTAACGAACTTTCCTAAATACATCAGAATTCGGCCGAATACGCGAGCAGACGTCTGAAGAAAGCATGCAGACGTCTGCCCAAACGATTGGCCAAAACACAGAGCGTCGATAGACGTTTGAAGAACAACGCACAGACCTATTGAATATAAGTCAATTTCTTAACAAATACAGCAAAACTTTCTGTAGGCAGTTCGAAGAAATACAAAGAGTATTTTGCTCCATAAATGCTATTAGGCAGGGAGATCCTCCCTATTTAATTATGACAAGTGATGGACTTCACAATTCTAGTTGAGGGATGCACGTCGAAAGGAATACAGATTTCTCATCATATGATCCTTTGCACTTTATAATTTGTGGAAGATATATCATATAACCTCTGGGTTTACCGAGAATCGAACCAGGTCCTTAAGAAGAATGGTAAGCTTCATTCAATCAGGTAATGTACAAATGGTGATGTCATTACTTCTTCTGGACTAGGTTGCACAGACTCTTCCAAAGGATTGTGTATCTATGTCTGACACATATCGGACACTGACACTTGCATGACACATATCAGACGTATTGCATTATGTCATATACGTATAGTATGTGTTCTATGTGTGTTATATGAGTACAAATATATTTTTAGTATGTTATTAGTGTATAGCATGTTGATTTGTTAATTTATCCTTGTTTAATGTCATTAGAATACTTTGATACCTTATTTAACTAATAATATTATATATTTTGCCATGTCCCCGTATCCAATATTTTGGGATTTTGCCGTGTTGTATCCATTTCCCCTATCCATGTCCATGCGACCTTGCTTCTGGAATTGCTGAAGTTACTATTCCTGTAAGTCAACCGAATGCAAGGCAAGAGATTGTTTAAGGACAATGCATTGGTGTATACGGGAATGAAAAATAAGTTACTCGTCTACGAGGAGAATTGATCAAAACTGTCACGCCCCGCTTCCCAAAATGCGGAATACGGAGAGCAACGGAGGCCAGCCGTGCTACCTACGGTAAGGACAGATCCTTCCATAGTCACATAAAGGCTGTCAAGCTAACCTGTCAAAGAAAAAATCCAACAGCAGTAAAGAGAACACTGATAATCATGCTGCAACGAAACTACAAGGAATACTAAAAATACGCCCACTAGATAATTGAGGCAAATAAAAATCCAATACGATAGGTTCAAAATAAAAACAAAATCCAAAAAGATACATAAGCCCTAATGTCCCACAAGGACACACATGCTAAATATTAACTGAAAAGAAATAAACCTACGGTCTATTGATCTTCGGCAAAGTCCTGATAGCCGTTCCGATCTTGCTCAGACTGAAAATCTGACTCTAGACCTAAGATGGCAAATCTTAGGGATATCAAACATCCCAGTAAATACTTAACGTATAAGGTGTGTGTGGTATGATAACATGAATATGAGTGTAGTGAAGCATGCGTGTGCAAGTAGAAATAGATGTGTATATATATGCATTAAAACTATGAAACGGGCATGTACACCGGTCAAGTCATAACCTAACTGGTCACTAAAAGGTAATCTATCCTATCGTGAGTTCGAGTGTGTGCGTTAACCTCTGCAGGAGTATTCCTAACCCAAGGGTAGGGCCCCAGGGGCTAGGAAACACTGGCCTAAATACCCCGGTACGAGCTATATGCGATCGATATAGCTCGATACGAGCTGTAATAACATGCGACCGATATAGCCCAGTACGAGCTGTAATAGCATGCAACCAATATAGCCTGGTACCATGCGATTGATATAGCCCGGTACGAGCTGTAATAACATGCGACCGATATAGCCCAGTACGAGCTGCTGGCATGGGACTCCTGAAATCCTGTTGTACAAACGCACACTCAAACTATCCCAACATCCCGCGTGTTTGTATCTACTATGGTAACTAAATCACTAATTAAGAATGCTGAAAAGGCTGGAACTTATAATATGGTAATTATATAGAAATGAACTGATAAATAGTAATGTGAATCATGGCATGTAGCTCAACATCATAATTAGAGATCTCGTTATTAAACGACTAGAGTATTGAATAATCATGTCATGTCAGAGGTAATTGACATTTAGTGAAAGTAACTGCTTGAAGGCGATGTACAAGTTGGTATGAGTCACAATTGTTATCTTTACAATTAACCTTAATGTGGATATAATAATTACAAGTTGGCTATATATATATATATATATATATATATATATATATATATATAAAAGATAGGTTGACAACTCTCGAATTTTAATTGTAGTTAAAATAACCCATTGCAGATCCACACTCAGTCAAATTTCCTTTTATCGCTTTGTTGCATCAAGGTCTATATTTTTCTAACGATATGAAATAATTGAATACTAACACTTTTCTTTCTATTTTAATAGTGCAGAAATATATATATATATATATATATATATATATATATACACATACAAGGGTTACCGATGTGCATCGACCAAAAGTAAAGCAAGAATACTTGCCTTGGTGACAGAAGCACGACAATCACAATATACGAAGCAACGGACAATCGCAGTCTCAATCTCTGGCGACACTTGGACCCGGCTAGAATCTAGTCTGATGACAACATCGTCGGGGACTGGAGTTGGGAACTTAGCTTGATGGTGGTTGCGGGTTGCTGCGGTAGTGGTGATGTCGTGGTTGGGGATGGGGGTGTCAGGTTTTGGAGATGAGGGTGGAGGCTATGAGGGGGTGCGGCTGTGGTGGTGGGAGGTGGTATTGATCGCGGTGGTGATCGTCGGGGCAAGAGGAGAACGAGTCAGGGTTGTAGTGTTGTTACTGGGGAAGGGATGATGACGATGATGAGGACGATGGAGGTCTGGATGATGGGGTCGTCGAGAGGGGGAGGTTTCCCGCGAAGGAGATGGGAGCGATGGGTTCGACGACGAGGATTTGTGGGTGGGGGAAGGTGGTGACGGTGACGAGAAGATGGGTGCGGGCTATAGGTAATGAAGAGGGGAGATGGTGACAGTGGCGGTGGTTGCGAGGTGGGGACGAGTGCAGGCACTGGGGTGAAGGTGAGGAAGGAAAGAGGAGGAAGCGGTGGTCGGCGGCGGAGCGGTTCACGGCGATGATGCTGCCGACGAGGGTGGAAGCGGCGAGGGAGAAAATTTGAGAAGAGGGAAGGGAGGGAGAGAGAAACGGGAGTATAAGAGAGAAAGAGAAGAGTATATATTAATTTATATATAAATTTAGAGAGAGGGGTATTGTTGTATAAAATATATATATATAGATACATATCTTTATATGAGTGTATTTAGATATTTGGTACGGATTTTTCTTGTTCTCATATCAAAAGTAAAAGAGTTGGCCAAAGAAATATACGTATGCAAACCAAATGTTAATAGATCGGTTTAGAGATTTTAAGATATGAAAAATATTGTTTTGCTACCACTAAGGAAATTATTATATATTATCTAAAAACTAAAGAATTCCCATATCAAAATGATATACGGAAAGGTCAAAATAATTATCCTGGCAACCAGCCATAAAGTAAAATTTTAAATTATAGTAAAAGTTTTTGTTAAAAAATATCTCTACAACTCTAGAAACACTACACCCAAACTAAGGTGTTACAAAAACTCTAAATTAGTTACTCATTTGCAAGGTAAGTTACAATCAAAGATCTATAAACTGTTCTTGAATCTTTGCATCTACCAAAATATTATGCACAATTAGAGTACTCACTTCAACTAAAGTGAGAACTCAGAACAGAGATAGACAGAACACTTCATAGGTAAATGATAATTGTGCAGGCAGAAAGAAGAAAAGGTACCTTCACTTCTTCGTATAATTTCTTTTCCCATGCAAGCATCTTATCTAAAACAGTGGCATGGGTTTCCCATTCATCATTATCAAAATCATCCCTCCCGTCATCTGTATTGGGTATTCCCTTAAATGACCTATTCCATGTGATGACCCGCATGACTCTTGCAGAGTGATCAATGTGTCCTGTAGAAAAGTACAGGTACAGTTTTATTCTAACATCAATATCAAATAAGTTCAGCGCGCGTATCTCTTTTTTTATGTAACAATTACTTCAGCATCCATTATAGCACAGAGAGATGCACGTAAGAAGATCCAGGAATGTTTAAGATTTATTTAGCTCTTGATAGAAAGAAAAAACCAGATTCAAATGGCCCTTTCCTCAAGTATTCTTCTATGTAGTGTTTGCGTGTGAGGTTTTGTCCTGAGCACTAACACGTTGTCATCTGTAGCACATGCTGTCGCACTTTGCTGACAAATTGCAACCCAATTCAACACATTAAACGCCGTCATCTAGTTTATCAGCAAAATTGTCTATATCTATGCACTATGCATTGGGCTCTACAGACTTTATCCAACAAAGAAGGTGCATCAAGTTACAATTCAGCTCAGTTAATAATGAGCCAAAGCAAAGGTTTGGTGTTTTTCATCCTTTTACATGACAAAGGGGATGGGGTATGACAAAGAAATTGGAATGTGGGTATAGCCCCTTATTATGCATAATGAAAATGAACAAATGATTACAGGATTATGGCACCAATATTGACTTTTACATCTTGGTTTATATATATCACAAGCCTATTAGCCAATCAACTTCGGACTTTGTGTGTGTGTGTTTTGTTCATTCTACCACTCCTACAAACCTATATATATTAATGTAAGTATATCATGCATTTGGCTAGAGGAAAAACACGATGCGGAATGGTAAAATCAAAATTTTCTAGCAAGCATGGCATACTACTCTAGTGATCATCCTAAAACTACATGCAAGAACTAAAAAATGCTAAGAGCTAAGATAGAAAAATCATACTACCTATGATACTTCTTCTTTCAAGCTCCAAGATACGGAATAAGTTGGCTCCTTTGATTTGAACTCCTAACTTGGTCTCCTAGAGTTCACCGGCTTGAATCTTGTAGTCGCCCCTTTCCGTCGAACACGATCCACGACAATAAATGGCAACTTGAGATACTCCTTCTTTGCTAGTTGCTAAGTAACAAAGAGAAGTATGGGGTTTTGTAAATGGTGAAGGGTTTCTCTCTTGGCTCTCTTTTCTTTTTCTTCTCTATCTTTTTCTTTTTCTCATGGAATTTGCAAGTATGAAGGAGAGAGAGAGTTTGAGAGTTAGGTTATGGTCACACTCACCATGCTCTCATGACCTAAACCATCCACCTCTCTCTTCTATCATCCTAACACATGTCCTAGGGGGTGTGAAATGGTTGCACATCACTCTTGGCATGCACAAATGAGATAAAGAAAAAGGAATAAAAGGAAAAAAAGATTTATCATGGTTAAAAAGATATATTAGCCATGATAACATAAAAAAATGTTCACATCACATGGAACAATAAAGAGAGAAATTCATGATATTAGGTTAATTACATGTATTATCACATAATGACATATAATTAAACTTGCTATTGAATTAACAATTAATACAATGACCCGGTTTATCTCAATAATCCGGCTAGTATCATAACCAGTCCGGTTAAATACGAATGTCTAACCGGACCCTGCACGCAGCCCATGCGCACAATACATTATTTCGCTCGAGTGGACAAAACATCTGTGCGGGACTCTAAAGACCCGTCAACACGCTGGCAGTAAGCTGTCGGATCACATCCTTATCTTACAAGCACGTCAGCGGTACTAGCTATACATAACGGCCACCCAGGTATTGAACGAATAAAAGGTCGACAAGAAAACTTACTCGTGCCCTACAGAACCTATCGATGACACTAACCGTACAACCCGGTCTCTTCGTCTGAGAATGTCGTATTTCGGGTATGGGAGTTGGTATCCGTCAGACTCCCACTGTAACGTCTTCAAAATAATAAAATATGATTTTTGGGAAATTTTATAATTTAATATTATTTTAATGAATATTTTAATATTCTGGTATAATTAAATACAGATAAATGGGGAAAAATTATGGAAAATTCTAAAATAAGGTATTTTAAGGAATTGCCTCGTTTTCTGTGCATGCCCCCATTTCCTCTAGTTTTGACCCTGAGTATGTCTAGTTTTGACTGATTCCATCTAGGGTGAAATCTGGGTTGATTTTCCTATGTTGGTGTATAATTTGGGACTTGTTTTAGCATGGATTTTGGTATTTGGTGATTCATTCATGTCGGGTGGCGTTTGGACGTCAACGACAAGTGGATTTTGATTGTGTTTACATGCGAGTCGATAGGTTTTTACCTATGCGGGTAGCGTGTGCTATTTTGGTTTCCGATGTGATTTTCATGTGCTTTAGCATTGTGATATACTTGTAGGTACCCCGCGTGATGTTGAGGCAAAGGAGGTGAAGATAGCGACATCGGCTTTGGCACACGAGAAGCAAGGTGAGTAGATTATATCTACAGGGGGAAGTCGGGTGGATGGCGTATAGCACCCCCGCAGTCCGTAGATAGATTATTATGTAGTTCTCGTGATATTAGGTGTATTATGGATAGTACAGGGTTAGAAGTGACTAGTGCAGTTCATAGTCGCGAACCCTAGAATAGAATTACACCTATACACACACCCTTGCTTATCACTTGTACTTGCACTATGATTGATGATATGTGATGACTTTGGAGATGAGTCGATGATGTGGGCTTGGTGCCCTGGGATCGGTGATTTGATACGATTCATATGTGGGATATGACTTGTGATTCTTGCGGGCTTGGGATATGTGTTTATCCCCGCATGCATACTTTACTGATGTTACCGTTTTGTACTAGACATAGAGTAGTACTCCAGACTATATGTTCTGATGATGGTGATATCTGTTATGTGATGAGACAGTGAGATGTTGACCCCTACCCAGCTTTTGGGGATGCCGTACGATGATTTACCGTACGTGCCGATATTGATGATAGATCCGCACTCATAACTCGAGGATATCTTATGATATGACATTGAGGCGAGATCACCGACTATATATCTTTATATATATACCGACTCAGATTTAGGTGGTTTCCACACCTACCCCTCCTGTTTGACCTGATACTTAGGTGTAGTTGCATAGTAGATACTTCACTGTGGTGTTGACTACTAGATTTCTGCATCTTCATGCTATTCGCATTGCTGGCATATGTTCATTGCTATATTATTATCATGCTGTTAGGACACCAGCACCATTATCGATGATGCGTATGTTCCACGTACACTATTTGCCGGCTCACACACTTCATCATCGATAATTGCCATGCCACTACACTCTAGTACTATTGCATTCATGAGATGATTCTTCCTTCGACATATGCACATTACTATTCCATGTTGCATGATTTCCGATATGATTACTGTTCTTTACATGTCGCATACGTCATGGATTGACTGCATAGCACATCGCATTGGATTTACTTCCTGATGTTGGATTTTCATGTGATTTCTGGTTTTTGAGGACCGTGGGGTTATTTAAGAAAAGAGGCACTTTTATGAAAACCCGGTACCTCGTGATATGATATTTCGGTGCGTCCACCACGCGTTTTCTCGGTGCTGAGACGTGTGCTTGAAACCCGATTCGAGGAGGTGATGATCCGTTTGCGGGTTCGTGGTGGGCCCGGTATGGTTCCCCTCGGCGAGATTATCGATGGGTTTGCCGATTGAGCCTGGAGGCGGGCGAGTACCTACCGGTGATTGTATTTGAGCTCGGCGGATATCTGGAGGATACCGGCCGCAGTCGAGAGATGGGCTGACCCGTACTGCCGGGGGCCGAGGGCCGATACCGCAGACGGAGCCCAGAGATGGACATGGGTTGACTCGTACTGCCGGGGGCCGAGGGCCGATACCGCCGACGGAGCCCCATATGGATGAGGATTTACGTGTCGATGTTAGGCACGGGTTTTCATGATGTTTTTCCATGATATTGTTTATATCCTCATACTTGCATACTTGATGCTTATCGTCAGTGGGTGACGAGTGGACGGGTTCCACATACATACAGACATGGATTATATACAGACTTGGATCATATACAGACTGGTTTTACATTGATCATACTTTATTTGTATATATAACAGGGTATGAGGGCGCTGTTATATATACCCTTACACCAATATTAGTGGTATGGGACGCTAATATATGTGTATTGATATCATTGATATTTCTTCATGGTTACTTCATGCAGACATACCTTACACTGTTGACATGTGATTACCTGAGTACCTGGCACTACATACATGATTAGATGTTACCTTGCCACCCTATTACACTCAGATGTACTCTTGTGGATTATATTATTGATCGTTGACTTAGGTTTATGTCTTGCATTCGGTTTCTGCTTGTAGATGTTTCTATTCACGAGTTGGCAACTCACCCCCGTTGTGCCACAGTTCTTGCAGGTTCTGCCGTACAGGTTTTATTGCGGCATTTCTGGCACACTTTCTTCTTGCGGGTGACTTGCTTTGGTAGGTGGATTCTTTCGCATCAAGAACCACCATTGTATTTATTTATTTCATTGTATCTAGAATTTCCATCAACCAAAACTTGTATTGTTTCAGACCTAGACTAGTGATGTATTATTTCGACCTTAGAGTCGCGCTTAGTAGTATTGCGTTTTTTTCTTATTGCTTTTGAGTTTTCTTTGGATTTGATCCTCGCCACTAGGCGTTGTATATTATTGCTGCATATGTGGTTGTGACCGTCGATTGACGAAGAGCTAGCTCCCGCTTGGGGATGCCATTATCATTGCATACATATTGTTATACTTGTTGTCCCCCATTCGGGGCCAGTTTTTCAAAAGAAACTCTGCCGAAATTTTTAGAAAAGACTTTATTGTTTTCAAAACGTACCTTCGGCTTAGTTATTTAAAAACCTTGATTTCAAACCTGTATTTCTTCACTTCTTTAAACCAGTTTTCTTTACTTATTCTCAAAAATGGTTTTAGATTTCTGGGCTTTTGGCTTACTTGGATCAGATGGAGTCCTATAGGCTTCATATGGTTCAAGGGCCAGTCACGTGCTCTTTCGGGTCGTGACAAAGTTGGTATCAGAGCGCTAGGTTGACCTTGGTTCGAGTCTGAGTTTGACTATGTGGAGCCTAGGGCGTTGTTTATATACGAAACTTAGGCTTGACCTTACGGAACTTAGACTTGGTCGAGGGGGTATTCGACCCGAACATTCGTCGTATTAGGATGACCCTTGGTTGATGGATTTGGTGACTAAAGTAGAGTGAAGTACCGTTGGTATGTTCCGCGGCATACTTACGACACGCCACTCCGCTTAAGGAACCATAGGATGTACATACTTTCGAGATCAGTGATTCTCTTCATATCCTGGATTATACATCCATTTGAGATCCCCGATTCTATTAGTTTCATGATCATACCTCCATTGATGCTGTTCCTTCCTATGATCATGTATCCACTTTGGATCTGTTGTTTCCTTTCTTGCCATTGATGTGCTCTCTTTGATACTCGACTGAGGTTTCTGTCGCCATGTTTGAGCGCAGTTTGGGCTGCTGCTAGGGTTACGGCCGGTGTGAGCTCGTTTGGTACGAGGGCCGACCATTGTGTTTTCTGGTGACATGGGAACGTCTCGAGTTAGTGTTGGTGATTGTGACCTCTAGTGGAGGCGAGTGCTTGGTCTTGCACCGGATGATCGGGCCATTGTTAGAGCTGCCAGTTGAGAGAAGACTGTTGATGTACAGCATACCTCAGAGATTGTGATGTCGCCTACCGTGCAGACAGATGGACCAGCTGTGGCTGAGATTGACAGGATGTTGCTTTCGGAGCTTACGAGCTGAGATTGCCGGAGCTTTCGGGCAGTCATGCGACTGATGATAGCTAGTCTACCCGATTTGAGAGACGAAGGTGATTCGTCCGATTTTGCGCCAGAGCGGGCCCAGATGAGTTGAAGATTTCCAGTGTGGAGAGTCTTACTCAGATCTAGAGCAGACCGACTCAGAGATGACCGCTTATGTATTGCCTTTCCTGGAGGATTGAGGCGTTGTTCGGCGTACAGGCGTATGAGCCAGTTGCTACTGCAAATGACGAGATATCGCCCAGATGGTTGGAGCTACTGCAGCATGAGCATGTTCTTGGAGTTATGATAGCGAGTCGCTAGTCACCGAGGATGAATGACTAGGACGTATGGTGAGTTTGCTTACCCGATGCGAGTCATCAGGTGGATCGATTCCAGATAGAGACGACTTCACGCAGGTTCGTTGAGAGTCGATAGAGACGATCGAATGTCAGGAACCTATTTTCCAAGTTTAAAGTATACGGAAAGACATGCAGGTGATTCTATGGACCCTCTAGAAGAATGAAACCCTAACTCGACTTAATGACCGTGTGAAAGCCTTTGAACCTTCGGGTTTGCGGCGGTTTCTCGGCGCCATTAGTGAGGCTTGGGTTTGCCCTTCTACGGCTGGACCACCGACGCTGTGGCATGTACTCGATACTATTAAACTGTACCCGAGGTGTGAGCTCTTGGGGGATTATGAGGATCTGGCGAGTCGATCGGATGGTTCGACATCTTCGGATATCGTGATGGGACACTGCTTGGGAGACTCCAGATGCGAGCATAGCCGTTGGAGCACAGTACATGCAGCCATGATGAGACGAGTCCGAATCAGTCGACATTGACGCAGAGTGAAGAAAAGAGTTCGCAAGATATTTCGACGAGATGACGTCCCACTCCGCTGACATCAGAGATGTGATACGCACCCCGAGGCGTGGTATGTGGATAGATCTTCCAGAAAGAAGCGCAATATGTATGCAGCCGTTCCGGAATGAGCTTTAGCTTCAGCATCGGATGACGACTTCCGGGCATTTCGGCAGGTTTGAGATTTGAGAAGAAACCTCGACAGGACCTTTCTGGAGTACGATACGAGAAGACCTAGACCAGGAGTGGTCGTATTGCGCACACCCAGCAGGACAGAGTTCGGCATTGTCGACGGGGTAGTCGACTAAGTTCGGATAAAGGAACTTACCCAGATGCGTTGCGGATTGACCAAGGACGGACGAGTGATAAGTATTCCTCCGATGGTTGGGACGTGTTCCCGAGGACCAGTTCGGCCTGACATCTTCTACGGAATGATGAAGCTACATAGTACGCGATTTCGAGTCCGTACGAGAGACTTCAGATTGACTGCGGCCGAGAACAGTGCGGTGCATCGTAGCTTAGCATGACGCCATAATGGACGGCGATAGATACAGGTGGAACAAGAGGTTCGTGTGAGACACTGACGAGCTGTCATTGCTTCCCGTCGAGACTAGAGACCTGATATGCTTACAGAGACGTTGAGATGTGACCAGTTTCTGAGAAAATATTGTGCTGAGGACACAGGTGTCTTTTGAGCGAGAAGAGGTTGTGCAGGAAGGCCAGCCTCTGTACAGATCGGCATAGGCATGCTTGGAAGAGACCTTGAGCAGGATCCCTTCCAGGACATTGCTGCCATGATGATTGCACCCAGGATCAGATGTGTGACGTGCTTTCAGAGAGCCAGAGGCCGACGCCAGTGATATGCTGCCTTACGAGTGGTCGTGAGGTTTGACCGAGAGGTGACCAGAGAAGTGCCAGAACGGAATCGTCTCCGTTAGCACATCTGACAGGGCCGATGAGCCGGTTGACTGTGAGATTGGAAATCCACGGAGAAGATAAGGACCCAGAGAGCCAGAGGACGCCAGATCGTGAGCAAGAGGCAGGTAGATATCCTGCGCTGCTAGCAGTGGATTGCACCGACTCCTTCTCGACCTTGAAGGAGGAACTACCGACGACGGTATTTATGATTTGTGATTTTGTGATTCGATTATCACGTATCCGTCATTTTGGATTTCGGTATTTTGGGCGTTCTGTTTGCATGATTTAGTTTTGATGACTGAGTTTCATGATATTTGATTTTGTGCACCATGGTTGCACCTACTGGGTATTTATACCTTGTACATAGTTATTACTCTTGAGCTGTTGATTGCGATTTCATGCCTATTTTATGCTGGTGATTTGATTTACGTTTCCAGCAGAGTTTCATGTAATTTTAGTGTTTTGATTTTGCACTCGGTATAGTTTATATGTACTTGTAGTGCATCGATATGTGTTTTGTGCCCGCAGCTGCACACGTTTATGATTTTCTTCATATCTGGATACACTTGGTGTTGCTGCTTACGTATTTGAGTTATTGCTTGGTATTTGTGCATGGGATGCACCAGTTCTATACTTCGTGCATTTGTCGCACCAGTTTTATGTTTCTTGCGTTTATCGCATCAGATTTATATTTCGTGCCTTTGTTGCACCGGATTTATATTTTGTGCATTACGATTGCACCTGACTTCGATTTGATGCCTTTCGGTATGTCGATTTTGATTGTGATATTGATGTGGATTCTTGCACTCCGTGCTTTGGGGTTTGACTTACGCATATTCGACGTTGCTATTGGATTTTGTGATTCCGTGCATATTGAGTGCGCAGGGTCTAGATTTTCATTCGTGCATGATGGATGCACCGATTTGGATTTTCGCGCATGTTGGGCGCATGTTTTGAGATACGATTTTGGGGCACACCAGATGCACTAAATCGAGATTCTTCGTGCATTTCAGATGCACCTGTTTTGGCTGTCAGGCACACATGTTGTCTATGACAGATGCTTCGTGCACACCCGTTGCACCTAGATGTTGTTTTGTGCACATGTTTAGCGCATATATGGATTTTGATTTCCGTGCGCGTCAGACGCACAGGGTGGTGTTATGTGCATTTTTGGAATTTATTCCTTTTGGAGCAGTACATTTTTATGATGTGGGATATTTGCTTTCATACTGAGCAGGACTAGTCAGTGGACAGTGCCTGGATATATTTTGCATGCATCGATAGTTATCGAAGGGATTTCCGAAAAGCGAGCTATAGTCTCGGTATATACTTACGTGTCCGATATGACACAAAACGTTTTAAAAACAAGGAAACCCTTCTGATTATTTTCAAATGGTGGAACGTGCTTATTAAACAAAGGATATATATACACATATATAGTTATTTTCTTATGAGAAACGTCCGCCACTGTGCAGTGTTACGCGCATCGCACAGCGACTTAAAAAGATTTGGCATACAGTTGCATCAGCTAATTACATGTATAGATTGGGTGTCTACATGTATAGTCTTGGTCCATATCATATTGATTTTGTATTGGATTTGACATTGTGTCGTTACCATAACTCCGATGATTGCGGATGCTTGATGGAGTGTTGCTTTTGAGTTATCTGCTCAGTACTCATGCGCATGCATTGCGCTATGATGTTTTATGTATAGATGATTTCGGAGCCCCGATGACTTGGAATTTGTATTGAAATATTTTAGTATTTGGGGGTTTAAATTTAAATTCGGGGACCGAATTTCTTTAAGGGGGGTAGATTGTAACGTCTTCAAAATAATAAAATATGATTTTTGGGAAATTTTATAATTTAATATTATTTTAATGAATATTTTAATATTCTGGTATAATTAAATACAGATAAATGGGGAAAAATTATGGAAAATTCTAAAATAAGGTATTTTAAGGAATTGCCTCGTTTTCTGTGCATGCCCCCATTTCCTCTAGTTTTGACCCTGAGTATGTCTAGTTTTGACTGATTCCATCTAGGGTGAAATCTGGGTTGATTTTCCTATGTTGGTGTATAATTTGGGACTTGTTTTAGCATGGATTTTGGTATTTGGTGATTCATTCATGTCGGGTGGCGTTTGGACGTCAACGACAAGTGGATTTTGATTGTGTTTACATGCGAGTCGATAGGTTTTTACCTATGCGGGTAGCGTGTGCTATTTTGGTTTCCGATGTGATTTTCATGTGCTTTAGCATTGTGATATACTTGTAGGTACCCCGCGTGATGTTGAGGCAAAGGAGGTGAAGATAGCGACATCGGCTTTGGCACACGAGAAGCAAGGTGAGTAGATTATATCTACAGGGGGAAGTCGGGTGGATGGCGTATAGCACCCCCGCAGTCCGTAGATAGATTATTATGTAGTTCTCGTGATATTAGGTGTATTATGGATAGTACAGGGTTAGAAGTGACTAGTGCAGTTCATAGTCGCGAACCCTAGGATAGAATTACACCTATACACACACCCTTGCTTATCACTTGTACTTGCACTATGATTGATGATATGTGATGACTTTGGAGATGAGTCGATGATGTGGGCTTGGTGCCCTGGGATCGGTGATTTGATACGATTCATATGTGGGATATGACTTGTGATTCTTGCGGGCTTGGGATATGTGTTTATCCCCGCATACATACTTTACTGATGTTACCGTTTTGTACTAGACATAGAGTAGTACTCCAGACTATATGTTCTGATGATGGTGATATCTGTTATGTGATGAGACAGTGAGATGTTGACCCCTACCCAGCTTTTGGGGATGCCGTACGATGATTTACCGTACGTGCCGATATTGATGATAGATCCGCACTCATAACTCGAGGATATCTTATGATATGACATTGAGGCGAGATCACCGACTATATATCTTTATATATATACCGACTCAGATTTAGGTGGTTTCCACACCTACCCCTCCTGTTTGACCTGATACTTAGGTGTAGTTGCATAGTAGATACTTCACTGTGGTGTTGACTACTAGATTTCTGCATCTTCATGCTATTCGCATTGCTGGCATATGTTCATTGCTATATTATTATCATGCTGTTAGGACACCAGCACCATTATCGATGATGCGTATGTTCCACGTACACTATTTGCCGGCTCACACACTTCATCATCGATAATTGCCATGCCACTACACTCTAGTACTATTGTATTCATGAGATGATTCTTCCTTCGACATATGCACATTACTATTCCATGTTGCATGATTTCCGATATGATTACTGTTCTTTACATGTCGCATACGTCATGGATTGACTGCATAGCACATCGCATTGGATTTACTTCCTGATGTTGGATTTTCATGTGATTTCTGGTTTTTGAGGACCGTGGGGTTATTTAAGAAAAGAGGCACTTTTATGAAAACCCGGTACCTCGTGATATGATATTTCGGTGCGTCCACCACGCGTTTTCTCGGTGCTGAGACGTGTGCTTGAAACCCGATTCGAGGAGGTGATGATCCGTTTGCGGGTTCGTGGTGGGCCCGGTATGGTTCCCCTCGGCGAGATTATCGATGGGTTTGCCGATTGAGCCTGAAGGCGGGCGAGTACCTACCGGTGATTGTATTTGAGCTCGGCGGATATCTGGAGGATACCGGCCGCAGTCGAGAGATGGGCTGACCCGTACTGCCGGGGGCCGAGGGCCGATACCGCAGACGGAGCCCAGAGATGGACATGGGTTGACTCGTACTGCCGGGGGCCGAGGGCCGATACCGCCGACGGAGCCCCATATGGATGAGGATTTACGTGTCGATGTTAGGCACGGGTTTTCATGATGTTTTTCCATGATATTGTTTATATCCTCATACTTGCATACTTGATGCTTATCGTCAGTGGGTGACGAGTGGACGGGTTCCACATACATACAGACATGGATTATATACAGACTTGGATCATATACAGACTGGTTTTACATTGATCATACTTTATTTGTATATATAACAGGGTATGAGGGCGCTGTTATATATACCCTTACACCAATATTAGTGGTATGGGACGCTAATATATGTGTATTGATATCATTGATATTTCTTCATGGTTACTTCATGCAGACATACCTTACACTGTTGACATGTGATTACCTGAGTACCTGGCACTACATACATGATTAGATGTTACCTTGCCACCCTATTACACTCAGATGTACTCTTGTGGATTATATTATTGATCGTTGACTTAGGTTTATGTCTTGCATTCGGTTTCTGCTTGTAGATGTTTCTATTCACGAGTTGGCAACTCACCCCCGTTGTGCCACAGTTCTTGCAGGTTCTGCCGTACAGGTTTTATTGCGGCATTTCTGGCACACTTTCTTCTTGCGGGTGACTTGCTTTGGTAGGTGGATTCTTTCGCATCAAGAACCACCATTGTATTTATTTATTTCATTGTATCTAGAATTTCCATCAACCAAAACTTGTATTGTTTCAGACCTAGACTAGTGATGTATTATTTCGACCTTAGAGTCGCGCTTAGTAGTATTGCGTTTTTTTCTTATTGCTTTTGAGTTTTCTTTGGATTTGATCCTCGCCACTAGGCGTTGTATATTATTGCTGCATATGTGGTTGTGACCGTCGATTGACGAAGAGCTAGCTCCCGCTTGGGGATGCCATTATCATTGCATACATATTGTTATACTTGTTGTCCCCCATTCGGGGCCAGTTTTTCAAAAGAAACTCTGCCGAAATTTTTAGAAAAGACTTTATTGTTTTCAAAACGTACCTTCGGCTTAGTTATTTAAAAACCTTGATTTCAAACCTGTATTTCTTCACTTCTTTAAACCAGTTTTCTTTACTTATTCTCAAAAATGGTTTTAGATTTCTGGGCTTTTGGCTTACTTGGATCAGATGGAGTCCTATAGGCTTCATATGGTTCAAGGGCCAGTCACGTGCTCTTTCGGGTCGTGACACCCACTAAACCGATGATCGTGCAAGCATAAAGCTCATAACCATATGAGAAACTACTGATAACGCTTATATGTAAAACACGCTTGCCTTGGCCAGAGACTTATGGTTATAACTAAGTCTTACACGGCGCAACATCAACTCCTCGTACCGGGAGAGACGAATCCGTTCCGATCGCTCATTGCCTCTACATGATCCGGGACTGTACCCAACCACTACCTGTTTGCATAGCCCTTTAAGGCTGTGGTAGGATAGTAATCTAAGTACAGTGGGGACCATATGAGACTCTGACGATCTCAGGTCTACAGACTAACATGTACATGTGTCACATGTGAACTGCTATCTGACGATAGGTAGAGTACCATTTAGGAGTTCTCGGTGAGTCCATTCGGTGTACACCGTCTCTAATGAGCACATGCATACAATCTTTGGTGTTAAACAACAATGGTTGTGAGATCAACCATCGCCCTATGCTGGGTCGAAAAACGTATACACTAGTCTATTCTGGAATATCGATGTCCTGTCTCAATACCCCTACGACTAGGAATTTTTAAGGATGTGCTTATCGACTACCCAAGGCCCACTGGTATGATCGACATCATAGTCCTGGTAGTTAAGCAAAGATCCTAGGGGCTCTATCACCATGTATAACAAAGAGCAAGATGTAAATGTATACACGTTAAGATAAACTCAAAAACAGATAGTACACTATCATTTTGAGGAAGATTATTCTATACATACAAATGTCCCTGATGTCCAATATAATGTATAATAATGGTCTCTAGGGTATACATATCCAATAATCTCTCACTTGCACTAGGCCAGTTATTGGCGTATCTCATACCCAACAACCCAAAAAGTCGCTCAAACTGTACTTAGGGAATGGCCTTCGTGAATAGATCCTCTGGGTTCTCTTTTGTATCTATCTACCCTCTGTATCTCGATCTCTTTGTGATCAACGATCTTCCTGATCAGATGATACCGCCTTAAGATGTATCTGGACTTATGATGGAACCGTGGTTCCTTCGCTAGTGCTACTGCTCCATTGTTATCACAATACAAAGGTATTGGATCAGCAATGGCTGGAACCACCTCAAGCTCCATAATAAACTTACACATCCAGACTGCTTCTTTGACAGCATGATTTGCAACAATGTCCTCAGCCTCCATCGTTGAGTCTGCAATAGTATCCTGTTTGGAACTCTTCCAACATATCGCTCTTCCGTTAAGGATAAATACATAACCTGAGTTGGATTTGCCATCTTTGTCACTTTGGAAGCTGGAGTCAATAAATGCCTCCATTTGGAGGTCATCGTTACCATACACCAAGAACATATTTTTAGTTCTTCTCAAGTACCTAAACCTTTGGAGGGGCTCTGCAATAGTATGTTTTTCACAGCTGTCCAATACTTCTCCCCTGGGTTTAATTGATACCGGCTTACTACACTAAGTGCATAAGCTACATCTGGTCTGATACATAACATCGTATACATTATAGACCCGACTACAAAAGCATAGGGTATAATGTTCATGTGATCCCTCTCTTCATCAATCTTAGGGGATATCTCTTAGGAGAGGGTGATTCCATGACAAGCGGGCATATTTCCGCGCTTGGAATTTTCCATACTAAACCTTTCTAGTATGGTGTCAATGTATCTTGATTGGAACAATCCCAAAAGTCGTTTAGATCTATCCCTATAGATCTTAATCCCTAGTATGTATGAAGCATCACTCAGGTCTTTCATGGGGAATTTTTATGACAGAAAAAGTTTAACTGATTGTAGCATGGGAATGTAATTTTCCATCAGGAGAATGTCATCCACGTACAATACAAGGAAAACAACGGCTTTTCCTACAATTTTCTTGTAAATACGAGGTTCGTCCATATTCTTGATAAAATCAAACTCTTTGATTGCATTATCAAAACAAATGTTCAAACTCCGCGATATTTCCTTCAATCCATAAATAGATTTAAGCAACTTGCATGTCTTTCCGCTGCTCCCACTGACAATGAAACCTTCAGGCTGATCCATATAAACGCATTCTTCTAAATCGCCATTTAGAAAAACGATTTTTACGTCCATCTGCCAGATATCATAGTCGTGGAAGGCAGCAAAAGCAAGTAGGATCCGGATGGATTTAAGCATAGCCACTGGAAAAAAGGTTTCATCATAGTCCACACATGGTCTTTTGACGAAAGCCTTTTGCAACAAGTTTACAGGTTTTTACCTGTCCATCAACACTAATCTTCTTTTTGAAAATCCACTTACATCCAATAGGTTTTATCCCGGGAGGTGCAACGTCCAAAGTCCAAACTTTGTTGGTGTGCATGGATTCCATTTCGGATCTCATAGCATCCAGCCACTTCACTGATCCTTACTCGTGATAGCTTGCTGAAAACTAGTAGGCTCATCATCATTGATGATGCAATCCTCTCGATCCTCATCTATGAGAAAACCGTAGTATCTCTCGGGCGGATGAGATTGCCTATTAGATCTGTGAAGTAGCTGAGGTTTGTCGGTTTGTTCTTGAATCAATGGTTCTGTCAAATTCAATAACTGCTTGTGGGTCCTGGAATTTCTTATAATTCTACCGCGCTCCCACTAATTTCTTTTGCAAGGAATTCCCTTTCCAAGAAGGTGGCGTGACGAGCAACAAACACCTTCTGTTCCTCGGTGTGGTAGAACATGCATCTCATCGAATGTTTTGGATATCACACAAATTTACACAATACTAATCGTGCCTCGAGTTTGTCCGGATTTTATCTTTTAACATAGGCCGGACAACCCCATATTTTCATGAAGTTTAGGTATGGTCTCTTCCCCTCTCATATCTCATATGGAGTGGTAGGCACGGATTGGTTGAAGCCCTATTCAATAGGTATGATGCTATCTCCAATGCATAACCCCAAAAAGAAAGTGGCAATTCAGCGATACTCATCATAGAGCGCACCATATCCAATAAGGTGTGATTTCTCCGCTTCGATACACCGTTGTGCTGTGGTGTATACGGAAGAGTAAGCTGATAGATAATTCCATTCTCTTTTAAGAACTCAAGAAATTCAGTACTCAAGAATTCACCACCTCGATCCGATCGAAGCATTCTTATACTTTTTCCTGTTTGTTTCTCTACTTCACATTTATATACTTCGAATTTTTTAAAAGCATCGGACTTATGTTTCAACAACACATGTCCATGCCTTGAGAAGTCATCAGTCAAAGTTATGAAGTAGGAATCTCCGCTTCTTGCATGTGTAGACATTGGTCCACATACATCAGTATGTATGAGGCCTAAAAGCTCGGTAGCTCTTCCTCCGTGTCCAGAAAACGGAGTTTTGGTCATCTTCCTTTTTAGACAGGATTAACAAGTTTCATAAGATTGATATTCAAATGTATCTAAATACCCATCTTTATGTAGCTTATTCAGTCTTGTTGCATTTATATGACCAAGTCTACAATGCCATAAAAAAGTTCCATTTATGTCTGAAGACTTTCTTTTGTTGATGTTTTGAATGTTGAAAACTGTGTGTTGATTTAGAGTATATAGTCCGTTATTAAGTGTACTGGTCCCGATCAACATTTAATTAAGGTAAATATTCATAACATTGCTTTCTAATGCGAAACTATATCCTTCTTTATCTAGTAAAACATGCGATATAATATTACACATTATTGTTGGTACAAAATAACGGTTCTTCAAAATCAAAAAGTTGCCAATTGGTAATCCAAGATGATAATCCCCAACAGGTATGGCGTCAACGTTTGCACCATTCCCAACTCTGAGGGTCATATCTCATTTCTTCAAAAACCTGCTACTTCTCAACGTCTGCAAAGAGTTACAGATATGAGAACCTGACCCGATATCTAATACCCAGAAAGCAGAGTTAATGAGAAAACAGTTTTCTGTTACAAACACAACTGAAGCTGAAGCATCGTCATGCTGCTTTGTCCTTGAATGAGGCTATATAAGCCCTGCAATTTCTCTTCCAAATACCCTTGCTTGTGACAATGAAAACATTCTCCTTTCACCGATTCCACAACCCCAGCTTTGTCCTTGCCTTTCGTCTTTTTGACACCACATTTCGGTTTAGTGGGGTTCTTCTTCTTTCTTTTGGTCTTTAGCCTGAAAGAAGAAGAATTCCCAATAACCAGAATGGATGCTTTTTCCTTCTTTAAGGTGCTCTCAGCTACTCTCAACATATTAAGAAGCTTTGGAAGATCAACTTCCATAGCGTGCATATTGTAATTCAATACAAACTGAGCATAGACGGAAGGAAAGGACTGCAGAACTAAGTCAACGTATAACTCGTTTTCTAATACGAACCCCAGGTTTGCGAGTTCTTCAATAAAACTGATCATCTTTAAGACGTGTTCTCCTACTGATGATTCGGAAGCCGTCCTCATTTGAAACAATTACTTTGAGGTCTCGTATCTTGCGATACGAGAGTGCTCTCCATACAAATCTTTACAATGGAGGAATATTGACTGTACGTCCATATTCTCATGTTGCTTCTGAAGTTCATTATTCATTGAAGCCAGCACAATGCACTTGACTTTCGCGCAATCTTCGTCCCATGTTTTACGGACCTCAATGTCCGCAACCGTAGCTTTGGGGCCTGGGTCTTTACCGGTGAGGACATATGCCACTCTGTCATAAGTGAGGGCAATGGTGACATTCCTCAGCCAGTTCTTGTAATAGGACCAGTCAACGTATTCTTTTCTAATAATAGTTTTAGTTCAGTCATGGTCGCTGCCTGGTAGAGGAAGATAAAAGTAAACGCTCAGCGTATGCTCGTGCATGATTAGAATGGTTTATTATCTTGTCTAATCAGGATGGCTCCCACTGTTTTTATCGAATCCTCCTCAAAACCTTAAAAGGAAAAATTAGCCGGGATTAATTGCACCCTACAAGTTTGCTTAATCGTTCGGTCAGGTCAGTGTCGGTATTTCGAGAAAGATTTTCCAAGGCTTTCGCCGAGTTTCTTAATTACAGAAAACCTCTTTTCCCTAGAGGCTTTGCCCTATTACCACCTTTTTAGGCACCTGCTTGATTTAGCTAATTGCAAAGTGAAAAATTCTCCCGAGAGTAACGTTTACCCCAATAGGAATCGGGACCCAACTATTGCATAGAAGGTATGCAATCTCATTGCAAATTTCTAACCTGAAATTCCCGATATTGTTTTTACCCCTAACTTATGACCTTGACGGATGCCAACAAATCATAGATTGCTATTCAAGTTCTACCCGTCATTTCTTGATTGATTCGAACCCACCAACACATAGTCTTGACGGATGCCAACAAAGTTGTATGAGTGTCCCTATCAATCGCATCTCATGATCTAGATAAGTATCATTTAGCTACTGTTCACCATGTCTTGACGGATGCCAGCAAACATAGTACGAATATTAAATGGTACGCATCTAAAATGACGGAGAGTTACGGCTGGTTTTAATGAAAACCTTTAACGTAGTGAACCTGATATGGTTGTTAGAACCGTGATATTTGAACAGTGGCTTAATTTCCGCATTTAAAAAGTTTAGTTTTCGATAGAAAAACCGAGTAGTTTTCAAATGTGGTTCTTACAACATCGATATTTGGTTTATATCTTTTCATTCATCTCATTAATGAAGTCCCATCATTTAAAACCTATCCACACCAGAAAAAAAACGAAAATAAAACGCACATTTATGCCATCCGCTTCCGCCACGGACCCCGTCAAACACCGTAAGGTTACTTAACTAACGGCAGAGCAGGGACAGGGCTAGAACGGATACAAAACATAAATAGTGTTTATTTATATCATATATAAATATAGCATTCGTCTCAGATATAAGCATTACAGAAATATCACAAAGAAATGGAGAAACGGATATACTAGGAAATAACGCTTTCGATCAAACCATCAACCGAATTACGGAATTCTACGTTCGTGCGAATAGCCACAACCACATCTATCCTAGACCTCTATGAGTGCGGCAATATACCCGCCAATCCTAGAATTGGATGACCTGGATCTCAACTCCTTGAGATGGTCACCCACTGAATTCTAGAATCCGGTAAATTGTGCACCCCTCCGTGGGTCGCTCATAAATGCAAAAAAGTAAATACAAATATACATCATTCAGTGGAAACAGCCTCACTCCCGGAAGTGCCCCGATAAAAGAATATTACAGATTTACACTTGAATGAATTACATATAAAATATCACATAACCGGCTATTCACACAAAAATCCTTCTCACCATCACAACAACAATAACTTCATTGTGATTTGTTGAATGCGCAACCCCTTCTAACTGAACTATAGCAGTTAGATGACGTTTAAAAACATTTCAACACAATGTGGAACAACAAAGATATATTTAATTTCGATCATCAAGTTTATCCGTAAAAAAACAAAACCCCAGATTACCAAATACACAATCTCGGGAAAAACAAACAAACCAATTTACTAGTTTCAAAATAATGGAGCAACACCAGAAAACTGGCGGCCAACAAAGCAAGAACCATCGGTTTCCCGCCACCGATGGTTTTTCTTGGCCTCTGAGCCCCCAGCTTTCTGGTGGATGCTCCGTAGTCCCCGCATACCCCTCTGGTATTATTTTTAAAAAAAATTAAAGCAATTAAAAAAATGGACAGAGACCAGTTTATGGAAACTAGAAAAACGGACTAAACTCGATGATTCGAAATCAAAACGTCGACAAAAGCAAGTTGTAGTTCTAGGGTAGGCTCTGATACTATGTAAGTATATCATGCATTTGGCTAGAGGGAAAACATGATGCGGAATGGTAAAATCAAAATTTTCTGGCATGCATGGCATACTATCCTAGTGATCATCCTAATACTACAACATGCAAGAACTAAAAAATGCTAAGAGCTAAGATAGAAAAATCATACTTTCAAGCTCCAAGATGGGTAGTAAGTTGGCTCCTTTAATTTGAACTCCTAACTTAGTCTCCTAGAGTTCACCGGCTTAAATCTTGTAGTCGGCCCTTTCCGTCGAAGACAATCCACGGCGATGAATTGCAACTTGAGCTACTCCTTTGCTAGTTGCTAAGTAGCAAAAAGAAGTATGGGGTTTTGTAAATGGTGAAGGGTCTCTCTCTTGTCTCACTTTTCTTTTTCTTCTTTATCTTTTTCTTTTTCTCATGGAATTTGCAAGTATAAAGGAAGAGAGAGTGAGAGTTAGGTTATGGTCACACTCACCATGCTCTCATGACCTAAGCCATCCACCTCTCTCTTCTATCATCCTAACATATGTTCTAGGGGGTGTGAAATGGTTATGCATCACCCTTGGGCATGCACAAATGAGCTAAAGAAAAAAGGATAAAAGGAAAAAAAAGATTTATCATGGTTAAAAAGATATATTAGCCATGATAAAATAGAAAACGTTCACATTACATGGAACAATAAATAGAGAGCGAGAGAAATTCATGATATTAGGTTAATTACATGCATTATCACATGACATATAATTAAACTTGCCATTGAATTAACAATTAATACAATGACCCGGTTTATCTCAATAATCCGGCTAATATCATAACCCGTCCGGTTAAAGACGAATGTCTAACCGGACCCTGCACGCATCCCATGCACGCAATACACTATTTTGCTCGAGTGGACAAAACATCTGTGTGGGACTCTGAAGACCCGTCAACACACTGGCAGTAAGTTGTCGGATCATATCCTTACCTTACAAGCACGTCGACGGTACTAACTGTACATAACAACCACCCAGGTATTGAACGATTGAAAGGTCGACAAGAAAACTTGCATGTATCCTACAGAGCCTATCGATGACACTTACCGTACATTCCGGTATCTTCGTCTGAGAATGTTGCATATCGGGTCTGGAAGATGGTATCCGTCCGACTCCCACTAAACCGATGAATCGTGCAAGCATAAAGCTCATAACCATATGAGAAACTACTGATAACGCTTATCAGTAAAACTCGATTGCCCTGGCCAGGGACTTATGGTTATAGCTAGTCTTACACAGCGCAACATCAACTCCTCATACCAGGAGAGACGAATCTCTTACGATCGCTCATTGGCTCTACATGATCCGGAACTGTACCCAACCACTACCTGTTTGCACGGCCCTTTAAGGCTGTAGTAGGATAGTAATCTAAATACAGTGGGGACTATATGAGACTCTATGACGATCTCAGGTCTACAGACTAATCTGTATATGTGTCACGTAAGAACTGCTATTTGACGATAGGTATAGTACCATTTAGGAGTTCTCGGCGAGTCTGTTCGGCATACTCAGTCTCTAACGAGCACATGCATACAATCTTTGGTGTTAAACACCAATGGTTGTGAGATCAACTATCGTCCTATACCAGGTCGAGAAACATATACACTAATCTACTCTGGAATATCGATGTCCTGTCTTGATACCACTACGACTAGAAACTTTTAAGGATGTGCTTATCGACTACCCAGGGCCCATTAGTATGATCAACATTATAATCCTGATAGTTAAACAAAGATCTTAGGGGCTTTATCAACATGTATAACTAAGAGCAAAATGTAAATGTATACACGTTAAGATAAAATCAAAACCAGATAGTACACTATCATTTTGAGCAAGATTATTATATGCATACATATGTCCCTGATGTCCAATATAATGTACAATAATGGCCTTTAGGGCATACATATCCAACAATTAAGTCAATGACAACCCAGCAAAGGGGTAAGGAGTCAACGATATGGGATGCCTAGGTTTACACAGTGATAAGGGAAAAGACAGGTAGATCACAGGTGGAGATTAATCAAATTAGTGATTGAAATCGGTAACTAATTTATACATTTATCTGCCAAGGCCTGTAATGGACATAATAATGCTATATTTGAGGAAGTTTTATCGGAGCGCTATTCGGCCTGCCTTATTATATGGTACAGAATGCTGGGCTCCTAAAAAGCATCATACACAGAAAATACACGTAGCGGAGATGCGCATGCTTCGTTGGATGTGCGGTAACACTAGAAAAGATAAGGTGCGAAATGAGGATATTCGTGCAAAAGTTGGTGTAGCACCTGTGGAGGAGAAGATGCGGGAAAACCGGCTAAGATGGTTTGGTCATGTGCGACGCAGACCTATAGAAGCACCGGTTCGACGAATAGAAACTCTCGATATGGGCAATTGCAAAAGGGCAAAAGGGAGACCGAATAAAACATGGATGGAGGTGATACGAAACGATATGATTGCCAAAGGACTCGATGAAAGTATATTGTTCGATAGGAGTGAATGGAGGCGGAGGATTCATGTGCTGGACCCGGCGTGATTCTCATGTTGGTTCATGTAGCCTACCCTATATGCTTGGGATAAAAGGCTCAGTTGTTGTTTGTTTGTTTGTTTGCTGCGGCAATCGGGCAGTTACCAACATCCAATACTAAAATGAACAAAAAGTTTTTTGAACATGTACCTCTATTATCTGCAAAATTGGAATGATAATGCATCCGGTTCGCCTCCAACATTTTCGAAACCTCATGGGCGCTCACATACGCCTTCAAGAAATGATCATCCAAATCAATCAACACCTGCAACATGCTCACGCTCTTCTTCTCGTTCCCAACAACCATCTTCCCCTTCTTCGTCTCCACTGTGCTGGTCGAAGCAGCGTGCTGATGATGCACATTCAAAACTTGCTTCTTTTTCTTCTCCGGCCTCGGCGGCAGCCCCTCTGAAGTCGTCACCGGCGGCGTCTCCGGTGGAGGCGGCGGCGGCGGCGGCTGCTCCACCACCCCCTTCTCCGGCGTCAGCGGCTCCTCTATCTCCTCACTGTGAAGTCCATCGTAATTCGCGAAGAAGTAATCCCAAGTGCCCATTCTCGAGTCTGGAGAAGGCGGCGGCGGCGGCTCCGGCGTCGATTCAGGGGATTTTTGGTCATTTCGCTCTACTATCTCAGGCGGCGCAGGCTCAGCATCCTCCTCCTCAATCTCCTCATCCTCGTCTTCGTTAATCGTACGATCCGCCGGCGACTTCGAATGCTGAAACTTCTTCGGGATCTCCGGCATGCTCGCGGATCTCTGCAGCGGCGATGGCGAGAAGTCAGGCAGCGGCGGCGGCGGAGGGAGCGACTCCATCGTAGGCTGAACGGCAGCGGCCAAGGTCGAAGAAGAGGAAGCGACATTAGGGTTCGCGGTAGCGCTGCACTGCTGATCAGATTCCCCCTGGCCGAATTCGCTGAGGGCGGCGCCGGTGTTCTTTAGCGCCATTGTGTAGGACGAGTGAGCAGCAGCGAAGGCGTTGCGAGACGCCACCGCATCCTTCATGAATTGCTTCCGATCTTTGCATCGAGACACCGATTCCTCGTTCTCGATGCGGGATTGGGCGCACCCCATCGCCGATTCTCGCAAAAAGCTAGGTTTTTTTTCTTTGCTGAAAATCTGAATCTTGAAGACGAACTCTCTCTCTCTGCCTCTGCTTTTGCCTCGTAAAACGCGAATTAAAAAGGACTTCTTCCTAATAACACCCCCTTAACCCAATATTTGTATATTACACCTGTCGTTTCCCTTGCATTGCTTTTGATTTGGGCAAACTATATAAATATTGGAATTGATAGGGGTTGGTACGGGAGAAATTGAGGGGCCCAGGGGCGCGTAGAGAGCCGTTGGATTAGAATAATGAAGCTTTTTTGAAATGAGAAACGCACGCGTGATTTCGACGGTGGTCATGTGGGGCCCACGTGGCAGTTTGAGGGGTGAGCGCATTTATTTATTTGTCGCGTTGGGTATAGAAATGGGATTAAAAAGTCATGGAGGGGTTGGTTGGAAAATTCACCTTCATGTGAAGTGAGTTGGTGTGATGTTGGGACTTGTGAGGGGTTGGTGGGGGGTTTATGATAATAGGTTGAATTTTGGGGATCAAAGTTGATTTTATTTTATGACAGATTGATTGGGGAGTCTGGGGAATCACAGGGTCTTATTTATATAAGAATAATGGAGTAAAGAGGCAATATGAGTGAATTTTCTCTTATGGCATCGAAAATATACACCTTCCATCGTGTTTTCCGACGATCGGAATGCATCATCTTCATCGTTATCATCTAAGATTTGAATACACCAAATTTCATGTGATTCTACAACTTTTCACCGTTGATTTAGAATGTAAAAAATTTTATTGTCGGTAAACCGTTAATTTTGAACCCACTAATTCAACAGCGAAAAGGTTGTAGAATCACATGAAATTTGGTGTATCCATATCTTAAATGATAACGATGAAGATTATGCATTCCGATCGTCGGAAAACACGATGGAGGGTGTGTGTTTTCGACGCCATAGAAGGAAATTCTCTCATATGGCATTTTCACTTCATTATTATTATTATTATTATTATTATTATTATTATATATATATATATATATATATATGAGATTAATGTATCTGTTTGGTATAACGGAGAAGTGTCTGTTAGCCAAATAAAAGAACGAGCATTTTACCCTCAACAGCCTCTCGTAACCTTCTTTCTCATCTTCGTTCTCTCCCAACAATGAACCTAAAGCTCTGAAAACTTTTTTAAAAAAAATTCTACCATGGAGACCCAAATCCAGGAGAAAATAGGTGGAGGCAAAAACGTAGTTTTCCGATAGGCCGCAAAAACCAAACCCTAAATCTGCAAGCTCTCGATCTACAAAAGGAGGCAAAAAACCTAACCTTAGATCACAAATCTCCAACGATTTATAAGGTATACATTACCTCTCTAATAGATGTAAGATTTGGATTTTTCTGGTGATATTTTTCTAATTATAAATGCTTTGAACATGTGGATTTAAGAGATCATGATCTGATCTTTAAGCTCCATTATATTTTCTTGGTTCAAATTTTTAATCTTTAAGTAATTATACTTTCTTGGTTCTGGTCAGATCAAAATTGTGCAAGTTCTAGTCACAAATTGTGCAATTATACTTCCTTATTTGTACCTGTAATTATACAAATTGTGCAATTTCAATCACAATGTAAAATTACAAGCACAATGTGTCTGTATCGGGATTTAACTCGAGAACAATTTTGATCATTGGTGAAATTTTCAAAATATAAAATTTTAAGTTCTGGTCAGAATGTGCAATTTACCTTTGGTTCTGTTTAATGTTTCTGAAAATTTTTGAGATTAAGAATTTACATCTGAAAATTTTTAAACAACTTTTTAAAATTCTCGATCCGTAAGTTTTTTTTCATTTTTTTAATTAATAAATTTAAAATTCTTCTAAAACTTTCTAAAATGTGATGTTTTTGTATATGTCGTAGGGCAATGGATCATACTAATCTTCAATGGGGACTTGATGAAGAATCTAATGTTGGATAATTGATACGATCGATGCTGCTTCTCTCCTATATCCGATTGAGGTTGAACATTATGGTGTTGTTGTAGAGTACAGTGTTACGGATATGGATGGCGATTCGGAGGATACTGGTCACACAATGGTACATATGGAAGATCAAAATATTAATCTTCCACATGTCGGTAAGAAATTTTCAAGCGAAGGAGAGACTTATAATTACTATAATGTATTGGTAAGGAATCAAGGTTTCTCCATACGACGGTCGGCCTTAAAGAAGAAGAAGAATGTTCTTGTGTGGAGAATATTTGTATGCAGCAAAGAAGGATTTAAGGATGAGAATGATAAGCGTGCTGGAGCGGGAGCTAACGTCGAAGGGTCAATAGAGTTGGTTGTATGGCTAGAATGGCCGTTAATAAAACAAAGGATGGCTTTTAGGAAGTTAAATCTATTGGTAATGAACACAATCACGACTTGTTATCTACTCCATAAAAAATGGCACGCTTACAGTCGCATAATAAAACTCACTTGAACCCTAAATTCAAGGCTTTGATTGAACAATTTGGAGAGGCTTCACAGATGGCAAGGGCTTTGACTATGACAGGTGCTACTTCTTCAGCTACCGTCATTCCTCAACAATGCATAGACATAAGGCGGGAGAAAAGAACGAGCAACATCGGTCGTGAATGCCAAAGTATCATTAAGCATTTTATGAAGAAAAAAGATGAGGATTGTCAGTTTTATTTTGCTGTGCAGATTGATGAGGATGACACTTGTAGAAGTATTTTTTGGGCTGATGGGAGAGCAAGAACAAGCTATTTGAAATTTAGTGATGTAGTTGTTTTCGACGTCACATACGAGACAAATAATTTTTTGCTGCCTTTTGCACCTTTCACCGGCGTTAACCACCATCGATAGTCATCTTTGTTCGGTTGCGCTCTTCTAGCTGATGAACGAGAGGAAACTTTTGTTTGGTTATTTGAAACATGGTTGCATTGCATGTGGGGTAAAATGCAAGGTGCCATCATCACTGATCAAGATACATCGATTAGAATTGCGATTTGGAGAGTGCTACCGAATACTTTGCATCAATATTGCATATGGCACATAGGACTTCATGAGCTTGAACAACTTCGTTCCTTGCAACATGCTTACCCGACATTTGATGATGACTACTGGAAATGGGCTTATTTTAGCCTAAATGTCAATGAAGCCGAGGCTTGTTGGGTGACTTTGACGAAGAAGTACATGAAATATTTTGATGAACCACTGATGGAAAGCCAAAAGAAACAGTTGAAGTCATGGAAATGGCTTCAAAATATGTATGATTGTCACGCCCCGCTTCCCAGAGTACTGTAAGGAGACATGACGGGTCACGCGACGCATTTACTCAGAAGTAAACACGCTAATCATAAATAAACAATATAGCAAAGTACACAAGTAAGACATGAGATGTAAATGAACAACAACTTTTATTTATTAAATATCCTTTATAATACAACGGGAAATGTAAATACAAGACTGAAAAGCAATGCCTGAACAATGGTATGAACTGAAAGTAAAATATATACAAGTGACTAGAGCTCTGGGTTTTCTGAGAACTGCTCCAAATCGTCTGTGCTGGGATCGATCTCCAGAGAATCAGATCTCCCTGAAAACATTCCAAAGAAAGAAGAGAAAATGAATGTCGTCAGCGAACAATCGCTCGGTAAGTCTTAAAGAGATGTGGAATGAGAATAGACGGATAAAAGATTATAACTGGTATAAAGTCGATGGTTATGTTAACGCAGTTGTTTGTAGCTTAGTACAGAATATGCCAGTGTATACGATAGGAGTCCAGCTTACCCCGTGGACTATGGTATATGGATCACAAGGCCCCGTCAAAACCCACGGGACAACGACAACGGATGTTCAGATTAGGTGTATTAAAGTGACCGTCTCGTGCCACTTTTAACACATTCCGTATCAGTCTACCCCTTTAAAACCCCGTAATGTATTTTGTATTGATGTGTATTGTTTTGTTTAATAGATGTAAAACTTGCCGAAATGATGATATCAGTAGTTCATGTAAATGGAAAGGATATAAACGGATAGTCATGTAAACAATGTCAGATGTATATCCATGGTTCGGTCAAATCAATCCATGTTGATATAAATTGTATTCTGGTATAAATAGATTCATGTTGAATTGGAGTTATACCTGAATTGTATTCAAGGATGGATTGATTTCAGATTAGACTGAGACTCCGATTGAGTTAGATACTTTAAAACGAATTGAAGTCTTGAATTGGTTTTGGAGTTATCGGTAACTGCTGCAAATGGACGGCAGGATTTGTGACTTTTTCCAAGCCAATTACCGTATTGATAACCCCGTTTTAGTTGTGTACCTTAAATAGGCAAGCACCCAAATTCTCCGGCTCCCTGAGGCTCAAGAGAACTGGTCCCGCTTAAACTTATATTTACTAGGATCCTTATTGTAATTTAATATAACTTGAGGGGGTTTTATGAAAAATAGTTTTAATATATTTTCAAAATACACCTCAAGTATTTAATTATCGTATTTAGGATTTTCATGGATGTAAATTTTAAAAGATGAAATATTCTAGTGGATATAAACCTAAATTGAATTGTATATGGTATTTTCATGTAATTTGACTTGTATTGATTCTTGATGGTATTTTCATGAACTTTTGTGATTCTTTTCTTTTGATTTAGTAAACATAGAATATATTATATATTTAAAATAGATATTTTGATAATATATATATATATATATAATTATTAAAAATAGAATTTATTTATTAATAGAAATCACGTTTTCTTAGAAATCGTAATAAAAATTCCATCGAGATCGCATGCTCCGTGAGGAGGTCTGCATCTCACCCTACTAGTCCAATGGATGTGCGATAATCCGCACCAACCAAATCGGATTTCCCAAAATGGGTTATAAGGACATAATCATATGGAATTTGATTAAAATAATTTGAAGAATACGGTTTTGATAGTTTTTGGTATTTAAATATAAAATTCGTCTTAACCACAAAAATATCGTTCTCAAGCCATCGTGCTATGTCAAGTTGAGTGTTATGATGAAATAGGTCATTACCTCGTGCAATTTTCTAAAGGTAATATGAGCAAAATGAAGAAATAATGTCATAGGTAAACTTGATGGGATTTAACTGTAAAAGTGAACTAAAAGTTGTATAACATTATAATTTTGAATTGAAACGTGTTCTACATATTGTCTTATGGTTGTTAAATAAGATAAGAAGAGATGGTTAATTCATGGTTAAGAAAAATTGAGTTTTTAAAGAAATTAGAATCGAAGGTCGGATTAACTCCGCTTCCGACAAGTTTTGAAAAGAGAAGTCGTTTTAATAGAAAGAGAGGAGGGGAGAGGGGACTTATGGATTGAGAAGAGAGAAGGGAGGTAGAGAATAGGTTTGTAAGCGTCGTGGAGTCTTGGGGTTGCCGGATTTGTCCTGAGTCGTCGCCGGAACTTAACCTTGAGCTAACTCCACTTGTACAACTTCTTGGACTTGGAAAATTTAGAGAGTTTTGGAAAAGGATTTCTGAATGAGGAGGGCTATGGTGTGGGGTGGTATTTATAGGAGAAATTAAGGTTTAGAGTATTGAAGAATGGAATTAAAATGCATTAACATTTTTGGATTAATACCTCATTTTAATTCTCTGGAAATGTGCAGGGAAAACAAACAGACTAGGGTTAGTGGGGTAGGCCAAAGGGTGCTGGGGAAAAAAATTTGAGCATTTGCTACTGGGGGGACCGGCGGCGCCGGCCCCAAGCCCGATCTCACCGGTCCAATGGGTTGGGTTGGGTCTTGGATGAATGACACGTGTCCTAGTCGTAGTTAATAGTATTTTGCACATGTTTGATTTTTCAGTAACTTTTCATTTTACGTGTATTGCACATGTAAACTTTTGAGCTTCTAAAAGTTTAAAAGAAAAATCAATAAAAATAATATGTGGCTGAGGGGAGTCGAACACAGGGGCCATGTCACAGCAGTGCAAGGCTTTACCAATGAGCTGCAAGTGTTTTCTTGCTGTTTAAAAACAAATCAAATATGTATAACATATACAGGGTTGCAAATATTCCATTTATACATTAACTTTTAAAAAATTTCTGTACATTAAAACAGAGTCGTTATATTCTACCCTCCTTACAAAAATTTCGTCCTCGAAATTTACAATTATTTAAAAACTAATTTACAAATAAGTGAGGTTATCTTGCATGCATATCGTCTTTTCTTTCCCACGTTGACTCTCCTGGTGTGTTTTTTCTCCACATCATCCGGACCAAGTTTACTTCCTTCTTCCGAAGTGACTTCACCTTTCTTTCCAGAATTTCAACAAGTTGTTGCTCACAAGATAGGTCCGTCTGTACTGTGAGCTCAGAGTGATTAAAAAGGTGACCGGTGTTTTCCCCAATTAGAGCAAAGCTCTGTTTGAATTTCAAAAATTCAAAAATTGAAGCAACGCTTCAAATCCCTTACGCTGCGCGCAACGCGCCACGTATCAAAAGTTGATACGTTAGTGCAGCGCCCAAGGCAGCGCGCTCAATCAGAGCAAGGCTCTATTTAAAACAAAATTAAAGGAAGCAACGCTTCAGTTGCGCTGCGCACTGCGCTGCGCGACACGTGTCAGCGCAGTTGCGCTGCGCTGTGCGCTGCGCGACACGTGTCAGCGCAGTTGCGCTGCGCTGTGCGACACATATCAGCGCAGTTGCGCTGAGCTGCGCGCTGCGCGACACGTGTCAAGCGCTGGTGCATCTGCACCAAACGGAATTAAAATTCTAGTAAGATCTTTCTGTTCTTGTTAAAACAAGAAAATTGTCTTCTGTAAAACAGAAGCCTTTGGATCAAAGATCCAACGGTGGGGAAAATTCCCCAAATCACTCAGTGAATGATCTCTTTAACAAATTTAACAAATTAATGGGCACTATATAAAGGCCCCTAGACCCCAACATAAAAAACAACAACACAGAGAAGAGAGAAACTCAAGAAAAAAAGAGAGAATTCCTTTAAAGAACTCTGAAAAGAATTCAGAAAGAAGAAAAAAGGTAAAATCTTTATAAAAAGAAGAATTTCTTCTGAATAGATCATTGATCTAAGAACAAGATCAAGGATCTTCAAAAAAAAAAATATAATAAATAACAAAAGAATTGCTTTTTTATGAACCATTGGTTCTGGAATCTTAAAGATTCTTTTCTTGAATCCAAAATTGGATCAAGTTATTAAAACAGTGCCTTGCACTTGTAGATCTACACTGTTGCGCTCCTGGGTTGGCGCAAGCCACCAGAGAGCACCACGTGTTAGCACCAGAATAATTTGCGCTATGCGCTTTTAAGATAGAGCATCGCTCTCTGAAATTGGCGCAACTCACCAGAGCGCGCCACGCGTCAGCAGCGCAACAGCGCAGCGCACTGCGCCAACTGCGCTTGCGCCCACCAAAGCGTGACACGTGTCACCTCCACACGCGCTTGCGCTCATTAATTGGCACAAAGCGTCTGACAAGCCACTGTCAGATAATTAATGCACTGCATTATTTACAGAAGGGCCAAGCCCAATTAAAAAGGGCCTAACAGGCCTAATAAAATGCCATGCATTATTTTAAAGAAGGGCAGAGCCCAAACAAAAACAGATGCTCTGCATCATTTAAAAAAGGGACAGAGCCCAAATCAAAAAGGCCTAGCAGGCTTAAAGAAAATGCGGTGCATTATTAAACAGGGGCAAAGCCCTAGCACAGGCCTAATAGGCCGAAGATAAAAACGTTGAATATTCTCAACTGGACTTAGCCCAATTATGGCCGTAAGTACTCAAACTAAATTGACTGAGCAAGACTGCTCTCTTAAATCAATTTACATCCGGTTCAAGGGTACATCTTTGAACTCCTCTGACACCTATCGTTGTAATCCTTCAATGACGTCAGAGAGGTGACGGATCCCGACAACCACACATTAATACGGACTGTGGGGTCCTTAAACCCACGGACTTATGCGTCCTTAAACTCACGGACTTATGCGTCCTTAAACCAAAATACGGATTGTGGGGTCCTTAAACCCATGGACTTATGCGTCCTTAAACTAATGGATTAATGTGTCCTTAAACACACCCATATGGACCCCTATGTCCCTAAACTGGAACATGGACCACCATGTCCCTAAACTGGCAATGGACCGCAATGTCCTTAAACTACCTATGGACCACTACGTCCCTAAACTGGAACAATAGAGCCCCTAAATGCTCTTTCCGTTAAGTTGATCTTAGTCTCAAATCAGACTAATGTATTCTTAACGAGTGTTTATGTCGATCCTAGCCTCAACATGGCTAACGTATCCTTAAACTAAAACACCCAACCCAAATCTAAGTAAATACGGATTTGGACTAATCCACGTCCTATGGGCGACGGCATTACTTAGTCTCCGTATACAATCCACGGGCATCCACAAACAAAGCAAACACACACGACACGAAGTGAAATTTCTGGAGAAGGAGAAAGTTGTTACCGCGATGCGGTAGCGTAATTAACTGCAGGGGCTTGCGCCTGCAGGGAAGAGCGTCCCCACAATCAAAAACCCCTCAAGCGAGGGGGAATCTGACGAAGTCTGCTACATCGGTCGCATCCGTCTAAACCTCCGATACACGGTGCCATAAATCAACTTGGCATCTTCGGAGAGGTAGACGGATAAAACCAAATAGCTTCTGCCCCGAATCTCAGGCAAGACGTTCAGTCTTGGCCGTCTTTTGGAGGGGAACAACTGGGGTCACTCACATACCTTCTGAGTTGGGATATATGGAACACATTGTGCACTCCTTCCAGCGAAGGTGGAAGTGCCAAGCGATAAGCCACTTCTCCGACTTGTTCGAGTATGTCGAACGGTCCAATGAATCTCGGACTTAGCTTACCCCTTCTTCCAAAGCGAATCACTCTACGATTTGGTGAAATCTTTAGAATGGCATAATCTCCCAGTTGGAACTCCAAGTGACGGCACTTTGCATCAGCCCAGTACTTCTGTTGGTCTTGGGCTATGCGCATTCTTTCCCTGATTGTGCGAACTACATCCACTGATGCTACTGTCATCTCAGGTCCAAGGAGTTCTCTATCTCCGTTGTCATCCCAACTTAATGGTGATCGACACTTCTTTCCATATAGAGCCGCAAAAGATGTCATTCCAATACTTGCTTGATAGCTGTGATTGTATGAAAACTCCACAAGATGTAGGTGATCTTCCCACGATCCTCCAAAATCTAGCATACAAGCTCTTAGCATATCTTTAAGGATCTGAATCGTTCGCTCAGACTGACCATCTGTTTGTAGATAATAAGTTGTGCTAAAATTCAGACTTTTCCCAAGCTAACTTGCAGGCTCTGCCAAAATTGTGATCGGACTCTAGTGTGACGATCAGAGACAATGCAAACCGGTACTCCATTTAATCTCACGATCTCCTGCATGAGTTTATGGGTATCAGTGATAGTACACTATGAAGAGTTTAAATCTTGCTTAGATTCTTACCTCTATGTATTTCTTTACTAGTGTCTCGGTAGATTGGCCAACTCGAAAGGGAATAAAGTGACCCGACTTTGTGAGTCGATCCACGATAACCCATACAATATCGTTACCTTTCGTGCTGCGAGGAGTGCAGTCATGAAATCCATGGTAATGTGTTGCCACTTCCATTATGGGATAGGTAACGGTAGAAATAAATCAACAGTCCTGTGATGTTCAGCTTTCACTTGCTGACACACCAAATATTTAGCGACGCTTCTGGCTACTTCATGCTTCATTCCATGCCACCAGTAATGTTGGCATAGATCTTTGTACATCTTTGTACCACCAGGGTGTACCGAGTATGGGGAGCTGTGAGCTTCTTTCAGCAACTCTTCCTGAGCAGGACCTTGTGGTACACAAAATCTACTCCAGTATCTCAAAGATCCGTCTTCATGGATAATGAAGTCTGTTCTAAGTCCACTTTCTACTTGTTCCCTGATCTTTTGCAACTTGGTATCACTTGGTTGAGCTGCTTTGATCTGATTGACAAGGGAGCAACACACTTAGGGATCCTCACGATTCCTAAAGAGAAAATACACTTGTGAGATCCTCACGACTCGTAAGGAGAACTCTCTTATGGGACCCTCACGGCTCATAAGATTTGAAAGTCTTAAGTTACAGAGACCTAAACCTGTGCTTAAGCAACCCCCACAACCTTCGATATTGCCCTACAAGTGGCTCAGTACTGACCCTTGTATACAATCCACGGGCGCGAATAAACATTTCCCTAACCAAGTCCCATCCGTGACTGGGGATATGTCCATGTGGCGAACAACCCTTGTAAGTCCTCTCGACTTACAAGGAGAAAACCCTCTTGTAGGATCCTTACGACATACAGAGGGACATACACTTAGGAATCCTCACGATTCTTAAGGAGAAAATACCCCTACAAGATCCTCACGATTTGTAGGGAGAAATACCTTTGTGGGACCCTTACGGCTCATGAAGTCAAAAGCCTTAGTCGACAGGACCTTAAGCCTGTTCGGTAAGCCACCTTTGTTCGACATCGACAGAGGCAAATAATGATTCGCTCCTGGCAATATCCCAGTTGTAGCGGTGCTGATGCCGAAATCGGTGTCTAATTTCAGGTTTACGGCGAAAAGCCAGTAGGCCACATATGCATACGAAATAGCCGAAATGATGGGGCAACTTGCAATAAAGAGCAGCAAGAAAAAATGTATACATACAAAATAGCCGAAATGATTGGGCAACTCGCAATAAAAATCAGCGAGTAAAAATAAAATAAACAGCCGAAATGATTAGGCACTGCGAAAAATAGCCGAAATGATTGGGCAATCGCGACCTTCGCGGTATAAAAGCTGAAATGATAGAGCATTGCGGAAATAAAACAATAATATAAAATAAAATGAATGAAACTTTTGCCCTACAGGTGAGATCACATCGAACCCTGTATACAATCCAAGGGCGCAAACAAAGAGGGCACTATACCTCCCCAACAGACTCCGCCAGAAAGCGAAGCCAAATCTCGAGGGTTCACCAACAACCAAGAGACAACCGTGACATTCATCTCGATACAGCAGACGCAGTGCCAGCAAACGAAGCGAAGATCAAATTCCTAGCTTCACGGTTTTGACGGTAACTTATATAAAACCTGAAAGACCGTCACAGATCAGTTCAACCCCCAGGGAAACCAGTGTCCTTGGCAAATACCACAATTCAGGGAAACTAGCGTCCTTGATGAGAGCTTCCTGATTCGAGTCGGCCCGCAGAAACCAGTGTCTCCGCAGGAATACTCCGATTCGTTTCAACTTCGAGGAAACCAGCGTCCTCGGCAAAATATTTCGACTCAGGGAAACCAGTGTCCTTGACGAGAACATCTTGATTCACGTCGACCCACAGAGAAACTAGCGTCTTTGCAAGAATACATCGATTTGTTTTAACCCCAGGGAAACTAGTGTCCTTGACGAGAACATCTTGATTCGCGTCGACCCGCAGAGAAACTACCGTCTTTACAGGAATACATCGATTCGTTTCAACCCCAGGGAACACCAGTGTCCTTGGCAAATACCTCAATTCAGGGAAACTAGCGTCCTTGATGAGAGCTTCCTAATTCGCGTCAGCCCGCACAGAAACCAGTGTCTCCGTAGGAATACTCCGATTCGTTTCAACACCGAAGAAACCAGTGTCTTCGGCAAAATCCTTCGACTCAGGGAAACCAGTGTCCTTGACGAGAACTTCTTGATTTGCGTCGACCCGCAGAGAAACTAGCGTCTTTGCAGGAATACATCGATTCGTTTCAACCCCAGGGAAACCAGTGTCCTTGGCAAATACCTCAATTCAGGGAAACTAGCGTCCTTGATGAGAGCCCCCTGATTCGCGTCGGCCCGCAGAGAAACTAGTGTCTCTGCAGGAATACTCTGATTCGTTTCAACTTCGAGAAAACCAGCGTCCTCGGCAAAATACTTCGACTCAGGGAAACCAGTGTCCTTGGCAAATACCTCAATTCAGGTAAACTAGCGTCCTTGATGAGAGCTTCCTGATTCGCGTTGGCTCGCAGAGAAACCAGTGTCTCCGCAGGAATACTCCGATTCATTTCAACTTCGAGGAAACCAGCGTCCTCGGCAAATTACTTCGACTCAGGGAAACCAGTGTCCTTGACGAGAACCCCTCGATTCGCGTCGACCTGCAGAGAAACTAGCGTCTTTGCAGGAATATATCGATTCGTTTCAACTCCAGGGAAATCAGTGTCCTTGGCAACCTCTTCAACTCAGGGAAATCAGTGTCCTTTACGAGAGCTGCTCGATTCGTCTCGACTCGTGAGGAACCTAGTGTCTTCGCGAGGACTTCCCGATTCGTCTCAACTTGCAAGATAAAGACTTAGGCAGCAGAGATTAAAAAACTTGTTTCCTAAGCACTGGGACCCTGCAAGTCGGCCTAAAACGGTCTCTTGTATACTATTCACGGGTCTCACTCTCCAAAGTCGAATCTCGACAAGGAGGGAAACAACCGCTTACGAGTCCTCTCGACTCGTAAGAGGGAAAATTCTTTTATAAGATCCTTACGACTTATAAGAGAAAACGCACTTAGGAATCCTCACGATTCCTAAGGAGAAAATCCACCTACGAGATCCTCTCGATCCGTAGGGTGAAAAGTCTCTATGAGACCCTCACGGCTCATAGAGTTGAAAAGTCTTAGGCATCAGATTTGAACCTGCGGCCTAAGCCATCGCTATCTCTTTAAAAAACCAAGATGCTTACTCTATTATCTGTCAACCATGTTTATCAAGACAGCATGCTGATAATAAGAGAAGGGAGAAAGCAAAGAAATGATATAAGGCATTGCAAAGAAAAAATGTGTATCTTTATTTATTAATTCAATCAAGTACAAGGTGAATTGTACAAAAGAATAAAGAATGGATACATCTTATTCGAAAAAGAAATTTTTTACAAGTATATTGATACAAGGGCAGCTACTGGGAAGGAAGCGTCTTAAATAGCCCTATCAGTTGTTCGCGCACTTCCTTCCATGCCTTTTCTTGATCAGCCACCACCGCCAGTTCCGCCTCCACTTGAGCCCGATGCTGCAAGAAGGATGCAAGCTGCTCCCCAACGGCCTGCTGAGCTGCTTCGCGACCTTAGGCATCACGCTCGGCGGCATCGAGCTTCCGCTTCAGGTTTAGCCCATTAGAGATGTGCTCCAGAAGGCCCTCAAAGATAGCCTTCACCTGGGCAGCATTCACCTCAACCTCAGCACGCAGACGAGCCGTCTCGCTTTAGGTCTCTTGGCATTCTCTCAGCCTTAAAGCCGCTTCTTGTTCCAAGTGGCGGAAGTAAGAAGCGCTTTGCTCGATCCATGCTGCTCTTTGATTGCTTGCGGCTAAGGTCTCGGGAGCAGGGCGCATAAACTCTGATTGGTGCACGCGGACCTCGATTTCTCTGCAGTGATTAACCCAAAGCTCGACGACGCCTCCATCATGAAAATTCACAAGCGCCGCCAATATCGGGTTAACCTCCGCAGTGAAATCCGCAGCAGATGGGGGAGTGTCTGCGTCAAGCTCCTCGATGTATCCGCTCAGCATGCCCAAGCTCATTACGGCACCCTTTGAAGATGGACGTCTCAGGAAAGGGCCTGCCGGCATTATAACGCGAGACTCAAAGGGCGCCGGAATCGGAACGACAGCTGAAAGAACAAAATACGATTAGATGACGGTTCAAGAGATATGAAAAAGTCATCGATGGGATAGTTTACTATACCAGCTGTAGCAGGCAGCAAGGCCGGTGGCGCGACCAATCTTTCATCTCCTCCTTCGATTTGTAGCACTGCAATCAGGACAAGGAAGAGTCAGAAATAATGCCATTATTGAAAAAAGAAAGGCATCAATTGGAAACGATACTCACCAGCGTCACTGGAGGAAGAAGCGAGTTTAGATGGGAAGGAGAAGTGCGGGTGCAACACCTGATAGAGATGATAAAAAAGCACTCCTGAAAAGACGCAATAGTACGACATTAGTGCATAAATTATGCGGCTGAAAGATAAAACTAATGGGTTGCGAATCCATACCTTCCAACATCTGCGATGGTACGAGAGAAGGCTGAGAGGTGACCACCGCCAAAGCAGTAGCTGATGGCGCTCCCTCGAGCAATGGAGCATCGGCATTGGCCGCACCAGCGTTAAAAGCAAAGATAAACTTGTCAGAAAGGATTGCAAGATAAAAAAGGGGGGACGGTAACCCGAAATTTACCTGATGAGCCGCCAGCCGAAACGGAGGCGTCTCCCTCCTCCATCGATACGAGTCCACCTCCCGTGGCCTCATCACCGGACTCGACAGGGGCTGTTGTCGTGCTCGCACGACCAGGAGACGGCGGAGGACCGTAGACGGGGAGAGCAATAATTGGAGTATTGCCAGACTCTTGAGAAAGAGCGGCTGGCTTGTCCCCGGGAGTCATGCCCATCTCACCCGCTACTCCTTCGGGCTCGGCGATCGCCGTTGTCTCGTCCGCCGTTACCATGGGGTCACCAGTCTCAGGTGCTCCGTCCGCCGCTGCCCCAGGCTCAATTATAGTAGTCGTCTCATTTGCCGCCACCTCGGGCTCGGCATCAATGAGCTTCTCGGGTGCAGCTCCCTCAGCCCCCAGCTCAGGTCCAGCAACCCTTGCGACGTCGCCCATCGTCGGCTCGGGTTCAGCCGGTGCCTCTTCCTCTGTCCCCTTAGGTTTGATGGTTTCCGCCTTCCCTTCGGTTGGACTTGGCCCTGCAAGACAAGATATATAAGAACCGACAGGTTTACAATTCTTACATCAAAACTTGAAAGACACGTTACCTGAGGTGGACTGATCATTAGCCCCACGAGCTGCACGCACCGCCCGTCTGTGAGCGGTAGACCAAGCGATCGGGGGCTCTTCCGAGGGAGTATCAGCACGAGGGACGGTGGTTGTGTAAGTCGATGTACAACACCCCACGACTTGCGGGGAGGCGGAAATATGAAAAACGATCTTATTTCTTGCTTAAACATCGACTAACCGCACGAATCGAAGCTAAACGATAACTAACATGAAACATAGAAGTTCTATACTACTATGTTTAGGGATTATACCTAACGAATCGTGTCTTTCGTCTTTGCGAACTCCACCTCCTCCTCGGCCTTCTCGAAGTAGTAGACGATCCACCCGAGAGCTTTACTCCAAGCTTAGCCTCTAAACTTGAGGCAACTAACCTTCTTTAAGTGCTAATCAAAGAAGCTAGGTGATATAGAGTGAGGGTTATGGTTTAGTTAGTCTAACTAATCCTTGTACTCAACACATGAGAGGGGAGGATTAGGGTTTGAAGAGGGAGAGCTTGAGGAGAGAGAAGATGAGCATAATCATGAAGTGAGAATAATGAGTTATGATAATATATATCAAGCATTTCTTTTTATCAAGAAAAGAAAATAAATCAATTTAACAACCATGCTTGATAATATCTAGTGATGATTCATCTCCATGGATAATGACATGTATGAATCATCCATATGACTCACTAATCATATTCATTGTATATGCCACCTAAACCCCCTTAGTCACCACCTTCTAGAAGCTTCTCGCGCAATTACGAGAACGCCCCTCCTTTCCACAAAAATACGGAAAAACTTTAGACTGTATAAATCCAATAACCGGATACCGGTAACTGGCTTAAACCAAAGCCGACTGGTAAAAACTGTCCGAAAGTCGTACGTGCGTAAACACACGTATGCGTCCGAACCCTTGTCGTAAAACCATACGGCCTCTATATCGTTTCGCCCGGAGTAGGGAAACTCTCTGTGTGGGACTCTAGAGACTCGACTACTACGCTGGCAGTGGGTTTAACCACAGACCGCAAGCGGCACTAGCTGTACGTAACGGTCCCCAGGTAGATGTCGATAAGAAGGCCGATGAGGAAACCCATTCGAACTCCTACTGAGTCTGATGTGACAATCTCCATACAGTCCGGTCCGTTCGTCTAAGACTATCGCATATTGGGCCTAGGGGGCGGCAAGCGTCAGTCCCCTAATAGCGGTATAAGTCGTGTCGGAGGGAAGCCCATTACACCCTGAGAAACTACTGGAACCTACCAGCAAATCTCGCTTGCACTGGCCAGGGACTTTGCGTAATGGCTCTCTGACACAGCGCGATATCAACCCCCAATACCGGGAGAGACGAATCCTGTCTAACCGCCACTGCCTCCAAGTGCTCGGGACTGCACCCAACTGCTACCTGTTTGCACGACTCCTCTGAGTCGTGGTAGGGTAGCAATCTAAGAACAGTGGGACACACTCGAGGCGAAGTAGCAGTGTCAAGTCTGCGGACTATGCTGTACTCATGTCACCTGGGAACTGTTCACTGACGATTGGTATAAAACCAACCAACAGTTCCTTGTGAGTCCTGTCCGGTGTACCCGTAACCTAACGAGCACCTGCATACTATCTCCAGTACAACGTACTGACGGCTGTGGGACAGACCATTTCCCCAACTGGGATGAGAAGCGTACACACTAGTCTACTCCGGAGTATCGATGCTCTGTCTCGATAATCCAACGACTAGGGACCTGAATAAGGATGTGCTTGTAGACTACCCAGCCCCCACTAGTGTGACTGCCATCACAACGCTGGTAGTCAAGCAAGATCCTAAGAGCTCTATCAATACGTATACTCACATATTAAGATAGAAAAACCAAGTAGCATACTACCATATTTAGCAAGACTGTTATATACATGTGAATATCCCAAGCTTCCATTAAGTAATATACAAACTAGTATGATACAATAATGGCCCCTAGGGCATATACACTAACAATCTCCCACTTGCACTAGGGCCATGTACTGGCATATCGAAGACCTATGATCTCGAGTAGCCTCTCGAACTGAATCTGAGGTAGGGCCTTCGTGAATGAGTCAGCAATGTTTTCTTCAGAAGCAACTCTCCGAACCTCGATCTCCTGACGATCAATGATCTCCCTGATCAGGTGATACCGTCTTAAGATGTGTCTGGATTTCTGATGGGACATTGGTTCCTTTGCTAAAGCTATAGCTCCGTTGTTGTCGCAATACAGAGGTATTGGATCAACTATGGTAGGAACCACCTGAAGTTCTGTTAGGAACTTCTTCATCCAGACTGCTTCTTTTGCGGCATCGCAAGCAGCTATATACTCCGCTTCCATCGTCGAGTCAGCAACGGTGTCCTGCTTGGAGCTCTTCTAGCACACCGCCCTTCCATTGAGGGTAAAGACATAACCCGACATGGACTTGGAATCGTCCTTATCACTCTGGAAGCCGGAATCAGCAAAGGCCTCCAACCTGAGGTCTTTTCCGCCGTAAACCAAGAACATCTCCTTAGTCCTTCTCAGGTACTTGAGAATGTTCTTTACTGCTATCCAGTACTTCTCCCCTGGGTCTGACTGATACCGGCTTACCACGCTCAGTGCGTAAGCTACATCTGGTCTGGTGCACAACATCGCATACATTATAGAGCCTACCGCAGAAGCGTAGGGTATAATAGACATGCATTCCCTTTCCAAATCAGTTTTGGGAGACATCTCTTTAGAGAGGGTGATTCCGTGACAAGCCGGTAGATTACCGCGCTTAGAATCTTCCATACTGAATCTTTTCAGTACAGTGTCGATATACCTGGACTGCGAAAGTCCCAACATCCTCTTGGATCTATCACGATAGATCCGGATCCCCAGAATGTAAGAGGCATCACCCAGGTCTTTCATGGAGAACCTGTGTGACAAGAATCCTTTGACAGATTGTAGCATATGAATGTCATTTCCTATCAATAGTTAGTCATCCACGTACAAGACGTGGAATACGACACTTCTGGCTACAACTTTACTATATATGCACGGTTCATCTGGATTTTTGATAAAGTCATATTCTTTGACTGTCTCATCAAAACAGATGTTCCAACTCCGCGATGCCTGCTTTAGTCCATAAATGGACTTAAGCAGCTTGCATACTTTCCCGCTGCTCCCACTCTGATTGAAACCCTCTGGCTGATCCATATAGACGCACTCTTCTAAATTTCCATTCAGAAAAGCCATTTTTACGTCCATCTGCCAGATTTCATAATCATGGAAGACAGCAATAGCAAGAAGGACCCGAATGGATTTGAGCATAGCCACTGGAGAAAAAGTTTCGTCATAGTCTAAACCAGGTCTTTGACGAAAACCCTTTGAAACAAGTCTAGCCTTATAGGTTTCCACCTGTCCATCTACACCAATCTTTTTCTTGAAGATCCATTTGCATCCTATGGGTTTTACCCCATCTGGAGCAAAGTCCAAAGTCCATACTTTGTTGGTGTACATGGACTCCATTTCGGTCCGCATTGCATCTAGCCATCGTACCGAGTCGCCGCTCTGGATGGCCTGCTGAAAGTCAGTAGGTTCATCATCATCTATGATGCAATCCTCTCTATCCCCATCTATGAGAAAACCGTAGTATCTCTCAGGCGGATGAGACGGCCTACTACTCCTGCGGAGGGGTGCGGGAATGTCCTGTACTTCTTGAACTTCCGGTTCTACCAAACTTTCAGTAGCAGTTTGTGGTTCTGGAATTTCTTCCAGTTCTATTTCGCTCCCACTTATTTCCTTTTCTAAAAACCGATGTTCCAGAAAATGGGCATTACGAGAAACAAAGACCTTTTGTTCCTCTGCGTAATAGAAATAATATCTCTTGGAGTTCTTTGGATATCCCACAAACATACAATTTACTGATCGTGCCTCGAGCTTGTCCACATGCTGCTTTTTAACAAAAGCTGGGCATCCCCAAATCTTCATATGCTGAAGATGGGGTTTCTTCCCAGTCCACATCTGATATGGAGTGGTAGGCACAGTCTTGGTAGGAGCCATGTTCAGAAGATATGCTGCTGATTCTAGCGCATAACCCCAGAAAGATCGCGGTAACTCAGCATTACTCATCATAGATCGTACCATATCCAATAGGGTTCGATTCCGTCTCTCCGATACACCATTATGCTGTGGAGTGTATGGAGGAGTAAGCTGAGAGAGAATTCCTTTCTCTTTTAGGTAACCTAGGAACTCGGCACTTAAGTATTCACCACCTCGATCAGATCTAAGTGTCTTGATACTTTTGCCGGTTTGGTTTTCTACTTCATTCTTATACTCTTGGAATTTCTCAAAAGCCTCGGATTTATGTTTCATCAGATAAATGAATCCGTATCTTGAGTAATCATCCGTGAAAGTAATGAAATAGGAAAAACCACCTCTTGCATGTGTAGACATTGGACCACATACATCGCTGTGTATGAGTCCTAAGAGCTCGCTCGCTCTTACTCCTTGTCCAGTGAATGGAGTCTTTGTCATCTTTCCTTTGAGACAAGATTGACAAGTGTCATAAGTTTGATATTCGAACGAGTCCAAATATCCTTCTCTATGCAACTTAGTCAACCTTCTCTCATTGATGTGACCCAGTCTACAATGCCATAAGAAAGCTTTATTTAAATCTGGAGACTTTCTTTTTAGTGTGTTCTGGACATTGAAAATTTGGAGTTGGTTTAAAACATATATACCGTTATTTAGTGTACCGGACCCAATCAAACCATGATTAAGGTGGATGTTGACAACATCTCTTACAAACGTGAAATCATAACCTTTATTTGATAACAAGGAAACTGATATGATATTACACGTTAAGCTTGGTACAAAAAAACAGTTATGTAAAACCAAAATGTGTCCACTCGTCAATCCTAGGTGATAATCCCCGACGGACGCAGCTCCCACGCTAGCTCCGTTAGCAACCTTTAGGGTCATATCACCTTCCTTCAGCACTCTATGGTTTCTCAGTGCCTGCAATGAATTGCAAATATGAGATCCTGATCCGGTATCCAATACCCAGGAAGTAGAGTTGATTGACAGACAATTCTCAATTACAAACACACCTGAAGTCGAAGCCACAGCTTGCTTCGGTTCCTGGTTCTTGGCGTTCCACGCCTTGCAATCCTTCTTCAAGTGCCCTTTCCTGTGACAATGGAAGCATTCATCCTGGCCAACTACCGGTACCGCAAACTTTTTCTTTCCCTTCCCTCCCACCTTACTTACACCTCCTCTAGGTCTAGGGACGGCCTTCTTCTTCCTTCCTTTGGCCCTAGCCTTGGACCCGGAAGAAGATGCACCGCCAACAAACATAGCGGGTGTTTCCCTTGCCTTCTGCAAGGTGCCCTCTGCACTCCTTAACATGTTCAGGAGTTCCGGAAGTTCAACTTCTTTTCTTTGAATGTTGAAGTTCAGGATAAACTGGGCGTAGGTGGAAGGAAGGGACTGGAGAATAAGGTCTGTATAGAGCTCATTATCCAAAGTCGTCCCAAGGTCTGCGAGCTCTTCTATATAGCCGATCATCTTTAGGACATGTTCTCCTACCGATGACCCGACAGCCAACCTCGCTCGAAACAAGTTCTTTGAGGTCTCGTATCTTGCTATACGAGATTGCTCTCCATAAAGTTCCTTTGTATGGAGAAATATGGCGTCTAGTTCCATATCCTCGTGCCTCCTCTGATGTTCATTGTTCATCGAGGCAAGCACGATGCACTTGGCTTTCGCGCAATCTAAACCCCAGGTTTTGCGGATTTCCTTATCCGCATTACTGGATTTGGGACCAGGGACAGCAGGTGCCGTAGCGGTGAGGACGTACCCCAATTTGTCATAGGTCAAAGCCATTTTGACATTCCGCAGCTAATCTTTATAGTTTGGCCCTGTCAGTATATTTTTCTCTAAAAGTAACTTAAGTCCAGTCATTTTCAGGGTCGCTGCAATTAGGAGAGAGAGAAGAAAACTCTTTAGCATGATGCTCTTGCAAGTTTAGAGTGGTTTTTAGTTTATCTAAACTGGATGGCTCCCACTGTTTCTCGAATCCTTCCTCAAACCATAAAAGAAGAATTAGCCAGGACTATTCTTACTGTACAATTCTTGCTTAACCGTTCAGCCAGGCCAGTGTCGATACTTCGAGGGAGGTTTTCCAACGCTTTCGCGAAGTTCCTTAATTAAAGAACCTCTTTTCTCTGGGGGCGTAACCCCGCTGACACCTTTCTGGACACTTACTTGGTTTATAGCATTGATCGTTAAGTGACGAATATCCTGATAAGTAGCATATACTCACAGTAGGATCGGGATCCAAATATCATCGTATGATAATGTTTAAGGAATGCTACCAACATTCATCAAACTCCAAATGGTATGCATCTCTTTGCAAATTTCAGTTTCTTTAGAAATTCCCGATATAAGTTTTTGCCCCATGCTCTTATGACCTTGGCTTTGGTCAAAATGTCATAAGTCACATGTCAAGTTCTACCCGTCATTATCTTGTCAATTTGAACCCATCCGTATATATCCCTGACTTTGGTCAAATGATAATACGACTGTCCCAAACCAACTCATCTATCTTATGCAACAAATGAAAAACCCAGCAGCTACCAAACACTATGCCTTGACTTTGGCCAAAATGCATAGCTTGAATACTACTGAATACCCAAATGAAATGACGGAGGGCTACGGATGGTTTTGGCGAAACCGTGAACGTAGTGAACTTGATATAACCGAAGGAACCTGATAGCTTTTAAAAGGAGTGGAACATGGACCACCATGTCCCTAAACTGGCAATGGACCGCAATGTCCTTAAACTACCTATGGACCACTACGTCCCTAAACTGGAACAATAGAGCCCCTAAATGCTCTTTCCGTTAAGTTGATCTTAGTTTCAAATCAGACTAATGTATCCTTAACGAGCGTTTAAGTCGATCTTAGCCTCAACATGGCTAACGTATCCTTAAACTAAAACACCCAACCCAAATTTAAGTAAATACGGATTTAGACTAATCCACGTCCTATGGGCGACGGCATTACTTAGTCTCCGTATACAATCCACGGGCATCCACAAACAAAGCAAACACACACGACACGAAGTGAAATTTCTGGAGAAGGAGAAAGTTGTTACCTCGATGCGGTAGCGTAATTAACTGCAGGGGCTTGCGCCTGCAGGGAAGAGCATCCCCACAATCAAAAACCCCTCAAGCGAGGGGGAATCTGACGAAGTTTGCTACATCGGTCGCATCCGTCTAAACCTCCGATACACGGTGCCATAAATCAACTTGGCATCTTCGGAGAGGTAGACGGATAAAACCAAATAGCATCTGCCCCGAATCTCAGGCAAGACGTTCAGTCTTGGCCGTCTTTCGGAGGGGAACAGATTCTGGCACGCCCGGTAGGACATTTTCCTCTTTCCACTCCACACTTCGTGTGTCGTCTTCGCGAACGAATCGCGGTTTGTTAATGGTTGCCTTTGGGTTTCAAGTTACTAAGATTTGGTCTTTTGCCTGGCGCAGAAATCAAGCATCAATGGCCTCCAACTGCTCGAGCTGCTCAAAGTGCCAATGCAACCGACGCTCCGCCTCATCTGGAGGTGTAGTCTATGGGCCTCAAGCGGCCTCCATCCTTGCTATGCCGGTGGAACAGGTGACCCAGGCCACCACCGGTCTGTTTTTCGGGACCATGCTCCCGCCTGCAAGCTTCACCATTTCAGTGCCCGCACCGGAAGCGCACAAGAAGTCGGTCTTCGATCGGCTCACTGCTACAATGGCCCCTTCCAATGGGTCGTCCAATATCGAACCGGCAGCCTCTGTCTTTACCAGGCTGAACCAGAACTCTGATGGGCTCTCCAAGAAGCCCATGAACCCTGAAATGGCCGTCCCGAGGAAGACAGCCACCTCTGTTCCTGAAGTCGTCAAGGCGGCTTCTCCTGTTAAGGAGTCAGTCTTTTCAAGGCTGACTATCCCGGCTCCTGCTCCTACTCGAGGGTCTGTCTTTGACAGATTAAACATCGCCAATCAAAGGACAACATCAGTCTTTAAAAGGCTGGCACCGGCAGCGCCTCATTCGGACAGGGGGCAAGACGAAGCTGTCCCTATCGCCAAGCCAGTCCCAACGGCTCGTCACGCTCGACGTCGCCACTGGCGCCGAGTAAGGAAGGCCGGGGGCAACTCCCCCTCAGAGCTAATTCCGTCGGCTCCAATGGTGGAAGTTAATGCTGCTGTTCCAACTGGGAACAACTTTGAACCACTAAGGAGGGTACGTAAGAACTCTCCGACTGCTACGCTGAAAAGATCTCCTCCACCTGCGGAGAGAGTTACAGAAGCAAAGCTGGAGCAGCCCCCTCAATGGCTGTCCTCCAAAATTTATAAAGTCTGGCGGAGGGTTCAAGACTCGGTAATCAACCAAGATCACTCTCGTCAATAGAAAAGGGCAAAAGTGCAGGAAGAAAAGAATCGTCCTATCAAACAGCAAAGGACGACAACCGCTAGGGTGCCCGCTGCAACGGCCCTCTCAACTTCAATGGCCCACAAGAGAAGGAGGCCGGAGAAAATCCCCACGCTCGCGGCAAATGTCAAAGGCAGTGATCCTAAACGCCCTAAGTCCGGGGGCATCGTAGTCCATACTGTATACATGACGTCGAGGAAGGAGGACAGCCGTGCATCTACAGGTCATAGACCACTTACACGGTCAGTGACCAAAGCTCAGGAGCAACAGCAGAAGCTCCAGGAAATGATGAACGCGATGGCCGCACTCACTGGGCCGAAAGAAAGCCCCGAAGCATCCTCGGATCAACGCCAGGAGCAAGAAACTGACGCTGAATTCCTTCGCAGGATATTGGAGAAGAAGGACAAAGAGGTTGCGGAACAAGCCGCCAATATAAAGCGAATGACCCTCCTATTCCAGGACATGGTGGGAATGATGATCCAACAAGATCCTCCTGCTGAAGATCCTCCGATCGTTCTTGAAGATGACCGAGGAGAAACGTCAAATCCTCCACCGGCTCTGTCAACAGCCAAGGAGGAGACAATCTCCAAAGCTGACTTGGACGAATATATAGCTCAGCAGATACGGGTTCATCAGGCGACTGAGGCAGCCGACTAAGTTGTCAAGACGGGGCGACCGTATCCGAGCTGGTATGATCAGATCAAGTACTTGCCGGGCTATACAATACTGAAATTCTATGTGTATAAGGGGACGTGCAATCCCCACCAGCATGTTGCCCAGTTCAGGACGCTTTGCGGCAACACCGGCGGTGATGACAAATTGTTGCTCCGCCAGTTCGTCGGTAACTTATCGGATACAGCGTTCGAGTGGTACCCCGAGCTCCCAAACGACTCTATCAAGACATTCACGGAGATGAAGCTGCTGTTTACCCAGCGTTTCGCAAGCGCCAGCGAACGCACCCCGATAACGGCATTGATTAACGCCAGGGTGAAGCCGGGCGAGACGTGGGTTCAATACGCGATACGGTGGAGGAACCTATGGTCAAAATGCGAGCAACGCATAGAAAAGGCTCCGGCAGTAGGCATGTTTGTGGGAACCCTCGATCCGCAGGCGACCATCTCGCAATTCATGATGTTCTTCAAGCCGACTACCTTCCAGGCCCTGATCGACAAGCTAGCTCAGATGGATCATAGACCTCCCCCTCCAAATCCGGACTCTCGAAATGAGAAGGGGAAGGGAAAAGCGATCGTTGTTGCCAATGCTCAACAAGAGCCGAGCAATTTGAAGCCGGTTGTCCGTCAAAATAATATGAGTCCGCGTGTGCCCCTTGAGGAAAGGCTAGGACGTCCTTACTCGTTTCCTCGAGATAAAACGAGAAGACTGTTTGAGTTGGCATTGCGCAACCGACTCATAAATCTGCCGGATCCAAGACGTCCTTCGCAGCCAAACGACGTCAATGATCCCAACTATTGTCCTTACCACCGAGTACTAGGTCATCCGATCGAGGATTGCTACGTCTTCAAAAATTGGATTGAAGCCAGTACCAACAGGGCAAATTCGCATTGTCCGACAGATGGAAGGTGAATCCGCCGCGCCTCACACCCCTAAAAGGGTGAATACGCCGGGGGCAACGTGCTCTCTCGTTGAAGAAGCTCCATGGGAGGTTGTGTTATCCGCCAAAACAAAGAGGATGCTGAACGATCTTCAAACATGCCCAGCCATCAGGTGGAAGAACCCGTTGGAACCTCAGATTATTGAAGGGATATTAAAGCCGCGCCCGACTCAAAAGATCGATGGTGGTGGCCCAAGCACTCACAACCAGCCGTCAAAATCTTCAAAGAAGAAGAAAAAGAAATCTAAGAAGCACGTGAAGCCTGGCGACAAGCGCACGGACTTACAAAAACAAATTGACGCACTGGAGGAGTACAACCAGAAAGCACAGACTCCCATCACACTTCAAGAGTTCCTCAACCACGTCTTTCAAGAGGAAGATGAGGGGGAGAGCTCATCGGATGAATCCGAGGAATACATGGCGAGCTGTCATATGATCTCCCACTCATTTACAAACGATGAGGAAACTCCTTGCGCTGAGAAGCTGGGGGCAGATACTAAACCGGAAATTCTGGGGCCATCGGATGAAACAATTGATGCATTCCTCAACGAAGCTCTATTGAAAAGCAAATCTGATCAGGAACGCGAGGCGGTCATATTTGAAAGGGCCAAACGCCAGCGACTTGACGAAAGAGTTGTGATACTCCCACTGGAGCAAAGTACGTCCACCGCAGATAAAAGCAAATTCAAGACGAGGAAAAGGTTTGCTAAGGCCATGTCCTTGGGTATGAAGCTACCATCCTCTGAAGGAAGCATTACTGGTGAAGCGGAATGCACCCCTCCTACTGCTTGTATCATCGGAAGATTTTGCACCCCACCGAAGAGTGCAAAGCTTTCAATGGATGGTGGCAGGGATATGTTGCTCACCGACAACATTTTAAGCGGGAGAAGCGCAAAACTCATCGGGAGCAAAAAGGTACGACCGAGGGGCTTAACAGAACTACCGACAATTGTTGCATGGTTAACACCGGTGGATCGCAAGTGCTCACATTCGGGAGCGATTCTGACGAGGAGCTGGCTCTTAGCCCCCTCTTTAACGAGTCCACCTCGGGAAAAGAAGAAGAGCCGAAGGTCTGCGAAAATATCCAGCTGCGTAATCGGACGCTACCAGAAAAGAATCTCGGACCCTCAAAAAAGAAAGATAAAGGAAAAGAAAAGGTCTCTGAGGATATCGCCCTAGATGACCAAGTCATGGAAGAGCTAGCCGCCAAGGACCCGCCGAAGAAAAATAAGGTGGATTATAACGTTCTAGCGCATCTGAGGAAGCTACCCTCGCAGCTCAGCATTCTTGACGCCCTTTTACTATCAAAAGAGGCGAGAGATTCGTTAATCAAAGCACTACAGGAGCCGGAGCAATTCCAAGCTTTCCTGGCCGAAGAAAAGATGAAGGATGAATTGGAGGAAGTGCATACGGCCGATGTCACTTTTGGCGATGAAGACCTTCTCCTTGGGACGTGCGAACACAATCGCCCCCTCTATGTCTCAGGATACCACCATGATATAAAGATAGGCAAAATCCTGGTCGACAATGGATCCTCCGTTAATCTCCTCAATGTGCGGGTGTTAAAGGAAATCTGCATGAGCGTCCAGCACCTTGCTCGGGACAAGATCACCATCTCCGGGTTCGACTCCCAATCATTAAGAACTCTTGGGTCTGTGATACTGACGCTACGCTTTGGGCTACTCGTCATGGACATTAAGTTCCACGTCATAGACGCCAAGACGTGCTATAATGCTCTGCTCGGCCGACCATGGTTATACAAGTACAACATCATCCCTTCTACACAACACCAGTGTATGAAATATTTTAGGGATGGTCTCGAGTATACCGTGACGGGAGAACTGAATCCGTTTTCCATGAGCGAAGTCCGTAAATATGAAGATGCCAAATACTTCTTACCGGATTTCCAAGACACAGAAAGGTGTCACAAGCCGGAGAACAAAGCTAACGCCACCATCCCTGTCTTCGGGAGTGACACCGAGGCGGAGGAGGAGATAGTTTATTCGGGTCCGCCCCAATACAACAAGACGGGACCATCTGCTCCTACGTTGATCTTTGGTAGCGACTCGGAAGATGAGATCCATGCTATATTCTCTGCTCGGCCTTCAATACAAACATCCGTTGACAAAGAGCAAAGCCTGCAAGTCGCCTTGGTTCCACTTAAACACCATAAAGAACTGGATGCGCTCGATACCTACAGCGTAGAGGAGCTGCGGACGTTCTATGTCCCTCCCAGGCGAGAAGGCGAAAAGGCAATTCTATTCTACCGCTCTGAAGAAACCAAAGTGGAGAAAGAAATCTGGCACGGTACGGATCCTACGCTTGACAGGCTTCAGCCCATCCATCTGCCTAGATATTATACAGAAGGCTTGAAGAGGCTGCTGAAGCGCGAGGGGATACCCTTTAAACAGACCGCTCAAAAAGCCAAATTCTATGACAGGGTCTGGAACGTTCCCGGGACTCAGCACAAGCTGCCTAGTGGGAGGATGGAAACAATCGGGCTCGGATACATTCGGTCTAAGAAACGAGAGCTACTTCGCGATTGTTATGTCGTACATGACTTCAATGAAGAAGCGGATGCTCAATGAGAGGACACTAATCCTGAACCAGTAAAAGTTCCTGATGCAAAGGTGCCCAGTCTGTCGTTCGAAGAACAAATGAACAGGCTTATAAGGGAAGCTGGTCAAAAAGTCCGAGACGACCATAACCGCGAAATAGCCATCTACAAGAAAGCCAAAACACAACGCCTCCTCCAACAGGCCGTGAAAGATGAAAATGCCACTCCCTGTCAACCTGTCACAAAAAAGGCTCGACGCAGAGGCAGAAACAAGTCGAAAAGCGAAAAAGGCGCTCGACAGCAACAAAGCGGGATTAATAAGCCACACAAGCGAGAATCGAGCGGTTCTGATCTATCCCTTGTAAAGAAAATAAGTCGAGCGTACTTTTTTCCTTGAGACAAGATAAAGAAGATACTTGACCGAGCTCTAAAACATCAGATGCTTACGCTACCGGAATCTAAACACCCTGAACAAGCAGGCGAAGTCTCACACCCAAACTATTGCTCTTATCACCGAGTAATAGGGCATCCTCTCGAAGACTGCTTCACCTTCAAGAATTGGGTCGAAGATCAGTATCATCTCGGCAAGTTCGCTCTGTCTGACAACTGGAGGGTGACGCCGCCACAGAAGCACGAACCCAAAGCCGCGAGAGCAGAACCAGATTCACATCGGTCTTCGAAGCGAGGTCGTACTTGTCACATGATAACAATATCAAAAGAAGAGCCCGAGAGCATGGATAACCTTCCCTGGTGCTTCGAAAACAGCAACGATGAGGTGATCTCAGAACTTCCACCAGCACCGAAAGAGCTGGAGGATGGAATACATACTACTGCAGATAACCTCAGGAAAATTGAGTTGGGGACGAAGAATGACCCGCGACCGACATTCGTCAGCGAGCTGCTATCTGAAGAAAGGGTGGTTGTGTTAAAAGACGTGCTTATACAGCATAGAGATTACTTCGCATAGAACTATTCTGAAATGCCAGGACTAGATCCAGAAATTGCTGTGCATAAATTGGCGATATCCCCGGACGTCAAGCCAGTCAAACAGGCGCCGATGAGAATGCGGCTCGAGCTTGAGATGAGTATTAATGCCGAGGTCAAGAAGTTGATCGACTTGGGCTTCATCCATGAGGTTCAGTACCCCAATTGGATTGCCAATATCGTCCCGGTGATGAAGAAAAATGGGACAGTGCGCATATGCGTGGACTTCCGGATCTCAATAAAGCCTGCCCGAAGGACGAATTCCCAGTGCCAGTCACCGAGCTGATGATAGACAATACGTCCACTCACGAAGTTTTCTCCTTCATGGACGGCTCATCAGGGTATAATCAGATAAAGATGCATCTCGAAGACCAGAAGCACACCGCTTTCCGGACCCCTTTGGGTATATTCTGCTACAAGGTGATGCCCTTCGGTCTAAAGAACGCCGGTGCCACCTATCAGAGGGCCATGACGAAGATCTTCGATGACCTTATACATGAAATCGTTGAATGTTATATCAACGACCTCGTGGTTAAAAGCAAATCGTACGAGGAACATCTCGAGCATCTGAAGACCGTATTTCAACGTCTTCGACAGTACAACTTGAAGATGAACTCTCTCAAGTGTGCATTCAGAGTTTCCTCGGGCAAATTCCTGGGATTCATCGTCCGACACCGGGGTATCGAAATAGATCCGTCAAAGATCAAGGCGATCATGGAAATGCCTCCGCCAAGAACTCTCAAACAACTGCGGTCTCTCCAAGGGAAACTCGCATACATACGGCGATTTATAGCCAACCTTTCAGGCAAGTGCCGTCCTTACAGCCACCTGATGAAAAAGGGAACTCCGTTCGTTTGGGATCATAAATGCCAAGAAGCGCTGGATGAAATCAAGAAGTACCTCCAGAATCCGCCAGTGTTAGCTGCTCCGGTTAAGGGAAAACCCCTTATTCTTTATACAACCGCCCTCGAAGGTTCTTTAGGCGCATTATGGGCACAAGAGAATGACCAAGGGAAAGAAAGAGCACTATACTATTTAAGTCGAGTTCTCCTGGGGGAATAAAGAAACTACTCCCCTATCGAAAAACACTGCCTGACGTTGATCTTTGCGATAACGAAGCTCAGGCACTATGCGTTGGCGCATGAAGTCCGTCTCATTTCGAAGGTGGACCCTCTTAAATATTTAATATCGAAGTCCATATTGATGGGGCGACTCGCTAAATGGGCCCTACTCTTGATGGAGTTCTCGATAACCTATCAGCCTCTCAAGGCAGTGAAAGGCCAGGCCATTGCCGACTTCCTCGCTGAGCATCCGATATCTGCCGATTCCCCTCTGAATTGCGAATTGCCAGACGAACATGCGTTTGACGCGATCGATGGGAGCGATACCCGATGGGAGCTTTATTTCGATGGAGCATCTTCCATGAAGAAGCGCAAACAAAGTACGCCCATAATCAAATCGGGGGTAGGCCTCATCTTCGTAACTCCACAAGGAGGGATAATGCGCTTTGCTTTCTCCTTAACAGGACTGAGGACAACAATGAAGCCGAATATGAAGCTTTAATAGCAAGCCTCGAGATCGCCATCGACATGGAAATTGAAAACCTCCTCATATACGAAGACTCCCAACTAGTCGTTAGTCAAGTAAACGGCGACTACCAAACGTGCAAACCAGAGCTGGTGAAGTACGGCGAAAAGGTGCAACAACTGTTGACCCAAATTCCCTCCTACATTTTGGAAAACATACCGTGCGCGGAAAATAGCAAAGCGGACGCATTAGCCAAGCTCGCTAAAGAACTGGCTGACGAGAATCTCGACGATGTCAGAATTGTGGTACAAAGCCGTCGGGTGCTTGCCCCAGCAGAAATATTTCCGAAATCATCCGAAGAAAAGGGAGCGACTGAGCAGACGACCCTGCAAATAAAAGACCGGGAAAAGGCCGAGGATTGGAGAGAAGTCTTTGTAGACTACTTCAAATCTCGTCGAAAGCCCGAAGATGCGTCCTCAAGACATCAGCTTATGAAACAAGCTCCGTCTTTCGCCTTCGTCAATGATACTCTGTACAAGAGGTCGTTTGATTCTTTATGGTTGAGATGTCTGGGACCTGACGAAGCAAAAAGAGTCGTTCGGGAAGTTCATGACGGACTCTGCTGTTCTTACCAAGCGGGCCCGAAGATGAAGTTAAAGATCAAACGGATGGGTTACTACTGGCCCATGATGATTCAGGACTGCCTCGAATATGCGAAGCAATGCCACTCATGCCAAATCCATGGGGACTTCATCCATCAGCATCCAAATCCACTACATCCAACGGTGGCTAGCTGGCCATTCGAAATGTGGGGAACTGACATAGTCGGCCCTATCGAACCAGTATCGTCCAGAGGACATCATTTCATCCTGGCGACGACTGACTACTTCTCCAAATGGGCAGAAGCAGTACCGTTGAGGGAAGTGAAGACGGAGAATATCCTCCATTTCTTCAAGACGCATGTCATTTATTGGTTTGGAATTCCGCGACGGATCATCTCCGATAACGGGCCAGCCTACAGAAGCCACAAGATCAGTTGCTTCGCGCAGCAGCATAATATAGACTGGAGATATTCCTCAGTTTATAATCCGCGAGCTAACGGTCTAGCCGAGGCCTTCAACAAGACCTTGACAAAGATCATGAAGAAAACGGTGTCCCGAAATAAGAAGGACTGGCACGAGAGACTGCAAGAAGTTTTCTGGGCATATCGAACCACGTTCAAAACGGCCACGAACACAACGCCGTACGCGTTGGTATTCGGTACAGAAGCCGTACTCCCCCTCAAGATAGAGTTACCCTCTTTACGAGTGGCAGTCCACTACGAGCTGACGGACAAAGAAAATGCTCACCTTCGGCTTGAGGAGCTTGATGCCTTTGATGAAACCCGGCTCATAGCGCAACAAAATCTGGAAGCTTATAAAGCAAAGATGACGCGCTCATATGAAAGATTGACCCGACCGAGGACATTCCGCCAAGGCGAACTCGTGCTAGTGGTCAAAAGGCCTATGATCCCCAATCGCGCCAAGCGGGGAAAATTCGAGCCAAACTATGAAGGCCCGTACATCATAGACAAGGTCTACCAGGGTGGAGCCTATCTGCTCATGGATATGCACGGTGAAAGGCCTTTCAGGCCAATAAACGGCCGCTTCCTGAAGAAATACTACGCTTAATGAGCCACAGCCTAGGTCAATGATAGATCACGATGACTATGTCCGCTCGCTATCTTCCTAAGCCCAAACTCTATAAGTAGTAGCCGGCCTTCTCCATGATGGACCGAAATGTCCTTAAACTAATTACGGACCGAAACGTCCATAAACTAATCACGGACCGAAACGTCCTTAAACTAATCACGGACCGAAATGTCCTTAAACTAATGACGGACCACCACGTCCTAAAACTAGCTGTTGACCGAGATGTCGATAAACTACGGTGGATTGAAACATTACAAAGACGATATAAAAAAAAGGATAAAAAAATAATAAATAAACGGTATGTCCATAAGCAAAATGGGCACGGATGAAAACCCGAAAAGGCTCTTTGAGTAAAAACAGCAGGGCTACCGGCGAGTGTTCGTGAAAACCCGAAAGGGCGCGACCTCGTAAAAAAAAGAGAATAAAAAGAAAAAAAATAAACGGTATGTCCATAAGCAAAATGGGCACGGATGAAAACCCGAAAGAGCTCCGTGAGTAAAAACAGCAGGACTACCGGCGAGTGTTTGTGAAAACCCGAAAGGGCGCAATCTCGTTAAAGGACACTTACAGGGTCCTCTCGACCTTGTAAGGAGAAACCACCCGCGTGAGATCCTTACGATTCACAAGGGAGCAACGCACTTAGAGATTCTCACGATTCCTATGGAGAAAATACACTTGTGAGATCCTCACGACTCGTAAGGAGAACTCTCTTATGGGACCCTCACGGCTCATAAGATTTGAAAGTCTTAAGTTACAGAGACCTAAACCTGTGCTTAAGCAACCCCCACAACCTTCGATATTGCCTTACAAGTGGCTCAGCACTGACCCTTGTATACAATCCACGGGCGCGAATAAACATTTCCCTAACCAAGTCCCATCCGTGACTGGGGATATGTCCATGTGGCGAACAACCCTTGTAAGTCCTCTCGACTCGACTTACAAGGAGAAAACCCTCTTGTAGGATCCTTACGACTTACAGAGGGACATACACTTAAGAATCCTCACGATTCCTAAGGAGAAAATACCCCTACAAGATCCTCACGACTTGTAGGGAGAAATACCTTTGTGGGACCCTTACGGCTCATGAAGTCAAAAGCCTTAGTCGACAGGACCTTAAGCCTGTTCGCTAAGCCACCTTTGTTCGACATCGACAGAGGAAAATAACGATTCTCTCCTGGCAATATCCCAATTGTAGCGGTGCTGATACCAAAATCGGTGTCTAATTTCAGGTTTACGGCGAAAAGCCAGTAGGCCGCACATGCATATGAAATAGCCGAAATGATGGGGCAACTTGTAATAAAGATCAGCAAGTAAAAATGTATGCATACAAAATAGCCGAAATGATTGGGCAACTCGCAATAAAAATCAGCGAGTAAAAATAAAATAAACAGCCGAAATGATTAGGCACCGCGAAAAATAGCCGAAATGATTGGGCAATCGCGACCTTCGCGATATAAAAGCTGAAATGATAGAGCATCGCGGAAATAAAACAATAATATAAAAAAATGAATGAAACTTTTGCCCTACAGGTGAGATCACATCGAACCCTGTATACAATCCAAGGGCGCAAACAAAGAGGGCACCATACCTCCCCAACAGACTCCGCCAGAAAGCGAAGCCAAATCTCGAGGGTTCACCAACAACCTAGAGACAACCGTAACATTCATCTAGATACAGCAGACGCAGTGCCAGCAAACGAAGCGAAGATCAAATTCCTAGCTTCTCGGTTTTGACGGTAACTTATATAAAACCTGAAAGACCGCCACAGATCAGTTCAACCCCCAGGAAAACTAGTGTCCTTGGCAAATACCTCAATTCAGGGAAACTAGCGTCCTTGATGAGAGCTTCCTGATTCGAGTCGGCCCGCAGAGAAACCAGTGTCTCCGCTGGAATACTCCGATTCGTTTCAACTTCGAGGAAACCAGCGTCCTCGGCAAAATATTTCGACTCAGGGAAACCAGTGTCCTTGACGAGAACATCTTGATTCGCGTCGACCCACAGAGAAACTAGCATCTTTGCAGGAATACATCGATTTGTTTCAACCCCAGGGAAACTAGTGTCCTTGACGAGAACATCTTGATTCACGTCGACCCGCAGAGAAACTAGCGTCTTTGCAGGAATACATCGATTCGTTTCAACCCCAGGGAAACCAGTGTCCATGGCAAATACCTCAATTCAGGGAAACTAGCGTCCTTGATGAGAGCTTCCTAATTCGCGTCGGCCCGCAGAGAAACCAGTGTCTCCGTAGGAATACTCCGATTCGTTTCAACCCCGAAGAAACCAGTGTCTTCGGCAAAATCCTTCGACTCAGGGAAACCAGTGTCCTTGACGAGAACTTCTTGATTCGCGTCGACCCGCAGAGAAACTAGCGTCTTTGCAGGAATACATCGATTTGTTTCAACCCCAGGGAAACCAGTGTCCTTGGCAAATACCTCAATTCAGGGAAACTAGCGTCCTTGATGAGAGCCCCCTGATTCGCGTCGGCCCGCAGAGAAACCAGTGTCTCCGCAGGAATACTCCGATTCATTTCAACTTCCAGGAAACCAGCGTCCACGGCAAAATACTTCGACTCAGGGAAACCAGTGTCCTTGGCAAATACCTCAATTCAGGGAAACTAGCGTCCTTGATGAGAGCTTCCTGATTCGCGTCGGCCCGCAGAGAAACCAGTGTCTCCGCAGGAATACTCCGATTCGTTTCAACTTCGAGGAAACCAGCGTCCTCGGCAAATTACTTCGACTCAGGGAAACCAGTGTCCTTGACGAGAACCCCTCGATTCGCGTCAACCTGCAGAGAAACTAGCGTCTTTGCAGGAATACATCGATTCGTTTCAACTCCAGGGAAATCAGTGTCCTTGGCAACCTCTTCAACTCATGGAAATCAGTGTCCTTGACGAGAGCTGCTCGATTCGTCTCGACTCGTGAGGAAACTAGTGTCTTCGCGAGGACTTCCCGATTCGTCTCAACTTGCAAGATAAAGCCTTAGGCAGCAGAGATTAAAAAACTTGTTTCCTAAGCACTGGGACCCTGCAAGTCGGCCTAAAACGGTCTCTTGTATACTATTCACGGGTCTCACTCTCCAAAGTCGAATCTCGACAAGGAGGGAAACAACCGCTTACGAGTCCTCTCGACTCGTAAGAGGGAAAATTCTCTTATAAGATCCTTACGACTTATAAGAGAAAACGCACTGATTCCTAAGGAGAAAATCCACCTACGAGATCCTCTCGATTCGTAGGGTGAAAAGTCTCTATGAGACCCTCACGGCTCATAGAGTTGAAAAGACTTAGGCATCAGATTTGAACCTGCGGCCTAAGCCATCGCTATCTCTTGAAGAAACCAAGATGCTTACTCTATTATCTGTCAACCATGTTTATCAAGACAGCATGCTGATAATAAGAGAAGGGAGAAAGCAAAGAAATGATACAAGGCATTGCAAAGAAAAAATGTGTATCTTTATTTATTAATTCAATCAAGTACAAGGTGAATCGTACAAAAGAATAAAGAATGGATACATCTTATTCGAAAAAGAAATTTTTTACAAGTATATTGATACAAGGGCAGCTACTGGGAAGGAAGCGTCTTAAATAACCCTATCAGTTGTTCGCGCACTTCTTTCCATGCCTTTTCCTGATCAGCCACCACCGCCAGTTCCGCCTCCACTTGAGCCCGATGCTGCAAGAAGGATGCAAGCTGCTCCCCAACGGCCTGCTGAGCTGCTTTGCGACCTTAGGCATCACGCTCGGCGACATCGAGCTTCCGCTTCAGGTTTAGCCCATTAGAGATGCGCTCCAGAAGGCCCTCGAAGATAGCCTTCACCAGGGCAGCATTCGCCTCAACCTCAGCACGCAGACGAGCCGTCTCGCTTGAGGTCTCTTGGCATTCTCTCAGCCTTAAAGCCGCTTCTTGTTCCAAGTGGCAGAAGTAAGAAGCGCTTTGCTCGATCCATGCTGCTCTTTGATTGCTTGCGGCTAAGGTCTCGGGAGCAGGGCGCATAAACTCCGATTGGTGCAGGCGGACCTCGATTTCCCTGCAGTGATTAACCCAAAGCTCGACGACGCCTCCATCATGAAAATTCACAAGCGCCGCCAATATCGGGTTAACCTCCGCAGTGAAATCCGCAGCAGATGGGGGAGCGTCTGCGTCAAGCTCCTCGATGTATCCGCTCAGCATGCCCAAGCTCATTACGGCACCCTTTGAAGACGGACGTCTCAGGAAAGGGCCTGCCGGCATTATAACACGAGACTCAAAGGGCGCCGGAATCGGAACGACAGCTGAAAGAACAAAATACGATTAGATGACGGTTCAAGAGATATGAAAAAGTCATCGATGGGATAGTTTACTATACCAGCTGTAGCAGGCGGCAAGGCCGGTGCCCCGACCAATCTTTCATCTCCTCCTTTGATTTGTAGCACTGCAATCAGGACAAGGAAGAGTCAGAAATAATGCCATTATTGAAAAAAGAAAGGCATCAATTGGAAACGATACTCACCAGCGCCACTGGAGGAAGAAGCGAGTTCAGATGGGAAGGAGAAGTGCGGGTGCAACACCTGATAGAGATGATCAAAAAGCACTCCTGAAAAGACGTAATAGTACGACATTAGTGCATAAATTATGCGGCTGAAAGATAAAACTAATGGTTTGTGAATCCATACCTTCCAACATCTGCGATGGTACGAGAGAAGGCTGGGAGGTGACCACCGCCAAACCAGTAGCTGATGGCGCTCCCTCGAGTAATGGAGCATCGGCATTGGCCGCACCTGCGTTAAAAGCAAAGAAAAACTTGTCAGAAAGGATTGCAAGATAAAAAGGGGGGGACGGTAACCCGAAATTTACCTGATGAGCCGCCAGCCGAAACGGAGGCGTCTCCCTCCTCCATCGATACGAGTCCACCTCCCGTGGCCTCATCACCGGACTCAACAGGGGCTGTTGTCGTGCTCGCACGACCAGGAGACGGCGGAGGACCGTAGACGGGGAGAGCAATAATTGGAGTATTGCCAGACTCTTGAGAAAGAGCGGCTGGCTTGTCCCCGGGAGTCATGCCCATCTCACCTGCTACTCCTTCGGGCTCGGCGATCGCCGTTGTCTCGTCCGCCGTTACCATGGGGTCACCAGTCTCAGGTGCTCCGTCCGCCGCTGCCCCAGGCTCAATTATAGCAGTCGTCTCATTTGCCGCCACCTCGGGCACGGCATCAATGACCTTCTCGGGTGCAGCTCCCTCAGCCCCCAGCTCAGGTCCAGCAACCCTGGCGACGTCGCCCATCGTCGGCTCGGGTTCAGCCGGTGCCTCTTCCTCTGTCCCCTTAGGTTCGACGGTTTCCGCCTCCCCTTCGGTTGGACTTGGCCCTGCAAGACAAGATATATAAGAACCGACAGGTTTACAATTCTTACATCAAAAACTTGAAAGACACGTTACCTGAGGTGGACTAATCATTAGCCCCACGAGCTGCACGCACCGCCCGTCTGTAAGCGGTAGACAAAGCGATCGGGGGCTCTTCCGAGGGAGTATTAGCATGAGGGACGGTGCTTGGTCCCGCTCCCACGGCCAAAGCAGCCCTGCGTGCCTTCGCCTCACGCCTTAACCGCTTTCTCTCCTCCTGAGCTGTCGAGACGGAACTCTTCAAGGCTTCCTTCATTAAGGCGCCGTCGTCTGTGAACAGAGATGCCTCCAAACTCTTCAAGGCATCCCTCATCGACTTATCGAGTTGAGGCTCTCGCGGCAGCCCCAAAGAGACCGGGACTTCAATAGCGGGCCCGGGGAGAGTCCCCGCATCAGCTGGCGCAGCCCCTGCAAAGAGACAAAGGAAGAAGGTTAGGTTAGCTATCAGAAAAGAGAACAAAATCTTAATAAGGCAAGAAGTACCAACGTCCATTAAAGCGCGCTTCTTTTCCTCCTCCTGGAAGGTTTTTAAAGAGGCAGCGACGGCTTCTTCAGTAGTGACACCTGTTAAAAAAGGGGGGAAACATTAGTCGAAGATAATGATAAAAATGCGATAAAATGACGAAGAGTGAAGCTAATGATTACCTGCTCGAGCGAGTTTATCTAATCACGCTTCGAGTCTGGCTGACCGCTCAGAAGCCGCAATGGCGGCCGCCAGATCGGTGTCTGCTGGGTCTACCGAGAAGCCTTCATTGCTGCCATACTCGCTTATACCTTCGGTAAGAGGGGCCTGAGGCTCCAAACCGAGGATAGCATCGAGAGAGAGGAGCGACTTCTTCTTCCTCTTTTGCCCGCCAGCCCTGGGTGCACCCGAGATCGACTTGCGCTTTGAAGGCACCTTAGGGCGGCGGGTCCCGATATCCACGCCTACGCCAGACTCCGGCGAAGCCATATTTACCGTCTCCACTGGAGCACCGGGGGCAGGTGGCGCATCCACAGTATCAGGAGGCGGCAATCCGCATGGAGGACTTAGCACGCGTGGTGGTTCGGCTCCAGCATCTTTCAGCGGAGGGACTATGGGGGTCCTTGGCACCAGCGGAGCTTTGCGGTCGCTGCTGGGAGGTACACCCTTATGGTCGACCAACAATCGCGTTTCTTCCTTTATAACGGCGCCCGTCGAATGATTGTACCACGCTGTATATGTATTAAGGATTCGTGGGTTGCAAGCTGGTTCGCTGATGAAAAAATGAGAGCCCGTATTTAGACGCATGAAGTGATGCAGCGTGCTCCGCATCCCTTCTTCAGTAGCAGCAGGTTCCAATAGGAAAGCCTCCAACGACACCCCTTGATTGTAGCTCAGTTGCTGGGCAAAACGATGCGGGTTGTATCTCATGAAAAGTGCCGCACCATTTTGCCTAAACACCAGGAAACCCGGTCTAATGGAATATAGGTGAAGGGTCTCCCGGGCTGTCAGAACTGATGCCCCATCTTTGAAAGTGTCTTGCAATGGCTGCACTGTGGTAGTAGACGCCTTTCCAATGGTCAGCACTTTGTCAGTGAAAGACATCCCGTCTCCAACTGTGTGGGGACGAAGGAGCAAACCTCTGGCATTCCGTGGCGACGGAGTCACAATTGAGGCGCCGATCAGTCGCATAATTCGAGGGAAGCTGCACCTGTCATAGAACGAGGGCCTTTTGTGCATACCGAAGACGCCCAGTATATGTAGCTCAATCCATGATATGAAGTAATGCATCGGGAAGATCACGTGCAGTACTCCAGGCTCATTAGCATCCGCCGCTTGACTAAGGCAGTGATACAGGTGTGCCAAACCGGTGATCTCGACGGCCACTTTACCCCAATGGTCATCCGGTGAGCTGGGTAAAAGAAAGAGGGCCTCACATGGCGAGAATGCATCAGGAGCGCAAACCAACTCAGCCATAGCCCAAGAAATCCTAAGAAGAACGCTTCCTCGTCCATCCCATGGGCTGCAACCTCCGCAAAAGAGACAACCGGAGAGTTAGGAAGGAAAAAGCCCTTTTGATCTACCTCCTTCGCTGGCAGGTTGTCCAAACCTAAATCGAAAGGGTCATCAAGCGTGGCGAACTTAGCAGCTTCTGCCGAGAGAACGTTTGGGTGAAGGAATCGAGCGATGAAATCCTCGAAACTGACCCCGCGGCCCCCACGTTCGATAAAAAGGGCCTCGTAGATGTTCAACATTTTGATCAAACTTGGAAACTGATGTTGAACAGCATTCTCCGGAGTGAGGCCCCTTATTGCCGGCTTAGCACCGAAGACATATTCGTCTGTAGGAAGCAGCTCCTCATAGTGCTCCCCTATAACCGGTAAGCCGGAGACCTCTGTGAATTCCTCCAAAGAAATCGACACTTCCCGGTCCAGTGCGAGGAAAGTGTGAGTAGGGATGTTCCACTGCTCCAAAAAGGCCTTAAACCACCAGGTGGGAAGCGTGGGATATTGGAAGAGGGAAACGTAAACAGCAGTGTACAACCCGAGCCTCATCAACTGCGACTTCTTCGTTGACAAAATGTAGCGAGCCCATGGCAGATAACCGATCGGATGGCGGGGGATCAGACCTATGTTATATGATTGCCCCCAAGGTCGCGCCTCGCCTTGACAAATACGGCGTCCCAGGATATCCAAAACCATAGGAGGCTGAACCGGAATTGCATCTGTAGTAGGATGAAGAAGGCCCTTTGAAGTCCAATCGACCATCTCCACAGCATACTTCACCGGGGGTGGGCTGGCATAGTGGATCGCCGTAATAGGCTCTGATGGTACTGCGCATGAAAAGCTCTGTCGACCCATGATAATTTGGTTGTACCACGACCCCCAAAGGTGAAGATTCTTATATTCCGGATCGTAGTCCCTGATCATAGCTAGGACCTCCCGGTCTACGGGTGCTCCGGGGAATCCTCCCCCCCGAACAAACAAATGGGAATGAGGTATCGAAAGACATGTTTCCTGCGGAGGGACAAAAATCAGCCGTCGGTGTTGTAATTCCAACGCTTGGCATTTTAAAAAAAAATTTACACCACATTGCAATGCAGTGGGTAGGGGACCAAAGGGGGACCCACAAAATCCGGATGACAGTGTATCAGTTAATAAGACAGCCCCATCATTGGATGAGACTGTCAATTAATGAAGAGATCCCCAAGAGAATATTCTCATTAATAGGAAATCCCTAGAGACAAGGAGAAAATCTCCTCTTTCAGAGCAAAGCTCTGTCACAGAGTGACATTTGTCAAACTCTGGTCTCAAGGGAATAAAATTTCCCAAAAAGAGCCTAGCTCTGTAATAATGATGGAAAGATCCATCAAAAGAAAAATTTAACTCTTGAAAGAATTAAAAATTTTGGCATTTTAAAGATCCATGAAAACTCTTAGGAGTTCTTCATTTTCAGATCAAGAAGATCTACATTTGATCCATGAGCAAAGCTCTATTCATGGGTTAAAACCCATGAAACAAGATCTCTGTAGATCTACGGATTTTTTAGAGCAAGGCTCTGTTAATGAAACCCCAAAGGGTTTTCTTTAGATCAAAGATCTATGAGAGCAAGGTTTAGTTAATTTAATTTAAGTTAAGTTAAATTTTACCTAAGATGATTATAGGTTTTGAACTCTGAAGCTCTTGAAAAGAAACGAGAGCAAGGCTCTAAAATTCATAAAAACAAGAGCAAGGCTCTGAAAACTCAAGTTCTTGAAAATAGGTAACTATTTACTGAGGACCAAGGGTCCTATTTATAGGCCCTTGCGCCCCTTCAACTTATCGGTTGATCCAATGGCTAGGATCTTGCCACCGCTGCACTCACGTGTGCGCCGCGTGAGCGCAACGGTGGGGGGCATTTGTTTCCCCTAATCAGAGCGAAGCTCTTTTTGAATTTCAAAAATTCAAAAATTGAAGCAACGCTTCAAATCCCTTGCGTTGCGCGCAATGCGCCACATGTCAAAATTTGATACGTCAGTGCAGCGCTCAAGGCAGCGCGCCCAATCAGAGGAAGGCTCTATTTAAAACAAAATTAAAGAAAGCAACGCTTCAGTTGCGCTGCGCACTGCGCTGCGCGACACGTGTCAGCGCAGTTGCGCAAGCGCAGTTGCGCTGCGCTGTGCGCTGCGCGACACGTGTCAGCGCAGTTGCGCAAACGCAGTTGCGCTGCGCTGTGCGACACATGTCAGCGCAGTTGCGCTGGGCTGCGCGCTGCGCGACACGTGTCAAGCGCTGGTGCATCTGCGCCAAACGGAATTAAAATTCCAGTAAGATTTTTCTGTTCTTGTTAAAACAAGAAGATTGTCTTCTGTAAAACAGAAGCCCTTGGATCAAAGATCCAACGGTGGGGAAAATTCTCCAAATCACTCAGAGAATGATCTCTTTAACAAATTTAACAAATTAATGGGCACTATATAAAGGCCCCTAGACCCCAACATAAAAAACAACAACACAGAGAAGAGAGAAACTCAAGAAAAAAAGAGAGAATTCCTTTAAAGAACTCTGAAAAGAATTCAGAATGAAGAAAAAAGGTAAAACCTTTATAAAAAGAAGAATTTCTTCTGAATAGATCATTGATCTAAGAACAAAATCAAGGATCTTCAATAAAAAATATAATAAATAACAAAAGCATTGCTTTTTTATGAACCATTGGTTCTGGAATCTAAAAGATTCTTTTCTTGAATCCAAAATTGGATCAAGTTATTAAAACAGTACCTTGCACTTGTAAATCTGCACTGTTGCGCTCCTGGGTTGGCGCAAGCTACCAGAGAGCGCCACGTGTCAGCACCAGAATAATTTGCGCTATACGCTTTTAAGATAAAGCACCGCTCTCTGAAATTGGCGCAACTCACCAGAGCGCGCCACGTGTCAGCAGCGCAATAGTGCAGCGCACTGCGCAAACTGTGCTTGCACTCACCAGAGCGTGACACGTGTCACCTCCACATGCGCTTGCGCTCATTAATTGGCGCAAAGCGCCTGACAAGCCACTGTCAGATAATTAATGCACTGCATTATTTACAGAAGGGCCAAGCCCAATTAAAAAGGGCCTAACAGGCCTAATAAAATGCCATGCATTATTTTAAAGAAGGGCAGAGCCCAAACAAAACCAGATGCTCTGCATCATTTAAAAAAGGGACAGAGCCCAAATCAAAAAGGCCTAGCAGGCTTAAAGAAAATGCGGTGCATTATTAAACAAGGGCAAAGCCCTAGCACAGGCCTAATAGGCCGAAGATAAAAACGTTGAATATTCTCAACTGGACTTAGCCCAATCATGGCCGTAAGTCCTCAAACTAAATTGACTGAGCAAGACTGCTCTCTTAAATCAATTTACATCCGGTTCAAGGGTACATCTCTGAACTCCTCTGACACCTATCGTTGTAATCCTTCAACGACGTCAGAGAGGTGACGGGTCCCGACAACCACACATTAATATGGACTGTGGGGTCCTTAAACCCATGGACTTATGCGTCCTTAAACTCACGGACTTATGCGTCCTTAAACCAAAATACGGACTGTGGGGTCCTTAAACCCATGGACTTATGCGTCCTTAAACTAATGGACTAATGCGTCCTTAAACACACCCATATGGACCCCTATGTCCCTAAACTGGAACATGGACCACCATGACCCTAAACTGGCAATGGACTGCAATGTCCTTAAACTACCTATGGACCACTACGTCCCTAAACTGGAACAATAGAGCCTCTAAATGCTCTTTCCGTTAAGTTGATCTTAGTCTCAAATCAGACTAATGTATCCTTAACGAGCGTTTAAGTCGATCTTAGCCTCAACATGGCTAACGTATCCTTAAACTAAAACACCCAACCCAAATCTAAGTAAATACGGATTTGGACTTGTCACGCCCCGCTTCCTAAAATACGGAATACGAGGGGTGGACAAGGCCAGCCATGCTCCTACGGTCAAGAAAAAGTCCTGCCGTAGTCACACTTCGGCTTCTAGCTTTTCATGGTAAACAGTAAATGATGCGCAGGTAATGGGAAAATGCAGTAACTGAAAGGAACAATGTAAAGACTGACCTGAAGTGGAACGAATGAAAGTAAATCGGGAAGGCAAGTCAAGAAGTCTGTGATGCACGTCTAGATCTGGTCCAAGCTAAATCTTCTCCTCGCACTGAGCATGCATACTCAGGTCGTCAGAGCGACACAATAGCAATATAATATATATGAAATTAAGTGACAGTTCTAACAGTGATAATAGGTATGTGAAGCAGTAAATAAATGGCATCATGAATATGCATGGGTAGTAGTCACGCAGCGGAAACAGTAGAGCAGTATAACAATATGTCACGTATGCCAACACAGTATACAAGTAATATAAATGCCAGTATCCCTATCAGTCTCTAAGTCTCACTGTACAGGTCACTAAGCCTATCGTCAGTCCAAGTGTGAGAGTCAACCACTCGCGAGTGTCCTCCACCCAAGGGTAGAACCCAAGGGCAAGGGACCACGGGCCCAACATGTAACGAATGTATCACGGTGTATATAGCACATACCCTGTAAATCTCCATATTACTCCCTAAATATATAAGCCGGCATGGGACTCCCGAGATTCTGTTGAATTCACACTTGAACTACCCCACGCCCCGTGGTCTACATCAAACGCTAACCATCAACCTAAATACTAATCGATCCGTGACAAGTCTGCGCAAGAACTGGAGGCAGGACCTCCATCAAGCACGTCCCGACTAATACCTAAATAAATGTCAGTGTCGGATGCCTTATCTGTGACATCCGTGCAAGCGCTTCCATAAGTGTCCCATACCACTTATAGTCACACGTACACGCATCCCACAGACGTCGACAATGCAATAGAAATATAGGGTCACTGATTGTGCACAAGTACGTATCACTTTTCACTTAATCACGAATGCACGAACACTAACGTACTTGCCACAATCATCACTAAGATCTAACACTGGGTAAATGCACGATGTCACTAGGATATCACTACAATGATATGGATATGATGTGATGCGTGAACAAGTATATAAACATGATGAGGATGTTATGAAATAGCATTCTTTCACTTGCACGATTTATCATGAAACATATGTACATAATTTAGCGAAATGATAAACATGTAGTAATTAATATGTTCAGTTAGCTATCCATAGAATTTTGTTTCAAGTCAATCGGGTTCCAGGATCATTAGTTATGATTATTTCCTTTTAAGCGCACGCGGCTGGAATTCCAATTTCAGAATCAGAAGTCCATTTCGCAAAGTATTTTGATCCCAGTTGGGATCGGATTTTAGCGACTCTATAGTTGGATGAATTCTAGGGTTTTCAGTAAGGTTTTCAACGCAACAAACGGATCTTCAATCGCGTCTGTACGTTAGGAGTTATAATCTGTTTAACCCTAATATGTCAGTTCTGATTCTGACGGGACTGTTATGCGTCCCGATCTATTAAAATACAGAATAAATAGTAAATGATAACGAAACAGGATGAAACTAATTGTGTTGTCTAGCTAACAGAGTTACCTACAATAAGCAGCGGAGTTCCGCAATCTACGAGTTAAGTAATTCCTGTAGTACCCATTGTGGAACAGCAACCAATAACTGGAGTCGCTCCGGACTGCAGTCCAGAGTCGCACTCCGATCCGAATATCATCACAGTTTAAGTACAGGATTGTCTGGAAACTAGTATATGGTTAAAGTTCATCGAGTCGGCTTCGATTTGAGCCCTCGAACTCACCATTCTAATATGTATATGATTTATGGTGAATTTAACGGTTTTCAGGTGCAATAGAATTTCAGCTTTACGGTTAAACTTGGGGGCAGTTGTTTTAGTCATTATCGATTACATCATTCAACAAAATTCACACACTATGTTCACAACCCTACGGGCCAACCTACACCATTGAGTTCCGTCAAATTTGATATTATTTTCCTAAGGGAACAAGCATCGAGCAGTTGTGTTGTAATATTTAACATAGAGCAAACATGAGATATATATATAATATTGACTTGTAACATATAGAGAATAGCATGAAAGCAAGTAAAAACTTGCCTGGAGGCGTCTAGGCGATGTACGGTGGCTGTGACGTCACGAACGCGCGACACACGCGCGGCTCGGCACCTGACTTGGCTCGAACACGAGTCTCGGCACGACGGCTCGCAGTTTGGTGGTCGGCTCGGCTGTGACACTTGGCTTTTGTGCAATGGCTGTTAGTGTGGAGAGGGAGTGAGAGAGAGAGAAAGCCTGAGTTTAGAGAGTGAGAGAGAGAGAAACAGAGAGAGAGAGAGAGCTAGAGAGAAAGATAGAGAGGGGAATGAGAGAGAGAGTTGCAGGAAGAGAGAAAGAGAGATCGCACATAGAGAGAAAGAGAACGGAGAGAGAAAGAGAGAGAGGGGACAAGGACAGGGAGAGAACGAGAGAGAGAGAAAGTGAGAGAGAGAGAACGGGGGAGAGAGAGACAGAGATTGGGAGAGAGAAAGAGGTCGGGAGAGAGAGAGAGAGGGAGAGAGGAGCAGTGAGATGAGAGGGAGTTAGAGAATGCAGAGAGAGAGAGTGAGAAAGAGAGAGCTGTGAGTGAGAGAGAGAGAGATCCAGAGAGAGAGAAGGGAGACAGGGAGAGAGGGAGCCAGCACAGCGAGAACGAGAGAGAGAGGGAGGGTGATGCAGAAGTCGTCGGTGGTGATGGCGAGGGATCGAGGCAGGGGTTTTCTGGGTTGAGCGAGGTGGAGAGTGAGGAATCGAGAGAGAGTGGGCGTGAGGTAGAGAGGGTCATGGAGTAAAACGCACGCGTCGTGGGGATTAATGGTGTACGCGCGAGCGGGGGCGAGGGCGACGGCGAAGGAGACGTGCGCTCGCGAAGGAAACGCGCGCGAGACTGGGGAAAGAGCCGTTGGAATTTTTATGAAGGAGAGGGAGATAAACAGGAGCGGGCTGAATGAGATGGGCCGCGGTATATTATAAAAGAATTAATGAATTGGGATAAAGGGCTGGGCCGGGCTTTAAAAGGGAATATAAATGGAGAATTGAGGGAGTGGGCCGGCTGGGTTAGAGAAGAGAAATTAAGGGGGAAAAAGATAAACGGGCTGGGCTTAGGAAAATCAAAAGTTTATTAAGGAAAATTTAGTGGGCTCGGGCTGAGGGTATAAAGATTGTGAAGGAAAGGAAAATTAGTTAGGTTTAGGTTAGGTAATTATAAGTTAAAATTTATAAATAAATAAGTCGTAAAATAAAATAAGTAAATTTATAAGTAAGAAAATAAAAATTAAAAATAAAATGGATAAAATTATAAAGCAACAAAATACGGATTTTGATAAAAAGGGGCTGGGTATTACATCATATCACCCTTACAAAAATTTCGTCCTCGAAATTTAAAAGAAACAACTAGCTATAAATAATAAGCGAAGAATTATCATATCGAACACTAATACATGCTGATTTACTTAAAACGAGTAGACAAAGTTTTGAGGGTTCATACATAAATATAGGAACCACAAACAGAAGATAGGCTTACAAGGTATAATGTAAGAAAACTATAAGGGCAAGTACAATATACTAGAATATAGGTAACAATAACGAATAAAAATCAAGGTGTGTTCGATAAAATCGAAACCCAAATATGTGCACATCTAAGTTTAACAAAATAAGTAGAAAATAAGTATAAGACACAATCATATATACTAGTAAACAAAAGTACAACACCCGAAAATATAGTAACGACAACAAGGTAGTGAAAGCTTGGATGGTAGGTTAAAACATTTTAGGATAACATATCGAAAAATAGGTTTAAAACGATTTAGAAAACTTGTATATTGACTTTAAGAAACATGGAACAAAATTTGCGCGGTATAAGGTTGCGCTACTGAAAATGAGAATAATAATAATGTACATAAAACGGAATAATCAGTAACACGTACTCTTTGATAAATTTAAAGTACTGAAAACTAAATTTTTGAATAACAGTGTCCTTAAATATAATTAGGGTAATAGGAAAAACACAAATAGGTATAGGGCTAGATAGGGTAACGATTATAAGGGAGTGTGGCTCAATCAGAAGGTTGAAAGTGTGTCGGCTTTAGGCTGAAAATCAAGGAGTCTGGGATCGGGTCAGCACAGAAAGTAATGTTGAGCAACGAAGGGACTACAAGGAAAAAAAATATGGGGAGACTAACGATCGGTAACTCACATGAATCAAGAATTTGAAAATCTAATGAACTCGATAGTCCAAAAAGAAGGTCATCCTCCCAGAAGGATCTCAAACAGGGCACAAACGAGGGATGAAGGGTGGTTCGTTCCAAGGATCAGGGTGCGTTACTTTCAAATCGAAACGAGGTGAAAAAACTATATAATGAGTAGGGGGAGGACAGCCAAGGAACTCAGCAGAAGAAAGATAAGTGGATAAGGGCAATAAACAAGTACTAAACGAACCAATGATCAAATGGTCTACGAATTCAGAAGATTTATTTCATTCAAGAAAATTTGAAACAAGGTATTCTCCAAGACGAAAAGTGGCCCTAAACTATACACATTTTATTTGGCCAGAAAGACAACATCAAAGAAATTCCATCAGTCGCGGTTGTGGAGATTCAGCAGGTTGCGGTAGGCCCGCGCGCTCAGGTAGGGCCGTCCATTTCCATAGCGCCTCGCAGGTATCGCTAAAGGAAGTTCTTCCATGGCAGGGTCTTGATCTTCTGGTCCTTCATCCTCGGGTAGAAATTCTTCATCGAGGTCCGATCCCATGTGATTTTCTTCTTCTGGATTTTCTTCCGCTGGATTTTCTCCTATCGGTTCTTCCTCGGGGTCTTCCTCTACCGGGTCTTCCTCTATAGGGTTCTCTTCAGGATCTCCTTCTTCTTCGTCAGGATCAGCTATCATGTCAAACTCTGGGGCGTCCGCTTCTTCGTCCTCTGAATCATTGTTTTCGAAGTTGACCTGGGGACCATTGATCTCATCGTCGGAATCCATCAGTGTGCGGTCTAAGGAAACGCATGACTGTATATCCTCATCTAGGTGCGGCTCTGCTCCAGGGTGGGCCATGTCTGAAAGGAAAGAGTCATGATTAAACAATGGAATACATCAAGGGAAGCTCATGGTACGAAATATAGGAAAATATGCGGTTGCAGGAATTGAAAACTCAGAGTTAAAAATGCTGTGATAATGAATAGAATTTGATATAGAAAAGCATGAGAATGATGCATGTATTATGATTCAAATTTTATTGCATTCAACTAAAAGTTCAGCAGATACAAGGTCGCAAACTGGAAGAAATATTCATAAAAGATAACAACATTATTATTGAATTTGGAAAAACATAAAATTCTTCTTCGATTGCCAGAACGCTGCATCATCGTCACGCTAGTTGAATTCTGAGTTAGATCCGCCTTATGGTCGAAGTTAAAACTGCGCGATAATCCTCACTTGGCTGAAGTGGGGAGTGTGGACGAGTTTCCTCCTTGCAGTTCTTTCCTTTCTGGACAACCGTTGATGAGATGTTTGTCGGAACCGCATATCAGACATTTCCCTTGGGCACGGCGACAATCCTTCTGAAGATGTCCTGGCCTCTTACAATATCCACAGCAGGGGTTCTTCTGGTACTTCTGTTGCGGGGAAACAAATTAGCGTTTCATCTTCTTCCCTTTTCCTCGTCCAATAGGGATTCCTTTATGATAGGAGACTCCCGCTGGGGTCTGACTCACCTGTCCTCTCAGCCTTTCAGCTAATAGGTCGTTTGTTCGCTCCCGGGCTTCCTTTAAACCTTGTAGTACACTAAGGATCTCAACAGTCTGATTCTGGGGAGCGGACAAAGATGAAGAGTCGTTGGAAGACATGATCCTGAAACAATGATTTTAAGGATGATATAAGTCGCAAGATATACGAGTCAAAACGTAATATGGATAGGATAAAGATTCAAGAATATTAGAGGTGATGAATCTATTTCAAGTGAAGAATCAACGGTATGATTTTAAGTAAACCATAGCGAATAGATAGCTGAACGCACGATGTGAATATGGATCAAGAATATCAAGTTTACAACCTAGACTGAAGGGTGTCTTAGATTGCCAAACTGTACACGGAAAACTGCAATCCCAATCGATGCAAAACCTGGGCTCTGATACCAACTAAACCATGTCACGCCCCGCTTCCCAAAATACGGAATACGAGGGGTGGACAAGGCCAGCCATGCTCCTACGGTCAAGGAAAAGTCCTGCCGTAGTCACACTTCGGCTTCTAGCTTTTCATGGTAAACAGTAAATGATGCGCAGGTAATGGGAAAATGCAGTAACTGAAAGGAACAATGTAAAGACTGACCTGAAGTGGAACGAATGAAAGTAAATCGGGAAGGCAAGTCAAGAAGTCTGTGATGCACGTCTAGATCTGGTCCAAGCTAAATCTTCTCCTCGCACTGAGCATGCATACTCAGGTCGTCATAGCGACACAATAGCAATATAATATATATGAAATTAAGTGACAGTTCTAACAGTGATAATAGGTATGTGAAGCAGTAAATAAATGGCATCATGAATATGCATGGGTAGTAGTCACGCAGCGGAAACAGTAGAGCAGTATAACAATATGTCACGTATGCCAACACAGTATACAAGTAATATAAATGCCAGTATCCCTATCAGTCTCTAAGTCTCACTGTACAGGTCACTAAGCCTATCGTCAGTCCAAGTGTGAGAGTCAACCACTCGCGAGTGTCCTCCACCCAAGGGTAGAACCCAAGGGCAAGGGACCACGGGCCCAACATGTAACGAATGTATCACGGTGTATATAGCACATACCTTGTAAATCTCCATATAACTCCCTAAATATATAAGCCGGCATGGGACTCCCGAGATTCTGTTGAATTCACACTTGAACTACCCCACGCCCCGTGGTCTACATCAAACGCTAACCATCAACCTAAATACTAATCGATCCGTGACAAGTCTGCGCAAGAACTGGAGGCAGGACCTCCATCAAGCACGTCCCGACTAATACCTAAATAAATGTCAGTGTCGGATGCCTTATCTGTGACATCCGTGCAAGCGCTTCCATAAGTGTCCCATACCACTTATAGTCACACGTACACGCATCCCACAGACGTCGACAATGCAATAGAAATATAGGGTCACTGATTGTGCACAAGTACGTATCACTTTTCACTTAATCACGAATGCACGAACACTAACGTACTTGCCACAATCATCACTAAGATCTAACACTGGGTAAATGCACGATGTCACTAGGATATCACTACAATGATATGGATATGATGTGATGCGTGAACAAGTATATAAACATGATGAGGATGTTATGAAATAGCATTCTTTCACTTGCACGATTTATCATGAAACATATGTACATAATTTAGCGAAATGATAAACAGGTAGTAATTAATATGTTCAGTTAGCTATCCATAGAATTTTGTTTCAAGTCAATCGGGTTCCAGGATCATTAGTTATGATTATTTCCTTTTAAGCGCACGCGGCTGGAATTCCAATTTCAGAATCAGAAGTCCATTTCGCAACGCATTTTGATCCCAGTTGGGATCGGATTTTAGCGACTCTATAGTTGGATGAATTCTAGGGTTTTCAGTAAGGTTTTCAACGCAACAAACGGATCTTCAATCGCGTCTGTACGTTAGGAGTTATAATCTGTTTAACCCTAATATGTCAGTTCTGATTCTGTCGGGACTGTTATGCGTCCCGATCTATTAAAATACAGAATAAATAGTAAATGATAACGAAACAGGATGAAACTAATTGTGTTGTCTAGCTAACAGAGTTACCTACAATAAGCAGCGGAGTTCCGCAATCTACGAGTTAAGTAATTCCTGTAGTACCCATTGTGGAACAGCAACCAATAACTGGAGTCGCTCCGGACTGCAGTCCAGAGTCGCACTCCGATCCGAATATCATCACAGTTTAAGTACAGGATTGTCTGGAAACTAGTATATGGTTAAAGTTCATCGAGTCGGCTTCGATTTGAGCCCTCGAACTCACCATTCTAATATGTATATGATTTATGGTGAATTTAACGGTTTTCAGGTGCAATAGAATTTCAGCTTTACGGTTAAACTTGGGGGCAGTTGTTTTAGTCATTATCGATTACATCATTCAACAAAATTCACACACTATGTTCACAACCCTACGGGCCAACCTACACCATTGAGTTCCGTCAAATTTGATATTATTTTCCTAAGGGAACAAGCATCGAGCAGTTGTGTTGTAATATTTAACATAGAGCAAACATGAGATATATATATAATATTGACTTGTAACATATAGAGAATAGCATGAAAGCAAGTAAAAACTTGCCTGGAGGCGTCTAGGCGATGTACGGTGGCTGTGACGTCACGAACGCGCGACACACGCGCGGCTCGGCACCTGACTTGGCTCGAACACGAGTCTCGGCACGACGGCTCGCAGTTTGGTGGTCGGCTCGGCTGTGACACTTGGCTTTTGTGCAATGGCTGTTAGTGTGGAGAGGGAGTGAGAGAGAGAGAAAGCCTGAGTTTAGAGAGTGAGAGAGAGAGAAACAGAGAGAGAGAGAGAGCTAGAGAGAAAGATAGAGAGGGGAATGAGAGAGAGAGTTGCAGGAAGAGAGAAAGAGAGATCGCACATAGAGAGAAAGAGAACGGAGAGAGAAAGAGAGAGAGGGGACAAGGACAGGGAGAGAACGAGAGAGAGAGAAAGTGAGAGAGAGAGAACGGGGGAGAGAGAGACAGAGATTGGGAGAGAGAAAGAGGTCGGGAGAGAGAGAGAGGGAGAGAGGAGCAGTGAGATGAGAGGGAGTTAGAGAATGCAGAGAGAGAGAGTGAGAAAGAGAGAGCTGTGAGTGAGAGAGAGAGAGATCCAGAGAGAGAGAAGGGAGACAGGGAGAGAGGGAGCCAGCACAGCGAGAACGAGAGAGAGAGGGAGGGTGATGCAGAAGTCGTCGGTGGTGATGGCGAGGGATCGAGGCAGGGGTTTTCTGGGTTGAGCGAGGTGGAGAGTGAGGAATCGAGAGAGAGTGGGCGTGAGGTAGAGAGGGTCATGGAGTAAAACGCACGCGTCGTGGGGATTAATGGTGTACGCGCGAGCGGGGGCGAGGGCGACGGCGAAGGAGACGTGCGCTCGCGAAGGAAACGCGCGCGAGACTGGGGAAAGAGCCGTTGGAATTTTTATGAAGGAGAGGGAGATAAACAGGAGCGGGCTGAATGAGATGGGCCGCGGTATATTATAAAAGAATTAATGAATTGGGATAAAGGGCTGGGCCGGGCTTTAAAAGGGAATATAAATGGAGAATTGAGGGAGTGGGCCGGCTGGGTTAGAGAAGAGAAATTAAGGGGGAAAAAGATAAACGGGCTGGGCTTAGGAAAATCAAAAGTTTATTAAGGAAAATTTAGTGGGCTCGGGCTGAGGGTATAAAGATTGTGAAGGAAAGGAAAATTAGTTAGGTTTAGGTTAGGTAATTATAAGTTAAAATTTATAAATAAATAAGTCGTAAAATAAAATAAGTAAATTTATAAGTAAGAAAATAAAAATTAAAAATAAAATGGATAAAATTATAAAGCAACAAAATACGGATTTTGATAAAAAGGGGCTGGGTATTACAGGACTAATCCACGTCCTACGGGTGACGGCATTACTTAGTCTCCGTATACAATCCACGGGCAACCAAAAACAAAGCAAACACACACGACACGAAGTGAAATTTCTGGAGAAGGAGAAAGTTGTTACCGCGATGCGGTAGCGTAATTAACTGCAGGGGCTTGCGCCTGCAGGGAAGAGCGTCCCCACAATCAAAAATCCCTCAAGCGAGGGGGAATCTGACGAAGTCTGCTACATCGGTCGCATCCGTCTAAACCTCCGATACACGGTGCCATAAATCAACTTAGCATCTTCGGAGAGGTAGACGGATAAAACCAAATAGTTTCTGCCCCGAATCTCAGGCAAGACGTTCAGTCTTGGCCGTCTTTCGGAGGGGAACAACTGGGGTTACTCACATACCTTTTGAGTTGGGATATATGGAACACATTGTGCACTCCTTCCAGCGAAGGTGGAAGTGCCAAGCGATAAGCCACTTCTCCGACTCGTTCGAGTATATTGAACGGTCCAATGAATCTCGGACTTAGCTTACCTCTTCTTCCAAAGCGAATCACTCTACGGTTTGGTGAAATCTTTAGAATGACATAATCTCCCAGTTGGAACTCCAAGTGACGGCACTTTGCATCAGCCCAGTGCTTCTGTCGGTCTTGGGCTATGCGCATTCTTTTCCTGATTGTATGAACTACATGCACTGATGCTACTGTCATCTCAGGTCCAAGGAGTTCTCTATCTCCGTTGTCGTCCCAACTTAATGGTGATCGACACTTCTTTCCATATAGAGCCGCAAAAGGTGTCATTCCAATACTTGCTTGATAGCTGTTATTGTATGAAAACTCCACAAGATGTAGGTGATCTTCCCACGATCCTCCAAAATCTAGCATACAAGCACTTAGCATATCTTTAAGGATCTGAATCGTTCGCTCAGACTGACCATCTGTTTGTAGATAATAAGCTGTGCTAAAATTCAAACTTGTTCCCAAGCTAGCTTGCTGGCTCTGCCAAAATTGTGATCGGACACTAGTGTCACGATCGGAGACAATGCAAACCGGTACTCCATTTAATCTCACGATCTCCTGCATGAGTTCATGGGTATCAGAGATAGTACACTATGAAGAGTTTAAATCTTGCTTAGATTCTTACTTCTATGTATTTCTTTACTAGGGTCTCGGTAAATTGGCCAACTCGAAAGGGAATAAAGTGACCCGACTTTGTGAGTCGATCCATGATAACGTATACAACATCGTTACCTTTCGTGCTGCGAGGAGTTCAGTCACGAAATCCATGGTAATGTGTTGCCACTTCCATTATGGGATAGGTAACGGTAGAAATAAACCAGCAGTCCTGTGATGTTCAGCTTTCACTTGCTGACACACCAAATATTTAGCGACGTTTCTGGCTACTTCATGCTTCATTCCATGCCACCAGTAATGTTGGCATAGATCTTTGTAAATCTTTGTACCACCAGGGTGTACTGAGTATGGGGAGCTGTGAACTTCTTTCAGCAACTCTTCCCGAGCAGGACCTTGTGGTACACAAAATCTACTGCAGTATCTCAAAGATCCGTCTTCATGGATAATGAAGTCTGTTCTAAGTCCACTTTCTACTTGTTCTTTGATCTTTTGCAACTTGATATCACTTGGTTGAGCTGCTTTGATCTGATTGACAATTGTTGACTGAACTTGTAAGTTCATTAAACTTGAAGCGTTACCTGGCATGACCACTTCTATCTCCATCTGATGCAAATCTTACTGTATCTTCCACTGTGCGGTAAGATTCATTGATAGTGGTTGGCGACTAAGTGCATCAGGTACTACATTCACCTTCCCTGAATGATATTGCAGGTTGATGTCAAAGTCCGCCATAAGTTCTAACCATCTTCTCTGCAGCATATTCAACTCTTTCTGAGTAAACACATACTTCATACTTTTATGGTCTGTATAGATATCTACCCGTTCTCCCAGAAGATAATGGCACCAAATCTTGAGAGCAAAGATAACGGCTGCCAACTCCAGATCATGCGTCGGATAGTTGCACTCATGAACCTTCAGCTATCTTGATGCATAAGCTACAACTTTACCGTGCTGATGTATAACACATCCTAATCCCTTACCGGATGCATCACAATGTACTACGAAACCTCCAGATTGTTCCGGTATTACGAGAATAGGTGCTGATGTCAATCTTGATTTGAGTTCTACGAAAGCTTGTTCGCATGCTTCTGACCACACGAATTCTTCATCTTTACACGTGAGATTGGTCAGGGGTGTTGCAATCTTCGAAAATCCTTCAATAAATTTTCGGTAGTATCCCGCTAATCCCAAGAAACTTCGAATGTCCTTCACTATCTTTGGTGTCGGCCATTCGCTTACTACTGCTACTTTAGCTGGATCTACAGAGATTTCTTCACCTGAAATGATATGTCCGAAAAATCCGACTTGTTCTAGCCAAAACTCGTACTTGCTGTACTTGGCATAGAGTTGATGTTGTCGCAAAGTCTCCAGGACAATTCGTAAATGTTCAGCGTGCTCTTTCTGATTCTTTGAATATACCAGGATGTCGTCGATGAATATGACAACGAACCTGTCTAGGTACTCTTGGAAAACTTAATTCATTAGGTTCATGAATATAGCGGGTTGGTCACTCTAAATGGCATCACGAGAAACTCATAATGTCCATAGTGAGTCCTGAATGCTGTCTTCGGAATATCAGACTCTTTGACCTTCACCTGATGATAACCGGAACGAAGATCTAATTTTGAGAAAATGCAATACCCACTTAGCTGATCGAACAGATTGTAACACCCTAGTTCATTTATACCAATTCCAGTTCAAGTATTTATTTATTTATGGTAATTTCTTGGTTTACTGTGTTTTGGGTGCGAGTGGTATTTTGACATTTGTATTTGCATTTTACCCAACCCGCTTGCTTGAAACCTGTCTTGATTCATGTTTATGATTTATCCTGACCTGTTATATGGATTCGTGCATTTTCATTTTTACTGCATACCGGCATTTTATCTGGCATCTGCATTTTTTTATTATAACATTTAAAGTCAAGTAAAATATTTTAAAAATATCTAGCATGGCCTGCATGATACCCCTGACCCTGCCGTAGTATCCGCGCATCTTGTTCTCGTTCCGTTTAGTGAAACGGACTTGTTTGGATGGCTACGCGCATGTACGTGCATCCGTTCTTGGGGGTATGCATTTTCGTTATCCGGACATCCAATTTGAGTTTTGGTCGACATGTATATTTTTTATATTTTTGAAACTGAATTTTAGACCCGACCCGGGCATATTTTGGACTAAATTTGTATTTACTAGAAAATCCAATTTTATTTCATTTAATATCTTTATTAAAATTTAACAGTTTAAAATATTTATAACTTACAAAATCTTTTTAAATTAAAATCTAAACCTTAATAACAACCCCTCTCTCTCTCTCCTCTGCATATATATATTTATATATTTTTTATTTATTTTTTTCTTTCCTTATTTAATACACAACCTCTTCTTCTTTTTCTTTCTTCTTTCTTTTTCTTGATCTTGTTTCTTAATTTCGGTGATCACCGCCGGAGCCGTGCTCGTCGCTGATGATCCGAGTGATCCGAGTGATCCAGTGAACGTACCTTGCCTGTGTAATCACCCTCTTGCCTTGCCTGGACCCGTCCCGTGTGTCGTGTGTGCGTCGCGACGATTTACCGACGTCGGACGTGCCGTGCGTATCCGTCGCGTGATTCGATCGAGGAAAGTTAACCTTGCTACATGCTATGCTATTACAATCTATGTATATTTAAATTATAGTAACTCATAATGATTATTTATACAACCCACAGTGTCAATTTTCATGTTTTATCATGTTCAAATGTCCGTTTACATCTGTATATTACATTTCAGATCTAGAGCATGCAATTCAATCTTAAATACATGCTACATTACTTTAGACACATCTATTTTAACAAATAGAATACCTGTATTTTAAATCATGCACCCCATGTTTAGTTTTATAGCTTTTCGATATTCCGTTTGCATCTATTCATATCATTTCGGATCTAGGTCATGAAAACTTATCTTGTTACATACTATACTATCATATACTGCATCAAATTGAATAGTTACATCTCATGTTGCTTAGTTATATATCCCGCACTTGTTAGTTTATCATTTTACGGGTATACGATATCCGTTTGCATCCATATCATATAGAACGCATATGGCTGCATTTATAGATCTGATTAATAACCTAATACTGTTGTACTAACACCCCATGTTTAATAAGTGCATCCTAATTAGTATCGGAACTATAAATGTAACCCTAATTGATAATTGTGCATTCATATCATTGATTTTATATCAATTTGCATACCATGTCACATTATATCATTTCATTGTTATATTAGTACTCCATACTTGATTTTGTGCACCCATACTTATTACAGCTTGATCATGAGCATCCACTTGATACATGTATACTACTTGCCATGATCTGATACACCATTACTTGACCTGACTTGATACTTGTACACTACTTGATATGACCTGATATATTACTACTTGACTTGTTACCTGATCCCGTTTCTAATGCCGACAATCCTGACCTGTTGTCCCGATGGACATATCCTGCTGTTTGTATAAACAAACATGTTCCTGCTTGATTCTTGTGTTGGCATTAGTCTCAGATTTATCAATACCTGACTTGAACACATAACTTGGGGGTATGGAGAAATCAATGATGAAACCTGACTTGTAACTCGACAGTTCGATGCCTTTACTGATCAGTCTTACGGTCTAGGCCAGCCCCGTGATGATGCTGCCGACATCATTCGTCTTTACATACTACCTTTTACCGCCTAGCGGCACGTCTCGGATTCAGCCCGAGAGTCTTTGACCGTGGTCCCGGGCATGCGCGGGATACTATTGAGTTACATCGACGATTCATTAAATTGATTTCAAGGACTTGAGAGTAGTTAACCCAGTAGACCAGTTTAGATTACTCACTGCACGTCACCTGTGCCTTTACCCTTCACTGCCCTTATTTATGTTACCGTTATACCTTATTTACCGTCCATACTCGTACCTGCATGTCTTGCTACTCCTTGATTTTATTATTGTTTGATATTATGACGCACTGACGTCTGGGTTTTGCATGGCCCAGATCCTTTACCTTTGCTGCAGGCCGAGCAGGAGTGTTTTAGTCAACAGGCCGAGCAGTGAGGACCTGTCATTAGTTTAGTTTAGTTTCATTTCGGTATTTTCATTCCTGATGTGAGCCCGCATTATTGAACGTACATTCCAGTTTATTATTGTATTGGATCTCTTTGCTTCGCATTATTTTTATTCTTGACTCGTTGTTCTGGCAGATGGACATGTACTGGTTAGTTTAATTATTTTACGTTCTTGATATCTCTACAGCCGTAATATGACTGTGGAGGGATATTTCCTATCCACAGGTAGCATGGTTGGCTCTGTCACGTGCCTATCTTAGCGCACTCTGGGAAGCGGGGCGTGACACAGATCGTCGATTCGGGGTAGTGGATACTTGTTTTTTATCGTGACTTCGTTCAAAGCTCTATAATCAATGCACATTCTGTATGATCCTTCCTTCTTCTTCACAAGCAAAACTGGAGATCCCCAATTTGAAATACTGGGACGAATCTGTAACAACTCCAATTTTAATGTACAGAAAATTGGTTAAAAGTTAATGTACAATTGGAGTATTTGCAATCCTGTGTACACTATAAATATTTGTTTTACCTTTGAACAGTAAGAAAGTACATGTAGCATATTGGTAAAGCCTTGCACTACTGTGACGTAGCCCTTGTGATCGAATCCCCCAGCCACATTATCTTTTTATTTAATTTTCTTTTAATCTTTTATAAGCCTAAGGGTTTGCATGTGCACTATACGTAATAGATAAGTTATAGAATAAATAAACATGTGTACGAGGGTATATGAAGCGAGAGGGACACATGGCCAAAGATCCAATCCTCACCACCGGGGTACGACCGGCGAGATGCCCCCAAAAACTGGTACCACCGGGCTGCCCGTAGGGAATGGCCTCCATCTTTTCACCCGAGCACCTCTTCAGCTACCCCACTTCTTCGATGATGTTTGTTTACTCTGCATTCATACAGAGAACAATAAAATGCCCTTTAAATCAATTTTTAATGCAAATTTTAATGCATTCTTTAACCTTCTAAACCCTAATTTTTCCCATAAATACCACACTCCATTTCACCCATCCTCACTCAGAAATTCCCTGCCAAAACTCTCAAAAATTCTGAAGTCCTTATAGTGTGCAAGTGGAGTTAGTAAGGGGTGAAGTTCCGGTTAAGTTCCGAGGAGATTCCGGCGATGAAACTACGCCCCGACGCCTTTCTTAGCTTCCTATCCCTCTTCTTTTGTTCCCTAGCCAGTAAGTCCGCTCTCCCCCTCTCTTCTTTTACTCTAAAAACTTTCAATTCTAAAACCCGACGGAAGCGGAGTTAATCCGACTTCCGATTCGGTTTTCCTTTAAAACTCTATTTTTCTTAAACAAGAAAATATCATACTCTTATATATTGTTTAACAAACATTAAAAAATATATTAAAACAAGTTTCATTCCAAAAGAATCTTTATTGCAACTTTTATAGTATTTTTACGGTAAAATACCACATACTTTAGTTTTGACACAAATCAACATAAAATTTATATTACCTTTAGATAACTCATGAGGTAATGACCTACCTCATCACAACACACATCTTTGATATAGAACGATGAGATTTTGGGAATATATTCATGGGATAATACGACATTACAAATAAATACCATTAACTTGCAAAACCATTTCTTTAAAAAGTGTGTTATACAATTTCTTGCAATTGCGCCTCTACAACCCACTTTTGGGGACCTCGTTTGGGATGGTGCGAGTTATCGCACATCCTCGGGCCTAGTAGAGCGAGATGCAGACCTCCGAAATGAGCATTCGATCTCGATGGAATTTTAATGTATTTTTCTTTAGAAAATGAGATTTTTACGAAAATAAATAAAATTTATTTTTAAATATATATATATATATATATATATAACTATTATCAAAATATCTATTTTAATATATAAATATTCTAAGTTTTCTAAATCAAAAGAATCACCATTATATGAAAATACCATCCAAATACAAAACAATTCTAATATTTCAATAAAATACCATATACTATGAAAACTAGGTTCTACTCATTAGAAATTTCACATTTATAAAATATACATATATAAAAACCCTAAAGATGATAATTAAATACTTGAGGTGTATTTTGAAAACATATCAAAACTATTTTTATATAAAACCCTCTCAAGTTATACTAAATTACAATAAGGACCCTAGTAAATATAGGTTAAAGCGGTACCAATTCTCTTGAGCCTCAGGGAGCCGAAGAATGTGGGTGCTTGCCCATCTAAGGTAGACAATCTAACAAATATTGTTATCAATACGGTAATTATCTTGGAAAAAGATACAAATCCTGCCGTCCATGTGCAGCAGTTACCGATAACATCAAAACTAATTCAGGATTTCAAGTTCTTTTCAAAGTGTCTGACTCAGACCGAGTCTCAATCTAATCAATCTGACTTGAATGTGATTCAAGTATAAACTACAATACAACATGAACCCATGAATCCATCTATTCAATCTATATCAATCTATATTGACTAAACCAAACCATGGATATATTCTGTCTACATGACTCTCCATTTATATCCATTTCATTTACTGATATCATGGTTTCGGCAAATTATCCATCTATATAAAAAAACAATACAATCAATACAAAAGACATCGTAGGGTTTATAAGGGATAGATTGGTACGTAATGTGTTAGAAGTGGCACGAGACTGTAACCTTAATACATCTAACCCGAATATCCATTGCCGTTGTACCGTGGCTGAACGGTTCCTTATGCTCCGTATACCTTAGTCTCCAGAATAGTGGGACTCCTCTCGTATACACTGGTCTATTTTGTACCAACCTATAAACAACCGTGTTAACAATATAATCAAACATTACTAGCCTTATTCTCTTCTGTTTATTCTATCTCTACTCCTCTTTGGACTTACCGAGCGATTGTTCGCTGACGACATTCCTTTCTTCTTTCTTTGGAATGTTGTCAGGTGTTTCAGACTCATTAGAGACCGAGCCCAACACCGAGGATTTGGAGCAGTTTGCGTTTGACCCAGAGCTCTAGACACTTGTACATGTTTATTTCATGTCAGTTATGCCATTGTTTAGGCATCGCTTTCTACTCATGTATTTACATTTCAGTTGTACTTGTACAAGAATGTCTAATAAATAAAGTTGTCGTTCATTTACATTCATGCCTCTTGTGTATTTACTTTATATTACTTAGTTACACTTAGCATATTTACTTCTGAGTAAATACGTAGCGGGCCTCGCCACATCTCCTTCTCGTACACCGGGAAGCGGGGGGTGACAAAATCCATTCTTTCTGCAGAAGTTCGTCCTGCTGAGTACGGACCTCCTTCAAACCTTCAGGGCTTAACCGATACGGTGCTGTGATCACCGGTTGTGCACCAGGTACTAAATCAATTCCGAATTCAAGAGCTCGATCGGATGGCAAACCTGATATGTCTTCAGGAAATATATCGTCGAACTCTCAAACTACCTCCGGCTTATCTTCTCCTGCCTGTAGAGTTGTGATCACTGCCTTCTTCGGTTTTGCTTTGTATGTGCTAGGCTCCAGGGTATCGTCTCCACTTTTAAAATAAAATACCGGATTTCTTCTTTCTCTATTTGTTGTTTCTTATAACACAACAATAAAATCTGGATCTCGATGGTCATACAAATTGATAGATGATTTGGAAGAAGAGAAAGATGAAAATGAAGAAGAATTGACGGAAGATTCCGATAGGGTTTGTAGTTTTTCTAATATCTTCTCTAGCAGAATGTGAGAGATTACCCTTTGATTTACCAGAAGCAGAGGAAGAATTATGTGATGATTTTATTGAAAAAGACCGAAGTCGCGGTATTTTTTTCACTCAAGATTGGGTTTCTATGCCAGCGAAACGTCGTAATAAAAACTTGAGTAAATTCTTTGATAAGAAAAAGAAAAAACGTAAACGGCGATTGGATTAATGATAAAATCGAATCCTGGGTCGCGAACAGTTGTGTCACGACCCAAAATTTGGATGTGACCGGTACTTAGATTGTATGATATCTAAAGATATCTACACAACCCGAGTAAGCCAAAAACTAAGATCAAAACCCTTTTTGCGGATTTTTTAGGAAAATTTAGTTTTTAAGTAAAAATCATAGTTTTTAAGTAATTAAGATCTTAACGGTAACTCTATATTGAATTCATAATAAAAACAGTTATAAAGTGTTTAATTTGGTTGCATCCCTAGTTGGGATCAACAATAACAACATCGAAAATAAACATACAACTTTATACGACATCAAAAAGAATCTCAGACATAAGTAAAAGAAATATCATTTAATATAACTAAACGATCTCATCTGCCAAATAATATACATACAACCACTTCTCGTTCTAAGTCATAATACAGGGTCTGATGGAGATATTCTAGATTCAATATACAATACCAAAAGAGAAGGTTACTATATATGTAACCCACCTAGCAAAAAGATGCGATACAATCTGATAAGTGGATCTGCACTGCTGCTAACCGTCCACTCGACTTCTGCAAGGAACTGTGGCACAACGAAGGTGAGTAACCAACTCAGTGAATAAGACTAACATATATCGAATGATAATATAAGTATGACGAACTAGAACTACTATCAACAGTAATGAATGTGATGCATGATAACAGGTGGAAGAATGAAAATGTACTACTCAATGTATAAATCAAAACTGAAATCTCATCAATTATTTTCCAAATCAGGTTCATATTTCTGTGTCTAATCATCGACACAAATCTTCGGTGTTTCATCAGGCATCGATCCCTGAACGATCCTGTTTCTCAATAACACCGGTCGGTATCATCTAGATATCTGCCGTGTTCACAACTGTCTCCGGTATCGAGTATTCTCATTAGGCTCCCCACCTAAAGTGCGGCTATCCTGCCCCTCGGTCTCGACCGGGTCCACCATGTATCCAACTGTATGCCCCCGACTCAGTCTGGATAAAATTGCAAATCTGTAACCGTATAACCCCCAACTCGGTTCGAAATAAAACCAAATCATAAAAATGACATCTCATGGTGGACGTGACACATAATCATGAAAATCGCTGATTTTACGCAATAGTATATGAAAACTTAAAACCACAAATCCTCGAAAATGCAAATGTCACTTATATCAACTTGTCACGCCCCGCTTCCCAAAGTACGCTAAGATGGGCACGTGACATAGCCAACCATGCTACCTATGGATAGGAAATATCCTTCCACAGTCGCATTACGGCTGTAGAGATATCAAGAACAATAATAAACTATCTAACACATGTCCTCAAGTCAGAATAAAACGAGTCAAGAATAAAAATAATGCGGAAGCAAAAAATCCAATACAAGAATAACTGGAATGTATGTCCCATAATGCGGGCTCACATCAAGAATGAAAATACCGAAAATAAAGAACTAACTACTAATAAGTCCTCATTGCTCAGCCTGCTGACTGAAGTACTCCTGCTCGGCCTGTAGCGCAGGTAAAGAATCTGGGCCATGCAAAACCCAGACGTCAGTGCGTCATAACATCAAGCAATAATATATAAACAGGGTAGCAAGACATGTAGGTATGATCATAAATGGTAAAACAGGTGTAACAACAATATAAATTAGGACAGTGAAGGGCAGTGTGCAGTGAGTAATATAAAACTGGTCTACTGTGTTAACTACTCTCAAGTATTTGAAATCAATTTGATGAATCAGCGATGTAACTCAATAGTATCCCGTGCGTGCCCGGGATCACGGTCTATGACTCTCGGGCTGAATCTGAGACGTGCCGCAAGGCAGTAAAGGATGGTAGGTAATGACGAGTGATGTCAGCAGCATCACCCCGGGGCTGGCCTAGCCCGTAAGACTGATCAGAAAAGGTGTCGAACTGTCGAGTTACAAGTCAGGTTTCATCATTGATTTCCCCATACCCCCAAGTTATATGTGTTCAAGTCAGGTATTAAATAATCTGGAGCTAATGCCAACACAGGATCAGGCAGGTACAGGTTTGTCTGGATAGACAACAGGGAATGTCCGTAGGGACAACATGTCAGGTTTGTTGGCATTAGTAACAAAATCAGGTAACAGGTAAAGCCATGGTACATCAGGTCAAGTCAGGTAGTATATAGGTATCATGTCATGTCAAGAGGTGCACGGTACCATGTCGTGTCAAGTAGTAGATGTAACAAGTCATGTCAGGGGTGCACAAAATGTCATGTGGGTGCTCATAATCAAACTAAAAATAAGCAGGGGTATACAAAACAAGTATAGGGTACTAATGGAACAATAAAATGGAACATTGTAATGTGGTATGCAAATAGCTACAGATTAAAATATATAGATGCACGGCTATCGATTAGAGTTAGGGTTATGGTTCCAACATTAAGTAAAATACACTTAAACAAATATGGAATATTAAAATCTCGTTATTATGGGTTAAATGATTTAGGGATGCAATTATATATAAAATAGGTTAAATGGATGCAAACGGGTGTCCGATAGGGTATAAACTATTAACGGGGTACTCTGGGCTATGCAAATAATTATTATGTGATTTAAATATGGACGTGGGTACCACGTATAGTAAATCAAAATGCAACATGGTATATTTCAAGTTATAAATCTAAAATGATAAAATGGACATCGAAGTGTTAAAATGAAACAAATGGCCTTAGATTTAATTTAGAGGTTTAACATGCAATTAAATATGTATAAAAATAATATAAGTAGCATGTAGCAAGTTTTACTTGCCTCGACAGATCAAGAAACGGGTATACGGAACGTCACACGTCGGCGGGAAAAGTCGCGACACGCGCACGGTACACGGAACGAATCCAAATAACGCACAAGGGGATCACACGGGTCAGATATGCTTGCTGGGTCGTCGGGATCGTCGACGGCACGGCCGGATTCCGGCAAACAAAAACAACAGTGAACAAATTTAAAGGAAAAAAATGCATGAAAAAAGAAAAGAGAAGAATGGAAGGAGGACAGAGAAGATTGAGAAGAAGAGGCTTACTGTGGTCGGCGAAGAGGGTCGTGAGGGTGTCGACAGCGTCGACGGAGCTCCGGCGAACACACTGCAGAAGGACAGCGGCTAAGAAAAAACAGAAGAAAGAAAAAATACAAGAAAGGAAGAAGACAAGAAAGAAGAAGGAGGAAGGAGTGTGTGTGGCACACCGTTGCGTCGAACTGGGACGATGGACGACGACGAGATCACTCCGGTGATCGTCGCGGTGAAGCGATGTGCGGGCTTGGGTGTTTCTGTGGGTGTGCTCGGTGCGCGTGCAAGGGCTCGGGGAAGAAGAGTAGAGACGGAGGTGAAGATGGTGAGGAGGCGACGAGGTCGGGGAGGCGTCGTCAGGCTGTGGGCGACGGCGAGAAGGAGGCGGTTAGGGTTTAGGTTATGGGTTCGTATGAAAAAGAAATGAGGAAGAAAGAAATATATAGAGAGAGGGGAGAGAGAGAGAATTAGCGAAAGGAGAGAGAGAGATTCTGAGAGAAGGAGAGAGAGAGCCGCGAGATGAGGGAGAGAGATAGAGAGAAGAGAGAGATCGAGAGGAGAGAGGGGGGGAGGAGAGATAAAATTGTATCCTAGCGCGGAGAGAAAAAGAGAGAAGAGAGAGGGTTAGTGGGGCCCAACCAAGTAAAGAGCGAATTTCATTGGCTGGGAAAGGGAATTGGGTTAAAGAAAATTTTAAAAGATTTTATACTTTATAAAACTAAATGATTCGTGACAGTTACAAAATTTTTAAAGGAAAATTTAAAATAAAAAATAATGATAAATTTGAATTTAGGCGGATACAAAAATATTTCAAAATGCGCCCGGATCGGGTCTAAAATTTTAAATTTAAAATACGAAAATTATATGCAGCTTCCAAATTTCAAAATGAAAGATTAGGTAACAAAATGCATACCCCCAAGAACGGACGCACGTACGTGCGCGTAGCTATCCAAACACGTCCGTTTCGCTGAACGGGACGAGAACATGATGCGCGGACGCTACCACGGGGTAAGGGTATCATGCAGGCTATGAAATGCAATTTTAATTTATTTACCGTGATCTAAAATGTTACATGATAAAATGTGCGATACTAGATGAAAAATCAACATGTAGTCCACATTAATTGCACGTGTCTATTTAACAAGTCAGAGTAGTCTATAAATATGAATCAACCAGTTCAAGCAAGCAGGTCGGGTCGAATGTAATGTAAAAGTGTAAACTGCCATTCGCACCCAAACAAAATATATTAGTAAAATACCACAGATAATAAATACGGAACAAAAATTGGTATAACTGAACTCGGTTGTTACACAACTTCTAACACTTGAATATGAAATATGATGTCATTTATGCAAAGTACTAATTTTGATGTTTAAGGTATGATAGGAATCATATTTAACAGGAATAATACTAAATGCGAAAATGACATGTAATATCGACGGGGTGTAGTATAACATGTAGGTACGTGCATGTGCAGCATGACTCGTCGATAATTGTGCAGTTTTCTAACAATTATTAACATGATAACGGATATATATGTATGAATGCATATGTTCAAGTTATATGTAAAAGCACATTTCATTTAACTTAAGTTACGGGCGTATCACGCCATCCATACAAAATTCCCCGGTAGATGTTTAGTCTACTCACAGGAATACGTCGTACTACTCAGAAATCGCCAATCATTTTCCTTTCTTTGCGGCCTCCGAAGTTTCCGTATTTGAATCTAACATCAAAATTAACTTGTATAAGGAAACGGCTAACTTCGATACGGCGAAAATATGAATTTACAAGTTGTACGTACTAACTATACTACGTACGACTATTGCAAACTATCTAACACTTATTTTTAACCAAACGCTGTTTCGTAACAGAAAACAGAACGCGTTACGAATTACACGTGTCGTATTTTAAACGTTTTAACCCCTTTTCAGATATTAGTTCCCAGATTTTATATACTGTTAAATTAAATTAAATAAACAATACCAAAATACCCCAACACCTATATAGAGACCTACCCTAAAACCCAAAGCACCAAACTCAAACAAAAATCCGGCGACGCCGGATTTGGCCTGTGACTCGCCGGCCAAAATCCGAGCTCATGGGTTCATACTCCTAGAGTTTGTTCTAGGTCCAACATACAATATTTATGCCTTGTTTGGTTAAGTTATTTATTGCTTAAGTTATAGCAGATTAACACAGAGGTAAGTTTTGCCTAAAATACGATATTCGATTTCTAAAAATTTAAAGTTTACAGAACTTGATCCTACTGTGTCTAGAGATTATACCTACAGAGATGATTGAAAGGCTTCCTCCAAGAAATCCAAGTTCTTAGCTCCTAGCTGTTGGATATGTATGCCCTAGAGGCCATTATTGTATAGTACTAGTTTGTATAATATATTTTGGAGGCTTGGGATATATATACGGGTTTACGACAGTCTTGCTCGATGTAGTAGTATGCTACTTGGTTTGTTTCTATCTTAATATGTGTATATGTTTCTTTTAACATATCGCTAAAAACATATTGATGGAGCCCTTAGGATCTTTGCTTGACTACCGGCGTTGTGATGGCGATCACAATAGTGGGGGCTGGATAGTCTATAAGAACATCCTTATTTTGGTCCCTAGTCATAGGATTATCGAGATAGGGTATCGATACTCCAGAGTAGACTGGTGCATACGCTTCTCGTCCCAGCAGGGGAGATGGTCTGTCCCACAGCCATCAGTACGTCGTACTGGAGATAGTATGCAGGTGCTCGTTAAGTTACGAGTACACTGACAGGACTCATCGGGAACTGTTGGTTGGTATTATACCTATCGTCGGTTAACAGTTCACAGGTGACATGAATACAGCTTAGTCCGCTGACTTGACACTGTCACTTCGCCTCGAGTGTGTTCCCACTGTTCTTAGATTACTACCCTACCACGGCTCTATTGAGTCATGCAAACAAGTAGTAGTTAGGTGCAGTCCCTAAGCACTTGGAGGCAGTGACGGTTAGACAGGATTCGTCTGTCCCGGTATTGAGAGTTGATATCGCGCTGTGTCTAGGAGAGCCATTACACATAGTCGTCCTTGGCCAGGGCAAGCGAGAATTACTGGTAGTGTTTCCAGTAGTTTCTCAGGGTGTTCTGGGTTACACTCTGACACGACTTGTACCGCTATTAGGAGACTGTCGTTTATCGCTCCCTAGGCCCGCCATGCGATACTCTCAGACAAACAGACCAGACTGTACGGAGATTGTCACATTCAGGCTCAGTACGAGTTCGGATGGGTTCACCTCATCGGTCTTCTTATCGGCATCTACCTAGGGACCGTTACATACAGCTAGTACCGCTTGTGGCCTGTGGTTAAACCCACTGCCAACGTAGTGTCGAGCCTTTAGAGTCCCACACTGAGGGTTATTCGTCTTTGGGCAAAACAGAGTAGAGGTCGCATGGTTTTGCGACGGGGTTCGTTCACATTCGCGCACTTGTGCACGTTTGGTGTCCGGGCAGTTATTACTAGCGGGCTTTTGTTTAAGCCAGATCCTAGTATTTGTTTTGGGATTGGTTTTGTCTCATTGTATTCATGTTTCTCGGAACACGGATGCGGGTGTGTATGCATAGTTGACGGAGGCAGAGTATTCTCATTAGGGTTTTTGACAGTTGACTTTTTCTAAACCCTAATGAGAATGAGGAATATGATAATAATATTAATTAAGGATTATTGTGCCATGGTTTGGTTGACCATTTGACTATGGTTGACAATTTGACCTTGGTTGACCATTTGACTCTTGTTGACCTTTTGACCATCATCATTTCATTTGCAAGATGCTTTTTGATTCTTGCAAATTGTATTTATTGTGAAATGATAATGGTCATTCTATACTAACCATCACATTTTCCCTTAATTATTATTATTATTATTATTTCTCTCATATGAGAGATGGTTGTTATTTTTTCTCTCATTCTATCATGCTCTTTCTCTCTCTTGAAAAAGCTCTCCCTCTTCCTCTCTCAAAGCTTTAATCTTTCATGTGTTGAAAATCAAAAGGTTTTGAGACAAAACCATCAAAACATCTCTCTACTCTTTGTAGGGTTCTTTGTCTAGCAAACCAAGCACTCTAGTTACCTCTTGGTTGAGGTAGGAGCTCAAGGTAGAGGCCCTCGGGTGGATCTATCTTCGGCAAAGAGAAGACGACGAGGAGGAGCCGTCTACGCCACTACAAGGAGCAAGGAAGGAGGAGGACCACAACAAGAAGAGAAAGAGTTCAAAACCTAGGTATAACCATTCAACATAGTAGCTAGAATTTGTTGTTAGTATGTTAGTTTTTGTTCAGCAAAGATCCTTCATGGATGGTCCATGTTACCTTGTGAGAAAAATTTGATTTTTACCTATTTCGCCTCCCCGAAAGAACCTGGGTGGGTAACGTGGACCTAACAGTGGTATCAGAGCCTAGCTAAACAACAACTAACTGTTAGCAAAGTGTTTAGAACTTCGATCCGGAAAAAATCGCAAAATCCATCTAAAATCTTGTGTTTTCTGTCGTTTTTTAAAACATGCCTAAAAATATTTTAAGTGACATGAAAAATACAAGCAGGGTTTTCTGAGAAAACTGCAGAAATTTGGGCGCCTGAGTCCCTCAGAAGACCGTGGATCCGCGGCCGATCCAAGCGATCCGCCGCGGTTCCGCTGCCGAGTTGACTCGGCAGCGCACCAAACTTCTTCCTGGGTTCTCTGTGTTGGTTTTGTGATTTTTAAGATATTTTGTTTCTGCCCAGATTATCCAGAGAACAATGTTGTGTTTGGGGTAGTTACAAATTGGTATTTTGATCGGACTTCTACAAACTTTGGCTAAATGGTTATATCTGTAATGTGATATATGCACTGAACGTCGACTAATCGCTATACGTCGATTAGTGGGGGTTGTGCATAACTGTGATCTGTGATGTTGGATTGTGTATATGAACTTGTTGGATTGTCGCGAATGAATAGCCGGGGTTGTGAGATGAGAGTTTCTTTATCTTTCATTTGATGTAAATTGTAAATTGATGTAATATTATTTTTATGGCCGCACATCCGGGATGAGGTTGTAGCCACCATTGTATATTATTTCTTTTACTGTTTTTGCTCCTAGGATAGACCCAAGGAGGGGTGCACAAACTACCGGGTACTTTGAAGTGCCGAGTGGCCTACTCACGTTGTTGAGGGAGGTTGCTTCACTTCGGGTACTTGGCGGGTAGTTTGCCGCACCCGTAGGGGTCTAAGATGGGGTGTGGCTATTCATCGCGACCGTGTAATCCGTCTTTCGTTGCAGGCTCGAACGAAACGCGGATTCCTAGCATATCCAATGTGTTCATCTGTGATCTGGAATGGCTATCATTGCATCTGACGAATATATATATCTATATATGATATCTAGTAGGCGTTGCTTATGTTTTGCATCCGTGCTAGTCCAGCCCCGGCTCTGTCGTTAGTTAAGTAACCTAACGGATGATGACGGGGCCCCGTGGCGAATGCGGATGGCATAAGCGTACGTCATATTTTCGTTGTTTTCTGCAATGGTAGGATTAACTGATGGGACACATTATATTAATGTAAAGAAAAACAAACCTAAAAGACGTTGTTGGAACAATTTTCAAAAAAAAAAGTTGTTATTGCAAGAACGTTCTCTTTTATTTTGCACAGAAGTATTCGGTTATGAATGCCCAGCACCTCATTCGACGAGGCAAGGGCCGAGATCTCTTCATCGGGAGTGACCCCTTGGACAAAAATTTGCGTCAGGGTAATAACTTCACTATAGTCGATTATTCTTGCTTTGCATCGAGGTATTCAGTTTAGAATATTCTGCACCTCATTCGACGAGAAAAGAGCCGAGATCCCTTCACAGGGAGTGACCTCTTTAGCAAAAGTTTTCGCCACTATATATTTTAAAAAGCTATCAGGTTCCTTCAGCGAAATCAAGTTCATTACGTTAACGGGTTTTTTGCCAAAAACCCGGCCGTAGCCCTCCGTCGTTTCAGATAATTAATACTTAGTATTCGTGCTGCGTTTGTTGATTATTCGTCATGGCACGGTGAACGGTAGCTAAGTAATAATTCTCTGTTGCACTGATAGATGCGATTGGTTAGGACGGTCGCATGATTTTGTTAATTATTCGTCAAGGATCATGCGGGCGGGTCTAATGCAATCCTGGATAACGACGGGTTGAACTTGACTAAGACCTTTTGATTTGTTGATTATTCGTCAAGGTCACTTGGGTCCTAGGGGCAAAAACCAAATCGGGAGTTTCAAACATACAGGAAACTTGCAGATTCAACATACCTTCTGGAGTGTGGTGGCTAGAGTGGATTCCATCTAGGTAATCACACAATGATAGTTGGATCCCGATCCCACTGATGAGTTGGATTACTCTCGGGAGATTATTTCACTTAACAATCAATGCAATAAACCAAGTAGGTGTCTAGAAAGGTGTTAGCGGGGCTACGCCTCCAGGAAAAAGAGGTTATATAATTAAGGAACTTCGCGAAAGCGTTGGAAAACCTCCCTCGAAGTACCAACACTAGCCTGGCTGAAAGGTTAAGCAAGTATTGTGACGTGCGATTAATCCTGACTAGTTCTTCTTTTAAGGTTTGAAGAAGAATTTGAGGAAACAGTGGGAGCCATCCTGGTTAGATAAATTAATAAACCAATCTAATCTTGCAAGAGCGCACGCTGAGTGTTTCTTTTCTCTCTCTCCAGGTAGCAACCATTTCACGCCCTAATCAAGATAATAAAATGTATCGCTTGACCGATCCGAATTCTTATTCAAGGCTGGGGAACGTCGGTTCGGCTTTAACTTATGACAACAGTCATAAGTATGAGCAGGGGAAAGAGGATTGTGTGGATTTCAAGGATACCCAGTTGAAGAAGAAGCATAGTTTTGCATCTACTTCGGGTGTTCTTGTAATTGAGAACTGCTTTACGGTCAGCCCTACCTCCTGGGTACTTGATACCGGATTAGGATCTCATATCTGTAATTTATTGCAGGGACTGAGAAAAGGTAGGAAACTTGCACCTGGAGATATGTCGCTCAGGGTAGCGAACAGAGCACAAGTTAATGCTGCAACCGTCGGTGAATATCACCTAGTGTTGCCAAATGACAATATTATGATTTTGAACGATTGCTACTATATACCTTCCATGGTTTGCAACATCATATCTATTTCTTTACTCGATAAAGATGGATATAACTTTGTTCTTGATAGAAATATCATGAACATTTACCTTGATAAGGTACTGGTTGCAGAAGGTACACTGTGTAATGGTATCTATGTTCTAAATCAGAATACAGTTCTCAATGTACAAAACACACGCAAGAGGAAGAATTCAGATACGAATGAATCCTACTTGTGGCATTGTAGACTTGGTCATATCGGAGAGAAAAGACTAAGTAAGTTGCATAAAAATGGACTCTTGAATACGTTCGAGTTTTCATCTTATGAAACTTGTCAGTCTTGTCTCAAAAGAAAGATGACCAAATCTCCGTTCACCGGACATGGAGAAAGAGCAACAGAGCTCTTGAGACTCATACACAGTGATGTATGTGGTCCAATGTCTATACATGCAAGGGGTGGGTTATCATACTTCATCACATTCACTAACGATCTCTCTAGGTTCGGATACGTGTATCTGATGAAACACAAATCTAAAGCTTTTGAGAAATTTAGAGAATTCAGAAATGAAGTGGAGAACCAGAAAGGCAAAAGTATCAAGATCCTCCGGTCTGATAGAGGAGGGGAGTATTTAAGCACGGAATTCCTAGATTACTTAAAAGAGAATGGTATTCTCTCTCAGCTTACTCCTCCTTATACACCACAGCACAACGGTATCGGAGCGAAGGAATCGTACCCTATTGGAAATGGTTCGCTCCATGATGAGTAGTGCTGAGTTGCCTCTTTCATTCTGGGGACATGCGCTTCAGATAGTGGCATACCTTTTGAATCAAGTTCCGTCCAAATCTGTGCCTAAAACTCCGTATGAAATATGGAGCAGTAAGAAACCATGTCTTAAATTTATTAAGATATGGGGTTGTCCGGCCTATATGAAAACACAGAAACCGGACAAGCTAAAGGCACGGTCAGTTCTATGTAAATTTATGGGATATCCTAAAGATTCACTAGGATATCTGTTCTACCACACTGAGGAACAGAAGGTGTTTGTATCTCGCCATGCTACCTTTTTAGAAAGGGAGTTTCTTGCAAAAGAAACTAGTGGGAGTTCGGTAGAACTGGGAGAAATCCATGAACCACAAAATGTAACCGAAGATTTAGAGGAACCACTAGATTCAATAACCCCAGACGAACCCCATCCACTCCGCAGATCTGGTAGGATTTCTCATCCGCCCGAGAGATACTACGGTTTTCTCATAGACGGGGATTGAGAGGATTGCATCTTGGAAGAAGATGACCCTACCAGTTTCAGGCAGGCCATTATCAGTAGGGACTCTGATAAGTGGCTGGATGCTATGCGATCCGAAATGGAGTCCATGTACACCAATAAAGTGTGGACCTTGGATATTGCTCCACCTGGGGTAAAACCCGTTGGATGCAAATGGATCTACAAAAGGAAACTTGGTGTAGATGGGCAGGTGGAAACCTATAAGGCTAGACTCGTTGCAAAAGGTTTTCGTCAAAGACCTGGGTGGACTATGACGAAACTTTTTCTCCAGTTGGCTATGCTCAAATCCATTCGGATCCTACTTGCCATTGCTGCCTTCCATGACTATGAAATCTGGCAGATGGACATAAAAACGACTTTTCTAAACGGCTGTTTGGAAGAGTGTGTTTACATGGATCAGCCAGAAGGTTTTGTAGACAGTGGGAGCAGCGGGAAGGTGTGCAAGTTGCTTAAATCCATTTATAGATTAAAACAGGCATCGCGGAGCTGGAACATCTGTTTTGATGAGGCAATCAAGGAATTTGATTTCATCAAGAACGAAGATGAACCTTGTATCTATAAGAAGATTATAGGACGAACTGTCGTGTTCCTAGTCTTGTACGTGGACGACATTCTTTTGATAGGAAATGACATTCCTATGCTACAATCGGTCGAGCTATTCTTGTCACAATGGTTCTCCATGAAGGACCTGGGTGATGCCTCGTACATTCTGGGGATTAAGATCTACAGAGATAGATCCAAGAGACTACTGGGACTTTCACAGTCCAGGTACATAGAGACCGTACTAAAGAGATTTAGTATGGAAGATTCCAAGCGCGGTAATATACCCGCATTGCATAGAATCACCCTCTCCAAGAAGATGTCTCCTAAGACTGACGAGGAGAGGGTTCGCAGGAGCACTATACCCTACGCTTCGGCGGTAGGATCTATAATGTATGCGATGCTATGTACAAGACCAGATGTAGCTTACGCGCTGAGCGTGGTGAGCCGGTATCAGTCAGACCCAGGTGAGGACCACTGGACGGCAGTGAAGAACATTCTCAAGTACCTGAGAAGGACTAAGGAGATGTTCCTGGTTTATGGTAATGGAGACCTCAGGGTCGAGTCCTTTACCGATTCAAGCTTCCAGAGTGACAAGGATGACAGCAAGTCTGTCTCGGGTTTTGTGTTTAACCTCAACGGAGGGGCGGTGTGTTGGAGGAGTTCCAAACAGGATACCGCCGCAGACTCGACGATGGAAGCTGAATATATTGCTGCAAGAGATGCCGCAAAAGAGGCGGTCTGGATGAAGAAGTTCATTAGTGAACTTCAGGTGGTTCCGTCCATTGTTGACCCAATACCTTTGTATTGCGATAACAATGGGGCTATAGCTTTAGCAAAGGAACCAAGGTCCCATCAAAAATCCAGACAAATCTTAAGGCGGTATCACCTGATCAGGGAGATCATTGATCGCCGGGAGATCGAGGTACGGAGAGTGGACACAAAATACAACACGGCGGATCCATTCACAAAGGCCCTCCCTCAAACACAGTTCAAGCGACTTTTTGAGCTATTGGGTATGCGGTATGCCAGCAGCTGGCCTTAGTGCAGACGTTGGGTATGCGATACACCAATTACTGGCCTTTAGTGCAAGTGGGAGATTGTTGGATATGTATGCCCTAGAGGCCATTATTGTATAGTACTAGTTTGTATAATACATTTTGGAGGCTTGGGATATATATACGGGTTTACGACAGTCTTGCTCGATATAGTAGTATGCTACTTGGTTTGTTTCTATCTTAATATGTGTATATGTTTCTTTTAACATATCGCTAAAAACATATTGATGGAGCCCTTAGGATCTTTGCTTAACTACCGGCGTTGTGATGGCGATCACACTAGTGGGGGCTGGGTAGTCTATATGCACATCCTTATTTTGGTCTCTAGTCGTAGGATTATCGAGACAGGGCATCGATACTCCAGAGTAGACTGGTGCATACGCTTCTCGTCCCAGCAGGGGAGATGGTCTGTCCCACAGCCATCAGTACGTCGTACTGGAGATAGTATGTAGGTGCTCGTTAGGTTACGAGTACACTGGACATGACTCGTCGGGAACTGTTGGTTGGTATTATACCTATCGTCGGTTAACAGTTCCCAGGTGACATGAGTACAGCTTAGTCCGCTGACTTGACACTGTCACTTCGCCTCGAGTATGTTCCTACTGTTATTAGATTACTACCCTACCACGGCTCTATTGAGTCGTGCAAACAGGTAGTAGTTGGGTGCAGTCCCGAAGCACTTGAAGGCAGTAATGGTTAGACATGATTCGTCTCTCCCGGTATTGGGAGTTGATATCGCGCTGTGTCTAGGAGAGCCATTACACATAGTCGTCCATGGCCAGGGCAAGCGAGAATTACTGGTAGTGTTTCCAGTAGTTTCTCAGAGTGTTCTGGACTACACTCCGACACGACTTGTACCGCTATTAGGGGACTGGCGTTTACCGCCCCCCTAGGCCCGCCATGCGATACTCTCAGACGAACAAACCGGACTGTATGGAGATTTTCACATTCAGGCTCAGTAGGAGTTCGGATGGGTTCACCTCATCGGTCTTCTTATCGGCATCTACCTAGGAACCGTTACGTATAGCTAGTACCACTTGCGGCCTGTGGTTAAACCCACTGCCAGCGTAGTGTCGAGCCTTTAGATTCCCACACAGAGGGTTATTCGCCTTTGGGCAAAACAGAGTAGAGGTCACATGGTTTTGCGACGGGGTTCGTTCACATTCGTGCACTTGTGCACGTTTGGTGTCCGGGCAGTTATTACTAGCGGGCTTTGGTTTAAACCAGATCCTAGTATTTGTTTTGGGATGGTTTTGTCTCATTGTATTCGTGTTCCTAAGAACACGGATGCGGGTGTGTATGCACAGTTGACGGAGGCAGAGGAATCTCATTAGGGTTTTTGACAGTTGACTTTTTCTAAATCTAATGAGAATGAGGAATATGATTAATAATATTAATTAAGGATTATTGTGCCATGGTTAGGTTAACCATTTGACTATTGTTGACAATTTGACTTTAGTTGACAATTTGACCCTTGTTGACCTTTTGACCATCATCATTTCATTTGCAAGATATTTCTTGATTCTTGCAAATTGCATTTATTGTGAAATGATAATGATCATTCCAAACTAACCATCACATTTTCCCTTAATTATTATTATTATTATTTCTCTCATATGAGAGATGGTTGTTATTTTTTCTCTCATTCTATCATGCTCTTTCTCTCTCTTGAAAAAGCTCTCCCTCTTCCTCTCTCAAAGCTTTAATCTTTCATGTGTTGAAAATCAAAAGGTTTTGAGACAAAACCATCAAAACATCTCTCTACTCTTTGTAGGGTTCTTTGTCTAGCAAACCAAGCACTCTAGTTACCTCTTGGTTGAGGTAGGAGCTCAAGGTAGAGGCCCTCGGGTGGATCTATCTTCGGCAAAGAGAAGACGACGAGGAGGAGCCGTCTACGCCACTACAAGGAGCAAGCAAGGAGGAGGACCACAACAAGAAGAGAAGGAGTTCAAGACCTAGGTATAACCATTCAACATAGTAGTTAGAACTTGTTGTCAGTATGTTAGTTTTTGTTTAGCAAAGATCCTTCATGGATGGTCCATGTTACCTTGTGAGAAAAATTTGATTTTTACCTATTCCGCCTCCCCGAAAGAACCGGAGTGGGTAACGTGGACCTAACACTAGCTTGATGGTGGAAATCCTTAGCATAGTTCTTCTTCTTCACTTCTCTTTTCTTTTATTTCTCTTTTGTGAGTTCTAAGTGTTTTCTTTCTCTTTCTTTTGAATTTTTCTGATTTTTATTTGGCCAAAATGATCTGAACATATGATATATGGTCAAGGGAAAAGGTGAGGTGTAGGAGGAGGTGTCACCGATAAGGATGTGGTTGTTTCATGCAAGAAGGAGGTGTTGTGTATGAAGTGTGCATGCAAGTAGGTGGTGTCCAAGCATTATCACTTCAATTTGTTTTATTCTTGTGATAATTCTGAGCTAAACATTATCTATCCCTCTTTTTCACTTACACCTTCAAAATCCCAAGTTTGCACAATTTCGTAAATTTTACGCAAAAAACCCTCACTACCTATGTTATTATATAACACCATTTTAATTAAAATGAAGCTAAATTTCATACTAAAACCCTTATAATTTATTTATGTTATATACTAAATTTTTAATTTTATTAATTTCACATACTACTTATGAAAATGTCTTATTTGGTTTTAATAACTTTTGAATTTAACATTTTTATTATTTAATTAATTAATTTTATTTTTTTCTAAATTTTCAAAATGTTACAATATTCCCCCCTTAAGAAAATCCGGTCCCCGAATTTAAAACTTAACTAGACGTACGTACCTTCAAAAAGATGTGGAAATTTCTTTCGCATCGCATTCTCGGTCTCCCAAGTAATCTCCTCGCGATTCGTTCCTCACCCAAGAACCTTTACAGATGGAAGTACCCTTGATCTCAGTTTCTTTGCCTGCCGGTCTATAATAGCTACTGGCTGCACTGTGTAGGATAAATCCGGCTCAAACTGTGAGGTCTGATACTGGATCGCGTGAGAAGGATCGTGAAGATACTTGCGAAGTATAGACATGTGAAACACCGGATGCATATTGGGAAAACTCGGTGGAAGTGCTAAACGATAAGCTACAGCACCCACTCTCTCCAGAATCTCGTAAGGTCTGACATATCTGGAGCTGAGCTTCCCCTTTTTCCTGAAACGCATCACACCTTTCATCGGAGATACACGAAGGAACATATGATCTCCCACCTCAAACTCGAGTCTACGACAATGTCGATCTGCATAAGATTTCTTTCTGCACTGGGCCGCTCTCATTTTGTCCCGTATCAACTGAATCTTTTCCGTAGTCTCCTGTACTACCTGCGGTCCCAAAATGCTACTCTTGCTCAGTTCCGTCCAGCAAACGGGTGATCGACATTTCCTCCCATACAAAACTTCAAAAGGTGCCATCTGGATCGTCTCCTGAAAACTATTGTTGTACGAGAATTCTATCAAAGGTAAGTGACGATCCCAACTATCACCAAAATCAAGGCTGCAAGCTCGAAGTATATCCTCTAGAGTCTGAATGGTTCACTCTGACTGACCATCTGTCTGTGGATGAAAAGCTGTACTAAAACTCAATCGTGTACCAAGAGTTTCTTGAAGTTTCTGCCATAGCCTGCTGGTAAACTGGGTACCCCTATCGGATACCAGGTATGTCGGAACTCCATGCAATCGTACAATCTCGTCGATATAAATCTGCGCATATTGTGCAAATCCATACGTCGTCTTCACCGGAAGAAAGTGAGCTGCCTTTGTCAATCTATCTACAATCACCCAGATGAAATCATACCCTCTGCTAGTCCTGGGTAGACCCACAACGAAATCCATGGAAATCTGTTCCCATTTCCACTCCGGAATGGGCAAGGGCTGCAACTCTCCTGCCGGCCTTGACTTGCTGACAAGTCAAGTATCTCGAAACAAACTCCACAACATCTCTCTTCATTCCTTCCCACCAATAAAAATCTTTCAAGTCATGATACATCTTGGTGGAATCAGGATGAATACTGTATGCTGATCGATGAGCCTCCTCTAAGATCTCACGTCTCAGTCCATCCGAATCTGGCACACAGAGACGAGTCCCAAAACATAATACTCCACTGTCATCTATCACGAACTCCGACTTTCTGCCCTACCTAACCTGATCCATAATCTCCGATATACGAGCATCAGTAGGCTGTGTTTCTCGAATACGATCCAATAACTGAGGACGGGTGCGAACATGTGCTAACTGTCCTCCTGTCGAGGTGAACTCAAACTGTACACGGCTATCACATAGAATCTGCCAGTCTGTTGAAGACTGTCTCTGCAAGGTGCGCAAATGAGATAAGCTACCTCCAGGCCTCCGACTCAAGGCATCTGCTACAACGTTCTCTTTTCCTGGATGATACAAGCTCTCACAATCGTAATCCTTCACAAGTTCTATCCATCGACGCTGCCTTAGATTCAGATCCCTCTGCTGAAAAATATACTTCAAGCTCTTATGATCTGTAAAAATCTGGCACGACTCTCCATACAAGTAATGCCTCCAAATCTTCAGTGCGAACACTACAGTAGCCATCTCCAAATCATGAGTGGGGTAGTTCTGCTCATGCCTCTTCAACTGTCGAGAAGCATAAGCTACAACCCTGCCATGCTGCATCAACACACAGCCTAAACCCACTCGAGAAGCATCACAATACACAACAAAACCACCAGACCTAGAAGGTAAAGATAAGACTGGTGCAGTCGTCAAGCGAGTCTTCAACTGCTGGAAACTCTACTCACATGCATCTGTCCAAAGAAATAGAACTTCCTTCTTAGTCAATCCGGTCAACGGTGCAGCGATCCAAGAAAAATCCTGCACAAAACGTCTGTAATAACCGGCCAGACCCAAGAAACTTCGAACCTCTGTAACTGACACAGGTCTGGGCCAGTGTTGTACCGCTTCGATCTTCTTTGGGTCCACATGTATCCCATCCCTCGTAACTACGTGACCCAAGAAATCTACACTATCCAGCCAGAAAGCATACTTGGAGAATTTAGCGAACAGCTGATGCTCCTTCAAGGTCTGCAACGTGATGCGCAGATGCTGCTCGTGGTCCTCCCGACTCCGGGAATAAACAAGAATATCATCAATGAATACTATAATAAACTGATCAAGAAATGGCCTGAAAATACGGTTCATCATATCCATGAAAGCTGCTAGGGCATTGGTGAGTCCGAACGACAACACCAGAAACTCATAATGTCCATAACGTGTGCGAAAAACAGTCTTCGGAATGTCATCCTTCCGAACCCTCAACTGGTGATACCTTGACCGCAAATCAATCCTTGAGAAGCAGCCAGCTCCCTGCAGCTGATTGAACAAGTCATCGATACGAGATAATGGATACCTATTTCACACAGTAACTCGATTTAGCTGCCTATAGTCGATGCACAGTCTCATACTACCGTCCTTCTTCTTAACAAATAAGACAGGAGCTCCCCACGGCGATACACTTGGACGAACAAGTCCACTATCTAACAACTCTTGCAACTGGCTTTTGAGTTCCTTCAACTCCGTCGGGGCCATCCGATAGGGTGGTATAGAAATAGGCCCCACACCCGGAATCAAGTCAATGCAAAATTCGATATCGCGATCGGGCGGTAATCCTGGTAATTCATCAGGAAATACATCCAAAAATTCTCGTGCGATCAGAACCTGGTCCAACGGAACTTCAGCGGCTCCTACGTTCTGAATAAATGTTAAAAACCCATAACAACCCTTCTTCAAGAGCCGTCCTGCACAAAGAGCAGAAATCATGTTGGCAGGAGTTATACTACAGTCTCCCTGCATAACAACATCGGTCCGCATGGAAAACAGAATCTGACTGCTCTCCTCCGAAAATCTACTACGCATGACAAGCGGCCAACCAATCCATATCAAGAAGTATATCAAAACTAACTTATCTAGGAGAATCAAATCCACTAATAAATCCCTATCACCAACGCGTACTAAACATGACCTGAATACGTGTCGAGCTACAAAAGAATCTCCTATAGGAGTAATCACAACTAACGGTGACTCTAGCAACGACGACTCTCTCCCCAGAGAAAATGCAAAGGGTGCAGATATGTAAGAATGCGTAGAACCGGGATCAAATAAAATATGTGCATCTAAAGAACATACTACAAGAGTACCTGTCACAACTGCATTGGATGCCTGGGCATCCTGTGGAGTTAAAGTAAAGACCCGAGCCTGGCCCCTACCAGCATCCCGACGTCCTTCCTTAGAGTCTACAATTCCTAGCGAAATGCCCTGGACGTCCATAACTAAAACAGGTAGATGGGGGCCTCTGCTCAACGGGGTACGAACTGAACATCTGGCCCTGAGTCCTACCTCGACCAAAACTGCGGCCTGGAATAAATCTGCCCCGACCTCCTCGTCCTCTCGAATTACGACCGTCACGACCACGGTCTCTATGGGCGTTGATATGACGTGGAACAACAACAGGTGTAGGAGGTAATGTGCTCGAGGGAGGTGGTGAAGTCACATGTGAGACCGATGCCTCATCCTGCTGCCTCACGGGACAATTCCTAATAAAGTGATACAGACACCCACACTTGAAACATCTTTGCACGGGCTGCTGAACATATGGGTATAAGTGATAGAACTGATCCATACAGAATCTGCCACGGCCTCTACGAACACGTCTTGGTGCTGATGTATTATTACAAATTTGCCTTGGTCTCTGAACAACCGTACGTGGCATAGTGGTCGATCTCCGTGCTAGACTAATCTCTAACAAGGATCCGATCATTCGGCGCATCTCTTGAACACTTGCCTCCATCCTAGCTATACGATCAATATAGAGTGAATCAATCGGTTCATGAAAGATAGGCGTACTGCCTAGGTCTGTCCCCGTTTCAGACGAGCTCGCTCCAATCTCATCTCGAACAGCGGTACTCTGAGTCCCCGTAGTCGTTAATGACATAGTAGCTGGAGTAAGAAACATGATTGATAAGGACAGTGCGATTGAATCACAGGATACATGGAATCAAGAAAGGAAGTACGAATAATTATGTCCTAAGGTCACTTAGACTGAGTATCATAGCGTAAATATGCCGCGGAACATACGTACGATACTCTAATCATCCTAAATCACCTACTCCATCAACCAAAGGTCATCCTACGTAACGAAACTTAAGTTTACTTATTCCAAATCTCTACTCGGTTCCGTAAGGTTAATCCTGGGCTCTGATACCAACTTTGTCACGACCCAAAGTTTGGATGTGACCGACACTTAGATTATATAATATCTAAAGATATCTACACAACCCGAGTAAGCCAAAAACCAAGATCAAAACCCTTTTTACGGAATTTTTAGGAAAATTTAGTTTTTAAGTAGAAATCACAGTTTTTAAGTAATTAAGATCTCAACAGTAACTGTATATTGAATTCATAATAAAAACAGTTATAAAGTGTTTAATTTGGTTGCATCCCTAGTTGGGATCAACAATAACAACAGCGGAAATAAATATACAACTTTATACGACATCAATAAGAATCTCAGACATAAGTAAAAGAAATATTATTTAATATAACTAAATGATCTCATCTATCAAATAATATACATACAACCACTTCTCGTTCTAAGTCATAATACAAGGTCTGATGGAGATATTCTAGATTCAATATACAATACCAAAAGAGAAGGTTACTATATATGTAACCCACCTAGCAAAAAGATGCGATACAATCTGATAAGTGGATATACACTGCTGCTAACCATCCACTTGACTTCTGCAAGGAACTGTGGCACAATGGGAGTGAGTTGCCAACTCAGTGAATAAGACTAACATATATCGGCTGATAATGTAAGTATGACGAACTAGAACTACTATCAACAGTAATGAATGCGATGCATGATAACAGGTGGAAGAATGAATATATACTACTCAATGTATAAATCAAAACTGAAATCTCATCAATTATTTTCCAAATCAGGTTCATATTTCCGTGTCTAATCATCGACACAAATTTTTGGTGTTTCATCAGGCATCATTCCCTAAACGATCCTGTTTCTCAATAACACCGGTCGGTATCATCTAGATATCCGCCGTGTTCATAACCGTCTCCGGTATCGAGTATCCTCGTTAGGCTCCCCGCCTAAAGTGCGGCTATCCTGCCCCTCGGTCTCGACCGGGTCCACCATGTATCCAACTGTATGCCCCCCGACTTAGTCTGGATAAAATTGTAAATCCGTAACCGTATGACCCCCAACCAGGTTCGGAATAAAACGACATCTCATAGTGGATGTGACATTTAATCATGAAAATCACTGATTTTACGCAATAGTATATGAAAACTTAAAACCACAAATCCTCGAAAATACAAATGCCACTTATATCAAGTTCTAACACTTGAATATGAAACATGATGTCATTTGTGCAAAGTACTAATAATTTTGATGTTTAAGGTATGATAAGAATCATATTTAACAGGAATAATACTAAATGTGAAAGTGACATGTAATATCGACGAGGTGTAGTGTAACATGTAGGTACGTACATGTGCAGCATAACTCGTCGATAATTGTGCAGTGTTCTAACAATTATTAACATGATAATGGATATATATGTATGAATGCATATGTTCAAGTTATATGTAAAAGCACATTTCATTTAACTTAAGTTACGGGCGTATCACGCCATCCATACAAAATCCCCTGGTAGATGTTTAGTCTACTCACCAGAATACATCGTACTACTCAGAAATCGCCAATCCTTTTCCTTTCCTTGCGGCCTCCGAAGTTTCCGTATTTGAATCTAACATCGAAATTAACTTGTATAAGGAAACAGCTAGTTTCGATACGGCGAAAATATGAATTTACAAGTTATACGTACTAACTATACTACGTACGACTATTGCAAACTATCTAACACTTATTTTTAACTGGAATTTAACCAAACACTGTTTCGTAACAGAAAACAGAACGCGTTACGAATTTCCCGTGTCGTATTTTAAACGTTTTAACACCTTTTCAGATATTAGTTCCCAGATTTTATATACTGTTAAATTAAATTAAATAAACAATACCAAAATACCCTAACACCTATACAGAGACCTACCCTAAAACCCAAAGCACCATACTCAAACAAAAATCCGGTGACGCCGGATTTGGCCTATGACTCGCCGGCCAAAATCCGAGTTCATCGGTTCGTACTCCTAGGGTTTGTTCTAGGTCCAACATACAATATTTAGGCATTGTTTAATTAAGTTATTTAGTACTTAAGTCATAGCAGATTAACACAGAGCTAAGTTTTGCCTAAAATACGATATTCGATTTCTAAAAATTTAAAGTTTACAGAACTTGATCCTACTGTGTCTAGAGATTATACCTACAGAGATGATTGAAAAGCTTCCTCCAAGAAATCTAAGTTCTTAACTCCTAGATTGATGGTGGAAATCCTTAGCCTAGTTCTTCTTCTTCACTTCTCTTTTCTTTTATTTCTCTTTTGTGAGTTCTAAGTGTTTTCTTTCTCTTTCTTTTGAATTTTTCTGATTTTTATTTGGCCAAAATGATCTGAACATATGATATATGGTCAAGGAAAAAGGTGAGGTGTAGGAGGAGGTGTCACCAATAAGGGTGTGGTTGTTTCATATAAGGAGGAGGTGTTGTATATGAAGTGTGCATGCAAGTAGGTGGTATCCAAGCTTTATCACTTCAATTTGTTTTATTCTTATGATAATTCTGAGCTAAACATTATTTATCCATCTTTTTCACTTACACCCTCAAAATCCCAAGTTTGCACAATTTCCTAAATTTTACACATAAACCCCTCACTACCTATGTTATTATATAACACCATTTTAATTAAAATGAAACTAAATTTCACACTAAAAACCTTATAATTTATTTATGTTACATACTAAATTTTTAATTTTATTAATTTCACATATTAATTATGAAAATGTCTTATTTGGTTTTAATAACTTTTGAATTTAACATTTTTATTATTTAATTATTTAATTATATTTTTTTTCTAAATTTTCAAAATGTTACAAGTTGAAATCAATGTAATGTAACGATGAAATGACTGGAAATTTAAATAGCCTGAAGTCTCATTTTCAAGGCGATTGGAGCAGCTATGTCAAACCTGAAGCCTGATCTTGGGCATGGAGGGCAGAATATGAGAAAGGCTCTGCAAGACCTGTGAAAAGAGAGAACTGAACCAAAAGAAAAGAACAATTCTTTCTATTTTCTGGGTTATCTTTCAAGTATACTAAAAAAAATTTCGGCAGTAAAGAACAAAAAGATGGGTTGTCAAGAACGTAGAGGGAATTTCCGGTGGAGCAGTGAAATGCGTAGAGATCGGAAAGAACACCAACGGCGAAAGCACTCTGCTGGGCCGACACAGAAACAAAAGCTAGACCGAATCTATAACCTTCATTAGCAGATTCGTTTTCAGTAGTTTCCCTGATTAAACTAGAGGTTACCAAGGAAGATAAATGACGTTCTTTTGAGGTTTAGAATTTATTTGTTCTAGAAAAATGGGACGAACACATTTATATAGAAAAATAGAACATTTTATAGGAACAACGGGGAAGTAGGAATACTTTGGTTTGGCGATTAATAAATAGGGGTTGGATATCTAGAATATTTATGTCATGTCCCAGGACAAAAAATTGAATAAGAACATTGAAAATTCGCCCGAGAGCAGCTCCGCCGATTGGGACTATTTTGCCGAGTTCGTTAGAGAGAGTTGTCTAGCACTGGTTTCTAACTAGAAAAGTAAATGCTTGAGCTTGAGAAGCTTCTGATCCTTCTGTAACTGGATAACCAGTACCGAAAATTGTCTTTACATTGGATGGTTCGGTATTTTGATGATCCCTACCTTATTGACCGCAACTTCTGTATTTATTATCGCCTTCATTGCTGCTCCTCCAGTAGCGGCAATAATAAGCCAAACTAGTATTTGCAGTGAAAGTCTCTTCGGCTTGAGTTGGGTTAAAAAGCACGGAATGTATTTGCACCGTCACCATCTTCGAATAAAGTATTTTCTACGGTAGCACCATGAATAGCGCATAGCAGAGCACTATTTTCAATTGTTTCAATAATTTTATTATAATGCGGAGAAAAAATATATTTGAGACGAGACAAACAAACGGACCCTGAACATGCCGTTGGGAAGTGATTCAGTAATTAAACCTTCATGAATCAATTTTTGACCTTTGGGTATTTTACTAGAGGTTTCTATCAATCTACCCTTGTGTGATTCCTGTTGAATCATATACTCGGGGGAGGTCCTGTAGATACTCGTACAACATCTTCTATTCATAGATTTGCGCCTACCTTTATACAGTTAAATACGAAATTATCAATCTTTGAAAGTTTTCCAACAAGCCTTACAAGGAGCTATAGGAACTCTGAATAGTTGTTTAGTATGATTCGAGAGGAAATAGCAGGATCCACTCGAACGCTATAGTGAGATTCTTTAACCAGAAAGAATTCAGTTCAGATGTAGGATACCTATCCAGAAGTTTTCGCTAAATTACACGCTATAACTCGTTTAAAGTCCTTTCATGATAGATTCTCCATTTAGAAAATTTACCAAAAAATGATTAGGTTATTTCAGAAAATACATTCAACCAACTCCAATATTTTTACCAATTAACATCCTAGAGGATTTCACAAAACCTTTACCCCTTGTTGGTCCCGAGGGACGAATACTGATCGGTCATAAATCAATTTGATTTTCTTTTTCCATTCAAGGAAACAAAATTTCAGTGGAGATCAAAATTGAAGAACCGTTCACTAATTCAAAGGAAGAAAAGAGAAGGAAAGAAAATCGAAATGAAATCAAATAAAAAAAAAACAAAAAAAGTAGAAAATAGAAGAGCCCAGATTCCAAATGAACAAATTCAAACTTGAAAAGGTAGGAACAATAAATTTTTTTGATTCACGTGCAATCATGAATAATTTATTAACTTCAACAGTGGATTCTGTAGAAATATTTTGGATGAATAAGATTCATGATCAACTTTACGAAGATCCCATTGGATTCCAGAAGCTCGTAATGCTATGAATGACCCAGTATCAAATACTGGTAATAATATCAGCAAAAGAACGTTCTCCCGTGAGAAAGGTAATCAAAAAAGAAAGAAGATGAGTTCTTCTTTCTTTTATCGCTTAGGAGCCGTGCGAGATGAAAGTCTCATGCACGGTTTTGAATGAGAGAGAAAAGTGAGAATTGAATTTCTGATAGGAAAATTTACCATTCGACCATATTCGCATTTTTTTAGTTCCTGTTCCTGATACGTACGCATATGTTAATCCAATTTCCGATAGGAGCAGTTAACAATTGAATCCATTTTTTCCCATTATTTTACTATCCATAATAGTGCGAAAAGAAGGCCCGCCTCCAAGCCTGTTACATAAAATGCGCCAAAGCCAAAGCAAGCCACCCCTGAGAGAAATAAATGAATTCCAAAGATCTTGGGCAAATCCAAAGAGAAACCGTCTACCTGAGACTGTCCCTTGGCCCGTAGGTCCTGACACAAGGTTAGAATTCTAGCTCTTCCAGAGTGGTGGCTTTGGGCCTTTCCTGCGCAGCTTAGATAGAAGGCGAAGAAGGCCTCCTTCCGGGGGGTGGGGGCCCGAGCCATCAGTGAGATACCACTCTGGAAGAGCTAGAATTCTAACCTTATGTTAGGACCTACGGGCCAAGGGAGGATTTTCATTCTTTATTCGGCTCAATCCCTTTTTTAGGAAAAGGATTGGGCCGAGTTTAATTGCAATCAATTAGGAGAACAAACATAAATTACTGAATTGTGAAAAGATTCAACAAAAGACAGAAATTAATCCACTATCTGTTTTACGTCAAGCAATACGTGGAGTAACTCCCGATATAGCAGTAAAAGCAAGGCGTGTAGGCGGATCGACTCATCAAGTTCCTAAACTCATGAGTCTGAAGCTTCCTTCGTAACTCCCAGAACTTCTTCGTAGTGGCTCCATTCCATGCGATTATTTCTAGTATGGAATGAATCAATCATCCACTTTGGTATCTTTTTGAACAAAAATGGTTCGTCCATATTTCTAGAAAAAGTATTTCTTGTTTTTCATTTCCATTCCCATAAAAATGAATACCCTTCAACCCTTTGTTTTGAGCGAAATGTGGGCTCCTTCTTTAGAGAGATTATATGAACAAATGCCTGAACCGAAATATGTCATAGCTATGGGAGCCTGCACTATTGCAGGAGGGATGCTCACACAAAAAGGATACCTTCCAAATTCTAGAACAAAACGAAAAATATTCCTTGACTTGAATAAAATATGGAGTCATGTCGTATGACTGTATGTGTGATAGCATCTACTATACCAGGAATATCAATGAACCCAATTCTTGCAATTGCTCAGCATACCCTCTTTTAGCTTCTAGGCCTATTTCTTAGTTCAAGATTCTTGGGAGGGGGGTATTGTTTATCTACATCTATCCCAATGAGCGATCTATCAAGTAATTGTCCTATAGATCCTATATCCATCGATATGAAGAAGAAATCATGTAAAGAAGGAGAAGAACTTAAAGCAAAATACTTAATAACACGACATTCTCTTTTTTTTTGTACATAGTTCTTAATACAATTCCGTATTTTCTCGTCTTCTTGTAGACCTACGGAAAAAAAATTTGGTTACGCGAACCAAAAGGGAGCGGTTACGTATCTAGGACCCATGACGCAAATGGATGCGTCTCTAACTCCATAAAAATTACTTCTCAATACAATTTCTTTGTGGCAATTCCGCCAAGATCTCTTCGTTAGTTGGGGGAAGAATCGGCACGAAACATGCTATTGGGTGGTGGTCCCGCTTATGGGGTCAAATCATACGTTCTAAGAAGAAATATTTGAATATCAATCTCATCGATAACGAGTCCTTTTTTTTCTCTTATTGAATCAACAAGAAAATATTGTAATACAATAAATAAAGGTTTTGCGGGAGAATATTGACTCTTTCTTGCAGGGCTGAAGAGAGAGCCAAAAAAGGATCTTTCGTGTATAATCCTTCATAATCTCGAATGTTATCAGTTCCGGTATGTAGACCAAATGATACAATGCGAGCAAAAGTTCCTAGATTCATGGAGACTGAAATCTCGAACACTACCCTCCTTTGACGACAGTCGATGGTATCATAGAATTTTTCTAGCCAATCCATACCCAAAACTACATCGAAATTTGGTATGTCCAGCACCTTGAAGTCAGTATAGAATTCTCTGCTGCAGACGACCACTGGACACAGATTATATCCCATTGTTGCCTTTAGAACGCCGTTCCGTGAACTGACATTCCAGTTGGATACGAGCGGTGTGACTGGAATCGCATGAGTTCGGACGAACCGTTGCGACATAAAGAAATAAGATACTCCAATATCGAAGAGTGCTAGTGCAGGTAGTGAGGCTACTAAGATCGTACCTAAGTTATGTGGGATATGTTTTAGGTTTAGGAAAAGATATATGGATGTAAACAAGTATTGAATAGATTTGAAAGATGGAAAGTTACCAGTGATGACTTAGCCAGTGGCTTCAGCTTCTTCCACAGTCATTTTTAAAGCATGTCGCCTAGGTACATTCCTCCTTGCCGGAGGAGCATTCCTCTGTCCGTTCTTCTATCCCTGAGGTAGGTTCCTTTGCGCTTGGTGGAACTGACGAGGAGGAGGTGCAGTACGTTCATAAGGAGGTGGAGCTGTGAGAGCAAGGCGTGATGTAGGTGCCTGGATAGCTGGCCGCTATGGATAGATGATTGCTGGTCTAGGTGCCTGATACTGATTGAGTCTTTGAGGACAAGATCCAATATCATATGTGGATGAGCCACAGACTAAGCAGAGGTGATTAGTACGCCTACAATCCTTCGCCAGGTGTCCATTCCTTTTGCAATAAAGCAGAAGAATCCTTGCTCAATCTGTCGGGGGTGCACAAGAACTATTAATCTGGACTGGGCCGGTTGAAAGGTACTCCCGGTCTCCTGGGTACAAAAGGTGGCCTGGAAGAGTCTCCTCCTGCCATCTGAGTGGCAGGGCGCTTCACACCGACATAGTGGGTTCTGCCCTTCTTCTTCACTACTGCCTCGTACCGACGGGCATCTTTTAGAGCTAGGTCATAGGTTGGGAAATCCCCTATAGCTAGAGCAGCTTGGATTTCCTGGTCCAACCCCTGCTGAAATCGTGTGGCCCTGATCTCAACAGTCGGTATGAGATGGGTCGCAAACCTGTTACGTTCTTGTGTTAGCTGTGTAGTATGTAGTATTAGATAATCGAATATTAAGATATATCTTACCTGCTTAACACGGTGAACTCTGCATCATACTCATCCACTGATTTGCTCCACATAGAGCCTTGTTGTAAGTGGGTGAATTGCTGCTCCATGTCGAATCGGGCAGTTTCTGGAAAATACTTCGCGTCGAACATGTCGCGAAAAGTCTTCCATTCGATCGGCTGGGAAAGACGGTTTTATTCCACCTTCCACAATACTTGGGCATTATCCGTGAGTTGCAGCTTCGCAACCCTTACCCAAGCAATGTCTGGCACTTGTGCAACTGCCAGATCGTCTTCGATCGACTGAGCCCATTCTTCAGCTTCCAAGGTGCTCTCTTTTCCAGAAAATTGCTTCGGATGAAGTGCCCAGAATTGCTTCACTCCAGGTGCTTTCATTTCTGGACGGTTCATTAGTATGGCAATCTGCTGCTGTTGTCCTTCCAGGAGGCTCTTAATTGCTTAGAGCAGTACCGTCTGCTCATTGATCAGAGCTACAACGGTAGGCGTAAATGGAAGAGGTGATGGTGGTGTGTTGTTGACGTTTGTACTCGTGTTGTTGGGAGAATCCATATCTTTAAAAGAAAAATAGGGTTAGGACAGATTCAAAAATTATGAAATATAAAGAATGTTTAGCTGCCGAGTCTTGTAATTTTTGTGTTATATTGCTTAGGTTTCCATGCAGAACTGACTTGAACGGTGGGGTTCCTGTTGGAGATAGTGCCCTCAGAGTCAATTATTGGATCACAGGCACGTGATTGCAATGATTGAGAGAGGACCTATACCGTTAGAACAGTCTTACTCAAGATGATAGTATGCTATCTGGTTTATCTTTATCATCGTGTACTACTTTAGGTGACCTTACAAGTCACTATTGCACATTGATAGAGCCCTTAGGATTCTTGCTTGACTGCCAGCAGTATGAGGGCGATCATATACGTGGGAGCTGGGGTTTATAAGCACATCCTTAAAAGGTCCCTAGTCGTGGGAGTTTCGAGACGGGGCATCGATACTCCAGAGTAGACTAGTGTATACAGTCGAGACCCTGACAAGGGGCGGTGGCCGGTCTCACAAGCCACTGGTGTCAGTTGATTCACCTAAGATGTATACATGTGCTCATTAGGTTATGAGTACACCGGACAGGACTCGCCGGGAACATGCTAGTTGGTCTTATACCTGACGTCAGATAGCAGTTCCCTGGTGACATGTGTACAGGTTAGTTCATCGACCTGAGATCGTCATTTGTCTCGTGTGAGTTCCCACTGTACTTTGATTACTACCCTACCACGCTCAAAGGAGTCATGCAAACAGGTTTTAGTTGGATGCAGTCCCGAGCCATATGGAGGCAGTGAGCGGATCTTCAGGGGTTCGTCTCTCCCGGTATTGGGGGTGAGATCATGCTGTGTCTAGGAGATCCATTACATAAAGTCCTTGGCTAAGGCAGGAGATTTACTGGTAGGTATTCCAGTAATATCTCAGGGTGTTCTGGGCTACACTCCGACACGACTTGTACCGCTTTTGGGGGTCTGACTTTTACCAACCCCCTAGGCCCGACATGCGATGCTCATAGACGAACGGACCGGACTGTACGGATATTGTCACTGACAGGCTCAGTAGGGTGTCAGGATGAGTTCGCTCATCGACGTCCCTTTTGGTCGATACCTGGTAGCCCGTTACGTATGGCTAATACCTCTGACGTGCTAGTGGTTAAATCCACAGCTAAAATATTGACGAGTCTTTAGAGTCCCCCACAGACCGTTTCTCAAGTTTCGGATGAAACGCTGTAGAGGCCGTATGGAGATATGGCAGGGTTCGATCATATACGTGTGGTATTGCACGGATCATGATCAGACGGATAATACTAGCGGGCTTTGGTTTAAGCCGGATCCTAGTATTGTACAGTGTAGATTTTGTCTCATTGCATTTGTATTCGGTCGGAATACAAATGCGGGTATGTATATACAGTCGCGGGGTTTTCCTGTAATTTATTACGGGATCGTTTTTCTGAAGTTGCCAGTTTACTTTCCGTTTCGGCCATTTTCCTTTATTTCTTTCTTTGGCTGAATTTTGGTGGAGGGGGTTATTTGCAATTGTGTATGGGGAAGACTTTTTAGTGAAACATGGTTGCTTCATGATTGTGCATCATGGCTTGACTTTTATGATGACATGGGTTTTTGAGTGTGGATTTTGTTGTGATGATTATTCCTCATCATCACCTTTTCTTTTGCTTGCATTATTGCTTCCCTCTCTTTTGACTTTGCTCCCTCTCTCACTCTCCAAGACTTGGGGCCGGCCATTTCCTTAGGGGGGCTGTCCAAAATTTTGTGAGGCATTTTTTGTTCTCTTCATGCTCACAAAAATCCTTTTGTTCATCTCAGAAAGCATATATTTCATTCCTCCACCCAAAAGGCAACTTCAACAACCCCTAGAGACAAAAGAGTTCTACACTATCCTACAGCATTCTTGGACACGTCGACTCACCAACTTCGTGCCCGAGTTGCCTCGGTCCAGAGGTGGGAGCCCGTAAAAGAACCCGGTGATGTGGTGCCCTTCCGACGAGGAGATGAAGACCGGAGATTCCGCGGGGAGATCGGGACGACGACGAGAAGACCGAAGGACACGGATCGCTCGGTATATCTCTCTACCCCTTCTCTAGTTAGCTAGGATTAGGTTAATGGCCCGATCCGGGTTTTAAAGTCCGCGATAGCGCCGGTTCTAGTTTATAGAAAAGTTTTGGTTTCCGCATTTTGGCCTCGTTCAGACGGCCGGGGCGCTGCCGTGCACTTACACTTCCATGCAGCACTGACCTGCATGGGCCACCAACAAAACCTGTCATGCCCCGCTTCCCATAGTACGGTAAGGAGACATGACGGGTCACGCGACGTATTTACTCAGAAGTAAATACGCTAAGCGTAAATAAGCAATATAGTAAAGTACACAATTAAGACATGAGATGTAAATGAATAACAACTTTTATTTATTAAACATCCTTTACAATACAACTGTAAATGTAAATACAAGACTGAAAAGCAATGCCTAAACAATGGCATGAACTGAAAGTAAAGTATATACAAGTGACTAGAGCTCTGGGTGTTCTGAGAACTGCTCCAACTCGTCTGTACTGAGCTCGATCTCCAGAGAATCAGATCCCCCTGACAACATTCCAAAGAAAGAAGAGAAAAGGAACGTCGTCAGTGAACAATCGCTCGGTAAGTCCCAAAGAGATGTAGAATGAGAATAGACAGGTAAAAGATTATAACTGGTATAAAGTTGATGGTTATGTTAACGCAGTTGTTTATAACTTGGTGCAGAATATGCCAATGTATACTAGAGGAGTCCAGTTTACCCTGTGGGCTATGGTATACGGATCACAAGGCCCCGTCAAAACCCACGGGACAACGACAATGGATGTTCAGGTTAAGTGTATTAAAGTGACCGTCTCGTACCACTTTTAACACATTCTGTCCCAGTCTGCCCCTTTAAAACCCCGTAATGTATTTTGTATTGATGTGTATTGTTTTGTTTAATAGATGTAAGACTTTCCGAAACCATGATATCAGTAGTTCATGTAAACGGAAAGGATATAAACGGATGTCATGTAAACAATGTCAAATGTATATCCATGGTTCGGTCAAATCAATTCATGTTGATATAGATTATATTCTCGTATAAATGAATTCATGTTGAATTGGAGTTATACTTGAATTGTATTCAAGGATGGATTGATTTCATATTAGACTGAGACTCTGACCGAGTCAGATACTTTAAAACGAATTGAAGTCCTGAATTAGTTATGGAGTTATCGGTAACTGCTGCACATGGACGGCAGGATTTATGACTTTTTCCAAGCCAATTACCGTATTGATAACCCCATTTTAGTTGTCTACCTTAAGTAGGCAAGCACCCAAATTCTCCGGCTTCCTGAAGCTCAAGAGAACTGGTCCCGCTTAAATTTATATTTACTAGGGTCCTTATTGTAATTTAATATAACTTGAGGGGGTTTTATGAAAAATAGTTTTGATATATTTTCAAAATACACCTCAAGTATTTAATTATCGTATTTAGGATTTTCATGGATGGAAATTTTAAAAGATGAAATATTCTAGTGGATATAAACCTAAATTGAATTGTATATGGTATTTTCATGTAATTTGACTTGTATTGATTCTTAATGGTATTTTCATGAACTTTTGTGATTCTTTTCTTTTGATTTAGAAAATATGGAATATATTATATATTTAAAATATATATTTTGATAATATTTATATATATATATATATAATTATTAAAAATAGAATTTATTTATTAATAGAAATCACGTTTTCTTTGAAATTGTAATAAAAATTCCATCGAGATCGTATGCTCTGTGGGGAGGTCTGCATCTCGTCCTACTAGTCCGATGGATGTGCGATAACCAGCACCAACCAAATCGAATTCCCCAAAATGGGTTGTAAGGACATAATCGTATGGAATTTGATTAAAACAATTTGAAGAATACGGTTTTGATAGTTTATGGTATTTAAATATAAAATTCGTCTTAGCCACAAAAATATCATTCTCAAGCTATCGTACTATGTCTAGTTGAGTGTTGTGATGAGATAGGTCATTACCTCGTGCAATTTTCTAAAGGTAATATGAGCAAAATGAAGAAATAATGTCGGAGGTAAACTTGATGGGATTTAACCGTAAAAGTGAACTAAAAGTTATATAATATTGTAATTTTGAATTGAAACTTCTACATATTGTATTATGGTTGCTAAACAAGATATGAAGAGATGATTAATTTGTGGTTAAGAAAAATTGAGTTTTTAAAGAAATTAGAATCGGAAGTTGGACTAACTCCGCTTCCGATGAGTTTTGACAAGAGAAGTTTTTTTAATAGAAAGAGAGGAGGGGAGAGGGGACTTACGTATTGAGAGGAGAGAGGGAAGGTAGAGGATGGGTTTTCAAGCGTCGTGGAGTCGCGGGGTCGCCGGATTTGTCCTGAGTCGTCGCCGGAACTTGACCTTGAGCTAACTCCACCTGTACAACTTCTTGGACTTGGAAAATTAAGAGAGTTTTGGCAAAGGATTTCTGAATGAGGAGGGCTATGGTGTAGGGTGGTATTTATAGGAGAAATTAGGGTTTAGGGTATTGAAGAATGGAATTAAAATGTATTAACATTTTGGATTAATGCCTTATTTTAATTCTCTAGGAATGTACAGGGAAAACAAACAGACTAGGATTAGTGCGGTAGGCCAAGGGGTGCTAGGGAAAAAAATTGAGCATTTGCTATGGGGGGACCGGCGGCACCGGCCCCAAGCCCGATCTCGCCGGTCCAATAGGTTAGGTTGGGTCTTGGATGAATGCCACATGTCCTAGTCGTAGTTAATATTATTTTGCACATGTTTGATTTTCCTGTGACTTTTCATTTACGTGTATTGCACATGTAAACTTTTGAGCTTCTAAAAGTTTAAAAGAAAAATCAGCAAAAATAATATGTGGCTGAAGGGATTCGAACACAGGGGCTATATCATAGCAGTGCAAGGCTTTACCAATGAGTTACAAATGCTTTCTTACCGTTTAAAAACAAATCAAATATTTATAGCATACACAAGGTTGTAAATACTCCATTTGTACATTAACTTTTAAAATTTTCTGTACATCAAAACAGAGTCGTTAAAATGATCAAAGATATCATTGGGTGGAGGCTTATCTCAAGGACAGATTCTTCGCAGGAAGGAAATCAAGCCAAAGGAGTGATAGTATAAATGCCTTTTTTGACAACTTTGTTAACTCAATGACGCCGTTGTCTGAATTTGTTCATAAATATGAACAAGTTTTAGTTGATCGTCGAACCAAAGAAGAGAGGGAAGACATATTGTGCTTGAGAACCACTATTGATACACGTTTCATGCATGCTTTGGAGATATTCGCCTCTAAGGTATATACTCTAAATGTATTTAGAATTTTTCAAGAAGAGTTTAGATATATTATTCATTGTCAACATGAGAGGGTGGGGACAGAGGGGTTCATTAAAATATACAAAGTCATGGTTCTAATAGATGGTAGAATAAGTAATCACTTAGTTGAGTGCAATTCAGTGGAGCAGATATGTACTTGCACATGTGCTCGCTTCGAAACAGGGGATCCTTTGTAAACATATTCTTTATATTATGTGGTCAAAGTTAAAGTTACAAATGATTCCGGATCATTATGTGTTACCTAGATAGACCCTAAATGCAAGATACTCTACTACTAATGAGCACGGTAATTCACGTGGGAGTTTTGTGGAAAAGACAATTCGTGAAGGACAAGTTACACCACTTGAAGCATGGAGTTTCCAAGCATCATGGATGGATTGCATGGAGAAGTCACTTCATGACTGAGAGATGTATGATTTTGCCAAGGGCTTGTTAGATAGTTTTTTGAAAAAGTGTTCTTTGGTTGAAAAATCTCGTGCTACTGTTGATTCCTCTGCTCAAGTCGGTTCAAATGCAACTACAGGCTTGCCGCCTAATATTATGATTCACAGCCCTCAAATTTGTCCAAGAAAAGGTCGACCAAAAATTGCTACTAGAATACCATCACGAATACATGTTTCAAAGGGAAAAAAGACCCGAACTTGTAGTAAATGTAGCCAACAGGGGCATGATGCAAGAACTTGCCCTCAATCTAAGGTATTTTACTTTTTATTTAGTCAGTTCTTGTAAGAGACACTTACTTAATCTCTGTTTCATGCAGAGTAATGAACCAAATAAAGCGGATGTTGGCGTAGCTTCTACATTTGATCCTGAGAGTATAAACTAAGGAGTAGTTTATGTTCTATTGATACTTTCCATATTGTATTATGTATTTGGATGTGATGCGATACATTTGATCTTATGTAGTATCAAGTATGTGCAATGTACCTCCAATGTAGTTTATGTTCTATTGATACTTTCTACATCGTGTTATGTATTTGGATGTGATGTGATACTTTCTCTGATCAAGTATGTGCAACATACTTTCTATACTTTCTCTGATCTAATAAGTGCATTGATGTGATAAACACATAATTTGTGAATTATCTAATGATGTGATAAACACTTGTTAATTTATCGTACTCGTCTAATCTTTGAAACTTTATCTTGAGAAAAAAATGGAAACCAAAACTATGTATCTGATAAGTGCTTGTTAATTTATCGTATAATGTTTGATAGACTTCTTTGGTTGGATGATGCATAACCAAAGCTGTACTTTCTAGGTGACAAAGTATGAAGGTTGTTCACGAGCAGAGTTGAAAAATTACAAACTTTTATGTTCTTCATTACTATAATTTATATCACATGAAATCCAAAAGATTAGTACTGTCTTGTAATTTTATAAATTCTTGGTAGCATGCTTGGTAAGTGGGAAAAGTTTATGGTAGTTTAGTGAAATTAAATGAAATTGGAAATTAAACAAGCAGGCAGTGCTGTTTTTTTTTTGCTTACAAAATTCTTAGCCTTATAATGTACACAGACATTTCTCTCTCTCTGGAAACAGTTGATGGCTAATAATAACTATGATCAGATTTGACGGAAGCGGATGTTGGCATAGATTTACAATTCACGTATTTCAAAAGTTTCGAACATAATCATGTACACAAGCATTGATGATGTCACATATTTCATACACTACATCAACCACAAATAAGAACAGAATTAAGAAACAGCCATAATAAAAGGATAAATTTATCTAAATAACATCCTCCTAATACAAGTTCATTACATACTCAAAGTTGAATACAACACTTAATACAAACTCAGTCAAAGTTCTTAACAAACTCTAAGTTGATTACATCACTAAATAACACCTACAAATTAAAGTTCTTTACAAGAATAAAATTCATTACATACAAGTCTTCAATCATCCATACAATAAATATTGAGCTTCTTCATTTCCTCGATGAATTCAGCTTCTAATTTTTTCATCTCCCTCGCAATAAATTCTTGAAGACTGTTGTAGGCCTCTGCGTATGTTGGGAAGCCTTTTTACGCACAATCAGAAAATCCTGAAACATGTGCACTGCATTCTACCCAAGAGTCGTATACTCCTATCTTCCGACCAACATACACCGTATAAAAACGTGCCATTTATACAGTTCTCCTTCAACAAATAAAAATTAAATTCTCATAGTAAATATGACAGAAAAATGGGAGTGTTTTGTGTCATGCTCCGATTCCCAAAATACGGAATACGAGGGGTGACAAGGCCAGCCATGCACCCACGGTCAAGGAAATGTCCTGCTGTAGTCACACTTCGGCTTCTAGCATTACGAGGTAATCAGTAATCATAGCTCAGGTAATGAGAAATGCAGTCACTAATTCTACCAAAAAAGATATAAAACTAACCGGATAGTGATCAAGGGAAATATAGCGCTGGCGTCGCTGATCTAGATGTCTGCAATATTCTCGAGGTAAGACAGATCCTGATCTGAGCCAAATCCCCTTCTCACTCTGAGCATGCATACTCAGGGCGTCAGAGCGACATAATAGCAATATATATGAATATGTAATATGTGCAATGATGATAAACATGAAGCACTAACATAGAGTAATGACGCGAGCATGAAATAATCGGTACATGTAAAGATAAAGCAAGTGTATCAGATCAGTAATCAATGCAATGTCCATGTCACTAAGCAATCAGTCTCTAAGTCTCACTGTCCAAGTCACTAAACCCATCATCAATCCGAGTGTGAGCGTCAACCACCGCAGGGGTATCCCCAACCCAAGGGCAGGCCCCAAGGGCAAGGGAACAAGGGCCCGAATCACGCTCGGTAATAATCAGCAATACCATCCATACGACTCCCGAAATCACTGTATATGTCGGCAGTAGGACCCCTGAGATTCCGTTGATCGAACTCACACTGAAACTACCCCACACCCGCGGTCTATATTGAACACCGACCATGAATCCAAATACTAGTTGCTCCATGACAAGTCTACACGAGAACTGGAGACAAGATCTCCATCAAGCATGTCTCGGCCGGTATTCAAGATAAATGGACAGTATTCGATATCTTTTCTATGACACTAATATAAGTGCTTCCATAATCGTCTCATACCAGTTATAGTTACACTTGTATATGCCCCATAGGTGTCGACAATGCAATAATTAACTGATTCCGCTGATTGTGTACAAGTACATGCCACTTCACTTATTCATTCACGCTTCTACACTGAGGTACTTGCCATAATCCAATATCTAACATTTATCACCTGGTAATGTAACACAGTCATTAGGTTATCGATACAAATGAATGCTATTTACTAGAGTATAACAATCATGCAACATGATGGGAATACAATAAATGCAATGCTAAAAACAAATGAGCAACCGGTGTCGGTTGGATTAGAAAAATCAAATAAAATCACACGTGCATAATTTGGCAAAATAATATAAAAAGCATATTAAGTATACTTGTTTATCTAAGTATTAAAATTGGTTTCAAGTCAAAAGGTTCTTCTTTCCATCGAAACAATAGGGCCGTTATGCTCATTACAAAACTTGCAGGTTTCAGATTTGCGAATTATGGTCATTTCATTTTAAGTGTTTACCGCTGGAAATCCAATTTCTGAACTGGAAATCCGTTTCGTAACGCGTTTTACTTCCTGTTGGAGGCATAATTAGGCAAAGATATTGTTCAACTAATTGTAGGGCTATGAATTAACTTTACATCGTAGGAGACAGATCAACAATATTCATCTTTGTTTGGGAGTTATGATCAGATTACTGATGAAGGGTGTAAGCTGAAATGACAGAAATCTGTCGCTCATGTCGGCCGTTTAAAATATGATTTAAATATCAAATGATACTGGAATTTGGTGAAACTAATACCATTGTAAAGGTAAAACAATTTTATACGCAGTGGTAATTGGATCCGCACACAATCACAATTAAACAACAAGGTTTCAGGGGTATAAATGCATGTCAAGGGGTAAGTTCCTGCTCTGGACTGCAGTCCAAGATCAGGTAAGTTCTTTGTTTTCGATATTCATAAAATATATCTAACAGCAAAACTACACGTCGTGTTAAATATTATACAGTACCCTTCGCAACGAACCCAGGAATGCTGCGATTGGATTTTTCTAGAATTAATTATGAATTTAACAGTGTCAAGTATTCGGTAAAACACAAGTTTAAGTATTGAAGTTAGGGCGTCACTTTATGTGTGAAAAAAATGTCGATTTGCCACCAAATTTGTACATAGCGTTTGTTAACAGTGTTAGGGTCTAAATATCATGAGTTCTTCCATTTTAGATTTTATTGTCACATAAGGCTCGCATCGAGCACTTAACACATCATTTCGAAATTATAGCGGATTTAGTTTATCTCATATACATGAGCGGGATTCGATCTCTGTGAACTATATACATCAACCACGGGATATTAGGCTCATTATTTGTTCAGTTCATCATGCGACGCATGAATACGGGTTGCCACATTTATCAGACTCTAAGAAATATAATTAAACTTCGACTGTATACATATATATATACATCGTATAAATAGTATGTAAAGCAAGTGTTTAACTTGCCTTCGGCCGCTTGATATAGAAGAGACACCGCGTGCGGGATCTGTCTCGACACCCGAGACGATGCGATGCTGGACACGTGCGCGATGCAGGCGCGATGCGGTAGTGGGCGTGGTCTTGGCTCGGTGCATGGTGTGTGAGTGGCACGACGCGTGCATTGAATCAGGTACGGTGTGGCACGGAGGCTGGCACGACGTGGCATGGGGAATGGGTACGATGCAGCACGGGGAGTGGGTACGGGACGCGACACGCCTGGGTATGCGGTGGGCTCGAAGTGAGCATAGTAGTAGGGTGTGCCGACAAAGGTTTCAGGCGGCGCATGGGGTCGGTGCAGTGGGTGGTGAAGGCCGGTGAAGGTAGCTAGGGAGCTCGCTGGTGACGGTTTGGCAGCGGTGAGAAGGGCTTGGGGCATTGTGGCGATGAAAGAAGGGGTGGCCGGTGGCGGTGGCCTCGTCGGCTGTGAAGAGAGATGGTGGTCGTCAAAGGAGGAGCTAGGGGTCACCGAGAAGGTTGGCGAGACTCTTGTGGGGGTCGATGGCGGAGGTGTCCGATAAGGTTCGTCGGCGAAGTGAGCCAGTGGGGGAGTGAGGGAGAGAGAAACTGAGAGAGTGAAATGGAAAGAGGGAGGGAACGGTTGTGAGAAGAGAGAGACAATAGGAACGGCGAGAGGATCTTGAGTAAGCAGTTGGGGTATGGACGAGGCCGTGGTGACGTTGGAGAGGCGTAGGTCTCAGGGGGATGAGTGCGAGAGTGGGGGAGCCGTTGAGGAAGAAGATGGAACGAGAGGAGAGAGGAGGGCTCGGTCTTCGCGGAGCGGGCGCGAGGACGTTGGGATGAGGACGAGGTCGTCGGGGTGGCACGAAGGAGAAGCGGGAAAAAAGGAGGAGGAGAAGAAGAAGAAAGGAGTTAGGGAGTGCGGGTCGGGTCGGCGTGGGTAGGGTTAGGGAACATTCTTGGGTTTGTGGGCTAAGGGTTTAGGAAAAGGGTGTGGGTTTTTAAAAATAGAAATTATTATTATAAAAATATGGGAAATATTTAAATTGAGAAAATTTGGAAACATATATTTATAAATATGGAAAATTATTTACAAGGGACCTGGGTATTATATTTTGTATGAGGCTCAGAATTTTAAAACATCACTGTCTTGTAAGGGACTTCTTTGTATGTAAAGCCTGTTTAAAATCATCGCCTTTGATTATATCAGTCTCAACTCAAAGTTCTTCGCCAAAGTCAGAGTACCTCGCCACTATAAAGTAGCTGCACAATGGTATATTGTCATATAATTGGAGCTACTTGTTCACAATTTTTTTTCTAATCAGGTATATTGCACATTATCAGGTCAAAGAGCTCGAAATTGGAGCTCAACATATACATTTTTCAATCCTGGCCATGCTCGAAGCTCAACAGATACCTCCTCAACAGATACCATTTTCAACCCTGGCCATGCTTGTAGCTCAACAGATACCTCCTCAAACACAAATGTGAACAGTATAAAAGCTCTCATATGCACTTCTCAAACCAGATCAGACCACGATCTCTTAAAAATGGAGCTTAAAGATCACAAAGTAGAACCAAGGAAGTATAAGTAGAAAAAGATCAGATCATGATCAGATCTTAAAAAATGGTAAGGTCGCAAATCATAAAAATGGAGCTTAAAGATCAGATCATGATCTTTTAAATCCACATGTTCAAAGCAATCATAATTAGAAAAATATCACCAAAAAATCCACATGTTTCAGATGTAAATTCTTAATCTCAAAATATTTCAGAAACATTAAACAGAACCAAGGTAAATTGAACATTCTGACCAGAACTTAAAATTTTATCTTTTGAAAATTTCACCAATGATCAAAATTATGCTTGAGTTAAATCTGGATACAGACACATTGTGCTTGTAATTTTACATTGTGATCGAAATTGCATAATTTGTATAATTACAAGCACAAACAAGGAAGTATAATTGTACAATTTGTGACCAGAACTTTCACAATTTTAATCACAATTCTGACCAGAACCAAGAAAATATAATTACTTAAAGATCACAAATTTGAACCTAGGAAGTATAATGGAGTTTAAATATCAGATCATTGTTGGGGTCAAAAATTGCACCCCGGTTGACCAAGTCATAGTCAAAGTCAACCCCAAACCAAGTGGGCCCAAACCCGGATCAAGTGGGCCCATGTCCAAGTCGAGTCCGAACATGAAGCGACCGGCCTCCCCCCATGCCAAAATAAAATCATGTAATAAATAATTTTGATTTAATTTTTTATGCATGAATGTAAGAAAAATGGGCATAAAACCAAATTTTTGTAAAGCTCGTGGCTCATGTGCAAAAGGAATAAGCATACGAGGCATGAGATAGACAAAAATGCCATTTTGTAAAGCCCAAGGGGCTATATATAAATTTGTAAACCTATAAAAGGCAGCATGATAATGAAATAAAAAGAGCGAGTTCTCTCAAACTCTAGGGTTTTTGTACCTCCTTCTCCTTTTTCAAGGTTCTAAACCTTCTTCCCCTTTTCTGAATTAAATCAAGAGTTTTACTTTTTCTTTTCCAAAAATAAATAGTTTTTCACCACAAAACCCATGAAGGGGAGCTCAGATCTCTCATTAGATCTCTAAAAGAGAATATTTTTAAGTCTCACCCTTTTTTCTCCGAGATCCAACCAAGAGAGAGAAGGAAGAAGAAGATCCATCTCCAAAAATCCCATTTTGGGAAGATCTAAGCCTCAAAAGAAGAGCCAAGGCTAAAGGAGAGAAGAAGGGGGTCCCCTTTAATCTTTTACAAAGATTTCTGGGAGTTTAACCCCATTCAAGATCTGTTGGAGTTTATCTCCATAATTTAATCTCTTTTCAAGAGTTTAACTCCAGAAGTCAAATCGGGAGCACAACTCCCCGTGCAGGGACCAAGTCCATTTTCTTGCTGACGCCCAGCGCCCGCGTGCCAGGCACATGAGGCGCTAACGCCCACGCGTCCTTTGGATACTATACTTCCCTTTTTTTTATACAGACACACACTCCATAACACTGTCCCCGTTAGAAAACCCCCTCAAGACACACATACGCACACTGCACATTGAGTTCGCATGACCAGTTTGACCCGTCAATCGGAGGTTCTCTCGCTCCAAAAGCGAGGGGTAATTAACGACAACTTAGTCCGCAGCTGCCGGAGATTCGTATCCCTACAATAAATAAACCCCTGCCTACCCTAGGCAGGGGAAATCTGTAGTACGCCTGATAAGCGCGCGTGTATTCCCATCTTAATATGGTGATGAAAAACACCCTACAGATTCTGGCACGCCCGGTGGGACATTTCTCTCCTCCCATATTTCGGATTAAACGTTCATGCGAACTCAATCAATATACATATCGATTGCCTGTACTGAAATCATGCTTCTATTTGCAGGTTAACGACTTTCGACTGCAATATTCGGACACAAAAAAATATCTCCAAGGATAATCTCAGCTCTCAGCACAACTCCCATCTCCTACACGATGAAGATGGACGCCAGGACGGTCCTCCCGGCCAGTCTCGGGCTACAATGGGAGGAGCCGATGCAACCATTCGGCTCTATTCTGTTCGTGCCAGTTAACGCCATCTCATCTCCTCAAGATCCGGTAACAGACAGACCGGTCTCGAAAGGAAAGATGCCGAATGTGGTGATCTCAAGAGCACCACTATCCAAACGCAAGTCGGTGTTTGAACGACTTTCCTTGGCCCCAGCTGGGGGCAAGGCCATCAACACTAATGAAGCAACATGGCATTTAGGGCAAGCTCCAGCGGTGCCCCTAACAGCTGCTCAATCGGGTATCTTCTCTAAGCTCCCCGTCAATCGACTCATGGTGGCTTCCTAGAAAATAGATGCCCGCCAAGCCCTCAAAATTGAGAAGCTAAGACAGAAAAGACTCAGATACAGAGCCAACAAAAGGGCTAGGGTTCATGCTAGGCTGAACTTCATGAGGTTCCAAGAATAGGGTTACCCCGCCAAAGATAAAGAGACGGCTGGATATGTGGTCCACACTATCTATATGGTGGGCACGCGCAGCAAGAGCAAGGAGATGACCACCACAACTCAAATCTAATCTGGGATGAATGTGGCTGCCACTTCCTAAGACCAGCCTCCTCTGGAAGGCAATAAAAACCCTCCAGTGAGGCTGATAAGCAGAGAGATCCCTCGGTTCATGAGGAGTCGGGCTCGGAAAGCGAAGATGAGCCAATCTTCCGTCCTAAGAACGTAGAGTAGCAACTTCTCTAAGAGCTCCGAAAACAGCTCAGAAGTAAAGATAAGAAGATGGCCAAAATTTACTCCAAAATTGACGACTTGACGAATGTCGTGATGCAGCTCACGGCCCAAGTTGCCTCTCAGCCATCCAATCAAGTACAGGGTTCTGCTCATGAACCGGGAAATGGTGTCCCGAGACAGCTGACGTCTATTCCCTCAAATCCAAAGGTGGGCGGACCGCATTAAAGTCAGTCACATCCTATCTCGGGAAATGTCTTGGCTACCAATGACATTAGCCCGCTAACTCAAGATCAAATCATAGATTTGGTTGCCAACAAAGTCAAAACATTAGTAGCAGGAGACGGAGAGAAAAAAGATGTCAGCAATAGCGAGAGACCATATCCTGCTCGGTATGATCTGGTAGAGTTTCCTGGCGGCTATGTCATCCCCAAACTCGGAAGATTTTATGGGACAGAAAATGCGAATCAGCACATCGCCCACTTTAAAGCCTCATGCGAGAATACTGGGGGCAATGATGCGCTTCTCCTCCGCCAGTTCATTAATAACATAACCGATGTCATTTTCGACTGGTACGCTAGCATACCAGATGGATCCGTTACTACTTTCGTCCAAATGGAATCTCTATTCTGACAAAGGTTCATAAGTGTCAGCGATAAGATTACCATTGCTGACCCCGTAAGGACCAAGCCAAAGAACAACGAAAGCAGCACGGATTTTATAACCCGCCGGCGCAATCTCTCCGTCAAATGTGAACCGCCGATAGAGCAGGACCAATCTGTCAGCCCCCTCGTCGAAAATATCAACAATTGGATGTCCCCGTTTCTATGCACCGCGAGTCTCAAAACATTCCAAGAGCTGACCAGAAAAGTTCAAATGTTGGAGCGCTTAAAACAGGAGTTCTCCTCCGATTCCCAAAATAACAATAGGTCCCGGAGAAACCGAAAGGACGATAATCGCTATCACGCCCCGCTTCCCGGTATACGACGAAAGGGACACGACGAGGTCCGCTACGTATATACTCAGAAGTACATACGCTAAGCGTATCTAAGCAATATAAAATAAATACACAAGAGACAAGAAAAAAATAGCAACTTTTATTTATTAACATTCTTTTGTACAATACATGAAAAGGAAATACAACTGAAATAAAAAGATACCTAAACAATGGCATAACAGGAAATGAAAAGTACTGAATGGAAAATGTACAATGAAACTAGAGCTCTGATTCTTCAGCAAACTGCTTCAAGTCTTCTGCAGATGGCTCGATCTCTGCCGGGTCCAAACCACCTGACGACATTCAAAGAAGAAAGAATAGAATGTCGTCAGCGAACAGGTCGCTCGGTAAGTCCCAAAGATAAGAGGAAAGTATAGTAGACAGAATAAGAAGGTATCTTTTAAAGTTGTATTATCTTGTAGCAATGTCGTGTTAACGCTGTTGTTTGTAACTTGGTACAGAAGAATGCCAGTGTAGACGAGAGGGGTCTCTATATGCTAGAGACCAGGGCAAACGGAATGTACAAGGAACCGTTAAGCCACGGTACAACAGCAATGGAATATAGGTTAGATGTCTTAATCTTACCGTCTCGTGCCACTTTTAACACCTTCCATACCAATCTACCCCTTAAACCCCGTAGTATTTTGATTGTATTATTTGCCTTGTAAATTGTATTGATTGTATAATTGGTTGACTGACCGAAACCATGATATCAGTAAACGGATGTAACCGTAGAATCATGTAAATGGAATAACTGGAGAACCATGTAAATGGAATGTATATCCATGGTTCGGTTCAGTCAAGTTGTATAGATTGATAATTGGATTCATGGATTCATGTTGAATTGTAATATTGAAGATTGTAGATTGTATTTGAATCATATTCAAGTCAGATTATACTGAGACTCGAACTGAGTCAGACAATTAGAAAAGAAATTGAAATCCTGAATTAGGTTTTGGTGTTATCGGTAACCGCTGCACATAGGCGGCAGGACTTGTGTCTTTTTCAAAGACGATTACCGTGTTGATAACACTGTTTGTTAGATTGTCTAGCTTAGATAGTGTAACACCCGAGCTAACTTATACCAATTCCTGTTCCGCATTTATTTATCCGTGGTTTTTCTTGATTTATCGTGTTTGGGTGCGAATGGTAGTTTACATTTTATATTGCATTCGACCCGACCCGCTTGCTTGTACTGGTTGATTCATATTTATAGATTACCTTGGCTTGTTGCATAGACACGTGCATTTAGTGTAAACTGCATTTTTGGCATTTCATCTAGCATCGCATATTTTATCATGCAACATTTTAGGTCATGTAAAATATTTTAAAATTGCATAACATGGCCTGCTTGATACCCATAACACCGTGGTAGCATCCGCGCATCTTGTTCTCGTCCTGTTTAGTGAAACGGACGTGTTTGGATGGCTATGCGCATGTGCGTGCATCCGTTCTTGGGGGTATGCTTTTTCGTTACCTGAGCACTCGTTTTGAAATTTGGAAGTCACATATATTTTTTATATTTTAAATCTGAATTTTTAGACCCGACCCGGGCATATTTTGGAATAAATTTGTATTTGCCAAAATCTCAAAACGGACTAATATTATATTCTAAAATATCATAACAGTTACTATAACTTCTAAATGTCCTATTTATATTTTAATAACTAAAATATATATATTTTGAAAAACTAACCTATCCTAACTCTCTCTCTCTCTCGTAATATCTTCTGGTATTATTTTATTTTATTTTATTTTCTTTTACAAAATCTCATACTGCACGTCTCTCTCTCTCCTCGCATTCCTTCTTCTCTCTATTGTTTTGTTTTTCCCGCCTCTGCCGTCTTGTGACGAACCCATAGCCTCCCCTCGCCCGCCTCGCCCGCGCTCTTGTCGTCTCTTCACCGCTGGCATCCCCATCTCCCCGACTCCTCGACCTTCTTTCCACGCTCACCTCTCCACTTCCCTCTCTCTCCCGCTGTAGAACTCCGACGGCAATCCAACCCAAGAAACTTCACCGGCGACCCCTCACCGTCGCCCCATTACCCACGCTACCACCCTCGTTTCCCCGACCTCGTCACAACCTCCACCACCACATCCCTCTCTCCTCCTTTCCCCCGACCACGACCTTGCACCTGCAGCCGCGGCCCCTGCACGCTGCACCGCCGGACTTGTCGCCGCCAGAGACCTCGCCTCCGTGCCTCGGCCTTCGTGCAATCTCGGTGAGCACTACCTATCCCTCTTCTTTCTTGTTTCCTTCTCCTTCTTTGTTCATCTTTTTTACAGAATGTTCTGTTGAATTGCCGGGCCTTTTGCAGTTCGTGCATCGGAGCTCCGTCGACGTGGTCGACGATCGCAACCCCTCTAAAGATCATAGTCAGCACCCTCCTCTAGCCTCCTTCTCTCCTTTAGTCTTAATCTTCCCTTCTTCTTTATTTCATGCATGGTTGCATATTTACTGTTCACTGTTGCCGTGTTTGGCCGGAATCCGACTGTGCCGGTGTCACGCCCCGCTTCCCAGAATACGCTAGATTGGGCACGTGACATAGCCAACCATGCTACCTGTGGGTAGAAAGTATCCATCCACAGTCACATTACGGCTGTAGAGATATCAAGAACAAGATAAAACTATCTAAAACATGTCCATAATCCAGAATAACATGAGTCAATAATAAATAAATGCGGAAGCAAATGATCCAATACAAATAACTGAAAAGTGTGTTCCATAATGCGGGCTCACATCAGGAAATAAATGCAGGAAATAAAACTAACTACTACTGAACTCACAGCTCAGCCTGCTGGCTGAAGTACTCCTGCTCGGACTGCAACAGCGGTACGGAATCTGGGCCATGCAAAACCCAGACGTCAGCGCGTCATGTCATCAAGTAATATAATATGAACAGTGTAGCAGGCAATGTAATATAAACATGAATACAGCAAGAATAACAATAATATGAATCATACCAGTACAGGGTAGCGTGCAGTGGGTAAACTAAACTGTTCCATCAGGTTTTCTATTCTAAAGTCTTTGAAATCAATTGATGAATCATCGATGTAACTCAATAGTATCCCGTGCATGCCCGGGACCACGGTCAAGACCCTCGAGGCTGAATCCGAGACGTGCCGCTAGGCAGTAACAGGTAGCAGGATGGGCGAGTGATGTCAGTATCATCACTCTGGGGCTGGCCTAGCCCGTAAGACTGATCAGAACAGCTATCGAACTGTTGAGTTACAAGTCAGGTTTCACCTTTGATTTCCCCATATCCCCAAGTTATGTATGTCAAGTCAGGTATTCAGTAGTCAAGAACTAATGTCAACACAGGATAAAGTAAAAGCAGGTTTGTCTGGATAGACAACAGGAACGGTCCATGAGGACTACATGTTATGTTTGTTGGCATTAGACACAAGATCAGGTAACAGGTAAAGCCATGGTACATCAGGTCCAGCCAGGTAATGTATAAAGGTGTCATGTCATGTCAAGAGTGTACGGTACCATGTCATGTCAAGTAGGAAGTGTAACAGGTCATGTCAGGAAGCACAAGATGTCATGTGGGTGCTCATAATCAAACTAACATAAGCATGTGTATAAATAAACAAGCATGAGTACTATCAGAACAATAAACTGGAACATGTAATATGATATGCAAATAGATATAAGTTCAAGGATATGGATGCACAGTTATCGATTAGGGTTACATTTATAGTTCCAATATTAATTAGGATGCAATTTATTAAACATGGAGTGTTAATATCACATTATTATGTAGTAATGTGATCTATGGATGCAATTATATGTATGTTAAATGCGATGGATGCAAACGGGTATCCGAAAAGTTATAAAACTATAAAATGGTAATGTGGGATATACAACTAAGCAATATGTGATATAAATATTGATATAATAATATTAATAAGGATAGCATATTCAAAGCGATTAATAACTATAAAAGTGGTATTGATTAACCATGCACAAGAAAGTTTCGTTCAGAAATTCAGCGTCACCCTAATTTGTAAAATAGCTTAAAAATAACAAACGTTCTCCAAAAGGGACGTGTCTTATACAAAAACAAAGATAATTCAATAAGGTTTTCATTTTTATAAGTATAACCATCTTAGGTTGTCCCTACAAAAAGTTATGAACATTCGAAATTGAAATTTTGCTGCTGGAATTTCCCTGGACAGCAGTTTGGAGATATTTTCATTTGCATTTTACGTTATTTAAACAATTTATTTTGCAAGTAAATATTTCATAGGGTTATAGTATTCTGAGTTAGCTTCGTAACGAACTAAAGAACGTATATTAATGATTTTTCTATGATTTATAATAAATTTTATACGGTAAGGTGTACAGTAAATTTCAGATTTGTCGTATCCGCTTTTTCAACGACGTTTCATGTGTAAATTATAATATTTTAAATATATAATATCATAAAATGCAGATTATAAACTAATTAAAGATAATAATAAGAAATATTACGACGATGTATATTTTAACTGATATGGATGCAGTATAATGTAATCTAGTATGTCACAAGATAAGTTTTCATGATCTAGATTTAATATGATATAAACGGATGCAAACGGAACATCGAAACGTTATAAAATTAAACATGGGGCACTAGATTTAAACTATATGTATGGTATTTATTTAAATAGGTATAAAATGAATTATATAGCATGTAGCAAGATTAACTTGCCTCGATGGGTCGCGAATCGGGAAAATGGAACGTTAACCGTCGGCGGGGAAAACTCGCGACGGGTGTACGGTTCACGGAATGAACCCAAACGATGAACAAAGGAACCACACGGGTCGGGGTACCTCGCTGGAACGTCGAGAAGCATCATCGGCACGACGGAATTCCGGTAACAAAAGAACAGTTAAAAAAAATGAGAAACGAGACATGAAGCAAGAAGAGAAAGAATGATAAAGAGAAGTACGAGAGAATATATGAGAGAGAGAGAGAGAAAAAGTGGAGAGAGAGAGAAGTGAAAGCAAGAGAGAGAGAGAGAGAGAAAGCTACAGGTGGAAGCCCACGGAATTAAAAGGAACGCGATTGGCTAAAGGGGAATCGTTAGTTAGGGATAAATATTAATTAAAGATTCAAAACATTTTAAGAAACAGTAGAATATATATATAGGTTAATTTAAAGATTTAAAAGATAGGTAATGAACAGTAAGATATCAGGTTAGTTAGAAAAATATATGCGATGGTTTTAATAATATTAAAATTTGGGATTTTGGCGCCAAATAAAACATTTCCAAATCGCGCCCGGGTCGAGTCCAAAAATTTGAAATTGAAATATAGGATTTTAAGCGGGATCCAAATTTTAAAATTAAGTGTTTTATGATTAAAAAGCATACCCCCAAAACGGACACATGTACGCGCGCGTAGCCGTCCAAACTCGCCCGTTTCACTGAACGGGACGAGAACACAATGCACGGACGCTACCACGAGACTAGGGGTGTCAAGTAGGCCAAGATGAATATTTTCAATTTTATTTTAAATGCCAAAATTTGTTATATATAGAAATGACTTTGCCGGGTAAATTTTACAGTAAGCAACAAACAAGCAAGTTAAATGAAATAAGTACCATATTATGCTCAAACAGTAACTGAAAATAGTAGCATTGGACTTGGGTGTTACAGCCGGCGACGTTCCCCGACGATCCAGCGAGGACCCCTGACCAGCGTGACTCCGCCGTTCGTCGTTTGGGTTCATTCCGTGAACCGTGCGCGCGTCGTGATTTTTCCCCACCGACGCGTAACGTTCCGTTTTCCGTTTCGCGACCCGTCGAGGCAAGTGAAACTTGCTACATGCTATTTTAAACTATTCATATGCTAAATTAATTATCTCCTGTTAAATCCCTAATTAGAATTGATAGAAATGGATTTCAAGATTAACCGTATAAAGTTCCGTTACACATTTTTATAATTCCGGACTTGAAGATTAATCTTGCACCTGATTATTTATAACTAACAATCACATGTACATGATAGATCACATTGTTTATTGCCATGATCCCCTTTATCCAGTTTAGCCTATCAGATATCCATGTGCAACTTGAACCGGTCTAATTACAACTGCATCCATTAAATAGATTATACATGTCGTCGCATCCAGATTCATTAACATGTTTTTCTGCATTCATATTTATCATACTGTATTCATATAATGCTGACACTGTCTGTTAAACACCATTGATAACTGTACAGCTAGTTAATTGAATCTGTTTATTGCTTAATTCATTTCTTAGATTATGTTGTTGACAACCATGCTTGATTACTTAACCATGATCATGCTAGCTGATTATGAGCACACCCATGATATCGTTACACCATGACTTGACCCGTTACCTGATCTTGTGTCTAATGCCAACAAACCTGACATGTAGTCCTCACGGACCGTTCCTGTTGTCTATCCAGACAAACCTGCTTACCTAATCCTGTGTTGGCATTAGTTCTCGATTACTGAATACCTGACTTGACTTACACATACAACTTGGGGGTATGGGGAAATCAATGATAAAACCTGACTTGTAACTCGACAGTTCGATACCTGTTCTGATCAGTTTTAGAGGCTAGGCCAGCCTTGGAATGATGCCGCGGACATCATTCATCTATATATATTCCTGTTTTAATGCCTAGCGGCATGTCTCGGTTTCAGCCCGAGAATCTGGACCGTGGTCCCGGGTATGCACGGGATACTATTGAGTTATATCGATGATTCATCAATTTGATTTCAAAGACTTTAGAGTAGATAACCCAATAGACCAGTTTAGTTTACTCACTGCACAATACCCTGTACTGCCTAATTTATATTACTGTTACACCTGCTTTTTATTCATATTTATATTGCATTGCCTGTTACCCTGCTTATATTTTATTGCTTGATGACATGACGCGCTGACGTCTGGGTTTTGCATGGCCCAGATCCTCTACCTTTGTTGCAGACTGATCAGGAGTATTGCCGCTGTTAGACCGAGCGGTGAAGGTCCTGTCGGTATGCAGTTTTACTTTCCAGATGTTTCTTTTATTGTATCTTTTGCTTCCGCATATCATTACTTCTTGACTCATTTATTTTGGCTTATGGACATGTACTAGATAGTTTAGTTTACTTTCCTGTTCTAGATATCTTTACAGCCGTAATGTGACTGTGGAAGGATTTTTCCTATCCACAGGTAGCATGGTTGGCTATGTCACGTGCCCATCTTAGCGTACTCTGGGAAGCGGGGCGTGACAGATAGGCAAGCACTCATATCTCCGGTTCCCTAAGACTCAAGAGACTGGTTCCGCTTAAACCTATATTTACTAGGGTCCTTATTGTAATTTATATAACTTGAGTGGGTTTTATGTAAAAATAATTTTGTATGGTTTTCAAAATACAACTCAAATATTTGATTATCGTATTTATATACATACAACAATTTAATGATCAGGATAAATATGTATATATGTTCGAATAGCATGAAATGAGTCAAGTATATTATACGATTAACTACCAAAAACAATGCTATAAAGAAATATTATGTACGACTAATTAATCAAGTCAAACGAATGCGAAACAAAAACAAAAATATGTCTCTAAGTGTTTTGCATGCGTGAGTTCTAGTTTCACCTAAATATGACTACCGGTTTGAGAGATATATATGTTTTCGTATCGTCGCGCAAAACAAATCAGAATCTATTCGGCTCTGTCATATATTTTTAAAACACAGTTTGAGTTAATTTCTATCGGGTTTCAGGTTACGAAGATTATTAGAAAATTGTAGGTATTTCGATTTACTTATCCAAAACACCAATATTCACATGATTTGGATTTCTGAAGCTATAGTTATGATCATTTTAATATCAGCGTTTAAAACAGAAATTCAGATTTCTGGACAGCAACTATATATTGTATTGAAAAGCCTATATCAGATTGTTTCATGCATTCCTAAGTAATATAATATACAGAAAATTATAGTTCTATCAATTGTGCATCTACACATCTAAATTTTGTCACAAACGGACATCGGGTGTTCGAGTTATGTCCAATTTAAAAACAGTGTGCGAATCGGAACAGATTCTGTCCAGATCCGTCAGTTAATATTGTAACGCGGTTTTCTTTATCTTAGATGGGTTTTCAGTAAAACTATAAAACTAAGAAAATCTAGATCATTCGATTTAGATATCAAAAACACCAGAGTTTGCTCAATTTGGATACCGGTATACTAAGTTATGTGTCGTACAAGTTGACCGATAACTACAGTTTTCTGTTTTACGATCAGTGAATAAAAACGATGTAATTCCTAAACCGTTATGCGGTTCGATCTAAAACTTTTACAGAGTGTACAAAATAATATATTCTATAATATGTAAATTTCCTGAAGTTTTCAGAATTAAAAATTAATTTATAAAAATTATTTTAAAACTAAAGGTATTGATATGTCATATGTGAGAAATGAGAAAACCATGGTATTTATTCGTAACTTCATTTTTTTTTACAAAAAATAAAACAACAAACATGCAATCCTAATTGGTCACTATGAAATCTTAACATTTGAATTGAGAGTAATAAAAAAGACTTTACAAACTATATATGTGTGTATGTTTGTGTGTTCATTATTTATATATGTATCCATTTAATTAATTATTTAGGAACTATGATATGTCAAGGGAAGTTTTTCATGGCAATATGAAACAAGAGAAATATAAAGAGAAAAAGAAAGAGATGGAGGGAAGGAAAGAGAGAAGGGACTTACATACACAAGCCGGTATTGTCACCGGGCTTGTCTATCCGCCGATAGGCTCGCGTTACTAGGGAGACCTTCTTGAAGACTTCTTCATGTTCTCCTTCTTGGACTCTAGGTGAAGAGAGAGAAGTGAGAGATAAAAAATGTAAGGAAGGAAAAGATAGAGGATGACAAATAAATATGGTGTAATGGTGAATAATAATATATGCATTTAACATGAGAATTAAAAGAGAAATGAAAAGCCACCATTCATTTTGGAAATGAAAGATCTCATTTGTAGGTTATGAGAAGAATAAAAAAAAATGATTGCAAAAGTAAGGATTTGAACATGTGACTTATGGAATAACAATGCAGGGAATTAATCAATATGCTACAAGATTGTTCATGCACATATTTAATTAGAATTAAATATATGATGTTGCTTAAAAAGAAAGTGGGCTTTCCAGATGGGCTGTAGAGAATAAGAATAATGGATTTAGGTTAAATATTTATGAAAGAAAAAATAAGAACGAGAAGTTAAAAAATTAAATATAAGAAAAAGAAATTGTACACAGAAAAATACATAATAGATTGAGGAATAAAATAATAATAAATTTAATAGAAAAAGGAAAATACCAAGTATAAATAAATACGGTATATTATTGAAGAGGGATAATACAAATGTATAAAGATTTTGGGGTCATTACATTCTACCCTTCTTAAAAATAATTTCATCCTCGAAATTACTCAAGAAGGATGATATAACAGAGTAAGGAAACAGGATTAGGATGATGTCTTTTTCGAGCTCCGTCGATTGATACTCTAACCAATTGAGCTAATAAGTCTACAAGATACAAATAGAAAGGATAAGTAAGAATTAAGGATTCAAAAGTGGAGAGATGGACTTCAAGGAAACCGAAGGTTGAGTTCAAGATGGATTCAAGGATTATGTAATGTAAAGAATGTTTTCAGTTGATATTTCTTGTGATATATTGCTTAGGTTGTTCACGCAGAACAGAAATGTATAGCATGGTTCTATACAGCTCTGACCTGCATGGGCCACCAACAAAACCTGTCACGCCCCGCTTCCCGGTGTACGACGAAGGGGACGCGACGAGGTCCGCTACGTATATATTCAGAAGTACATACGCTAAGCGTATCTAAGCAATATAAAATAAATATACAAGAGACAAGAAATAAAAAAACAGCAACTTTTATTTATTAACATTCTTTTGTACAATATATGAAAAGGAAATACAACTGAAATAAAAAGATGCCTAAACAATGGCATAACAGGAAATGAAAAGTACTGAATGGAAAATGTACAATGAAAAATACATAATAGATTGAGGAATAAAATAATAATAAATTTAATAGAAAAAGGAAAATACCAAGTACAAATAAATACGGTATATTATTGAAGAGGGATAATACAAATGTATAAAGATTTTGGGGTCATTACAATCGCAAAGGCGGAAATTCCGACAATACTGAATCTTTTTAACACTTCGGCTAACCGAAAAAAGCAAGGGATGAGTGGGCCTAATGCCAACCAGCCTCGAAAGCCAGTGTTCTGAGAGGGAGGAGAATCTCTACTGAAAGAGAAGCTGGATAAGATCTATTCTTTTAGAAGGGACAAAATCCGTAAAATATTCAAAGACGCCCTAAATATTGTCCCTATCACAAGAAGACCACAAGAAGTGCATATGACCGACGACCCTAAATATTGTCCCTATCACAGGGTGATAAGTCATGCTATTGAGGACTGCTTCGTCTTTAAAGATTGGGTCGAAAAACAATACAAGGTAGGAGAGATAGAACTGTCTAAAGGGGTGTTAGCAAACAGTCAAGCTGTGACCGCCAATTTCATACAAACGGAGACCGAAATCTTTCGGGAACCTGATTCTCTCAGACATCTGCCTTTTCATGAAAGGAGCGGACTACTACGCCGTTAAACTGGGAATAAACGACCCCTAAGTCGTTAAACCGGGAAGGTAAAAAAAGCCAAAATGATGGGGCAACTCGCAATAAAAATCGGCGAGTAAAATAAAGGTGAATATATAGCCGAAATAATGGGGCAACTCGCAATAAAAATCAGCGAGTAAAATAAAGGTGAAAATAAAGCCGAAATGATGGGCCAGCTCGCAATAAAAATCAGCGAGTAAAATAAAGATGAAAATAAAGCCGAAATGATAGGGAAACCGCGAATAAATAGCCGAAATGATAGGGCAATGGCGACCTTTGCGATAAGAAAAGTTGAAATGATAAATCAATCGCGGTAAAAAAACGGGTGAATGATGAGTCGCTCCTGGTACCGTATTCCAGTTTAGCGATGCAGACACCAACCAAAATCCATATCCTAAAGGCGAATGATGAGTCGCTCCTGGTACCATATTCCAGTGCAGCGATGCAGACGCCAACCAAAATTTCAGATCTCTGAATGTCCAAACGGTAAATGATGAGTCGCTCCTGGTACCATATTCCAGTGCAGCGATGCAGACGCCAACAAAATCCTAAAATCCTTCCAGCCCTACGGATGGTTCCTAAGTTGACTACCGTATACAATCCACGGGCTAAAATAATTCTCATCACACCCATGCCCCACCGCAATCATCAGTCACGCAGCAGGTCTCCGCCCTTAGAATTATGCTTCATTTGGGATGACCCACTCATGTGTCCTCGCGATACATGAGAGGAACAAACTTATGAGATCCTCGACTCATAAGAAAATACCTTCGTGGGATCCTTACGACTCACAAAGGAAAAACACACTTGGGAGTCCCCACGACTCCTAAGGAGAATACACCTACGGGATCCTTTCGACTCGTAAGGAGAAAATACTTTTATGGGACCCTTACGACTCACAAAGGAAAAACACACTTGGGAGTCCCCACGACTCCTAAAGAGAATACACCTATGGGATCCTTTCGACTCGAAGGGAGAAAATGCTTTTATGGGACCCTTACAACTCATAAAATTGAAAAGCCTTAGGTGATAGGGACCTAAACCTGTCTCCTGAGCCATCGCTCCCCAACGGGTAAAGGCAAATGATGAATTGTTCCTGGCGCCCGTGCTTTAGTGTTAGCAACGCTGATGTCGATCCCAACCCCAAAATTCTAAACTTCCGATCCAATAGACCCTTAAGTCGTTAAACTGGGAACAGATGACCTCTAAATCGTTAAACTGGGAACGGATGACCCCTAAGTCGTTGAACTGGGAACGAGGGAAATCCCCTCACGGTAGATGATGATTCGCTCCTGGTACAATATTCCAGTGTAGCGGTGATGATGCCAAACCAAAACCAAAATCCCCAAATCCTCTCATGTCAAATGATGATTCGCTCCTGGTACTATATTTCAGCATATCGATGCTGATGTCAACCCAAATCACATCAAATCAGCAACTAATGACTTCCCTGGCTGAATCAAGCTCTACCTCGGAAACAAGTTGAATCCCTGACACCGTGAGAAGCGGAGCAAGTCAAATCATGCACTAACCGTCCAAGTCGCAAAAAGGGCAGAAACGACCTTCCCGTCGGAATTATGCTTCGACTCGGAATCAAGTCAACAAGCGACCTCCCTGTCGGAATTATGCTCCGCCTTAGAATCAAGTCAACCAATGACCTCCCCGTCGGAATTATACTCCGTCTCGGAACCAAGTCAACCAACAAGCTTTGCGGTGAAATCATAATTCGTCTCAGAATGTACCCCGTGTCGAAATCATGCTTCGTCTTGGAGTATCTGCCTTCCCTGTCGGAATTATGCTCCGTCTCGGAATCAACCAACAACATCTGCATCGGAATCATGCTTCGTCTCAGAATGTACCCTGTGTCGAAATTATGCTTTGCCTCGGAGTACCTGCTTTCCCTGTCGTTATTATGCTTCTGTTTTCCCCAATCAGAGAGCAAAGCTCTATTCAAAATTTGAAATTTGAACTGAGGCAGCGCCTTATGAGAGCGCCAGCGCCAAGAGTCAAAGACTCTGAGGCAGCACCAGGTGCAAAGCACGAGAGCGCTCGCACCAAGAGCGCCAACTTTAAGAGTCAAAGACTCTGAGGCAGCGCCTCACGTGCAAAGCACGAGAGCGCGGGAGCTAAGAGTCAAAAGACACTGAGGCGGTGCCTCACGTGCAAAGCACGAGAGTGCTGGCGCCAAGAGCGCCAGCGCTAAGAGTCAAAAGACTCTGAGATAGCGCCTCACGTGCAAAGAACGAGAGCGCCAGCGCTAGAACTAAATGTTCTCCACACTTGGATCCAAGATCCAACGAAGATGATAAATCATCAGAGCACAGAATCAAATTCTGACTGGGGAAATACTCCTCAAATCTTTCTAAACAAGAAAGATTGTGTTCTGTAAATCAGAGCACCGTTGGATCAAAGATCCAATGGTGATTAAACATCACCAAGATACAGAATAAGTTCTGTATGGGGAAATATTTTCCCAATCTTGCTAAAAATAAGAAAGATGTCTTCTGTAAAACAGAAGCCCTTGGATCAAAGATCCAATGGTGAGAAACATTCCCAAATCAATCAGAGATCTCTCAATGAGAGATTTCCTTAACCGATTCAACAAATCAGCCTTTCCTATATAAAGGACCCAATACTTCAAGTCTTGTACAGAAGAACCCCCCATAAACTTCAAGTTCTCAAAAAAAGAGAGAAGAGTAAGCTCTAAGAAGAAGAATTTTCTTCTAGGTAAAATAACAATAAGTGAGATCATAGTATCTTCTCTATATTTGAAAGTTTAACTCTCATATCATAAAAACTTAGTTCTTTTTCCAGATCACAGATCTATAAGACAAAGTCTTTCATAAAAAGAAGAGAGATCATAATATCTCCTCCACATCTAAGAGTTTAACTCTCACATCAGAAGAACTTAGTTCTTTTTCCAGATCTCAGATCTATAAGACGAAGTCTTTCATAAGGGAGAACCAAATTCTCAGAGAATTGAATTAGGCAGAATGAAAAACTCAGTGCTTAGCACTCAAATCTAGCGCTCAGTGCCGAGCGCTCCACGTGCTCCTCACATGGGCGCTATTTAATAAAGAGTGCTTAGCATTCAAATCCGGCGCTCAGCGCCGAGCGCTCCACGTGCTCCTCACATGGGCGCTATTTAATAAGAGCGCTCAACGCTCAAATACTGGCGCTCAGCGCCAAGTGCCCCACGTGCCCCTCATGTGGGCGCTACTTAATACAGAGCGCTTTGCGCTTCTCAAGAAGAGCCTAGCGCCATGAAGAGTGTTCAACACTCATAAAAAAACAAAAAGAAAGTAGGTGTAAGTATTCACATAAATGTTTAGCATTATGCGCCTAGAGAATGGACCGTGTCCTAACAAGTGTCTAACACTTTATAAAAAAAGGGAAATGACAAAGACTAAGTGGGCTGAGCCTAAAGTTGGCCAAACCCCAAAATCGACCGAGCCCATAGGTCTTCTTCTAAATTGGACTTAGTCCCAAACAAGGTTATCAAATCTTTGATGAACATTCATTGGTTTAAGGGTGCATCTCTCCATACCACTGATACATGTCGTTGTAATTCTTCAACGTCTTCAGAGAGGTGGAGGGTCCCAATATCCAATAATTCTTGGTATACTCCTCCAAACCAATAACCCAGTGGACCGCAACGTCCTTAAAACTAAATTGTGGACCGCAACGTCCTTAAAACAAAATTGCGGACCGCAACGTCGCTAAAAAATAAATTCCACGGACTATGATGTCCTTAAACTTTGGACCGCAATGTCCTTAAAACTAAACCCTTTGGACCGCAATGTCCTTAAAACTAAACTTCATGGACCGCAATGTCCTTCAAACTAAATTGCGGACCGCAATGTCCCTAAAAACTAAATTGCGGACCACAATGTCCCTATAAATTAAAGAAAATCCTGTTGAGTAGATCTTAGTCTAAAATTAGACTAACGTATCCTTAACAAGCGTTTGAGTTGATCTTAATCTAAAATAAGATTAACGATCCTTAAACCAATCCAAACCCAAATCTAAGAAAATACGGATTTGGACTAATCCACGCCATACAGGCGACAACACAAATTAGTCTCCGTATACAATCCACTGTTAGTTATATGTATGCCCTAGAGGCCATTACTGTACATACGATGTATATTGTAATGGATGCTTGGACATATATAGGGAGGACTTTCTTGCTCGACATGATAGTACGCTATCTGGTTGTACTTTATCTTAACATGTACTCTGATTGTCTCTATGTTACATGTTGATAAAGCTCTTAGGATATGTACTCGACTACTGGGACTATGATGAGATCATACTAGTGGGGCCACGGTAGTCGACGAGTACATCCTATAACTGTTCCTAGTCGAGGGTGTATCGAGACAGGGCATCGATGCACCAGAGTAGACTAGCGCATACGCATCTTGACCCATATGATGGGCGATGGATGATCCCATATCCATCGGTGTTTGACATCAAGGATGGTGTACGGGTGCTCAGTAGAGACTAGATACACTGGACGGACTCGCCGAGAACTCCCAGATGGTATTATACCTCACGTTAGATGGCAGTTCTCCGGTGACACTGGTACAGAGTAGTCTGTTGACCCGAGATCGTCATAGAATCTTGTGTGATTCCCGCTGTGCTTTGATTTCCATCATACCACGTCCAAGAGAGCGTGCAAAAAGATGGCTTTTAGGTACAGTCCTGAATCACATGGAGGCAATGAGTGATAGGAGGGGATTCGTCTCTCCCGGTATAGGGAGTTGATGTTGTGCTGTGTTCGATTGGCTATAACTGAAAATCCTTGGCCAGGGTTGCTGAGATTTACTGGTAAGTGTTATCAGTAGTTTCTCGAACTGTTATAGACCTCATATCGACACGACTTATCGAGCTACTGGGGTCTGACGTTTACCACCCCTAGGCGAGATATGCAACATATCAGACGACGAGACCGGACTGTACGGGAGTGTTACTGATTCGATTCGCAGGAGAATGTACATGCTTGCTTGTTGATCTTCTGATCGCTCAATACCTGGGTGGCTGTTACGTTTAGCTGACCGTTTGCAGCTTGTGGGTGTTTGATATGATCATCACCTACTGCCGACGTATTGACGATTCTTTATAGTCCTACACAGAGGTTTCTTGACTCGGGCAAAATAGAGTAGGGGCACATATGTGATATGTGCAGGACCGAGGATAATGCGATATGTGATACCGTATTCTATTCTCGCGATATTTGATATCAGCCGGGTCATCAGATCAAGTGTTGATTCGATGAATCGGTAAATGAGATATTAGTCGGTTATATGCGATATAGCCGGATTGTCGGATCAAGTGTTGATTCGATAATTTAATGTATAATAATATATATGATATATTAAATTACATTAACTAATATTAGCTCACTAAAAGATTCTTTTTCTCACTCGGGTAATACATTGATATATATGCGATATATGTTAATTGTATTATTTTATTTTGTTACAATAAATATTATATATGTGATATATAATATTGTAACATGACATGATTACTAATGCAACATGTTTAGTGGAGATTAAACAAGATCAGGGTTTGAATTGGGTTTGTTCATTCATGAACCTTCTAGAAGGTTTTTCTTCTGTCATGAAAAAGATATTTTCAAGTGACTCACCTTTAACCCAACCCAAACCCTAGCCCTAGTTAAATCTCTACAAGGGTTTAGTTGACCATGGTTGCATTATACATCATGATTATCTTATCATTATTCATCACAAAAGGATTCTAACTATTATTCATCTTCTTCTTCCTTCTTGCTTCATGGAAAAAGCTTTCTAGCTTTTTCTAAGTGATGATTATGTGTGAGAAAAAGATTATAAATAAGAGCTAAAAATCCTACTTCATCATCCTCATCTACCCTTTCCCTTTAGATGAGAGTGTTCACTTCATTTAGTGAGTGAGAGCTTGTGTTAATGAAACTTCAAGGTAGATCATCTTTGTTATCGAAGATCGGAAGCAAGCTTGCATCTTTCTCTTCGTGGAGCCTCTCGAGAGTCCGGAACACGATGATCGCAGCGAAGGGACCTCAACACGGAGCTTAAGAAGTGAAGGACCGGATCTACAAAGGTTGTAATCCCTCTCACTTAGTGCTAAAGTGTTTAACATGCTTGTTTTCGCCTAAACTCTAGTTTAAAGATCCGGCTTTGGGTTGTTCGGCACGGCTAAAATTTAAATCGAGCATGGTTGATACCTCGTAGACCCTTGTGAGCGTACCTAGGAACCCTACAGTGGTATCAGAGCCAAGCTAGAGTTTTAGGCGAAGCCTAGACGAAATTTAAAGTCCGATCGAACCCCGAAACCCCAAAACATACCCTTCTCTGGAAATTTTGTAAAACTGTTGATTTTTCCATATTAAAAATACTCAAAAAAATTAGCAGGGTATTTTAGGAATTACCGTGAAATACGACATCTTAATTCCACTAAAGTGTCGCGGAACCGTGGCAATACCTTACTTGCGCGGCGGTTCCGCGGCGGAACAGTAGAAATAGAGTTAGGGTTTTGTACAGTAACTTCAGTACTAACATCCTGATTCTTCTGGGAATTTTTAATTTACTCAAGTGTTGAGTTTTCTGGGTTGTATTGGGAGCTCGTTGATTCGATCGGATAATTTAACTTCGTTTATTTTTTCCGGATAATTTTAGAAACTGTTAAAAAGTTCGAACAGATATCAATAACTCACTTTTTCCCCTGTCGGAAAACTTTTCAAAAGTTGGATTTTTTCTCGAGTTTGAAACTTCCGGAAAGTCGTGCAAGTAATGCGGTGGACCCTCTAGATGACAACAAACCTTAACTCGATTATGTGACCGTCTTGAACTGCCTCTGAACCTTAGGGTTTGGGGCAGTACGGCGTTGCCACATGTGAGGCGTTGGCTTGACCCTTCTACGGCTGGATCATCGGTACTGTGACATGTGATGGATATTTTTTGAACTCCGCTTAAGTGTTGAGCTATTTGGGAAAATTTGGATGTTTGATTATTCGATCGGAAAGTTTAATATTGTCTATTTATCTGGAATGTGATACAATATTTGGAATCCACAAAAAGTTATGAGATAACTAATTTGAATGTTATAAATCAAGCAGTTTAGTCTCAGATGATCGGTTGCCACGGAATTTTGATGTGATCAAAAGTCTGTCGCAATCACGTAGCGTACGCGGATACTCGTCGGGTAAACTTAATAGATAGCCATGCCCCATAGCCCCGACCAAGTGACTGTAGGAGAACCCCGTCGCCAAAAGCATCCGTTCGGGTGCTCGCGGCAGCGGTGTTCCGCCTTAGTGCACTTCGTCAACGGCATCCGGGGGTGCGGCTGTCTACTAAAGTTTGCGACGAGCATTCGATCAGGATGTCGGGAATCTTGTTGAATTGCCCGACTTGATATTGAAAAGAGTTTTCGATAATGAGACTAAAATGCGGGGTTTATAATTGTTAGGCATGCGATGTCTAAGGAATTCATTTGGTTAGGCATGCGATGTCTAAAGAGGTTGCGGATTCCAACTATTATAGTTTTACACTTTCTTTTCTGTGACCGTAAGCATAGTATGTGGTGTATCGCCGGCTTCGTTGCTATACATCAACGACAATCGGGATACGCATACTTGCTTACGTTGATGATATGAGATATTATGTGTTGCTGTGATATGTTATATTGGATCGTCGCGTTTCGAATAGCCGGGGGGTATTATGTGAGATGAGAGATTTTTCTTTTTCATTCATGTAAAATTCATTTGTATGTAATATTCTTTTATTGGGGCACTTCCGGGCTGAGGATGATGTCACCATTGTATATTATTTACTTTTCCGCATTAGGTAGACCCAAGGCGGGGAGCACAAGTAACCGGGTTCTAGGGTCCAGTAGGAGACCATCTCGAGGTGTCGAGACCGGGTCTTCTAACCCTAGAATTGGCAGTGTTGCTTGCCTCTCTCGTAGGGGTCTTGGGATGTGGGTTTGGCTATTCATCGCGACTGTGGAATCCATGTTTTATACAGGCTCGTACTAAAACACAGACCTCCTAGTATATCCAATATTTCATATATGTTTCTTTTGCTGCAATGTTCTATGATGAGATCATATTACTGCCTGAGCTGAATGTTTATATTATATATATGAGATATATGTTATATTGCAGATTTCGTTTCAAAAATGATGCTTGTGAAGCATAATAAAATGAGACTTCATTAATGAGATTAATGAAACTAAAAGAAACCTAAGATGTTGTAGAAACTTGTTTAAAAACTGGTAGCTCTAGTTCTTTCTTTGCATAGCGGTGTTCCTTGTAGAACATCCATCACCTTATTCGATAAGGAAAGAGCCGAGATCCCTTCACCGGGAGTGACCTCTTTAGCGAAACTAGCAGATGCTGCATACTCGGTTTGTCTTTTGATTGCTTCTATAGTTTTTACTTTGCACAACGGTATTTGTGAAATATACTGCACCTTATTCGATGAGGAAAGAGCCGACGATCCCTTCACCGGGAGTGACCTCTTTAGCAATACTAGAAAAGCCTCAAAAACACTCCATTTAAAATCACTCGATTCTACAACGATATAAAGTTCATTACGCAAAAGGTTTTCTTAAAAACCTGTCGTAGCCCTCCGTCATTTCAGATAAGTAATAGTTAGTATTCGTGCTGCGTTTGTTGACTTAGTCAAGACGTAGTGTGCGGTAGCTGATTAGTGCTTATCGGCAAAGCATATGATGAGATTGGATTAGGGCAGTCGTGCGGCCTTGTTGACTCAGTCAAGGGTCGTGCGGGTGGGTTTAATTCAATCGGGAAATGACGGGTTGAACTTTACTTGCGGTCTATAGTTTGTTGACTTAGTCAAGGTCATAGATCGCTTGGGGAAAAATATTATTGGGAATTTCAAGTGTTGAAATTTGCAATGAGATTGCATTCCTTCTATGAGATAGTTGGGTCCTGATACCCGCTGCGAGTAAGAGTTACTCCTGGGAGAGTTTTACATATTACAATTAGCCGATCAATTAGGTGTCTAGAAAAGTGTCAACGGGGTTACGCCCCTGGGAAAACGAGGTTTACTTTAATTAGGTCCGTGCGAAAGCACGGGGAACCTCCCTCAAAGTACCGGCACTGGCCTGACTGAAAGATTGGCGAACTTGTAGAGTGTAATTAATCCCGGCTAGTCTTTCCTTTTAGGGTTTGAAGAAAGATTTGACTAAAACAGTGGGAGACATCCTGATTAGATAAATTGATAACCAATCTAATCTTGTAAAAGCGCACACTGAGTGTTTTCTTCTCTCTCTCTCCTGGTTACGACTATATCATGCCTTAATCAAGTTAATAATACGGATATATTGACCAAACCCGCTTGTTATACTGAGTTGGGGAACGTTGGTCCCGTTCCAACTTATAATTGTTATAAGACAGAGCAGGAAATAGGGGATTACCAGAATCCCCGTGCCGCCCAAACGAAGAAAGTGCATGCTGATACATCTTCTTCAGGTGTATTCATTACAGAGAACTGTTTCTCAGTATCCTTTACGTCCTGGGTATTTGATACCGGATCAGGATCCCACATATGTAATTTTTTACATGGGCTACAGATAGGTAGAGAACTAAGAACGGGTGATAAGTTTCATGAGATAGAAACGGTGCAAGTGTTGCAGCCAAGTCTGTTGGTCACTATCACCCTGTATTACCAGAATACATTGATTCTGAACAAATATTATTAGATACCGAACCTGATATACAACATCATATCAGTCTCTTTAATAGTAAAGAAAGGATATAATTTTGTATTGTTGGATAATGTTTTGAACATTTCCTATATCAAGAGTTGATCGGTTCAGGCACGTTATCTAAAAGCATTGACGTTCTAAATCAAACCACAGTTCTTAACGTATAGAACACACACAAGAGGAAGAGTTCAGAAATGAACGAATCCTTCTTGTGGCATTGTAGACTAGGTCATATCAATGCGACCCGACTAGCTGAAGTTACATAAAGATGTATATTTAAATTAGTTTGAATTTACATCTTATGAAACTTGCCGGTCATGTCACAAAGATAAAATGGCCACAGCTCTGTTTATTGGAAACAGAGAAAGAGTTAGTGAACTCTTGGGATTGATACATGCTGATGTATGAAATTCCCCTGTCTACATATGCCAGGACCGATTCTTTTTGCTTTATTGCATTCACTGTTTATCTCTAAAGATTCGGACATATGTTTCTGTTGAAACACAAGTCTGAAGCTTTTGAGATATTCATAGAATATAAGTCAGAAGTAGAGAACCAAAAACGGGTATAAGTATTATGTCCTTTGATGAGATCAAGGAGGAGAATACTTGAGCACTGAAATCCTGGACTATTCTAAAGGAGAATGAGATTCTCTCTCAGCATTACTCCTCCATATACACCATAGCACGATGGTATATCGGGGTGGAGCAATAGCACCCTATGTGATATGGTGTGCTCTATGATGAGTACTACTGAGTTTCCTATTTCCTTTTGGGAGTTATGCACTTGAGAAGCTGCATGCCTATTGAATGCGGTTTCAATAGTTTCCAACGAAGCTCAGCCTCTCCGCCGATCTAGTAGGGTTCCTTACCCACCTGAGAGATACTTCGGTTTCTCTATGACAGTGGGAGCGAGGATTGCATCATGAGATTATGACCCAACTAGTTTTGAGCTGGCCATCAGGAGTGGGATTCTGTAAGAATGGCTGGATGTTTAGCGATCTGAGATGGAATCCTTATACACCAACAAAGTATGGACTTTGGTTATTTTATCTGAAGGGTTAAATCCCCATCAGGAGCAAGTATATCTTGAGAAGATTACTTGGTGTACATGGAAAAGTTGAGACTTTCAAAACTATGCTTAAGTCCATCCAGATCCTATTTGCCACTGCTACATACCATGACTATGATATCTGGTGGTTGGGTGTCATGAATGCTTTTCTAAATGATGATTTGGAAGAGAGCGTCTATAAGTACACAGCCAGAGGGCTTCGTAGACAGTGGGAGCAGCGGAAACGTGTGCAAGTTGTTTTATGTGATAAAGCAGGCATCGCGGAGTTGGAACGTCTGTTTTGATGTAGTAGTCAAAGAGTTTGACTTCATCAAAATGGTAGATGAACCTTGTATATACAAAAAGGTAGTAAAGAGTATGATGGTGATCCTCGTAGAGTACGTGGATGACATACTCTTGATAGGAAAGTAGTTTCCTATGCTACGCTCGGTCAATCTCCTCTTATCACAATGATTCTCCGTATAGGATCAAGGAGATACCTCCTAAATCCTGGGTTTTGGATCTATGAGATAGATCTAATTGGATGTTAGGATTCTTAATAGTTGTAGTGAGATGGTATCAATCGATCCTGGGGAAATTACTGGAAATGTTCCAGGGTGATAAGGACGACTGAATGTCAGTCGCAGGCATTGTCTTTACCCTCAGTGGAGGGACGGTATGCTGGAAGAGTTCCAAGCAAGATACCGTGACTTACTAGACGATTAAAGGCAAGATACATCGTTACCAAGGATGCTACCAAAGAGGCAGTCTGGATATATATAAGTTCATAAGATGAATTTCGTTCCTACCATTGTGTGACAATGCAGTTGTGGCTTTTGCCAAGGAACTACCATCCCATCAGAAATCCAGATATAATTCTTAGGCAGTATCACCTGATCATGGAGATGGTTGATCTCCAGGGAGATCGAGGTTAGGAGAGTAGACACAGAGGACAACAGCGCGGATCCACTCACAAAGGCCTTTTTCCCAGTAGAGACTTTTATGGGATGGTTGAGTATGAGATACTTCAACCACAGCTAATTGTTGGGTATGTGATACCACAACAGATGGCCCTAGTGCAAGTGGGAGATTGTTAGTTATATGTATGCCCTAGAGGCCATTACTGTACATACGATGTATATTGTAATGGATGCTTGGACATATATAGGGAGGACTTTCTTGCTCGACATGATAGTACGCTATCTGGTTGTACTTTATCTTAACATATACTCTGGTTGTCTCTATGTTACATATTGATAAAGCCCTTAGGATATGTACTCGACTACTGGGACTATGATGAGATCATACTAGTGGGGCCACAGTAGTCGACGAGTACATCCTATAACTGTTCCTAGTCGAGGGTGTATCGAGACAGGGCATCGATGCACCAGAGTAGACTAGCGTATACGCATCTTTACCCATATGATGGGCGATGGATGATCCCATATCCATCGGTGTTTGAAATCAAGGATGGTGTACGGGTGCTCAGTAGAGACTGGATACACTGGACGGACTCGCCGAGAACCCCCAGATGGTATTATACCTCACGTCAGATGGAAGTTCTCCGTTGACACTGGTACAGAGTAGTCTGTTGACCCGAGATCGTCATAGAGTCTTATGTGATTCCCACTGTGCTTTGATTTCCATCATACCACGTCCAAGAGGGCGTGCAAAAAGGTGGTTGTCACGCCCCGCTTCCCAGTGTACGGCGAAGTGGACGCGACGAGGCCCGCTACGTATATACTCAGAAGTACATACGCTAAGCGTAACTAAGCAATATAAAGTAAATCACAAGAGACGAATAATATAGAAATAACAGCAACTTTTATTAATAACATTCTTTGTACAATGCATGAAAAGAAAATACAACTGGAATGAAAAGCAATGCCTAAACAGTGGCATAACAGAAAATGAAAATACTGGAAAAAACAAGGTACAATTATCTAGAGCTCTGGGTCTTCTTGGAACTGCTCCAAATCTTCACCGGTGGGCTCGATCTCAGCTTGGTCCAACGCACCTAACGACATTCAAAGAAGAAAGAAATAGAATGTCGTCAGCGAACAGATCGCTCGGTAAGTCCCAAAGATAAGGAAGAATGAGAATGACAGAGTAACAGTATTTTCTAAAGTATTATATTGTTGAATATTATGGAACATTGTTTAACGCTGTTGTTTGTAGCTTGGTACAGAAGAATGCCGGTGTATACGAGGGGATTCTCACTTGCCAGAGACTAAGGCACGTGTAGTACAAGGAACCGTTATGCCACGGTACAACAACAATAGGATTCAGGTTAGGTGTCTTAATCTGACCACCTCATGCCACCTTTAACACCTTCCATACCAATCTACCCCTTAAACCCCGTGGTGTTTTAACAGTATTGTAGTATTGGAATATGTAAATTGGGTGACTGACCAAAACCATGATATCAGTAAACATGTTGTAACTGTGTAATCAGGTAAATGGAATATCAGGATAATGGATGAATATCCATGGTTTGATTCAGTCAAAAAAGAATATATTGTTAACTGGATTCAGGGTTTCATGTATTTAAATTGTATTGGAATATAAAAGAATATAGATTGACTTGAATCATATTCGAGTCAGGAATAGTCAGACTCTAACCCAAGTCGGACTAAAAGAAAGATAATTTGAAGTTCAATATTAGTTAGGGGCCTTATTGTAATTTGTAAAACTTGAGGGGGGTTTTCTGTAAAAAGTACTTTTATATAGTTTTCAAAATACACCTTAAGTATTTAATAATCGTCTTTATTGTTATAATGAATGTGAATTTTATTTGTGTTATTCTAGTGAATATATCCTAATAAAAGTATTAATTGTTTTATCTGAAATTCATGGTATTTTAATGTAACTTTTAATCTTAGAATTTTAGGAAAATGTGGAAACTTTAACTTATGATAAAATAGGTGTTTAAATGATAATTATATATCTATAAACACATGAATAATTTTTAAATGAATATTTTATTTTCAAAAATCTCATTTTTCTTAAATGTCGTATTTTAAACCTTTCGAGACTGAATGCTCCTTGCGGAGATCTGAATCTCGCACTACTAGCCTGCGGGTGCACGATGAACCGTACTATCCCTAACAGGTTCCCCAAAAGTGGGTTGTAGCGGCACTTTGCTTAGGTTTTATAAACACTTCTCATTTAGGAAAACGGTTTTATAAATATAAGGTATTTATTTGCAAAAGAGTATAGTTTTCCGTATTTTAGTTGTTAGGGTTTTCTAAGCCAACTAGCCTACTTCTAAGGTCTAAACGATGAGTCATTAGGAGGCTCAAATCGCCTCTTCACCGTCAATTGCGGCCAGGTAAGTGCCAGGTAAGTGGGAAGGAACCACAGTCGTGGGCCTAATTAAAAACCACTAGCCTTAGACACACTTGCCTAGTCACCACAAGACAGTTTAGATAAACGATCGATGTCCATGACCTATCGTGCTTTCATTTTATAAAAGATTTTATTTAGAAAAGTTTACAACTTAAAGCTTTAAATAAAGGTTATAAAGATTATGGTATTTTAGTGAAAAGTCATGTAATGTCGTATTCTATGTTTTGACATATATCAATTAGGGTTATATTTGAGTGTGTGTAGAGGTAAGGCATTACCTCGTGACTTGTTTTAAGTTTTGATGACATTTAGGGGTAAAACATGACATGTTAAAGTTGAAGGTATTAAAGCGCAAGAATACGGTATTTGAAAACGTTATCATTTCATGTGTGAAAATTCATTCAAATTGGTTTCTACAAGTTTAGTGATCAAGATAAACATATTTAAGAGTGAGGGAATTAATTAGAACAAGAAAAATAAACTTCGTGGTATTTTTATGAAAAGAATACGGTTTTACAAAGAACTTATCATTTCATGTGAGAAAGTTTGTTTAAATTAGTTTATGGGTGATTAATAGTCAACATGAGTATGGGTAGGTATTATGTATTAGGTGACAAGTGGAAATTTGTAGAAAAACCGAATCGGAAATCGGTTTGTCCGATTTCCGTCGGGTTCCAAAAAGTCGTATTTTTACATTAAGGAAAAGAGAGATAGAAGAGATGGGACTTACGGGTTTGGACAAGCTAAGGGGCCTAAAGAAGGTGGTGGTTGTCGATGCGTCGAAAACGTCGCGAAGGTTCTGATCCGGTCGCCGGAATCTGTCGTCGGTTTCTGCAGCGCTTCGCTTCTCGCTCTTTGCACCGAGTTCTCAAGAATTTGGGAGAGTGGACTTAGAGTTGTGAGGTGAAGTGGTAGAGGGTAGGGGTCTTTATATAGGGCTAGGCTAGGGTTAGGGTTTGGATTAAAAAATATTTTAAAAAATGTAAAATTCATTAAAAATTCATTAATTTTGGTCTTAAAAGGGGATTAATGGAATATCTGTAACAGTACAGGGAATTTAGACCATGCAGGGGAAAAGACCAAGTCAACAAGAAACTTTTTCGTGTTGACGACTCGGCCGACCGGCCGAGTCCGGCCGGCGGCGCCGGCCGATTCGGCCGAGTCAGGGCCGAGTCGGGTGCCGTTGGGTTGGGTTTGGTCTGGGGGAGGTTTTGGTGGAGTTTATTTTTTATAAATTGTAATAAATTGTGAGTTATGGCTGTTTGACCGTTTGACTTCTAAAAAAAATTAAAACAAAATTATATAAAAATTATATGGGGCATGGGATTCGAACTCCGGTGGCTTGGTTCAGCAGTGCAAGGTATTACCAATGAGCTACAAGCTCCTTCTTGTAATTATTGTAAGGAATTATATACTTAAATTGTTTCCAGCAACATCAATACTCCAAGTATACACTATATTTAAAGCAAATTTTTGGTTTACAAAAATTGGAGTTGTTACAGTGGCTTTTGGGTACAGCCCCGAATCACATGGAGGCAATGAGCGATAGGAGGGGATTCGTCTCTCCCGGTATAGGGAGTTGATGTTGTGCTGTGTTCGATTGGCTATAACTGGAAATCCCTGGCCAGGGTTGCTGAGATTTACTGGTAAGTGTTATCAGTAGTTTCTCGAACTGTTATTGACTTCATATCGACACGACTTATCGAGCTACTGGGGTCTGACGTTTACCACCCCTAGGCGAGATATGCGACATATCAGACGACGAGACCGGACTGTACGGGAGTGTTACTGATTGGATTTGCAGGAGAATGTACATGCTTGCTTGTTGATCTTCTGATCGCTCAATACCTGGGTGGCTGTTACGTTTAGCTGACCGCTTGCAGCTTGTGGGTGTTTGATATGATCATCACCTACTGCCGGCGTATTGACGATTCTTTATAGTCCTACACAGAGGTTTCTTGATTCAGGCAAAACAGAGTAGGGGCACATATGTGATATGTGCAGGACCGAGAATAATGCGATATGTGATACCGTATTCTATTCTCGCGATATTTGATATCAGCCGGGTCATCGGATCAAGTGTTGAATCGATGAATCGGTAAATGAGATATTAATCGGTTATATGCGATATAGCCGGATTGTCGGATCAAGTGTTGATTCGATAATTTAATGTATAATAATATATATGATATATTAAATTACAATAACTAATATTAGCTCACTAAAAGATTCTTTTTCTCACTCGGGTAATACATTGATATATATGCGATATATGTTAATTGTATTAGTTTATTTTGTTACAATAAATATTATATATGTGATATATAATATTGTAACATGACATGATTACTAATGCAACATGTTTAGTGGAGATTAAACAAGATCAGGGTTTGAATTGGGTTGGTTCATTCATGAACCTTCTAGAAGGTTTTTCTTTTGTCATGAAAAATATATTTTCAAGTGACTCTCCTTTAACCCAACCCAAACCCTAACCCTAGTTAAATCTCTACAAGGGTTTAGTTGACCATGGTTGCATTATACATCATGATTATCTTATCATTATTCATCACAAAAGGATTCTAACTATTATTCATCTTCTTCTTCCTTTCTTGCTCCTTGGAAAAAGCTTTGATTTTTAGCTCTCATTTATAATCTTTTTCTCACACATAATCATCACTTAGAAAAAGCCGAGCCACTTCATCATTCTCATTTACCCTTGCCCTTTAGATGAGAGTTTTCACTTCATTTAGTGAGTGAGATCTTGTGTTAATGAAACTTCAAGGTAGATCATCTTTGTTATCGAAGATCGGAAGCAAGCTTGCATCTTTCTTTTCGTGGAGCCTCTCGAGAGTCCGGAACACGATGGTCGCAGTGAAGGGACCTCAACACGGAGCTTAAGAAGTGAAGGACCGGATCTCCAAAGGTTGTAATCCCTCTCACTTAGTGTTAAAGTGTTTAACATGCTTGTTTTCGCCTAAACTCTAGTTTAAAGATCCGGTTTTGGGTTGTTCGGCACGGCTAAAATTTAAATCGGGCATGGTTGATGCCTCGTAGACCCTTGTGAGCGTGTCTAGGAACCCTACATCCACGAGAAACCTAAAACAAAACAAACATACACGACACGAAGTGAACATCTATAGAAGGAGAAAGTGATTATCGCTACGCGGTAACGTAATTAACTGCAGGGTCTTGTGCCTGCAGGGAAAAGCGTCTCCACAATCAAAACCCCCTCATAAATGAGGGGGAATCTGACGAAGTCTGCTACAATGATCACATCCGTCCAGACCTCCGATACATGGTGCTATAAATCAATTTGGTATCTTCAGAGAGGTGGATGGATAAAACCAAATAGCATCTGCCCCCAAAATTCAGGCCGGACGTCCCAACGTCCCGGTTGCGTCTTTCGGCGGCGAACAAATTCTGGCACGCCTGGTGGGATCTTTTCCTCTTTCCACTCCACACTTCGTGTGTCGTGTTTTTCCGCAATCAAATAATCGCGGTATATATGTTTGTGGTTGCCCTTGGGTGATGGTATACTGAAGCCGGTGTTTCATCTCTATGAAGAATGGCGTTTGCTTCTATCCTAGCAACTCAGGCTCTGTCATATCTGGCGGAGTCAAGTATGGGTCACTTGCAAGCTTATATCTCTGCAATCCGGCTCTTCAAGAAATCAACAGGTTTCGATTTAGGTCAATACTCCCACCTCCCACCCTTGGTGCCTCAACGCCGAGGGAGGAAGCCTAGAAGAAGTCTGTCTTCTACAGGCTGGCTTCCCAAGATGCAGCTTTGCCGACGGAATCAGTCCTCAAACAACTGGCACCAGCTATAACGTTTTAAAAATAAATAAATAAATCGTTTAGGAGAATTTTTCCGATAATCGGTAAATTAAATTGTGTTTTCCCGTAAAAACCAAGATATAATTATTTTTCGACATAAACTTAAATACACCTATTTTAACTATGTAATTACTAGTATTTGGTATTTATTTAGCCACTTATAAATTATTAGTTTACTTAAATATTTTTCCTTAATTAATTATTTTAAATATTATTTTAAGCTTTTAATTATACGTTTAATTAGCGGTAATTACAAATTGGAATGGGTTAAATAGACAAATGTGAATCGTGACAACTTAAATACAAGTTTACAATATGTTTTCTTTTTCTCTATTTGTCTCTAAGATTCTAGATAATTCTAGGTTGGTTTGAAAATAAAATAAAAATAAATTAATTAAGTTATTAATTAATTTATGTAATAATGGGTTTTTCTTGACTTGGATGTTTCTAGACCCACACACCTCACACTCTCTCCTCTCATTTTTTTTAGCCGAGACCCCGGCTGCCCCCATTCCCAATTCACCACTTCATTTCTTATCAAAAATCCCCTCAATTTTTTTTCTAATAAAAGAAAAAAAGAGAATCCAGCGCCTGCAATGCCCGTGTCGGCGGCGGCGGCGCTGAAGCCGCCGGCAATGTCGCCGGCGGCGATGGGAATCAGACAGAGCTACGGGGATCGGAGGCTGAGGATGAATCCTAATAAGGAGCACAAGCCTGATAAGTGCGACGATCTATGATCGGAGTTCGATCCCGCAATCTTCAGCGCCTTAGAGAAGAGTTTTCCGCGGAGCATGCTGGAGGTGCCTGTAGGGTGTTTTTCGTCACCCCATTGAGATGGGAATATGCGCGCTTGTCGGGCGCATTACAGATTCCCCCTGCCTAGGATAGGCGAGGGTTTATTGATTGTGGGGATCCAAATCTCCGGCAGCCACGGACTAAGCTGCCGTTAATTACCCCTCGCCTTTGGAGCGAGGGAAGCTCCGAATAATGAGTTAAACTGGTCATGCGAACTCAATGTGCAGTGTTGTGTTTTGAAGGGGTTTTGGATATATCGGGGGCCCCGCAGAGTTTTTACGGGGGTCCCGCTACCTGGATAGCAGGCTGGGGGTCAAGGAGGCTAGCCGCCCCCTTGCGGGATGCGGGGCAGCGTCCCGTTAGAAATTTTTTTCTAACTGGGACAGTGTCGTGGAGTATGTGTGTGTGTGTGTGTGTATGTGTGTGTGTGTGTGTCTCTATATATATATAAGGGAAGAGGGCATCCAAAGGATACGTAGGAGAAAGCGCTCGGGCGCTAGCGTTTTGGGCGTTAGGACGCTAGCGCCTCACATGCCAGGCACGTGGGAGCTGGGGCGCTAGCGCTTTGGGCGTCAGGGTGCTAGCGCCTCATATGCCAGGCACGTGGGTGCTCGGGCGCTAGCACTTTGAGCGCAAGCGCCCTACGTGCCAGGCACGTGGGCGCTCAGGCGCTAGAGCAAGGGCGCTGGCGCTCTGGGCGCTAGCGTCTCACGTGCCAGGCACGTGGGCGTTCGAGAGGCCAAAGGGATTTGGTCCCTGCAATGGGAGTTGTACTCCTAATAAGGAACACTTATTATTTTTTTTTGTGGGTGTGTATATATATATATATTAGGAGTTAAACTCCTCAGATATTTTGAAGCTGATGAAGGGGGCTTCTCCCCTTGAGCCCTGGATCTTCCCCAAAGTGGGGTTTCTGGAGATGAGTCTCTTTCTTCTTCCTGTCGTTTGGCCGGATCTTGGAGATAGGGGGTGAGATTTAAAAATCTCCCTTTTTTGAGATCTAATGGAAGATCCAAGTTCCCCTTTTGTGGGTTTTGTGGTGAAAAACTATTTAGTTTTGGAAGAGAGAGTAAAACTCTTGATTTAATTCAAAAGAAGAAGAAGGTTTAAAACCTTGAGGAAGGAGAAGGAGGCACAGGAACCCTAGTTTTTTGGGGGGGAATGAAAAGTCTCTTTATTCATCATCATGTTGCTTTTTATAGGCTTACATATTTGCATATAGCCTCTTGGACTTTACAAAAAATGTCATTTTGCCCATCCCATGGCTCATGTGCTATTTTTTTTGCACATAAGCCATGGGATTTACAAAAATTTGGCTTTATGCCCATTCACGAATAAAAATTACATCAAAATTATTTATTACATGATTTTTATTTTGGCATGGAGGAGGATCGACCGCTTCATGTTCGGACTCGACCCGGGCATGGGCCCACATGATCAGGGCTTGGGCGCACTTGGCTTGGGGTTGACCTTGACTTTGACTTGGTCAACCGGGATGCAATTTTCAATCCCAGCTAAGTGCCCCCATCAATGAATGCACACCGCATGCATGAGTTGTGTGCACGAAATTGATGGATCTTGAAGTTGGACTTCGAGGTGGAACATCATTCCAGGGGCGGAGCATCATCCCGGGGAGCATGATTCCCGGGGATCAGAGAATCATTCCGATTTGTGGAGCATAATTCCAGGGTCAGAGTATCCCTTGGGGAGCATGATTCCCGGGGATCGGAGCATCATTCCGATTTGCGGAGCATAATTCCAAGGTCGGAGCATCATTCCGAAGAGTCGGAGCATAATTCCGAAGAGTAGAGGCATGATTCCAAGGATAGGACCATCATTCCGAAGAGCGGAGCATGATTCCAAGGATCGAAGCATCATTCCGAAGAGCGCAGCATGATTCCAAGGATCGGAGCATCATTCCGAAGCGCGAAGCATGATTCCAGGGGGTCAGAGCATAATTCCGAGGATCAGAGCATCATTCCGAAGAGCGGAGCATGATTCCAGGGATCGGAGCATCATTCCGAAGCGCGGAGCATGATTCCAAGGATCGGAGAATCATTCTGAAGCGTGGAGTATGATTCTAAAGATCGGAGCATCATTCCGAAGAGCGGAGTATGATTCCAGGGATCGGAGCATCATTCCGAAGCGCGGAGCATGATTCCAAGGATCAGAGCATCATTCCGAAGAGCGGAGCATGATTCCAAGGATCGGAGCATCATTCCGAAGCGCGGAGCATGATTCCAGGGGGTCGGAGCATAATTCCGAGTATCGGAGCATCATTCCGAAGAGCGGCAGACATTCTGACCGAAGCATAATTTCGATGCATAGGTTGATTCCCAGGCAAAGCATAATTCCGACAGGAAGGAAAATACTCCGAGGCGAAGCATGATTTTGACACAGGGTGCATTCTGAGACGGAGCATGATTTCGGCGCAGAGCTTGTTGGCTGACTTGATTTCGAGACGAAACTTGATTTCGAGACGAACCATAATTTCGACAGGGAAGGAAGGTACACCGAGGCGAAGTATGATTTCGACACGGGGTGCACATTCTGAGACGAAGCATGATTCCGACGCAGAGCTTGCTGGTTGACTTGATTCCGAGGCGGAGCATAATTTCGACGAGGAGGTCGTTGATTGATTCCGAGCCGACAAGGAAGGCAGATACACCGAGGCGAAGCTTGATTTCGACGCGGGGTACACTCTGAGACGAAGCATGATTCCGGCGCGGAGCTTGTTGGTTGATTTGATTCTGAGGAGGAGCATAATTCCGGCAGGGAAGGTTGTTGGTTGATTCCAAGCCGAAGCATAATTCCGACAGGGAAGGCAGATACACCGAGGCGAAGCTTGATTTCGACGCTGGATACACTCTGAGACGAAGTATGACTCTGACGCAAAGTTGGTTGGTTGATTTGATTCCAAGGAGAAGCATAATTCTGGCAGGGAAGTAGATATCCCGAGGCGAAGCATGACTTCGACACGGAGTAAATTCTGGGACGGAGCATGATTCCGCCGCAGAGGTTGTTGGTTTGATTTGATTTGGGTTGACATCAGCATCGCTATACTGGAATATGGTACCAGAAGCGAATCATCATCTGTCATGAGAGGATTTGGGGATTTGATTTTTTAGGCGGTATCTGTATTGCTGCACTGGAATAATGCCAGGAGCGACTCATCATTTGCCCCGGGAGGATTTGGGAATTGGTTTTTGTTTGGCATCTGTATTGCTGCACTGGAATAATGCCAGGAGCAACTCATCATCTGCCCCGGTAGGATTTAGGAATTGGCTTTTTGGGCGGCATCTGTATTGCTGCACTGGAATAATGCCAAGAGCAACTCATCATTTGCCCCGGGAGGATTTGGGAATTGGTGGCTTAGGAGACAGGTTTAGATTCCTATCACCTAAGGTTTTTCAATTTTATGGGTCATAAGGGTCCCATAAAAGCATCTTCTCTCTATGAGTCGTAAGGATCCCGTAGGTGCATTTTCTTCTTAGGAGTCGTAAGGACCCCCAAGTGTGTTTTTTCTTTGTGAGTCGTAAGGATCCCACGAAGGCGTTTTCTTACGAGTCGTAAGGATCTCGCAAGTTTTATTCTCCTCATGCATCGTGAGGACACAAGATTGGATTTCCCTCATTCCCAATTTAATGACTTAGGGGTCATCTGTTTCCAGTTTAACGACTTAGAGGTCATTTTTTCCCAATTTAAAGACTTAGGGGTCTATTGTGCCCAGTTTAACGACTTAGAGGTCATCTGTTCCCAGTTTAACGACTTAGCGGTCATTTGTTCCCAGTTTAACGACTTAGCGGTCATCTGTTCCCAGTTTAAAAACTTAGGGGTCTATTGGATCGATTTAGAATTTCGGGGTAGGGGCCGACATCAGCGTTGCTAACATTGAAACACAGGTGCCAGGAGCAATTCATCATTTGCCTTTACCCGTTGGGGGGCGATGGCTTAGGAGACAGGTTTAGGTCCCTATCACCTAAGGCTTTTCAATTTTATGAGCCGTAAGGGTCTCATAAACCATTTTCTCCCTACGAGTCGAAAGGATCTCGTAGTGCGTTTTCTCCTTTGGAGTCGTGGGGACTCCCAAGTGTGTTTTTCCTTTGTGAGTCGTAAGAATCCCACGAAGGTGTTTTCTTACGAGTCGAGAGGATCTCGTAAGGTTTGTTCTCCTCATGTATCGTGAGGACACATGAGTGGGTCTTCCCTAATGGATCATAATTCCAAGGGCGGAGACCGGTCGCATGACTGGTGGTTGCTGTGGGGCATAGGTATGATGAGAATTATTTGAGCCCGTGGATTGTATACGGTAGTCAACCTGGGGACCAACCGTAGGGCCGGAAGAATTTTGGAAAATTGGATTTTGGTTGGCGTCTGTATCGCTGCACTGGAATATGGTACCAGGAGCGACTCATCATTCGCCATTGGGAATTTGAATTTTGGTTGGCGTTTGCATCGCTACACTGGAATATGGTACCAGGAGCGACTCATCATTCGCCGTTGGGAATTTGAGTTTTGAACAACGTCTGCATCGCTGCACTGGAATATGGTATCAGGAGCGACTTATCATTCGCCGTTGGGATTTGAGAAATTTGGAATTTTGGTTGGCGACTGCATCGCTGCACTGGAATATGGTACCAGGAGCGACTCACCATTCGCCGTTTTTTTTTACCGCGATCACTTTATCATTTCAGTTTTTCTCATCGCGAAGGTCGCGATTGCCCTATCATTTCGGCTTTTTATTCACGGTTGCCCCATCATTTCAGCTTTATTTTTATTTTTACTTGCTGATTTTTATTATGAGTTGCCCCATCATTTCGGCTTTTCTTTTTTTTCTTTTATTTACACTTTTTTTTATTTATTTACACACTTTTTTTACATTCCCAGTTTAACGACTTAGAGGTTGATTGTTCCCAGTTTAATGATGTGGTGGTCGATTGTTTTCAGAGAAAGGCAGATGTCTGAGATAATCAGTTTCACGAAGAACTTCGGTCTCCGTTTGTACAAAATTGGCGGTCGCGGCTTGACTGTTTGTTAACACGCCTTTGGACAATTCTATCTCTCCTGCCTTGTATTGCTTTTCGACCCAATCTTTGAAGACGAAGCAATCCTCAATGGCATGACCTATCACTCTATGATAGGGGCAGTATTTGGGGTCGTCGGTCATATTCGCTTCCTGCGGTCTTTTTGACTCTGGCAATTGTAGACCGTTCCTCAGGGCGTCTTTGAATATTTTACGGATTTTGTCCCTTCTGAAGGAATAAAGCTTATCCAGCTTCTCTTTTAGTGGAGATTCCCCCCCTCTCCGAACATTGGCTTCCGAGGTTCGTGGCATTAGGCATGCTCAACCCTCGCTTATTTCGGTTAGCCGAGCATTGAAAGATTCAGAATCGTCGGAATTTCCGCTTTTGCGATTATCGTCCTTTCGGTTTCTCCAGGACCTATTGTTATTTTAGGAATCCGAGGAGGACTTCTGTTTTGAGCGCTCCAGCATTTGAACTTTCCTGGTCAGCTCTTGGAATGTTTTGAGGCCCACGGTATATAGAAACGAGGCCATCCAACTGTTGAGATTTCTAACAAGGAGACTGACAGATTGGTCCTGCTCTATTGGCGGTTCACATTTGACGGAGAGATTGCGCCATCGGGTTATAAATCCGTGCTGCTTTTGTTGTTCTTTGGCTTGGTCCTTACAAGGTCGGCTATGGTGATCTTATCGCTGACACTTATGAACCATTGTCAGAACAAAGATTCCATTTGGACGAAAGTTGTGACGGAGCCATCCGGTATGCTCGCATACCAGTCGAAAGCAACAGCGGTCAAGCTATTAATGAACTGGCGGACGAGAAGCGCATCATTGCCCCCGGTATTCCCGCATGAGGCTTTGAAATGGGCGATGTGCTGATTCGCATTTCCCGTCCCATCAAATCTTCCGAATTTAGGGATGATATAGCCGCTGGGAAATTCTACCAGATCATACTGAGCAGGATATGGTCTCCAGCTACTGTTAATATCTTTTTCCGCTTCGGCTTCAGCTACTAATATTTTGACTTTGTTGGCAACCAAATCCATAATTTGATCTTGAGTTAGCGGGCTACTGTCATCGGTAGCCAAGACATTTCCCGAGATAGGATGCGATTGACTTTCATGCGGTCCGCCCACCTTTAGATTTGAAGGAATAAGCGTCGGTTGTCTCGGGACACCGTTTCCCGGTTCATGAGCAGAGCCATGCGCTCGATTGAGCGGCTGAGAGGTAAGTTGGGCCGTGAGCTTTAAGACGACGTTTTTCAAGTAGTCAATTTTTTAGTAAAGCTTGGCCATCTCCTTGTCTTTGCTTCTGAGCTGTTTTCGGAGCTCTTGGAGAATTTGCTGCTCTGCGTTCTTGGGACGGAAGATTGGCTCATCTTCGCTTTCCGAGCCTGACTCCTCATGAACTGAGAGCTCTCTCTGCTTATCAGCCTCACTGGAAGGGTTTTCATTACCTTCCAGAGGAGGCTGGCCCTGGAATGTGGCAGCCCTATTCACACCAGATTGGATTTGAGATGCGGTGGCCCCATCCTTACTTTTGCTGTGAAGGCTGTCGCTGGGACGCGTGCCCACCATGTAGACGGTGTGGATAACACATTCAGCTATTCTTTCATCACTGGTAGCTGGTTTCACGGAGCGGTCCGAGCTTTGGAAATTCATAAATTTTAACATGGCCAGAGCCCTAGCCCTTTTGTTGGCTCTGTATCTGAGCCGCTTCTGCCTCAGCTTCTCTGCCTTGAGCGCTTGGCAAGCTTCGGCTCTTCGGGAAGCCGCCATAAGCTGAGTGATGGGGAGGCTTGAGAAGACATCCGCCCGCGTGTCCTTCGAAGGTATCGCCTGGGCTTGCCCACGACGTCTGGAAACTTCTTTTGTTCTGACGGCTTTGCCCCTAGCTAGGGGCATGGAGAGCCATTTGAACACCGACTCGCGTTTAGGTTGGGACGCCCTCGAGATCAACACATTTGGCATTTTGCCTTTCGAGGCCGGTTTTTCGGTTACCGAAGCTTGAAGAGCAGGGACGGCGTTAGCTGGCATGAACAGGATAGAGCCAAATGGTAGCAGTGGCTCCTCCCACTGCCGGAAGGACCGTCCTGAAGTCCATCTTCATCGTGTATAATATGGGAGCCGTGTTGAGTGCTGAGCTGGTCCTTGGAGACATGTTTGAGGCTTGATCTCTTGAAGTCCTGCATGAAAGAGCATTATTTTAGTATAAATATCGATATGTATATTTATTGAGTTCGCATGAATGCTTAACCCGAAATATGGGAGGAGAGAGAGGTCCCACCGGGCGTGTCAGAATCTATAGGGTGTTTTTCGTCACCCCATTGAGATGGGAATACGCGCGCGCTTGTCGGGCGCATTATAGATTCCCCCTGCCTAGGGTAGGTGGGGGTTTATTGATTGTCGGGATCCGAATCTCCGGCAGCCGCCGTTAATTACCCCTCGCCTTTGGAGCGAGGGAACCTCCGATTAAACTGGTCATGCAAACTCAATGTGCAGTGTTGTGTTTTGAAGAGGTTTTGGATATATCGGGGGGCCCGCAGAGTTTTTACGGGGGTCCCGCTACCCTGATAGCAAGCTGGGGGTCAAGTGGGCTAGCACCCCCTTGCACGGTGCGGGGCAGCGCCCCGTTAGAAATTTTTTTCTAATAGGGACAATGTCGTGGAGTGTGTGTGTGTGTATATATGTGTAGGGTGTTTTTCGTCACCCCATTGAGATGTGAATGCGCGCGAGCTTGTCAGGTGCATTACAGATTCCCCCTGCCTAGGGTAGGCTGGGGTTTATTGATTGCGGAGATCCAAATCTCCGGCAACCGTGGACTAAGCTGGCGTTAATTACCTCTCGCCTTTGGAGCGAGGGAACCTCCGATTAACGGGTCAAACAGGTCATGCAAACTCAATGTGCAGTGTATGTGTGTTGAGTTTTGAAAGGGGGTTTTGAATATATCGGGGGCCCCGCAGAGTTTTTACGGGGTCCCGCTGCCCGCATAGTGGGCTGGGGGTCAAGAGGGCGAGCAGCCCCTTTGCGGGGTGCGGGGCAGATTTCTAACAGGGACAGTGTCGTAGAGTATGTGTGTGTGTGTGTGTGTATGTATACATATATATATATATAAAAAGGAAAGGGCATCCAAAGGATGCGTAGAAAAAGCACCAGCGCTTTGAGCGTAAGGGCGCTAGCCCCCCACATGTGCTTTGGGCGCCAGAGCGCTAGCGCCCCACGTGCTAGGCACGTGGGCGCTCGGGCGCTAGCGCTTTAAGCGGTAGTGCTCTGAGCGCAAGAGCGCTAGCGCTTTGAACGCTAGCGCCCCACAACTTGGTCCCTGCAATGGGAGTTTTACTCCCAGAAAGAAGCACTTATTATTTTGTATATATGTATATATATGAGGAGTTAAACTCCTAAGATATTTTGAAGCTGATGAAGGGGGCTTCTCCCCTTGAGCCCTGGATCTTCCCCAAAGTGGGGTTTCTGGAGATGTGTCTCCTTCTTCTTTCTTTGTTGGCCGGATTTTGAAGATCAAGAAGTATGAGATTTTAAAAATCTCTCTTTTCTGAGATCTGATGGAAGATCTGAGTTCCCCTTTGTGGCTTTTGTGGTGAAAAACTATTTAGTTTTATAGAAGGAAGAGTAAAACTCTTGATTTAATTCAAAATAAAGAAGAAGGTTTTAGAATCTTGAGGAAGGAGAAAATCCCAGATCTTGATGCTTTTTTAGGAGAGAGAAAAAAGTTGTTGAGATATTTTCATTATCTTGGCCTTTATAGGCTATACACTTTACATATAGCCCCTTGGGCTTTACAAAAATGGCATTTTGCCTATCCCATGGCTCATGTGCCATTTCTTTTTGCATATAAGCCATGAGCTTTACAAAAATTTGGCTCTATGCCCATTCATGCATAAAAAAATTACATAAAAATTATTTATTACATGATTTCATTTTGGGCATGGAGGAGGGACGGCCGCTTCATGTTCGGACTCGACCTGGGCATAGGCCCACTTGATCCGGGCTTGGGCCCACTTGGCTTGGGGTTGACCTTGATTTTGACTTGGTCAACCGGGGTGCAATTTTCGACCCCAACAAAGTGCCCCCCATCAATAAATGCACACCACATATGTGGGTCGTGTGCATGAAATTAAAGGATCTTATTTCGCGTGGAGGCGACTTGCTTGGTTCCCACTTTTTGGGATGCACTGCCTTTTTTAAGACATGGACGGTCGACGCTTAACGCGTCTCCGAGACGAAGTGTTCATGGTAGACATTTCCCTGGTCCGGAGTGATTTACTAGACGTGCCCCCGGCACGGAGCTTTCTTCAAGAAAGTTTACCCTGAGTCCGAGTTAGCTGTTCTAGTTCTAGTTCAGGACAGGCATCCAAAGCTCCGCTGGTCGACGTTTTCCCAAGGCGGAGTGTCTGTAGTCGACGTGCCCCCGGCACGGAGTGTCTGCTTGACGTTTCCCCAAGGCGGAGTATCGGCCGATTGACGTGTCCCCGAGACGGAGTGTTTTCTTGACGTTTCCCCGTTACGGAGTGTCACTGTTGGACGTTTCCCCAGTACGGAGTGTCGTTGGTCGACGTTTCCCCGAGGCGGAGTGTCTGTTGTCGACGTGCCCCCGGCACGGAGTGTCTGCTTGACGTTTCCCCGAGGCGGAGTGTCGGCTGGTTGACATATCCCCGATACGGAGTGTCTGCTTGACGTTTCCCCGTTACGGAGTGTCGTTGTTGGACGTTTCCCCGATGCGGAGTGTCTGTGTTGGACGTTTCCCCGATGCGGAGTGTCTGTGTTGGACGTTTCCCCGATGCAGAGTGTCTGCTTGACATTTCCCTGTTACAGAGTGTCGTTGTTGGACGTTTCCCCGATGAGGAGTGTCGCTGGTCAACGTTTCCCCGGCATGGAGTGTCTGTGTTAGACGTCTCCCCGGCACGGAGTGTCGCTGGTCGACGTTTCCCGGCATGGAGTGTCTGTGTTGGATGTTTCCTCGAGACGGAGTGTCTATGGTTGACGTGTCCCCGGCACAGAGTGTCTGCTTGACGTTTCCCCGTTACGGAGTGTCGCTGTTGGACGTTTCCCCGGTACGGAGTGTCTGCTTGACGTTTCCCCATTACGGAGTGTTGCTATTGGACGTTTCCCCGGTACGAAGTGTCGCTGGTCGACGTTTCCCCGAGGCGGAGTGTCTGCTTGACGTTTCCCCATTACGGAGTGTCGTTGTTGGACGTTTCCCGGTACGGAGTGTCCCTGGATGACGTGTCCCTGGCACGGAGTATCTGTGTTGGACGTTTCTCCGAGACGGAGTGTCGCTGATTGACGTATCCCCGGCACGGAGTGTCGCTGTTGGACGTTTCCCCGGTACGGAGTGTCGCTGGTTGACGTGTCCCCGGCACGGAGTGTCTGTGTTGGATGTTTTCCCGAGACGGAGTGTCGCTGGTTGATATGTCCCCGGCACAGAGTGTCTGCTTGATATTTCCTCGTTACGGAGTGTCGCTGTTGGACGTTTCCCCGATACGGAGTGTCGCTGGTCGATGTTTCCCTAAGGAGGAGTGTCTGCTTGACGTTTCCTCGTTACAGAGTGTCGTTGTTGGACGTTTCCCCGGTACGGAGTGTCGCTGGTTGACGTGTCCCTGGCATGGAGTTTCTGTTGTTTGACGCAGAGGTCGATGTTGGAATTGGTTGGTTTGATTTGTTTGATTTGAGTTGGCATCAGCATCGCTACACTGGAATATGGTACCAGGAGCGAATCATCATCTGTCTTTGAGAGGGTTTGGGGATTGTTTTTTTTGTTTGGCATCAGCATTGCTGCACTGGAATAATGCCAGGAGCAATTCATCATTTGCCCCGGGAGGACTTGGGATTTGGTTTTTGGGTCGGCATCTGCATTGCTGCACTGGAATAATGCCAGGAGCAACTCATTATTTGCCCCGGAAGGATTTGGGAATTGTTTATTTTTTGTCGGCATATACATTGCTGCACTGGAATAATGCCAGGAGCAACTCATCATTTACCACGGAAGGATTTGGGAATTGGTGGCTTAGGAGACAGGTTTAGATCCCTATCATCTAAGGCTTTTCAATTTTATAGGCCGTAAGGGTCCCATAAAAGCATTTTCTCCCTACGAGTCGAAAGGATCTCGTAGGTGTATTTTCTCCTTAGGAGTCGTGGGGACTCCTAAGGGTGTTGCTCCTTTATGAGTCGTAAGAATCTCACACGGGAATTTTCTCCTCACAAAGTCGAGAGGACTTTGCGAGTGCATTCATCTCTTTTTCATGAGTTTCGCCTTTTCGGGTTTTCACAAACTCGCCGGCAGTCCTGCTGTTTTTACTCACGGAGCCCTTTCGGGTTTTCATCCGTGCCCATTTTGCTTGTGGACATACTTTTTTTTTTTTTATTTTTTTTTATTTTATTGTCACTTCACCGCCGGTGGGACTTGGGAGAGATTGGGATCGTTTTACACCCGTGGATTGTATACAGTTTTGCAGGATGTATGATCCAGACCGTAGGGCCGGAAAAATTTCGGGACTTTGTTGGCGTCTGCATTGCTGCACTGGAATATGGTATCAGGAGCGACTCATCATTCGCCGTTGGGATATGGGATTTGGAATTTGGTTGGAGTCTGCATCGCTACACTGGAATATGGTATCAGGAGAGACTCATCATTCACCACTTGGGGTATGGGGTTTAGAATATGGTTGGCGTCTGTATCGCTGCACTGGAATATGGTACTAGGAGTGACTCATCATTCGCCACTTGGGGATTTGGATTTTGGCCGGCGTCTGCATCGTTGCACTGGAATATGGTAGCAGGAGCGACTCATCATTCGCCATTGCTTATTGGGAAGCGATGGCTTAGGAGACAGGTTTAGATCCCTATCACCTAAGGCTTTTCAATTTTATGGGTCGTAAGGGTCCCATAAAAGCATTTTCTCCCTGCGAGTCGTAAGGATCTCGTAGGTGTACTTTTTTCTTAGGAGTCGTGGGGACTCCCAAGTGTGTTTTTCCTTCATGGGTCGTAAGGATCCCACGAAGGTTTGTTCTCCTCATGTATCGTGAAAACACATGAGTTGTCCTTTCTAATGGACCATAATTCCAAGGGCAGAGACCAGTCGCGTAACTGGTGGTTGCGGTGGGGCATGGGTATGCCGAGAATTATTTGAGCCCATGGATTGTATATAGTAGTCAATTTGGGGACTGGCCATAGGGCTGGAAGAATTTTGGGAAATTGGATTTTGGTTGGCGTCTACATCGCTCCACTGGAATATGGTACCAAGAGCGACTCATCATTCGCCGTTGTTTTTATTTTTTGTTTTACCGCGATTGCTCTATCATTTCAGTTTTTCCTATCGCGAAGATCGCGATTGCCCTATCATTTCAGCTTTTATTCGCGGTTGCCCCATCATTTCAGCTTTATTTTCTTTTATTTACACATTTTTTGTTTATTTACATATATATATATATATATATATATATATATATATTTACATTCCCAGTTTAACGACTTAGAGGTCGATTATTCCCAGTTTAATGACGTGGTGGTCGACTGTTTTCAGAGAAAGGAAGATGTCTGAGAGAATCAGTTTCACGAAGAACTTCGGTCTCCGTTTGTATGAAATTGGCGGTCGCAGCTGGACTGTTTGTTAACACGCCTTTAGACAGTTTTATCTCTCCTGCCTTGTATTGCTTTTCGACCCAATCTTTGAAGACGAAGCAGACCTCAATGGCATGACCTATCACTCTGTGATAGGGGCAGTATTTGGGGTCATTGGTCATATTCGCTTCCTGCGGTCTTTTTGACTCTGGCAGTTGTAGACCGTTTCTTAGGGCGTCCCTGAATATCTTGTGGACTTTGTCCCTTTTGAAGGAGTAAACCTTATCCAGTTTCTCTTTCAGAGGCGATTCCCCTTCGGTGTATGTATCGGAGGGACTGGAGGTTGATCACGGCCGTTTTTCGCGAAGGCGCCCCGTTCTTAGGTTGAAGGGGGTATCAGTTGGCTGCCTCTGAGTATCAATCCCTGGCTTATGAACCAAAATTTGATTCTGCTGTAATTGCAATCGGGCGACTTGGGTCACAAGATCTGCCGCGACGTTTGCCAATTCATCGACCTTGGACTGTACCTTGGCTAACTTCTCATCTCTGTCCTGAAGCTGCCTCTGAAGCCATCGTAATAACGCTTGTTATGTAGTTCCGGCTATGACAACCGGGTCATCTTTATTGCCTGAGCTCAATTCGGCTGGAACCACGGGCTCCTCTGGCTTATCAGCCTGAGCGGGCTCTTCAACACTTAGATCGAGCCGATGCCGGGCAGCGTCAATCATATCATCACCATGGCTGTGAAGAAGAGGAGGATTCGTTTCTTCATGTCCGACCATGTAGACAGTGCGAACCACATACTCAGCCATCTCTTTATCTTTGGCGGCTGATTTCGCGGAGCGGTCCGGGCTTTAGAAATTCATAAATTTTAATATGGCCAGAGCCCTAGCCCTTTTGTTGGCCCTGTATCTGAGCCGCTTCTGCCTCAGCTTCTCTGCCTTGAGCGCTTGGCAGGCTTCTGCTCTTCAGGAAGCCGCCATAGGCCGAGTGATGGGGAGCTTAGAGAAAATACCCAACCGAGCTGTTGTCAGGGGCGCCGCTGGAGCTTACCCGAGATGCCTTGTTACTTTTTTGGTATTGATGGCCTTACCCTTAGCTGGGGCCATGGAGAGTCGTTCGGAAGTGGACTCACGCTTGGGCTGAGGTGCCTTCGCGACCATGACATTCGGCCTTTTCCCTTTGAGGCTGGTTTATCCATCACTGGGGCTTCAAGAGCAGAGACGGCGTTAACTGGTACGAACAGAATAGAGCCAAATGATAGCGGCGGCTCCTCCTACTGTCGCCCGAGACTGGCCGGGAGGACCGTCCTGGCGTCCATCTTCATTGTGTAGGAGATGGGAGCTGTGCTGAGAGTCGAGATTATCTTTGGAGACATCTTTGCAGCATCCGAAGATTGCAATTGGAGAACGTTAACCTACACAAAAAAAACATGATTTTAGTATAGGCAATTGATATGCATATTAATTAAGTTCGCATGAAAGCTTAACTCGAAATATGGGAGGAAAGATAGGTCCCACCGGGCGTGCCAGAATCTGTAGGGTGTTTTTCGTCACCCTATTGAGATGGGAATGCGCGCGCGCTTGTCAGGCGCATTACAGACTCCCCCTGCTTAGGGTAGGCTGGGGTTTATTGATTGCGGGGATCCAAATCTCCGGAAGCCGCGGACTAAGCTGCCGTTAATTACCCCTTGTCTTTGGAGCGAAGGAACCCCCGATTAACCGGTCAAACAGGTCATGCGAACTCAATGTGCAGTGTATGTGTGTTGTGTTTTGAAAGGGGTTTTTGGATATATCGGGGGCCCCGCAGAGTTTTTACGGGGGTCCCGGTACCTGAATAGCAGGCTGGGGGTCATGGAGGCTAGCCGCCCCCTTGCGGGATGCGGGGCAGCGCCCCGTTAGAAATTTTTTCCTAACAAGGACAGTGTTGTGGAGTATGTGTGTGTGTGTGTGCAGGGTGTTTTCGTCACCCCATTGAGATGGGAATGCGCGCGCGCTTTTCAGGCGCATTACAGATTCCCCTTGCCTAGGGTAGGCTGGGGTTTATTGATTACGGGGATCCAAATCTCCGGCAGCCGCGGACTAAGCTGCCGTTAATTACCCCTCGCCTTTGGAGCGAGAGAACCTCCGATTAACGGGTCAAAAGGTCATGCGAACTCAATGTACAGAGTATGTGTGTGTGTGTGTGTATGTATATATACATATATATATAAAGAAAAAGGAAAGGGCTTTCAAAAGATGCGTGGGAAAAAGTGCCAGCGTTTTGGGTACTAGCGCTTTGAGCGCAAAGACACTAGCCCCCCACGTGCCAGGCACGTGGACGCTCGGGCGCTAGCGCTTTGAGTGCCAGAGCGCTAGCGCCCTAAGTGCCAGGCACGTGGGCGCTCAGACACTAGTGCTCTGAGCGCAAGAGCGCTAGCGCCCCACGTGCCAGGCACGTAGACGCTCGGGCGCTAGCACTTTGGGTACTAGCGCTCTAAGCACAAGAGCACTAGCGCATTGAATGCTAGCGCCCCACGTGCCAAGCACGTGGGCGCTCGGGCTTTGGGCGCAAGGGCGCTAGTGCTTTGGGCGCTAGCGCCTCACGTGCCGGGCACGTGGGCGCTCGGGAGGCAAAAGGGTATTTGGTCCCTGCAATGGGAGTTTTACTCCCAGAAAGTAGCACTTATTATTTTATATATATGTATATATATGATATAACAACTCCATTTTTAGTGTACAAAAATTTGCTTTAAATTTGAAGTATACTTGGAGTATTTAATATTACTGTTACCACTTTAAGTATTTATTTCACACCATAATTACAAGAAGGATCTTGTAGCTCATTGGTAATACCTTGCACTGCTGAACCAAACCACCAGAGTTCAAATCCCATACCCCACATTATTTTTAATTTTGATTTTTTTAAACCTTTAGAATACCAAGGGTTTATACGTGCATATCTCACTAAAACCCCACTACACCCAAAAATGTAACATTGCCAGGGGTTAGATGAACCGTCGGGGGGGATCCCGGCCGCCTGACTCGGCCGGGAATCGGCCAAATCGGCCTCGACTCGGCCGACTCAGTCCTCCGACTGAGTCACGGCCGAGTCGGCCGATTCCAGCGACGACCCCAACATGAAAGTTGTGTCTTTTCACATTCCCTATGCATATGCAAAATTTTAGCCTCAGACCATTTCCAGAGCTCTTTTAAAACCCCAATTACTCCACTTTTAATACATTTTAAATATATTTTATCACATTTTTCATTTTAACCTTTCATCTACCCTAACCCTAGCCTAACCCTATAAATACCACCCTTACTCTCTACCCTCTCACCCCTAACTCTGAGCCAACTCTCTAAAAAAATTCCAAGAATGTTGTGCACTTTGAAAACGAGCTCGAGGCGAAACTCCGACGAATTCCCGGCGGAACTTCCGGCGATCATTCTAAGAACCCACGGCGACGACGCAACACATCGGTGATTCCACTACTTCCCTCTCACCCTCTTGTGTGTCCTAAAACTCGTAAGTCCCATTTTCTATCTATCTCTTCTATCTAAAAAATACGGATTACAAAACCCGACGAAATCGGAACAAATCCGATTTCCGATTCGGTTTCTTATAAAACTTCACTTCTCGTTAATACAATTATGCTTAAACTCTCTCATGTTAACTATTAAACACTAATCAACCAAATTGATCAAGTTTCATTACATGAAATGATGGCTATTTCAATTTATCGTATTTTTCATTTAAATACCATATTGTTTCAATTCTATATTTAACCCCATTAAACTTGCTATACCTTTAAAGTAGATCACGAGGTAACGACCTACCTTCTCACACACTCATATACAACCTAACACGATACCCTCGAGAACTCAGAATACGGGAAAACGAACATTTGCATTTAAATACCCTTTACTAAATAAAGCCATTTCTAAAAGATTTAGTATTGATACACTTTTTAAATAAATACCACTTATTATGAAAATAGGTTAAGATTGTGGACATCAGTCGTTTATCTAAACCTGACTTTGTGGTGTCTAGGTTAGGCAAGTGAGAAAGGTAACTTTAAAAAGCACGTCTCACGGTGATTCGTGAGCGGATCCCACCTTTCTTCACTTGTACGTACCTGGCCACAATTGGCGGTGAAGAGGCGATTTGAGATATCTCACAACTTGTCGTTTTGGACCAGTTAGGAATAGTCTAGTTGACTTAGGAGACCCTAGAACATAGAATACAGAAAATTGACATCTTTATAAATAAATACCATTTATTTAATAAAACCGTTTTCTAAAGGATTTAGTATTTATACAAATCTTTGCAAAGCACCGCTACAACCCATTTTGGGGAATCCGTTTGGGATGGTGCAGATTATCGCGCATCCTTAGGCTTGGTAATGCGAGATTCGGACCTCCGCAAGGAGCATTCGGTCTTGAAAGATTTAAAATACAACATCTTAAGAAAATGAGATTTTTAGAATATTAAAAAATATATTAAAATTATTTTTGTATAAATATATGTATATTTATCATTAAAATACCTATTTTGTTATGATATAAATATTCCACCTTTTTTTTCTTCTAAAAATCACAAGAATCAATTTTATACTAAAATACTATGAATTCCATACAAATCAATATTACAAATAAATACCTTTATTTCTGAATTTAGGATATTTTCATTAGAAATATCACAATATAAAATCTACTTTCGGTATAACCCTAAAGACAAATAATAAATGCTTGGGGTGTATTTTGAAAAAGTATATAAAAGTATTTTTACGTAAAACCCCTCAAGTTCTATAAATTACCCTAAGGACCCCAGTAAACATAAGTTTAAACGGAACCAATCTCTTGAGCCTCAGGGAGCCGGAGAAGTGCGTGCTTGCCTATCTAAGGTAGACAAATTAATAAAAACAATCAGGACTTCAATTTACTTTGCTAATTTTCTGACTCAGTTTGAGTCTCAGTATAATCTGACTTGAATATGATTCAAGTACAATCTACAATCTACAATTTTCAATATTACAATTCAACATGAATTCATGAATCCAATTATCAATCTATACAACTTGACTGAACCGAACCATGGATATACATTCCATTTACATGGTTCTCCAGTTATTCCATTTACATGATTCTACGGTTACATCCGTTTACTGATATCATGGTTTCGGTCAGTCATCCAATTATACAATCAATACAATTTACAATACAAACATTACAAACAAGATATCTCGGGGTTTAAGGGGTAGATTGGTACGGAAGGTGTTAAAGGTGGCACGAGATGGTAAGATTAAGACACCTAACCTATATTCCGTTACTGTTGTACCGTGGCTTGACGGTTTCTTGTACATTCCGTTTGCCCTGGTCTCTAGCATATAGAGACCCCTCTCGTATACACTGGCATCCTTCTGTACCAAGCTACAAACAACAGCGTTAACACAACATTACAACAATATAATACAACTTTAAAGGATACCTTCTTATTCTGTCTATTCTACTTTCCTCTTATCTTTGGGACTTACCGATCGACCTGTTCACTGACGACATTCTATTTCTTTCTTCTTTGAATGTCGTCAGGTGATTTGGATCCGTCAGAGATCGAGCCAACTGCAGAAGACTTGGATCAGTATAGCGAAGACCCCGAGCTCTAGACATTGTACATTTTCTATTCAGTACCTTTAATTTCTTGTCATGCCATTATTTAGGCATCATTTTTATTTCAGTTGTATTTCCTTTCATACATTGTACAAAAGAATGTTAATAAATAAAGTTGTTGTTTTTATTATACCTTGTCTCTTGTGTATATTTTCTTTTATATTGCTTAGTTACGCTTAGCGTATTTGGTTCTGAGTAAATACGTAGCGGACCAGTGCGTCCCCTTCATCGTATACCGGGAAGCGGGGAGTGACATATGAGAGTTAAACTCCTAAGATATTTTGAAGCTGATGAAGGGGGCTTCTCCCCTTGAGCCCTGGATCTTTCCCAAAGTGGGGTTTCTGGAGATGTGTCTCCTTCTTCTTTCTTTGTTGGCCGGATTTTGAAGATCAAGAAGTATGAGATTTTAAAAATCTCTCCTTTCTGAGATCTGATGGAAGATCTGAGTTCCCCTTTGTGGCTTTTGTGCTGAAAAACTATTTAGTTTTATAAAAGTAAGAGTAAAACGCTTGATTTAATTTAAAAGAAAGAAGAAGGTTTTAGAACCTTGAGAAAGGAGAAGATCACAGATATTGATGCTTTTTTAGGAGAGAGAGAAAAGTTGTTGAGATATTTTCATTATCTTGGCCTTTATAGGCTATACACTTTTCATATAGCCTCTTGGGTTTTACAAAAATGGCATTTTGCCCATCTCATGGCTCATGTGCCATTTCTTTTTGCACATAAGCCATAGGCTTTACAAAAATTTGGCTCTATGCCCATTCATGCATAAAAAAATTACATAAAAATTATTTATTACATGATTTCATTTTGGGCATGGAGGAGGGACGGCCGCTTCATGTTCGAACTTGACCTGTCCATGGGCCCACTTGATCCAGGCTTGGGCCCACTTGGCTTGGGGTTGACCTTGATTTTGACTTGGTCAACCGGGGTGCAATTTTCGACCCCAACAATGTGTATATATAGGACATCCAAAGGATGCGTAGGAGAAAGTGCTCGGACGCTAGCGCTTTGGGCGTCAGGGCGCTAGCGCTTCACGTGCCTGGCACGTGAGGCGCTAGCACCTAGAGCGCTAGCGTCCGAGCACCCACGTGGGCGCTAGCCCTCTTACGCTAGTGCCAGGCACGTGGGCGCTCGGACGCTAGCGCTCTAGACGCTAGCGCCTCACGTGCCAGGCACGTAGGCGCTCGGGCGCTAGCATAAGAGGGCTAGCGCTTTGAGCACAAGCGCCCTACGTGCCAGGCACGTGGGCGCTCGGACGCTAGCACAAGAGCGCTAGCGCTTTGAGCGCAAGCGCCCCACTTGACAGGCACGTAGACGCTCGGGCGCTAGCGCTTTACGTGCCAGGCACGTGGGCGCTCGGGGGGCAAAAGGGACTTGGTCCCTGCAATGGGAGTTGTACTCCCAGAAAGAAACACTTATTATTTTGTATGTGTGTGTGTATATGTGTGTGTGTGTGTGAGGAGTTAAACTCTTAGGATATTCTGAAGCAGATGAAAGGGGCTTCTCTCCTTGAGTCCTGGATCTTCCCCAAAGTGGGGTTTCTGGAGATGGATTTCCTTCTTCTTCCTGTCGTTTGGCCGGATTTTGGAGAAAGGGGGTGAGATTTAAAAATCTTCCCTTTTTGAGATCTAATGGAAGATCCAAGTTCTTCTTTGTGGGTTTTGTGGTGAAAAACTATTTAGTTTTGGAAGAGGAAGAGTAAAACTCTTGATTTAATTCAAAAGAAAGAAGAAGGTTTAAAACCTTGAGGAAGGAGAAGGAGGCACAGGAACTCTAGTTTTTTGGGGGGGATGAAAAGTCTCTTTATTCATCATCATGTTGGTTTTTATAGGCTTACATATTTACATATAGCCCCTTGGGCTTTACAAAAAATGGCATTTTGCCCATCACATGACTCATGTGCTATTTCTTTTTGCACATAAACCATGGGCTTTACAAAAATTTGGCTTTATGCCCATTTATGCATAAAAAATTACATCAAAATTATTTATTACATGATTTTTATTTTGACATGGAGGAGGGCCAGCCGCTTCATGTTCGGACTCGACATGGGCATGGGCCCACTTGATCTGGGCTTGGGTGCACTTGGCTTGAGGTTGACCTTGACTTTGACTTGGTCAACTGGGGTGCAATTTTGGACCCCAACAGTGCCGAAGAGCGCCAAGCTTTAGTTCATGAAGGGGATTTTGGGTAGATATTTGCCTGAAGGGGAACGAGCTAGGGCCATAAACATAAGGAGTATGGGCAAAAGATAATGTCAGCATACCAGCCTCTACATAAAGAGTTATACAACATGCATGCTCCAGCCAAGTTTTTGTGAGCAGCTGTTAGCTGAGGTATCAACTATGAACTATACCTTATGTGCAGCATCTTGACTCTGGAAGATTGAATGCTTATTTATAGATCAATATATTGTGCATCACTTTATCCTCTCATGACTTCTACTAGAAAGTGTCCTGATTTCTTAGGTGGAAAACTTTGGAAAGTGGGTCAATGCAGCTAAGTTTAAGATTATGAGATCGAATACAATAAATAAATATGGTGCTGTTCTTGATGATTTTGGCCTGGAACCTATGCTTAACAAACTTATGGAGGAATCTATATGCCCCGTATCCAAAGTATTCTTTCGAGAGGTTGGTGGATCAACATGGTTTTGTCGTTGAGTATGTGCGATTCTAGGATCGCGTGCAGAGGCGTCGGACGTGGCGCGGAAAGTCAAGGCAGAGATCGGATCATATTAGCTGAGATGTCCCGGTGAGTAGATGTACATATCTATGGGGGAATCGTCTGGATTGCGCGAGGCGCCCGACGGTAGGATTACTAATAGTACTGGCATTTATATGCGTAGTTCCTAATTAGCCATCTCATTGCATCGCATCGTTGTGTGTGTGTGTGTGTGTGTGCGATATCATCTCATAGGACACTTGCACCATTACCATTGGTTCCTGCCGCACGTGCACTATTTATGCGAACACACACGCCATTGGTAATTGCTATGCCACGAATACTATAGAACCTGCCTAGATCGGTATTGAAAACATTTGCATCATACATGATACGTAAAACTGGTAGTTGTATGTTTCATTTTATTAAGATGGATACGTAGGATTGTTAGTCATATATACATACCTCATTGCATCATAATTTATGCATAGTTTCTGGCTGTACTTTGCATGGTATATACTACCGTATCTTAGATTTCCATCATCACCGGCATGTTTACATATTATAATTCTTCTCGAGAATTTCAGTATTTATGAGATTTCTGGATTTTAGGGAAAACCGTAAGAATGTATAAACTTATTTTTTTTTTAAATGTAAGTTGCGGTTTTCTCGTGATGTATGTGTCGTCCACCATGAGTTTTCCTGATTGCTATTGGTTTTCGAAACCCGATTCGAGGAGTGGATGAACTGTCTTGGGTATATGGTGGGCCCGGTATGGTACCCCGGGGCAAGAAGCTCGAGTTGTAGACGATGAGTCTGGCAGGGGCAGACTACCTACTGTTTATTTATGACGCGGCGGATATCCGGAGGATACCGACCGTGGTTGTGAGATTTGATGATTTGGGCCGATCCGGACCGACGGAGCCCGAGATATTGAGATATTGAGATATTGTGACATTGAGATGTCAAGACATTGAGATATTGAGGTATTGATATATTCATATTTTGTGTCGATACTTGACACGGCTTTTCTGATGATTTCATTGATGATACCTCAGCTATTTTACAAAGTTTTTCTAAGTAAGGATACAGATTTTCTCGTACCAAACATATAAAAGTTTCGCGTGGATTATGCATTCATGTTGCATACATATTAGTGCATTGCATCATAACGAGATATGTAAGTTGTGACGCATTTGCGTGCATACTTACGATAGCCCTATTAGATGTTACTTACTACTCACGAGTTGGCAACTCACCCCGTTGTGCCACAGTATCTTGCAGGTCTGACCCGTCAGCACAGCAGCGGTGGGCGTACTTTCTTTTCTGCTTTGTTGCATCGACTGACAATTTGCTCGTAGGTGGGTTTTGAGGATGTTCTTTTGCTCCCACCGTGTATTTTATTTGTATTTAGTATACTCCATCTACCCTTCGTACATTGGACTTAGATGGTGAGCTTGTGAGATTTGTATATATTCTATTTCTGGTGTAGATGCTCACTTGAGCCGATGAGTTGTTTTCTTACTTTCGTGCTTTGATATGCTTATTTTCACGCTTGATGATATATATATTGCATGTGGTTGTGATTCCGCCATTGGCGAAGAGCTAGCTCCCGCTTGGGGATGCCTTTATTCATTTATATGCATTTTCTTGTTTTGTACCCGTTTCGGGGACAGTATTTACAAAGGAGACTCTGCCGAGATTTTCGGGAAATTTTGATATTTTAAAATTGTTTAATGCGACTTATTTGGTTTAAATCGCTTTCGTTAAATAAGTTTTCCTTCACTCTATTTCTTTATTTGGTTTAGATTTCTGGGCTTTGGTTTACTTAGATTACGTTACGCCTTTAGATATTTCGTAATTTAAGTGCCAGTCACGTTCTGTACCTTCAGGTCGTGACACCTGCCAAGGACAAAGGTCGATGCAGGGGGCAGAATATTCAAAATCTCAAAGGAAACAGGGGGCAGGCTCAGCAAAATCCTGAGGCTAATCAAATCCCGTCCGTAAGAAATGGTCAACGTCGATATCGGCATAATACACAATGAGCTGGGGGCAATTCTCTGTATGGTCCTGTTTCAACCCCAGTGATGAATGTTGTTGTTCCAACCGGGAATGGCTTCCAACTGCTGTGAAGGGTCAGAAAAAATTCTCCCACCGCAATATTGAAGGAATCTCCGCAGCCTATAGAGATCCCACGAGAGCAGAAACCAAGTTCTCTCCCTAAAACAACTTTCCTCATCAATATATAAGGTGTGGAAGCAGGTGAAGGGAACTCATCCCGAGACGGATCCTGATACAGCGGTTCCTCCCAAAACTAAAGCGGCTTTTCACAAAAAAAAGAGGCCCAATAAAGCTCAAGTTCCCGAAGTAAACTCCAAAGGCCAAAACTCCAAACACCCCAAGCCTGGGGGCATGGTAGTTCACATAGTCTATGTGGTGAATTCTAAAGACGAAATTTGAGCTTCTACTGGTCACCGACCTCAAACTCGGTCCCCGACAAAGGTTCAACTGCAACGTGAAAAGCTATAGGAGATGCGCGCTCAGGCAGCAGTACTCGCTAATCCATCGCCTAAGGAAAATCCCGAGGACGCACCCGAAAAAAGAATATAGAAGGAGTTGGATATTGATTTCCTAAAGCGCGCTATGAAAAAGGGAGATGCAGAAGCGGCAGAAAATGTCCACTAAAATGAACCAAATGACCCTTCTGATTCAGAATATGGTTGGAATGATAGTTCAATCGGAACCACTGGAAGATGAACCGCCGGCAGTCGGTCTTAAAGACAAGAGTGACATTTTAAATTCTCTGCAAACCTCATCAATGGCTGAGGAGGGAATGATTCCAAAAGCAAAGCTGAACGAATATATCACTCAGTAAATCAAAGCTCACTACGCCAGTGAAGACGCAAATAGATCAATCAAGATTAGCCGACCGTATCCGACATGGCACAATCAAATACAGTACCCGCCAGAGTACACACATCCAATGTTCCACACGTACAAAGGAACTGAGAATTCTCGTCGGCACATTGCGCGATTTGAATCCATGTGCGGCAATACTGATATACTTCTCCTCTGACAGTTCGTCAGCTATCTGGCGGGTATTGCCTTCGAATGGTATGCGGAACTACCGAATGACTCCATGAATACCTTCAACGAAATGGAGATGCCCTCCTGTCATAGATTCGCTAGTGTGAATAAACGCACTACCGCAGCGGCGCTGGTCAATAAAAAAAGGGATAGACCGAATGAGACCCGGGTTCAATATGTTACCTAATGGTGAAATCTTTGGTCAAAATGCGGCAACGCATCAACGAAGCTGCAGCTGTGGGAATGTTCATAGCCCCCCCTCGACCCAAATTCAAGAGGTGTTCCCATTTACGGCCCTCTTCAAGCCGACAACCTTCCAAGAGCTCATGGATAAAATGACTCGATTGGATGAGCTGAGTCAAGACCCTTCATCATCTGATGAAGATGAATGAAAAGTGGAGGTATGGTAGTATTTGTCGCCAACGCTCAACAAAAAATGAGCGACTTTGAAGCAACTTGTCGTCAAAATAGCGACGATGTAGGTACTCGCTCCCCCTGAGGTATACACAGGGGACATATTTCTCACTGGAGGAAGAATCTCTACGTAGGATGGTCCTTTCTTTTCAAAGAACAGAAATGATATCAAGGGACTTAGAAGCGGGTCCTGCAATCAAGTGGAATATCCCACTTGAACAAAAAAAAAACGGTATGTCCATAAGCAAAATGGGCACGGATAAAAACTCGAAAGGGCTCCATGAGTAAAAACAGCAGGGCTACCGGCGAGTTTCTGAAAACCCGAAAGAGCACAATCTTGTTAAAAAAAAGAGAAAAAGGCTTATATACACTTGCAAGGTCCTTTCGACTTTATGAGGAGAAAATACCTGCGTGAGATCCTTACGACTCACAAAATAGCAACACACTTAGGAGTCATCACGACTTCTAAGGAGAAAATACACCTACGAGATCCACACGACTCGTAGGGAGAAACCCTTTATGAGACCCTTACGGCTCGTAAAGTCGAAAGTCTTAGCCGAAAAGATCCTAACCCTGTTTACTGAGCCTTCTTTGTCCAAATCGATATGGGTAAATGATGATTCGCTCCTGGCAATATCCCAGTTGTAGCAATACTGATGCCTAAACAGTTGTCAAACTCCAAGTTAATCTCTCCAGCAAATGTTGTCCCTGCAACCATTTAATGAAGAAGTGGACCCCGTTCGTTTGGGATCGTAAATGCCAAAGCGCACTCGACGAAATCAAGCAATACCTGCAGAATCCGCCGATACTGACCGCTCCGGTCAAGGGAAAGCCCCTCATCCTGTACATAACCGCCCTTGAAGGTTCCTTAGGCGCGTTATGGGCACAGGAGAATGACCAAGGGAAAGAGAGAGCCCTCTATTATTTGAGTCAAGTTCTCCTGGGGGCAGAAAACAACTACCCCCTATCGAAAAACACTGCCTGGCATTAATCTTCGCTATAACGAAGCTTCGGCATTACGCTTTAGCGCATGAGGTCCATCTCATATCAAAAGTGGATCCTCTCAAATATTTAATGTCGAGAGCCATACTAACGGGACGGCTCGCTAAATGGGCCCTACTCTTAATGGAATTGTCGATAACATACCGACCACTCAAGGCAGTGAAAGGCCAGGCAATCGCCGACTTCGTCGCTGAGCATCCGATACCTGCCGATTCACCCCTAAACTGCGAATTGCCAGACGAACACGCGTTTGACACGATCAACAGGGAGAAAGGAGGGAGTGATACCCGATGGGAACTCTATTTCGATGGAGCATCTTCCATAAAGAAGCGACAACACAGCACCCCTATAATCAAATCGGGGGTAGGCCTTATCTTCGTGACTCCGCAAGGAGGGATAATGCGCTTTGACTTTTCCTTAACAGAGCCCAAGACAAATAATGAAGCGGAATTTGAGGCCTTGATAGCAGGTCTTGAAATCGCTGTCGATGTGGGAATCGAAAACCTCCTCATATACGGAGACTCCCAGCTGGTCGTTAGTCAAGTAAATGGCAACTATCAAACATGCAAACCGAAGTTGGTAAAATACGGCGAGAGAGTGCAACAATTGCTGACTCAAATCCCTTCCTACGTCCTAGAAAGCATACCGCGTACGGAAAATAGTAAGGCGGATGCATTAGCCAAACTCGCCTAAGAACTGGCTGACGAAAACCTCGATGACGGGATCGTTGTACAAAGCCGTCGAGTTCTTGTACCAGCAGAAATGTTTACGATGTCATCTGAAGAAATGGAAGCGACCAAGCAAACGGCCCTGCAAATAAAGAACCAAGAAAAGGTTAAGGATTGGAGAGAAGTCTTCATAGACTACTTCAAATCCCATCGAACACCTGAAGACACATCCTCAAGACATCAGCTCATGAAACAAGCTCTGTCTTTCGCCTTCGTCAATGATACTCTATATAAGAGATCGTTCGACTCTCTGTGGCTAAGATGCCTGGGACTAGAAGAAGTAAGGAGAGTCGTCCAAGAAACTCACAATGGACTCTGCGGTTCTTATCAAGCAGGGCCAAAGATGAAGCTGAAGATCAAAAGGATGGGCTTCTATTGGTCCACGATGATTCAGGACTGCCTCGAATACGCAAAGCAGTGCCACTCATGCCAAATTCATGGATACTTCATCCATCAGCATCCAAACCCGCTACACCCAATAGTAGCTGGCCAGCCGTTCGAAATGTGGGGAATCGATATAATCAGGCCCATCGAGCAAGCATCGTCCAGGGGACATCGGTTCATATTAGCAACAACCGACTACTTCTCTAAGTGGGCAGAAGCAGTACCGCTAAGAGAAGTGAAGACGGAGAACATCCTCCATTTCTTCAAGACACATGTCATCTATCGATTCGACACTCCGCGACGGATTATCTCCGATAACGGGCCGGCCTACAGAAATCACAGAATCAGCCACTTCGTACAACAACATAATATAGACTAGAGATACTCTTCGGTCTATAATCCTCGAGCTAACGGTCTAGCTGAGGCTTTTAACAAGACCTTGATGAAGATCATAAAGAAGACAGTGTACAAAAATAAGAAGGACTGGCACGAGAGACTGCATGAAGCTCTCTGGGCGTATCGAACCACGTTCAAAACAACCACAAACACAACACCGTATGAATTGGTATTCGGCGCTGAAGAAGTACTCCCCTTGGATATTGAGCTACCCTTTCTACGAGTGGCGGTTTATTATGAGCTAACAGACGAAGAGAATGCCCATCTTCGGTTTGAGGAGCTCGACGCCCTCGATGAAACTCGTCTCATGGCGCAACAAAACTTGGCGGCTTACAAAGCAAAAATGACGCGCTCATACGAGAGATTGACTAGGCTGAGAACATTTCGCCAAGGCGAACTCATGCTAGTGGTCAAGAGACCTATGATCCCCAATCGTGCCAAACGGGGGAAATTCGAGCCGAATTATGAGGGCCCGTACATCATAGACAAAGTCTACCAAGGTAGGGCTTGCTTATGGATATGCATAGCGAAAGACCCTTCAGGCCAATAAACGGCCGGTTCCTGAAAAAAATACTATGCCTGACGAGTCACGGCATAGGTCAACGATAGATGACGACGCCTATGTCCGCTCGCTATCTTCCCAAGCCCAAACTCTATAAAGTAGTATCCAGCGAAGCCGTTGTCTCCAAAATGAAAACAATAGGCCAAAACGTCCCTAAACTAACAACAGACCACAATGTCCTGAAACTGGCTGTGGACCGAAACGCCCCTAACCTAACAACGGACCGCAATGTCCTGAAACTAGCTGTGGACCGAAACGTCCTAAACTAACAACGTGCCACAATGTCCTGAAACTAGTTATGAACCGAAACGTCCTGAAACTAGCTATGAACCGAAACGTCCCTAAACTAACAACGAACCGCAATGTCCTCAAACTGGCTGTGGACCGAAACGCCCCTAAACTAACAATGGACCGCAATGTCCTGAAACTAGCTGTGGACCGAAACGTCCCTAAACTAATAACGGACCGCGATATCCTAAAACTAGTTGTGGACCGAAACGTTCCTAAACTAACAATGGACCACAACGTCATTAAAATAACAAGGGACCGAGATGTCCTGAAACTAGCTACGGACCGAAACGTCTTTAAACTACGACAAACTGCAGCATCCTAGGGCTGACGCAAAAAAACAAAAAAAAACGGTACGTCCACAAGCATAATAGGCATGGATGAAAACCCTAAAGGGCTCCGTGGGTAAAAACAGCAGGGCTATCGGCGAGTTTGTGAAAACCCGAAAGGGCGCAGACTCGTAAAAAATTCATGCACACTTGCAAGGTCCTCTCGACCTTGTAAGGAAAAAAATACATGCGTGAGATCCTTACGACCCACAAGGGAGCAACACACTTAGGGATCCTCACGATTCTTGAAGAGAAATTACACTTACGAGATCCTCACGACTCATAAGGAGAACCCTCTTACGAGTCCCTCACGGGTCATAAGATTCAAAAGCCTTAAGCTACAGGGATCTAAACCTGTTCTTAAGCTATCACATTTCCCAGACTGTCTTACAAACGGTTCAATATTGACCCTTGTATACAATCCACGGGCACAAATAAACGCCTCCCCCACCAAGTTCCACCGACAGTGCGAGATGTCCTCACTTGGTGAACAACACTTGTAAGTCCTCTCGATTTACAAGGAGAAAACACTCTTGCAAGATCCTTACGACTTATAAGAGAACATACACTTAAGAATCCTTACGATTCCTAAGGAGAAATCGTACCTATGAGATCCTCATGACTCGTAGGCAGAAACACCTTTATGGGACCCTTACGGCTCATGAAGTCAAAAACCTTAGTCGACAGGATTCTAACCTTGTTTGCTAAGTCATCTTTGTTTAAATCGACAAAGGCAAATGATGATTCGCTCATGAAATTATCCCAGTTGTAGCAATGCTGATGCCTAAATCGGTATCAAATTCCAAGTACTTTCACGGCAAATGATGATTCGCTCCTGGAAATATTCCAGTCGTAGCTTTGCTGATGCTAAGATTGGTATCAGATCTTGAGTTCCATACTCGCAAAAAAAATGCATATGAAATAGCCGAAATGTTTGGGCAACTCGCAATAAAAATCAGCGAGTAAAATATATGCATATGAAATAGCCGAAATGTTTGGGCAACTCGCAATAAAAAGCAGCGAGTAAAGAAAAATAAAAAAGCCGAAATGATTAGGCACCGTGAAAAAATAGCCGAAATGATTGGGCAATCGCGACTTTCGCGATATAAAATGTTGAAATGATAGAGCATCGCAGAAAGAAATAAAAAAAATGAAAGAATGAAACTTTTGTCCTACATGCGAGTCCATACTGACCCCTGTATACAATCCATGGGCATAAACGAAAAGGGAACCACATTTCCCGACAGACTCTGTCAAAGAGAGAGTCGGATCTCAACGGTGACATCTGCATCCCAGGAGATCAGCAACGGCGTTCATCCTCGTTCCAAGACTCTACGGTTCTCAGACAACCTAGAGTCAGCCCCGACACCGCAGAAAGTGGAGCAAGTCAACCCGACACCGCAGAAAGCGGAGCTCGTCAGCAAATGACCCCGTTGCAGAAACACGGTAGCCAGTGACCTCCGTCTCAGAAACATGTCAGCAAATGACCTCCGTCTCGGAAATACATCATCCAATGACCTCCGTATCGGAAATAGGTCATCCAATGACCCCTGTCTCGGTAACACGTCAGCAAATGACCTCCGTCTCGGAAACACGTTAGCCAGTGACCTCCGTCTCGAAAATACGTCAGCCAGTGACCTCCGTCTCGGAAACACGTCAGCCAGTGATCTCCGTCTCAGAAACACGTCAGCAAATGACCTCCATCTCGGAAACACATCAGCAAATGACCTCCGTCTCGGAAACACGTCAGCTAATGACCTCCGTTTCGGAAACACGTCAGTCAATGACCTCCGTCTCGGAAACACGTCATCCAATGACCTCCGTCTCGGAAACACGTCAGCAAATGACCTCCGTCTCGAAAACAAGTCCGCCAACGACCTCTGTCTCGGAAACAAGTCAACAAATGACCTCCGTCTCGGAAACAAGTCAGCCAACGACCTCTCCGTCGGAGCAATGCTTCGACTCGGAGACAAGTCAACTCACCAATCACTTACGAGTCCTCTCGACTTGTAAAGGAGAAAATTCTATTGTGAGATCCTTACGACTCTCAAGAGAAAATGCACTTAGGAATCCTCACAACTCCTAAGGAGAAAATACACTTACGGGATCCTCTCAACTCTTAAGGAGAAAAGTCTTTATGAGACCCTCACGGCTCATAAAGTTGAAAAGTCTTAGGCAGCATACCTAAACCTGTTTCCTAAGCCATCGCTGCCCTACAAAGAGGTCAAGATGAATTGTTATCTACCGTCTACAGGCCACACTTGCCAAAGTTACATGCCACTGAAATGGAAATGCTACTCTAGTGTACATAAACTACAACAAAAAGGCATAACCCATAGACATCGGTCACATATTATGCAAGGTAACAAAGAGAACATTCGACTTGAATCCAATTAAGCTTTCGAAGCATACCCACTCATGTATACGCGGAAAGGATTAATGCGTGAAATAAATGCATAGAAAGGGAAAATTTGTCATTCATACTGCAGAAGATTCTTACATTGATGAAGACAGTAAAACAAAAACATCATTAAAATGTTTACATTGGTAAAACATTAAATACTGGACATGGATTGAGGAATTCAGAAGTAAGGCCGTCTAAAATGCTTCTGGCCTTTCTAACCATTCTCGTGTACATCTTCTCGCGAATACAAGTGTCAGAATTTTCACTGAAATCATCCGCCCTTTGATAGGCAGAGATTATCATTGTCTGTTGGAAAACTTGATGCAAGATATCAATAAGACTATCTCGCCGCCTCTTCGAGATCAAGCCCATCAGATACACTGAGTGTATCTTGTCTTCGGCATTATCAAGCGCCTTCAGCGGCATGGCTTCGTAAAATTCCGGAAGGGCTTTCCAAATAGCTCCCACGATGATCTTCAACAAAGCAGAACGACGGGGGAGTAGTCGACCGTTGTGTTCATCGAGGCGACGCATAACCTCAACGCATTGAGCGTCCGTAAACTCCTGGTTTTGACAGCGGTCTTGGACGCAAATGTCTTCATAGGAGATAATTTCGTTAAGATCATACAAATAAACGACCATAGTATCTGCGCGAAAAAGAACAAAGGTTAGATGCCAATGCTACAGTCCAAATTCTAATACTTGGTACTTTAAATTTGTACCACACTACAATGCAGTAGAAAGGGACCAAGGAAGACCCTCAAAATCAAGGTGACGGCTCATCATTGATGAGAAAATCACTCATTAAAAAAATAAATCCTTAAAATAAAAGATCCTCATTTAATGAGAGACTCCTCGGACCAAGGAATTAAACTCTCTCGAGAGCAACGCTCTGCAGACAGGAGTGATATCTGTCAACTCTAATTATGAGGGGAATAAAAATTCTCCAAGAATTCTAAAAGAGCTATGCTCTATGAAAATGATGGAGTAACCCATCAAAAACCCTAAAAAACAAAGCTTTTACTGAGTTAAAAAACTCCAAGATCTTCAAGATCTGTTAACAAACTCTAAGAGTTCTTCATAGAAGATGAACAGTGTCCCAATTCATGGGTTAAAATCACCCTAAAAATTATATCTTGAAGATCTATGATCTAAAAATGAGCACGACTCTGTTAATGGGTAAAACCCTAAAACATTTTTTTAAGATCTACGATCTGAGAAGAGCGAAGCTTTGTTAATGAGTTCAATCCTTACCAAATTTGGGCAGAGTTTTGACTCCAAGAGTTTCTTAAGGCAGAGAGCTAAGCTCTGAAAGGAGGAGAATTATATTCTCAGGAGAAACAAAATGAACAAAGCAAGAAGATGAACAGCGGTCATCTCAAAGGGCCAAAGGCCTTATTTAAAAGCGCTGGAAGTCGATCCAACTTCCAAGTTGATCTAACGGTGGAAAGGCTGCCACCGCTGCACCCACGTGTAAGCCACATGAGCGCAACGGTGGGGGGCATTTGTTTCCCCCAATCAGAGAGCAAAGCTCTATTCAAACTTTGAAATTTGAACTGAGGCAGCGCCTCATGAGAGCGCTCACGCCAAGAGCGCCAGTGCTAAGAGTCAAAGACTCTGAGGCAGCGCTTCACGTGCAAAGCACGAGAGTGCTAGCGCCAAGAGCGCCAGCTATAAGAGTCAAAGACTCTGAGGCGGCACCTCACGTGTAAAGCACAAGAGCGCTTGCGCCAAGAGCGCCAGCGCTAAGAGTCAAAAGACTCTGAGGTAGCGCCTCACATGCAAAGCATGAGAGCGTCAGTGCCAGAACTAAATATTCTACACCCTTGGATCAAAGATCCAACGAAGATGATAAATCATCAGAGCACATAATCAAATTCTGACTGGGGAAATACCCCTCAAATCTTTCTAAACAAGAAAGATTGTGCTCTGTAAATCATAGCACCGTTGGATCAAAGATCCAATGGTGATTAAACATCACCAAGATACAGAATAAGTTCTGTATGGGGAAATATTTTCCCAATCTTGCTAAAAACAAGAAATATGTCTTCTGTAAAACAGAAGCTTTTGGATCAAAGATCCAATGGTGGGAAACATCCCCAAATCAATCAGAGATCTCTCAATAAGAGATTTCCTTAACTGATTTAACAAATCAGCCTCCCCTATATAAAGGACCCAAAACTTCAAGTCTTGTACAGAAGAACCTCCCCATAAACTTCAAGTTCTCAAAAAAAAAAGAGAAGAGCAAGCTCTAAGAAGAAAAATTTTCTTCAAGGTAAAATAACAATAAGTGAGATCATAGCATCTCCTCTATATTTGAGAGTTTAACTCTCACATCAGAAGAACTTAGTTCTTTTTCCAGATCACAGATTTATAAGACAAAGTTTTTCATAAAAAGAAGAGAGATCATAGCATCTCCTCCACATCTAAGAGTTTAACTCTCACATCAGAAGAACTTAGTTTTTTTTCCACATCTCAGATCTATAAGACGAAGTCTTTCACAAAGGAGAACCAAATTCTCAGAGAATTGAATTGGACAGAACGAAAAACTCAGTGCTTACCACTCAAATCTGGCGCTCAGCGTCGAGCGCTCCACGTGCTCCTCACATGGGCGCTATTTAATAAAGAGTGCTTAGTACTCAAATCTAGCGCTCAGCGCCGAGTGCTCCACGTGCTCCTCACGTGGGCGCTATTTAATAAGAGCGCTCAATGCTCAAATGCTTGCGCTCAGCGCCAAGCGCCCCACGTGCCCCTCACGTAGGCACTGCTTAACACAGAGCGCTTTGTGCTCCTCAAGAAAAGCCTAGCGTCATGAAGAGTGATCAACACTCATAAAAAAACAAAAAGAAAGTGGGTGTCAGTATTCATATAAATGTTTAGCATTATGTGCACAGAGAAAGGACCTGTCCTAGCAAGTGTCTAACACTTTATAAAAAAATGGAAATGACAAAGACTAAGTGGGCTGAGCCCAAAGTTGGCAAAACCCCAAAATCGACCGAGCCTATAGGTCTTCTTCTGAATTGGACTTAGTTCCAAACAAGGTTATCAAATCTTTAATGAACATTCATTGGTTCAAAGGTACATCTCTCCACAACTCTGATACATGTCGTTGTAATTCTTCAACGTCTTCAGAGAGGTAGAGGATCCCAATAACCAATAATTCTTAGTATACCCCCAAACCAACAACCCAGTGGACCGCAACGTCCTTAAAACTAAATTGCGGACCGCAACGTCCCTAAAAACTAAATTCCATGGACTATGATGTCCTTAAACTTTGGACCGCAATGTCCTTAAAACTAAACTTCATGGATCGCAATATCCTTAAAACTAAATTGTTGACCGCAACGTCCCTTAAAACTGAATTGTGGACCGCAATATCCTTAAAACTAAATTGCGGACCGCAACGTCCCTAAAAACTAAATTGCGGACCGCAATATCTCTATAAACTAAAGAAAATCCTATTGAGTAGATCTTAGTCTAAAATTAGACTAACGTATCCTCAATAAGCGTTTGAGTTGATATTAATCTAAAACAAGATTAACGATCCTTAAACCAACCCAAACCCAAATCTAAGAAAATACGGATTTGGACTAATCCACGCCTTACGGGCGACAACACAAATCAGTTTCCGTATACAATCCACGTGCAACCTAAAACAAAACATACACGACATGAAGGGAACATCTGGAGAAGGAGAAAGCGGTTATCGCTACGCGGTAACGTAATTAACTGCAGGGGCTTACACCTGCAGGGAAGAGCGTCCTCACAATTAAAAACCCTTCATAAATTAGGGGGAATCTGACGAAGTCTGCTATAACGGCCGTATCCGTCCAGACCTCCGATACATGGTGCCATAAATCAACTTGGCATCTTCGGAAAGGTGGACAGATAAAACCAAATACTATATGCCCCTCAAAATTCAGGTCGGACGTCCCAACGTCCCGGTCGCGTCTTTCAGCAGCGAACAGCTTCGTCTGGGAATTGACCTCTGCGTCAGAATCACGCTTCATCTCAGAGTGTACCCCATGTTGAAATTATGCTTCGCTTCGGAGTATCGGTCTTCCCTGTCGGAATTATGCTTCGCCTGGGAATCAACCTCTGCATCGAAATTATGCTTCGGTCAGAATGTCTGCCGCTAGTCGGAATTATGCTCCGACCCCTTAGAATCATACCACGCTCTTCAGAATTATGCTCCAATCCCTGGAATCATGCTCCGCTCTTCGGAATGATGCTCCGATCCTCGTAATTATGCTCCGATCACCGGAATTATGCTCCCAGAATGATGCTCCACTCTTCGGAATTATGCTTCAATTCTCGGAATTATGCTCTGTTCCCCAGAATTATGCTTCTGGAATGATGCCCCGCCCCTGGAATGATGTTCTTCCTCAAATTCGAACTCCAAGATCCATCAATTTCATGCATACAACTCATACATACGGTGTGCATTTATTGATGAGGGGCACTTTTTTGGGGTCAAAAATTGCACCCTAGTTGACCAAGTCAAAGTCAAAATCAACCCCAAACCAAGTGGACCCAAACCCTGATCAAGTGGGCCGATACCCAAGTCGAGTCCGAACATGAAGCGGCCGGCCTCCCCCCATACCAAAATGAAATCATGTAATAAATAATTTTGGTGTAATTATTTATGCATGGATGTAAGAAAAATGGGCATAAAACCAAATTTTTGTAAAGCTCATGGCTCATGTGCAAAAGAAATGAGCACATGTGGCACATGATGGGCAAAATTGCCATTTTGTAAAGCCCAAAGGTCTATATGTAAATTTGTAAGCCTATAAAAGGCAACATGATAATGAAATAAAAAAGAGAACTTTTCATTCTTTCAAACTCTAGGGTTTTTGTTCCTCCTTCTCCTTCCTCAAGGTTCTAAACCTACTTCTCTTTTTCTGAATTAAATCAAGAGTTTTACTTTTCCTTTTCCAACAATAAATAGTTTTTCACCACAAAACTCACAAAGGGGAACTCAGATCTCCCATCAGATCTCTAAAAGGGAATATTTTTAAGTCTCACCCCTTTTTCTCCAAGATCCAGCCAACAGAGAAAAGGAAGAAGGAGATCCATCTCCAAAAATCCTATTTTGGGAAGAACTAAGCCTCAAAAGAAGAGCCAAGGCTAAAGGAGAGAAGAAGGGGGTCCCCTTCAATCTTTTACAAAGATTTCTGGAAGTTTAACTACATTCAAGATCTGCTGGAGTTTAGCACCATAATTTAATATCTTTTCAGGAGTTTAACTCCAGAAATCAAATCGGGAGCACAACTCCCAGTGCAGAGACCAAGTCCCTTTTCCTGCTGACGTCCAGCGTCCGCGTGCCAGGCACGTGAGGTGCCAGCGCCTACCTGCCAGGCATGTAAGGTGCCAGCGTCCGGCGCCCGTGTGCCAGGCATGTGAGGCGCTGGCACCCATGCGTCCTTTGGATGCCATCCTTCCCTTTTTTTATATACACACTCAACAAAACTGTCCCCATTAGAAAAAATTTCTAACGGGGCGCTGTTCCGCACCCCGCAAGGGGGCTACTAGCCCTCTTGATCCCCAGCCCGCTATCTGGGTAGCGGGACCCCAGTCAACTTTGCGTGGCCCCCGATATATACAAAACCCCTCAAGACACACATACGCACGCTGCACATTGAGTTCGCATGACCAGTTTGATCTGTCAATCGGAGATTCCCTCGCTTCAAAGGCGGGGGATAATTAACGGCAGCTTAGTCTGCGGCTACCGGAGATTCGGATCCCTACAATCAATAAACCCATCGCCTACCCTAAGCAGGGGGAATCTGTAGTATACCTGACAAGCGCGCGTGTATTTCCATCTCAATGGGGTGAAAAAAAAACACCCTACAATCATGATCTCTTAAATCCACATGTTTAAAGCAAGTAAAATTAGAAAAATATCACCAAAAACATCCAAATCTTACATATATTAGAAAGGTAATGTATACCTTATTGATCGCTTGAGATTCGTGATATAGCGTTAGGTTTTTTGCATCCTCTTGTAGATCGAGAGCTTGCAAATCTAGGGTTGGGTTTTTGCGACCTATTGAAAAACCACGTTTTTGCCTCCACCTATTTTCCCCTGGATTTGGATCTCTATGTATAACACCTTAGTTCATTTATACCAGATCTTTTGGATATTTCTTTATTTATGGTTATTTCTTGATTTATTGTGTTTTGGATGCGAATAGTATAAATGGTATCTGTATTTGCATCCGACCCGACCCATATGCTGGAAACCAGTCTTGATTCCTGTTTATGATTTATCCCGGCTAGTTATGAGAATCCATGCACTTTCAAGTTGTATGCCCTGTATACCTGTATTATATATGGCATCTGCATTTTTTAATAAAACAGTTATAAGCAAATAAAATATTTTAAAAATATCTAGCATGGCCTGCATCATACCCCTAACCCTGTCGTGGCATCCGTACATCTTGTTCTCCTTCCGTTTAGGGAAACGAACTCGTTTGGATCGCTACGTGTATCCGTTTTTGGGGGTATGCATTTTCGTTACACGGATATCGTATTTTGGTTTTGGTTAATACGTATATTATCCGTATTCGCAAACTGTAATTTTAGATTCGACACGGACATGTTTTGGACTATTTTTTGTATTAGCCAAAATCTCAAATAAAATCAATATTATATCCTTATATATACATACCGATTACATATATAACCAAATATATATATATATATATATATATATATATATATATATTTTAAATATTTTTTAAAATATTCCCTATCTAATCCTAACTAATCCAACTGCCTACTCTGTCTCTCTCTCTCTCTATATATATATATATATATATATATATAACTTTTAATGAAATCCTAACACAATCATAACAGATTTCTCTCTTTCTCTCTCTCTCTTCTATATATATTCATTAAACCACCCCACGAGATCCCGTCACCCTTTCCCCACCATTCTCACCGCCTCCTTTCTTCTTCGTCGCTAAACCCTTCGTCTTGCGAGAACGCCCGCGCCCATCGCTTACGCTCCCCACCATCGTCGTCTCCACCCTCGACTCCGCTCACCTCACCTCCCCACGACTCTTTTTCCCCACTCGAAACCCCGACGACGAACCCCACGACCCAAGAACCCATGCCCCGGCCTTTAGCCCTCACGTCGTCGGAGCCCATCTCCGACGTCTCCCTGCCTCGCCGCCAACTTCTCTCCTTTTCCCCAACATTAGAGTCCCCTCTTTCCCGAGCCTGCAACCCACATCCCCGAAGAACCCGAACACCCACGCACCCATCGCCTTGCCTCCATTCCCGTCGTCTCCTCATCCTCGCGGCCACCCTCTCCTCCCTCGTCCTCTTCTCCTCGCCTTCCCGAGCCTGCAAAACCTGAGCACCCTGACAACGAAACCCTGCAAGAACCGAGCCTCAAGAACCCACAGCCTTCACCTCACCCTTGCCTGCACGCCCACGTCGCCGGAGCTCCGACCTCCGTCGTCACCATTCCCATAACCACGACCTCATCTCCTCCTCCATGCACCCCAGAGCCTAACCCAAATCCAGTCCTCTTCGTCTCTTCTTCTCCTCCTCCTCCTTCTTCTTTCTTCTTCTCTTTCTTTTTCTTGATCTTGTATTTTCCGGTGATCGCCGGAGCCGTGCCATCGCCGACGATCTGGACGATCCAATGGACAATCCCAGGCATCGTGGTTACGTTCTTGCCTAGCCTGGTTCAGTTCTGTACGCGCGTGTGTGCATCGCGACATTTACCGACACCGTACGCGGCATACGCATCCCGTCGTGAGATCCGATCAGGCAAGTTTATCTTACTACATGCTATGATACATATTTTGCAACCATATTAATAATAATATCACATGTTTACTGCATTGTACATCCATATTACCGTTTTACTGTTTTCGGATAACCGTTCGTATCCGTATCATTTATTACATATCTAGTTGCATGTAAGTTTATCTTGCTACATGCTATGATATATATTTTGTATCCATATGAATAAAAATATCACATGTTTACTGCATTGTACATCCATGTTACCGTTTTACTGTTTTCGAATAACCGTTCGTATCCGTATCATTTATTACATATCTAGTTGCATGCAATTTTATCTTGCTACATGCTATGTTATTATATTTGCACCCATATTAATAATAATACTACATATTGTTTAGTTATGCATCCCATGTTACCGTTTTACTATTTTACGATACCCGTTCATATCCGTACTGTATATTACTTATTTAGTTGCATGCCGAAACCTGATTGCTTCATGTTACTGCTAGACTCATATACCATACTTGCTAGTATGCATTATACGACTCATGGACTAATATTATATGTTATCACTGATTACTATTCGTGCATCCATGCTTTTACCGTGATTCGATACTTGCTACATTTTACTGTTGGGCATCCATTTGATACATGTGCACTACCTGACATGACTTGATATACCACTGCTTGACTTAATACCTGATCTTGTTTCTAATGCCGACAATCCTGACTTGTCGTCCTGACGGACGTATTCTGTTGTCTACATAGACAAACCGGTACCTGCTTGATCCTGTGTCGGCATTAGCTCCAAATTATCAATACCCGACTTGAACACATAACCTTGGGGGTAACGGGACAAAATCATTCGTGATTCTTCTTGATCCGTAGTCCCGGGGGGTAACGGGACAGAACCATTCTTGGTTCACATATCCTGATCCGTGGTCCCGGGGGGTAACGGAACATATTCTTTGAGTTATATTAGGAATATATCAATTGGTTTCGAATAACATAGAATAGACAACCCAGTAGCACAGTTTAGATTACTCACCGCACTTCACTTACCCATATGCATCTCACTGTTTCATATCTATGTTTTCTTGTTATAGTCATATTATCATTTATATCCATGCCTGCCTACATCGTTACATCTTGGTTACATTTTATTGTTTGATATTATGACGCACTGACGTCTGGGTTTTTCATGGCCCAGATCCTTTATCTCTTTCACAGGCTGACCAGGACTACTTCAGCGAATAGGCCGACCAGTAAGGAGCAGGTTGGAGTTTAGTTTAGTTTAAGTTTTCTTTCAGCACTTTCATTTGTAAGTCCATGCTACCTCTCCCGGTACTTACGGGCTTGCGGAATTTGATGAAAAACAATTTTTCTAGAGGCGGTAACATGGACTCAAAACGGATCTTTGTTAAACTATCTACCTAACAACCTAACTAGGAGTTGTTAACTACTCGGTTAGGGGGTTATACCTTTCTTGAACTCCTTCGTCTTCAACTCTTGATGGTGCACGGATCGGCTTCATCCCATCGTCTCCTTGCGCCGAAGATCGATCCACCCGAAAGCTTCTACCTTTGGCTTCTTCTTCGAACTTTGAAGAAACTAGTTCACTCGGTTTGCTAAACCTTGTGAACTAGAGTGAGTAAAGAATTGTTTTGGTGTCTTTTAATCTCTAGGGCAATGAGTCTCAACACATGAGAATGGTTTGCCTTGAGATAGAGAGAGCAAGAGGAAGAGGGTGAGAACAAGGGAATGAGAGAGAGCTCAAAGGAGAGAGAAAAACAATGAAAGAATGAGCCTCCCTTTTCTCTTTCACCCTCTCATAATCCAAAAGCATCATGAGCCATAATGTTAATCAAGTATTATGTGATGGTTCATATCATATCAAAGGCAATATCATTTTCATGCACTCATTTTGCAAACCACAACAAGCAAGCAAAAGTCTTTGCATGAAAATGACAACCATTGTAATGATGATGGTCAACTAGTCCAACCTAGTCAACCGGTCAACAAAGTCAACAAGTCAACAAAGTCAACCCCTCAACAACCATATCACTATAATACTTAATTAATATTACTGCTAATCATATTTCTTATTCTCATTAGGGTTTAGCAAAAGTCAATGGTCAACAGTGAACAGTCAACATCCAACAACCCTAATGAGAATCCTCTGCCTCTGTCTCTCTGTCAACTGTGCATACACACCCGCATCCGCGTTCCGAGGAACACGAATACAAAACGAGATAAAACCAATCCCAAAACGTACACTAGGATCTGGCTTAAACCAAAGCCCGCTAGTGTTAACTGTCCGGACACCAAACGTGCACAAGTGCACGGATGTGACCGAACTCTGTCGCAAAACCATACAACCTCTACTCTTTTGCCTAAAGGCGAATAGCTCTCTGTGTGGGACTCTAAAGATTCGACACTACGCTGGCAGTGGGTTTAACCACAGACCGCAAGCGGCACTAGCTGTGCGTAACGGCCCCCAGGTAGATGCCGACAAGAAGATTGACGTGGTGAAACCCATCTGAACTCCTACTGAGCCTGAATGTAACAGTCTCCGTACAGTCCGGTCTGTTCGTCTGATACATCGCATGGCGGGCCTAGGGGCGGTAAACGTCAGTCCCCTAATAGCGGTACAAGTCGTGTCGAAGTGAAGCCCAGAACACCCTGAGATAACACTGGAAACCTACCAGTATATCTCACTTGCCCTGGCCAGGGACTACTCGTGTAATGGCTCTCTTAGACACAGCGCGATGTCAACCCCCAATACCGGGAGAGACGAATCCTGTCTAACCGTCATTGCCTCCAAGCGCTTCGGGACTGCACCCAAAAACTACCTGTTTGCACGACTCCTTTGAGCCGTGGTAGGGTAGTAATCAAAGTACAGTGGGAACACACTCGAGAAGAAGTGACAGTGTCAAGTCAGCGGACTAAGCTGTACTCATGTCACCTGGGAACTGATAACCGACGATAGGTATAATACCAACCAACAGTTCCCGACGAGTCCTGTCCAGTGTACTCGTAACCTAACGAGCACCCGCATACTATCTCAAGTGCGACGTACTGACGGCTGTGGGACAGACCGTCTACCGAGCTGGGATAAGAAGCGCATACGCTAGTCTACTCCGGAGTATCGATGCTCTGTCTCGATAGTCCTGCGACTAGGGACCTGCATAAGGATGTGCTTATAGATTACCCAGCCCCCACGAGTGTGACTGCCATCACAACGCTGGTAATCAAGCAAAGATCCTAAGGGCTCTACTAATATGTATAAGTGATATGCTAAAAGAAACACATGCACATATTAAAGTAGAAACAAACCAAGTAGCATACTACCATTTTGAGCAAGATTGTCAATACAAGGTGAATATCCCAAGCTTCCATTAAGTAATATACATACTAGTATGATACAGTAATGGCCTCTAGGGTATATACACTAACATCATTTCCTGATGTGAGCTCGTATTTGGGACGTACCTTTCCAGATGTTATTGTTATTTGGATTTTATTACTTCCGCATATTATTTCTTGACTCGTTTATTCTGGCATATAGATATGTACTAGATAGTTTATTTTATTTTACTAGTCTTGATATCTTATAGACAACCGTAATGTGACCGTGGAGGGATATTTCCTAACCACGGGTAGCATGGTTGGCTCTGTCACGTGCCAATCTTTGCGCACTCTGGGAAGCGCGGCGTGACAGGGTTTGTTTGGTATCAGAGCCATAGGATTTAGGTTAATCGGGTTTGATTCTTTTGTAGTTAGGTATTGGACCCAATACACGAATCAGAAGACCCATAATTAGGAGCATGTCCTGCCACATTGTTGTCGTGATTCTTGAATTTTATCTTTCTCTTGACCCTTTGTCTTAACGATATGCAAACAATTTTGCATCTCGGCTTGAAATCTTTTTGGTTCTCTATTGTTTCTCCCTTCCTATTCCTTCGATTCTGATACTAGGATTTGGGTGACTTAACCGGAGTTATGTGATTGTAACTATGAACTGCAGCATGGTTACAATGCGGTACTCTATTTAAGTAAGTTGGAGTCCTAGTCTTGATTCATTTCCTTGTTTTATGGTCGTTATATTAGCTTGCTTCTCTTGGTTTCACTGCTTACCCGTTTATGTTTTATCGCAAGCTTGAATCCTGTTTACCGTGCTAATCTTCTTCAGTGTCTTGGCTTCAGATGAAGTCATTTCGGGTATCCTACTTGTTTATGATTTGTCCGCATTAGTATTATTCGATTCTGGTGCATCCCATTATTTTTTGTCGTCCAAGTTTATTGCTGCACACATGATTACTTGCACGGCCCTGTCTTGTTGTTGGGACATACATACTGGGAATAGGAAGATCATATTTAGTAGCGAGTGCAAGGATTGTTCGGTTGTTATCTGCGGACGTGAGTTATTTCCGGATTTCTTGGTGATTGATACTGGCTGCTATGATGTTGTCTTGGGAATGGATTTTCTCGGCACTTTCCACGCACACATTGATTGTAGGGCAAAAAAAGTGATTTACAAGATTTCCGGACATCCGGAGTTTGTATTTGTTGGAGATAGCAATTCTGTCGGGCCAGTCGAGTTCAGGGCTAGGCAAACAAGCGCCGTTCTTGCGTCGATAGAAGTTGATAAGGAGGAAGCGCCAGCAGTAGTTCGAGAGTTTATGGACGTGTCCGAGGACATCTCGGGTTTACCGTCAAAATGAGATGTGGAGTTCGCGTTCGATCTTGTTCCTAGTGCAGCGCTAATCTCGAAGGCGTTTTATCCGATGGCACCAGTGGAGTTGAAAGAAGTCAAGAAGCAGGTTACCGAATTGCTAGAGAAGGGTTGGATTCGCAGCAGCAATTCACCCTGAGGAGCTTCAGTTCTTCTAGTCAAGAACAAAGATGGCACAAGGAGGATGTGCATCGATTGTCGAGAATTAAACCGGGTGACTATTAAGAACAAGTACCCGATCCCTCACATTGGCGAATTATTCTAGCAACTCAGTGGCGCGAGGGTACTTTCGAAGCTGGATTTGCGATCTGGATATCATCAAGTTCGAGTTAAATCAGAAGATATTTGCAAGACTGCGTTCCGAACTCGATATGGACATTATGAGTATTTAGTGATGCCATTCGGAGTCACGAATGCACCGGTGATATTTATGGATTTGATGAACCGAATCTTTTCACCGTTCTTGGACCAGTTTATAGTGGTGTTCATCGATGCTATTCTGGTCTACTCGAGGAGCCTAGAAGAGCATGCAGAACACTTGAAGATCACACTGCAAACGTTGAGGCAAGAAAGATTGTATGAAAAGATGAGCAAGTGTGAGTTTTAGCTCGAAGAAGTAAAGTTTTTAGGGCACGTCGTATCCGGAGATAGGATTGCGTTGATCCTGAGAAGATTGCAGCAGTTCAAGATTGGCCGATTCCGAAGAGCGTAGCGGAGATTAGAAGTTTTCTTGGACTTGCCGGATGTTACAGAAGGTTCGTGGGGAATTTTGCTCGTTTAGCTGAGCCTTTGACCAAGCTTACGCGGAAGGAAGTACCGTTCGTGTGGACGGAATGATGTGCGACAGCTTTTGAGGCGTTGAAATAAAGATTTACAACCGCTCCTATTTTGACCGTACCAGACGGTTCCGGAGGATTGGTGATTCACAGCGACGCGTCTGGGAAAGGTTTGGGATGTGTTTTGATGCAGTATGGGAAGGTTATAGCCTACGCATCGAGACAGTTGAAGACCCATGAGAAGAATTACCCAACTCATGATTTGGAGCTTGCAGCTGTGATTTTCGCCTTGAAGATTTGGAGACACTATTTATTGGGCGAAAGGGTTGAAGTATTCACCGATCACAAAAGCCTAAAGTACGTGTTCACGCAGAAAGAGGTCAATATGTGTCAAGCCCCGCTTCCCAGAGTACGCTAAGATGGGCACGTGACATAACCAACCATGCTACCTGTGGATAGGAAAAATCCTTCCACGGTCACATTACGGTTGTAGAGATATCAAGAACAGGAAAGTAAACTAAACTATCTAGTACATGTCCATGAGCCAGAATGAATGAGTCAAGAAATAATGATAATATGCGAAAGCAAAAGATACAATAAATGAACCATCTGGAAAGTAAAACTGCATACCGATAGGATCTTCACCGCTCGGTATAACAGCGGCAGTACTCCTGATCAGTCTGCAACAAAGGTAGAAGGATCTGGGCCATGTAAAACCCAGACGTCAGCGCGTCATAATATCAAGCAATAATAAAACAGGGGTAGCAATACCTACAAGTATGGGTATAAATGATAAACAACCATAACAGTGATGTAAGTACGGACAGTGGGGTAATGTGTAGTGAGTTATCTAAACTGGTCTAGTGGGTTAACTACTCTCAAGTATTTGAAATCAATTTGATGAATCATCGATGTAACTCAATAGTATCCCGTGCGTTCCCGGGACCACGGTCAAGATTCTCGGGCTGAATCCGAGACGTGCCGCTAGGCAGTAAAAGGTAGCATGTACAGATGAGTGATGTCAGCATCATCACTCCGGGACTGGCCTAGCCCGTAAGACTGATCAGAACGGGTATCGAACTGTCGAGTTACAAGTCAGGTTTCATCATTGATTTCCTCATACCCCCAAGTTATATGTGTTCGAGTCAGGTATTCAGTAATCAAGAATTAATGCCAACACAGGATCAGGTAAGAGCAGGTTTGTCTGGATAGACAACAGAAACGGTCCGTGAGGACTACATGTCAGGTTCGTTGGCATTAGACATAAGATCAGGTAACAGGTCAAGCCATGGTACATCAGGTCAAGTCAAGTAGTGTACGGTACCATGTTGGGTCAAGTAATAGGTGGAACAAGTCATGTCGGGGTGTACAAGATATCATGTGGGTTCTCATAACCAACAATCATAAGCATGGGTATACAGTATTGAAATCTAACATGTAACCGGGTGTGTTTTCATAATTAACTCAAAATGATATGAACGGACATCGGATGGTAAAATATGATATGGAGCACCAAATTCAAACTTCATGCTTAATATATATATATATATATGCAAATAAATATGGAATACTGTAAATAGCATGTAGCAAGTTTCACTTGCCTCAGAACAAAGGTCGATATGCAGGCGGCCTGGTGCGACATGACACGATACGGTGTGTGAAACGGCGCGACACGGTACTGGGTCTAGTCGCGATCTAGACGCGATCTGGTGCATGGTCTGGGCACGATCTGGTGCATGGTCTAGGCGCGATCTGGTTTAAAGGGTTCTCCGGTGTACGGGGACAAAGACGGGGCGAGTGGAAACGTCGACGACGGGTTTCCGGCAAGGTTTTCGGCGAGGCCAGTGGGCTGCTAGGGTTCCACGAGAGGGAAAAGCTCGGGTTGAGGGTGTCTTGGTGGCCGTAAGGTGAGGGTGGTGTCGAGAGGTCGGAGCTCCGGCGAGATCTGGATTGTAGACAAGAGATGAAGGTGGAGACAATGGCGATGTGGGTGCACGGTTGCGGCGAGATGGTTTTCGTGGTTGCTGCAACAGGGTGCAAGCGAGGTGATCTCGGGTGAAGGCTAGGGTAAGGTTGCAGGTGATCTGGGTTGGTGCTAGAGATCAGCAGCAGAGGGCGATGTTGGAAATGGTGGTGAAGATGAGGTGCTTGTGGTGATGGTTGGAGTCGGGTTGCGGCGTTAATGGTGTCAGGTGCAGGTAAGATGGCTGTGGACGAGGTGGAGGCGACGGCGATGAACGAGGCGAAGTCTCCGGTGGTCGTATAGGGCGCGAACTAGATGGGTTCTTGGGGCTCGTGATGGATTCGTCGTCGGTTTCGGTGCAGGAAAGAGGAAAAGGAAGGTGATGTGGTGGAGGTGGTTGAGGTTGGGAGGTCGAGGAGAAGATGAGATCGAGGGATCAACGATGGAGGCGAAGGCATAGGCTTTGGGTTCCGTCGTGGTTTCTCGGGGTTGTGCATGCAGGGGCCTCGCTGAGGTGAAGGAGGATGAGAAAAACTGATGAAGGTGTAGTTGAGGAAATGGTGACGAGATTGGGTTGGTGGCGACGACGGCGAGGGGTGGCAAGGGCTCAGGTGTGGTTTTCGCGAGGCCGGAGAGAACGGAGGAGAAAGGAGAGAGAGAGAATCACAAGGATATGGTTTCAAAATAATATATATATATAATTATATATGCATAAAGAAAGAGAGAGAATCGTGAGAGAGAGAAAGAGAGGGAGAGAGACGGAGAGAGAGAGAAGAGAGGGAGATCAGTTTGATGAATCATCGATGTAACTCAATAGTATCCCGTGCGTTCCCGGGACCACGGTCAAGATTCTCGGGCTGAATCCGAGACGTGCCGCTAGGCAGTAAAAGGTAGCATGTACAGATGAGTGATGTCAGCATCATCACTCCGGGACTGGCCTAGCCCGTAAGACTGATCAGAACGGGTATCGAACTGTCGAGTTACAAGTCAGGTTTCATCATTGATTTCCTCATACCCCCAAGTTATATGTGTTCGAGTCAGGTATTCAGTAATCAAGAATTAATGCCAACACAGGATCAGGTAAGAGCAGGTTTGTCTGGATAGACAACAGAAACGGTCCGTGAGGACTACATGTCAGGTTCGTTGGCATTAGACATAAGATCAGGTAACAGGTCAAGCCATGGTACATCAGGTCAAGTCAAGTAGTGTACGGTACCATGTTGGGTCAAGTAATAGGTGGAACAAGTCATGTCGGGGTGTACAAGATATCATGTGGGTTCTCATAACCAACAATCATAAGCATGGGTATACAGTATTGAAATCTAACATGTAACCGGGTGTGTTTTCATAATTAACTCAAAATGATATGAACGGACATCGGATGGTAAAATATGATATGGAGCACCAAATTCAAACTTCATGCTTAATATATATATATATATGCAAATAAATATGGAATACTGTAAATAGCATGTAGCAAGTTTCACTTGCCTCAGAACAAAGGTCGATATGCAGGCGGCCTGGTGCGACATGACACGATACGGTGTGTGAAACGGCGCGACACGGTACTGGGTCTAGTCGCGATCTAGACGCGATCTGGTGCATGGTCTGGGCACGATCTGGTGCATGGTCTAGGCGCGATCTGGTTTAAAGGGTTCTCCGGTGTACGGGGACAAAGACGGGGCGAGTGGAAACGTCGACGACGGGTTTCCGGCAAGGTTTTCGGCGAGGCCAGTGGGCTGCTAGGGTTCCACGAGAGGGAAAAGCTCGGGTTGAGGGTGTCTTGGTGGCCGTAAGGTGAGGGTGGTGTCGAGAGGTCGGAGCTCCGGCGAGATCTGGATTGTAGACAAGAGATGAAGGTGGAGACAATGGCGATGTGGGTGCACGGTTGCGGCGAGATGGTTTTCGTGGTTGCTGCAACAGGGTGCAAGCGAGGTGATCTCGGGTGAAGGCTAGGGTAAGGTTGCAGGTGATCTGGGTTGGTGCTAGAGATCAGCAGCAGAGGGCGATGTTGGAAATGGTGGTGAAGATGAGGTGCTTGTGGTGATGGTTGGAGTCGGGTTGCGGCGTTAATGGTGTCAGGTGCAGGTAAGATGGCTGTGGACGAGGTGGAGGCGACGGCGATGAACGAGGCGAAGTCTCCGGTGGTCGTATAGGGCGCGAACTAGATGGGTTCTTGGGGCTCGTGATGGATTCGTCGTCGGTTTCGGTGCAGGAAAGAGGAAAAGGAAGGTGATGTGGTGGAGGTGGTTGAGGTTGGGAGGTCGAGGAGAAGATGAGATCGAGGGATCAACGATGGAGGCGAAGGCATAGGCTTTGGGTTCCGTCGTGGTTTCTCGGGGTTGTGCATGCAGGGGCCTCGCTGAGGTGAAGGAGGATGAGAAAAACTGATGAAGGTGTAGTTGAGGAAATGGTGACGAGATTGGGTTGGTGGCGACGACGGCGAGGGGTGGCAAGGGCTCAGGTGTGGTTTTCGCGAGGCCGGAGAGAACGGAGGAGAAAGGAGAGAGAGAGAATCACAAGGATATGGTTTCAAAATAATATATATATATAATTATATATGCATAAAGAAAGAGAGAGAATCGTGAGAGAGAGAAAGAGAGGGAGAGAGACGGAGAGAGAGAGAAGAGAGGGAGATCAGTTAAGATTTTCTTAACTTAAAAAATATATAATATATACATATTAAACCTACAGTTAGTATAGAAATATTTAATAATATAATTTAGTTAAAGGAATAGTAATGGTATATATATATGTAAGGAATATAATATTAGTCCGTTTTGAGATGTTGGCAAATACAAACCTACTCCAAAACACACCCGGGTCGGGTCCAAAAATTCAGATTTAAAATATTAAAAATATATGAGATGTCTAAATTTCAAAATGAATGCTCAGTCAAAGAAAATGTATACCCCCAAGAACGGATGCACGTACGTGCGCGTAGCCATCCAAACACGTCCGTTTCACTGAACGGGACGAGAACAAGATGTACGGATGCTACCACGGGGTTAGGGGTATCGTGCAGGTTATGAAATGCAATTTTAAATTATTTTTTATGACCTAAAATATTATATGATAAAAGATGCAATATCAGGTAAAATGCCAGCATGCACTAATCATAAGACGCATGTGTCCATGCAACAAGTCAAGGTAATCTATTAAAAAGCATCAAACATGTTCAAGCAAGCGGGTCGGGTCGAATGCAAAGTAAAATGTAAAATATCATTCGCACCCAAACACACTAAATCAAGAAAATACCATGGATGAGTAAATACGGAAACTGAAATTGGTATAAATGAACTCGGGTGTTACATTATACCCAACTACAAAAGAATTTCGTCCTCGAAATTCCAAGGACAAGATAGGATAAACAAACAAGAAATTTCAAGAATAGATGTGGAAACTTCTGTCGGACTTCATCATTTCGTTCCCAAGTTGACTCTCCATGTGAACGACTACTCCAAGAAACAAGTACAAGAGGGATAACCTTATTCTTAAGAACCTTTCCCTTTGATCCACAATCGACATCGGTCGCTCCGAATGATCCAACACATGTGTTTCATCTCGAACATACTTACGGAGTTAAGATACATGAGACACGTCATGAACATTCTCCAAAGATCGCGGTAACGGCAAACGATACGCCACTTCTCCAACATGCTTCAAAAGCTCGAAAGGTCTAACGAATTGAGGACTAAACTTTCCTCGTCTTCCAAAACGAATCACTCTTCTAGTTGGTGATATCTTCAAATTTCCAAATCACTAATCACGAACTCCAGAGATCTCCTCGATATATCTGCCCAACTCTTCTGTCGGTCTTGTGCTGCTTTTGTCACGCCCCGCTTCCCAAAATACGGAATACGAGGGGTAGATAAGGCCAGCCATGCTCCTACGGTCAAGGAAAAGTCCTGTCGTAGTCACACTTCGGCTTCTAGTTTTTCATGGTAAACAGTAAATGATGCACAGGTAATGAGAAAGCAGTAACTGGATGAAACAATGTAAAGAACTGACCTTAGGGGAAACAAACGAATATAACTCTGGATAGAAAATCGAGGTGTCAGTGATATACGTCTAGTCCTGGTCCAGGTTAAATCTCCTCTTCACACTGAGCATGCATACTCAGGTCGTCAGAGCGACACAATAGCAATATAATATATATAAAATCATGTGATAATTCTAACAGTGATAATAGGCATAAATAACAGTAGATCAATGGCAGTATGTATATGTACATGCAGTAATCAATGCAGCGGAACAGTAGAAGCAGTAGAAAAGATATGTCACGTAAGTCAACACAGTATGTAAGGTATATCAATGCCAGTATCCCTATCAGTCTCTAAGTCTCACTGTACAGGTCACTAAGCCTATCGTCAGTCCAAGCGTGAGAGTCAACCACTCGCGAGTGTCCTCCACCCAAGGGCAAGGGACCACGGGCCCAACATGTATATCACGGTGATAATCACATACCCTGTAAATCTCTATATATCTCCCTAAATATATAAGCCGGCATGGGACTCCCGAGATTCTGTTGAACTCACACTCAAACTACCCCACACCCCGTGGTCTACATCAAACGCTAACCATAATCCTAAATACTAATCGATCCGTGACAAGTCTGTGCGAGAACTGGAGGCAGGACCTCCATCAAGCACGTCACGACTAATACCTAAGATAAATGGCAGTGTCTGATGCCTTATCTGTGACACCCGTGCAAGCGCTTCCATAAGTGTCCCATACCACTTATAGTCACACGTACACGCATCCCACAGACGTCGACAATGCAATAGAATAATAGGGTCACTGATTGTGTACAAGTACGTATCACTTTCACTTATTCACGGATACACGAACACTGACGTACTTGCCACAATCATCACTAAAATCTAACACTGGGTAAATGCACGTTATCACTAAGTTATCAATGTAATGCCAGGTGTAAGATATGATGCGTAAACAATATATAAAGCATGTTTAGGATGTCATGAATCAACAATCTACCACTTGCATAAATTATCATAAATCAAACGTGTACGGTTTAGCGAAACAATAAACAGGTAATAATTAGTATGTTCAGTTATCTATCCATCGAATTTAGTTTCATGTCAATCGGATTCCAAAGTCATTATTTATAGCCATTTCATTTTAAGCGTTCACGGCTGGAAATCTGGTTTCAGAATCAGAAATCCGTTTCACAACGCATTTTAATCCCAATTGGGATCAGATTTTAGCGACGTTACAGTTAAATGAAATCTAGGGTTTTCAGTAAGGTCTTCAACGCAATAGACGGATCTTCAATCGCATCTGTACGTCAGGAGATATACACTGTTTAGTACTAGTATGTCAATTCTGATTCTGTTGGGACTGTTATGCGTCCCGATCTTTTAAATTACAGAATAAATAACAACCGATGACGAAACAGAATGAAACCAATTGTGTTGTCTAGCTAACAGATTTACCTATACTAAAAAGTGGAGTTCCGCAACCTACGAGTTAAGGAAAACTTGTGGTACCCATTACGGAACAGCAAGCAACAAATGGAGTCGCTCTGGACTGCAGTCTAGAGTCGCACTCCGATCCAGATATCGACACAGTTTAAGTACGGGAATATCTGGAAACTAGCCTAGGGTTAAAGTTCGTCGAGTTGGCTTCAATTTGAGCCCTTGAACGCATCCTTCCAATATGTATATAATTTATGATGATTTTAATAGTTTTCAGGTACAAGAAAATTCCAGTTTTTACGGTTAAACTTGGGGGTAGTCGTTTTAGTCGTTATCAGTCATATTATCCAACGAAAATCACACATTAGATCCCCAGCCATACGGGACAAACAATACCATTTAGTTTCGTCAAGTTTAATGATAATTTCCTATGAGAACACACATCGAACAGTTACGTTGTAATATTTAACACAAGGTAAAACATGGGATATATATACAATTATAATTTGTAAATTAATAATAAGTAGCATGTAGCAAGTGGGGACTTGCCTGGACACGTCTCGGGGTCACACGGTAGCAGCGGCATCACGAACGCGTGATGTACGCTGTGAAACGGATTTGCGCGAGCTTGGATCGAGATGCGGATTTTGCGTCAGAGTTGTCCGGAGTCGTTGCACGGTCACTGGAGGTTGAGGGGTGCTTGATGATCCTCTGCGAGTGTGCTGGGGTCGACGACGGTTGACGGCGTCGCTCCGGCAATGGCCGCAATGAGTGTTTGTAAAGAAAAATGGGTTTTGTGTGGTTTTGGAGAGAGGGAGCAATGGTGGTGCTCAGGTGTGGGTGTAGGGGGGGTGTGGATGTTGATGCTGATGACGAGGAGATCGTAGGGTGGTCGGCAATAGGGTGGAGAGGTCGCCGTCGTCGAGGGTGCAAGGTGGTGGTCGGCTCGGGTGCACTGGGTTGGTGTGCAGGGGTGCTCGGCAGGGGCTCGGGTCGACGAAGGTGGAGTCGTAGAGGAGTTGTGTTGGTGGAGGAGGAGTGAGCGAGGGTTGCCGTGGGTTGTCGAGGGTCGTCGCCGACAGCCAAGTGAGGGAAGAAAATGGTGCTCGGTAAGTTTTTGTGAGGGAGTGAGATATGAGGGATTAGTTTGAAATGGCAGAGAAGAGAGATGAGGGTGTGAGGAAGAGGATGGTGAGAGGGATGACGACGTTGATGGTTACGGTGGTCGTCCTCGTCGTCGGCAGGGACTCGAGGAGGTGTTGTGGGTTCCTCGTGCGTTCATGCTCAGCAGAGAGAAAAGGAGGAGTGGAGACGAGGATGAGAGGGGAAGAGAGGAGTGAGCCATTGAGGGAGCGGGTCGTGGGGGAAAACGCGCGCGTCGTGGGTGTAACGTCGCGAGAGCGGGGGCGACGGCGGAGGGAGCGGATCGCGCGCGGGGGAATGAAGGAAATAGCCGTTGGGGGAGAAGGAGCTAAGCGGGTCGGGTTCGTTGGGGGAAACGGGTGGGGGAGAAAGAAATTTATTGGGGGAAAAATTAGAGGAAGTGGGCCGGGGAAATGGGCCGGAGGATTTTAAAAGGGAAAAATGGATTAAAATGAGTGGGCTGGGGAGAGAATTGAGGGAAAAATATAGAGGAGTGTGCTGGGCCGGGGGTTCGCTGGAAAAAGAAGTAAGTTTATTTATAAAGAAAAATGGGTTGAAGGAAAGTAAGGAAAATGATGAGGATGGGCTTGGGTTTGGAAATAAATAAGGATAGGGAAATTAGGGAAGAGGGGCCGGTCTGGAAATAGCAAATAAAATAATCTGGGAAAAATATAAAATGGATAGGTAATAGGGTTTTTAAACTAACTAAAATAATTTTAAATATAAACTAACAAACTTGTAAGTGATAATTTATATAAATACGGACATTGGCGTATAAAAGGAAACCGGGTATTACAGCTTTCATATGATTCCGGATAGTATTAACCTTCTCAACTATCTGCACAACCAAATCCGATCCCAACAACCTTCGTTCTCCAATATCGTCCTAACAAACAGGTGAACGACACTTGCGACCATATAATGCTTCGAATGGAGCCATCTGAATAGTCGCCTGAAAGCTGTTGTTGTACGAAACTCCACCAAGTGTAGATGATTCTCCCATGAATCCTTGAAGTCTAACATACACGCCATCAACGTGTCTTCAAGAGTTTGGATCGTTCTCTCCAACTGGCCATTGGTCTGAGGGTGATAAGCTGTACTACGCTTTAATCGAGTCCCCAAACTTTCCTGTAAGCTCCTCCAAAAGGGTGATAAAAAAAACGAGTGTCACGGTCGGACACGATGCTTACCGGTACTCCATGCAATCTTACATTCTCCTGCATGTACCGTTCTGCCAAAGTTTCTGTTGATTGACCAACTCGAAATGGGATGAAATGAGCTGCCTTGGTCAATCGATCAACAATCACCCAAACTACATTGTTGCCTTTTGGACTCCACGGTAAAGCCGTCATGAAATCCATGGTTATATGTTCCCACTTCCACTGAGGAATCGGAGGTGGTTGCAATAAACCAGCAACCCTTTGATGTTCAGCCTTAACTTGCTGACACACCAAGCACTTTACTACAAAGCGGGCAATCTCCCGTTTCATGCCTTCCCACCAGAAATACTGTCGTATATCTCGGTACATCTTCGCACCTCCTGGATATACGGAATACGCGGAACTGTATGCCTCCTTGATAACTTCTTCACGGATATCTCCCTTTGGCGCGCACACACGGCTATCATAACGCAACAAAACACCTTTATGAATCAATAAGTCCATTCGAAGTTCAGCTTCAACCTGTTCTCAAATTCCTCAATCTTGGGTCCTGCAATTGCGCTGCTTTAATATCCTCGATCAGCGACGACTGTACTTGCAGCTGCATCAACTGTCCCGAAGAATGTGGTAGCACCATCTCCAAATCAAATTTTCGAAAACCTTCACTAAGTTCTTTCTGTGCAGTCAACGTCTGAATTGCTGGCAACCGACTAAGCGCATCCGGCACAACATTAACTTTCGCCGGATGGTACTTAAGATCAAGATCGCAGTCAGCCATCAGCTCCAACCATCTACGCTGCCTTATACTAAGCTCCTTCTGTATGAACACGTACTTTAGGCTTTTGTGATCGGTGAAAACCTCGACCATTTCGCCCAATAAATAGTGTCTCCAATCTTCAAAGCGAACACCACAGCTGCTAGCACCAAGTCAGAAGTTGGGCAATACTTCTCTTGGGTCTTCAACTGTCTCGATGCTTAAGCTATAACCTTCCCATGCTGCACCAAAACACATCCCAATTCTTTCCCAGACGCATCACTGTGAATCACCAATCCTCCGGAATTATCTGGCACGGTCAGAATAGGAGCGGTTATCAATTTCTGCTTCAACGCCTCAAAAGCTGACGCACATCTATCCGTCCACACAAATGGTACCTCCTTGCGCGTAAGCTTAGTCAACGGCTCCGCTAGACAAGCAAAGTTCTCCTCGAATCTTCTGTAATTCCCGGCTAGTCCAAGAGGGTTTCTTATCTCCGCAACATTCTTCGAAATTGACCAATCTCGAACTGCTGTAGTCCTTCGGGATCAACAGCGATTCCATCTCCAGCCACTCGTGCCCCAAACTTCACTTCTTCAAGCCAAAACTCGCACTTGCTCATCTTTGCATAAAATTTTCTTGCCTCAATGTCTGCAGTGCGATCCTCAAATGTTTTGCATGCTCTTCAATACTCCTTTGAGTACACCAGAATATCCTCAGCGAACACCACTATAAACTGGTCCAAGAATGGTGAAAAGATTCGGTTCATCAAGTCCATAAATATCGCCGGTACGTTCGTGACTCCGAATGGCATCACTAAATACTCGTAATGTTCATACCGAGTTCGGAACGCAGTCTTGCAATTATTTTCTGATTTAACTCAGACTTGATGATATCTGGATCACAAGTCCAACTTCGAGAATACCCTCGCGCCACTAAGCTGCTCAAATAATTCACCAATGCGAGGGATCGGGTATTTGTTCTTAATAGTCACCCGGTTTAATCCTCGATAATCGATGCACATCCTCCTTGTGCCATCTTTCTTCTTTACTAGAAGAACTGGAGTTTCCCAAGATGAGTTACTGCTGCGAATCCAACCCTTTTTCGAGTAATTCAGTAACCAGCTTCTTGACTTCTTCCAACCCCACTGGTGCCACTGGCTAGTACGCCTTTGAGATTGGCGCTGCACCAGGAACAAGATCAATTGCGAACTCCACGTCTCGCTTCTGCGGTAAACTCGAGGTGTCTTCGAACACGTCCATGAATTCTTGAACTATAGCCGACGCTTCTTTCTTATCAACTTTCATCGACGAAAGAACACTGTTTGTCGGCCTAGCCCTAAACTCGACTGGCCCGACAGAACTGCTCCCTCCAGCAAAACAAACTCCGGATGTCCGGAAATCTGGAGAATCACTTTCCTTTCCTTATAATCAATACGAGCGTGGAAAGTGCCGCGAAAATCCATTCCCAAGACAACAACAAACAAAGGGGTGCACCAGAATTGAATAATTCTAATGCGAGGAAAACATGAACAAGTAAGATACCGAAATGACATCAACCGAAGTCAAGATACTGAAGAGGATTAAGCACGGTAAACATGATTCAAGCCGGCGATAAAACAAGAACTGGTAAGCAAGAGAAGCAAGGTGATACAACGACCATGAAATAAGGAAGTGAATCAAGACTAGGACTCCAAGTTACTTAAATAGAGTACCGCATTGTAACCATGCTGCAATTCATGGGTACAATTACATAACTCCACTCAAGTCGCCCAAATCCTAGTATCAGAATCAAGGAACGGGGAGAAACAATGGTGAACCAAAAAGGTCTCAAGTCGAGATGCAAGTGGTTTGCATATCTTCAAATCGAAGAATAAAAGAAGGATATGATTCAAGAATTACGATAACAGAGTGGCAGGACATGTTCCTAATCACGAGTATTCTGATTCGTGTATTGGGTCCAATACCCAACTACAAAAGAATCAAACCCGATTAACCTATATCCTAATGCTCTGATACCAAAAGAACCATGTCACGCCCCGCTTCCCAGAGCACACTAAGATGGGCACGTGACATAGCCAACCATGCTACCTGTGGATAGGAAAAATCCTTCCACGGTCACATTACAGTTGTAAAGATATCAAGAACAGGAAAGTAAACTAAACTATCTAGTACATGTCCATGAGCCAGAATGAATGAGTCAAGAAATAATGATAATATGCTGAAGCAAAAGATACAATAAATGAACCATCTGGAAAGTAAAATTGCATACCGATAGGATCTTCACCGCTCGGTCTAACAGCGGCAGTACTCCTGATCAGTCTGCAACAAAGGTAGAAGGATCTGGGCCATGCAAAACCCAGACGTCAGCGCGTCATAACATCAAGCAATAATAAAACAGGGGTAGCAATACCTACAAGTATGAGTATAAATGGTAAACAAGCATAACAGTGATGTAAGTAAGTGTTGGAGATAGTGCCCTCAGAGTCAACTATTGGATCACAGGCACGTGATTGCAATGATTGAGGGAGGACCTATCCCGGTAGGACAGTCTTGCTCAAGATGATAGTATGCTATCTGGTTTATTTTTATCATCGTGTACTGCTTTAGGTGACTTGACATGTCACTATTGCACGTTGATAAAGCCCCTGGGATTCTTGCTTGACTACCAGCAGTATGAGGGCGATCATATACGTGGGAGCTGGGGTCTATAAGCACATCCTTAAAAGGTCCCTAGTCGTGGTAGTTTCGAGACAGGGCATCGATTCTCCAGAGTAGACTAGTGTATACAGTCGAGACCCCGACGAGGGGCGGTGGCCGGTCTCACAAGCCACTGGTGTCAGTTGGTTCGCCTAAGATGTATACAGATGCTCATTGGGTTATGAGTACACCGGACAGGACTCGCCGGGAACATGCTAGTTGGTCTTATACCTGACGTCAGATAGCAGTTCCCTGGTGACATGTGTACAGGTTAGTTCATCGACCTGGGGATCGTCATTTGTCTCGTGTGAGTTCCCACTGTACCTTAATTACTACCCTACCACGCTCAAAGGAGACGTGCAAACAGGTTTTAGTTGGGTACAGTCCCGAGCCACATGGAGGCAGTGAGCGGATCTTCAGGGGTTCGTCTCTCCCGGTATTGGGGGTGAGGTCGCGCTGTGTCTAGGAGAGCCATTACACGAAGTTCTTGGCCAAGACAAGAGATTTACTGGTAGGTATTCCAGTAGTTTCTCAGGGTGTTCTGGGCTGATCTCCGACACGACTTGTACCGCTTTTGGGGGTCTGACTTTTACCAACCCCCTAGGCCCGCCATGCGATGCTCATAGACGAACGGACCGGACTGTACGGATATTGTCACTGACAGGCTCAGTAGGGTGTCGGGATGAGTTCGCTCATCGACGTCCCTTTTGGTCAATAGCTGGTGGCCCGTCACGTATGGCTAATACCTCTGACGTGCTAGTGGTTAAATCCACAGCCATAGTATTGACGAGTCTTTAGAGTCCCCCACATTCAGTTACTCAAGTTTCGGGCGAAATGCTGTAGAGGCCGTATGGAGATATGGCAGGGTTCGATCAGATACGTGCGGTATTGCACGAATCATGATCGGACGGAAAATACTAGCGGGCTTTGGTTTAAGCCGGATCCTAGTATAGTACAGTGTAGATTTTGTCTCATTGCATTTGTATTCGGTCGGAATACAGATGCGGGTGTGTATACACAGTATCGGGGTTTTCCTGTAATTTATTACGGGACCAGTTTTCTGGAGTTTCCAGTTTGCTTTCCGTTTCGGCCATTTTCCTTTGTATCTTTCATTGGCCGAAGATTGGTAGAGGAGGGCTTATTTGCATTTGTGCAAATAAGCATTTTAGAGGGTTATCTTTGCATATTGTGGCTTCATGATGGTTTAGCCTCCCTGGACTTTCTTGAGTTCATGATTGCTTGACTTTTTAAAGCAATCATGGTTGTTGATTGGTTGGTGGAGTGTGGGCTTTGATTGTGATCATGTTTCATGATAACATTTTACCACTCTCTTGCCTTATTCTTTTGTGGCTCTCACTCCCTCTCTCATTCTCTCCACTCCCACCATGCATGGCCGGCCAAGCCAAGGAGGGGCTGTCCCAATATTTGGTGAGGGGATTTTTGGTCTTTTGGCTTCACAAAAATCCCAAAGTTTCATCTCCAAAATTCTAAGTTCTTTTCCTCCACCAAAGGCAACTTCCAATACCCCAAAATGAGACATAGCTTTCTACACGTATTCTACAGCAAACCTTGGGCACGTCGACTCGCCAACTTCGTGCCCGAGTTGCCTCGGACCAGAGGCGGGAGCCCGTAATAGAAGCCGGCGACGTGGTGCCCTTCTGGCGAGGAGATGGAGACCGGAGCATTCCACGGGGAGATCGGGACGACGACGAGAAGACCGAAGGACACGGATCGCTCGGTATATCTCCCTACCCCATCTCTTGATAGGTAGGACTAGTTTAATAGCACGATCCGGGTTTATAGTGCACGGTGGTGCCGGTTTGAAAAGTTAAAGTTTAGCATCGCTTCCGCATTCCGGCGTCGGATTGACGGCCGGGGCGCTGCCGTGCACTTACATTGGTATCAAAGCCTCGCCATTAACCTAGTCTAGTTTTGTCTAACGTGTTTATATTTCCGATCGAACAAAAATCCCAAAACCGCGTTTTCATGCATATCAGTTTTCTATCGAAATTTTTTTGGCTCCAAAAATTTTTCAGGTTATTGCAGAATGATGTGCAGGGAATCCTAAGAACACTGTAAAATTTTGGTGACCTGATCTTTCCATACGACCGCGGAACCGCGGCCATAACCCCTCTTTGGCCGCGGTTCCGCCACAGGAATTTAGATTCATTCCACCAGTTTTTTGCAGTGGGCTTTTAGGTTGAAAATAGGGGTTTTGGTATAATATTTTTGGGCCCAGAATTTCTTTGAGTGCTACAGTAATGCTTGGGGCCCACTTGGTAATATTTGATCGATCGAATGTTTCAAACACATTAGTTCATAGTATTTACATTATATCTGCGACCGTGAATGTCACTTGATCGGTAAATCCAGTCTAACTGCTATATCCCGGTTAGACGGATTTGCGAACGTGACATTCACGTTGATGTTCTGTGTTATGCTGTGATGTTGCGGATTGGTCGTGGGGGATAGCCTGGATGCAATGCTAGTACAGTTTTTGTTGTATTATGTACATTTAATATTGCGGGGCGAGCGTCCGACATGTGGACTACCGTCACTGCCTGATTGTATATTATTCTTTTGGTGCACGACCAGGTCGAGGTCGATGTACCCGTTGTATGTATATTTTACTTTCTGTACTAGGATTACCCCGCGGAGGGGTGCACAGATAGCCGGGTTCTAGAGGGCAATGAGCCCGCATCTTATGGCATTGAGACGGAGGGGGCTTCACTCTAGAATTGGCGGGCTATTCGCCGCACTCGTAGGGGGTATAGGTTGACCCAGGAGGGGTGCCCAAGTTACCGGATTCCGTAAAGTTCTGGGTGGTCCATTCACGGTGCTGAAGGGGACTGCCTCGCTTCAGGTTTTGGCGGGTGACTTGCCGCGCCCGTAGGGGTCTAGGATTTCATTGCACAGGCTATCCACACGACCAGGGGAACGTCGGGTTTCAGTAGCGGCTCTGTGAAACCCGGGGATCCCAGATATCTGTATTGCTCTGTGATGCCGTGCATTTTTGTGATGTTGCATTTTATCACGCCTTGAGCGAAATATTATATATTGATATATATACTAGTAGATGTTGTATATGTTTTGCATCCACGCTAGTCCAGTCCCCACTCTGTCGTTAGTTAACTAACCTAACGGGTAATGACGGGACCCAGTGGCAAATGCGGATGGCATATACGTACATCATTATATTTCGTTCTTTGTGGTGTGATCAATTGATGGGACTGCGTTGATTCAGATCAATGCAAGTTAAAAACAAACCTATTCTGATGTTGTTGGAACACTTTTCAAAAAGCTGTTATTGCAAGGACGTTCACTTTTGTTTTGCATCGTGGTATTCAGTTGGAATATCCTGCTCCTCAGTCGACGAGGCAAGGGCCGAGATCCCTTCACCGGGAGTGACCCCTTGGACAGAAGTTTGCGTCAGGGCAATAACTTCACTATAGCCGATTATTTTTGCTTTGCATCGTGGTATTCAATTGGAATATCCTGCACCTCATTCTACGGGGAAAGAGCCGAGATCCCTTCACCGGGAGTGACCTCTTTAGCAAAGGTTTTCGTCACTATATTTTCATAAAAGCTATCCAGTTCCTTCAACGATATCAAGTTCATTACGTTAAAGGTTTTCGCCAGAAACCATTCGTAGCCCTCCGTCGTTTCATATGGGTAGTCAATAGTATTCAAGCTGTGTTTGTTGGTCAAAGTCAAGGCACAGTGTTTGGTAGCTGTTGGGTATTCATATGCAGCATAGATAGATGCGTTGGTTTGGGGCAGTCGTATAGCCTTGTTGGCCAAAGTCAAGGGCTTGTGCGGGTGGGCTCAAATTAACCTGGAGAATGACGGGTAGAACTTGACATGTGACTTATGATTTGTTGGCCAAAGTCAAGGTCATAAGAGCATGGGGCAAAAATCCACATCGGGAGTTTCTAAAGAAACTGAAACTTGCCAGATATGCGCATACCTTCTGGAGTGTGATGACGTGAGCGGATTCCATCACGTTATCATGCGATGATAGTTGGATCCCGATTCCCACTGATGAGTTGGTTTACTCCTCGGGTGATCCCGACTAATTCTTCTTTCAGGTTTGGAGGAGAATTTGACGGTACAGTGGGAGGTTTCCAGATTAGATAAATTGGTAACCATTCTGATCTAGGTTAGAGTGCACGCTGAGTGTTTCTTTTCTCTCTCTCTTCGGCAGCGACCATTGACCCGACCCTAGACTATGACTCAGAGACCAAAATTGACCGAACCTTCTTTAACACTGGCTTTTGGATTGTCAGAGTTGCAAACCTCATTGCCACTCCTACTTTTACCCTTTTCTCTAGGACACCCCGTATTACTACGAACGTCCACTTCCATTGGACAAAACCATCGTATGGTTAGATACGAACTCGAAGGAATTTATTCGAGGATGGTTTCCGGTTCTGGAGAAAACGAATAGGACTATTCAGTTGTCTTTTCCTTTTACCTTCTCTCAAGTTGCGAGTACTCCTTGGTTTAGGAGATAGTACACCTATTACGCAAATTGGATAGTCTTCTTCCAAACCTTAGGCTGGTGCCGAACGGTGGGGAATGAAGAAAACCAATTAGCATAACGATGGTGTGCAGAAGGTATTAAGTTAAGACAAAGCAAGGGATTAGTAAGAGGGCAAAGTAAATTGCGACTGCTATTCACGACCAAACCAAGTATTTATTAGCCAATCCTAAATCATCTTTGTATTTCTCCAGAATACTCCGTATCACTACGAAGATCCACAGTTTATTGGATACTCCATCGTATGGTTATATACGAACTCGAAAGGAACTTGTTCCAGTTCGGGGATGGATTCTGGTTCAAGAGAAATAGGAATAAGGTTTATTCGGTTGTCTTTTATCTTCACCTTCTCTCGCATTGCGAGTGCTCCTAGGATTAGGACAGTACACCCATTATGCTTCTTGGATAGTCTTCTTCCAAACCATAGGCTGGTGCCGAACGGTAGGGAAGGAAGAAAACCATTTGGCCTAAAGGGGTGTACAGAAAGTAATGACTAAAGACATATAAAGGGATTTGGAAAGATGGCAAAGAATTACACGGTTACAGTTGTGAATATGGATAATGGAAGAGGCATTACTAGGAATACCGGGATACCCCATCGAAACATTTCAATGTTTCAGTTTCACTGTATACTGTTAAAGGAAAACTGATTTCCCAATTAGACACTTGCTCCAGGGTATGTATTTACCAGATATGATTCTCACATCTGTATGGTTTTATAGATGATGAGTGGGAGTAAGTTATTGGGAATTGGGTGATCATCCTCATTATATCGGGATTCGTTGTAATCGGTGATATTTGAGGAAGTCACCTGGGTTGTTTGCCGGACGGCAAATATTTGGTTTTGAATATCCGTTGTTATGCACCAATTTCAAATTGATATATCTGTATGTCTATTTTTATAGAGTGAGATATACCTTTTTGATATTATGTCGATGACATTTACCTATATCAGTGGATGGTTAGGTAAGGAGCATTGAACAACGGTGTAATTCTTCTTAACCATAAGTACAGTTTTCAACATACGACACACAGGGAATGAGTTATTATACTCAAGGGACTTATACAGAGTATTGTATGTTGTCCAGCGTCCATTAGGACAGAGGGGTTGGTCCTCGTACTATATTCGGTTTACTTATACTTCTCTAGTTTTTAGACAGGTGTTTCGTGGAAACACAGGGTCCGAATTTTGAGAAGTTATAGGTATTTGAATAAAGTAGAGAACCAGGAGTTGCAAGTATCGGGATTCTTCAAATTGATCGAAGATGTGGATACTTGAGTATGGTATTCAGTTGATAGTAATGATTAAGAGACATTGCTTCTCTTTCAGGTTACTCATAAGTAGAAGCATTCCTAAGTTGAGTAACGCTGATCGGCCTCCTTCCATTTAGTTGACATGCACTGGAGACAGCTGCTTGATTTGAATTTGGTTCAATTAAATCAGTGCCTCTGGTTCTATATTAGATATAGAACAGTTCATATCTTAACGATGTTAAGGTACGGGGAGTTGTCCGGCCTATGCTTAAAACTAGACTCTGGATAACTCAAGGCACGTTTCTGTAATGGCTGTTTGTGGGTTGACCCAGGTTATGACGAGAGTTGACTTTCTACCATCTGGAAGATCAATAGTGATATTGTTCTAGACTCGCCACAGTTTTATTAAAAATGGATTTTTTCAGAAAACAGTAGTGGGAGTATGGTAGAACTGGAAGTGATTCCAGAACCACAAACGATTACTGAAGATTTGATAGGAACCAAAAGATTCAATCTGGTTTGATATTCCATTGGCCACTCCGCAGATACGGTGGGTAACCTCAGGCACCCGAGAGGTACTCCGGTAGCCTCAAGGACGGTGACAGGGAGGTTCTTGTTTACCCAGACTTGCCATTGCTGTTGTTCCAGACTGTGAGACCCGGCAGGAGGATGAGTATAGCGTCGTTCTAAACTGGCTTTAGAAGTGTACGTCTATATGACTATGCCAGAGGGTTGTCGAAGTCAGTGGGAGCAGCGGAAGCATTGGTGGACAAGTAGATTATGTCTATTCTTAGACTAAAGCAGATATAGCGGAGATAAATCATCTATTTCTGATGTGACAGTCATAGGTTTGACTTCATCAGAATAGGGGATGGATCTATTAAGAAGGTAGTAGGGTGTGTTGTCATGGTATTTGGATGACATACACAGAGTTGGAAAAGAAATTCCTATACTACAATCGGTTATACTTTGGTCGTCACACAGTGGTTTCTCCACATGGGACTTGGACATTATATCAGACATACTGGTTACTAGATCTATGGTTTTAGATCTAGATTTGGGTGGTTTCCCAATTAAGGGTACTTAGACAGCATTCTAAGAGTATTTAGAATGGACGACTCCTGGCACGGTAGTGTACCTGCAGGTGACGGAGTCACCCTCTCTAAAGGTGTCTTACAGACTAAAGGGGAGAGGGATGTGCATGATTGGCAGATCACTTGCTTAGGCAATTGAGTCAATCATGAGATGTCAAGTACCACACCAGATGTTGTTTTTGCACTAGATGCAGTAAGTTGACATTGATCCAATACTGGAGAAACAGTCGGAAGCAGTTTTAGAACATAAGTGGATGTTCTAGGGATATGATAACAACAGCCTCATTCGAGAGACAGTTATCATTCCAGGCTTCCAAGGTGACCTGGACGACAAGGAGCTTGTCAGAGTTATAGTTTTTCTTCTGACGAGGGGCAGTATTTTGGACAGGTGGTCCAAGGCAATACTGAGGGAGGCATGGCGCAGGATACTGATTAAGTTCAGTTAACGATACAGTCTAAGAAGTTTGGATTTGGAGTTCATTTATGAGCTAGGTCCCATCAGACATCCAGACACATTCTAAGACAGGTATTGCTCATTTCGGGAGATGGCTTTCTCCGCGAACTTGAGATATAGATAGATATAGAAAGAAACATCAAAGCGGATCCACTCACTGAGGCTATTTCTCGAACGCAAAAGTTTCGCAAACGAGCTTTGTAAGACTGACTAGTAGAGGAGTTGGGTGTTCGGTATCACACGGGCTATGAGTATGCGACATCGCAATAATTAGCCTTGAGTGCAAGTGGGAGATTGTTGGAGATAGTGCCCTCAGAGTCAATTATTGGATCACAGGCACGTGATTGCAATGATTAAGGGAGGACCTATCCCGGTAGGACAGTCTTACTCAAGATGATAGTATGCTATCTGGTTTATCTTTATCATCGTGTACTGCTTTAGGCGACCTGACATGTCACTATTGCACGTTGATAAAGCCCCTGGGATTCTTGCTTGACTACCAGCAGTATGAGGGCGATCATATACGTGGGAGCTGGGGTCTATAAGCACATCCTTAAAAGGTCCCTAGTCGTGGGAGTTTCGAGACAGGGCATCGATTCTCCAGAGTAGACTAGTGTATACAGTCGAGACCCCGACGAGGGGCGGTGGCCGGTCTCACAAGCCACTGGTGTCAGTTGGTTCACCTAAGATGTATACAGGTGCTCATTGGGTTATGAGTACACCGGACAGGACTCGCCGGGAACATGCTAGTTGGTCTTATACCCGACGTCAGATAGCAGTTCCCTGGTAACGTGTACAGGTTAGTTCATCGACCTGGGGATCGTCATTTGTCTCGTGTGAGTTCCCACTGTACTTTGATTACTACCCTACCACGCTCAAAGGAGACGTGCAAACAGGTTTTAGTTGGGTACAGTCCCGAGCTACATGGAGGCAGTGAGCGGATCTTCAGGGGTTCGTCTCTCCCGGTATTAGGGGTGAGGTCACGCTGTGTCTAGGAGAGCCATTACACGAAGTCCTTGGCCAAGGCAGGAGATTTACTGGTAGGTATTCCAGTAGTATCTCAGTGTGTTCTGGGCTGATCTCCGACACGACTTGTACCGCTTTTGGGGGTCTGACTTTTACCAACCCCTAAGGCCCGCCATGTGATGCTCATAGACGAACGGACCGGACTGTACGGATATTATCACTGACAGGCTCAGTAGGGTGTCAGGATGAGTTCGCTCATCGACGTCCCTTTTGGTCAATAGCTGGTGGCCCGTCACGTATGGCTAATACCTCTGACGTGCTAGTAGTTAAATCCACAGCAATAGTATTGACGAGTCTTTAGAGTCCCCCACATTCAGTTACTCAAGTTTCGGGCGAAACGCTGTAGAGGCCGTATGGAGATATGGCAGGGTTCGATCAGATACGTGCGGTATTGCACGAATCATGATCGGACGGAAAATACTAGCGGGCTTTGGTTTAAGCCGGATCCTGGTATAGTACAGTGTAAATTTTGTCTCATTGCATTTGTATTCGGTCGGAATACAGATGCGGGTGTGTATACACAGTATCGGGGTTTTCCTGTAATTTATTACGGGACCAGTTTTCTGGAGTTTCCAGTTTTCTTTCCGTTTCGGCCATTTTCCTTTGTATCTTTCATTGGCCGAAGATTGGTGGAGGAGGGCTTATTTGCATTTGTGCAAATAAGCATTTTAGAGGGTTGTCTTTGCATATTGTGGCTTCATAATGGTTTAGCCTCCCTTGACTTTCTTGAGTTCATGATTGCTTGACTTTTTAAAGCAATCATGGTTGTTGATTGGTTGGTGGAGTGTGGGCTTTGATTGTGATCATGTTTCATGATAACATTTTACCACTCTCTTGCATTATTCTTGTGTGGCTCTCACTCCCTCTCTCATTCTCTCCACTCCCACCATGCATGGCCGGCCAAGCCAAGAAGGGGCTGTCCCAATATTTGGTGAGGGGATTTTTGGTCTTTTGGCTTCACAAAAATCCCAAAGTTTCATCTCCAAAAGTCTAAGTTCTTTCCCTCCACCAAAGGCAACTTCCAATATCCCAAAATGAGACATAGCTTTCTACACGTATTCTACAGCAAACCTTGGGCACGTCGACTCGCCAATTTCGTGCCCGACTTGCCTCGGACCAGAGGCGGGAGCCCGTAATAGAAGCCGGCGACGTGGTGCCCTTCCGACGAGGAGATGGAGACCGGAGCATTCCGCGAGGAGATCGGGACGACGACGAGAAGACCGAAAGACACGGATTGCTCGGTATATCTCTCTACCCCCTCTCTTGATAGCTAGGACTTGTTTAATGGCACGATCCGGGTTTATAGTGCGCAGTGGTACCGGTTTGAAAAGTTAAAGTTTAGCATCGCTTCCGCATTCCGGCGTCGGATTGACGGCCGGGACGCCGCCGTGCACTTACAGTAAGGACGGTGGGGTAATGTGTAGTGAGTTATCTAAACTGGTCTAGTGGATGAATTACTCTCAAGTCTTTGAAATCAATTTGATGAATCATCGATGTAACTCAATAGTATCCCGTGCGTGTTCGTGACCACGGTCAAGATTCTCGGGCTGAATTCGAGACGTACCGCTAGGCAGTAAAAGGTAGCATGTACAGATGAGTGATGTCAGCATCATTACTCCGGGGCTGGCCTAACCCGTAAGACTGATCAGAACTGGTATCGAACTGTCGAGTTACAAGTCAGATTTCATCATTGATTTCCCCATACCCCCAAGTTATATGTGTTCGAGTCAGGTATTCAGTAATCAAGAACTAATGCTAACACAGGATCAGGTAAGAGCAGGTTTGTCTGGATAGACAACAGGAACGGTCCATGAGGACTACATGTCAGGTTCATTGGCATTAGACACAAGATCAGGTAACGGGTCAAGCCATGGTACATCAGGTCAGGTCAAGTAGTGTACGGTACCATGTTGAGTCAAGTAATAGGTGGAACAAGTCATGTCGGGGTGTACAAGATATCATGTGGGTTCTCATAATCAACAAACATAAGCATGGGTATACAGTATTGAAATCTAACATGTAACCGGGTGTGTTTTCATAATTAACTCAAAATGATATGAACGGACATCGGATGGTAAAATATGATATGGAGCACCAAATTCAAACTTCATGCTTAATATATATATATATATATATATATATATATATATGCAAATAAATATGGAATACTGTAAATAGCATGTAGCAAGTTTCACTTGCCTCAGAACAAAGGTCGATATGCAGGCGGCCTGGTGCGACATGACACGATACGGTGTGTGAAACGGTGCTACACGGTATAGGGTCTAGTCGCGATCTGGACGCGATCTGGTGCATGGTGTGGGCGCGATCTGGACGCGATCTGGTGCATGGTCTGGGCGCGATCTGGTTTAAAGGGTTCTCCGGTATACGGGGACAGAGACGGGGCGAGTGGAAACGTCGACGACGGGTTTTCGACAAGGTTTTCGGCGAGGCCAGTGGGCTGCTAGGGTTCCACGAGAGGGAAAAGCTCGGGTTGAGGGTGTCTTGGTGGCTGTAAGGTGAGGGTGGTGTCGAGAGGTCGGAGCTCCGGCGAGATCTGGATTGTAGACAAGAGATGAAGGTGGAGACAATGGCGATGTGGGTGCACGGTTGCGGCGAGATGGTTTTTCATGGTTGCTGCAACAGGGTGCAAGCGAGGTGATCTCGGATGAAGGCTAGGGTAAGGTTGTAGGTGATCTAGGTTGGTGCTGGAGATCAGCAGCAGAGGGCGATGGTGGATATGGTGGTGAAGATGAGGTGCTTGTGGTGATGGTTGGAGTCGGGTTGCGGCGTTAATGGTGTCAGGTGCAGGTAAGATGGCTGTGGACGAGGTGGAGGCGACGACGATGAATGAGGCGAAGTCTACGGTGGTTGTATAGGGCGCGAGCTAGATGGGTTCTTAGGGCTCATGATGGGTGTTCCCCTCCGAAAGGCGGCGCACAGGACCGCGATGTCCTGACGCTGAGATTCGGGGCAGATGCTATTTGGTTTTATCCGTCCACCTCTCCGAAGATGCCAAGTTGATTTATGGCACCGTTTATCGGAGGTTTAGGCGGATGCGGCCGATGTAGTAGATTTCATCAGATTCCCCCTCGCTTGAGGGGTTTTTGATTGTGAGGACGCTCTTCCCTGCAGGCGCAAGCCCCTGCAGTTAATTACGCTACCGCATCGCGGTAACAACTTTCTCCTTCTCCAGAATTTCACTTCGTGTCGTGTGTGTTTATTTTGTTTGTGGTTGCCCGTGGATTGTATACGGAGACTGAGTAATGCCGTCGCCCGTAGGACGTGGATTAGTCCAAATCCGTATTTACTTAGATTTAGGTTTGGTGTTTTAGTTTAAGGATACGTTAGCCATGTTTAGGCTAAGATCGACTTAAACGTTCGTTAAGGATACATTAGTCTTGTTTGGGACTAAGATCGACTTAACGTAGTGATATATGGCCATCAGGACTTATCACCTCTCTGACGTCGTTGAAGGATTACAACGACAGTTGTCGGAGGAGTTCAGAGATGTACCCTTGAACCAAAGTGGATTTGAAGTTTTATCGTTCATTTAAATGCTTAAGGATACGTTAGCCGTGTTTGGGGCTAAGATCGACTTAAACGGGAACGTTTAGATCCGAAAAAGAGCATTTGGATGCTCTATTGTTCCAGTTTAGGGACATGGTGGTCCACCGCCAGTTTAGGGACGTGGTGATCCAATATTAGTTTAAGGACGTTTCGGTCCAATATTATTTTAGGGATGTTTCGGTCCAACATTAGTTTAAGGACGTTTCGGTGCAATATTAGTTTAGGGACGTTTCAGTCCATGTTCCAGTTTAGGGACGTGGGGGTCTATCGCCAGTTTAGGGACGTGGTGGTCTATCATTAGTTTAAGGACGTTTCGGTCCGACATTAGTTTAAGGACGTTTCGGGTCCAATATTAGTTTAAGGACGTTTCGGTCCACGAGTTTAAGGACCCCGCAGTCCATATTCATATGTGGTCGTCGGGACCCGTCACCTCTCTGACGTCGTTGAAGGATTACAACGACGGGTGTCAGAGGAGTTCGGAGATGTACCCTCGAACCGGAGGTAAATTGATTTAAGAGAGCAATCTTGCTCAGTCAATTTAATTTGGGGACTTACGGCCAAAATTGGGCTAAGTCCAGTTGAAAATGTTCAACATTTTATTTGCTTTTGCATTGCATTTCTTCTTATTTTTATTTGGGCTTTGCCCAGAAAGGATGCAGAGCATCAATTTGTTTTGGGCTCTGCCCTTTATAAATGATGCAGAGCATCAATTTTATTTGGGCTCTGCCCTTTTATTGCTTTGCAATTTATTTTGGCCTGCTTGGTCTTTTTGATTTGGGCCTGGCCCTTTTAGGAAATGCATTGCATTTATCAGGCACTTTGCGCCAATCAGAGAGCGCAAGCGCTTGTGATGACGATACGTGTCATGCAAGCGCAGTGCGCTGCGCTAGTGCGCTGCACTTGCGCTGCTGACACATGGCGCCCTCTGGTGAGTTGCATCAATCACAGAGAGCAAAGCTTTATTTCAAAAGCGCATAGCGCAATTGGTTCAGATGCTGACACGTGGCGCTCTCTGGTGGCTTGCGCCAATCCAAGAGCGCAACAGTGCAGTATTGCAAGTATAAGGCACTATGATTTAGGAATCTTTTAGATTCAATGAACAGAAGTGCAAAGCACTGTTAGATTTTTTGATTTAATTTAGATCAAAGAAAAAGATAAGTTTTTTCTTATCTTAAAGAACCAAAGGTTCATGAAAAAGTGCAAAGCACTATTTTAATTCATCCCATTATTTAGTTATGTTTTAAAGATCAATGATCTTGTTTTTAGATCACTGATCTTTTCATAAGAGAATTTTCTCTTCTCTCAAAGGTTTTTACCTTCTGTTGTTCTTGAGGAGTTCTCGAGAGTTCTCTTCTCTTTTTTTTTAGAAAGATCTTGATGCCTTTAAATTGAGGTCTGGGGTCCTTTTTATAGTGCTCATAAATTAGTTAAATTTGTTAAAGAGATCTCTCTCTGAGTGATTTGGGAAATTTTCCCCACCGTTGGATCTTTGATCCAAGGGCTTCTGTTTTACAGAAGAATATCTTCTTGTTTTAACAAGAACAGAAAGATTTCTTTAAATCTCCATTCTGTTTTGCGCAACTCCCCAGCGCTTGACACGTGTCGCGCAGCGCAGCGCTTGCGCAGCTGTGCTTGCGCAACTGCGCAGACACGTGTCGTGCAGTGCAGCGCTTGCGCAACTGTGCTTGCGCAGTTGTGTTTGCGCAACTGCGCCGACACGTGTCGCGCAGTGCAGCGCTTGCGCAACTGAAACGTTGCTTCCTTTACTTTTTTGTTTTAAACAGAGCTTTGCTCTGATTGGTTGCGCTGCCTCGGACGCTGCGCTGATGCGTCTGCGCTAGACACGTGGCGCCCTGCGCTCAGCGCAGAGGATCTTAAGCGTTTCTTCATTTATTGAAACTTAGATTTTGGGCAAATCGGAAGCGTCGCTTCTCCTGAGATATCTTTTCATCTCCTTTTTTCAAGTCAAACTCGTATTTCCAAAATTCTGATTTCCCGTGCCTTGGAAATGATTTCATTATGCACAGAATCTTCTGCGCCTGGGTCTATATATATAATTCGAGGCTGAGCCTTTTCTTCTCTCATTTTCAGAGAACTTCTTCGAATATGGCTTGCAATCGCCCTCATGCCTGCCAACAACCATGGGAGGTACCGATTCGGGACATTGTTCCCCGCTTTGCTGCGCGCCTGGTGGATTCTTCTCTCTCGGACGGGCAGTGGGAAGCTGCACTGCATGAGCTTTTGACTCGTGTGGGGTCTCCTCTCCCTCCGAATTCCATTTGGCTTCGGATGATCCTTGCCTCGGTGCTCGCCGACATTCTCCCTCCTTCAGCAGAGATGTCCTCGGCAATGCTGGACACCGCCGAGGACAAGATCGAGTGCTTTCTTGAAGCGCACTTGATCACCAAAGCCCTAAGGGACTGCTCTCTCCACTTGCTGAGCCAGATACGGGCTCGTCGGGTTGTCATCGCCACTTTTTCCCAGGAGTGCGGCGTCGACCGTTGGATGGCTACCCCTCGGAAGGATCGCCGCTTCGACGTGATGGAGAAGACGGAGAGGGAGCTGAATAATCTTCTTTTTCTTTTTGTGAACCCTTGTCTCTTTGATCCCGTATTCGGTGATCTTTTTTAAATGTAATAACAATAATGAATAAGTATTTTTCTTTTTAATCAAGTACTTCATTGTCTGCTAAGGGTTCTTTTATTTTAGTTCTCTGTTGTGCTTGTGTATCGTATGATTTTAATTTGTTATTATTAAGTGCATGTAATTTTGCAAAGATAGATTGTCTTTGGTACTTAGCCCCTTTTTTTATGAAACGGTGCATCTGCGCTGACACGGGTCGCGCAGCGCACAGCGCAGCGCACTGCGCAGCGCGACTGCGCTAGCGCGACTGCGCTAGCGCATCTGCGCTGACACGAGTCGCACAGCGCAGAGCGCAGCGCGGCGCTTCCTTTAACAGAGCTTTGCTCTAATTGGGCGCGCCTTCTTGGACGCTGCGCTAATGCATCTGCGCCAGACATGTGGCGTGTCGCGCAGTGCAAAGGATCCGAAGCGTTGCTTCATTTATTAAAGTTTAAATTTTCAAAGCAAAGCTTTGTTTCTGATTGGGGGAAGATGAAGCGTTGCTTTATCTCCCGCCTCGGAATTTGAACAGAGCTTTGCTCTGATTGGGGTAAACAAATGCCCCCCACCGTTGTGCTTACGTGGCATCCAAACGCAAGCGCAACGGTGGTAGAATCCCAACCGTCGCGGCAGCTTTTGGAAGTTGAAAGGGCACTTGGTGCTTATAAATAGGACCTTTGGTCCTTCACAGATGATTATCATCTCCAAAAATTTTATTTTCAGAACCTCAGAGCCCTGCTCTTGTTTTTAAGAACTCTTAGATTTTCTTTAAAAGGAACTATTTTGGTAAGAATTAGTCTTGAATTAAATCAATTTCAATTAATAGAGCTTTGCTCTTATAGATCTTTGATCTAAAGAAACCCTTCTGGTGTTTCACCAATAGAGCCTTGCTCTCAAGAATCTGTTCCAAGGTTTCTTGACCCATGAACAGAACCTTGCATCTTTGTCAAAATATAGATCTCTTTGATCTAAAAATGATGAACTTTTAAGAGTTTGAATATGAATAATGAAAATTAAAAATGGAGTTTTGTATTTTAATGGACTATATCATCTTTTAATAATAGTGATCTCAGAATCTTGGGGGACTTCTTTAAATTTCCCTTATTAGGATTTTGATAGTCACTCCTGTTCGTAGAGCATTGCTCTCGAGGAGTTTAACTGTCTGTGCTCGTTTTTTAACAAGAATTCGCTTAATCAGTCGGTCTGCTAATTCTGTTGATCTTCTTTCACAGGAACCATGAACGCCCACATGTATGCCCTTAACGAGATCATCTCATATGGGGACATCCGCCGACTTGGCCGTTCTCAAAATCGGGAGTTCACAAACGAGGAGTGCGTTGAAATAATGAGTCGCTTCGACGCGTACAATGGTCCACTGCTCCCCCGACGTTCCTCCCTTCTTAAGCTTATCGTGGGAGCCATCTGGGAAGCGCTTCCCCTCTTCTGTTCTGGCGTGCCGCTTAGGGCGTTGGATGCCACTGAAGACAAGGTGCACTCGGTGTACCTGCTGAACTTCATCTCGAAGAGACGGCGGGACAGTCTTATCGATCTCTTGCACGAGGTCTTTCAACAGTCTGCTATACTCGCTGCTTATCGGAGGGTGGAAGACATCAGGGGGGACCCTGACGCTTGTGCTCACGAAAGAAAGCGTACTAGGATGGTCCGCGAGGCCTGGAAAGTCATAGATAGGGTTGCTTTCGAGTTCCTCAATCCATGTCCTGGGTTCGAGGTTATTCCCTTGTAATGACGCTTTTCGTTTGTTGCTTTTATGATTGTAAGAACCATTGGCCATATTAATGGAAAAATTTTGTCCCAGCTTGTCTTTATTTTTCGTTATGAGTCTTTTGCTTGTGCATGAACGAGTGTGTCTCGAACGCTTGATCAAACATAAATTGGATGTTCCTTCTGTAGCTTTCTTCTTTCTCTTATTATCGGCATGCTATCTTAATAAACATGGTCGATGGATAATAGAGCATGCATCTTGACTTTCTTAAGAAATAGCGATGGTTTAGGCCGCAGGTTCAGATCTGCTGCCTAAGACTTTTCAACTCCATGAGTCGTGAGGGTCTCATAGAGACTTTTCTCCCTACGGATCGAGAGGATCTCGTAGATGGGTTTTTCTCCTTAGGAATCGTGAGGATTCCTAAGTGTGGTTTTCTCTTATAAGTCGTAAGGATCCTATAAGAGAATTTTCCCTCTTACGAACCGAGAGGACTCGTAAGCGGTTGTTTCCCTCCTTGTCGAAACTCGACCTTGGAGAGTGAGACCCGTGAATAGTATGCAAGAGACCATTTTGGATTGACTTGCAGGGTCCCATTGTTCAGGAAGCAAGTTTTTATTCCCTGCTGCCCGAGGCTTCATTTGCAAGTTGAGACGAATCGGGAATTTCCCGCGGAGACATTGGTTTCTCTGCGAGCCGACGCGAATCAGGAGGCTCTCATCAAGGAGTGTTTGTATCCATGAGTCGAGAAATTTGCTAGGGATTATTTGTTTCCCAAGCGCCAAGGATTATTTGTTTCCTTGGGGTTTGAAACGAGTCGAGAATTTCCCACGGAGGCACTGGTGGCTCTGCAAATCGACGCGGATCAGAAGGCTCTCGTCAAGGAGTGTTTGTATCTGTGAGTCGAGGAATTTGCTAGGGATAATTTGTTTCCCAAGTGCCAAGGATTATTTGTTTTCTTGGGGTTTGAAATGAGTCGAGAATTTCCCACGGAGGCACTGGTGGCTCTGCGAGTCGACGCGGATCAGGAGGCTCTCGTCAAGGAGTGTTTGTATCCGTGAGTCGAGGAATTTGCTAGGGATTATTTGTTTCCCAAGCGCCAAGGATTATTTGTTTCCTTGGGGTTTCAAACGAGTCGAGAATTTCCCACGGAGGCACTGGTGGCTCTGCGAGTCGACGCGGATCAGGAGGCTCTCGTCAAGGAGTGTTTGTATCCGTGAGTCGAGGAATTTGCTAGGGATTATTTATTTCCCTAGCGCCAAGGATTATTTGTTTCCTTGGGGTTTGAAACGAGTCGAGGATTTCCCATGGAGGCACTGGTGGCTCTGCGAGTCGACGCGGATCAGGAGGCTCTCGTCAAGGAGTGTTTGTATCCGTAAGTCGAGGCATTTGCTAGGGATTATTTGTTTCCCAAGCGCCAAGGATTATTTGTTTCCTTGGGGTTTGAAACGAGTCGAGGATTTCCCACGGAGGCACTGGTGGCTCTGCGAGTCGACACGGATCAGGAGGCTCTCGTCAAGGAGTGTTTGTATCCGTGAGTCGAGAAATTTGCTGGGGATTATTTGTTTCCCAAGCGCCAAGGATTATTTGTTTCCTTAGGGTTTGAAACGAGTCGAGAATTTCCCACGGAGGCACTGGTGGCTCTACGAGTCGACGCGGATCAGGAGGCTCTCGTCAAAGAGTGTTTGTATCTGTGAGTCGAGGAATTTACTATGGATTATTTGTTTCCTAAGCGCCAAGGATTATTTGTTTCCTTGGGGTTTGAAACGAGTCGAGAATTTCCCACGGAGGCACTGGTGGCTCTGCGAGTCGATGCGGATCAGGAAGCTCTCGTCAAGGAGTGTTTGTATCCGTGAGTCGAGGAATTTGCTAAAGACATTGGTTTCTTCGGAGTTGGATTGAACCGTCGAGATTTGGCTTCGTCTTCTGGCGGAGCCTGTTAGGAAGGTATAGTTCCCTCTTTGTTTACGCCCTTGGATTGTATACAGGGATCGATCTGATCTTAACTGTAGGGCCAAAGTTTTATCATCATTCATTTTTTTTTTATTTCCGCGATGCTCTATCATTTCAGCTTTTATATCGCGAAGGTCGCGATTGCCCAATCATTTCGGCTATTTTTCGCGGTGCCCAATCATTTCGGCTATTTATTTTATTTTCACTCGCTGCTTTTTATTGCGAGTTTCCCAATCATTTCAACTATTTTGCATGCATACATTTTTACCTGCTGCTTTTTATTGCAAGTTGCCCAATCATTTCGGCTATTTTGCATGCATACATTTTTACTTGCTGCTTTTTATTGCAAGTTGCCCCATCATTTCGGCTATTTTGCATGCATACATTTTTACTTGCTACTTTTATTGCAAGCTGCCCCATCATTTCGGCTATTTCGTATGCATGTGCGGCCTACTGGTTTTTCGCCGTAAACCTGGAATCAGACGCCGATTTCGGCATCAGCACCGCTACAACTGGGATATTGCCAGGAGCGAATCATCATCTGTCTCTGTTGATGTCGAACAAAGGTGGCTTAGCGACCAGGGTTAAGGTCCTATCGACTAAGGCTTTTGACTTCATGAGCCGCAAGGGTCTCACATAGGTACTTCTTCCTACAAGTCGTAAGGATCTTGTAGGTGCATTTTCTTCTTAAGAATCGTGAGGATTCCTAAGTGTATGTTCCTCTGTAAGTCGTAAGGATCCTACAAGAGGATTTTCTCCTTGTAAGTCGAGAGGACTTATAAAGGTTGTTCATCATGCGAACATATCCTCAGTCTCAGATGAGACTTGATTAGAGAAATATTTATTCGCGCCTGTGGATTGTATACAAGGGTCAGTATTGAGCCACTTGTAGGGCAATATTGGAAGTTTGTGGGGGTTTGCTTAAGCACAGGTTTAGGTCTCTGTAACTTAAGACTTTCAAATCTTATGAGCCGTGAGGGTCCCATAAGAGAGTTCTCCCCACGAGTCGTGAGGATCTCGCGAGTGTATTTTCTCCCTAGGAATCGTGAGGATCCCTAAGTGTGTTGCTCCCTTGTGAGTCGTAAGGATCTCACGCGGGTGGTTTCTCCTTACAAGGTCGAGAGGATCCTATAAGTGTCTTTTAACGAGGTTGCGCCCTTTCGGGTTTTCACAAACACTCGCCGGTAGCCCTGCTGTTTTTACTCACGGAGCCCTTTCGGGTTTTCATCCGTGCTCATTTCGCTCATGGACGTACCGTTTTTTTTCTATTCTTTTTATTTTCTTTTTCTCTTTTTTTTTTACGAGGTCGCGCCCTTTCGGGTTTTCACGAACACTCGCCGGTAGCCCTGCTGTTTTTACTCACGGAGCCCTTTCGGGTTTTCATCCGTGCCCTTTTTGCTTATGGACATACCGTTTTTATTTATTATATTTTTTCTTTATTTATATTTTTTTTTATTCATCTCGTCATCCTAAGGATGCTGCGGTATTAGTTTAAAGACGTTTCGGTCTGCTATTAGTTTAAGAACGTTTTGGTCCGTCTTTGAGAAGGCTGGATACTGCTGATAGAGTTTGAGCTTAGGAAGATAGCGAGCGGACATAGTCGTCGTCATCTATCGTTGACCTAGGTTGTGGCTCATTAAGCGTAGTATTTCTTTAGGAAGCGACCGTTTATTGGCCTGAAAGGCCTTTCACCGTGCATATCCATGAGTAGATAGGCTCCACCATGGTAGACCTTGTCTATGATGTACGGGCCTTCATAGTTCGGCTCGAATTTTCCCCGCTTGGCGCGATTGGGGATCATAGGCCTTTTGACCACTAACACAAGTTCGCCTTGGCGGAATATCCTCGGCCGGATCAATCTTTCATATGAGCGCGTCATCTTTGCTTTATAAGCTTCCAGATTTTGTTGCGCTATGAGCCGGGTTTCATCAAGGGCGTCAAGCTCCTCAAGCCGAAGGTGAGCATTTTCTTCGTCCGTTAGCTCGTAGTGGACTGCCACTAGTAGAGAGGGTAACTCTATCTCGAGGGGGAGTACTGCTTCGGTACCGAACACCAACGCGTACGGCGTTTTGTTCGTGGCCATCTTGAATGTAGTTCGATATGCCCAAAGAGCTTCTTGCAGTCTTTCGTGCCAGTCTTTCTTATTTCGGGACACTGTTTTCTTTATGATTTTTGTCAAGGTCTTGTTGAAGGCTTCAGCTAGTCCGTTGGCTCGCGGATTATAAACCGAAGAATATCTCCAGTCTATATTATGCTGTTGCGCGAAGCGACTGATCTTGTGGCTTCTGTAAGCTGGCCCGTTATCGGAGATGATCCATCGCGGAGTTCCAAACCGATATATGACATGCGTCTTGAAGAAATGGAGGATATTCTCCGTCTTAACTTCTCTTAACGGTACTGCTTCTGCCCATTTGGAGAAGTAGTCAGTCGTCGCCAGGATGAAACGATGTCCTCTAGACGATGCTGGTTCGATGGGGCCGACTATATCAGTCCCCCACATTTCGAATGGCCAGCTAGCCACCGTTGGATGTAGTGGATTTGGATGCTGATGGATGAAATCCCCATGAATTTGACACGAGTGACACTGCTTCGCATATTCGAGGCAGTCTTGAATCATCGTGGGCCAGTAGTAGCCCATCCGTTTTATCTTCAACTTCATCTTTGGGCCCGTGTGGTGAGAACCGCAGAGTCCGTCGTGAACTTCCTGAATGACTCTTTTCGCTTCGTTAGGTCCGAGACACCTTAGTCATAGAGAATTAAATGACCTCTTGTACAGAGTGTCGTTGACGAAGGCGAAAGACAGAGCTCGTTTCATGAGCTGATGTCTTGTGGATGCTTCTTCAGGCATTCGGTGGGACTTGAAGTAATCTATGAAGATTTCTCTCCAATCCTCGGTATTTTCCCAATCTTTTACCTGCAGGGTTGTCTGCTCGTTCGCTCCTTTTTCTTCGAATGATTCCGGAGATATTTCTGCTGGGGCAAGCACTCGACGGCTTTGCACCACGATTCTAACGTCATCGAGGTTCTCGTCAGCCAGTTCTTTAGCAAGTTTGGCCAATGCGCCTGCTTTGCTATTTTCCGCACGCGGTATGTTCTCCAAAGTGTAGGAGGGGATTTGGGTCAACAGCTGTTGCACTTTTTCACCGTATTTCACCAACTCCGGTTTGCACGTTTGGTAGTCGCCGTTTACTTGACTAACGACCAGTTGAGAATCCCCGTATATGAGGAGGTTTTCAATTCCCATGTCAATGGCGATCTCGAGGCCTGCTATCAGAGCTTCATATTCGGCTTCGTTATTTGTCCTCGTCTCTGTTAGGGAGAACGCGTAGCGCATTATCCCTCCTTGTGGAGTTATAAAGATGAGTCCTACCCCCGATTTAATTATAGGGGTACTTTGTTTGCGCTTCTTCACGGAGGACGCTCCGTCGAAATAAAGCTCCCATCGGGTATTATCACCGTTGATCGCATCAAACGCATATTCGTCTGGAAGCTCGCAATTCAGAGGAGAATCGGCGGGTATCGGATGCTCAGCGAGGAAGTCGGCGATGGCCTGGCCTTTCACTGCCTTGAGAGGTTGATAGGTTATCGAGAACTCCATTAAGAGCAGGGCCCATTTAGTGAGTCATCCCGTCAGTATGGCTTTTGACATTAGATATTTGAGAGGGTCCACCTTCAAAATAAGACGGACTTCATGCGCCAACGCATAGTGCCTGAGTTTTGTTATCGCAAAGATCAACGCCAGGCAGTGTTTCTCAATGGGGGAGTAGTTGTTTTCTGCCCCCAGCAGAACTCGACTTAAGTAGTCGAGTGCCCTTTCCTTCCCTTGGTCGTTCTCTTGCGCCCATAATGCGCCTAAGGAACCTTCGAGGGCGGTCGTGTAAAGAATGAGAGGCTTTCCCTTAACTGGAGCAGCCAATACTGGAGGGTTCTGCAGGTACTGCTTGATCTCGTCTAGTGCGCCTTGGCATCTGTGATCCCAGACAAATAGGGTTCCCTTCTTCATTTGTGTTCTTCGTCAGCGGACTTTCGTATGGAAAGTCGAGCAGAGAATACAACAAGGATCTCATCTTTCGAGTCGCTACCAAAGATCAACGCAGGAGTGGACGGTCCCGGCTTGTTGGGTTGGGGCGGACCCGAATACACTATCTCCTCTTCCTCCTCGGTATCACTACCGAAGACAGGGATGGTAGCGTTAGCTTTATTCTCTGGTTTGTGACACTTCTCCGTATCTTCGAAATCCGGTAAGAAATATTTGGCATCTTCGTATTTGCGGACCTCGTTCACGGAGAACGGGTTCAGTTCTCCCGTCACGGTATACTCGAAACCATCTTTAAAATACTTCATACACTGATGTTGTATAGAAGGGATGATGTTGTACTCGTGTAACCATGGCCGGCCGAGCAAAGCGTTGTAGCATGTCTTGGCGTCTATGACATGGAACTTAACGTCCGTGACGAGTAACCCGAAACGTAACGTCAGTATCACAGACCCAAGAGTTCTTGATGACTAGGAGTCAAACCCAGAGATGGTGATCTTGTCACGAGCAAGGTGCTGGACGCTCATGCAGATTTCTTTTAACACCCGCACGTTGAGAAGATTAACGGAGGACCCGTTATCGATCAGGATTTTGCCTATCTTTATATCGTGGCAGTATCCTGAGACATAGAGGGGGCGATTGTGTTCGCAAGTCCCAAGGAGAAGGTCCTCGTCGCCGAAAGTGACATCGGCCGTGTGCACTTCTTCCAATTCATCCTTCATCTTTTCCTCGGCCAGGCATGCTTGGAATTGTTCTGGGTCTTGGAGCGCCTTAATCAACGAATCTCTCGCCTCTTTTGAGAGCAAAAGAGCGTCAAGAATGCTGAGCTGTGAGGGTAGCTTCCTCAGATGCGCTAAGACGTTGTAATCCACCTTATTCTTCTTTGGCGGGTTGTTGGCGTTTAGCTCTTCCAGAACTTGGTCATCTAAGACGATATCTTCATAGACCTTTTTTTTCTCTTTATCTTTTCTGCTTGAGGGTCTGAGGTTCTTTTCAGGCAGCGTCCGATTCCGCAGCCGAATATTTTCGCAGACCTTCGGTTCTTCTTCTTTTCTCGAAGTGGATTCTTTAAAGAGAGGGGCAAGTTCCAGCTCTTCATCAGAATCGCTCCCGAATGTAGGCATTTGTGACCCGCCAGTGTTAACCATGCGACAATTGCCGGTAGTTCTTTTAATCCCTTCGGTCGTATTTCTTTGCTCTCAATGAGTTTTACGCTTTTCCCGCTTAAAGCGTTGTCGATGGGCAACATATCCTTGCCACCATCTATCGAAAGCTTTGCACTCTTGAATGGAGTGCGAAATCTTTTGATGATATAAGCAATAGGAGGGGTGCGTTTCCATTTCACCAGTGATGTTTCCTTCAGAGGATGGTAGCTTCATGCCCATTGATATGGCCTTAGCAAAAATTTTCCTCATCTTGAATTGGCTTCTGTCGGTAGCGGAGGTGTTTTGCTCCAGCGGGATCGTCTCAGCTCTTTCATCAAGTCGCTGGCGCTTGGCCCTTTCAAATATAGCCATCTCGCGTTCTCGATCAGCTTTACTTTTCAGTCGAGCTTCGTTAAGGAACGCGTCAATCATTTCATCTGATAGTTTCGGGAATTTTGGTTCAAGATTTGCCCCCAGCGCTTCGGTACAAAGAGTTTCCTCATCGTTCATGATCGAATGGGAAATCATATGACAGCTCTCCACATATTCCTCGGATTCATCCGATGAACTTTCTCCCTCATCTTCTTCTTGAAAGACATGATTGAGGAACTCTTGGAGCGTAATGGGAGTCCGTGCCTTTTGGTTGTATTCATCCAGAGTGTCAATTTGCTTTTGTAAGTCTGTGCGCTTTTCGCCAGGCTTCACGGGCTTCTTAGATTTCTTCTTCTTCTTTTTCGAAAATTTTGACGGCTGGCTGCAAGTGCTTGAGCCACCACCATCGGTCTTTGGAGTTGTACGCGGCTTCAACATCCCCTCAATGACCTGCGGTTCCAACGGGTTCTTCCACTTGATCGCTGGACATGCCGGAAGATCGTTTAGCATCCTCTTTGTCTTGGCTGATAATACAACCTCCCAAGGAGCTTCTTCAATGACGGAGCATGTTGCCCCCGGCGTATTCGTCCCCTTAGAGGTGTGGGGCTGCGGGGGATTCACCTTCCATTTGTCAGATAACGCGAACTTGCCCTGTCGGTACTGGTTTTCAAGCCAATTCTTAAAAACGTAGCAATCTTCGATCGGATGGCCTAGTACTCGATGATAAGGACAGTAGTTGGGCTCGTTGACGTCACTTGGTTGCAACGGACGTTTTGGATCCGGCAGATTTATGAGTCTGTTGCGCAACGCCAGCTCGAATAACCTCCTCGTTTTATCGCGGGGAAAGGAATAAGGACATCCCATCCTATCCTCAAGGGGTACGTACGGGCGCATATTATTTTAACGAGCAACCGGCTTCGAGTCGCTCGGTTGTTGTTGAGCATTAGCGACGACGATCGCTTTCCCCTTCCCTTTGTCATTTCGGGAGTCCGGCCTTGGAAGAGGGGGTTTATTGCCCATTTGATCCATTTGCGCTAGTTTGTCAATCAAGGCCTGGAAGGTAGTTGGCTTGAAAAACATCATAAATTGTGAGATGGTCGCTTGCGGATCAAGGGTTCCCACAAACATACCCACCGCGGGAGCTTCTTCAATGCGCTGCTCGCACTTCGACCACAAGTTCCGCCATCGTATAGCATACTGAACCCACGTCTCGCCTGGCTTTACCCTGGCGTTAATCAGTGCTGTCATCGGGGTACGTTCACTGGAGCTTGCAAAACACTGAGTAAACAGCAGCTCCATCTCCGCGAAGGTTTTAATAGAGTCGTTCGGGAGCTCAGAGTACCATTCGAACGCCGTATCTGATAAGCTTCCAACAAACTGGCGAAGCAAAAGCTTGTCATCACCGCCGGTGTTGCCACAGAGTGCCCTAAACTGGGCAACATGTTGATGAGGATTGCCCGTCCCTTTGTAGACATGGAACTTAGGAATTGTGTAACCGGGTGGGTACTTGATTTGATCGTACCAACTTGGATATGGCCGCCCCATTTTTACGACCTGGCCAGCTGCTTCGGTCGCATGATGAACCCGTATTTGCTGGGCGATGTACTCATCCAAATCAGCTTTGGAGATTGTATCCTCTTTAGCTGTCGATAGAGCTGGTGGAGGATTTGATGTCTCTCCCCTATTGTCTCCAAGGACGATCGGGGGCTCTTCAGCCGGGGGATCTTGTTGTATCATCATCCCTATCATGTCCTGGAAGAGGAGGCCCATACGCTGTATGTTGGCTGCTTGTTCAGCAGCCTCTTTGTTCTTCTTCTCCAATATCCGACGAAGGAATTCGGCGTCGGTTTCTTCCTCCTGGCGCTCATCTGAGGACGTTTCAGGGTTCTCTTTTGGCCCTGTGAGTGCGGCCATAGCGTTCATCATTTCTTGGAGCTTTTGCTGTTGCTCCTGTGCCTTGGTCACTGATCGGGTGAGCGGTCTATGACCCGTGGATGCACGGCTGTCTTCTTTTCCCGATGCCATGTAAACCGTATGAACTGTTATGCCCCCTGACTTGGGGCATTTAGGTTCACCATTTTTAACTTTTGCTGCTGACGCGGGAGTTTTCTCTGGCCTCCTTCTTTTGTGGGCCGTTGAGGTTGAAGGGGCCGTTGCAGTGGGCACCCTAGCGATTGTTGTCCCTTGCTGTTTAATAGGGCGGTCCTTGTCTTTTTCCACCTTCGCCTTTTTCTGGCGACGAGAGTGACCTAGGTCAGTCACGGAGTCTTGAACCCTCCGCCACACTTTATAAATTTTTGAAGACAGCCGTTGAGGGGGCTGTTATTGCTTTGTTTCTGGATCTCTCTCCATAGGTGGAGGGGATCTTTTCAATGTAGCGGTTGGAGAGTTCTTTCTCACCCTCCTCAGCAATTCAAAACTGTTCCCAGTTGGAACAGCAGCGTTGACCTCCACTACTGGAGCCGGTGGAGTTAGCCCTAAGGGGGAGTTGCCTCCTGCCTTCCTCACTCGTTGCCAATGGCGACGTCGAGCATGACGAGCCGTTGGGACAGGCTCGGAGATTGAGACATCTTCTTTTTGCCCCCTGTCTGAATGAGGCGCCGCCGGTGTTAACCTCTTAAAGACTGAAGTTGTCTTTTGAGGGATGATATTCAACCTGTCGAAGACAGATCCTCGAGCAGGAGCAGGAATCGTCAGTCTTGAAAAGACTGACTTTTTGATAGGGGAAGCCGCCTTGACGACTTCTGGAACAGCAGTTATTGCCTTCCTTGGGACAGCCAATTTAGAGTTCTGATCCATCTTGGCGAAAACAGAGGCTGTTGGTTCGGTATTGGGCGACCCGTTGACAGGGGCCGTCGTGGCAGTGATCCGGTCGAAGACCGACCTCTTGTTCACTTCCGATGCAGGTATTGGCATAGAGAAGCTTGTAGGCGGGATCTTGGTCCCGAAAAACAGGCCGGTGGTGGCCTGGGTCACCTGGTCTACCGGCAGAGCGAGGAAGGAAGCCACTTGGGGCCCATATGCTACACCTCCTGGTGAGGTGGAGCGTCCGTTGCAGTGGCACTTCGAGCAGTTGGTGCAGTTAGAGGCCATTGAATCTTGAATTCTTCTTCTGTGCCAGGCAAAAGACCAAATCTTAGTAACTTGAAATCCGAAGGTAACCATTAACAAACCGCGATTGATTCGCGAAGACGATACACGAAGTGTGGAGTGGAAAGAGGAAAAGGTCCCACCGGGCATGCCAGAATCTGTTCCCCTCCGAAAGGCGGCGCACAGGACCGCGATGTCCTGACGCTGAGATTCGGGACAGATGCTATTTGGTTTTATCTGTCCACCTCTCCGAAGATGCCAAGTTGATTTATGGCACCGTGTATCGGAGGTTTTGGTGGATGCGGCCGATGTAGCAGATTTCATCAGATTCCCCCTCGCTTGAGGGGTTTTTGATTGTGGGGACGCTCTTCCCTGTAAACGCAAGCCCCTCCAATTAATTACGCTACCGCATCGCGGTAACAACTTTCTCATTCTCCAGAATTTCACTTCGTGTCGTGTGTGTTTATTTTGTTTGTGGTTGCCCGTGGATTGTATACGGAGACTGAGTAATGCCGTCGCCCGTAGGACGTGGATTAGTCCAAATCCGTATTTACTTAGATTTGGGTTTGGTGTTTTAGTTTAAGGATACGTTAGCCATGTTTAGGCTAAGATCGACTTAAACGTTCGTTAAGGATACATTAGTCTTGTTTGGGACTAAGATCGACTTAACGTAGTGATATATGGCCATCAGGACTCATCACCTCTCTGACGTCGTTGAAGGATTACAACGACAGGTGTCGGAGGAGTTCAAAGATGTACCCTTGAACCAAAGTCGATTTGTAGTTTTATCGTTCATTTAAATGCTTAAGGATACGTTAGCCGTGTTTGGGGGCTAAGATCGACTTAAACAGGACCGTTTAGATCCGAAAAAGAGCATTTGGATGCTCTATTGTTCCAGTTTAGGGACGTGGTGGTCCACCGCCAGTTTAGGGACGTGGTGGTCCAATATTAGTTTAGGGACGTTTCAGTCCAACATTAGTTTAAGGACGTTTCGGTCCGATATTAGTTTAGGGACGTTTCGGTCCATGTTCCAGTTTAGGGACGTGGGGGTCTATCGCCAGTTTAGGGACGTGGTGGTCTATCATTAGTTTAAGGACGTTTCGGTCCGACATTAGTTTAAGGACGTTTCGGTCCACGAGTTTAAGGACCCCGCAGTCCATATTCATATGTGGTCATCGGGACCCGTCACCTCTCTGACGTCGTTGAAGGATTACAACAACGGGTGTCAGAGGAGTTCGGAGATGTACCCTCGAACCGGAGGTAAATTGATTTAAGAGAGCAATCTTGCTCAGTCAATTTAATTTGGGGACTTACGGCCAAAATTGGGCTAAGTCCAGTTGAAAATGTTCAACATTTTATTTGCTTTTGCATTGCATTTCTTCTTATTTTTATTTGGGCTTTGCCCAGAAAGGATGCAGAGCATCAATTTGTTTTGGGCTCTGCCCTTTATAAATGATGCAGAGCATCAATTTTATTTGGGCTCTGCCCTTTTATTGCTTTGCAATTTATTTTGGCCCGCTTGGTCTTTTTGATTTGGGCCTGGCCCTTTTAGGAAATGCATTGCATTTATCAGGCGCTTTGCGCCAATCAGAGAGCGCAAGCGCTTGTGACGATGATACGTGTCATGCAAGCGCAGTGCGCTGCGCTAGTGCGCTGCACTTGCGCTGCTGACACGTGGCGCCCTCTGGTGAGTTGCGCCAATCACAGAGAGCAAAGCTCTATTTCAAAAGCGCATAGCGCAATTGGTTCAGAAGCTGACACGTGGCGCTCTCTGGTGGTTTGCGCCAATCCAAGAGCGCAACAGTGCAGTATTGCAAGTGCAAGGCACTATGATTTAGGAATCTTTTAGATTCAATGAACAGAAGTGCAAAGCACTGTTAGATTTTTTGATCTAATTTAGATCAAAGAAAAAGATAAGTTTTTTCTTATCTTAAAGAACCAAAGGTTCATGAAAAAGTGCAAAGCACTATTTTAATTTATCCATTTATTTAGTTATGTTTTAAAGATCAATGATCTTGTTTTTAGATCACTGATCTGTTCATAAGAGAATTTTCTCTTCTCTCAAAAGTTTTTACCTTCTGTTGTTCTTAAGGAGTTCTCGAGAGTTCTCTTCTCTTTTTTTTTTTAGAAAGATCTTGATGCCTTTGAATTGAGGTCTGGGGTCCTTTTTATAGTGCTCATAAATTAGTTAAATTTCTTAAAGAGATCTCTCTCTGAGTGATTTGGGGAATTTTCCCCACCGTTGGATCTTTGATCCAAGGGCTTCTGTTTTACAGAAGAAAATCTTCTTGTTTTAACAAGAACAGAAAGATTTCTTTAAATCTCCATTTTGTTTTGCGCAACTCCCCAGCGCTTGACACGTGTCGCGCAGCGCAGCGCTTGCGCAGCTGTGCTTGCGCAACTGCGCAGACACGTGTCGTGCAGTGTAGCGCTTGCGCAACTGTGCTTGCGCAGTTGTGTGTGCGCAACTGCGCCGACACGTGTCGCGCAGTGCAGCGCTTGTGCAACTGAAACGTTGCTTCCTTTACTTTTTTGTTTTAAACAGAGCTTTGCTCTGATTGGTTGCGCTGCCTCGGGCGCTGCGCTGATGCGTCTGCGCTAGACACGTGGTGCCCTGCGCTCAGCGCAGAGGATCTGAAGCGTTGCTTCATTTATTGAAACTTAGATTTTGGGCAAATCGGAATCGTCGCTTCTCCTGATATATCTTTTCATCTCCGTTTTTCAAGTCAAACTCGTATTTCTAAAATTCTGATTTCCCGTGCCTTGGAAATGATTTCATTGTGCACAGAATCTTCTGCGCCTGGGTCTATATATATAATTCGAGGCTGAACCTTTTCTTCTCTCATTTTCAGAGAACTTCTTCGATCATGGCTTGCAATCGCCCTCATGCCCGCCGACAACCATGGGAGGTGCCGATTTGGGACATTGTTCCCCACTTTGCTGCGCACCTGGTGGATTCTTCTCTCTCGGACGAGCAGTGAGATGCTGCACTGTACGAGCTTTTGACTCGTGTAGGGTCTCCTCTCCCTCCAAATTCCATTTGGCTTCGGATGATCCTTGCCTCGGTGCTCGGGACATTCTCCCTCCTCCAGCAGAGATGTCCTCGGCAATGCTGGACACCGCCGAGGACAAGATCGAGTGCTTTCTTGAAGCGCACTTGATCACCAAAGCCATAAGGGACTGCTCTCTCCACTTGCTGAGCCAGATACGGGCTCGTCGGGTTGTCATCGCCACTTTTTCCCAGGAGTGCGGCGTCGACCGTTGGATGGCTACCCCTCGGGAAGATCGCCGCTTCGACGTGATGGAGAAGACGAAGAGGAAGCTGAATAATCTTCTTTTTCTTTTTGTGAACCCTTGTCTCTCTGATCCCGTATTCGGTGATCTTTTTTAAATGTAATAACAATAATGAATAAGTATTTTTCTTTTTAATCAAGTACTTCATTGTCTGCTAAGGGTTCTTTTATTTTAGTTCTCTGTTGTGCTTGTGCATCGTATGATTTTAATTTGTTATTATTAAGTGCATGTAATTTTGCAAAGATAGATTGCCTTTGGTACTTAGCCCCCTTTTTATGAAACGGTGCATCTGTGCTAGCGCATCTGCGCTGACACGTGTCGCACAGCGCAGCGCGACTGCGCGAGCGCATCTGCGCTGACACGCGTCGCACAGCGCAGAGCGCAGCGCGGCGCTTCCTTTAACAGAGCTTTGCTATAATTGGGCGCGTCTTCTTGGACGTTGCGCTAATGCATCTGCGCCAGACATGTGGCGTGTCGCACGCAGTGCAAAGGATCCGAAGCGTTGCTTCATTTATTAAAGTTTAAATTTTCAAAGCAAAGCTTTGTTTCTGATTGAGGGAAGATGAAGCGTTGCTTCATCTCCCGCCTCGGAATTTGAACAGAGCTTTGCTCTGATTGGAGTAAACAATGGGTTCGTCGTCGGTTTCGGTGCAGGGAAGAGGAAAAGGAAGGTGGTGTGGTGGAGGTGGTTGAGGTTGGGAGGTCGAGGAGGAGATGAGATCGAGGGATCGACGATGGAGGCGAAGGCATAGGCTTTGGGTTCCGTCGTGGGTTCTCGGGGTTGTGCATGCAGGGGCCTCGCTGAGGTGAAGGAGGATGAGAAAAACTGATGAGGGTGTAGTTGAGGAAATGGTGACGAGATTGGGTTGGTGGCGACGACGGCGAGGGGTGGCAAGGGCTCGGGTGTGATTTTCGCGAGGTAGGGGAGAACAGAGGAGAAAGGGGAGAGAGAGAGAATCACATGGATATGGTTTCAAAATAATATATATATATATATATATATATATATGCATAAAGAAAGAGAGAGAATCGTGAGAGAGAGAGAGAGAGACGGAGAGAGAGAGAGATTTAAAAAATATATAATATATACATATTAAACCTACATTTAGTATAGGAATATTTAATAATATAATTTAGTTAAAGGAATAGTAATGGTATATATATATGTAAGGAATATAATATTAGTCCGTTTTGAGATGTTGGCAAATACAAATCTACTCCAAAACACGTCCGGGTCGGGTCCAAAAATTCAGATTTAAAATATTAAAAATATATGCGATGTCCAAATTTCAAAATGAATGCTCAGTCAAAGAAAATGCATACCCCCAAGAACGGATGCACGTACGTGCGCGTAGCCATCCAAACACGTCCGTTTCACTGAACGGGACGAGAACAAGATGTACGGATGCTACCACGGGGTTAGAGATATCGTGCAGGTTATGAAATGCAATTTTAAATTATTTTCTATGACCTAAAATGTTATATAATAAAAGATGCGATATCAGGTAAAATGCCAGCATGCACTAATCATAAGACGCACGTGTTCATGCAACAAATCAAGGTAATCTATTAAAAAGCACCAAACATGTTCAAGCAAGCGGGTCAGGTCGAATGCAAAGTAAAATGTAAAATACCATTCGCACCCAAACACGCTAAATCAAGAAATACCATGGATGAGTAAATACGGAAACTGGAATTGGTATAAATGAACTCGGGTGTTACAATATGAGACAGCGTAGATGGTTGGAGCTAATGGCTGACTATGATCTTGATCTCAAGTACCATCCGGAGAAAGTTAATGTAGTGCCGGATGCGCTTAGTCGATTGCCAGCAATTCGAATGTTGATAGCACAGAAGGAACTTATCGATGATTTTCGGAGATTCGAGTTGGAGATCGTGTTACCGCATTCTTCAGGACAGTTGATGCAACTGCAGGTACAGTCGTCGTTGATCGATAATATTAAAGCAGCGCAGTCACAGGACCCAAGATTGCAGATGTTTCGAGAACAGGTAGAAGCAGGACATCGAACGGACTTGTTGATTTATGAAGATGGTTCGTTGCGATATGGTAGCCATTTGTGTGTGCCGAAGGGAGATATCCGCGAAGAAGTTATGAAGGAGACACACAATTCCGCATATTCCGTACATCCAGGAGGCACGAAAATGTACCGTGATCTACGACAACATTTCTGGTAGGAAGGCATGAAAAGAGAGATTGCCCGCTTTGTAGTGAAGTGCTTGGTGTGTCAGCAAGTTAAGGCTGAACATCAAAGGGCAGCTAGTTTATTGCAACCACCTCCGATTTCTCAATAGAAGTGGGAACATATCACCATGGATTTCGTGACAGCTTTACTGCGGAGTCCAAAGGGCAACAATACAGTTTGGATGATCGTTGATCGATTAACTAAGGCAGCTCATTTCATACCATTTCGAATTGGTCTGTCAATGGAATCGTTAGCAGAGCGGTACATACAGGAGATTGTGAGATCGCATGGTGTACCTGTAAGTATCGTTTCCGATCGTGATACCCGATTCTTATCGTACTTCTGGAGGAGTTTACAGGAAAGTTTGGGAACGCGATTGATGTTTAGCACTGCTTATCATACCCAGACAGATGGCCAGTCGGAGAGAACGATGCAAACTCTTGAAGACATGTTGAGGGCTTGCATGTTGGACTTCAAGGGTTTATGGGAGGATTATCTACACTTGGTGGAGTTTTCTTACAATAACAGTTTTCAGGCGACTATTCAAATGGCTCCATTCGAAGTATTGTGTGGTCGCAAGTGTCGCTCACCCGTCTGTTGGGACGATATCGGAGAGCGAAGATTGTTGGGACTGGATTTGATCTTGCAAACAATAGAGAAGGTTAATACTATCCGCAATCACATGAAGGCAGCACAGGATCGGCAGAAGAGTTGGGCAGATATATCGAGAAAACCTCTAGAGTTCGTTGCTGGTGATCTTGTATTTTTGAAGATATCACCGACTAGAGGAGTGATTCGTTTTGGGAGTCGAGGTAAGCTTAGTCCTCGATTCGTGGGGCCTTTCGAGATTATTGAGCGTGTTGGAGAAGTAGCTTATTGATTGGCGTTACCACCATCTTTGGCGAGTGTTCATGACGTGTTTCATGTATCTCAACTCCGTAAGTATGTTCGAGATGAAACACACATGCTAGATCATTCGGAGCTAACTGTAAAGGGGGATTTGACATATGAAGAACGACTGATGTCAATTATTGATCGAAGAGAAAATGTTCTCAAGAACAAGGTTATCGCTCTCGTACTTGTTTCATGGGGAAATCGCTCGCACGGAGAATCGACTTGGGAACGAGAAGATGAGATTCGACAGAAGTTTCCACACCTCTTCGTAGATTCATATTTGTTTATCTTTTCTTGTTCCAGGAATTTCGAGGACGAAATTCTTTTTGTAGTTTGGTATAATATAACACCCTAGTTCATTTATACCAGTTCTTTTGGGTATTTCTTTATTTATGGCTATTTCTTGATTTATTGTGTTTTGGATGCAAATAGTATAAATGGTATCTGTATTTGCATCCGACCCGACCCACATGTTGGAAACCAGTCTTGATTCATGTTTATGATTTATCCCGGCTAGTTATGATGATCCATGCACTTTCAGGTTGTATGTCCTGTATACCTGTATTATATCTGGCATCTGCATTTTTTTTAATAAAACAGTTATAAGCAAATAAAATATTTTTAAAATATCTAGCATGGCCTGCATCATACCCCTAACCCTGTCGTGGCATCCGTACATCTTGTTCTCGTTCCGTTTAGTGAAACAGACTCATTTGGATCGCTGCGTGTACGCTACGTGTATCCGTTTTTGGGGCTATACATTTTCGTTACCCGGATATCGTATTTTGGTTTTGGTTAATAGTATATTATCCGTATTTGCAAACTATAAATTTAGATCCGACCCGGACGTGTTTTGAACTATTTTTTGTATTAGCCAAAATCTCAAATAAAATCAATATTATATTCTTATATATACATACTTACTACATATATAACCACATATATATAAATTTTAAATATTTTTTAAAATATTCCCTATCTAATCCTAACTAATCCAAATGTTGACTCTGTCTCTCTATACACACACACACACATATAACTTTTAATGAAATCGTAACACAATCCTAATAGATTTCTCTCTCTCTCTCTCTCTCTTCTATATATATTCATTAAACCACCCCACGAGATCCCGTCACCCTCTTCCCACTATTCTCACCGCCTCCTTTCTTCTTCGTCGCGAAGCCCTTCGTCTCGTCTCCACCCTCGACTCCGCTCACCTCACCTCACCTCACCTCCCCACGACTCCTTTTCCCCACTCGAAACCCCGATGACGAACCCCACGACCCAAGAACCCACACCCCAGCCTTAAGCCCTCACGTCACTGGAGCCCATCTCCGACGTCTTCCTGCCTCGCCACCACCTTCTCTCCTTTTCCCCAACACCAGAGCCCTCTCTTTCCCGAGCCTGCAACCCACCTCCACGACGAACCCGAACACCCACGCACCCATCGCCTTGCCTCTGTTCCCGTCGTCTCCTCATCCTCGCGGCCACCCGCTCCTCCCTCGTCCTCTTCTCCTCGCCTTCCCGAGCCTGCAAAACCCGAGCACCCCGACCACGAAACCCTGCAAGAACTGAGCCCCAAGAACCCACGGCCTTCACCTCATCCTCGCCTGCACGTCCACGTCGCCGGAGCTCCGACCTCCGTCGTCATCATCCCCATAACCACGACCTCATCTCCTCCTTCCTGCACCCCAGAGCCTAACCAAAACCCGGTCCTGTTCCTCTCTTCTTCTCCTTCTTTCTTCTTCTCTTTCTTTTTCTTGATCTTGTATTTTCCGGTGATCGCCGGAGCCGTGCCATCGCCGACAATCCGGGCGATCCAGTGGACATTCCCAGCCGGCGTGGTCACATTCTTGCCTAACCTGGTTCAGTTCTGTACGTGCGTGTGTGCATCGCGATATTTACCGACACCGTACGCAGCGTACGCACCCCGTCGTGAGATCCGATCAGGCAAGTTTATCTTGCTACATGCTATGATATATATTTTGCATCCATATGAATAAAAATATCACATATTTACTGTATTGTACATCCATGTTACCGTTTTAATGTTTTCGGATAACCGTTCGTATCCGTATCATTTATTACATATCTAGTTGCATGCAAGTTTATCTTGCTACATGCTATGATATATATTTTGCATCCATATGAATAAAAATATCACATGCTTACTGCATTGTACATCCATGTTACCGTTTTACTGTTTTCGGATAACTGTTCGTATCCGTATCATTTATTACATATCTAGTTGCATGCAAGTTTATCTTTCTATATGCTGTGTTATTATATTTGCACCCATATTAATAATAATACTACATATTGTTTAGTTATGCATCTCATGTTACCATTTTACTGTTTTGCGATATTTGTTCATATCCAAACTGTATATTACTTATTTAGCTGCATGCCGAAATCTGATTGCTTCATGTTACTGCAAGATTCATATACCATACCTGCCAGTATGCATCATACGACTCATGGACTAATATTATATGTTATCACTGATTATTATTCGTGCATCTATACTTTTACCGTGATTCGATACTTGCTACATTTTAATATTTTTTTAAAGATGGAACTAGCAGGTCCTCAGCAAGCCCTGTTCTTTATTGATGATCATAATCACATTGTAAGAGTCGAGAACAGATACATTGTTTCTCTTTTATGAGACAGTCTAAGCATGAAACGATAAAGGCCGGCCATTCATCGAACTCAATACTTCTGTAGCCTAGGGAGTACGCATCAAATCATCATTTTTGGTGTTTCCTTGTGATTCTTTGCAGGGGAGAAAGATCAACAAAATATCTTTTTCATTGATAATGATATCTAAATATTTGCTTTCTAACTCATAATGAAACTTTAATATTTGTTTTACTTTGCCCGCAAAATTCTTATGGGCCAGGCTATCAATATGGTCCATACAATAGCGCACAAGCCTCCTTATCAACAATAACACGTGTCCGCACGGTTCCAGTCACCGATAGGTGCATTTACCGCCACAACGAAAAATTCAACAAATTAGCGGCCAAAGATCAAAGATATCCGGCCAAAAACCCGCAGGAAACAAAAATTGGATACTTTGAGATTCGATCGATTTAAGATCGTGCTCATCATCAACAACATCAGATGTGGGCGGCGTCGTGCCTGGCATCGTGCTGCGCGTCGTGCACGTGCCGGCTGTGCACGTCGGTGGCCGCCGGAATCTCTCTCCGATCAGCTCGCCTCGCCTACTGCGGCCTCTTCGCCCTCTCCTTCATCATCTCTTGTATCCTCAGAGAAGTCGCCGCCCCTCTCCTTCAGAAATTACCATGTTTGCCACTACCTCCCTTTTGCCTCTTGATTTGTCTTTCATCGTTTTGTCTCATTTTAGATTTGGAAAGCGATTAAAATCATTAAAGCTGTCTTTTTTAAAAAAAGGGATTAACTAAATAGAATCCAAATTCCAACAAATTGCACAATTTATTGCGTTTTGAAAGTTCATTTAGGATCCAAAGATGTGAGATCTTTTTCCGAACAGAGACTTTTTTTATGTTACATGGAAGCTTAGTTGGAACCATAGCATAATCTTAAACAAAACTTTCGATGAAGTGAACTTTTTGATGGAAATTAAGTTTTGATATCACTATGTTGGGATAAATACTTTCTCTGAGGTGCCACGGAAAGAATGGTTTTAGACGATCGTGGTGCTTCGTGTGAGCTTAGGAAATTTCTTGTTCTTCATGACATTTGCTCTGATGATGATCGGCGTCAAGGATCAAAATGACAGACGGGATTCATGGCATCATGGAGGATGGATTGCGAAAATCACTGTATGGGCAGTGCTCATTGCTCTTATGTTCTTCCTTCCAAATGAGGTCATAACTATATATGGTGAACTTCCTCTAGTTTTGATGGCATCGGCGGCTATAATAATATCTGTATCTTTAGTTGTCCCTTTTATGGGAATTGGAATATAACCTATATTGTTGCAAGGCAGCATTATTATAATTCGTCTACTATTGGTATTTTTTCTTAATTCAGAAACACTGTCAAAATTTGGGTCTGGTTTCTTCCTACTGGTTCAAGTGATCATGCTTTTAGACTTCATGCACACATAGAACGATTTATGGGCCGAGAAGGACGAGCAGAAATGGTTGGTGAAATTGTTCATAATTTTCTTTGGATCAAAGATTATTGTATGCATCTCTTAACATCTTGAGTGGTATTGCAGGTATATTTCTTTACTTACGGTATCAGTAGCATGCTACATCGCCGCATTTGTATTTTCAGGATTACTTTTTATATGGTTCAATCCCTCAGAGAATGATTGTGGCCTCAACGTTTTCTTCATTGTGATGACTATGATTCTTGCTTTTGCATTTGCAATTATTGCGCTACACCCTCAGGTGAGAATTTCGGATTTAACTCAGGGTTCACACTGATGAATGTACTTTAATATAATTTTAAGTTAACAATACACTTCATCTTCATTAACACATCTTGCCTGCGTTGGATAAAGGGGTTATAGCCTCTGAATCTTCGTCAACATGTTCATGGGGTAAAAGTTGAAAATTCAGTGATTGAAAAAACATCAGTAAATTTGTTTAGAATTAATATCTAATTTAAGGAAAAAAGATTTATGTATCTAACCCCAAAAAGATGCTTTAACCTGCTTTATTTTTGTGATTCTTGTTGACCGTGCCTGTTGATCTAAAACAATCATGGGCAAAATTTACTATACTGGACAGTATGATCAGTCTCATATAGAGCGGGAATGCTAGCCATAAATTCTTGCAAATAAATTGGTGATATCTATATCACAAATGGTGTGAGATTCATGACTGATTTGACATTTTCAAGTGAATGGCAGCCTATTGCCTGCTTCTGTAATTTCCGTGTACTGTGCGTATCTCTGCTACAGTGGTCTCTCAAGCGAGCCTAGAGACTACGCTGCAATGGCCTACACAAACACTCCAAAACAGTTTCTACAGGCACACTTGTTCTTGGCATGCTCACAACAGTTCTCTCTGTTGTATATTCTGCAGTTCGAGCTGGCTCTCCACGACTTTTCTCTCACCCCCATCCTCCCCAAAGTCAGGTTAGTTATCTTATATAAACTCCTTTTTAAATCTGTCTTTCGATATTATATTTATCCATTTTGGTTATATTTCAATCGCAATTTGTGAAAAATTGTAGAAAGTTCTTCAGGCTCAGAGGAAATGTTGTAAAATGGATTCTGTTACAGTGCATAACACATCAACGATCGCAAAATTTTCAGTAGAGATTCGTATTGCGTGTTTGAATCAGGCATTGGTATGCATGCACAAAGCACCCATTTATGCTGATCAATGAAACAGAACTAAAGGGAATATAAGCTGTTTGTTAGCGGTTGTTTCTATTAAGGAATATTCATTTTCATGGTTGAATGCATGTTTCTATGTGTATATGTGGCATGATCATTGGCTACTCAGACAAAGATCAAGCGACCATTTAGATGTTTCTAATTAGAACAGGATCAAATTCGATAGCTCCTATGATTAATCTTTCATCATATAAAAATATATTGAACTTTAGAATTGCAAGTCTTCAAGACTTGATTAAACTAAGTATGACATCAGATACAATGGCTAAATTACACTAAACTACACTCAACTATCACTGTTTTTTTCCACTAAACTGCCTTAACGTTTTTTATTACGGTAAACTCACTTAAACTTTAGTGTCAAGAATTTTTCCCACTCAAAGCCCTTTAATTCAGCACTTTAAGGGAATTTATTGAAATTTGTGATTAAAAAGACTTTAAGATAGTTCAGTGAAAAACTATCATAGGTAAGTTCAGTGATCTACTTATCCCAGATGCATTCGATTCTTTCACCTTTACTTCTCAATTATGTTTCAGGCTCAAGGAAGTCGCTGCTCGAAGAAGATGAATTAGAATCATGAAAAGACACGAAAAAAGAAGGTGAACCGAGACCAGTTAGCTACTCGTACACGTTCTTCCATCTGATATTTGCGCTCACTAGCATGTACTCTGCTATGCTTCTCACTGGATGGACCAGCTCCACACCCGGTAGCTCTGAGAGCTAATTGATGTTGGCTGGACTTCGACTTGGGTGAGGATTTGCACAGAGTGGGCTACTGCTGCTCTTTATATTTGGACCCTTGTCACACCTTCGATATTTCCTGATTGTGAATTTTATTAGACCATACATTGTTCTCTCTCTCTCTCTCTCTCTCTCTGTGTGTGTGTGTGTGTGTGTGTGTTGTATATATATAAGATGCAGCTTTTGTTTGTGTGTAAAAAGTTTCTTTGGGTAGTTCGATGATTGTTCATGGCCGAACTCATGGTATATGTCAGATATTAAAGAGACATCGTGTTTATACTTGTATATGGTAGTGTGATGTTTACAATGTTTATGGCATACTCAAATCAGAAAATGTTTGCGGCATGCATACTGTGATATACATCCAACAAATTACATTTTAAAAACATTTATATAGACTAAATGATAGCAGAACTTACTTACTGTGGCTTCCAAGCTTGTTTCATCACAAAATTTGAGCCTGTTGCTTTATGGAAGATGATGCAGCACAAGGGTTTGTGAAGGATTTAGGATGTCAAATGTCATGCCAACCCATTCTTCATCAGGGAAGTTGCAAGTTCCTATAAAGGTTAGCTGGTGTGGTTCCGCCAAATTCTTTTAAATCGAATAAGTGGGGAAAAGATTAAAAGACGAGAGAGCGAAAATAAAGACACTGCATTCAACCTTGCAGCGCAGGATATAACCAAGAGCCTAATATAACACATCGGTACATCACCAAACCACCACCGAGTATGTAAACCAAATACCACTTTCTCTTTTCTGCATTATACCGGAACAAGTTTGTGTTTTACATTTACCAAATTCTGCATGTATGCAGCCATCTTTAGTTTCTTGATAATGGATACTTAAAAGAGACTGGGCAAAAACAGCCTATTTTGTATCCAAGTTACAGAATTCTACATTTAGTTCAATAAGCTGCTTAATTTACATACACCAACATCAGTTACCATTATCTATTATCAGAGAGTTTCGATTCCTTACAAAATCTGAAAATTTTGATCTCACGTCTTGCATGCAAGGATTGAACACCGACCCCAACTAGGCATCTAATCTGGTACTAGTCGATGATTACAGAACCATTGCCTTCCAGATCTCCCTTTTTTTGCGAATTTTTTCTCCCCTTCAAAGCCTTACCACTCTAATGTAACTGCTAGTTCGAGCAGATCCATCACTAGATGGATCGTTTGCTGCTTCTCCTGCTGCTTCAATCTTGCCGCAACTGATTCAGGGTCGAATTCTTGTGGAGTTTGCACATTAGCTTGCTCAGCTCGAACTTCTTGCAACAAAGCATCGACTTCTCTAACAAAATCGACTCTTAGTATCACATCATCGTCTTCTGGTGGCAACCCTATGCGACTTTGATGCTGGTGATTCGAAAATTAAATGTTAGGGCACTAGCAGTATTACACATTGAGAACCCTATAAAAGTTCTAGGGTTAATTGCACAAAAAGCTACCTTCTCTAGCACTTATTACCCCTCAAGTGATTCGTTCGAGCAAACATTCCCTCTGCGCTCATCAACAAAAATCCTCAAGTGCACTCAATTTCAATTCTAAATAACTTAAAATGATTGTCTAATTTAAGTCCAGGACTTATTTGTGTAGTTTAAGAGTAGAATTCGATTGTTCTTGAGGATTTTGGTGCATTAACAGAGGGGTGTTTGTGCTAAAAAGATTACACGAGGGGGTATAAGTGCGACAAGGGGTAAACGAACGTTTAATGCAGTTAACCCAAAATTCGATATACGAAACAAAATATGGAGTAGCACTACGGGCATGTTTGGTTAGCAACAAAAAAGAATTGCAAACAAATGTTGCATGCAGTATTTGTTGCAAAAAATAAATAAAAATAAAATTGGCCCAAATTCATTGTTTGGTTATCTTTAAGTTTTGTAATTGAATTTTGAAATCCAAATATTTTTGGCGTTTGGTTGAACAAAAAACTAAAGGAAATGCAACATTTGTTGCAAATTTGCTTAGGTGGCATATATAAAGCTTATGTGGCTCCCATAATTATTGCAATGCTCACTATTCCCAAAGTTGCAACTCTTGCTACAACCAAAATGATGCTTTTTGCATCTCCATTTCCATTTCCAACTCACGTTTGTTGCTAACCAAACATAGGAAATGGAGATTTTTTGCAACAAATGTTGTATGGACCTCCATTTCCAAGCTACCAACCAGCCACTACATGAGTTTCCTACTGTGAGCAACACCATATTTGGTTCTTTCATGTACTTTTTTTGTCACTATATGATTTACCCAAAGTAACCTGTCACAAGAGAATAATTCTAAAGTTTCATTCTATATTCTGCTTTTCAAATTTAATATATGATGCCGGTATGGCTAACAACATGACAGGGTTGATGTTAAAGGAGTCACTTTGATTTGTAACATACATAAATTTTATATCTTATGGATATTTGATCTAATGACCTATTTAGAACACTAAAAAACTTGTTTATTACAGCAAGCTTACATAGAGTGCTATATTTAAGGGTATTTTAGTGGAAAAACTCCCTTACAACCAAAGTTAAAGAGAGCTTAGTAATAAAAAAAAAACTTTAAAGGAGTAGTGAAAAAGATTAACAGGTAAGGATATTTTTGTGAAGTAGATTAAAATAAAATACACTAAAATTAAGGCTACCTATTTATTGGAAAGAAATTTACATTTTCAATGTCGAACCCAGCAGGAACAAGCATACTGAAAGGGTCTTCTCGAGGAAAGGTATCAACCATTTGCTTTCTACATTTCTTCAACCACCTTTCATTGTCAAATCCATCATGGAGGTTCAAAAGGTCGTTAAGTAATCTCATCGCAGGCGAAGCCTCCCTCTTTAAAATCTCTGTCTGGAAATTTAATAATAATTAATTTTGAAATCTATAATTCACAAATGGATAATTATTAGAATATACAGCTAACAAATGCTACCTCTATCCTTCTGTATAAAAGATCTAGGCTTCTGATAACATCTTTCTCATCCTGCACTCGGAAAAATAAAAATTGTAATGCATACTTAGGAAATTAGTGAAACATATGATATAAATACTGAATATTTATAACATATTACCATCATAACCGTATCATGTAATATCATGATCTGTGTATAAGTAATTTTCTCAGACATTCCAGTTGTATGTAAGCAAGAAAGCAATGTTTTTTTTTGTTTTTGTGTTTTTTTAAATTTTATTTTATGCAATGTAGTGTCAGTATTATATGATTAATAAAGGAAGCAAGTTCAAGGGAAAAAAAATTAAAGATAGAATAAAGAAACACCTAAAGATGAACGTACATCTCGTCGAGCCAGGTCGAGACGATTCCTTATGATCATCAGAACAAGCTCGGTAAGTTCCCCCTTGTCAGCAGCCTCCTCAATTTTCTACACATTTGAAATGTATTTTAATTGCCCATACATTACCACCACACCACGAATTGACAAGTAAAATTTTGTTAGCCTTATAGCATTATAGAAACACTTGCGTGGACGCTCGCACACAGGGTGACTTGTTTGGTAAAAGGAAAGTGGGAAAGTAAACGAAAATAGCCACATATCTTGTTGGGGGATTGGGAAGTGGCTAGAAAGTGGATATTCACTTTCTTTGCCACTTAGAATGCTTCCCTTATTTCACTTTCTGGACATGTTTGGTTGGGGGAAACTAGAATGGAAAGTGAAGAAGTGATACTTTCTCACTTTCACTTGTTTGGATAGCTTAAATCTAGAAAGTGGAGAAATAGAGATTTTATACTTCTTGTTTTTTTGTGTGTGAAAGATTATACTTAATCTTATTGTTATTTTAAAGCTTTAGTAGTCTTTGAATGCATAATCTTGATAAGAGTCGTTAAATAATATGTTTTACAACGCTAACTTATCGCTACATAAGCTCCAACTCATTATCTTTCCCACTTTCATTTGGACCAAACAAACAAGTTTTGCTATTTTCCTACAATTTAACTTTCTTGCAACTTTCTCACTTTCTTACTTTTCTTATCTCTTTCTATTTACCAATCAGGCAAAATAAGTAACCTCTTCGACTTCTTCAGCAGATCTTATAAAACTCGAAACCAATTTCCTTGCTTCGCAAACTTCTTCATCAGGGTATCCCTTCAAGCGCATTCCTATTTCTCGGTATTCGTTCACCCTTCGATCTTCTTCTTCCTCCTCCTTTTGACGATAAGCATGCCACTTCTTAGTTTTCTCTCGTTGTCGTGCTTGCCATTCCTAGCACAAAAGCGCTTTTATTGTATATGTTGAGATTTAGTCTATGGTGAAAAAATGTTTTAATCTACACTCACCATACAAATCATCAACAACATAGTCTGTGTTGGGATTTACGCGCGCACACAGTATGTTCGACAAAATGCCAAATTGAAGAAATGGGTTGCAAAATTCACGTACCTCATCGTAGAATTCAGAGGGCATCCCTTCAACCTCACCACCTTCAGTTCCCAGATCCTCCTTGCTCTTTTGTACAGCTGCAAGAAGCTTTCAAATTCAACGCAAACAAGCAAAGAAACGATATGGATCTCATCAAAATCAACCAATAGTACCTGAACGCGGAGCGCATCTCAGCTTGCAACGCAGTTGAAATGCTGAATTGGGCAGCGATGGACGATGATTTGGAGCGAAAAAGGTGGGGTTTTGTATTGAAAGGGCGAACATTTGGGGCTCAGGGCTTAACGATTTTGACAACTATTTTTTCGTCTGAGGAATTGAGATAAAAGACTATAAACCAGACCACTAACATGATGGATTATTTTTTTAAGGTTTTTTTTCATATATCACCCCTAAAATATACCTATTTCTAATCATCACCTCTAAAACTACTGAGTTTTCCAAATTGCACCCTAAGCTACTTAACGATGAAAACTAACCTTTTTTCAATATTAATGGTGTAAAGTTAAAGTCCGTCTTTGGTTTTGCTAAAAAATCAAGGATTTCATGCACTCTTCTGGATTAAATTATATGAATTTGAAAGGATAAAAAAAAGGAAAAAAGACCTTAAGAGCGAAGAATAAGCGAAAAAAATCTAATTGTGATTTTCTATTTCATAAACCCACAATACTAGCTAATCCTACTTAAGCCAACCCAACTCAATTTTAAAAGTTTGACATTGAAAACTAACGAAGCTGATTTTTGGCTAATAATGATATTTTGAAAATGTCTTTTAGATATTTTATATGATTTTTGAATAACTTATGTGTTTTGGGAGTGATATTTAGAAATAAGCGAGAGTTTTGGAGTGAGGTATAAAAAAAATAATAACCTTTTTCTTTTCTTTGGGTCATGGTTTTTTCTTGTTGTTTTTTTTAGCTTGTATTTTAAGAGTGAGTGAGTTAGATCTTGTGTTTTTTCTTTCCGATTTTTGTTTCTCTTTTATTTTTTTTTACACAGCTAGCACAAATATTTTGTGAGAATTAAATTTGTGATAACACTTGGAATTAAGATAAGTGTTGTCGGTTGAATTTGCTACTCAATTTTGTCTATCCCAACTTTTATGGTTACAGTAGTAGAGATATACCGGTTTTTGTTATGGAGAATTCTTGAAAAGATAATTTTGCAACACAAATCAAGGGGACGAGAAGAATAGCATACAATGTAAATTTTAATTTTTCTTTTGCTTCTACATCAAAAATAACTCCTGGAAACTCACAATCACAAACTTTTCATCATATATCAACAACAACAACAAGAAGCATTTGGCGAAAAATTAAAAACAACAAAAAGCAAATCATAACCAATAAATTCACCTGCACATCGACAATCGATGCTAAGGTATCATGTCATAGATCTTTCATCAGTCAACCAATGAAAAATATATCATGCACAAATTAGTAATTGGTGCCCAAAAAAATACCATCTGATTGTTTTTTCTCAGAATTTGTACAAGGAACTACGATATGGGTATGAGCTCTCGGTATCTGGTTTACTGCCCACATAACATCAAAACATACTTGCGACAAAACTAAATATTACGCCTTCTCACTGTATGCCACCAAAATAAGCGCGAAATTTAAAACGAGAAAGAAATTAAGTTCATGATTTCATCACTCTTCTTGCATCCATGCACCAGCATTTGAATGCGCACCTCGATATCGCAAGCAGCTCATCAGGGGATTTATCCAAGAGTTCGCTTTTCTTGTACACATCAAACGGGGTTCTTTTCTTAGAATAACAGATGATTCCATTATTATCTTCTTCATGAAGTCCTTCGATACGGTGGCTCATAATAGAACAAATCCTTTCATAAAGCCTCATAGCCGCAACTGCATCCTCATATGGGTTATGTACTCCAGATTGTATCTCATACCTGCAAAAGCCAAGAATTCAATCGATAATTTCACACTGGGGTTTTCAGATTGGAAAATTCGGTTCCTGTGCATGTTTAGCCTTTTATGATTTGGAAAGTGTTTATAATTTAAACTACTAAGATCAGTTCAGAGAAGTTGTACAGGAAAAAACCACAAAGCCTTTATACCAGCATTAAAATTAGCGGCAGAGCAGGATGTTGTGTCACGTGGGGCGAAAATTTTACTGTAGAAATTTATTTGAATTCAAACTCATTAATAAGATGCCAACATGCAATATGATAGTTTAGCATTCAAAAAACTCAATCAATAAAAATGTATAAATTGAACTAAACAAATTCAATCTAATTATGAGCAATAAGATTTAATTTTTCTGAAAATATTGCATGGTCAGTTGATCTGATATGTTATTGATGATGCTCGATATCGGTGATCTCCCAGATCATGACACGTGGCAGATGACGTGTCCCAGAGCATGCAAAAAAGGACCTACAGTGGCCGATCAGACCACTCTTGTGCCCGTCCCACAAACAAACGCTGGCTCACCTCCGAGCCCCCTGCACAACTGGCCTCCTCGGCCCCCCAGCTCGTCTCCGGGCTACCGCAGAACCAAGATACCTCGGCTCTCCTGCTCGTCCGCGAGCTCTCCCGCCGAGCTCATCTTTCTCGATCTCATCGACCGACCAAAGACACCGCTCACAGGCGCAACCGCCATCCCGCGAATCTCGCCATGCGCGAGATATCCGCCGGCTACATCCCACGTTCCACGCCATTACGATCCCCCATTAACGAGCCCGTCTTGCCATTAATGGGAGATCCCGCTCATCACACGGGCGTGACGTCGGGAGCCTAACAGCCGGCGCAATTCTCGCGCCTGCCTTGCCTGCTGCCACCGCTATATAAACCCCTTTTTCAGACGGTTCAAGTAAGCCATTTTTACTCCACTAAGTCGTTATTCTGCTCGGATCCCTAGTCTAACTTGACCGTCGGAGGGTCCTTGGTGGTACAACCATCCCGGGACTTCCTTGCAGGTAGCTCGGTGCAGACAACATCAAACCCATTGAGATCCACACACTTCAGGAGCGACAGCCTCCAGATCCAATCTCAGCCATCCATCGTCGCCATCAGCAGATCAACGGAAGGTAACATCTTGGCACGATCCAGGTCGCGTCAGCTGGCGCCGTCTGTGGGAACTCTTTGATTCCACAAAAACAAAAGTTCACCTTTTGATCCCAATCCAATGGCGAGCGATCATCACAAAGATCCAAGCACTAGCCGCCGCCTCCCTCTCAACGGAGGCGCGGATGAACCTCCTCCGCCGAATGCCATTAGCGCCCTTGCCGGCCGAATAGACCGACTCGCGTCCTTCGTGAAGGCGCTCATCCGCGTCCAAATGGCAGGGCAAGATCCCCAAGACGCCGCTCCCACGCCTCAGGACCGGAACCCCTACAGGGGGAGAGAAGACTCCGTCCGTGTCGGCACTTCCGACCACCGCGTCGCTACCTCCTACAGCCACGGATCTCCCGGGCCAATACGTTCCGAGGCCCGCTGGGCGCCTCACAGTTCAACGCCAAGGTCCGTCGCCAGAGCGTCTCGTCCCGAGATCCTTCGCGCACATGTCCCTCCCGAGGAGGTGTCTGTCAGCTCGCCTGTTATCAGGCCTGACCGCCACCCCCTCCCTCGACGGGGTCGCGCGGACGAGACTCGCCATGGCGGCTCGAAGAATACCTCGCCGGGGGATCTAAGGAACCTCATTGAGAGAAACCGGGGCCGAGACCAGACGCAGGCCTCCAACAGCAGAGGCCTGGGATCAGAATGTGCCGAGTCGTTGGGGCACCACGGCCGACTCGACGCCCTCGAGAAGAAGATCGAGGGTATGAATCGGGAAGGTCACCGTCCGAGCGACGGGGCTAAGTGCGCCGCTGACTCGCTCACCAAACCATTCACCGAGGAGCTGCTAGCTGTCCACGTCTCCTCTCGCAACAAGGCCCCAAAGGTCTCCCTCTTCGACGACAAATCTGACCCGAAGGACCATTTGGATGCGTTCACCACAGAGATGAGCTTCCAAGGCAACTCCGCCGCCGCCCAGTGCCGAGCTTTCCTGGCCACTCTCATCCGCTCCGGACGACACTGGTTTCGAGGACTCGAGCCACGCTCGATCTCAACCTTCGACGAGCTGGCCATCCAATTCCTCGGTCATTTCGTCGACAACAGGCGGCAAAAACGCACTGTCGACCACCTCTTCACGATCAAGAGCGGGGACAAAGAGACGTTCAAAGCATACGTCACCCGCTTCTACAACGCCCTTCTCGAGGTCCCAGAGCACCGGGACGAGACGGTCATCACGGTACTGAGGTCTGGTCTTAGGCACAAGGAGTGGTTACGCTCCTTTGCATTAGCGCATCCTAAGACCATGGCCGAGGTAAAGGCCTGGACCGAGTGCGAGGTCCAGTTCGAATCCGAGGTGAACGCAAATCTCCCCTGGGCAGAGCAAACCGACCAAAAGAAGAGGGCAAGAGAAGAGAGAAGGGGACATGAGCGGCAAAAGCCCTATCTCCCAAAGTTCCAAGAGTACACACCGCTCAACGTCTCCCAGGCAGTGCTACAAGAAGAGGCTAAGGGCGAAGGGTTCTTCAAGCTCCCCCGATCTCGCGAATGGCCTCAAAGCAAACCCGGGGCCCCTACTGCGGCTTCCACGGGTCACTAGGCCACTCCACGGAGAGCTGTAAGCAGCTCCGAGACTACATCGAGGAGCTCATCCGTTCGGGGCACCTCGCAGCGTTCCTGAGGGACAAAAGGCAAGCTGACCACGAGCAGGAGCAGCGTCCCCCTCCCGCCGAGCTGACCATCAGCCAGATCATGGTAGTGTCAGCGGAGGATACGTCTGGTACCCCCGAAGCTCGGTACCCAATGCCGGGCATAGATACCAGCAGACGTCCGGGGGGCTCAAGCCGCACGAATAAGAACATCTACTAGCGTGTATTTTCTTTTCAGAGCAATGTACATCTTTCTTGAGATCTTTTGTTTATATAATAAAGGGATCAATAAAGCATTGCAGGAAAGAAAAAGAATTTTATTCATTCAAAAGATACTGTGGGCTCTTCAGCCGTACATAAAATAATTACAACAGCAGGGGAATGGGGTGTAGAGAACACTGCTCATGGTACTCTGACGATATTTCCGCCAGCCGAGCCCTTGCAGCATCTAACCTCTGCCTTCGATGCCCCCCGCTAGTATCGGCATCGAACCTCAATTGGTAGCACTCAAGGATGAGCGCCTCCGAGCGATTTAGCCGACTCGTAGAGATCAAGCCGAAACGCCTAAGAGACCTTAGCTTGTCAACGGCCTCGTTTTTCAGCTGCTCGGATAAGGGGTTGTAGAGCCTCGGCGACGCCCTCCAGATGGAGTACATCAACAGCTGAAGTAGGGAGGAGCGCCGGGGAAGCAATCGGCCGAAATGATCCTCGATCCGGCCTATAACCAACTGCACCGTGTCATCAGTACAATACCAATCGTAGAGGTACACGTCCTCGAAGTTTATGATCTCGGGGATGGTGTAAGGGAATTCCTCCATTCGCACGTTTTGGGTGTGAGGAAGGGAGTAATTAACAATCTCTCCATTTTATAGCCCACAGTGCCTCCCCCCCGAAGTTCAACGGTCGCCCGTTTCACCCACAACTGTGCTGCCACGCGGCGAACATCGCGCCGCTCGATGCGAAATTGAAACGACGTGGCTCTGGCGCTTCGCCTCCTCCAAACGTTCGTGGCACGTGTCACTCGCGACTGTCCATCTTCCCGAAGCCTTCACCAAGAGGCAGCCGAGCGGCTACCCTGCTCGGCTATCCGTGGCCGGTAGCTTCCCTACCCCACAACGCCAGGGATCGAAGCCCTCACCAAGAGGCAGCCGAGCAGCTACCCTGCTCGGCTATCCCTGGCCGGTATCTTCCCTACCCCACAACGCCAGAGATCGAAGTCCTCACCAAGACGCCAGGGATCGAAGCCCTCATCAAAAGGCAGCCCAGCAGCTACCCTGCTTGGCTATCCCTGGCTGGTAGCTCCCTACCCCACAACGCCAGGGATCAAATCCCTCGCCAAGAGGCTCCCCTGCTCGGCTATCCCTGGCTGGTAGCTTCCCTACCCCACAACGCCAGGGATCAAAGTCCTCGCCAAGAGGCAGCCGAGCGGCTACCCTGCTCGGCTATCCCTGGCCGGTAGCTTCCCTACCCCGCAAAGCCAGGGATCGAAGCCCTCACCAAAAGGCAGCCCAGCAGCTACCCGCTTGGCTATCCCTGGCTGGTAGCTCCCTACCCCACAACACTAGGGATCGAAGCCCTCACCAAGAGGCAGCCCAGCAGCTACCCTACTTGGCTATCCCTGGCTGGTAGCTCCCTACCCCACAACGCCAGGGATCGAAGCCCTCACCAAGAGGCAGCCTAGCAACCACCCTGCTTGGCTATCCTTGGTTGGTAGCTCCCTACCCCACAACGCCAGGGATCAAAGCCCTCGCCAAGAGGCACCGGGTAGCAACCATGCTCGGGCATCCTTAAGGACCAAAAGCCCTCGCCAAGAGGCACCGAACAGCAACCCTGCTCGACCATCCTTAGTAGGCTACTTACGGCCCCTCCCGCGCTAAGGATAAAAAGCTCTCGCAAGAGGCAACCGGGCCCGCCCTTGCTCGGTTATCCCTGGCTGGTAGCTCCCTACCCCAACAAACCAGGGATCAAAGCCCTCACCAAGAGGCGCCGGGCAGTAACCTTGCTCGGCCATCCTTAGTAGGCCACTTACGGCCCCTCCCGCGCTAAGGATGAAAAGCCCTGGCAAGAGGTAACCGGGCCCGCCCTTGCTCGGTTATCCCTGTCTGGTAGCTTCCTACCCCAACAAACCAGGGATCAAAGCCCTCATCAAGAGGCACCGTGCAGCAACCCTGCCCAGCCCGTCCTTAAGGATCGAAAGCCCTTGCAAGAGGCAACCGGGCCCACCCTTGCTCGGTTATCCCTGGCTGGTAGCTCCCTACCCCAACACACCAGGGATCAAAGCCCTCTCCAGAGACAGCCCAGCAGCTACCCTGCTTGGCTATCCCTGGCTGGTAGCTCCCTACCCCAACACACCAGGGATCAAAGCCCTCGCCAAGAGGCAACGAGCAGCTACCTTGCTTGGCCCCGTCCTTAGTAGGCCCCTTACGACCCCTCCCGCGCTAAGGATCAAAAGACCTTGCAAGAGGCAACCGGGCCTACCCTTGCTCGGTTATCCCTAGCTGGTAGCTCCCTACCCCACAACGCCAGGGATCGAAGCCCTCATCAAAAGGCAGCCGAGCGGCTACACTGCTCGGCTAGCCCTGGCCGGTAGCTCCCTACCCCAACACACCAGGGATCAAAGCCCTCTCTAAGAGGCAGCCCAGTAGCTACCCTGCTCGGCTATCCCTGGCTGGTAGCTCCCCTACCCCAACACACCAGGGATCAAAGCCCTCGCTAAGAGACAACGAGTAGCTACCCTGTTCGGCCCTGTCCTTAGTAGGCCCCTTACGGCCCCTCCCGCGCTAAGGATCAAAAGCCCTCGCAAGAGGCACCGGGCCCACCCTTGCTCGGTTATCCCTGGCTGGTAGCTCCCTACCCCACAAAGTCAGGGATCGAAGCCCTCATCAAGAGGCAGCTGAGCGGCTACTCTGCTCGGCTAGCCCTGGCCGGTAGCTTCCCTACCCAAACACACCAGGGATGAAAGCCCTCTCCAAGAGGCTCCGAGCAGCTACCATACTCGACCCCATCTTTAGTAGGCCACTTACGGCTACTCCCTCTCTAAGGATCAAAGCCCTCTCAAGAGGCAGCTGAGCGGCTACCCTCCTCGACCATTCCCCGCTGGAAATTCACTACCTTACAACTCCAGGAATCGAAGCCCTCGCCTAGAGGAACCGGACATCTACACTGCCCGGTCTATCATCAGCATGCCCCTCCGATCCTTCCACGCTAAGGAACATGACTTCACCAAGAAGCATCCGGTTCTACGTCTACGCGATCTCCACCTCGACTTCGGGGCCATAGAGATATCGTCTTCCCGCCGGTCTTCGCACACTTGGCAAATGATCAGATTCAATCTGACGCGTAATCGCTAGACGAAGAATCGACACAACATGAAGGCGGTACTGTGCAAATACAAGTGTTCACTGACAGAATAAAATACGAGCACAAACACTACTGCAAAAACAAAATCTTTATTCACAAAGTCAAAGCTTTTACAACGGTATTGCGGGCTTTCCAGCCTTACAAAATGCTTGGAGGCCTACAAAATTCCCGAGGCAACAAAAAGAAGAAAAAACAAGAAGACAAGGGACTTCAGGCCACAGGGCCAGGCGCAACCCCGGGAAGCTCAGCGCCCACCATAGGAGCCTCGGCGTTGCCCTCGTCGGGTATCTCTTCCCCGACCCCGCCCCCCTGCTCGTCATCCCCGTGAGGATATTCGGCTCGGAGCTCCTCGTCAACGAACTCCGGCATCCGAGCCTTCACGGCGTTGAGGGCCTTGTGGAAGATGGCGGTGGTGGCCGAGGTTAGGACGGTGTAGAACTGTTCCAACTTCTGGAAGTTCTCCACCGCCTTCGCCGGTCTGAGGTCGGCTTGCTTCGCCGCCTCTACCGCAGCCTCCAACTCTTTCCGGAGGGTGCTCGCGGACTTCTTCATGGTGCCGACGAGCACCCTGGAGTCCCGAAGCTTGGCCTCGGCAGCCTGGACGGCCTCGCGGAACCTGGCAACCTCCTGCTTCGAGGCTGCCACCTCCTGCTTCGCAGCCGCCGCCGCCTCCTTCGGGGCCGCCGCCTCCTGCTTCCCTGCCGCCACCTCGCCCTCAAGGGAAGCGACCCTCGCCATCGCCACCTCCAGCTCCCGCTTCAAGCTCTCCTCCAGCGAGGAGAGCTTACCCGCGGCTCGCATCGCCGAGGCTATTTCATCCTCCTCCATCCGGACGATGAGAACGACGTGCTGGAGGACCTGAAGAAATCAGAAGGGGGTCAGAAAGAAAAAGGAACACCAAATCTCGCGAATGATGAGACGCTAAAGTGAAAAATCGAGTGAAGTATGAGCACTAACCTGCACGACCTCTTAGGCGATGGACGCCATTTGCGCCTTCAGAGTCCCTCCAGGGACCTTGCCCCCGGCCGACCTCTCCATGTCGGACAGCTAGCTATCAGCGACGGAGAGCCCCGAAGGCACCTCAAAGCGGTGCTCCCCCTCGTCCACCAAGATCGGGGAGGCCGGGGTCCACGGGACTGCGTGGGGGGAACCTCTTGAGGGCCGACAGCGGAGGGCTGGTCTCTACCTCCGAAGCCGGGGCCTCCTGCCCCCGAACCCGCTTTCGGCTCGGTGCCTTGCTGGACCCCGGGGCGTGATCCGCACTTGAGCGCGGAGGCGGGACGACTGCTGAGGGAGCCAGGATCGACGTCTGACGAGAAGAGCTGGCCCCTCCAGCCTTCGACCCCTTCTTCGGCTTGCGCATGGCCGCTCGAAGGTAGCTAAGGTCCATTGGTTCTGCACAAGGCAAGGTACAATAAAGTTAGCAACACAAACAAAAATGAAAATAAACGCAAGCCTAACAGAATGCCTACGGGGTCCTAACTTACCGACGAATTGGGCGGGGCTGAGCCCCACTCAACTGAGGGCCCGCTCGGAAAGCAGCACGTTAGCCCGGGGAATGGGCTCCCACTCCGCCACTTGTTCAGTTGAAAATATTGCATTTTGGTATAAGTATTTTCCTTACATTTCTTAAATAATAAAAGGTGTTTATTATAAATATTAAACATATTTGGATTATCTGCAAAATACTATTTGCCATATGTTTATATATTATAATTAATATTATGAAGGAAAATATAGGCATTTTATATTTATATAATATTTTGGTAATTGAAAATATGCATATCATATCAAATATTCTAATCACAATTCTTAAAAGATATAATATCATACAAATGGTTAGAATAATATTTCAAAATATATGCATAATATTTTAGTAACTAAAAGATGCATAGCATATCAAATATTCTTAATCATGTTTCTTAAAGATTTATTACCATATAAAGTGCATAGCATATTAAATATTCTTAATCAAGTTTCTTAAAGATTTATTACCATATATAGTGATTAAGATACTCTCTCTAATTTAATAAATAGTACTAACATTATTCATAGAGATATTATGCAAGATTTAGCTCGGGTCAAGAGATCAAGATGTTCAAGATGTCAGGATCAAAAATCTGCCAAAATCATAAAATCAATACTGACAGGGACTCGGAATCCAGGCATGGAAAGTCACCATATTAGGAAGTCACCATATATGGTAACTAGTTTTCTTCTTTGAGGGCTATATAAAGGACCAAGGGCTAAAGTTAGAAGGCATCAAGCCGAAGAGATCACGAAGTCCAAGACGGCTCACGCATCCAGGCTGATCATCAACTGTTCATCTACCTCCTTCGGAAGAGTTCGAGAAGCAAACCAAGTTTTTGTAATCATTTTCTAAGGAATAAAGTGTAGATTGTTCAAGTTGATTAATAAAGGTAGTTGTTTTATTTAATTCTTTTGCATTTTACATTATGTTTTCCCTCTCTGTCTTTTCATCTTCTTTTCCCAACATGTGCGAGTAATTCTCCGCTTGTTAGGGTTCATAGGATTAGGGTAGGCTAATGGATGATTAACATCCCTAAACCCTTTTTAAGTCCTATAAAGTTTATGAACTTTATCAAAAGAATCATTAACATCCTAATCGGGCGCGCTAACAATTCTTTGTTAGTTCCGACCGCGATTAGAGATTAGATTAATGATTGTTTTGGTAAAGGCTAGATATGGACGGAGTTCCGTGTCGAGATAAGGGTTAAGAGTGGGATTCATTTTCCCTCCAGAAACCCCAATCTACACGCATCACCGTCGTTCTAGTTTTAAATCTATTAAAGGATAAAAGGGGTAACTTTTAATTAATCATCCATAACTACTAAATCCTAACGAACCCTACAAGCCCACTTATTATATTAACTACATCCCTAAAATAATCTAGATCTATATATTTTGCATTCTTGCTTAACGTAGATCAAGAAACCATTCACAAAATTCTTTATTCCTCCTCTCTTTTTCAACACATCTAAAGTAAGAGTAAAAGATTCAACGTTTCCCTGAGGATGACCCGTACTCATCTCGGTCTAGCTACACGCGACACCGTTATTGATTGCGGTTAACTACAAACACTTTTTCACATCAATCAAATGGCGACGTTGCCGGGGAAACGTGCGTAATTTTTTATTCTTGCTATTTATGTTGAATTCTTAGACGATTCATACCATTATAAAAACAAAACTGCAAATTGCATATTTAACGATTTGTGTGTGAATTTTGCGAGGGAATCTGGAGTCACGGACTTGAGGAAACAGGAGATCTAGGGATTCACACTTCTCTGGTATCTTTCTTAACTCCTTCTCTCTCCTCTCAAATCCAATAAAATCTATTTTCTGCAGGATTCTTTGCAAAATATCGCCGCTCAAAAATCTTTTTGCAAAGTTTTTTTTTGCGGTTTGTTTTTGCATATTTTAATACGGATTTTTAAGGGGCAAGACCAAAATCCAAATTAGGTGGGGATTTCATCACCCTTCCTAAGCCCCACAAATCACAAACCGAGCATCTGCATCAACCCTTCATTAATTTAAAAAACATCTGGACCAGACTCTAAGGACTGTCGCGCTCAATAAGGACAGAGGAAGGTCGTGGGTAATCTATCGCTTATCCGCATTACTTTTGTAGTGTCTAGGCAAGTGTGTCAAAGCCTAGTGGTTATTAATTAGGCCCACTAATGTGGTTCCTTCCCACTTACCTGGCACTTACCTGGCACTTACCTGGCTACAAGGGTAGTAAAGAGGCGGTAAAGGATTTATCCTGCGGCTTGTCCTTTGGAAGTCTAGGAGCGGTCTAGAGAATGACCTAGGTAACCTTAGTTTCAGGGTTGTTTGTGCATTTTTGTGTGATTTGTCTAAATCCGTCATTTTTCAAAACAAACTAATTATTTTACCCCTTCCCCCTTCTTCTCTTCTTATAATGGGTGACCCAAACAGACGATCTCTTGCCGAGCTTTGCTGTCCACAACCAGATATCTCTTGTTTTTGTAATCCCTTCGGTATACCGTCCGGCTCTTCCATGTCTTTAAGAGATCATATAGAACAAGCAGGAAGAAACAGTTGGCTACCTCAGTCTAGGTCTTATCAACCGTATCCTAATCCTACACCTGTTTCAGTTCATACCCAGAGTGAGGAAGCCCCTAGACGAATGTCCATTGCTGAGTACATAGCTAGGTCTAGAGGCCAAAGTTTCAACCCGGACCAATATCAACCATCACCACCACTGTCCGGAGAAGAGTTTGATATGCGGTTTGTGGCATATAAGATGTCTGTTGAAAATAGCCAGCCAACCAACCAACCCATATCAATATTCTTCTTATCATAATTTTGATCCTACTCCTACCCAAGTTCCGCAACCATTCTATTCCTATCAATCCAATCCGACTTTTCCACCTACTCTAGACAGTTCTTCTAATCAGTCATTTGGGAGTTTTAATTATTCACAGGAATTTCAATCTTATACTGAAACCCCTTATCAACCCAAGACTAGTCTGGAGCAGACATTAGAAAAATTTATGGAACTGTCGAACCAAATTATGAAGGATTTGGGTAGTAAGACAGAACTGTACACCCTTCCTAATCAAACCTCCCCATTCCAAACTGAAATCCACAACTCCAGTTTCGTAGATTCATCAAGTACAATGTCTGATAAGTTGTGTGACTTTGTAGTGTTTGATTTACCCAACTGTGAAGGGTCCATTTCAAGTGAAACCATACCCAACCCTTGTGATCTCTACACCTCCACTCTTGAACTAAAACTGATTGAAAACCATACTTTTGATGAGGAGTTTGAGAATTTTAACTTTCACTTGAATGAGGTGATTGATGTTGGGGATATTTTGATTGATGAACCCGAAATTTTGGATGATTTTGGCCCACCAATTCATCAAATCGTTTCACTTCCTTGTGGTCATCATCTTGAGCCTTTAATTCTTCTCGAATCCCAAATATGTCTTGAAGTTGATGATAATGGTATACCCGAAGATCAGACCGAAATACAGCCTCCATCTTCCACATCTGATTCAGCAACACTCGACATACCAATTTGTTTACCCATTTCACCTTCTACTTCTCCAGTTCTTCTTCGGTTCCTATAGTTTCTGTGAGTTTTGATAAATCACAATCCGTTAATTCAAGTTCAATAATACCAGAAATTCAACTTGATTTGGATATTTTTGAAAATGAGGTAGATGAGTTTTTCGAGTCCTCTATCTCAATGATTTTTGATGAATCAAGTAGGATAAATTCTGGCACAAAATTCTTTGACAGCAGAATGTTCAATCACACCATTGATAAAAGTTTTGAAAAACTTTTTGCTGACGAACTTGAATTTTTAAACAATACGGATTTTGTGATTGATCAATCTCCACCTATAGAGGTTGAACCATCACCATTCCTTCTTCCTAATCATTCACATTCATCCTCATTCTTTCTTTTCTCTAATTTCAAACCCTTTCCAGACCACCTCTTATCCCTTCCCAATTTTTTCTTGACTCGGTACAGCACATTCTTCCACCAACCTATACGCTATACTGATAAAATCTTTGAATGGTTGGTGTTAACTTTTGGTCTTTGTAAAGTCTTACTTTGATCAAATGACTCACCCCCTCTTAAAATACTTCGTATTGTCTAACTCATGTTTGAGGGGGGTATATTTTTGGCTCTTGAACATAACTTTTGTCCTCAAATTTGTGAGCCAAAAATAAGTTTGGGGGAGGATTTTCACTTTCATATATTTTTGCCCCCATTAATAATGTCCTCCCAAGCTTACAGGTTTTTGTGATCCAGCAGATAGCAACAGTGAGGACACTGTTGAAAACAAGTTTGGGGGAGGTTTGTGCTTATTCACATATCAATTTGCATCATACTTTGCATAAGCACAACATTTTTAAAAATTTTTAAAAAAAAAATTATAACAAAAGAGTAGAGTGTGAAAAATTACATCCAAAAGATATGAATAGTTTAAGAAAACCAAGAAAATTAGAAGTTTTCTTAAACGAACTAGTAATAAGTAGTTATGAGCTGTTGTCCCAAGGGTTAGTAAGATGAAGGAAGTCACTAATCTGAGGATAAAAATAAGTCTGAAAAATAGTTTCTATTCTGGAAGCCAAACATTTGAATGTTGATACCCTACTATTTGCACTTACACACGTCTTGAAACTCGGGATAGTAGAGGATACCTTGAAATGCTCTTGTCTAAAAGCCAAAGTATGAAGGAAATGAAAAAAAAAATGAAGAAAATATAAAAATGGTGAAAAGAAAAATGAACACTGGTTTTGTTATCGCCAAGGCAGCAATAAAAAAAATATAGCGAGGGTGCCTCTTCACCTAGTGCCCTAAGGCCAACTGGTCTGGGAGTCACTGCTAAGCCTTAGATGGTGCAAGACGAGGAAAATATTATCGCCTGATCAGCAAGCACAGGAGTAATCGGTCGGTCAGTACCTCAAGAAGTATTAACGGTCGCACGAAAATGTATGAGCAAATCTAAATATTCATCAAATTACAAAGTACTACGGAAGATGGACAAGAGTATGATAGCTTGAATTGAATTCTCCGAGTGTAGGGATGTTCTATTCACACACGTAGGGGTATATGATCGATATTTGGATGAAAGATAGGAATGAAGAATAAAGACGATGTTTTATTAAGGGATGATGTGATTTTTAACATTTTTTCATGACTATTAAGATAGGGCCCATGACAACTGAAAAGCTAGTATAGTTGGAAACTCTTATTTTCAAAGTATTTCTTTTATGGTTCTTATTTTTATATGTAAATTTCACCATCAATCTTTTATTATAGGATTTTGTGGGTGTAATCCGCTGAAAATCCTCAGGAGACAACACTCCTCCTACTAGGGACACCTAGAGGTTTAACGGCTTGTTGCACGTGCTCAGTGCAATCGTGTCTGCCTACGAAAGTGTGTTATTTAGGTTTTTCTTTTTCTTTTTCTTTTTCTTTTTCTCTTGAATAACTAGTTTGCTCGGGACGATCAAAGTTAAGTTTGGGGGTATTTGTTCAGTTGAAAATATTGCATTTTGGTATAAGTATTTTCCTTACATTTCTTAAATAATAAAAGGTGTTTATTATAAATATTAAACATATTTGGATTATCTGCAAAATACTATTTGCCATATGTTTATATATTATAATTAATATTATGAAGGAAAATATAGGCATTTTATATTTATATAATATTTTGGTAATTGAAAATATGCATATCATATCAAATATTCTAATCACAATTCTTAAAAGATATAATATCATACAAATGGTTAGAATAATATTTCAAAATATATGCATAATATTTTAGTAACTAAAAGATGCATAGCATATCAAATATTCTTAATCATGTTTCTTAAAGATTTATTACCACATAAAGTGCATAGCATATTAAATATTCTTAATCAAGTTTCTTAAAGATTTATTACCATATATAGTGATTAAGATACTCTCTCTAATTTAATAAATAGTACTAACATTATTCATAGAAATATTATGCAAGATTTAGCTCAGGTCAAGAGATCAAGATGTTCAAGATGTCAGGATCAAAAATCTGCCAAAATCATAAAATCAATACTGGCAGGTACTCGGAATCCAGGCATGGAAAGTCACCATATTAGGAAGTCACCATATATGGTAACTAGTTTTCTTTTTTGAGGGCTATATAAAGGACCAAGGGCTAAAGTTAGAAGGCGTCAAGCCGAACAGATCACGAAGTCCAAGACGGCTCACGCATCCAGGCTGATCATCAACTGTTCATCTACCTCCTTCGGAAGAGTTCGAGAAGCAAACCAAGTTTTTGTAATCATTTTTAAGGAATAAAGTGTAGATTGTTCAAGTTGATTAATAAAGGTAGTTGTTTTATTTAATTCTTTTGCATTTTACATTATGTTTTCCCTCTCTGTCTTTTCATCTTCTTTTCCCAACATGCGCGAGTAATTCTCCGCTTGTTAGGGTTCGTAGGATTAGGGTAGGCTAATGGATGATTAACATCCCTAAACCCTTTTTAAGTCCTATAAAGTTTATGAACTTTATCAAAAGAATCATTAACATCCTAATCGGGCGCGCTAACAATTCTTTGTTAGTTCCGACCACGATTAGAGATTAGATTAATGATTGTTTTGGTAAAGGCTAGATATGAACGGAGTTCCGTGTCGAGATAAGGGTTAAGAGTGGGAGTCATTTTCCCTCCAGAAACCCTAATCTACACGCATCACCGTCGTTCTAGTTTTAAATCTATTAAAGGATAAAAAGGGTAACTTTTAATTAATCATCCATAACTACTAAATCCTAACGAACCCTACAAGCCCTCTTATTATATTAACTGCATCCCTAAAATAATCTAGATCTATATATTTTGCATTCTTGCTTAACGTAGATCTAGAAACCATTCACAAAATTCTTTATTCCTCCTCTCTTTTTCAACACATCTAAAGTAAGAGTAAAAGATTCAACGTTTCCCTGAGGACGACCCGTACTCATCTCGGTCTAGCTACACGCGACACCGTTATTGATTGCGGTTAACTACAAATACTTTTTCACATCAATCACCACTCTCACCGCGTCGGGGTCGTTAGACGGGCTTCCCCGCCGGCACCTATCCCTAGACCACTGGATAAGCACGGGCCAGTCATCACCTTCTGGCGGCCCAACGAAGAAAAACTTCTTCTTCCAATCATGGATGGAAGAAGGCAAGGCGACGACACCCGACCCGGGTGCACTCCCCTGTCGTTTACTAAAGGAGAGATAAACCCACCTCGGGTCGCCCGCGCGGGTGCCAGGATGGCCTTTGTAAACAAGAGAGGAGACAAGGATGGACAGACCAAAAGGAATAATCTGCAACTTCAAGCGGACCAGGAACCCAAGGAGAATCCTCCATGAGTTCGGCACTAGCTGGCCTGGGGCTAGCCCAAAGTAATTTAGCTCCCTAACAATCTCGGGAGAGAAGGGTAGGCGCATTCCGGCCCAAAAGAATTCCAAGTACAAGGCAATCTCTTTACCCCGTACCTGATCCGCCCTCTCTCCTTCCTCGGCCAAACGTAGAGTGTAGCCGGGCGGGATATGGAAACGAGCCCGAGCGGTGGCAAGCCCGTTCTCGTACCTCACCAAGGATGGCACGCCAGGGGCATCAGCCACCCCCGCTCTGGGATCAGTCCCTGACGCGTGACCCCGGGAAGAAGATCTGACCCTAACTCCCCGGAAGGCTCCGACTCGGCGGAGGGACCCCTAGAATCTACCCTGACGACATCTGCAGACTCCTCAAAGGAAGACATCTAACCTGATGGAGAGAAGTCCTCGAGAACGCATAGATCCGACCTAAAGAGGAGAACGCCGAGCTTACAAGATCAAAAGAGAGGAAAATATGAAGAGAGATGGGCCCTTAAGCGGACCCCATCTCTATTTATAGCCACCGGCGTCCTCATCCAACGGCGACGATCGACTCCCGCCAAAAATGACCCTTCACATTCGACGATCGCGATCGCTCCACCTGCCGCATGCGCATTGACCGTATCCCATCAGACGCCAGAGGTCTGCGGTCCGCCACGTCAGCCAACCAGCGTCCGACACGTGGGCTGTCGCTTCAGCAAAAGTACACACGATCCGGCTCACCCTCTTTAATGCAATGATCTCGCCCTGATTCGCTGGTATCAACCAGAAAATACGACAGATTACCCAGGGACACGCCCGATGATATCTTCGTAAAGAAGCTCACCTCAGGTGGCCCGGCAGACCACGCTCGACCAGACCCGTTAGCTGGTCGGGACGAGAGTGGGGGGCTAATGATGATGCTCAATATCGGTGATCTCCCAGATCATGACATGTGGCAGATGGCGTGTCCCAGAGCATGCAAGAAAGGACCTACAGTGGCCGATCAGACCACTCCTGTGCCCGCCCCACAAACAAACGCTGGCTCACCTCCGAGCCCCCTGCACAACTGGCATCCTCGGCCCCCCAGCTCGTCTCCGGGCTACCGCAGAACCAAGATACCTCGGCTCTCCCGCTCGTCCGCGAGCTTTCCCACCGAGGTCATCTTCTTCGGTCTCATCGACCGACCAAAGGCACCGTTCACATGCGCAACCGCCATCCCGCGAATCTCGCCATGCGCAAGATATCCGCCGGCCACATCCCACGTTCCACGCCATTACGATCCCCCATTAACAAGCCTGTCTTTCCATTAACGGGAGATCCCGCTCATCACGCGGGCGTGACGTCGGGAACGTAACGGCCGGCGTGATTCTCGCGCCTGCCCTGTCTGCTGCCACCGCTATATAAACCCCTTCTTCAGACGGTTCAAGTAAGCCATTTTTACTCTACTAAGCCGTTATTCTGCTCGGATCCCTAGTCTGACTTGACCGTCAGAGGGTCCTTGGTGGTACAACCACCCCGAGACTTCCTTGCAGGTAGCTTGGCGCAGACAACATCAAACCCATTGAGATCCACATGCTTCAGGAGCGACAGCTTTCAGATCCAATCTCAGCCACCCATCGCCGCCATCAGCAGATCAACGGAAGGTAACATCTTGGCACGATCCAGATCGCGTCAGTTATTAACAATAAACACTAAATAAGATTATGTTATAGTGACTAAAGAACAACTAGGTTAAATTAGAATAGTTTGAAACCAGGGGCGGGGGACCTTAGCGAGGATTCAAACACATAGACAAAAGATATAGGCTTAAATCTTGCTCGAAGCATCTAGATTAAGCAAAGTTTTGTCTGCAATGAATACTTTCAATCATATTATACTAGAGTTTTTGCATATACGATGCACGTGTGTATGTTAAGAGTGGGTTGTGTGTCAGCTTGTTTAAACTATTTTCCATAAATATGTTAATTATTAGGGTTCTTTTTGAAAAAATTATTTGGCCACTTTGACTAACTATTATTGCATTTGAATGGTGAAGGGGTAAAATGGTTAAGTCATGAGCTTGAGGGTATGAGTTAGCATGCTTTGGGATTAAAATTCCGCAAGGGATTTTTCTCATTATTTTGAATTATTTTATGGGAGAAATGAGAGGATTTTTATCTTGCCTCTGTGACTTTTAGTTATAATAGTAGAGATGATCCATAATATGAATATATATAAAAAGCTCTCAATCCACGTAGGATGACCGCCTAACCTGGATTCTATTAGGATCTGCCCCTGATATTAAAATATTAATGAATTCTAAATTATACAAAGTTGTCCACTAATGTAACTTTGCATTATCAAAGGAACCTTTAAATAATTGAAAGAGTTTCGTACCCCAGGTATGTTTTTGTTAAGTACTTAAGCGAATGTTTGATCAAATTGGTCTCCAAGAGAGGCGTCTATGTTGCCGTGTCCCTGCACAATAATCAAAAGAATTAATATGTGCATCTGCGAGAAAAAATAACTTGTGTTGATCGCATATGACACCCTTCACATTCATCCCATTCTGCGATTATCACCCTCAACTGGTTTATGAGCACATGGCAACCATGGATTCATCGACTAACTATGGGACATTATGTGCTAATAGACCAGTTGAGGGGGGTGGTTATTGCTAGACAAGGTATAGATGAGGGGAGTTATTTGCAAGGTAGAGGATCATCAGTAATTCACCTATACAGGTTATCAGGGTAGTCCAAGGTTACAGAAGCAATATCATGTACCAAGTCATGAGCTATAAGAATACAGGCTTTTCCTCTACCACTTCGCATTCTCCACTGAGATTTCTCACCATTACACAAGATTCTCTCAATTTCTTTTTTAACTTCGCCAACTGGTCACGCGTCTGCCAAATGATCTTCTGTTATGCCGGTTATTTCGTATCTGAAAGCATTTGAAATCCAAGGTTAATCTAATCACAATAAGCACATGAAATTCATAAACATCACCATCTCTATTATTATATCGGATATCCTTGAGAGTTCAATATCTTGAACTTTCAATTTTCCTTCACAATGTGCACAATGCGTATGTTTGAACGCGGTGCAAATATCTACAGAGTTTCGATATGGCCTTCTTTACAGAAAGACATTTCATTTGTTTAAAGACAAATCTCTCTCTCTCTCTCTCTCTCTCTCTCTGATATAAGAGTTTCAAATTATAATTGTAATACTGCTATTTTATCGAAAAATATATCTGTCACTTTTTGGGTATGAGCCATTGAAATGCTTTTATAAGATTAAAATAGTAACCACAGCAGCCACAAGATGTTATCCTAATCTTGTGGGGTTGGCTACATGAAGGGCTATTTCCTTTAGTATAAGAATGCAATTATAATTTCCCTCAAAGTAGTTACTCCAACTTTATATCCACAAAAACTAAACATGACACGACCTGGTTCGCACCAAGATGTTACCTTCTGTTGATTTGCTGATGGTGGCGATCGGTTGCTGAGATTGGATCTGGAGGCTGTCGCTCCTGAAGCATGTGAATCTCAATGTGTTTGAGATTGTGGTTTCCGAGCTACCTGCAAGGAAGTCCCAAGGTGCTTGTACCACCAAGGACCCTTCGACGGTCAAGTTAGACTAGGGATCCGAGCAGAGTAACGGCTTAGTGGAGTAAAAATGGCTTACTTGAACCGTCTGGAAGAGGGGTTCATATAGCGGTGGCAGCAGGCATGGCAGGCGCGAGAATCACGCCGGCCGTTACGCTCCCGACGTCACGCCCGCGTGATGAGCAAGATCCCCATTAATGGCGAGACAGGCTCGTTAATGGGGGATCGTGATGGCGTGGAACGTGGGATGTGGCCGGTGGATATCTCGCGCATGGCGAGATTCACGGGATGGTGGCTGCGCCTGTGAGCGGTGCCGTTGGTCGGTCGATGAGACCGAGGAAGATGACCTTGGCGGGAGAGCTCGCGGACGAGCGGGACAGCCGAGCTATCTTGGTTCTGCGGTAGCCCGGAGACAAGCTGAGAGGGCCGAGGAGGCTCGGGCCTGTGATAGCTCGGAGTAGAGCAAAGGGACATTCGGCTTGGCTGCTGAGGTGCTCGGGGGCAAGGAGTGGGGTGCAACCTCGGAGACAGGGTTTGAAGGAAGCCCCCCACTGCAGCATACTGGTTCTCCCTCCGTGGCCCTTAGGGGCCTAACTGGCTTACGCATGTGACATGTCATCCGCCACGTGTCATGATTTAAGGAATTACCGTTATTGAGCATCATCATTAGCCCCCTACTCTCGTTCCGATCTATTCGTGGGTCGGGTCGAGAGTGGACTGCTTGGTTCTTTCTGTGCGGCTTGGCGCTGGTCATTCCTCGTGGTGGATTGTTCGGGGACTGCACGGCGTTCTTGTTGTCGCACATCGAGTATAAGTCGAACGAAGAACGAGTGTGGGAAGGTCGGTGTCCTCCCTTTGCCGGAGTTGAGGCGCTGATCGCGCGTTGAGCATGAGTTTATTCGGTGGGCCTTGGATCCGTGTCTTTGTAGGGTAGGAGGCTGCCCGCTGGGGATGCGTCGAGCGGGAAGAAACTCAGCGGCCTCGCGATGAGGGCTTCAGATCCTCAGAGTCTGATGGGTAGGAGGCTGCCCGCTGGGGATGCGCCGAGTAGGGTAGCTGCTCAGTGGCCTCTTGGCGAGGGCTTTAGATCCTCAGCGTCTGATGGGCAGGAGGATACCCGCTGGGGATGCGCCGAACAGGAAGGGCTCAGCGGCCTCACGACGAGGGATTCAGATCCTCAGCGTCTGATGGGCAGGAGGATGCCCGCTGGGGATGCGCCGAGCAGGAAGAAACTCGGCGGCCTCGCGATGAGGGCTTCAGATCCTCAGCGTTTGATGGGCAGGAGGCTGCCGGCTGGGGATGCACCGAGCAGGGTAGCTGCTCGGTGGCCTCTTGGCCGGGGCTTCAGATCCTCAGTGTCTGATGGGAAGAAAGATGCCCGCTGGGGATGCGTCGAGCAGGAGGGGACTCGGCAGCCTCGCGATGAGGGTTTCAGATCCTCATCGTCTGATGGGCAGGAGGCTGCCCGCTAGGGATGCGCCGAGCAGGGTAGCTTCTCGGTGGCTTCTTGGCGAGGGCTTCAGATCCTCAACGTCTAATGGGCAGGAGGATGCCCGCCGAGGATGCGCCGAGCAGGAAGAAACTCAGCGGCCTCGCGATGAGGGCTTCAAATCCTCAGCGTCTGATGGGCAGGAGGCTGCCCGTTGGGGATACGCCGAGCAGGGTAGCTGCTCGATGGCCTCTTGCGAGGGATTCAGATCCTCAGCGTCTGATGGGCAGGAGGATGCCCGCTGGGGATGCGCCGGGGACTCGGCGGCCTCGCGATGAGGGCTTCAGATCCTCAGCGTCTGATGGGCAGGAGGCTGCCCGCTGGGGATGCGCCGAGCAGGGTAGTTGCTCGGTGGCCTCTTGGCGAGGGATTCAGATCCTGAGCGTCTGATGGGTAGGAGGATGCCCGCTGGGATGCACCGAGCAGGAAGGGACTCGGCGGCTTCGCGATGAGGGCTTCAGATCCTCAGTATCTGATGGGCAGGAGGCTATCCGCTGGGGATGCGCCGAGCAGGGTAGCTGCTCGGTGGCCTCTTGGCGAGGGCTTTAGATCCTCAGCGTCTGATAGGCAGGAGGATACTCGCTGGGGATGCGCCGAGCAGGAAGGGACTCGGCGGCCTCACGATGAGGGCTTCCGATCCTCAGCGTCTGATGGGAAGGAGGCTGCCCGGTGGGGATGCGCTGAGCAGGGTAGCTGCTCGGTGGCCTCTTGGCGAGGGCTTCAGATTCTCAGGGTCTGATTGGCAGGAGGATGCCCGCTGGGGATGCGCCGAGTAGGAAGGGACTCGGCGGCCTCACGATGAGGTCTTTGATCCCTAGTGTGTTGGGGTAGGGAGCAACCAGCCAGGGTTAGCCGAGCAGGGAAGCAGCTTGGTTGCTTCTTGGTGAGGGCTTTGATCCTTAGCGCGGGAGGGGCCGTAGGTGTCCTACTAAGGATGGGCCGAGCAGGGTAGCCGCTTAGCTGCCTCTTGGCGAGGGCTTTGATCCCTGGTGTGTTGGGGTAGGAGCAATCAGCCAGGGATAACCGAATAAGGGCGGGCTCGGTTGCCTCTTGCGAGGGCTTTTGATCCTTAAGGACGGCCCGGGCAGGGTTGCTGCCCGGTGGCTCTTGGCGAGGGCTTTGATCTCTGGTTTGTTGGGGTAGGGACCTACCAGCCAGGGATAACCGAGCAAGGGCGGGCTCGGTTGCCTCAATCGAGAGCTTTTTATCCTTAGCGCGGGAGGGGCCGTAAGATGCCTACTAAGGATGGCCGAGCAGGGTTGCTGCCCGGTGCCACTTGGTGAGGGCTTTGATCCTTAAGGATGGCCGAGCAAGGTTGCTGCCCGGTGCCTCTTGGCGAGGGTTTTGATCCCGGGCGTTGTGGGGTAGGGAGCTACCAGCCAAGGATAGCCGAGCAGGGTAGCCGCTCGGCTGCCTCTTGGTGAGGGCTTAGATCCCTGGCATTTTGGGGTAGGGAGCTACCAGCCAGGGATAGCCGAGCAGGGTAGCCGCTCGGCTGCCTCTTCGTGAGGGCTTAGATCCTTAGCGCTGGAGGGGCCATGGAAGGCCTGCTAAGGATTGACCGAGCAGTGAAGCTGCTCAGTTGCCTCTTGGCGAGGGATTTGATCCCTGGCGTTGTAGGGTAGGGAGCTACCAGTCAGGGATAGCCGAGCAGGGTAGCCGCTCAGCTGCCTCTTGGTGAGGGCTTAGATCCCTGGCGTTGTGGGGTAGGGAGCTACCTGCCAGGGATAGCCAAGCAGGGTCGCCGCTCGGCTGCCTCTTCGTGAGGGCTTAGATCCTTAGCGCTCGATGGGTCATGGGAGGCCTGCTAGGGATTGACCGAGCAGTGAAGCTGCTCAGTTGCCTGTTGGCGAGGGCTTTGATCCCTGGCGTTGTGGGGTAGGGAGTTACCAGCCAGGGATAGCCGAGCAGGGTAGCCGCTCGGCTGCTTCTTGGTGAGGGCTGTAATCCCTGGCTTTGTGGAGTAGGGGAGCTACAAGCCAGGGATAGCCGAGCAGGGTAGCCGCTCGGCTGCCTCTTGGTGAGGGCTTAGATACCTGGCGTTGTGGAGTAGGGGAGCTACCAGCCAGGGATAGCCGAGCAGGGTAGCTGTTCGGCTGCCTCTTAGTGAGGGCTTTGATCCCTGGCGTTGTGGGAGGTAGGGGAGCTACCGGCCAGGGATAGCCGAGCAGGGTAGCCGCTCGGCTGCCTCTTGGTGAGGGCTTAGGTCCTTAGTGCTGGAGGGGCCGTGGGAGGCCTGCTAAGGACGGACCGAGCAATGAAGTTGCTTAGTGCCTCTTGGCGAGGGATTTGATCCCTGGCGTTGTAGGGTAGGGAGCTACCGGCCAGGGATAGCCGAGCAGGATAGCCGCTTGGCTTCCTCTTGGTGAGGGCTTAGATCCTTAGCGCTGGAGGGGCCGTGGGAGGCCAGCAAAGGACGGACCGAGCAGTGAAGCTGCTTAGCGCCTCTTGGCGAGGGCTTTGATCCCTGGCGTTGTGGAGTAGGGAGCTACCAGCCAGGGATAGCCGAGCAGGGCAGCCGCTCGGCTGCCTCTTGGTGAGGGCTTTGATCTTTAAGGATGGCCAAGCAGGGTTGCTGCCCGGTGTCTCTTAGCGAAGGATTCGATCCCTGGCATTGTGGGGTAAGGAACTACCAGCCAGGGATAGCTGAGCAGGGTAGCCGCTCGACTGCCTCTCGGTGAAGGCTTAGATCCCTGGCGTTGTGGGGTGGGGAGCTACCAGCCAGGGATAGCCGAGCAGGGTAGCCGCTCGGCTGCTTCTTGGTGAGGGCTTAGATCCTTAGCGCTGGAGAGGCCGTGAGAGGACTGCTAAGGACGGATCGAGCAGTGAAGCTGCTCGGTGACTCTTAGCGATGGCTTTGATTCCTAGCGTTGTGGGGTAGGGAGCTACCAGCTGGGGATAGCCAAGCAGGGTAGCCGCTCGGCTGTCTCTTGGTGAGGGCTTTGATCCTTAAGGATGGCCGAGCAGGGTTGTGTTGGGGTCAAAAATTGCACCCCGGTTGACCAAGTCAAGATCAACCCCAAGCCAAGTGGGCCCATGCCCAGGTCGAGTCCGAACATGAAGCAGCCGGCCCTCCTCCATGCCCAAAATGAAATCATGTAATAAATAATTTTTATGTAATTTTTTATGCATGAATGGGCAAAAGCCAAATTTTTGTAAAGCCCATGGTTTATGTGCAAAAAGAAATGGCACATGAGCCATGAGATAGGCAATGTGCCATTTTGTGAAGCCCAAGGGGGCTATATGTAAAGTGTATAGCTTATAAAGGCCAAGAAAATAAAAATATCCCAACAACTTTTTCTCTCCTAAAAAAGAATCAAGATCTATGATCTTCTCCTTCCTCAAGGTTCTAAAACCTTTTTCTTTCTTTTGAATTAAATCAAGAGTTTTACTCTTCCTTTTATAAAACTAAATAGTTTTTCACCACAAAACCCACAAAGGGGAACTCAGATCTTCCATCAGATCTCAGAAAGGAGAGATTTTTAAAATCTCATACTTCTTGATCTTTAAGATCCGGCCAACAAAGGAAGAAGAATGAGACCCATCTCCAGAAACTCCACTTTGGGGAAGATCCAGGGCTCAAGGGGAGAAGCCCCCTTCATCAGCTTCAAAATACTTTAGGAGTTTAACTCCTTATATATATACATATATATAAAATAATAAGTGCTCATTTCTGGGAGTACAACTCCAATTGCAGGGACCAAGTCCCTCTTGCCTCCCGAGCGCCCACGTGCCCGGCACGTCAGGCACTAGTGCCCAAAGCGCTAGCGCCCTTGCGCTTAAAACGCTAGCGCCCGAGCGCCCACGTGCCTGGCACGTAAGACACTAGCGCTCAAAGCGCTAGCGCTCTTGCGCTCAGAGCGCTAGCGCCCGAGCGCCCACGTACCTGGCACGTAGGGCGCTAGTGCTAGCGCCCAAAGCGCTAGCGCCTACGTGCTTGGCACGTGGGGGGCTGGCGCCCAAAGCGTTGGCGCCCAAAGCGTTAGCGCCTTTGCGCTCAAAGCGCTAGCACCTAAAGCGCTGGCGTTTTTTCCCACGCATAGTTTGGATGCCCTTTCCTTTTTATATATATATATATGTATATATACATACACACACATACTTTACGACACTGTCCCTGTTAGAAAAAAATTTCTAACGGAGCACTGCCCCGCACCCCGCAAGGGGGCTGCTAGCCCCCTTAACCCCCAGCCCGCTATCCAGGTAGTGGGACCCCCGTAAAAAATTTACGGGGACCCCGATATATCCAAAACCCTCTTTCAAAACACAACACACATACACTGCACATTGAGTTCGCATGATCTGTTTGACCCGTTAATCGGAGGTTTCCTCGCTCCAAAGGCGAGGGGTAATTAACAACAGCTTAGTCCGCGGTTGTCGGAGATTTGGATCCCCGCAATCAATAAACCCCAGCCTACCCTAGGCAGGGAGAGTCTGTAATACGCCTGACAAGCGCACGCGCATTCCCATCTCAATGGGGTGACGAAAAACACCCTACAGATTCTGGCACGCCCGGTGGGACCTATCTCTCCTCCCATATTTCGGGTTAAACGTTCATGCGAACTCAATCAATATACGTATCTATATTTATACTAAAATAATGCTCTTTCATGCAGGTTTTCAAGCAAACACTTTTCAACAATGTCTTCAAAGATAATCTCGACTCTCGGCACAGCTCCTATCTCCTACACGATGAAGAAGGACGCCATGACGGTCCTTCCGGCCGGTCTCGGGCGACAGTGGGAGGAACCGCCGCTATCATTTGGCTCTATTCTGTTTGTACCAGCTAACGTCGTCCCTGCTCTTCAAGCCCCGGTGATGGATAAACCAGCCTCAAAGGGGAAAAGGCCGAATGTCATGGTCGCAAAGGCACCTCAGCCCAAGCGCAAGTCCACTTCCGAACGACTCTCCATGGCCCAAGCTGGGGGCAAGGCCATCAACACCAACAAAGCAACAAGACATCTCGGGCAAGCTCCAGCAGCGCCCCTGACAACTGCTCGGTTGGTTATTTTCTCTAAGCTCCCCATCACTCGGCCTATAGCGGTTTTCCGAAGAGCAGAAGCCTGCCAGGCGCTCAAGGCAGAGAAGCTGAGGCAGAAGCGACTCAGATACAGAGCCAATAAAAGGGCTAGAGTTCCGGCCATGTTAAAATTTATGAATTTCCAAAGCCCGGACCGCTCCGCAAAACCAGCTGCCAGTGATGAAAGGACGGCTGAATGTGTTATCCACACAGTCTACATGGTAGGCGCGCGTCCCAGTGACAACCTTCTCAGCAAGGATGGGGCTACCACATCTCAAATCCAATCTGGTTTGAATGTGGCTGTCACTTCCTAAGACCAGCATCCTCCTTAAGGTAATGAAAATGCTTTAAGTGAAGCTGATAAGCAGAGAGATCTTTCAGTTCATGAGGAGTCAGGCTCGGAAAGCGAAGATGAGCCAACTTTCCATCCTAAGACCACAGAGCAGCAACTTCTCCAAGAGCTCCGAAAGCAGCTCAGAAACAAAGACAAGAAGATGGCCAAGCTCTACTCAAAAATTGACGACTTGACAAACGTCGTCTTACAGCTCACGGCCCAACTTGCCTCTTAGCCGCCCAATCAAGCGCATGGTTCTACTCATGGACCGGGAAACGGTATCCCGAGACAACCGACACCTATTTCCTCAAATCCAAAGGTGTGCGGACCGCATGAAGGCCAGACGCATCCTATTTCGGGAAATGTCTTGGCAGCCGATGACAGCAACCCGCTAACTCAAAATCAAATCATGGATTTGGTTGCCAACAAAGTCAAAACATTGGTAGCCGAAGCCGGAGAGCAAAAACATGCCAGCAGTAGCGGGAGACCATATCCTGCTCGGTACAATCTTGTGGAGTTTCCCACTGGCTATGTCGTCCCCAAATTTGAAAGGTTCGATGGGACGGGAAATACGAACCGGCACATTGCCCAATTTAAAGAATCATGCGCAAATACTTGGGGCAATGATGCGCTCCTTCTCCGTCAGTTTGTTAATAGTTTGACAGACGTTGCTTTCGATTGGTATGCATGCATACCAGATGACTCGATCACGACGTTCGCTCAAATAGAATCCATGTTCAAGCAAAGGTTCATGAGTGTCAGCGATAAAATCACCATTGCCGACCTCGTAAGGAAAGCAACATGGATTTTATAGTCCGATGGCGCAATCTCTCTGTCAAATGTGAACCGTCGTTGGAGCAAGACCAATCCGTCAGTCTTCTTATAGAAAATCTGAAGGACTGGATGAAACCTTTCCTGTGCACCGCAGGCCTTAAAACATTCCATGAGCTGACCAAAATGGTCCAAACGTTGGAACGCTCAAAGCCTGAGTCCGCTCAGGATCTTCAATTCACAAACAAACCGAAACCTTGGAGGGACGACAACCGAAAAGGCGGAAGTTCTAACAGCACCGATTCTCTAAATAAGCAGAGAGCGGGCGGAGCAAAAACTAACAAATCTCGAGAGCCAACTTTGAAGGAAAGAAGAAATAAGGTCTACTCATTCCGAAGGGACATAGTCCACAAAATTTTTAAAGATGCTCTGAAGAATGGCCTGCGGCTACCAGAACCAAAAAAGCTAAGTGAAGCGAACAGGACCGATCATCCCAACTTTTGTCCATACCACCGAGTGCTGGGACACACTATTGAAGACTGTTGCATCTTCAAGGATTGGGTCGAGAAATAATACAAGGTAGGAGAAATATCATTGTCCCCTGGCGTGTTAACAAACAATCAAGGTGCGACCGCCAATTTCATACAAACGGAGACCGAAGTCCTTCAGGGACTTGATTCTCTCAGACATCTGCCTTTCTCTAAAAAGAGTGGACCAAGGCAACAAGCTAAGAGCCAAGCGAGCAAAATTACCAATGAAGAAACAATAGACGGGTACACAACCCATACGGTCTATATGATGGAGCTCAGAGGAACAAGTCCTCCTACGCCTTATAACCATGACAATGACGCGGTTGTTGCCATCCAACATCGGCCCGATCCAAATGATGAAGAGCTCGCTCAGGCCATTGAGCCAAAGGAACCCATGGTTCCTGCTGAATCAAGTTCAGGCGGTAGGGATGACCCCGTTGCCATACCCGGAACTATAGAACAAGCATTATTCCAATGGCTTCAAAGGCAACTTCAGGACAGGGATGAGAAGATGGCCAAGGTCCATTCTAAAGTCGACGAGCTGGCAAATGTCGTGGCGGATCTCACGACCCAAGTTGCCTGATTGCAATTACAGCAAAATCAAATTTTGGTTCATGAGCTGGGGATTGATATCCGGAAGCAGCCGACCGATGCTCTCTCCAGCCCGAGAGCGGAACACCTTTGTGAAAAACGAACGCGATCAGCCTCCAGTCCCTCCGATACGTACACTGAACGTGGTAAGCGGACAGTAGGCGAACCAAAGACTGATCGTCCTCATGGTCCAACATCAGTAAGGGCACCTACTCTGATGGAGAGAAAGAAGAAAGTATACTCCTTCAGGAGGGATAAAGTCCGTGAAATATTCGTGGACGCCTTGAACAACGGTCTTCAACTGCCTATTCCAAAGAGGCCACATGAGATGAACATGACCGGCAATCCCATATACTGCCCATATCATAGAATGGTGAGTCATACCATTGAAAACTGCTATGTTTTTAAAGATTGGGTGGAGAACCAATACAAACTCGGGAAAGTCTCATAGTCGTCAGATGTACCGACAAGCCACAGAGCTACGGTCATCAACACAGCCCCGCCAATATCAAAGTTCGAGGAGCTGGGATAAGCAAACCACTGACCACCACGTCGTTAAACTGGGAACTGTAAGTGCACGGCAGCGCCCCGGCCGTCTGAACGAGACCAAAAAGCGGAAACGAAACTTTTCTTTAACTTTTAAACCGACGCTACCGCGCACTATAAAACCCGGATCGGGCCATTAACCAAATGCTAGCTAACTAGAGAAGGGGTAGATAGATATACCGAGCGATCCGTGTCCTTCGGTCTTCTCGTCGTCATCCCGATCTCCCCGCGGAATCTCCGGTCTTCATCTGCTCGTCGGAAGAGCACCACATCGCCGGGTTCTTTTACGGGCTCCCACCTCTGGACCGAGGAAACTCGGGCATGAAGTTGGCGAGTCGACGTGTCCAAGAATGCTGTAGGATAGTGTAGAACTCTTTTGTCTTAATGGGGTTAAGGAAGTTGCCATATTGATGTGGAGGAAGAGTAGTAAGCTTTTTAAATGAACTAGAGAATTTTTGGCAAGCAAAAGAGATCAAATTCTCTACTCAAATTTTTGGATAGCCCCCACTAGTTGTGGCCGGCCATACAACTCAAGAATGAGAGGAGAGGAAAAGCCAAGGGGAAAGCCATAATGCAAGCAAGAGACAAGGATGGGTGATGATGAGGAGTCATGATCACACAAAAAGTCTCAACCTACTCCCATCATATCAAGAGAGTAATGATGAAGCAAAAGAGAGTCAAGGGATGGTGGAAGCATCATGAACCATAAAAAGTTTTCTCCATAATAAAATGCGCAATTGCAAATAACCCCCTCCACCAAATTTCAGCTAAAGAAAGAAATAAAGGAAAATGGCCGAAACGGAAAGCAAACTGGCAACTTCAGAAAAACGATCCCGTAATGAATTACAGGAAAACCCCCCTCGACTGTATATACATACCCGCATTTGTATTCTGACCGAATACAAATGCAATGAGACAAAATCTACACTGTACAATACTGGGATCCGGTTTAAACCAAAACCGGCTAGTATTATCCGTCCGATCATGATCCGTGCAATACCGTACGTACATGATCGAACCCTACCATATCTCCATACGGCCTCTACAGCGTTTCGCCCGAAACTTGAGAAACGGTCTGTAGGGGACTCTAATGACTCGTCAATACTTTGGTTGTGGATTTAACCACTAGCACGTCAGATGTATTAGCCATAGGTAACGGGCTACCAGGTATTGACCAAAAGGGACGTCGATGAGCGAACTCATCCTGACACCTTACTGAGCCTGTCAGTGACAATATCCATACAGTCCGGTCCGTTCGTCTATGAGCATCGCATGGCGGGCTTAGCGGGTTGGTAAAAGTCAGACCCCCAAAAGCGGTACAAGTCGTGTCGGAGTGTAGCCCAGAACACCCTGAGATACTACTGGAATACCTACCAGTAAATCTCCTGCCTTGGCCAAGGACTTCGTGTAATGGCTCTCCTAGACACAGCGCGACCTCACCCCCAATACCGGGAGAGACGAACCCCTGAAGATCCGCTCACTGCTTCCATATGGCTCAGGACTGTACCCAACTAAAATATGTTTGCACGACTCCTTTGAACCGTGGTAGGGTAGTAATCAAAGTACAGTGGGAACTCACACGAGACAAATGACGATCTCAGGTCGATGAACTAACCTGTGCACATGTCACCAGGGAACTGCTATCTGACGTCTGGTATAAGACCAACTAGCATGTTCCCGGCGAGTCCTGTCCGGTGTACTCATAACCCAATAAGCACCTGTATACATCTTAGGTGAACCAACTGACACCAGTGGCTTGTGAGACGGGCCACCGCCCCTCGTTGGGGTCTCGACTGTATACACTAGTCTACTCTGGAGTATCGATGCCCTGTCTCGAAACTCCCACGACTAGGGACCTTTTAAGGATGTGCTTATAGACTACCAGCTCCCACGTATATGATCGCCATCATACTGCTGGCTGTCAAGCAAGAATCCTAAGGGCTCTATCAACGCGCAATAGTGACCTGTAAGGTCACCTAAAGCAGTACACAATGATAAAGATAAACCAGATAGCATACTATCATCTTGAGTAAGACTGTTCTAACGGTATAGGTCCTCCCTCAATCATTGCAATCACGTGCCTGTGATCCAATAATTGACTCTGAGGGAACTATCTCCAACAATCTCCCACTTGCACTCAAGGCTAATTATTGCGCTGTCGCATACTCACAGCCCATGTGATACCGAACACCCAACTCCTCTACTAATCAGTCTCACAAAACCCGTTTGCAAAATTAATGCGTTCGAGGAATAGCCTCAGTGAGTGGATCCGCCCTAATGTTTCTTTCTATGTCTCTCTTTATCTCAAGTTTGCGGAGAAAGCCATCTCCCGAAATGACCAATACCTGTCTTAGAGTATGTCTGGATATCTGATGGGACCTAGTTCATAAATGAACTCTAAATCCAAACTTCTCAGACTGTATCGTCAACTGAACTTAATCAGTATCCTGCGCCATGCCTCCCTCAGTATCTGCTTGGACCACCTGTCCAAAATACTGCCCTATAACTCTGACAGTCACTCTGTCATCCATGTCACCTTGGAAGCCTGGAATGATAACCGTCTCCCGAATGAAGCTGTCATATCGCTAGAACATCCACTTATGTTCTAAATGCTTCCGAATGTTTCTCCAGGATTGGATCAATATCAACTTTTTGCATCTACTGCAAAAACAATATCTGGTGTGGTACTTGACATCTCATGATCGACTCAATTGCCTAAGCAAGTGATCTGCCAATCATGCACATCTCTCTCCCCTTTAGTCTGTAAGACTCCTTTAGAGAGGGTGACTCCATCACCTGCAGGTATACTACCGTGCCAGGAGTCGTACATTCTAAAACGCCTTTAGAATGCTGTCTAAATACCCAGATTGGGAAACTACCCAAATCTAGTTCTAAATCTATAGATCCAGTAACCAGAATGTCTTGATATAATATCCAAGTCCCATGTGGAAAAACTAGTGTGTGACAACCAAAGTATAACCGATCGTAGTATAGGAACTTCACTTCCTACTCTGTGTATGTCATCCAAATACCAGGACATCACACCCTACTACCTTCTCAACAGATCCATCCCCTATTCTGATGAAGTCAAACCTATGGCTGTCACATCAGAAATAGATGATCTATCTCCGCTATATCTGCTTTAGTCCATAGACATAAGCTACTTGTCCACCAATGCTTCCGCTACTCCCACTGACTACGACAACCCTCTGGCAGAGTCATATAGACGTACACTTCTAAAGCCAGTTTAGAACGACGCTATACTCATCCTCCTGCCGGGTCTCACAGTCTGGAACAACAGCAATGGCAAGTCTGGGTAAACAAGAACCTCCCTGTCACCGTCCTTGAGGCTACCAGAGTACCTCTCGGGTGCCTGAGGTTACCCACCATATCTGCGGAGTGGACAATGGAATGTTAAGTCAGATTGAATCTTTAGGTTCTTATCAAATCTTCAGTAATCGTTTGCGGTTCTGGAATCACTTCCAGTTCTACCATACTCCCACTACTGTTTTCTGAAAAAATCCATTTTTATTAAAACTGTAGCGAGTCTAGAACAATATCACTATTGATCTTCCAGATGATAGAAAGTTAACCCTTGTCATAGCCTAGGTCAACCCACAAACAGCCATTACAGAAACGTTCCTTGAGTTATCCAGAGTCTGGTTTTAAGCATAAGCTGGACAACTCCCCGTACCTTAACAGTGTCAAGATATGAACTGTTCTATATCCAATACAGAAACAGAGGCACTGATTTAATTGAACCAGATTCAAATCATGCAGCTGTCTCCAGTGCATGTCAACTAAATGGAGAGAGCCCGATCAGCATTACTCAACTTAGGAGTGCTTCCAATTATGAGTAACCTGAAAGAGAAGCAAGTTCTCTTAATCATTACTATTAACTGAATACCATACACAAGTATCTACATCTTCGATCACTTTGAAAATCCCGATACTTGCAATACTTGGTTCTCTACTTTACTCTTATACCTATAACTTCTCAAAATTCAGACCTTGTGTTTCTACGAAACACTTGTCTAAGAACTAGAGAAATCATAAGTAAACCGAATATAGTACGAGGACCAACCCCTCTATCCTAATGGACACTGGACAATATACAATACTCTGTACAAGTCCCTTGAGTCTAATAATTCATTTCCTGTGTGTCGTAGGTCGAAAACTGTACTTATGGTTAAGAAGAATTACACCGCTGTTCAATACTCCTTACCTAACCATCCACTGATATAGGTAAATGTCATAGACATAATTTGAAAAAGGTATATCTCGCTCTATAAAAATAGACGTACAGATATATCAATTTGAAATTGGTGCACAACGACGGATATTCAAAACCAAATATTTGCCGTCCGGCAAACAACCCGGGCGATTTTCTCAAATATCACCAACTACAACGAATTCCGATATAATGAGGACGATCACCTAATTTCCAATAACTTACTCCCACTCATCATCTGCAAAACCATACAGATGTGAGAATCATACCTGGTAAATACATATCTTGGAGCAAGTGTCTAATTGGGAAATCAGTTTTCTTTTAACTGTACACAGTGAGGCTGAAACATTGAAATGTTTCGTAGGGGTATTCGGGTGTTCCTAGTAATGCCTCTTCCATTATCAGATTCACAACTGTAACCGTATATTTCTTTGCCATCTCTCCAAATCCCTTCATATGTCTTTAGTCATTACCTTCTGTACACCCCTTTAGGCCAAATGGTTTTCTTCCTTCCCTACCATTCGGCACCAGCCTATGGTTTGGAAAAAGACTATCCAATAAGCATAATGGGTGTACTGTCCTAATCCTAGGAGCACTCGCAATGCGAGAGAAGGTGCAGATAAAAGACAACCGAATAAACCTTATTTCTATTTCTCCTGAACCAGAATCCATCCCCGAACTGGAACAAGTTCCTTTCGAGTTCGTATATAACCATACGATGGAGTATCCAAATAAACTGTGGATTTTCGTAATGATACGGAGTGTCCTGGAAAAATACAAAGGTGAAGTGGGAGTGGTAATGAAATACTTGATTTGGTCGTGAATAGCAGTCGCAATTTACTTTGCCCTCCTTCTAATCCCTTTATTTGTCTTTACTTAATACCTTCTATACACCACACTTAGGCTAATCGGCTTTCTTCAATCCCTACCGTTCAGCACCAGCCTAAGGTTTGGAAGAAGACTATCCAATAGGCGTAACGGGTGTACTGTCTCCTAATCCAAGGAGCACTCGGAACCTGAGATAAGGTAAAAGGAAAAGACAACTGAATAGTCCTATTCGTTTTCTCCAGAACCAGAAACCATCCTCGAATAAATTCCTTCGAGTTCGTATATAACCATACGATGGTTTTATCCAATGGAAGCGGACGATCGTACTAATACGGGGTGTCCTGGAGAAAAGGGTAAAAGCAGGAGTGGCAATGAGGTCTGTAACTCTGACAATCCAAAAGCCAGTCTTATAAGAAGGTTCGGTTAATCTTGGTTACTGAGTTATCGTCTAGGGTCGGGTCATGGTCGTTGCCAAAGAGAGAGAGAAAAGAAACACTCAGCATGCACTCTAACCTAGATCCGAATGGTTACCAATTTATCTAATCAGGAAACCTCCCACTGTAACATCAAATTCTCCTCCAAACCTGAAAGAAGAATTAGTCGGGATCACCCGAGGAGTAAACCAACTCATCAGTGAGAATCGGGATCCAACTATCATCGCATGCTAACGTTATGGAATCCACTCACGCTATCACACTCCAGAAGGTATGCGCATATCTGGTAAGTTTCAGTTTCTTTAGAAACCCCCGATGTGATTTTTACCCCATGCTCTTATAACCTTGACTTTGGCCAACAAATCATAAGTCACATGTCAAGTTCTACCCGTCATTTTCCAGGTTAATTTGAACCCACTCGTACCTACCCTTGATTTTGGCCAACAAGGCAGTACGACTGTCCCAAACCAACACATCTATCTATGCTGCATATGAATATCCAATAGCTACCAATCACTGTGCCTTGACTTTGGCCAACAAACACAGCTTGAATACTATTGACTATCCATATGAAATGACGGAGGGCTACGAATGGTTTTTGGCGAAAAACCTTTAACGTAATGAACTTGATATCGTTGAAGGAACCGGATAGCTGTTCCCATCCGAACGGCGGCCGACGACGCTGAGGACGTCTCGCCTGAGATTCGGGGCAGATGCTATATGGTTTTATCCGTCTACCTCTCCGAAGATGCTAAGTTGATTTATAGCACCGTGTATCGGAGGTTTAGACGGATGAGGCCGATATAGCAGACTTCGTCAGATTCCCCCTCGCTTGAGGGGTTTTTGATTGTGGGGACGCTCTTCCCTGCAGGCGCAAGCCCCTGCAGTTAATTACGCTACCGCATCGCTGTAACAACTTTCTCCTTCTCCAGAATTTCACTTCGTGTTGTGGGTGTTTGTTTTGTTTATGGTTGCCCGTGGATTGTATACGGAGACTGAGTAATGCCGTCGCCCGTAGGACGTGGATTAGTCCAAATCTGTATTTACTTAGATTTGGGTTTGGTGTTTTTAGTTTAAGGATACGTTAGCCGTATTGAGGTTAAGATCAACTTAAACATTCGTTAAGGATACGTTAGTCCTGTTTTGAGACTAAGATCAACTTAACGTGGTGATCCATTTAATTATATGGCCGTCAGGACTCATCACCTCTCTGACATCATTGAAGGATTACAACGATAGATGTCAGAGGAGTTCAGAGATGTACCCTTGAACCAAAGTTGATTTGGAGTTTTATAGTCCATTTGAATGTTTAAGGATACGTTAGCCGTATTTGGGGCTAAGATCATCTTAAACGGGACCGTTTAGATCCGGTAAAAGAGCGTTTGGAGGCTCTATCGTTCCAGTTTAGGGACGTAGTGGTCCATTGGTAGTTTAAGGACACTGCGGTCCATATTCCAGTTTAGGGACATGGTGGTCCATTATTAGTTTAAGGACGTTTCGGTCCATCGCCAGTTTAAGGATGTAGTGGTCCATTATTAGTTTAAGGACATTTCGGTCCATCGCCAGTTTAAGAACGTAGTGGTCAATCATTAGTTTAAGGACATTTCGGTCCAATATTAGTTTAAGGACGTTTCGGTCCATGAGTTTAGGGACCCCGCAGTCCATATTAATGTGTGGTCGTCGGGACCCGTCACCTCTCTGACGTCGTTGAAGGATTACAACGAGAAGTGTCAAAGGAGTTCGGAGATGTACCCTCGAACCGGAGGTAAATCGATTTAAGAGAGCAATCTTTCCCAGTCAATTTAATTTGAGGACTTACGGCCAAAATTGGGCTAAGTCCAGTTGAAAATGTTCAACATTTTATTTGTTTTTGCATTGCATTTTTATTTGGGCTCTACCCATAAAAGATGCAGAGCATCAGTTTGTTTTGGGCTCTGCCTATTTGTAAATGATGCAAAGTATTTACCTTGTTTGGGCTCTGCCCCTTTTAAAATGCATAGCATTTTTATTATTTTGTTTGGGCTCTGCCCATTTATAATTGATGCAGAGCATCAATTTAATTAGGCATGCTTGGTCTTTTTGATTTAGGCCTGGCCCTTTAGGAAATGCATTGCATTTTCAGGCGCTTTGCGCCAATCAGAGAGCGCAAGCGCTTGTAGTGTTGACACGTGTCGCATAAGCGCAATGCGCTGCGCTGCGCTAACGCGCTGCTGACACGTGGCGCACTCTGGTGAGTTGCGCCAATTACAGAGAGCAAAGCTCTATCTCAAAGCGCATTGCGCAAGTGGTTCAGATGCTAACACGTGGCGCTCTCCCAAGAGCGCAACAGCGCAGTTTGCAAGTGCAAAGCACTATGATTTAGGAATCTTTTTAGATTCAAGAACCAATGGTTCATAAAAGTGCAAAGCACTATTTTTTTATTTTTTCTTGTTTAAAGAACCAGTGGTTCATGAGAAGTGCAAAGCACAATTATTTTTTATATGAAGATCATTGATCTGGTTTTTAGATCAATGATCTATTAGAAGAAATTTCTTCTCTTTTGTGAGGATTTTTCCCTTTTTCTTGGAATTTTTCTCAGAGTTCTCTCTGTTTGAAACTTCTTGATTTTTCAAGAAAATGTTGATGCCTTTGAATTGAGGTCTGGGGTCCTTTTTATAGTGCCCATAAATTAGTTAAATTTGTTAAAGAGATTTTTCTCTAAGTGATTTGGGGAGTTTTCCCCACCGTTGGATCTTTGATCAAAAGGCCTCTGTTTTACAGAAGAAAATCTTCTTGTTTTAACAAGAACAGAAAAGATTTCTTTGAAATCTCAATTCTGTTTTGCGCAAACGCCCCAGCGCGTGACACGTGTCGCGCAGCGCAGTGCTTGCGCAGCTGCGCTGACACGTGTCGCGCAGTGCAGTTGCGCTTGCGCAACTGCGCTGACACATGTCGCGCAGCGCTTGCGGAAAAGCGACTGCGCTGACACGTGTCGCGCAGCGCAGCGCTTGCGCAACTGAAACTTTGCTTTTATTTTGTTTTTTAACAGAGCTTTGCTCTGATTGGGCGCTGCGCGGAGGCATCTGTGCCAGACACGTGGCGTCCTGCGCTCAGCGCAGAGGATCTGAAACGTTGCTTCATTTAACAAAGCCCTGCTCTGATTGGGCGCGTCTTCTTGGACGCCGCGCTAATGTATCTGCGCTAGACATGTGGCGCGTTGCGCACAGCGCAAAGGATCTGAAGCGTTGCTTCATTTATTAAAGTTTAAATTTTCAAAGCAAAGCTTTGCTTCTGATTGGGGGAAGATGAAGCGTTGCTTCATCTCCCACTTCGGAATTTTAACAGAACTTTGCTCTGATTGAGGTAAACAAATGCCCCCCCACCGTTGCGCTTACGTGGCCCTAAACGTGAGCGCAACGGTGGCGGAATTCCGACCGTTGCGGCAACTTTGGAAGTTGAAAGGGCACTTGATGCCTATAAATAGGACCTTTGGTGCTGCACAGATGATTGTCGTCTTTAAAATCCTCATTTTCAGAAACTTTAGAGCTTTGCTCTTGTCTTCAAGAACTTTCAGAGTTAAATTTTCTTTAAGAGAAACTATTTAAGTAAGAATTAGTCTTAAATTAAATCAATTTTAATTAATAGAGCTTTGCTCGCATAGAACTTTGATCTAAAGAGAAACCCTCTAGTGTTTCACCAAATAGAGCCTTGCTCTTAAGAATCTGTTTCAGGGTTTCTTAACCCATGAACAGACCCTTGCATCTTTGGCAGAACATAGATCTTTGATCTAAGAAAATGATGTACTTTTAAGAGTTTGAATATGGATAATCAAAACTAAAAAATGGAGTTTTGCATCTAATGGATTATATCATCTTTTAATAATAACGATCTTAGAGTTCTTGGGGGATTTATTTAAATTCCCCTTATTAGGATTTTGGTAGTCACTTCTGTTTGCAGAGCCCTGCTCTCGAGGAATTTAACTTTCTGTGCATATATATATTTTTATCGCTAACCTTCCTGTGGTATTTCCTCCAGGCGTAATGGCAGTGCGTCTATATAGTTTGCACGAGTTCATCACCTACGACGATATCCGCGCACAGGGTCGTCATCAAAATCAGGAGTTTACGGACGCCCAGTGTGCGGAGGTCATGGGTCGCCTCAACACAAGTGGTGGTTGGCTGCTTCCTCGTCGTTCAGCTCTCTTGAAGGTCGTGCTGGGAGCAGTATGAAGGGCACTTCCGGGGTTTCACGAGGCCTTACCGCTCAATGCGCTAGATGATGCTGAAGATAAGGTACATTCAGTGTACCTGACGGGGCTGATCTCGAAGAAACGGCGGAACAGCCTCATTGACATCCTACATCAAGTCTTCCAGCAGACAACGATAATCGCTGCTTATCAAAGGATAGGGGGTCTTGCCGAAGACCTTGACACACAGGAGCGCGAGAGGCTGCGCACGAGAATTATCAGAAAGGCCAGGAGAACTCTGGATGGCCTTACTTTTGAATTCCTCAATCCGTGCCCCGGATCCGAGGTTATACCTTTGTAAACATTTTAATAATGTTATTATTTACTTCTTCGTGATTGTAAGAACCCCTTTTTATGATATGAATAGAAAATTTCCATTTCAGCTTGTCTTATTCCTCGTTCTGAACCGTTTGCACATGCATGAATGAGTATGTCTTAAACACTTGATCAAATGTAAATCAGATGTTCTTTCTGTCACTCTCTTATTATCAGCATGCTGTCTTGATAAACTTAATTTCTCCAAGAGATAGCGATGGCTTAGGCCGCAGGTTCAGATCTGCTGCCTAAGAATTTTCAATTCTATGAGCCGTGAGGGTCTCATAGAGACTTTTATCCCCACGGATCAAGAGGATCTCGTAGGTGGTTTTTTCTCCTTAGGAATCATGAGGATTCCTAAGTGTGGTTTTCTCTTATAAGTTGTAAGGATCTTATAAGAGAATTTTTCCCTCTTACGAGTCGAGAGGGCCCGTAAGCGGTTGTTTCCCTCCTTATCGAGATTCGACTTTGGAGAGTGAGACCCGTGAATAGTATGCAAGAGACCTTTTTGGATCGACTTGCAGGGTCCCATTGTTCAGGAAGCAAGTTTTTAAGTCCCTGCTGCCTGAGGCTTCATCTTGCAAGTTGAGACGAATCGGGAATTTTCCCGCGGAGACACCGGTTTCTCTACGAGCCGACGCGAATCAGGAGGCTCTCGTCAAGGAGTGTTTGTATCCGTGAGTCGAGGAATTTGCTAGGGATTATTTGTTTCCCTAGCGCCAAGGATTATTTGTTTCCTTGGGTTTGAAACGAGTCGAGAATTTCCCATGGAGGTACTGGTTGCTCTGCGAGTCGACGCGGATCAGGAGGCTCTCGTCAAGGAGTGTTTGTATCCGTGAGTCGAGGAGTTTGCTAAGGATTATTTGTTTCCCTAGCGCCAAGGATTATTTGTTTCCTTGGGGTTTGAAACGAGTCGAGAATTTCCCACGGAGGCACTGGTGGCTCTGCGAGTCGACGCGGATCAGGAGGCTCTCGTCAAGGAGTGTTTGTATCCGTGAGTCGAGGAATTTTCTAAGGATTATTTGTTTCCCTAGCGCCAAGGATTATTTGTTTCCTTGGGGTTTGAAACGAGTCGAGAATTTCCCACGGAGGCACTGGTGGTTCTGCGAGTCGACGCGGATCAGGAGGCTCTCGTCAAGGAGTGTTTGTATCCGTGAGTCGAGGAGTTTGCTAAGGATTATTTGTTTCCCTAGCGCCAAGGATTATTTGTTTCCTTGGGGTTTGAAACGAGTCGAGAATTTTCCACGGAGGCACTGGTGGCTCTGCGAGTCGACGCGGATCAGGAGGCTCTCATCAAGGAGTGTTTGTATCCGTGAGTCGAGGAATTTGCTAAAGATTATTTGTTTCCCTAGTGCCAAGGATTATTTGTTTCCTTGGGGTTTGAAACGAGTCGAGAATTTCCCACGGAGGCACTGGTGGCTCTGCGAGTCGACGCGGATCAGGAGACTCTCGTCAAGGAGTGTTTGTATCCGTGAGTTGAGGTGTTTGCTAAAGACACTAGTTTCTTCGGAGTTGGACTGAGCCATCGGGATTTGGCCTCGTCTTCTGGCGGAGTCTGTTGGGAAAGTATGGTTCCCTCTTGTTTGTTTACGCCCTTGGATTGTATACAGGGATCGATGTGATCTTAACTGTAGGGCCAAAGTTTGATCATCTTCCTTTTTTTGTTTTATTTCCGCGATGCTCTATCATTTCAGCTTTTATATCGCGAAGGTCGCGATTGCCCAATCATTTCGGCTATTTTTCGCGGTGCCCAATCATTTCGGCTGTTTATTTCATTTTTACTCGCTGCTTTTTATTGCGAGTTGCCCAATCATTTCGGCTATTTATTTTATTTTTACTCGCTGCTTTTTATTGCGAGTTGCCCCATCATTTCGGCTATTTCGCATGCATACATTTTTACTTGCTACTTTTATTGCAAGTTGTCCCATCATTTCGGCTATTTCATATGCATGAGCGGCTTACTGGCTTTCGCCGTAAACCTGAAATTAAACACCGATTTCGACATCAGCACCGCTACAACTGGGATATTGCCAGGAGCGAATCATCATCTACCTCCGTCGATGTTGAACAAGGGTGGCTTAGCGAGCAGGGTTAAGGTCCTGTCAACTAAGACTTTTGACTTCATGAGCCGTGAGGGTCCCACAAAGGTATTTCTTCCTACAATTCGTGATGATCTTGTAGGTGTATTTTCTCCTTAGGAATCGTGAGGATTCCTAAGTGTTCGTTTCCTCTGTAAGTCGTAAGGATCGTACAGGAGGGTTTTCTCCTCATAAATCGAGAGGATTTACAAGGGTTGTTCACCATGCGAACATATCCCAGTCACGGATGAGACATGATTAGGGAAATGTTTATTCGTGCCCGTGGATTGTATACAAGGGTCGGTATTGAACCACTTGTAGGGCAATATCGGAAATTGTGGGGAGTACTTAAGCACAGGTTGAGGTCTCTGTAACTTAAGACTTTCAAATCCTATGAGCCGTGAGGGTCCCATAAGAGAGTTCTCCTTACGAGTCGTGAGGATCTCGCAAGTGTATTTTCTCCTTAGGAATCGTGGGGATCCCTAAGTGTGTTGCTCCTTTGTGAGTCGTAAGGATCTCACGCGGGTGGTTTCTCCTTACAAGGTCGAGAGGACCCTGTAAGTGTCTTTTAACGAGGTTGCGCCCTTTCAGGTTTTCATAAACACTCGCCGGTAGTCCTGCTGTTTTTACTCACGGAGCCCTTTTAGGTTTTCATCCGTGCCCATTTTGCTTATGGACATACCATTTTTTTTATTCTTTTTATTTTCTTTCTCTCTCTCTTTTTTTTACGAGGTCGCGCCCTTTCGGGTTTTCACGAACACTCGCCGGTAGCCCTGCTGTTTTTACTCACGGAGCCCTTTCGGGTTTTCATTCGTGCCCTTTTTGCTTATGGACATACCGTTTTTATTTATTATATTTTTTCTTATTTTTTTTTAGCCTACGGATGCTGCGGTATTAGTTTTAAGGACGTTTCATTCCGTTATTAGTTTAAGGACGTTTCGGTCCGTCATGAAGAAGGCTGGCTACTGCTTATAAAGCTTGAGCTTAGGAAGATAGCGAGCGGACATAGTCGTCGTCATCTATCATTGACATAGGCCGTGGCTCATTAAGCGTAGTATTTCTTTAGGAATCTACCGTTTATTGGCCTGAAAGGCCTTTCACCGTGCATATCCATGAGCAGATAGGCCCCACCCTGATAGACCTTATCTATGATGTACGGGCCTTCGTAGTTTGGCTCGAATTTTCCCCGCTTGGCGCGATTGGGGATCATAGGCCTTTTGACCACTAGCACAAGTTCACCTTGGCGGAATGTCCTCGGCCGGGTCAATCTTTCGCATGGGCGCGTCATCTTTGCTTTATAAGCTTCCAGATTTTGTTGCGCTATGAGCCGTGTTTCTTCAAGGGCATCAAGCTCCTCAAGCCGAAGGTGAGCGTTTTCTTCGTTCGTCAGCTCGTAGTGGACTGCCATTCGCAGAGAGGGTAACTCTATCTCGAGGGGGAGTACTGCTTCCGTACCGAATACCAACGTGTACGGCGTTGTGTTTGTGGCCGTCTTGAACGTAGTTCGGTACGCCCAAAGAGCCTCTTGCAGTCTCTCGTGCCAGTCTTTCTTATTTCGGGACACCGTTTTCTTTATGATTTTCGTCAAGGTCTTGTTGAAGGCCTCGGCGAGACCGTTGGCTCGCGGATTATAAATCGAGGAATATCTCCAGTCTATGTTATGCTGTTGCGCGAAGCGGCTGATCTTGTGAGTTCTGTAGGCTGGCCCGTTATCGGAGATGATCCGTCGCGGAGTTCCAAATCGATATATGACATGCGTCTTGAAGAAATGGAGGATATTCTCCGTCTTCACTTCCCTCAGTGGCACTGCTTCCACCCACCTGGAGAAGTAGTCAGTTGTCGCCAGGATGAAACGATGTCCCCTAGACGATGCTGGTTCGATGGGGCCGACTATGTCAGTTCCCCACATTTCGAACGGCCAGCTAGCCACCGTCGGATGTAATGGATTTGGATGCTGATGGATGAAATCCCCATGAATTTGACATGAGTGGCACTGCTTCGCATATTCGAGGCAGTCCTGAATCATCGTGGGCCAGTAGTAGCCCATCCGTTTGATCTTCAACTTCATCTTTGGGCCTGCTTGGTGAGAACCGCAGAGTCCGTCATGAACCTCCTGGACGACCCTTTTCGCTTCGTCAGGTCCTAAGCATCTCAGCCACAGAGATTCAAATGACCTCTTGTACATAGTCTCATTGACGAAGGCGAAAGACATAGCTCGTTTCATGAGCTGATGTCTTGTGGACGCTTCTTCAGGCATTCGGTGGGACTTGAAGTAATCTATGAAGACTTATCTCCAATCCTCGATATTTTCCCAATCTTTTACTTACAGGGTTGTCTGCTTGCTCGCTCCCTTTTCTTCGGATGATTCCGAAGATATTTCTGCTGGGGCAAGCACTCGACGGCTTTGTACCACGATTCTAACGTCATCGAGGTTCTCGTCAGCCAGTTCTTTAGCAAGTTTGGCCAACGCGTTTGCTTTGCTGTTTTCCGCATGCGGTATGTTCTCCAAAGTATAAGAGGGAATTTGGGTCAACAATTGTTGCACCTTTTCGCCGTACTTTACCAATTCTGGTTTGCACGTTTGGTAGTCGCCGTTTACTTGACTAACGACTAGCTGGGAATCTCCATATATGAAGAGGTTTTTAATTCCCGTGTCAATGGCGATCTCAAGGCCTGCTATCAAAGCTTCGTATTCGGCTTCGTTATTTGTCCTCGGCTCTTGTTTGCGCCTTTTCATGGAAGATGCTCCATCGAAATAAAGCTCCTATTGGGTATCATTACCGCCGATCGCGTCAAACGCATGTTCGTCTGGAAGGTCACAATTCAGAGGAGAATCGGCGGGTATCGGATGCTCAGCGAGGAAGTCGGCGATGGCCTGGCCTTTCACTGCCTTGAGAGGCTGATAGGTTATCGAGAATTCCATCAAGAGCAGTGCCCATTTAGCAAGTCGTCCCGTCAATATGGCCTTTGACATTAAATATTTAAGAGGGTCTTCGAAATGAGATGGACCTCATGCGCCAATGCATAATGCCTGAGCTTTGTTATCGCAAAGATCAGCGCCAGGCAGTGTTTTTCGATAGGAGAGTAGTTGCTTTCTGCCCCCAGCAGAACTCGACTTATGTAATAGAGTGCTCTTTCTTTCCCTTGGTCATTCTCTTGCGTCCATAATGCGCCTAAGGAACCTTCAAGGGCGGTTGTATAAAGAATGAGAGGCTTTCCCTTGACCGGAGCAGCCAACACTGGTGGGCTCTGCAGGTATTCCTTGATCTCGTCTAGCGTGCTTTGGCATTTTTGGTCCCAGACGAACGGAGTTCACTTCTTTATCAGGTGGCTGTAAGGACGCCACTTGCCTGAAAGGTTGGCTATAAATCGCCGTATATATGCGAGCTTCCCTTGGAGAGATCGCAGCTGCTTAAGAGTCCTTGGCGGAGGCATTTCCATGATCGCCTTGATCTTGGACGGATCTATTTCGATACCCCGGTGTCGGACGATGAATCCCAGGAATTTTCCCGAGGAAACTCCGAATCCACACTTGAGAGGGTTCATCTTCAGGTTGTATTGTCGAAGGCGTTGAAATACAGTCTTTAGATGCTCGAGATGTTCTTCGTATGATTTGCTCTTAACCACGAGGTCGTCGATATAGCACTCAACGATTTCATGTATGAGGCCATCGAAGATCTTCGTCATGGCTCTCTGGTAAGTGGCACCGGCGTTCTTTAATCCGAAGGGCATCCTTTTATAACAGAATATTCCCAAAGGGGTCCTGAAGGCTGTGTGCTTCTGGTCTTCGGGATGCATTTTTATCTGATTATAACCTGACGAGCCATCCATGAAGGAGAAAACCTTATGAGTGGACGTATTGTCTATCATCAGTTCGGTGACTGGCACTGGAAAATCATCCTTCGGGCAAGCTTTATTAAGATCCCGGAAGTCTACGCATATGCGCACTGTCCCATTTTTCTTCATCACCAGGACGATGTTGGCGATCCATTCAAGGTATTGAACTTCCTGGATGAAGCCAGAATCGATCAGCTTCCTGACTTCGGCATTGATACTCATCTCAAGCTCGAGCCGCATTATCCTCGGCGCCTGTTTGACTGACTTGATGCCCGGGGATATCGCCAATCTGTGCACAACAATTTCTGGATCTAGTCCCGGCGTTTCGGAATAGTTCCACGCGAAGCAATCTCTATGCTGTAGAAGCACGTCCTTTAACGCAGCCACTCTTTCTTCAGATAGCAGCTCGCTGATGAATGTCGGTCGCGGATCATCTGCCGATCCCAACTCAATCTTCTTGAGGTTATCTGCAGTAGTATGTATGTCATCTTCCAGTTCTTTCGGAGCCGGTGGAAATTCTGAGATTTCCTCATTGTCATTGTTTTCGAAGCACCAAGGGAGCTCATCTATGTCCTCGGGCTCTTCTTTTATTATTGTTATCATGTGACAAGTACGAATTCGCTTCCAATCCCAATGTGGAACTGGTTCTTCTTTCGTGGCCTTGGGCTCGTGCTTCTGTGGCGGCGCTGCCCTTCAGCTGTCAGACAAAGCGAACTTGCCAAGTTGATACTGATCTTCAACCCAATTTTTGAAGGTGAAGCAGTCCTCGAGAGGGTGCCCTATCACTCGGTGATAAAAGCAATAGTCTGGGTGAGAAACTTCGCCCGCTTGTTCGGGGTGTTTAGACTCCGGTAGTGCAAGCATCTGATATTTTAAAGCGATGTCAAGTATTTTCTTCATCTTGTCCCGAGGAAACGAGTACGCTCGACCCATCTTCTTCATGAGTGATAGATCAATAATGCTCGACTCCCGTTTGCGTGGCTTCTTAGTCCTGCTTTGTTGCTGTTGAGCGCATTTTTGGCCTTTCGACTTATTTCTGCTTTTGCGTCGAGCCTTCTTTATAACAGGTTGACAAGGAGCGGCATTTTCATCTTTCACGGCCTGCTGGAGGAGGCGTTGCGTTTTGGCTTTCTCAGGGATGACCATTTCGCGGTTATGGTCGTCTCGGACTTTTTGACCCGCTTTCCTTATAAGCTTGTCCATTTGCTCTTCGAACGATGGACTGGGCACTTTTGCATCTGGAACTTTCACTGGCTCAGGATTAGCGTCCTCCCATTGAGCATCTGCTTCTTCATCGAAGTCGTATACGACGTAGCAGCCGTTTAGTAGCTCTCGTTTCTTTGACCGGACGTGTCCAAGCCCAATTGTTTCCATTCTCCCATTAGGCAGTTTGCGTTGAGTCCCGGGAACGTTCCAGATTTTGTCATAGAACTTGGCTTTTCGAATGGTCTGCTTGAAGGATATCCCCTGACATTTCAGCAGCTTTTTCAAACCTTCCGTATAATATCTGGGAAGACGGATAGGCTGAAGCCTGTCGAGCGTAGGATTCGCGCCATGCCATATTTCTTTTTCCACCTTGGTTTCTTCAGAGCGGTAGAACAGAATTGCTTTCTCGCTTTCTCGCCTAGGAGGGATATAGAACGTTTGCAGCTCTTCTACATTGTAAATATTAAGTGCATCCAGTTCTTTATGGTGTTTAAGCGGCACTATGGCGACTTATAGATTTTGCCTTTCGTCAGCGGACGTTCGTATTGAAGGTCGAGCAGAGAATACAGCATGGATCTCATCTTCCGAATCACTACCAAAGACCAACGTAAGAGTGGACGGTCCTAGCTTGTTGTGTTGGGGCGGACTCGAATAAACTATCTCCTCTTCCTCTTCAGTATCACTGCCGAAGACAGGGATGGTGGCGTTAGCTTTGTTCTCCGGCTTGTGACACTTCTCCGTGTCTTCGAAATCCGGTAAGAAGTATTTGGCATCTTCATATTTGCGGACCTCGTTCACAGAGAACGGGTTCAGTTCTCCCGTCACGGTATACTCGAAACCATCCTTAAAATACTTCATACACTGATGTTGTGTCGAAGGGATGATGTTGTACTCGTGTAACCATGGTCAGCCGAGCAAAGCGTTGTAGCATGTCTTAGCGTCTATGACGTGGAGCTTAATGTCCGTGACGAGTAGCCCGAAGCATAGCGTTAGTATCACAGACTCAAGAGTTCTTGATGACTGGGAATCGAACCCGGAGATGGTGATCTTGTCACGAGCAAGGTGCTGGACGCTCATGCAGATTTCTTTTAACACCCGCATGTTGAGAAGATTAACGGAGCATCCATTGTCGATCAGGATTTTGCCTATCTTTATATCATGGCAGTATCATCAGAAGGTGACCGAGGAAAGCCATATCATTGTCGATCAGGATTTTCGCCATCACTTTCAGAGGATGGTAGTTTCATGCCTATTGATATGGCTTTAGCAAACTTTTTCCTCATCTTGAATTGGCTTTTGTCGACAGTGGAGGTGTTTTGCTCCAGCGGGATCATCTCAGCTCTTTCATCAAGTCGCTGGCGCTTGGCCCTTTCAAATATGGCCGTCTCGCGTTCTCGATCAGCTTTACTTTTCAACCGAGCTTCATTAAGGAGTGCGTCAATTACTTCATCTGATGGCTCCAGAATTTTTGATTCAGGATCTGCCCCCAGCGTTCCAGTACAAGGAGTTTCTTCATCGTCCATGAACGAATGGGAAATTACATGACAGCTCGCCACGAATTCTTCAGAATCATAAGATGAACTTTCTTCATCATCTTTCTCTTGAAAGACGTGATTGAGAAACTCTTGGAATGTAATGGGAGTTTGTGCCTTCTGGTTGTATTCCTCCAGCGCGTCAATTTGTTTTTGCAGGTCCGTGCGCTTGTCGCCAGGCTTCACGGGCTTTTTTGACTTCTTTTTCTTCTTATTCGAGGATTTTGACGGCCGGTTGCGAGTGCTTGAGCCACCACCATCGGTCTTTGGAGTTGGATGTGGCTTCAACATCCCTTCAATGACTTGCGGTTCCAACGGGTTCTTCCACTTGATCGTTGGGCATGTCTGAAGGCCGTTCAGCATCCTCTTTGTCTTGGTTGATAATACAACTTCCCAAGGAGCTTCTTCAACGACGGAGCATGTTGCCCCCGGCGTATTTGTCCCCTTAGAGGTATGGGGCCGCGGGGGATTCACTTTCCATTTGTCAGATAACGCGAATTTGCCCTGTCGGTACTGATTTTCAAGCCAATTTTTGAAAACGTAACAATCCTCGATCGGATGACCCGGTACTCTATGATAAGGATAGTAGTTGGGCTCATTGACATCACTTGGTTGCAACGGACGTTTTGGATCCGGTAGATTTATGAGTCGGTTGCGTAGCGCCAGCTCGAATAACCTCCTCGTTTTATCGCGGGGAAAGGAGTAAGAGCGTCCTAGCCTCTCCTCAAGGGCCATGTACGGACGCATATTATTTTGACGAGCAACCGGCTTCAAGTCACTCGGTTGTTGTTGAGCATTAGCGACAGCGATCGCTTTTCCCTTCCCTTTGTCATTTCGGGAGTCCGGCTTTGGAAGAGGGGGTTTATGGCCCATCTGATCCATCTGTGCTAGCTTGTCAATCAAGTCCTGGAAGGTAGTCAGCTTGAAAAACATCATAAATTGCGAGATGGTTGCTTGTGGATCAAGGGTTCCTACAAACATACCCACCGCGGGAGCTTCTTCAATGCGCTGCTCGCACTTCGACCACAAGTTCTGCCACCGTATAGCATATTGAACCCACGTCTCGCCTGGTTTTACCCTGGCGTTAATCAGTGCCGTCATCGGGATGCGTTCACTGGCGCTTGCAAAACGCTGAGTAAACAGCAGCTTCATCTCTGCGAAGGTCTTGATAGAGTCGTTCGGGAGTTCAGAGTACCACTCGAACGCCGTATCTGATAAACTTCAACCAAACTGGCGAAGCAAAATCTTGTCATCACCGCCGGTGTTGCCGCAGAGTGCCCTGAACTGGGCAACATGCTGGTGAGAATTGCCCGTCCCCTTGTAGACATGAAACTTGGGAATTATGTAACCGGGCGGGTACTTGATTTGGTCGTACCAACTTGGATATGGCCGCCCCGTTTTTACGACCTGGCCAGCTGCTTCAGTCGCATGATGAACCCGTATTTGTTGGGCTATGTACTCATCCAAATCAGCTTTAGAGACTGTATCTTCTTTAGCCGTGGAAAGAGCTGGCGGAGGATTTGATGTCTCTCCCCTATCGTCTCCAAGGACGATCGGGGGCTCTTCAGCCGGAGGATCTTGTTGTATCATCATCCCTATCATGTCTTGGAAGAGGAGGCCCATACGCTGTATGTTAGCTGCTTGTTCAGCAGCCTCTTTGTCCTTCTTCTCCAATATTCGATGAAGGAATTCGGCGTCGCTTTCTTCCTCCTGGCGTTCATCCGAGGATGTTTCAGGGTTTTCTTCTGGCCCAGTAAGTGCGGCCATAGAGTTCATCATCTCTTGGAGCTTCTGTTGCTGCTCCTGTGCTTTGGTCACCGATCGCGTGAGCGGTCTGTGACCAGTTGATGTGCGACTGTCCTCTTTACCAGACGCCACATATACGGTATGAACTACAATGCCCCCTGACTTAGGGAGTTTGGGTGCATCCCCTCTGATATTTGTTGTAGGTGTAGGGACTTTCTCCGGCCTTCTTCTTTTGTGGGCCGTTGAAGTTGAGGGGGCCGCTGCAGTGGGCACCCTGGTGATTGTCCTCCTTTCCTGTTTGATCAGACGGTCTTTTTCTTCTTGCACCTTCACCTTTTTCTGTCGACGAGAATGCTCTGGGTCAATTACGGAGTCTTCAACCCTCCGCCAAACCTTGTATATTTTTTAGGATGGCCGTTGAGGGGGCTGCTCCTGCTTCGTTTCCGGAACTCTCTCCGCAGGTGGAGGAGATCTTTTCAGTGTAGCGGTTGGAGAGTTCTTACGTACCCTCCTCAGTAGTTCAAAGCTATTCCTAGTTGGAACAGCAGCGTTGACTTCCACCACTGGAGCCGGTGGAGTTAGCCCTGAGGGGGAGTTGCCCCCTGCCTTCCTTACTCGTTGCCAATGGCGACGTCGAGCACGACGAGCCGTTGGGACTGGCTCGGAGATAGAGATTGCTTCTTTTTGCCCCCTGCCTGAATGTGGCGCCACCGGTGTTAGCCTCTTAAAGACTGAGGTTGTTTTTTGAGGGGTGATATTCAACCTCTCGAAGACGGATCCTCGAGCAAGGGCGGAGCAGGAATCGTCAGTCTTGAAAAGACTGATTCTTTGACAGGGGAAGCTGCCTTGACGACTTCTGGAGCAGCAGTTATTGCCTTCCTCGGGACAGCCAATTTAGAGTTCTGATCCAGCCTGGCGAAAACCGAGGCTGTTGGTTTGGCAGTGGGTGACCCGCTGACAGGGGTCGTCGTAGCAGTGAGCCGGTCGAAGACCGACTTCTTGTTCACTTCCGGTGCAGGTATTGGCATAGAGAGGAAGCTTGCAGATGGGATCATGGTCCCGAAAAACAGGCCCGTGGTAGCCTGATTCACTTGCTCCATAGGCAGAGTAAGGACGGAGGCCGCTTGAGGCCCATATGCTACACCTCCAGGTGAGGCGGAGCGTCTGTTGCATTGGCACTTCGAGCAGTTGGTGCAGTTAGAGGCCATTGATGCTTAAGTTCTGCGCCAGACAAAAGACCAAATCTTAGTAACTTGCAATCCGAAGGCAACCATTTAACAAATCGCGATTGGTTCGCGAATCACGACACACGAAGTGTGGAGTAGAAAGAGGAAAAGGTCCCACCGGGCGTGCCAGAATCTGTTCCCCTCCGAACGGCGGCCGACGACGCTGGGGATGTCTAGCCTGAGATTCGGGGCAGATGCTATATGGTTTTATCCGTCTACCTCTCCGAAAATGATAAGTTGATTTATAGCACCGTGTATCGAAGGTTTAGACGGATGCGGCCGATGTAGCAGACTTCGTCAGATTCCCCCTCGCTTGAGGGGGTTTTGATTGTGGGGACGCTCTTCCCTGCAGGCGCAAGCCCCTGCAGTTAATTACGCTACCGCATCGCGGTAACAACTTTCTCCTTCTCCAGAATTTCACTTCGTGTCATGGGTGTTTGTTTTGTTTATGGTTGCTCGTGGATTGTTTACAGAGACTGAGTAATGCCGTCGCCCGTAGGACGTGGATTAGTCCAAATCCGTATTTACTTAGATTTGGGTTTGGTGTTTTTAGTTTACGGATACGTTAGCCGTATTGAGGCTAAGATCAACTTAAACATTCGTTAAGGATACGTTAGTCCTATTTTGAGACTAAGATCAACTTAACGTGGTGATCCATTTAATTATATGGCCGTCAGGACTCATCATCTCTCTGACGTCGTTGAAGGATTACAACGATAGATGTCAGAGGAGTTCAGAGATGTACCCTTGAACCAAAGTTGATTTGGAGTTTTATAGTCCATTTGAATGTTTAAGGATACGTTAGCCGTATTTGGGGCTAAGATCAACTTAAACGGGACCGTTTAGATCCGGTGAAAGAGCGTTTGGAGGCTCTATCGTTCCAGTTTAGGGACGTAGTGATCCATTGGTAGTTTAAGGACATTGCGGTCCATATTCCAGTTTAGAGACATGGTGGTCCATTATTAGTTTAAGGACGTTTCGGTCCATCGCCAGTTTAAGGACGTAGTGGTCCATTATTAGTTTAAGGACATTTCGGTCCATCGCCAGTTTAAGGACGTAGTGGTCCATCATTAGTTTACGGACATTTCGGTCCAATATTAGTTTAAGGACGTTTCGGTCCACGGGTTTAGGGACCCCGCAGTCCATATTATTGTGTGGTCGTCGGGATCCGTCACCTCTCTGACGTCGTTGAAGGATTACAACGAGAAGTGTCAAAGGAGTTCGGAGATGTACCCTCGAACCGGAGGTAAATCGATTTAAGAGAGCAATCTTGCTCAGTCAATTTAATTTGAGGACTTACGGCCAAAATTGGGCTAAGTCCAGTTGAAAATGTTCAACATTTTATTTGCTTTTGCATTGCATTTTTATTTGGGCTCTACCCATAAAAGATGCAGAGCATCAGTTTGTTTTGGGCTCTGCCTATTGGCAAATGATGCAAAGTATTTACCTTGTTTGGGCTCTGCCCCTTTTAAAATGCATAGCATTTTTATTATTTTGTTTGGGCTCTGCCCATTTATAAATGATGCAGAGCATCAATTTAATTAGGCCTGCTTGGTCTTTTTGATTTGGGCCTGGCCCTTTAGGAAATGCATTGCATTTTCAGGCGCTTTGCGCCAATCAGAGAGCGCAAGCGCTTGTAGTGTTGACACGTGTCGTGTAAGCGCAATGCGCTGCGCTAGCGCGCTGCGCTTGCGCTGCTGACACGTGGCGCACTCTGGTGAGTTGCGCCAATTACAGAGAGCAAAGCTCTATCTCAAAGCGTATAGCGCAAGTGGTTCAGATGCTAACACGTGGCGCTCTCATAAGAACGCAACAGCGCAGTTTGCAAGTGCAAAGCACTATGATTTAGGAATCTTTTTAGATTCAAGAACCAATGGTTCATAAAAGTGCAAAGTACTATTTTTTTATTTTTTTGTTTTTTCTTGTTTAAAGAACCAGTGGTTCATGAGAAGTGCAAAGCACTATTATTTTTTATATGAAGATCATTGATCTGGTTTTTAGATCAATGATCTATTAGAAGAAATTTCTTCTCTTTTGTGAGGGTTTTTACCTTTTTCTTGGAATTTTTCTCAGAGTTCTCTCTGTTTGAAACTTCTTGATTTTTCAAGAAAATGTTGATGTCTTTGAATTGAGGTCTGGGGTCCTTTTTATTGTGCCCATAAATTAGTTAAATTTGTTAAAGAGATTTTTCTCTGAATGATTTGGGGAATTTTCCCCACCGTTGGATCTTTGATCAAAAGGCATCTGTTTTACAGAAGAAAATCTTCTTGTTTTAATAAGAACAGAAAAGATTTCTTTAAAATCTCAATTCTGTTTTGCGCAAACGCCCCAGCGCGTGACGCGTGTCGCGCAGCGCAGCTGTGCTTGCGCAGCTGCGCTGACACGTGTCGCGCAGCGCCGTTGCGCTTGAGCAACTGCGCTGACACATGTCGCGCAGCGCAGCGCTTGTGCAAAAGCGACTGCGCTGACACGTGTCGCGCAGCGCTTGCGCAACTGAAGCTTTGCTTTTATTTTGTTTTTTAATAGTGCTTTGCTCTGATTGGGCGCGCTGCCTTGGGCGCTGCGCTGAGGCATCTGCGTCAGACACGTGGCGTCCTGCGCTCAGCGCAGAGGATCTGAAGCGTTGCTTCATTTAACAGAGCTTTGCTCTGATTGGGCGTGCCTTCTTGGGCGCCGCGCTAATGTATCTGCGCCAGACACATGGCGCGTTGCGCGCAGCGCAAAGGATCTGAAGCGTTGTTTCATTTATTAAAGTTTAAATTTTCAAAGCAAAGCTTTGCTTCTGATTGGGGGAAAATGAAGCGTTGCTTCATCTCCCGCTTCGGAATTTGAACAGAGCTTTACTCTGATTAGGATAAACAATAGCTTTATAAAAATATAGTGACGAAAACCTTTGCTAAAGAGGTCACTCCCGGTGAAGGGATCTCGGCTCTTTCCCCGTAGAATGGAGTGCAGGATATTCCAACTGAAAACCACGATGCAAAGCAAAAGTAATCGAATATAGTGAAGTTATTTCCCTGACGCAAACTTCTGTCCAAGGGGTGACTCCCGGTGAAGGGATCTCGGCCCTTGCCTCGTCAACTGGGGTGCTGGATATTCATAACCGAATACCACTGTGCAAAAACAAAAAAGAACGTCCTTGCAATAACAGCTTTTTGAAAAATGTTCCAACAACATCAGAATAGGTTTGTTTAGGTTGCATTGATCCGAATCAATGCAGTCCCATCAATTGATCACTCCAATAAAGAACGAAAATAATGATGTACGTATATGCCATCAGCATTCACCACTGGGTCCCGTCATTACCCGTTAGGTTACTTAACTAACGACAGAGCGGGGACTGGACTAGCGCGGATACAAAACGTATACAACATCTACTAGTATATATATCAATATATAATATTCGCTCAAGGCGTGATAAAATGCAACATCACAGAAATGTAATAAGTATCACAGAACAATACAGATATCTTGGATCCCAGGGTTTCATAGAGCCGCTACTGAAACCCGACGTTCCCCTGGTCATGTGGATAGCCTGTGCAATGAAATCCTAGACCCCTAAGGGCGCGGCAAGTTACCCACCAAAACCTGAAGCGAGGCAGCCCCCTTCAGCAATGTGAATGGACCACCCAGCACTTCACGGAATCCGGTAACTTGGGCACCCCTCCTTGGATCAACCTGTGCCCCCTACGAGTGCGGCGAATAGCCCGCCAATTCTAGAGTGAAGCCCCTTCCGTCTCAACGCCATGAGATGCGGGCCCGTTGCCCTCTAGATCCCGGCTATCCGTGCACCTCACCGCGGGGTAATCCTAGTACAGAAAGTAAAATATACATACAACGGGTACATCGACCTCAGCCCGGTCGTGCCCCAAAAGAATAATATATAAACAAGCAGTAACGGCAGTTCACATGTCGGACGCTCGTCCCGCAATATCAAATGTACATATACAACCAAACTGTACTATCATTGCATCCAGGCTATCCCCACGACAAATCCGCAATATCACAGCACAACACAGAACATCAACGTGAATGTCACGTTCGTAAATCCGTCTAAAAGGGCTATAGCAGTTAGACAGGATTTACCGATCAAATGACATTCACGGTCGCGGATATAATGTAAATACTGTGAACTAACATATTTAAAATTTTCGATCGACTAAATTTACCGAAGTGGGCCCCAAGCACTACTGTAGCACTCAAAGAAAATCTAGGCCCAAACAGAATATTCCAAAAACTCTATTTCCATGTCAGATAGCTACTGTATAAATTTGGTGCAATGAAGCTATATTTCAGCGGCTGAACCGCGGCCAAAATGGGGTTATGGCCGCGGTTCCGCGGCTCTACAGTAGGATTAGAGTGCCAAATTTTTACAGTGTTCAGAAAAAACCCTGCACGATTTTTTAACATACCCAGAAAAATTTTTGGAGCAGAAAATAAAATCGACAGAAACTGTACTTTAGAAATTGGGTTTTCGGAAAATCCGTTCGATCGAACTTGTAAACACGTTAGAGCAAGCTAGACTAGATTAATGGCGTGGCTCTGATACCAGTGTAAGTGCACGGCAGCGTCCCGGCCGTCTGAACGAGGCCAAAAAGCGGAAATGAAACTTTTCTTTAACTTTTAAACCGACGCTACTGCGCACTATAAAACCTGGATCGGGCCATTAATCTAATGCTAGATAACTAGAGAAGGGATAGAGAGATATACCGAGCGATCCGTGTCCTTCGGTCTTCTCGTCGTCATCCCGATCTCCCCGCGGAATCTCCGGTCTTCATCTTCTTGTCGGAAGAGCACCACATCGCCGGGTTCTTTTACGGGCTCCCACCTCTGGACCGAGACAACTCGGGCACGAAGTTGATGAGTCGACGTATCCAAGAATGCTGTAGGATAGTATAGAACTCTTTTGTCTCAATGAGGTTAAGGAAGTTGCTATATTGATGTGGAGGAAGAGTAGTAAGCTTTTTAAATGAACTGGAGAAGTTTTGGCAAGCAAAAGAGATCAAATTCTCTACTCAGATTTTTAGACAGCCCCCACTAGTTGTGGCCGGCCATGCAACTCAAGAATGAGAGGAGAGGAAAAGCCAAAGGGGGGGGAAGCCATAATGCAAGCAAGAGACAAGGATGGGTGATGATGAGGAGTCATGATCACACAAAAAGTCTCAACCTACTCCCATCATATCAAGAGAGTAATGATGAAGCAAAAGAGAGTCAAGGGATGGTGGAACCATCATGAACCATAAAAAGTCTTCTCCATAATAAAATGCACAATTGCAAATAACCCCTCCACCAAATTTCAGCCAAAGAAAGAAACAAAGGAAAATGGCCGAAAAGGAAAGCAAACTGGCAACTTCAGAAAAACGATCCCGTAATAAATTACCGGAAAACCCCGCGACTGTATATAGATACCCGCATTTGTATTCCGACCGAATACAAATGCAATGAGACAAAATCTACACTGTACAATACTAGGATCCGGTTTAAACCAAAGCCCGCTAGTATTATCCGTCCGATCATGATCCGTGCAATAACGCACGTACATGGTCGAACCCTGCCATATCTCCATACGGCCTCTACAGCGTTTCGCCCGAAACTTGAGAAACGGTCTGTGGGGGACTCTAAAGACTCGTCAATACTTTGGTTGTGGATTTAACCACTAGCACGTCAGAGGTATTAGCCATACGTAACGGGCTACCAGGTATTGACCAAAAGGGACGTCGATGAGCGAACTCATCCTGACACCCTACTGAGCCTGTCAGTGACAATATCCGTACAGTCCGGTCCGTTCGTCTATGAGCATCGCATGGCGGGCTTAGGGGGTTGGTAAAAATCAGACTCCCAAAAGCGGTACAAGTCGTGTCGAAGTGTAGCCCAGAACACCCTAAGATACTACTGGAATACCTACCGGTAAATCTCCTGCCTTGGCCAAGGACTTCGTGTAATGGCTCTCCTAGACACAGCGCGACCTCACCCCCAATACCGGGAGAGACGAACCCCTGAAGATCCGCTCACTGCCTCCATGTGGCTCGGGACTGTACCCAACTAAAACCTATTTGCACGGCTCCTTTGAGCCGTGGTAGAGTAGTAATCAAAGTACAGTGGGAACTTACACGAGACAAATAACGATCTCAGGTCGATGAACTAACCTGTGCACATGTCACCAGGGAACTGCTATCTGACGTCTGGTATAATACCAACTAGTATGTTCCCGGCGAGTCCTGTCCGGTGTACTCATAACCCAATGAGCACCTGTATACATCTTAGGTGAACCAACTGACACCAGTGGCTTGTGAGACGGGCCACCGCCCTTCGTCGGGGTCTCGACCGTATACACTAGTCTACTCTTGAGTATCGATGCCCTGTCTCGAAACTCGCACGACTAGGGACCTTTTAAGGATGTGCTTATAGACTACCAGCTCCCACGTATATGATCGCCATCATACTGCTGGCTGTCAAGCAAGAATCTTAAGGGCTCTATCAACGCGCAATAGTGACCTATAAGGTCACCTAAAGCAGTACACGATGATAAAGATAAACCAGATGGCATACTATCATCTTGATTAAGACTGTTCTAACGGTATAGGTCCTCTCTCAATCATTGCAATCACGTGTCTGTTATCCAATAATTGACTCTGAGGGCACTATCTCCAACAGGAACAGTAGACCGCTAAGTCTTTAAACTGGGAACAGTCGACCTCTAGGTCGTTAAACTGGGAATGTAAAAGAATATATATGTAAATAAACAAAAAATGTGTAAATAAAAGAAAAATAAAGAAAAGCCGAAATGATGGGGCAACTCGCAATAAAAATCAGCGAGTAAAATAAAAATGAAAATAAAGCCGAAATGATAGGGCAATCGCGATCTTCGCGATAAGAAAAGCTGAAATGATAGAGCAATCGCGGTAAAAAAAAACAACAAAAACAAAAATAAAACAAAAACAACAAAAAAAAACAACGGCGGAAGATGAGTCGCTCCTGGTACCATATACCAGTGCAGCGATGCAAACTCCAACCAAAATCCAATTTCTCAAAATTCACCCGGCCCTACGGTTAGTCCCCAAATTGACTACCATATACAATCCACGGGCTCAAATAATTCTCATTACACTCATGCCCCACTGCAATCACCAGTCCAGCAGCCGGTCTCCGCCCATGGAATTATGCTCCATTTGGGAAGACCCACTCATGTGTCCTCACGATACGTGAGGAGAAAATCCCCGCGTGAGATCCTTACGACTCACAAAGGAAAAACACACTTGGGGGTCCTCACGACTCCTAAGGAGAAAATGCACCTACGGGATTGTTCCGCTTCGAATGGACGGCCTAGACTTTGCGTCTCGCCTGAGATTCGGGGCAGATGCTATTTGGTTTTATCCGTCTACCTGTCCGAAAATGCCAAGTTGATTTATGGCATCTTGTATCGGAGGTTTAGACGGATGCGGCCGATGTAGCAGACTTCGTCAGATTCCCACTCGCTTGAGGGGTTTTTGATTGTGGGGACGCTCTTCCCTGCAAGCGCAAGCCCCTGCAGTTAATTACGCTACCGCATTGCGGTAACAACTTTCTCCTTCTCCAGAATTTCACTTCATGTCGTGTGTGTTTGTTTTGTTTGTGGTTGCCCGTGGATTGTATACGGAGACTGAGTAATGCCGTCGCCCGTAGGACGTGGATTAGTCCAAATCCGTATTTACTTAGATTTGGGTTTGGTGTTTTTAGTTTAAGGATGCATTAGCCGTGTTGCGGCTAAGATCAACTTAAACGTTCATTAAGGATACGTCAGTCCTGTTTGGGACTGAGATCAACTTAACGTAATGATCCATTTAATATATGGCCGCCAGGACTCGTCACCTCTCTGATGTCGTTGAAGGATTACAACGACATGTATCAGAGGAGCTCGGAGATGTACCCTCAAACCAGAGTTGATTGGGAGTTTTATAATCCATTTGAATGTTTAAGGATACGTTAACCGTGTTTGGGACTAAGATCGACTTAAACAGGATCATTTAAATCCGGTAAAAGAGCATTTGGAGGCTCTATTGTTCCAGTTTAGGGACGTGGTGGTCCATACTCCAGTTTAAGGACGTGGTGGTCCATCGCCAGTTTAAGGACGTGGTGGTCTATCGCCAGTTTAAGGACGTGGTGGTCCATTATTAGTTTAAGGACGTTTCGGTCCGATATTAGTTTAGGGACGTTTCGGTCCGATATTAGTTTAGGGACGTTTCGGTCCGACATTCATGGAGGGTTGTCGGGACCCGTCACCTCTCTGACGTCGTTGAAGAATTACAACGATGGGTGTCAGAGGAGTTCGGAGATGTACCCTCGAACCGGTCGTAAATTGATTTAAGAGAGAGCAATCTTGCTCAGTCAATTTAATTTAGGAACTTACGGCTATGATTGGGCTAAGTCCCGTTGAGAATATTCAACATTTTTCTTGATCTTTGGCCTATTAGGCCTGTGCTAGGGCTTTGCCCATATTTAATAATGCACTGCATTCTATTCTGGCCTACTAGGCTTTTGATTTGGGCTCTGTCCTTTTATTTATGATGCAGAGATCTATTTTGGTTTGGGCTCTGCCCCCTTTTTTTTAAAATAATGCATTGCATTTTATTAGGCATGTTAGGCCTTCTTTAATTGGGCTTGGCCCCTTTTGTAAGCAATGCAGTGCATTTGTCTGGCGCTTTGCGCCAAGTAATGAGCGCAAGCTCATATGGTGATGACACGTGTCATGCTCTGGTGAGCGCAAGCGCAACAGCGCAGTGCGCTGTGCTGTTGCGCTGCTCTGTTACGCTGCTGACACGTGGCGCGCGCTGGCGAGTTGCGCCAATTCCAGAGAGCAAAGCTCTATTTCAAGAGCGCGTAGCGCAAGTTGTTCTGTAGCTGACACGTAGCGCTCTCTTAAGAGCGCAACAGGGCAGTCTGGAAGTGCAGAGCACTAAGAATCTTTTAGATTCAAGAACAGAAGTGCAAAGCACTATTTGATTTCTTGATCTAAATTAGATCAAAGAAAAATAAATTTTTCTTTTTTGTTTCAAGAACCAGAGGTTCATAAAAGTGCAAAGCACTATTTTTTTTATTTTGTTGTTTTCTTGTTTTTAAAGAACCAGTGGTTCAAAAAGAAGTGCAAAGCACTGTTATGTGAAAAACATTGATCTGGTTTTTAGATCAATGATTTATTTAAAAGAGATTTCTTCTCTCTCGTGAAGGTTTTTTACCTCTTTCTTGAAATTTTTCCAGAGTTCTCTCTGTTTGAAGCTCTTGACTTTTTTCAAGAAATGTTCATGCCTTTGAATTGAGGCCTAGGGTCCTTTTTATAGTGCTCATAAATTAGTTAAATTTGTTAAAGAGATCTTTCTCTGAGTGATTTGGGGAATTTTCCCCACCGTTGGATCTTTGATCCAAGGGCTTCTGCTTTGCAGAAGAAAATCTTCTTGTTTTAACAAGCACAGAAAAGATTTCTTAGAAATTTAATTCTGTTTGGCGCAGATGCCCCAGCGCGTGACACGTGTCGCGCAGCGCACAGCGCAGCGCAACTGCGCTGACACGTGTCGCGCAGCGCACAGCGCAACTGCGCTGACACGTGTCACGCAGCGCACAGCGCTAGCGCAACTGAAGCGTTGCTTACTTTAATAGAGATTTGCTCTGATTGGGCGTGCCTTCTTAGGCGCTGTGCTGACGTATCAGCGCCTGACATGTGGCGCATTGCGTCCGAGATTTGAAGCGTTGCTTCAAAATTTTGAATTTTGAATTCGAACAGAGCTTTACTCTGATTGGGCGAAACAGGGATCCTTACGACTCTTAGGGAGAAAATGCTTTTATGGGACCCTTACGGCCCATAAAATTGAAAAGCCTTAGGTGATAGGGATCTAAACCTGTCTCCTAAGCCATCGCTTTCCAATAAGCAATGGCGAATGATGGGTCGCTCCTGGTACCATATTCCAGTGCAGCGATGCAAACACCGGCCAAAATCCAAACCCCCAAGTGGCGAATGATGAGTCGCTCCTGGTACCATATTCTAGTGCAGCGATGCAGACGCCAACCAAATTCTACCCCAACGGCGAATGATGAGTCGCTCCTGGTACCATATTCTAGTGCAGCGATGCAGACGCCAACAAAGTCCCGAAATTTTTCCGGCCCTACGGTCTGGATCATACATCCTGTAAAACCGTATACAATCCACGGGCGTAAAACGATCCCAATCTCTCCCAAGCCCTACCGACGAGACCACATTCAAAGTCCCACCGGCGGTGAAGATTCCAAAAAAAGGAGGAAAAAAAGAAGAAGAAGGTATGTCCACAAGCAAAACGGGCACGGATGAAAACCCGAAAGGGCTCCATGAGTAAAAATAGCAGGACTGCCGGCGAGTTTGTGAAAACCCGAAAGGGCGCAAACTCATGAAAAAGAGATGAAATGCACTCGCAAAGTCCTCTCGACTTTGTGAGGAGAAAATTCCCGCGTGAGATCCTTACGACACACAAAGGAGCAACACACTTAGGAGTCCCCATGACTCCTAAGGAGAAAAAACACCTACGCGATCCTTTCGACTCGTAGGGAGAAAATGCTTTTATGGGACCCTTACGGCCCATAAAATCGAAAAGTCTTAGGTGATAGGGATCTAAACTTGTCTCCTAAGCCACCAATTTCCAAATCCTTCCGGGGCAAATGATGAGTTGCTCCTGGCATTATTCCAGTGCAGCAATGCAGATGCCAAACAAAAACCAATTCCTAAATCCTTCCGGGGAAAATGATGAGTTGTTCCTGGCATTATTCCAGTGCAGCAATGCAGATGCCAAACCAAAAACCAATTCCCAAATCCTTCCGGGGCAAATGATGAGTTGCTCCAGGCATTATTCTAGTGCAGCAATGCAGATGCCGACAAAAATCCAATTCCCAAATCCTCTCATGACAAATGATGATTCGCTCTCGGTACCATATTCCAGTGTAGCGATGCTGATGTCAACCCAAAACAAATCAAACCAACCAATTCCAATATCGACCTCTGCGTCAAACAACAGACACTCCGTGCCGGGGAAACGTCACCTACAAACACTCCGCGCTGGGGACGCGTTGACCAGCCGATACTCCGTCTCGGGGAAACGTCCAACATAGACACTCTGTACCGGGGAAATGTCATAAACAAACACTCCGTCTCAGGGAAACGTCCAACACAGACACTCCATGCCGGGGAAACGTCACAAACAGACACTCCGTACCGGGGAAACGTCTAACAGCGACACTCCGCCTTGAGGAAACGTCAAGCAGACACTCCGTCTCGGGGATACGTCAACCAGCCGACACTCCGTCTCGGGGATACGTCGACCAGCAACACTCCGCCTCGGGAAAACGTCGACCAGCGACACTCCGTACCGGGGAAACGTCCAACAGCGACACTCCGTACCGGGGAAACGTCCAACAGCGACACTCCGCCTCGGGGAAACGTCAAGCAGACACTCCGTCTCGGGGACACGTCAAGCAGACACTCCGTCTCGGGGACACGTCAGCCAGCCGACACTCCGCCTCAGGGAAACGTCGACCAGCGACACTCCGTACCGGGGACACGTCCAACAGCGACACTCCGTAACGGGGAAACGTCAAGCAGACACTCCATGCCGGGGACACGTCAACCAGCCGACACTCCGCCTCGGGGAAACGTCAAGCAGATACTCCGTGCCGGGGGCACGTCGACTACAGACACTCTGCCTCAGGGAAACGTCGACTAGCGATACTCCGTACCGGGGAAACGTCCAATAGCGACACTCCGTATCGGGGAAACGTCAAGCAGACACTCCGTGCCGGGAACACGTTAATCAACAGACACTCCTCCTCGGGGAAACGTCGACCGGCGACACTCCATGCCGGGGCCACGTCTACCAAATCACTCCGGGCCAGAGAAACGTCTACCGCAGACACTCCATCTCGGAGACGCGTCATGCGTCGACCATCCATGTCGTAAAAAAGGCAGTGCATCCTAAAAAGTGGGAACCAAAGCAAGTCGCCTCCACGTGAAAGAAGATCCATCAATTTTATGCACACGACCCACATATGTGGTGTGCATTTATTAATGGGGGGCACTTTGTTAGGGTCGAAAATTGCACCCCGGTTGACCAAGTCAAAGTCAAGGTCAACCCCAAGCCAAGTGGGCCCATGCCCAGGTCGAGTCCGAACATGAAGCGGCCGGCCCTCCTCCATGCCCAAAATGAAATCATGTAATAAATAATTTTTATGTAATTTTTTATGCATGAATGGGCATAAAACCAAATTTTTGTAAAGCCCATGGTTTATGTGCAAAAAGAAATTGCACATGAGCCATGGGATAGGTAAAATGCCATTTTGTGAAGCCCAATGGGGCTATATGTAAGGTGTATAGCCTATAAAGGCCAAGATAATGAAAATATCTCAACAACTTTTCTCTCTCTAAAAAAGAATCAAGATCTGGGATCTTCTCCTTCCTCAAGGTTCTAAAACTTTCTTCTTTCTTTTGAATTAAATCAAAAGTTTTACTCTTCCTTTTATAAAACTAAATAGTTTTCACCACAAAACCCACGAAGGCGAACTCAGATCTTCCATTAGATCTCAGAAATGAGAGATTTTTAAAATCTCATATTTCTTGATCTTCAAGATCCGGCCAACAAAAGAAGAAGGAGACCCATCTTAAGAAACCCCACTTTGGGAAAGATCCAGGGCTCAAGGGGAGAAGCCCCCTTCATCAGCTTCAAAATACCTTAGGAGTTTAACTCCTCATATATAAATATATACAAAATAATAAGTGCTCCTTTCTAGGAGTACAACTTCCATTGCAGGGACCAAGTCTCTCTTGCCTCCCGAGCGCCTACGTGTCCGGCACGTGAGGCGCTAACGCCCAAAGCGCTACGCCCTTGCGCTCAAAGCGCTAGCGCCCGAGCGCCCACGTGCCTGGTACGTGGGGCGCTAGCACCCAAAGCGCTAGCGCTCTTGCGCCCAAAACGCTAGCGCCCGAGCACCCACGTTCCTGGCACGTGGGGCGCCGGCGCTCAAAGCGCTGGCGCCCAAAGCACCGGCGTCCGAGCGCCCGCGTGCCTGGCACGTGGGGGGCTGGCGCCTAAAACGCTAGCGCCCTTACGCTCAAAGCGCTAGCACTCAAAGCGCTGGCGCTTTTTCTCACGCATCCTTTGGATTCCCTTTCCCTTTACACACACACACTCTCTCTCCACGACACTGTCTCTGTTAGAAAAAAATTTCTAACGGGGCACTGTCTCGCACCCCGTAAGGGGGCTGCTAGCCCCCTTGACCCCCAGCCCGCTATCCAGGTAGCGGGACCCCCGTAAAAACTTTGCGGGGCCCCCGATATATCCAAAAATCTCTTTCAAAACACAACACACATACACTGCACATTGAGTTCGCATGACTTGTTTGACCCGTTAATCGGAGGTTCGCTTACTCCAAAGGCGAGGGGTAATTAACGGAAGCTTAGTCCGCGGCTGCCGGAGATTTGGATCACCGCAATCAATAAACCCCAGCCTACCCTAGGCAGGGGGAGTCTGTAATGCACCTGACAAGCGCACGCGCATTCCCATCTCAATGGGATGACGAAAAACACCCTACATGTTGCTTCCCGGTGCCTCTTGGCGATGGCTTTGATCATTGGCGTTGTGGGGTAGGGAGCTACCAGCCAGGGATAGCCGAGCAGGGTATCCGCTCGACTGCCTCTCGGTGAGGGCTTAGATCCTTGGCGTTGTGGGGTAGAGGAGATACCAGCCAGGGATAGCCGAGCAGGGTAGCCGTTCGGCTGTCTCTTGGTGAGGGCTTAGATCCTTAGCGCTGGAGAAGCCATGGGAGGCCTGCTAAGGACGGACCGAGCAATGACGTTGCTTAGTGCCTCTTAGCAAGGGCTTTGATCCCTAGTGTCGTGGGGTAGGGAGCTACCAGCCAGGGATAGCCGAGCAGGGTAGCCGCTCGGCTGCCTCTTTGTGAGGGCTTCGATTCTTGGCCTCTGCTGTTGGAGACCTATGTTTGGCCGCGGCCGCAGTTCCTTAGGTCCTCTGGCGAGGTGCTCTTTGAGCTGCCTTGACGAGTCCCGTCCGTGCGATCCCGTCGTGGGAGGGGGTGTTGGTCATGCCTAGGAGCAGGCGAACTGACCGACATCTCCTCGGGATGTTACCGGAGCACGTAGGGGCTCGAGGCGAGGCACTCAGGCGACAGACCTTGGCGCTGACGTGGGTTGCAGAATTTATTGGCCCGGGAGATCTGCGGCCGTAGGAGGTAACGAGGCGGTGGTCGGCTGTACCGACGCGAGCAGAGTCTTTTCTCCCTCTGCAGGGGCCCTGGTCCCGAGGTGGTGGAGAAGCGACCTGGGGAGCTTACCACGCCGTCTGGACACGGACGAGCGCGTCCACGACGGACACATGTCGATCTATCCGGCCGGCAAGGGCGTTGATGGTATTCGGCGGAGGAGGTTCTTCCGTGCCTCCGTTGAGGAGGAGGCGGCTGCTGGTGCAGGGATCGTCGTGATGATCGCTCGCCATTAGATTAAGATCGAAAAGTGAACTTTTGTTTTTGTGGAATCAAGGAGTTTCCCACAGACGGCACCGGCTGACGCGACCTGGATCGCGCCAAGATGTTACCTTTCGTTGATCTGCTGATGGCGGTGATGGGCGCCTGAGATTGGATCTGGAGACCGTCGCTCCTGAAGCGTGTGGATCTCAATGGGTTTGAGGTTGTGGTTGCCGAGCTACCTGTAAGGAAGTCCCGAGGTGGTTAAACCACCAAGGACTCTCCGACGGTCAAGTTAGACTAGGGATCCGAGCAGAGTAACGGTTTAGTGGAGTAAAAATGGCTTACTTGAACCGTCTGGAAGAGGGGTTTATATAGCGGTGGCAGCAGGCAGGGCAGGCGCGAGAATCAAGCCGGTCGTTACGCTCCCGACGTCACGCCCGCGTGATGAGCGGGATCCCTATTAATGGCGAGACAGGCTCGTTAATGGAGGATCGTGATGGCGTGGAATGTGTGATGTGGCCGGCGGATATCTCGCGCATGGCGAGATTCGCGGGATGGCGGTTGCGCCTGTGAGCGGTGCTGTTGGTCGGGCGATAAGACCGAGGAAGATGACCTCAGCGGGAGAGCTCACGGACGAGCGGGGGAGCCGAGATATCTTGGTTCTGCGGTAGCCCGGAGATGAGCTGAGAAGGCCGAGGAGGCTCGGGCCTGTGATAGCTCGGAGTAGAGCAAAAGGACAGTCGGCTTGGCTGCTGAGGTGCTCGGAGGAAAGAAGTGGGGTGCAATCTCGAAGACAGGGTTTGAGGGAAGCCCCCCACTGCAGCATACCGGTTCTCCCTCCGTGTCCCTCAAGGGCCTAACTGACTTACGTATGTGACACGTTCTCTGCCACGTGTCATGATCTAAGGAATTACCGTTATTTAGTATCATCGAAACATGTATAGACTAATGGCGGTACCTGTAGTCGGTAACGGTCATTTTAGGTTTCAGGTACGAATGAAATATCACCTCCTCGTTCTCATCAACGAGGCACACTCTAGCACAAGCGTCAAGTGTCCCATCAGTTCCACCTCCAACCATTTCGCAATCCAAAGCGACTAATTTAGGACAGGAATCAGTATCCTCTGAAATGGCATAGTTCAAAATCAGATCCATCCCACATGTCAGTGTCAGTGATGGGAAATGACGGGAGCTCCAAATCCAAAATTTAACTTTAGAAGACAGGGTATGAACAGAATTAAAGCTAAACTATGGGAAAGGACGGGAGCTCCAAATCCAAAATTTAACTTTAGAAGACAGGGTATGAACAGAATTAAAGCAAACTATACCAACATCCCTGACTATGAGATTTTTCAAATTAATTTCAGTAAGCACCCTTAAACTGCAACATTTAAAGGAGTTTCCTGTAATGAAAAAAATAAGGCAGTTTACTCTAAAAATAGCAATATTTAAGGATAGTTTAGTGTAATTCAGCCAAGAATTAACTGGTATATCAACAGATTTTGACTGCATTACAGGAATAGAGGGTGGAGTCAAATAACAAGTGACTTTGTGCCGCATAAGAGCATCAACGCTATCAAATATCAATAGACAGAGATCGCAACCCAAAACACTGAAGACTTCTCTACAGTCCAACTAAGCCAATGGACCTTATGTTAATAGATGTAGAAAGATTAGTATAGGATCATATATCAAGCTGTGCACCCCTAACTGTCGTCATTTTTCAATAGATTACCTTTAAAAAAAATATTTCAATAAATTCCCTGAAACTTTGCTTTTTAAGCGAGTTTTTTTCACTCAAATACTCTTAAATTTGTCATAGTAAAGGAGCTTACTGTACTAAACAAAACAGCGATAGTTAAGGGTATTTAAGTGTAACATTGCCTACTCTTGAAGACTGGTTTTAAAAGGCATGCCTGTAAGGTGTTCTCTAACTGATTCAAGGGTCTTGCAATATTTTTCATGGACCCCGCATTTTGGCTGGTGAATTGAATCCCAGGACTTTCAGCTTGTATTGCTTGTAGCATGCGGAGCATTTGTGCCTGTAACGACCTTCAGATTACTGATGCATGGAGCATTTACATGCAATTCAAACATACAGTATAGTATGTATTAGTGAAAACGCCTTTTTCTAGAGGCATGCATATTATCATAATATATGCTACATATGGAGCAAGCTTTGTCTAATAGTCCCAATGCGGCGTCTATTAATCACCGATAACAAGGTTTGATCACGCTATATAAATTCAGCTATATGGCAACATATAATTCAGCTGTACATTTTAGGACAATAGAATACGGGAAAATACGACTTTACAAATAAATACCCTAAACTTACAAAACCGTTTTCTTTAAAAAGATGTATTAAACATTTCCATGCAATTGCGCCTCTACAACCCACTTTTGGGGACCCCGTTCGGGATGGTGCGAATTATCACACATCATCGGGCTTAGTAGAGCGAGATGCAGACCCCCGCAAAGAGCATTCGATCTCAATAGAATTTTTATACATTTTTCTTTAGAAAATGAGATTTCTACAAGAAAATAAATAAATTATTTTCATTAAATATATATATATATATATATATATATATATATATATATATATAATCAAAATATCTACTTTAATTATATTATATAAATATTCTAAGTTTTCAAAAGGAATCACCATTACATGAAAATACCATCCAAATACAAAACAATTCCAATATTTCAAGAAAACACCCTATACTATGAAAATTGTGTTTTACTCACTAGAAATTTCACTTTTATAAAATATACATCTATGAAAACCCTAAAGACGATAATTAAATGCTTGAGGTGTATTTTGAAAATTATATCAAACTATTTTTATATAAAACTCCCTCAAGTTATACTAAATTACAATAAGGACCCTAGTAACATAGGTTTAAGCAGGACCAGTCTCTTGAGCCTCAGGGAGCCGGAGATATGGGTGCTTGCCTATTTAAAGTAGACAACCTAATAAACGGTGTTATCAACACGGTAATTGTCTTGGAAAAAGACACAAATCCTGCCGTCCATGTACAACTGTTACCGATAAAATTAAAACTAATTTAGGACTTCAATTTCTTTTCAAAGTGTCTGACTCAGACCGAGTCTCAATCTAATCAATCTGACTTGAATATGATTCAAGTATAAACTATAATTCAACATGAATCCGTCTATTCAATCTATATCAATCTATTTTGACCGAAACGAACTATGGATATACTCCGTCCACATGACTCTCTATTTATATCCATTCCATTTACTGATATCATGGTTTCGGCAAGTCATCCATCTATATAACAAAACAATCAATACAATCAATACAATACGGGGTTTATAAAGTGGTAGACAGGTACAAAATATGTTAAAGGTGGCACGAGGTGGTCACTTAAGACGTAATTACATCCATGCCGTTGTCCAGTGGTATTTTCGACGGAGCCTTATACTACGGGTTACCAAAGTCCACGGTGTAAGTTGGACTCCTCTCGTATACACTGGCATTTTCTGTACCAAGCTACAAACAATCGCGTTAACAATATAATACAACCTTAAAAGTTACATTCTCTTTTTGTCTATTTCGTCTATACCTATTCTTTGGGACTTACTGAGTGATTGTTCGCTGACGACATTCCTTTCTTCTTTTTTTGAAATGTTGTCAGGTGGATCGGACCTTCTGGAGACAGAGCCCAGCAGCGAGGACTTGAAGCGGATAGCTTTCGACCCAGAGCTCTAGATTACTTGTATATATTTTCATTTCTATTTTGCTATTGTTTAGGCATTGCTTTCATTCCATGTATTTACATTTTAGCTGTATTATAAAAAGGATATTGAATAAATAAAGTTGCTGTTCATTTACATTCTGTCTCTTGTGTACTTTACCTTATATTGCTTAGATACGCTTAGCGTGTTTATTTCTGAGTAAATACGTAGCGGACCTCGTCGTGCCCTCTGTCCGTACACCATGAAGCGGAGCGTGACAGGTTTTGTTGGTGGCCCATGCAGGTCAGCTCTGTGTGGACATGCAAGCCAGTTCTGTATGGACATACGGGTTAATTCTGCATGAAGTTATAAGCAATATAACACAAGAACCAGCAATTGAAAACATTCTTTACAATTCATATTCCTTAAATCTCCCAATTCCATATATTTTGAATCTGTCATAACCTAAATTTTTCTTTCAAGGTTATGAATTCTCCAAACAACACCAACACAAATGTCAACAACACTCCCCCACCTTTACCACTTACACCTATCATCGCTGCTCTGATCAACGAGCAGACGGTCTTGCTTGAAGCGATCCGCGACCTTCTGGAAGGACAGCAGCAGCAGACTGCTATCTTGATGAACCGTATAGAGGTGGAAGCACCTGGAGTGAAGCAATTAAGAGCTTTGCACCCCAAGCAATTCTCAGGAAAAGAGAGCCCTCTAGAAGCTGAGGAGTGGGCTCAGAGTATTGAAGATGATATGGCAGCGGCACAAGTGCCAGAGATAGCATGGGTTCAAGTTGCAAAGTTGCAGCTCACTGACAATGCACGGGTTTGGTGGAAGGCGGAAGAAAGCCGTCTTGACCAATCTATCGAATGTAGGACTTTTTGCGACATGTTTGACGCGAAATACTTTCCTAAGACTGCCATATTCGATATGGAACAGCAGTTCATCCACCTACAACAAGGTTCGATGTGGACCAAATCCGTGGATGAGTATGATGCTAAATTTACCATACTCAGTCGATTCGCGACACACATGATACCAACTGCTGAGATCAGGTGTAACATCCGGCCCTTTTTATACGCCTACATCCGTATTTCTTTTTCCCTATAAAATTTATTTATAATTATTTATTCATTTTCGAACCTCCAATAAACCCTAAACTTCCAATCCTTTTCCCCCGCTATTTTTCTCTAACCCTAATTCCAATCCCTTATGTTCTTTTCCCATTTACATAAACATCGATTCCGGTCTAGAACTTCATTTCGTTTTTGATTATTTCCTTAGCCAAGTTAAATATCAAAATTTTAAATATAAAACCCAAATCCTAACCCGAACCATATTGAAACCCTAAGCCCACACATTTTTCTAAAATAAATACCTCAATCAATTCCAGCCGGCCCGTTTCTTTATTTCCTTACAATTCTTATAATTATTTTCCAAACAGCCCAGCCCTCTCCAAATAGCCCGGCCCCCTTATTTTATTTATTTTATTTTCTTTTAAACTTCCTTGGCCCACAGCTTAAGCCTGCTGCCCGAGCCCACCTCCTCAATTTCTTCTATTGGAGGAAATTATTTCGTGGCCCGGCCCGCTCCCTTTTCCCCAATTAATTCTTTTCTCTAAATTCCTGGCCCAATCTCAGCCCGGCCCACATCCTTCACGAATTTCTTTTTTTCTTTGGCCCGCTCCCGCTTCAGCCTCCAACCCACGCCCGCTTCTGCGACCCGACCCGACCGCTCCTACTGTGCATCTTCTCCCAACGACTCTTTCTCCGCTTTTCCCGCGTGCCTGTGCCACTCCCGTCGCCTCCGCCCTCGCTCGCGCGAGCGTTACCCACGACGCGCGCGTTTTTCCCCCACGACCCTCTCTCCTCTAACCACTACTCCCTCTTCCTCGCTCACTCCCTCCCTCGTTCTCATTTTCCTCCCCTTCTCGCTACACACCCGACCCACGCACCCATCACCGACCCCCTCCTCTCTTCATCCGCTTCGTCCCCAACGCTTTGCACCTCTCTTTCATCACACCCTCTTCCTCATTCTCCTTCTCTCCTTTCTTTCCACCCCTGTTCTCTCTTTCTCGAGACACACCCACGCCTCCTACGTCGTCGTCACCCCACACCGCCGACCACCTCGTCGAATCCTCGTCACCGCCCTCATCTCCTCACCGCCTTCCCTCTCTCTTCTCTGCCACCATCACCCAGCACCCCAAACCCACAGCCGAGCTCGAACCCCTGCACCCGAGCTCGACATCCCCTGCGCCGACGACCGGTGAGCTTCTCATCTCGTCGTCGACCTCCCCCCCCCCCGCAGCATCATCATCAACATCGTCGTCGTCGTCGCCATCCTTCCCAGCATCTCTTCCTTCTGCACTCTTCTCCCTCTCTCAGTGTTTCTTGAGACTCACTCTGTCTCTCTCTCTCTCTCTCTCTCACTCTCACTCAGCTATCTCTCACTCTCTCTGTCTCTGTCTCTCTCTCTCTCTCTCCCCCCATCACTCTATCCCTCTCTGTTTCTTTCTCTCACTCTCTAACTTTCTCTCTCTCTTTCTAACACTCTCACCATCGTCATCAACACCCATCGTCGAACCCCTTGACGCGCAAGGCCCAAGCTTCACAGCCGAGCCCGATCACCAAGCTGCGAGCCCCCACTGGCCGAGAACCGACCCGAGCTTACCCGGAGCCGTTACCGTCGTGGTGCTAGCTCGTCGCGTGCCCGTACTGTACCTCGCTGCCGTGCACCTCCAGGCAAGTTCTTTACTTGCTTACATGCTATTTTTTTACCTAAGTTACAACCTCTAAGTATCTAGATTAAAGGTTACAGTTTAAACTAATTATATGCCATAACCTGCTCGACGCGTGTTCCCAAAGAAAATACTTTTCTAGATTGACGGAACTGGATCAATTACTTGGGCCTTGCTGCGATGAACACCGTGTGCAAGTTTCGCGTGAAAATATGACAGTTAACGACTAAAACAACTACCCCCAAGGTTAACCGTAAAACTGAAATTTTTCTTGCACCTGAAAACCGTTAAATTCACCATAAATCATATACACACTAGAATGGTGCGTTTGAGGGCTCAAATCGAAGCCGACTCGATGAACTTTAACCCTATACTAGTTTCCTGATATTCCTGTACTTAAATTGTGATGATATTCGTATCGGAGTGCGACTCTGGATTGCAGTCCAGAGCGACTCCAGTTATTAGTTGCTGTTCCGTAATGGGTACCACAGGATTTACTTAACTCGTAGGTTGCGGAACACCACTGTTCATTATAGATAAATCTGTTAGCTAGACAACGCAATCGATTTTATTCTGTTTCGTTACCATTTGATATTTATTCTGTAATTTAAAAGATCGGGACGCATAACAGTCCCAACAGAATCAGAACCGACATATTAGTGTTAAACATTGTATATCTTCCGACGTGCAGATTCGATTGAAGATCCGTCTATTGAGTTGAAAACCTTACTGAAAACCCTAGAATTTATCCAACTGTAGCGTAGCTAAATTATGATCCCAACTGGGGTTAGAATGCGTTGCGAAACGGACTTCTGATTCTGAAACCGGATTTCCGGCCGCGAACGCTTAAAATGAAATGGTTATAATTAATGATCCTGGAACCCGATTGGCTTGAAACCAAATTTGATGGATGGACAGCTGAACATACTAATTATCACATGTTTATCATTTCACTAAACTGTACACGTACATTCCATGATATATCGTGCAAGTGATAAAATACTGTTTCATAACATCCTACTCATGCTTATATACTGTTCATGCATCATATCATACCTATATCATTGCAGTGATAACCTAGTGATATCGTGCATTCACCCAGTGTTAGATTTTAGTGATGATTGTGGCAAGTACGTCAGTGTTCGTGTATCCGTGAATAAATGAAAGTGATACGTACTTGTACACAATCAGTGACCCTATTATTTTATTGCATTGTCGACGTCTGTGGGATGCGTGTACGTGTGACTATAAGTGGTATGGGACACTTATGGAAGCACTTGCACGGGTGTCACAGATAAGGCATCCGACACTGCCATTTATCTTAGATATTAGTCGGGACGTGCTTGATGGAGGTCCTGCCTCCAGTTCTCGCGCAGACTTGTCACGGATCGATTAGTATTTAGGATTATGGTTAGCGTTTGATGTAGACTTCTTGACTGTTAGAACTGTTTATATTATTGTCCTGACCTTTATTTACTGCTTCACATACCTATTATCACTGTTAGAACTGTCACTTGATTTTATACATATTATATTACTATTGTGTTGCTCTGACGACCTGAGTATGCATGCTCAGTGTGAGGAGAAGATTTAGCCTGGACCAGAACTAGAAGTGCATCACAGACTTCTTGACTTTCCATTCCGAGTTACATTCGTTTGTTCCACTTCAGGTCAGTTTATATTATTGTTTCTTTCAGTTACTGCATTTCTCATTACCTGCGCATCATTTACTGTTTACCATGAAAAACTAGAAGCCGAAGTGTGACTACGGCAGGACATTTCCTTGACCGTAGGAGCATGGCTGGCCTTGTCTACCCCTCGTATTCCGTATTTTGGGAAGCGGGGCGTGACATGGTTTAGTTGGTATCAGAGACAGGTTTTGCATCGTTTGGGATTGCAGTTTTCCGTGTATAGTTTGGCAATCTAAGACACCCTTCAGTCTAGGTTGTAAACTTGATATTCTTGATCTATATTCACATCGTGTGTCCAGCCATCCATTCGCAATGGTTTACGTAAAATCATACAGTTGATTCTTCACTTGTAATAGATTCATCACCTCTAATATTCTTGAATCTTTGTCCTATCCATATTACGTTCTGACTCGTATATCTTGTGACTTATATCATCCTTAAAATCATTGTTTCAGGATCATGTCTTCCAACGACTCTTCCTCTATCTCCACTCCTCAGAATCAGACTGTTGAGATCCTTAGTGTACTGCAAGGTTTAAAGGAAGCTCAGGAGCGAACGAACGACTTATTAGCTGAAGGGCTGAAAAGACAGGTGAGTCAGACCCCAGCGGGAGTCTCCTATCATAAAGGGATCCCTATTGGACGAGGAAAGGAGAAGAAGATGAAGCGTCAACAGAAGCATCAGAAGAACCCTTGCTGTGGGTACTGTAAGAGGCCAGGACATCTTCAGAGGGATTGTCGCCGCGCCCAAGGGAAATGTCTGATATGCGGTTCCAACAAACACCTCATCAACGGCTGCCCAGAAAGGAAAGAACTACAAGGAGGAAACTCGTCCACACTCCCCACTTCTGCCAAGTGAGGATTATCGCGTAGTTCGAACTTCGACTATAAGACAGATCTAACGCAGGATTCAACTCACGAGACGAGAATGCAACGTTATAGTAGTCGAAGAAGAATTTTTCATGTTATCGACTTTCAGTAATAATGTTGTTATCTTTTATGAATATTTCTTTCCGTTTAAAATCTTGTATCCGTTGAACTTTTGGCTGAATGCAATAAAATTTGAATCATGATGTATGTATCATTCTCATGCTTTCTCTATATCAAATTCTATTCATTATCACAGTATTTTAATTCTGATCTTTCAGTTCCTTCAACCGCATATTTTCCTATACTTCGTACCCTGAGCTTTTTCCTTGATGTATTCCACTGTCTAATCATGACTTTTCTTTTCAGACCATGGCCCACCCTGGAGCAGCGCCACATCTAGACGAGGATGCACAGTCTTGTGTTTTCTTAGACCGTGCACCGATGAGTTCTGACGATGAGATCAACGGTCCCCAAGTCAATTTCGGAAACCACGATCCAGAGGACGAAGGAGTAGCCGCCCCAGAGTTTGATATGATAGGCGATTCCGACGAAGAGGAAGAAGAACTTGAAGAGAACCTGATAGAGGAAGACCCCGAGGAAGAACCGATGGAAGAAAACCCAGTGGAGGAAAATCCCATGGAAGAGAATGCAGAAGATGATAACCACATGGGATCGGACCTCGATGAAGAAGCTCTATCCGAGGATGAAGGATCAGAAGATCAAGACCCTGCCGTGGAAGAACTTCCTTTGGCGGTCCCCGCGAGACGCTATGGAAATGGACGTCCCTACCTGAGTGCGCGAGCCTACCGCAACTTACTGAATCTCCACAACCGCGACTGACGGGATTTCTTTTGATGTTGTCTTTCTGGCCAAATAAAATGTGTATAGTTTAGGGCCACTTTTCGTCTTTGAGAATGCCTTGTTTCAAATTTTCTTGAATGAAATAAATCTTCTGAATTCGTAAACCTTTTGATTATTGGTTTGCTTGATACTTGTTTATTGCCCATATCCATTTTTTTCTGCTGAATTCCCTGAGTGTCCACCCTTACTCATTGTATAGTTTTCACTCCGTTTCGATTAGAAAATACCGCACCCTGATCCTTGGGATGAGCCACCCTTCATCCCTCGTCTGTGCCCCGTTTGAGATCCTTCTGGGAGGAGGACCTTCCTTATGAATTACCGAGTTCATTAACTTTTCAAATTCTTGATTCATAGGATTTACCGATCGTTAGTCTCCCCCACATTTTGTCTTGTAGTCCTTTCGTTGCTCACCATTACCTTCTGTGCTGACCCGATCCCAGCCTCCTTGATCTTCAGCCTAAAGCCGCCGCTCCGACCTCCTGATTGAGCCACACCTTCTTGTAATCGCTACCCTAGCTAGCCCTATTCATATTGGTGATTTCTCTATTACCCAAATATATTTAGGGACAATATTATTCAAAATTTAGTTTTTCTTTATTTTAAAGTTATCAAAGAGTGTGTGTTATTGATTACTCTGTTTTATGTATTTTAAGTACACTATTAGTATTCTCACTTTCAGTAGCGCAACCTTACACCGCGCACATTTTGTTCATGTTTCTTATTTTCACTACATGGGTTTTCTAAGCAAATTTAAAATTATTTGATCGATACGTTTTCCTAAAATGTTTTAACCTACCGACTAATTTTCGCTATTTATTTGTCGTTACTCTATTTTCGAGTATTGTGCCTATGGTTACTATTATTAATGCTTGTGCCTTATACTACTTATTTCTGACGTACTACTTTTGATATACTTACATATGCATATAATTGAGTTTCGACTTTTCGAGTATGTCTTGAATATCTTTGTTCATTATTGTTGTTATTGCTATTCTCATAGGTTATCTTTGTAATTGTTCTTGTTTAAACCTGTATTTTGTATGATGTTCTCACATATATAAACCTTCAAATTTCTTCATCCGCCTATTTCAAATAAAACCTGATGTGTTAGTTGCAATATAATAGCTTTCGCCTATGTTGTATTATTTATCGTTTATTTTAAATTTCGAGAACGGAATTTTTGTAAGGGTGGTATGATGTAACACCCGGCCCTTTTTATACGCCTACATCCGTATTTCTTTTTCCCTATAAAATTTATTTATAATTATTTATTTATTTTCGAACCTCCAATAAACCCTAAACTTCCAATCCTTTTTCCCCCGCTATTTTTCTCTAACCCTAATTCCAATCCCTTATGTTCTTTTCCCATTTACATAAACATCGATTCCGGTCTAGAACTTCATTTCGTTTTTGATTATTTCCTTAGCCAAGTTAAATATCAAAATTTTAAATATAAAACCCAAATCCTAACCCGAACCATATTGAAACCCTAAGCCCACACATTTTTCTAAAATAAATACCTCAATCAATTCCAGCCGGCCCGTTTCTTTAATTCCTTACAATTCTTATAATTATTTTCCAAACAGCCCAGCCCTCTCCAAATAGCCCGGCCCCCTTATTTTATTTATTTTGTTTTCTTTTAAACTTCCTTGGCCCACAGCTTAAGCCCGCTGCCCGAGCCCACCTCCTCAATTTCTTCTATTGGAGGAAATTATTTCGTGGCCCGGCCCGCTCCCTTTTCCCCAATTAATTCTTTTCTCTAAATTCCTGGCCCAATCTCAGCCCGGCCCACATCCTTCACGAATTTCTTTTTTTCTTGGGCCCGCTCCCGCTTCAGCCTCCAACCCACGCCCGCTTCTGCGACCCGACCCGACCGCTCCTACTGTGCATCTTCTCCCAACGACTCTTTCTCCGCTTTTCCCGCGCGCCTGTGCCACTCCCGTCGCCACCGCCCTCGCTCGCGCGAGCGTTACCCACGACGCGCGCGTTTTTCCCCCACGACCCTCTATCCTCTAACCACTACTCCCTCTTCCTCGCTCACTCCCTCTTCCTCGCTCACTCCCTCCCTCGTTCTCATTTTCCTCCCCTTCTCGCTACACACCCGACCCACACACCCATCACCGACCCCCTCCTCTCTTCATCCGCTTCGTCCCCAACGCTTTGCACCTCTCTTCCATCACACCCTCTTCCTCATTCTCCTTCTCTCCTTTCTTTCCACCCCTGTTCTCTCTTTCTCGAGACACACCCACGCCTCCTACGTCGCCGTCACCCCACACCGCCGACCACCTCGTCGAATCCTCGTCACCGCCCTCATCTCCTCACCGCCTTCCCTCTCTCTTCTCTGCCACTATCACCCAGCACCCCAAACCCACAGCCGAGCTCGAACCCCTGCACCCGAGCTCGACATCCCCTGCTCCGACGACCGGTGAGCTTCTCGTCTCGTCGTCGACCCCCCCCCCGCAGCATCATCATAAACATCGTCGTCGTCGTCTCCATCCTTCCCAGCATCTCTTCCCTCTGCACTCTTCTCCCTCTCTCAGTGTTTCTTGAGACTCACTCTGTCTCTCTCTCTCTCTCTCACTCAGCTATCTCTCACTCTCTCTGTCTCTCTCTCTCCCTCTCTCCCCATCACTCTATCCCTCTCTGTTTCTTTCTCTCACTCTCTAACTTTCTCTCTCTCTCTCTAACACTCTCACCATCGTCATCAACACCCATCGTCGAACCCCTTGACGCGCAAGGCCCAAGCTTCACAGCCGAGCCCGATCACCAAGCTGCGAGCCCCCACTGGCCGAGAACCGACCCGAGCTCACCCGGAGCCGTTACCGTCGTGGTGCTAGCTCGTCGCGTGCCCGTACTGTACCTCGCTGCCGTGCACCTCCAGGCAAGTTCTTTACTTGCTTACATGCTATTTTTTTACCTAAGTTACAACCGCTAAGTATCTAGATTAAAGGTTACAGTTTAAACTAATTATATGCCATAACCTGCTCGACGCGTGTTCCCAAAGAAAATACTTTTCTAGATTGACGGAACTGGATCAATTACTTGGGCCTTGCTGCGATGAACACCGTGTGCAAGTTTCGCGGGAAAATATGACAGTTAACGACTAAAACAACTACCCCCAAGGTTAACCGTAAAACTGAAATTTTTCTTGCAACTGAAAACCGTTAAATTCACCATAAATCAGATACACACTAGAATGGTGCGTTTGAGGGCTCAAATCGAAGACGACTCGATGAACTTTAACCCTATACTGGTTTCCTGATATTCCTGTACTTAAATTGTGATGATATTCGTATCGGAGTGCGACTCTGGACTGCAGTCCAGAGCGACTCCAGTTATTAGTTGCTGTTCCGTAATGGGTACCACAGGATTTACTTAACTCGTAGGTTGCGGAACACCACTGTTCATTATAGATAAATCTGTTATCTAGACAATGCAATCGATTTCATTCTGTTTCGTTACCATTTGATATTTATTCTGTAATTTAAAAGATCGGGACGCATAACAGTCCCAACAGAATCAGAACCGACATATTAGTGTTAAACATTGTATATCTTCCGACGTCAAGATGCGATTGAAGATCCGTCTATTGCGTTGAAAACCTTACTGAAAACCCTAGAATTTATCCAACTGTAACGTCGCTAAATTCTGATCCCAACTGGGGTTAGAATGCGTTGCGAAACGGACTTCTGATTCTGAAACCGGATTTCCGGCCGCGAACGCTTAAAATGAAATGGTTATAATTAATGATCCTGGAACCCGATTGGCTTGAAACCAAATTTGATGGATGGACAGCTGAACATACTAATTATCACATGTTTATCATTTCACTAAACTGTACACGTACATTCCATGATAAATCGTGCAAGTGATAAAATACTGTTTCATAACATCCTACTCATGCTTATATACTGTTCATGCATCATATCATACCTATATCATTGCAGTGATAACCTAGTGATATCGTCCATTCACCCAGTGTTAGATTTTAGTGATGATTGTGGCAAGTACGTCAGTGTTCGTGTATCCGTGAATAAGTGAAAGTGATACGTACTTGTACACAATCAGTGACCCTATTATTTTATTGCATTGTCGACGTCTGTGGGATGCGTGTACGTGTGACTATAAGTGGTATGTGACACTTATGGAAGCACTTGCACGGGTGTCACAGATAAGGCATCCGACACTGCCATTTATCTTAGATATTAGTCGGGACGTGCTTGATGGAGGTCCTGCCTCCAGTTCTCGCGCAGACTTGTCATGGATCGATTAGTATTTAGGATTATGGTTAGCGTTTGATGTAGACCGCGGGGTGTGGGGTAGTTTAAGTGTGAATTCAACAGAATCTCGGGAGTCCCATGCCGGCTTATATATTTAGGGAGTTATATGGAGATTTACAGGGTATGTGATATACACCGTGATATACATGTTACATGTTGCGCCCGTGGTCCCTTGCTCTTGGGTTCTACCCTTGGGTGGAGGACACTCGCGAGTGGTTGACTCTCACACTTGGACTGACGATAGGCTTAGTGACCTGTGCAGTGAGACTTAGAGACTGATAGGGATACTGGCATTTATATTCCTTATATACTGTGTTGACATACGTGACATATCGTTCTACTGCTTTACTGTTCCGCTGCATTGATTACTGCGCATGCATATTCATGATGTCGTTTATTTACTGCTTCACATACATATTATCACTGTTAGAACTGTCACTTGATTTTATACATATTATATTACTATCGTGTCGCTCTGACGACCTGAGTATGCATGCTCAGTGTGAGGAGAAGATTTAGCCTGGACCAGAACTAGAAGTGCATCACAAACTTCTTGACTTGCCATTCCGAGTTACATTCGTTTGTTCCACTTCAGGTCAGTTTATATTATTGTTTCTTTCAGTTACTGCATTTCTCATTACCTGCGCATCATTTACTGTTTACCATGAAAAACTAGAAGCCGAAGTGTGACTACGGCAGGACATTTCCTTGACCGTAGGAGCATGGCTGGTCTTGTCTATCCCTCGTATTCCGTATTTTGGGAAGCGGGGCGTGACATCAGGTCTAGACGATTTCAGCATGGGTTGGACCAGAAGATACAAGCTGCATTAGTTACAGGGGATTTCCCAACCCATGACCTAGCTCTGAAGGCTGTCCGTAGATATGAGGCAGTGGTGAAGAAGAAGAGCAGACATCAATCTGCCGGAATGAAGCGCCCTGCCACTCAGATGGCAGGAGGAGCCTCTTCAAGGCCACCTGTTGAACCTAGGAGACCGGATGAAACCAATAACCAACCGAGTCCATATTTTTGCTTCTACTGCAAAAGGGATGGACACTTGTGGAAGGACTGTAGGCACGCAAAAGGCCTGTGCTTAGTTTGTGGCGCATCCAATTACGGAATTGGAACCTGTCCTTATAGATGCAACACAATTCCAACTCACAACACTTATCCACAACGGCCATCTATCCAGGCTCCTGCACCCCGTCTTGCACTCCCAGCTCCACCTCCTGCACAACCTACTCGCCAATTCTAACATGCACTGAGGAACATGCCTCGAGGGCAGAGAAACATGCCCCAAATACAAAGGAATGTGCCTACAGCTAGGAGGAATGTCCCCCGGAGCCAGGCTTTCACATTAGCAGCCGTAGAAGCCAAGACTGTAGACCAAGGTAAACCTGGTAATTCCCTCACCTCTTTTTCAATCTTACCAAAACTTTCGCATTCTTCCAAATATTTTTCTTGCACTATCAATAGTAAATTGCTTTGAATCTGTTACACTTTTCTTTTACAAATTTCAAGAACGAAATTTTTATAAGGAGGGTAGAATGTAACAACCGTAACTTTCTGTACGAAATTTTTTCAAAAATACAGAATGGGACACCTAAGCCTGAGCACGAGTTATAAGTTTATTTTTCTTTTGAACAGCAAGAAAGAGCTTGTAGTTCATTGGTAAGATCTTGCACTGCTGAGATATAGCACCCGAGTTCAAATCCCATCAGCCACATTATCTTTTTGTTAAAATTTCTTTTAAATTTTTAGAAACCCAAGAGTTTACACGTGCACAACACGTAAACTGAAAAGACACTGATTAATCAAACATGTGCACGAGAGTAAACCAAGCGACACGAACACGTGGCCTAAACCTCAACCCCATTTGCCGGTATTGGGCCAACAAAATGCCCCAAAAACCCGGTACCACCAGTCTAGACTGTAGGTAAAGCCCCCAAACTTTGACCCCTGCAACCTTTCAGCTACCTCACTTCCCCCATATTGCTTGTTTACTCTGAATTTATCCAGAGTGCAATAAAATTCCCCTTTAATCCAATTTTAATACAAATTTTAATGCATTCTTCATCACCTCTAAACCTTAATTTCCCCTATAAATACTACACCATATTTCACCCCTCCTCACTAGAATTTCATTACAAAAACTATACAAAATTCCCAAGTCTTAATTGTGTGCAAGTGGAGTTAGCGAATGGCGAAGCTCTGACGAAGTTCCGGCGACAATATAAGGAGTGTCCGGTGACGAAACAACACCCTGAAACATTCCATAGTTTCCTCTCTCTCTCCTCTTGACCCCAAGCCAGTAAGTCATTTCTTTCCCTCTCATATCAAATTCTAAAATTTTCAAATTATAAAACCCGACGGAAGCGGAGTTAATCCGACTTCCGATTCGGTTTTTTCTTCAAAACTCAACGTTTCTTAATCCAGAACATACCATGCTCTCACATATTGTTTATCAAATATTAATAAATCTATTAAAACAAGTTTCACCTTAAAAGAATCATTTTTGTAACTTTTATTGCATTTTTACAAATAAATACCATATATTTTAAGTTTCGACATAATAACTTATTTCCTTACTATACTTTTAGATAACTCACGAGATAATGACCTACTTCACCACAACACAAATTTTTGATATAGCACGATGAATTTTGGGACAATAGAATACGGGAAAATACGACTTTACAAATAAATACCCTAAACTTACAAAACCGTTTTCTTTAAAAAGATGTATTAAACATTTCCATACAATTGCGCCTCTACAACCCATTTTTGGGGACCCCGATCGGGATGGTGCGGATTATCGCACATCATCGGGCTTAGTAGAGCGAGATGCAGACCTCCGCAAAGAGCATTCGATCTCGATGGAATTTTTCTATATTTTTCTTTAGAAAATGAGATTTCTACAAGAAAATAAATAAATTATTTTCATTAAATAAATATATATATTATCAAAATATCTAATTTAATTATATTATATAAATATTTCAAGTTTTTAAAAGGAATCACCATTATATGAAAATACCATCCAAATACAAAACAATTCCAATATTTCAAGAAAATACCCTATACTATGAAAATTAGGTATTGCTCACTAGAAATTTCACTTTTATAAAATATACATCTTGAAAACCCTAAAAACGATAATTAAATGCTTGAGGTGTATTTTGAAAATTATATCAAACTATTTTTACATAAACTCCGCTCAACTTATACTAAATTATAATAAGGACCCTAGTAAACATAAGTTTAAGCAGGACCAGTCTCTTGAGCCTCAGGAAGCCGGAGATATGGGTGCTTGCCTATTTAAAGTAGACAACTTAATAAACGGTGTTATCAACACGGTAATTGTCTTGGAAAAAGACACAAATCCTGCCGTCCGTGTACAGCAGTTACCGATAACATCAAAACTAATTCAGGGCTTTAATTTCTTTTCAAAGTGTCTAACTCAGACTGAGTCTCAATCTAATCAATCTGACTTGAATGTGATTCAAGTATAAACTACAATTCAACATAAATCCGTCTATTCAATCTATATCAATCTATTTTGATTGAACCGAACCATGGATATACTCCGTCTACATGACTCTCTATTTATATACATTCCATTTACTGATATCATGGTTTCGGCAAGTCATCCATCTATATAAAAAAACAATACAATACCATCAATACAATCAATACAATAATACACTACGGGGTTTATAAAGGGGTAGACTGGTACGGAATATGTTAAAGGTGGCACGAGGTGGCCACTTAAGACGTAATTACATTCATATCGTTGTTTAGTGATATTTTCGACGGAGCCTTGTACTACGGGTTACCAAAATCCACGGTGTAAGTTGGACTCCTCTCGTATACACTGGCATCTTCTGTACCAAGCTACAAACAACAGTGTTAACAATATAATACAACCTTAAAAGTTACATTCTCCTTCTGTCTATTCTGTTTATACCTATTCTTTAGGACTTACCGAGCGATTGTTCGCTGACAACATTCTTTTCTTTTTTATTTGGAATGTTGTCAGGTGGATCGGACCTTCTGGAGACAAAGCCCAGCAGCGAGGACTTGGAGCAGATAGCTTTCGACCCAGAGCTCTAGATTACTTTTACATATTTTCATTTCTGTTATGCCATTGTTTAGGCATTGCTTTCATTCCATGTATTTACATTTCAGCTGTATTGTAAAAAGGATGTTGAATAAATAAAGTTGTTGTTCATTTACATCATGTCTCTTGTGTATTTTACTTTATATTGCTTAGATACGGTTAGCGTGTTTACTTCCGAGTAAATGCGTAGCGGACCTCGTTGCGCCCTCTGTCCGTACACCGGGAAGCGGGGCGTGACACAGGTCGTAGGTGTTTTTGTTGGTGTTGGCGATGGCTGAGGGGTGCCGGCAATGGCTTGTAGGTGAGGGTGGCGGCAGCGGGCAGTGGGGAGAGGAGAAGACGAGGAGTGGGAAGCTCATAGACGATGAGAGGAAGCAGCGGAGTGGTCGGGTAGTTCGCCGGCGATGCAGGGTAGGGTTGGTGAGTTGATGGCAATGGTTAGGTTGCAGCGACGGCGATGGGGTTCAGATGAAGGAGTCCTCTGTCGTGGGGTGGCGGAGGTGTTTGGCGTGATGGTGAAGGTTGATGGTGGTGTTGGGGAAGTTATGGTGAGAGGAGTTTGGTGGTGAGGAGGAGGGGACGAGGAGGTTGCGGGGGAGCTCGGTTGGTTGGGGCTAGGTGAGGAAATGATGGGGTTGGGCATGAGAATCGAGACGGTTGCGGCAAAGGAAGAGGGCAGGCGAGGGGATCGCGGAGCGGTTGTTGGCGAAGGAGAAAAGGTCGTGGGTTCGTGCGAGTCGTAGGGGACGTCGGCGTTGCGAGAGAAGGGAGCGAGTAAGGATTCGGAGGAGGAGATCTCGCAGGGATGTCGGCGCAGTGGACACGGTCGTCGCGGCGCAGGCGCGAGAGGAGGAGGGACGTTGGGTTTGTGGCGGGAAAACGAAGGAGAAGAAGAGGAAGCGGGCGTGGGGAGTTCGGGTCGGGTCGGGTTCGGGTGTGGGTAGAATGTGGGCTGGGCTTGGGGTTAAGAATTTGGAATTAGGAAAAATTTAAGGGGGTTAGGGTTTGGGTTTAAGGTTTAGGTTAGGAAAATATAAAATTTATATTTAGAAAATACAGGAAATATTAATTGTAAAAATTTAAATAGAAAATTTTTTGGGAAAGCATTTATTTAAAATACGGAAGATATTTATAGGGGAACCGGGTATTACATCATATCCCACTTACATAAAATTTCGTTCTCGAAATTTAAAATACGATAGGCTATAAAATGGCATGCAAAAAGTAACAAAAGTCAAATACTACTATATAGCGGTTTACGTAAAAGCAATTAGATGAAAATCAAATATATATATATATACATATAAGAAAAGGCACAGCTAAAAGAATAGTCATAAGTAAGAACAAATGCATAACAATTAATAATAATAAACTATATATACAATACAAAGAAGAATAGAATGACAACAAATAACAATGGTGAAAAATTAGCCGATAAGCCGTAAACTTCGAAACTACATTAGTAAAACTACAATTCAGTCAGTTATAAAATAGCTTAAGAATACCCATACGGAAAAATACAAGAGAAAATAAAAAAAATAGTATATACGATGTAAGTTTGCACTATTGAAAATGTGAAGAATAGTAAAATATTTAAAATAAGTAAAACAAAAATAGTTAATAATACACAATTTTGATAAACACAAAAATAAAGAAAACTAAATTTCGAATAACAAACGTCACTGAATGTAATTATGATAATAGGAAATAATACTAGCAATGTATAAGAGACTAGCCAAGGCATGGATTATGGTAAGATACGATTCAATTGAAAGGTGAAGTCAGGAAGGTGGTGCTCAACTATAGTGTCGATGGGGCTGGAGGTCAGGTTACTACAGGGTTCAAGAATGAAGTAACGATAATGAATTTCAAGAAGGGAAAGAAATTGTAAGAAGGAACAGTCAATGCATCATGCGAACCTTAAAGGTACAGTGCTCAAAGAAGATTCGCGTGACCAGAAACTTTATTTTTTTTTCCAGGAAATTTTAACAAAGCACACTTGAAAGATAAAAGTGGCCCTAAGCTATACATAGTTTTTATTTGGCCAGAAGAAATGAAAATAAGTCACGTCAATCACGGTTATGAAAGTTCAACAGATTACGATAAGTTCTCACGCTAAGATAGGGGCGTCCATTCTCATAGCGCCTCGCAGGGATTGCTACTGGAGATTCTTCAGCCTCGAGTTCCTCCTCACTCGAGATTTCATCCTCCGACTCTTCCTCGGTTGGGGCCTCATTTTCGGGCTCTTCACCCACGGGATTTTCCTCTCCCGGTCCTTCTTCCTCGGCGGGAGCATCCTCATCGGGGTCCTCCTCCACGTGATCCGTCTCTTCTGGATTCTCTTCCACTGGGTCCTCCTCAGGATCTTCCTCTTCTGGATCTTCTTTGGGGTCCTCTTCTTCATTGTCAGAGTCACTGATCATGTTGACTTCTGGAGCTGCGTCTGCGACTCTCACGTCCTTGAGATCACTGTTGTCGAAAATAACTTGTGGGCCATCGACCTTGTAACCTGAACTCACTACTATGCAGTCAAAAGAAATGCAGGACCGAGTGTCCTCATTGAGAGGCAGCACTGCCCCAGGGTTGACCATGGCCTGAAAAGAGAGAGTCATGATTAGATAGTGGAACACGAAAAAACAAAAGATGTAGAGCTCATGGTAAAATACAAGATGGATAAAAGTCTAAAGCCACAAACTCAAGTGATGATGCAGTAAATAGTATATGGAAGTGAGTAATAAGGAAACGATATATAAATCACAACTCACATTTTCATTTAAACCAAGGGGTTCAACAAAATACAAGGTTCATACGGAAAAAAAACGATTACTAAATAAAAAATAACAAGGTTTTTATTGAAAGCAGGAAGGGTAACAATTCCGCGTTGCTATCTAGATCTCCACGATCTCGTAATGCGAGTTTGAATCATGTGTTGGGTCCGTACCATCCTCGAAACTCGAACTACGAAACAACCAAGTTACTTAAGCAGAGGTGGAGAACGTTGACGAATCTCCTCCTTATAGCTCTTTACTTTGAGGGCAACCATTGATAAGATACTCGTCGGATCCACAAATCAAGCACTGCTCTTTGGCCCGGCGACAGTTCCTCTAAAGCTGTCCTGGCCTCTTGCAATAACCATAAATTTGGGTTCTTCGCTGCTTCTGTTGCTGAGGAATAAATAAGCACTTCATCTGCACACCCCTTTTTTGTTTAACAGGGATTCCCCTACGATTGGAGGCTCCCGTTGGTGCCTGAGCCATTTGTCTTCTTAGTCCTTCAGCTAAGAGATCGTTTGTTTGCTCCTGGGCTTCCATCAAACCTTACAGTACCCCAAAAATCTCAACGGTTTGACTCTGGGTAGTGGAGGTGGAAGGAGAGTTGCTGGAAGTCATGGTCCTGAAACAACAAATTTTCGGACGGCATAAGGTACAAGATATAAGAATCAGAATAAGATATAGAATGGACAACGAAACAAGAATATATGGTAAGGTGAAACTCAAACGAGCGGAAATCAAATGTAGAACTCCAAGTCACTCAAGTAGAGTGTTGTCTTATAACTATACTGTAATTCATAGTTATAATCACATAACTCTACTAAGTCGCCCAAAACTCTAGCGGATGGAGTCAAAAATATGGCTTGACAAACTATAAGGATCCTAGTTAAGGGTAACAAGTTTATAATCTAGACCGTATAGGCGACTTAAATTGTCAAGCCCTAGTCGGAAACTGTAATCTCAATCTAAACCTGGTGCTCTGATACCAACAAAATCATGTCACATCCCGCTTCCTAAAATACGGAATACGAAGGGTGACAAGGCTAGCAATGCTTCTACGGTCAAGGAAATATCCTGCCGTAGTCACACTTCGGCTTCTAGCGTTACGTGGTAATCAGTAATCATAGCACAGGTAATGAGAAACGCAGTCACTAATTCTATCAAAACAGATATAAAACTAACCAGATAGAGTTAAGGGAAAGATAGCACTGGCGTCGCTGATCTAAATGGCCGCTGTATCCTTAAGGTAAGACAGATTCTGATCCGAGCTAAGTCCACTTCTCACTCTGAGCATGCATACTTAGGTTGTCAGAGAGACACAATAGCAATATATACATATATATGTGCAATGATGATAAACATAAAGCAGTAAGTATAGAGTAATGATGCAAGCATTAAATAACCGGTACATGTAACGATAAAGCAGGTGTATTGGATCAGTAATCAATGCAATGTCCATATCACTAAAGTAATCAGTCTCTAAGTCTCAATATCCAAGTCACTAAAGCTATCGTCAGTCCAAGTGAGAGCGTCAACCACCGTAGAAATATCCCCAACCCAAGGATAGGCCCCAGGGGTAAGGGAACACGGGTCCGAAGCACGCTCGCTAATAATCAGAAATACCATCCATCCAACTCACGAAACCACCATATACGCCGACAGTGTGACTCTTGAGATTCCGTTAATCGAACTCACACTCAAACTACCCCTCACCTCGTGGTCTATATCAAACACCGACCATGAATCCAAATACTAGTCGTTCCATGACAAGTCTACGCGAGAACTGGAGGCAGGGTCTCCATCAAGCATGTCTCGACTGGTATCCAAAATAAATAAACCGTGCTTGATGTTTTACCTATGACACCAATATAAGTGCTTCCATACCCGTCTCATACCAGTTATAGTTACACTTATATATGTCCCATAGACGTCGACAATGCAATAACAAATTGGTTCCGCTGATTGTGTACAAGTACGTGTCATTTTCACTATTTAATCACGTTTTTACACTAACGTACTTGCCACAATCCAATCGCTAATATTTATCACTTGGTAATGTAACACGATCACTAGGATGTCAATGCAAATGAAGACTATTTGCAAGGGTATAACAATCATGTAATATGATGGGAATACAGTAAACGCACTACTGAATACATATGAGCAACCGGTGTTGGCTGGATTAGAAAAATCACATAAAATCACACGTGCATAATTATGCAAAATGATATAAAAGGAGTAAGCAGAATATTCAATTATCAGTACAGTAAACTTGGTTTCGAGTCAATTGGGTATCAGGTTGGCGAGTTATGGTCATTTCATTTTAAGTGTTCTCTGCTGGAAATCCAGTTTTAGAACTGAAAGTCTATTTCGTAACACGTTTTACTCCCTATTGGGAGCATAATTAGGCTATGCTACAGTTAGATAATATTTATATTTATCTGTTATGTTTCCAACCCATCATACGGATTAACAATAGTCATCTTGGTTTAGGTGTTGTGATCAGATTACTGATGAAGGGTTCCAGCTGAAATGATAGAAAACTGCCGTACATATCATCCGTTTATAATATGATTTAAATACCAAATGATATTGTAATTCATTGAAACTAGTACCATTGGAAATATAAAACAATTGTCTACGCATAGGTAATTGGTTTTGCACACTATCACAATTAAACATTAGGGTTTCAGGTGTACAAATGCATGTCAAGGGTAAGTTTCTACTCCGGACTGCAGTCCAAGGTCAGGTAAGTTATTTGTTTTCAATGTTTAGAGGATATATCTAACAGTAAACCCACATTTCGTGTTAAATATTATACAGTACCCTTTACAATGAACCCAGACACGCTGTGATTGGAGTTTTCTGGAATTAATTATGATTTTAACAGTGTCAAGTATTCGGTAAAACACAAGTTTCGGTATTAAAATTAGAGCGTCACTTTATGTGTAAAAACGATATCGATTTGCCACCAACTTCTACAGCGTGTTTTTTAACCGTATTAGGGTCTAAATATCATGAGTTCTGCCATTTTAGATTTTATTTTCTCATGATATTCGCATCAAACACTTCGGCTATATATGTATACGATATATTCCAACGAATTATTGGTTTCTTTTATTCATCCACACGAAAATCATTTCATAAATTTCCTACTTGATTTAAACACGGATGGTAACCTTTAAAAGGCCCCAACGTTAAATTAACAAGATGATTATCAGAAATTAGTTAGATCTAGATAGCACAAATGTAAACTGTGTGTGTGTAGATAGATAGCATGTACAACAAGTGTTTTACTTGCCTGAAGATGATCGAAGACACGATCGTGATGACGAAGCCGACAGCAACGGCACGATCACAGCTCAACGACGCAACGCGAGTAGCAGTAGCAGCGACATGAACACCAGCTTGGGCTCGGCTCCAGCGACGGCACGAGACAACGACGAGACGGCCGGCGGTGAAGAAAGAGTTGTTGGGCTGCTCGTTCGTGGAGGTCGCGGCTGTTTGGGGAAGCTCCGGCTGCGTGAGAAAGAGGGGTCGAGGCGAGGTGAAGACGGTGACAGGGGCTCGAGTTATGGTGTTGGAAACGACATGGAGGTGGTTGCGGCGGTGAGCAGAGGTTAGCGATGAGAGGAGCTCGTCGGTAGTGCTCAGGCGGAGATGGGTTCGCCGGTGAGAGGAGGAGTCAGGTCGTGGGGGTTTTTGTTGGTGTTGGCGGTGGCTGAGAGGCGTCGACGATAGCTTGCAGGTGAAGGTGGCGGCAGCGGCAGCGGGAAGTGGCGATGGCAGTGGGGAGAAGAGAAGACGAGGAGGAGTGGGAAGCTCGTCGGCGATGAGAGGATGCAGCGGAGTGGTCGGGTAGTTCGCCGGCGATGCAGGGACAGTGGGGTTGGTGAGTTGATGGCAACGGTTAGGATGCAGCGACAGCGATGGGGTTCAGATGAAGGAGTCCTCTGTCGTGGGGTGACGGAGGTCTTCGGTACGACGGTGAAGGTTGATGGTGGTGTTGGGAAAGTTATGGTGAGAGGAGTTTAGTGGTGAGGGACGAGGAGGTTGCAGGGGAGCTCGGTTGGTTGGGGCTAGGCGAGAAGATGATAGGGTTGGGCACGAGAATCAGGGCGGTTGCGACGAAGGAGGAAGGCAGACGAGGGGATCACGGGGCGGTTGCTGGCGAAGGAGAAGGAGTCATGGGTTCGTGCGAGTCGTGGGGGACTTCGGCGATGCGATAGAAGGGAGCGAGTGAGGATTCAGGGGAGGAGATCTCGCAGCGACGTCAGTGCAGTGGACACGGTCGTCGCGGCGCGGGCGCGAGAGGAGGAGGGACGTTGGGTTTGTGGCGGGAAAACGAAGGAGAAGAAGAGGAAGCGGGCGTGGGGAGTTCGGGTCGGGTCGGGTTCGGGTGTGGGTAGAATGGGGGCTGGGCTTGGGGTTAGGAATTGGGAATTAGGGAAAATTAAAAAGGGATAGGGTTTGGGTTTAAGGTTTAGGTTAGGAAAATATAGAATTTATATTTAGGAAATATTAATTGTAAAAATTTAAATAGAAATTTTTTGGTGAAAGAATTTATTTAAAATACTTAAGATATTTATAGGGAAACCGTGTATTACAAAGATGGTGATGATGGTGGTGTTGACGGTGACGGTGTTGAAGAGAAGGAGCAAGAAGGTGGCGGTGGTGGAGACGGCGGCGATGGCGGGGGAGGATTAATTTTCAAACGTGAAGGGGCTGCAGGTGTAATTTATAAGTATAGAGGGGCTACAGGTAAATACTAACTATAGAAGGGATAGAGAAAAATATTGAAGTATGTGCGGGGCTAACAGAAAAAAACCCTTCAATAATTGAACCAAGCCGAACATCCTAAAACTTGGTTCATCATTAGCTCGTTTAACGGCCCTAAAACACATAAGTTTAGAAAATTTTAAAATAGGAAAATGTGTGCTGTTGTTATTTTTCTTATATTTACATTGCTGATAAATCGACAGGTACCATATTGTTTAACCCGTCTCTATTCATATTCGTTTAGGCCGACCCATAGCCCTCTAGCGTCATTTCTTACAAATTTGGCATTCCTCCTGGCCCTTTTAATTCACCTATTCATCCAATATGAAAATTTAAATAGATATTTATTAAGAGCTTATATAAATATCCGACAAAGATAAAGTGAGCCATACAACAACTAGATTAAATTTTGAAATTGCCTGGGGACCAGGGTATCCACCGACAGGCCAGCCTAGTGGCCACTTCACATCTTTTTGGAGTAAGGTGTACTCCTGCTGGATTCCAAACCTGCAAAGATTCAATATTCGACCATACAAAATCAGTATTGGTTTTCGCAACATTAAGCGCATTATATTTGTGCCATTGGATACAAGTTTTCATCTTCAAAGATTTTGGAAACACACCAAGGAACCTCGTTGACAACTTTTTTGTCGCTAAAGATTTGTGCAGCTCTATTCCGCTTGTGTGTAGGGATTGGCTCTCCGCTTGGTGTGTACAAATCACAAATCACCATTAAAATTGTTTGTAACATAGACTGAAGGAATTAAAACAAAATTTGTACTGTACAAGATCGTTCGAGCAACATCATACATAAGACGTCGATTTAACTAACCAAAATATTGTTGCTTCCTCGAAAAGGATCCTTAAAGATAGCTTGAGGACTAAAACCAGATAAGAATCAGTTTAGAAACATTTCTGAAATAAATTCTTTATCCCTATTTTTTTTCCTTAAAAGAAATATGGTGTTATAATCTTACTGTAGAATGACTTCACTATCTTCTCTTGTAGCTTGCCCTGTGCTTGATCGATAATTATTCCATTTCGGTAGTTCTGATGGCTCCCCGACAGGCTTAGATATCGTCTGAAAATAATATAGACACATGTTAAAAGTGAAAATCATAAATTTCAAATTGTCAGTCATGTCAATGACTTGTCCCCTATTTGTGTAACGGAAAATTAGCAAGAAATGGATTATCCGTGGTTTGCTGCGAAGGTCAATTCCTGCCCCTCCAATCCTAATTAAAAAAAAATTTAGCAATTTTGTTAATCATTCAAACTCAATTATTTTTAACTTGTATCTACCAAAACTAGAACTTCCCAAAGGTATCTCAGGTCCTTGCTTTTGTATCTGTAGAGCTACATGATTATATAACACTAGTTTAAAAATTACATCAGTTTCTTCGAGATTACTAATAATTCCTACCAAGTATTTTTTTAGGAAAATAATTCTTACCAGATATATTCCGCAATGATCTTATCTGTGAATGGTTTGGTGTCCAAATTCAGCAGCCGCTCTAATCTCGAGAATGTACCATTATCAGACTTTAGAGCAAACACTTTAAACGTCGAGAATCCTTTCTTGGCCTTGGGCCTTCGAGAATTTAGCCAAAAAGAGTTCCACATTTTGCGGTTTAATTAGCGAGCGCTTGGCTTGAACAGAGTTTGATGATGCCCTATATTGGCGATCTCCCAGATCAGGACACATGGTAGATGACGTGTCCCAGAACTCAGAAGAAAGGGCCCACAGGGGCCGACCAGGCCACCCCTATACCCGACCTGCAAGCACAAGCTGGCTCACCTCAGAGCCACTTCAAATTGTCCTCCTCGGCCTCTCAGCTCGCTCCCGAGCTACCACAGGACCAAGATACCTCGGCTCCCCCGCTCGTTCCCAAGCTCTCCCGCAGAGACCATCTTTCTCGGTCCCTCCGACCGACCAACTTCACCGCTCACAGGCGTAACCGCCGCTCCGCAAATCTCGCCATGCGCGGATTCTCCGCCGGCAATATCCCACGTTCCACGCCATCACGATCCCCATTAACAGGCGATCCGCTTATTACACGGGCATGACGTCGAGAGCGTAACTGCCGGCGAGATTCTCGCGCCTGCTACTGCGTGCTGCCGCCACTATATAAACCCCCATCACAGAGGGGTCAAGTAAGTTTTTCTGACCCCACTTAGTCGTTACTCTGCTCGGATCTTGTGCCAACTTGATCGTCAGAGGGTCCTCGGTGGTACCAAACCACCCCGGGACTTCCTTGCAGGTACTCGGTGCAAACTCCTCAAAAACCACCAATCTCCTCAAAACTCATTGAGACCCACACGCAACAGGAGATCACCTCCAAGATCCATCGGAAGATCGATGGAAGACAACATCTGACGGAGACCCGAAAAGGACCTCCATCAGTTTGCGCCGTCTGTGGGAACTAAACTCCACAAAAAACAAAGTTGGCCTTCCGATCTCCATCCACATGGCAAGCGATCACCCTGAAGATCCAAGCACCCGCCGCCGCCTCCCCCTCAACGGAGGCGCGGATGAACCTCCGCCGAATGTCATCAACCCCTCCACCGGCCACTGCCTCGCAGACTCCAGCAGTCGCAGGTCCCTCGATCCGTTCCATTCAACCTCGAGGTCCCACGTTGGAGAGCCTCGTCTCGAGCCTCATCTCACCCCTGTCCCTACCAAGGCGGTGGTAGTCAGCTCGCCTGCTTCCAGGCATGACCGACACCCCCTCTCTCGACGGGGTCGTGCCCACGAGGCCCGCCAAGGCAGCTCGAAGACAACCTCACCACGGGGCCTAAGGGACCCCGCCGGAAGGAACCGAGGCCCATCAAGAACTATGGTCATGACGATAAGGGGTCAGTCAAGCGCCTGCGAGACTCGGCACCCCACACCAGCAACGGAGGCCAACGGCCGCCCGAGCAAAAAGGCCAGGGACCACGAGCCTATCACCTTTGGCGACGGGGATCTCCACGGCATATCCATGCCCCACAACGACCCTCTGGTGATCATGGCCCGAATCCACCGATACGAGGTCCACCGGATACTTTTCGACTCGGGCAGCTCGGCAGACATCCTCTTCCACGACTTCTTTCTATGCATGGGGCTCACCCCAGCAGACTTGAAACCGACCTCCCACGTCCTTTCAGGGTTCACCAACCACTCTATCCCGGCGGAAGGGGTGCTCACCTTGCAGTTCAACGTCGGAGAGCCCGGCCACACCCATACGTTGCCTGTGGACTTCATCGTAGCAAAGGTCCCATCGGCCTACAACGTCCTCCTCGGTCGCCCGACGCTGAACTCCTTCCAGGCCCAGATATCGACCTACCACCTGGCGATGAAGTTCCCTCTCGATCAGGGCAGGATAGGTCGGGTCTACGGAGACCAGTGGGTCGCGAAGGTATGCCTTACCGAAACATCTTCGTCCGAGCAGCCGGCCGACGACGCTGAGGTAAAAGACGACATCAAGGGTTCTCTGGACACCCGAGACGAGCAGAAGGAGGTCCGGGGGACCCCGGTCGAACTACTGTCCGAGGTGCCCCTGACAGAGGGGGACGATGAAAAAACCGTCCAGGTCGGATCACTGCTGATAGGAACTCAGCGAGATGACCTGGTCGGTTTCCTCATAAATAACTCCGACGTCTTTGCCTGGGCGCCTGCTGACATGCCTGGGATCAACCCTAAAATCATTTCTCACAAGCTCGGGGTTGATCCTACGGCCCGACCCGTCAGACAGAAAAAGCGAAGCTTCGCCCAGGTTAAACAGAAGGCTATCGAAGACGAGGTTGATCGAGTTCTCGCTGCCAACTTCATCCGGAATGTACCCTACTCGGAGTGGCTGGCGAACGTAGTTCTGGTCAAGAAGTCAAGAGGGAAGTGGCGCATGTGCGTCGACTTCACCGACCTCAATAAGCCTGCCCCAAGGACAACTATCCTCTCCCTCGGATCGATCAGCTCGTCGACAGCTCGGCCGGCCACGAGCTGTTGAGTTTCATAGATGCTTTCTCCGGCTACAATCAGATCCGTACGAATCCGGAAGATAAAGATCTTACCACATTCACAACGGACCGGGAGGTATACTGCTACAAGGTGATGCCCTTCGGCCTCAAGAACGCCGGGGCCACGTACCAACGGTTGGTCAATCGCATATTCAAGCCACAGAAAAACAGGAATATGGAGGTCTACGTTAATGATATGCTCGTCAAATCCGTCTCGTCGGCCGACCACGCCAAGGATCTGGACGATGCCTTCAAAGTGCTCCGCAAGTTCAAAATGAAGCTAAACCCCACCAAATGCGCATTCGGAGTCACCGGGGGAAAGTTCCTCGATTTCATGGTCACTCACCGTGGAATCGAAGCTAACCAAGAGAAAATCGACGCTATCCTCAACATGGTCACGCCCAGGACCAACATCGAGATCATGCGGCTCACGGGACGAGTCGCTGCTCTGAGCCTTTTCATGTCCAGGTCGGGGGAGAAATGCCTTCTGTTCATATCAGAATTTTGCATTATTATATTCCCCATTCTTAATTATATTACAAATAAATATGTGCTTTTGATCCATGTCTGCTAAATAGTTGCAGGTTACAGGTTCTCAGATCAATACAGTGAAATTCATGAAAAGACGTTACAAATATGAGACTACGACCAACAATAGATGAATCTGTATTATGCCGCCTACCAGTTTAAGGAATAAACGAAGATCGGCAAACAGTTTAATGCAAAAAGTACAAAGGCAGTATAGGATTAAAGACTTCAACGCGAAGCTCACGGTAAAAAGTCCATAACATTCTGCACTGTGGAAATCTGGAAGAAAGTAGAAAAGATTCTGAGGAACCAAGTGAAAAAAACCAGAAGCAAATGGCAACATGAAGCAGCCCTGAGAAAGGGAACTCAAGACCCCTCAATACGGCCGCGGATCCGCGGCCAAACATGGCATTCTGCCGTGGTTCCGCGGCCGTGCAGTACACGTGTCGGTGGGTGTCGGTGTTTTGACCCGGTTTTCTTAGGGTAGTCTTGTAATTTCAAATGTGGATCAGATGTAAACCCTAGGGTTTCTCCTATCTATAAATAGGAAAACCAGAAGCCTAATTAGGCATGCCTCTTTTTTATTTTTCTAGATTAAATTTTATTTCATTGTAATCGTTGAAGAGGTGTCAATAAAGTAATTTTTTTCTATCTTGCAATTTTCCATTTGAATTTAATTTCTGCAATTTTATTATCTGTCTTTTATTATCAGCAAATTAGGTAATTAAATTAAAACTATAAAAATGAATTTTATCGCAATCTTCCTAATGAGTGAGTAATTTCTAACTTGTTAAAGTTAGGATTGGATAGGTTTGAGAGATGGAAATCTCTCACTCCTTTTTTGCCCATATAACATTTTAATTAGGACTCTATTTGAATCAAATACACACCGCTCACTACGGCATCCTATCCTACAAGATAGCGGTGATTCCCTAGTTAGACCGGTTGTGGTTGATTTACATAGAGATTAGGGCTAAGAGTTAAGAAAGGACGGAAAAGAACCAAAAGGAAGAAACGAAGTTTCTTCCTAGTCACGCTAATCCTTTTTGTTGACTATTACCCTAACACCTATGTTCTTAATTAGGGCAAAGGAAGCAGTGAGTAGAGTTATTTTTCTAAACTAACCTAATCTTAACCCTAGCAAGGCTTTAAATCAAATTAAATTCAATCTTAGATTTTTAAATCAAAACCTACCAAAAATAGGAATTAACTTGTAAGAACTTAACGAAAGAACATGTTTTCCCTGTGGACCGACCTGTACTCAACCGTTTAGCTACCAAGCGACACCGTTATTGATTGCAGTATATTCTTAATTTTGATTTTAAAACGCACGTACGCAAAAATCAACCAATCACCTCCCATTCTTCAATGCTCTGAGGAAGATCCCGAGGTTCGAGTGGTCGGAGGAGTGCCAGGCCGCCTTCGACCAATTGAAGAAGCACCTCGCGACGCCACCACTGCTCACCCGACCAGTTGAAGGAGACGAGCTGTCGCTGTATCTGGCGGTATCCGACCAAGCAGCGAGCTCGGTGCTCGTCTGAGAGTTCGGTGGAGTGCAGAAGCTGGTGTACTATGTGAGCCATGTATTTAAGGACGCAAAAACGAGATATCCACCTATAGAGAAGATTGTCTTGGCCCTCCTGGCGGCCTCAAGGAAGCTACGACACTACTTTCAAGCACACACCATCCTCGTCCTCACTGAGCGCCCATTGGGGGATATCCTTGCATCACCGGAATCCTCGAGCAGCTTTGAGAAGTAGTGGTGGGAACTATCTCAGTTTGACATAAAATATCGCCCGAGGTAGGCCATCAAAGCGCAGGCGCTGGCCGATTTCATCGTTGAATGCACCATCCCTAGCAAGGAACCGGAGTCCACGCCGACCCTCGCAACTCAGTGTCCCATCGCGGAAAGGCCTGGCTCGGTTCCTGAGTGGGTCATATACGTCGATGGGTCTTCAACCGAGGAAGGCTGTGGTGCCAGCCTCATTATCCGGGGCCCGAACGAGGCAGAAATTGAGTACTCTCTGAAGCTCGGTTTCAAAGCCTCGAACAACGCGGCAGAGTACGAGGTCCTCCTGGCTGGATTGCGCATGGCCGCCGGGCTGGGGCTGAAGACAATTCGAATCCGCAGCGATTCGGCCCTAGTCGTCGGCCAAGTGACCGGCCGCTTTGAAGCTCGAGAGCCTCTGATGATGAAGTATCTGGACGAAGTAAGGAAACTCCGGAGAAACTTTGACGAAGTCCAAGTAGAACAAATACCCAGGCAGCTAAATGCCCAAGCCGACGCCCTGAGAAAGCTGGCTTTGTCATACTCGGCCGACAATAAGCGGTCTATCCTCTTCGAAATCTTGCCTCAGCCCAGCATGGAAGACGGAGCGACAACACTCCACGTATTTGCGGCGCAGGAAGGCGACCAAGATTGGAGGAAGTCCCTCGTAGAATTCCTGAAGGACGGTACGCTCCCAGAAGATTGGGGAGCCTCCCGCCGTATCCGGGCCAAAGCCCATCACTTCGTCTGGAGCAATGGGAACCTCTACAAGACATCCTTCACTCAGCCCCTTCTCCAGTGCATCGACCCCCACGAAGCCGACTACGTCCTCCCTGAAATCCATGAGGGGGTTGGCGGTGCGCACCAAGGGGCCCGAACCTTGATCCAAAAGGCGTTGCTCCAGGGGTACTACCGGCCCACTGTTCATGAGGACGCCCAGAAGATAGTCAGAAGATGCAAGAGTTGCCAACTCTACGGCAGCATCCCTCGCCTCCCCGCTACCGAGCTGACCGCCCTGACATCCTCATGGCCGTTCGCCCAGTGGGGATTGGACATGATCGGCCAGTTCCCCACCGGTACCGGCGGGCACAAATATGTCCTCGTCGCAGTAGACTACTTCACCAAGTAGATCGAGGCCGTCTCCATCAGGAAACCGGATGCCGCCACGACCATCAGGTTCCTGCAAAATAATCTGATATTCCGGTTCGGCATCCCGAAGTGTATCATCACCGACCACGGGACGAACTTCGAGAACGAGAAAGTGAAAGACTTCTGCAAGGAATACTATATCCTCATGAAGTTCGCCGCAGTCGCGCATCCCTAATGCAACGGGCAGGCCGGAGTCGCTAACCGAGACGTCCTTCGAGGTCTCCGGACCCTCGTAGAAGGGCGACAAGGCAGTTGAGTCGAAGAATTGCCCCGGGTCTTATGGGCCCTGCGCACGTCAAACAAGACCCCCACCGGGGAAACCCCTTTCAGCCTCTTCCATGGGACCGAAGCAATGGTCCCAGCGGAGATCGGGCTACCCAGTCATCGGGTCGAGCACTTCGACGACGATGCGAACACCTCGGCGCTACGGACCAACCTGAACATCTTGTTGGAGAAGAGAGACTGGGCTCAGATCAGGGCTGCCGTTTATCAACAACAAACGGTCCGATACTACAACGCTCGGGTCAAGCGCCGCTCCTTCAAGACTGGAGATCTGGTCCTACGGCGAAACGAGTTCATCGATCAAGGCAGGCTACACAAGTTCTCCACAAAGTGGGGCGGTCCTTTCCTCGTCTTTGAGGTACTCCCCGGCGGAGCCTATCGCCTACAAGACACGGATTGACGCAAGTTCCCGCGGCCTTACAACACCGAGAAGCTCAAGCTATACCAATGAGGTCAAGGCCAACGAGTGTGTACCCCTCCTTTCGTGAAGACGATGTAAATGTTTTCTAAAAATCCTTTCCATTCAAATAAAGGGAATGTCAGAACATTGCAAATAGAGTTCTATCTTTGTGATCCGAAGCCCTTAGCCAAGAGGCAACCGCGCAGCTTCACTGCCCGGCTATCCTTAGTAGGCTTCCTACGGCCCTCCAACGCTAAGGGTCAAAGTCCTCCTTAGAGGCAGCCAAGCGGCTTCCCTGCTCGGCTATCCCTGGCTGATATCTTCCCTACTTGCAACGCCAGGGATCAAAGCCCTCGCCAAGAGGCAACCGCGCAGCTTCACTGCCCGGTTATCCTTAGCAGGCCTCCTACGGCCCCTCCAACGCTAAGGATCAAAGTCCTCCTTAGAGGCAGCTCAGCAGCTACCCTGCTCAGCTATCCTTGGACGGCAGCTTCCCTACTCGCAACGCCAGGGATCAAAAAGTCCTCCCAGAGGCAGTCGAGCCCAACCCTCGCTCGGCTATCCCCAGCTGGTAGCTTCCTACGACAACCGACAGGGATCAAAAGCCCTCCAAGAGGCAGTCGAGCCCGACCCTCGCTCGGCCATCTTTCAGGACAAAAGCCCTCACCAAGAGGCACCAGGCAGTAACCCTGCCCGGCCAAGGGTCCTTGGTAGGCTTCTTACAGACCCTCCCGCGCTAAGGACCGAAGTCCTCCTTTGAGGCGGTCGAGCCCGATCCTTGCTCGGCTATCCTCGGCTGGTAGCTTCCTACCACAACCGACAGGAATCAAAGTCCTTGCCAAGAGGCACTGGGCAGTAATCCTGCTCGGTCCCCATCCTAAAGGATCAAAGCCCTCGCAAGAGGCAACCGAGCCCGACCCTTGCTCCGGCTGGTAGCTCCCTACCCATAACGCCAGGGATCAAAGCCCTCGCAAGAGGCATCTGAGCGGCTACCCCGCTCGGTCATCCCAGGCTGGTAGTTACCTACCCACGATGCCAGAGATCAAAGCCCTCGCCAAGAGGCAACCGTGCAAATTCATTGCCCGGATATCCTTAATAGGCTTCTTACACCCATTCCCGCGCTAAGGATCGAAGCCCTCCTCAATGGTAGCCGAGTGGCTACCCTGCTCGGTCATCTCCGGCTGGTAACTCTCTACCCATGACGCCAGGGATTAAATCCCTCGCAAGAGGCATCCTGTCACGGCCCGAAAGTACGGAACATGACCGGCACTTAAACTACGAACGTCTCGAGACGTACGTAATCTAAGTAAACCGAAAACCCAGAAATCCAAACCAAGAAAAGTAGTAGAGTGCAGGAAAAACCAACTTAAAGCAAGTAATTTCAATAGCATAAGCCGAATTATGCGGTTTTTAAAACATCAAAAATTTACTGAAAATTTCGGCAGAGTCTCCTTTGTAAATACTGGCCCCCAAACGGGATACAACATGAATAGTATACGAAATCAAGAAAAAGGCATCCCCAAGCGGGAGCTAGCTCTTCGTCAATCGACGGTCACAACCACACAAGCAATATAATATAAAACGCCAACGGCGAGGATCAAAACTCAAAAGGAAACTCAAAACCACCAGAAATATAACGAGCGACTCTAAGGTCGAAAGAATAAACAACACTGGTCTCTATCTCAATAAATACATGTTTGGTTGATGGAATTTACTAGATACAACGGAATAATATTATACAAGGTAATATGATGGGTACGATACAAGAAAAAACCCACCTGCTAGCAAGTCACCCGAATGAAACTGAGCCTGCAAAGCCGTAATGAAACCTGTACGGCAAACCTGCAAGAAACTGGGGCACAACGGGGGTGAGTTGCCAACTCGTGAATAGAAAAACATCTACGCACAGAAATCGCATAAATAACGCAACCTAGGTCAATGATCATAATATATCATCAAATATATGTATAACAGGCAGCCTATAACAATGGCTAGGGTAATATCTAATCTGAGTGTAATCTCATGTGCCCGTGTCAGTGCCTCAGGTAGCAATATATCATATGAATGAGGTATGAATGCATGAAGACAGAATACATGCAAATGAAGAAACTGTTTTCATAAATTAGTGAGATTTCCTTTGTATATTTTCAAAATGAGGTATCATAATGAAATCAGCATAAAACAGTGCCTAGCATCGGCACAAAACGTAATCCCAATATCTCGATATCTCGGTATCACAGTCTCTGTACCTCAATCACAATATCTAGGGCGCCGTCAGTCCAGACCGGCCCCTATCATCCATCTCAAGACCACGACGGTATCCTCCGGATATCCGACGCGTCGGGTAAAATCACCGGTAAGTAGTGCTCCCCTGCCAGGCTCACATCGTCATCATCATGCGCTTCTTGCCCCGGGGTACATTACCGGGTCCACCATGTACCCGAAACGGTTCATCCGTCTCCTCGAATCGGGTCTCGAAATCCATCAGCAGACTCACGGTGGACGACTCATACATCATGGGAAAACCACACTTTTTATTTTAAAAGAGAGAAAAGGTTTATTTATGTTTTGGCGGTTTTCCTCCAAATCCAGAAAATCTTATGAAAATCCGAATCCCAAAATCTCAATAACACGTAAAATAGTGAATATATGCATGAGAATCCATGAATGCGGCATAACAATGAATAACAGTATGCATGAAGTAGCATGTAATAACTACAATGTCTAAACTATTAGCTAACAGGCTATGTCAAGCAATAATATTTTCTAAGTATACGTGACATGGAAATTACCGATGAAGATGTGTGTGAGCCGGCAAATAAGTGTGCGTGGTACATACGCATCATCGGTAATGGTGCTGGTGTCCTAACAGCATGATATCAATAATGGAGTATGACACATAAAATAAGCATGCGATGCGAAGCGGACCACAAAAATGAGCGGGAGCTGAAACTAGACGCAACTATAACTAATCTGCATTAATCTAATATAAGTCCTACAAATGGTGCCTTTTGAAATAACACGAATCATGGGGTTTTGAAAATAGGGGCTACGGTGTTTTTATGAAAAGATACGTCTTTTGAAATATCCGTAGGATCCCTTGGGCTGTCTTTTTAAAATACCTACGATTCGTTAGTTTTTGAAATAGGTAAGAATCGAATCTAATCTAACAACTAAACTAAACTAAAGGGCTAAGCTAACAAGCTGGACTACAGGTAAGGAAACCGCCTAACATCTTAGTCGATCCATATACATACCTGTATATATATATATTAGTCGGTGATCCCGCCTCAATAATATCATATCCGATACCATATCTATAATCAGACATCCCAAGTCAAGAGTGTGGATCAATCATCAAAATATAGCTCGTACGTAAATCCGTCGTACGGCATCCCCAAATCTGGATACGGGTCAATATCATATTCCTCACACTAATCCTCAGGTATCCTCTTTATTCAAGATCATCGTCTAGGGTACTGACCTATGTCTAGTACAATACTAATATCCTCAATATACTCATGATCTGACTACTGATCGACAATCTCGTACAAACCGATATCGTCAGCACAATCATCATCAAGGGGTATACATCGCCCAATACGGCCTAGTATCCATATCCTAGTATATGATATCTCATATCACGATCACATGTCGACCACTTTATATATAACACTATTCATCCGTATCGTCGCCCCAAGATCCGCTATAACACCAGGACGTACCTCAAGTACGAATCCTGCCATATCACCGATATCACAATCTCAACACAAATCTCATCGACTCATCTCAATCCCAAGTATCATCCTCAAATCCGTATGTGAACACATAGTCCCATACCTATGTGGACACATAACTATATTTTCCGTATAAGCACAAAAGAAGGAAGAAAGTATGCAAGTATGGGTGGGTGTGTGTAAGTGTGGTGCGACCGCTACTCTAGGGTTTCGCGACACTCAATCATCAAAAAACACCAAATATCCATATTTATCATCAATAACTCAAACAATATATAAACAATATATATATGTGTGTGTGTATACGTATTCGTATACATCACCATGAACTGCGGGGGTGTTATACGCCATCCACCCGACTTCTCCCCGTAGATATAAATCTACTCACCCGGTCCTCGCCCGCCGGTGCCGACGTCGCCACGCGCTTGCTTGTCGTCTCGAAGTCCACATGGGGTTACCTACATATCATAACGCACCATATCGCATTAAAACTAAATTCGAAATCGAAACGGCATACGAAAATCAAATCGGCACGCGTATCACGCATAGGTCCAAACCTATCGCCTACGCATGCAAGAACAGTCAAACCAACCCTCGATGTCGATGTACAAACGTCAAACCATCGAGAAAAATCCAATCACACTCATTTGCACATTCACGAACACTAATTTTAATATAAACTAGGTTAAAACTCACAAAAACCCCAATTTCACTTAAAAAGTCATTTTTCCGAAAATCTAGCAAGCACAATTCGTCGTTTTTGTACAAAACATGATGTTTAAATGAATGTAGCGGACAATATACTTATTAAATATCTTAAATAAGTCATATAACAATTTCCGGAATTTAATCTCATTAAATTCCAAAAACCCTAATATGCTAGTTTACAAAATACCTAAATTTTAACAATTTCATAGCAAAAATGCACAAACTACAATTTAGGTTGGATTTCCATGCTCTAAAACATTAAACTACACTTAATAATGTTAATAATACGATAAAAACCCTAACCATATTTTTAATCTCATATTTCGAATTAAATCAAAAAACCTAGTTTGCAACAAAAGCTTAATTTGGACATTTTTCAAGTAACGACTTGTAATTAACAACTAGATTAGTTTTCTACAAAACTAAATATATTAATCCACATCACTAAACCATGCACAATCAAACACAACTCATTTCCACAACAAACCCTAACTTGAAATCTTTAATCATGCAATTAAACTCACATAAACCAAATTAGCACTTAATTAAATTAGCTTTAAGAAATTAGTAACAAATTAAGCAAAAATGTTTAGAATTATACCCAAAAACATTTGAAGATCCACAAGCATCTATGGCCCTCCAAAATGCTCTCTTTTCATAAGGATCCATGCTATACGGGCTAAGCTAAAATGGGTAGGAGTCGGATTTGGGTTTTGGGATTTTTTTGATGGATTTTGGGGCAATTTTTGATGGAGTTTTGAAGAGAAAAGAGAAGGGAAATGGGGGGCGCGGGGCTGCTGCTGCTGTAGGAGAAGGGGGGTCGGCTGGAATGGGAGGGGGAGAGGAGAGAGAGGGAGGTAGAGAAAGTGGGGGGAGAAAGTCAAGGTCAAACCAAAGTCAAAAGTCCACCTCATTTATCCATTTTCTTTTTCTTTTCTTTAATTTCTTTCCTTTGAAATTCAAGTGGGGAAAAAGATGGGGGCTGCTGAATTCAGCCAAGGGGAGAAGTGAATGGGGGTGTGTGGGTGTGGGTACGGGTGTGGGGTGATGAAAAATGATAAATACAATACCCCAAACATCCATTTACGCTAAAAAAAGCCTTTTTTCTTCAATAAGTTCTAAACCGTTTTGGCAAATAATTTCGTTCCAAAAACCACATGATAAAATTTTATTTAATGTTTTATGATGCACACAATTTGTTTCAACTCATTCCAATTTGTAATTTTCCCTAATTAAATGTATTAGTGACGGCTTAAAATAATAATAAAATAATATTTTTTTCAGAAAATTTGAAATTTCACCAGCGGCTCAATAAACACCAAATAATAGCAATTACGTAGCTAGAATATGTATATTTAATTTTTATAATAAGATATTTGTATTTTGACTTTTTACAGAAAACCCCCTTATTTTACCGATTTTTCGAAATTTCACCGAAACGATTTTCAAAATGTTACACATCCGAGCAGCTACCCCGCTTGGTCATCCCCGACTGGTGGTTGCCTACCCACGACGCCAGAGATCAAAGCCCTTGCCAAGAGGCAACCGCGCAGCTTCACTGCTCGGTTATCCTTAGTAAGCTTCTTACAGCCCCTCCAACGCTAAGGATCAAAGTCCTCCCAGAGGCAGCCGAGCGGCTTTCTTACTCGGCTATCCCTGGCCGGTAGCTTACCTACTCGCAACGCCAGGGATCAAGGCCCTCGCCAAGAGGCAACCGCACAGCTTCACTGTCCGGTTATCCTTAGCAGGCCTCCTACGGCCCATCCAACGCTAAGGATCAAAGTCCTCCCAGAGGCAGTTGAGCCCGACCCTTGCTCGGCTATCCCCGGTTGGTAGCTTCCTTCCACAACCGGCAGGGATCAAAGCCCTCGCCAAGATCAACCGAGCAGCTTCCCTGCTCGGTCATCCCCAATAGGCATCCTCCTGCCCAACAGACGCTGCAGGTTTGTAGCCCTCATAACGAGGCCACTGAGCCCCTTATGCACGGCACAACAACGGCGGACATCCCTCTGCCCATCACGTGCAGCGGATCCGAAGCCCCAACAAGAGACATCAGGTCTATCCAAGTTTGAGTGATCCCCCCGACTTCGGGGCCATGGAGATGCCTCCTTCTCAGCAGCGCTTAGCACACTTGGCAAGTGATTGAAATCAACTCGACGAACGATTACTAGACAGATAGCCGACCTAACATAGAAGCCCAACATTGAAAGCAAGGATATTTTATGAGCGTTCTTCACAAACAGATGATAAAGTGCAAGTTGATGAAACAAAAAGTTTTACTACCAAAAGCGAAGTCTTTACAAAGGGTATTTTGGGCTCCCCAGCCTTGAAGTCTTTACAGGGGTATTGGGGGCTCCCCAGCCTTACAAAGTTCCGGACGCTTACAAAAGAGAGACGAGGAAATATAAAAAAGGCCTAAGTCGTAAACCCCCTCCTGCGCCTCACTTCCCTCATCGCTGTCATCGCAGTCTGCCGGAGGCTTAACCACCGGAGGCTTTGCCACCAGGGGTACGCCTCGCTTCCCTCATCACTGTCTGCCAGAGGCTTTGCCACCGGGAGTGGGACCCGAGCACGGAGCTCGCTATCGGCGAACGCAGGAAGCTGCTCCTTCACGGCATCTAGCACCTTATTCCACGCGACAGAGGAATGCTCGCCAAGCTCGGCGTGAAACTGCTCTGACACCTTGTAATCGGCCACAGCCTTCCTAGCTCGAATCTCGGCAATCCCGGCCGCCCGAAGCGCCGCCTCGGCATCCTCCTGCTGGCGTTTCTCTACTTCTCCATGGACACGAAACGATCGGCTAGATCCGCCGGCTTCGCCTCAGCAACTCGGTGGGATGCACTCAGGCGACGATAAGCACCCTGGTTCGCTGAGATGGCGAGGTCCTCAACCTCCACTCGGGCTGCCAGGACATCGGCCCTCGCCCTCTCCAGACGCAGGTCACGTCGCAAGACCTCCACCTCTGAAGGAAACGCTTCCACCGGCCTCGGTGCGTGGAACGCCCCCTCGGCCTCCATATGAGTAACGAGGGCGCAGTGTTGAAGGACCTGACGGGAAACAGATGAGAAACTTGGAGACGCTCGAGCCAAAGAAAGGAAGGTCAAAAAATAATGCGTGGAGGAGTTCATACCTAGACCGCCCCTTGGGCTATGACCTCCATTTGGACCTTCAGGGTGCCCGGCGGAAGCCTCCCCCCGGCTGACTCTTCCATTCCGGTGAGCAAGCTGGCAGTGATGGAAAGCCAAGATGGAACCATGAAGGCAGCATCCCCCTCCTGCACGGGAATCCCCTCAGGGACCCTCGACGGCGGCACGTGAGAGATTGTCCTTTTCCTCTTAAGAGGGACCCTATCCTCACCCTCCCTTGCGTCCCTCTTCTGGGGCTCGGATGACCATGGACATTTCTGGCCGCCGCCGGAACAATCACCAGGACCCTCAGCGAAGCGGACGATCCTGCCGCTGGCGGAGCATTCGGCACAGGGCACGAGCCAGCCTGGGGCACGGCCGAAACGCTGGCCTCCCTCCGGAACGAGAAGCCCAAAGAGTGGGAACGAACCATGTATCCAACCCAAAAGAGGAAGAGCGCCGAGTAGCCAAGACTTAGAAGGAAGAAAAATATGAAGAAATAGAGGCCCTGGAATGGGCCCCGCCCCTATTTATCACCGTAATCGCCCTCATCCAACGGCGCCCTTCATCTCCCGCCAAAGCATCTCCGCGCGTCCAACGGCTCCGATCGCTCCACTCGTCGTTCCCACACTAGGCCGCATCCCATCAGACACCACGGGTCTGCGCACGTCGCGTCGGCCAACCGATGCTTGACACGTTGACTGTCGCTTCAGAGACAGAATGCATGAACCGGCATACCTTCTTTAAATGCAGAGATCTCGCCCTGATTCGCTGGCAGAAATGACAGCCGACAGCCCGGGTACGCATCCCGACGAAATCTTAGGAGGGAGCTCACCCGGGGGGCCCGGCAGTCCACTCTTGACCCGACCCGTCAGCTGGTCGGGACAAGTGTGGGGGGCTAATGATGATGCCCTATATTGGCAATCTCTTAGATAAGGTCACGTGGCAGATGACGTGTCCCAGAACTCAGAAGAAAGGGCCCATAGGGGCCGACCAGGCCACCCCTGTACCCGACCTGCAAGCACAAGCTGGCTCACCTCAGAGCCCCTGCAAATTGGCCTCCTCGTCCTCTCAGCTCGCCCCCGAGCTACCACAGGACCAAGATACCTCGGCTCCCCCGCTCGTTCCCAAGCTCTCCCACCAAGGCCATCTTCCTCGGTCCCTCCGACCGACCAACTCCACCGCTCACAGGCGTAACCGCTGCTCCACAAATCTCGCCATGCGCGGATTCTCCGACGGCAAAATCCCACATTCCACGCCATCACGATCCCCATTAATGGGCGATCCACTTATTACGCGGGCGTAACGTCGGGAGCATAACTGCCGGCGAGATTCTCGCGCCTGCTACTGTATGCTGCCGCCACTATATAAACCCCTATCACAGAGGGGTCAAGTAAGTTTTTTTGACCCCACTTAGCCATTACTCTGCTCGAATCTTGTGCTAACTTGATCGTCGGAGGGTCCTTGGTGGTACCAAACCACCCCAGGACTTCCTTGCAGGTATTCAGTGCAAACTCCTCAAAACCACCAATCTCCTCAAAACCAATTGAGACCTACACGCAACAGGAGATCACTTCCAAGATCCACTGGAAGATCGACGGAAGACAATATCTGACGAAGACCCGAAAAGGACCTCCATCAGAGTTGCTTGGGATTCCTATTTGACATTGCATCGTTGGCACCAGCATTTGCGCCATTTTCTTCAACTCCTAACATTGATATGCAATTTAAATAAAGAACAGATCCAGAGATAAAATTGTCCGTGACTCATGAGTTCATGTTTTGTAGTAGTTGAATAACTATAATACAATGGTTAAATGCACAAGACCCCTCTTTACTTTATGTTGTATAGCCCTTAAACCCTCAAGCGATTTGCTAATGCAAGCACCCCTCCTGTTCTTTGACCAAAGCTTTAAAAAAATTCATATTTTACTCATAATGATGATGCTCAGTACTGAGAACTCCCCAGATCACGACACGTGGCAGATGACGTATCCCGAGACTTACGGGAAAGAAGCAAGAGCGGTATATTGAAGGCGTATCCCGGGGCTTCGACCCGAGGATGTTCTCGACCTTCGATGACCTTCCAGAACACTCCTATGCCCTTCTTACAAATAACCATTGGCTCATCTCCGAGCCCTCCTGCACACTTAGCTTCTTCAGCCCTCCCAGCTCGCCCCCGAGCTATCACAGAACCGAACTAGTTCGGCCTCCCGCCCTTATAGGCCTCTCGCCGAGCTAGGCCTCCTCGGTCTCACCGACCGACCCAGAGCACAGATCACAGGCGTCCCCGCCATGGTTCCACGAATCCCGCCATACGCGAGATATCCGCCGCCCCACGATCCCGCGTTCCACGCCACCGCGTTCCCCCGTTAACGGGCGTATCTCGTCATTAATGGAGGATCCCTCCATTCGCGCAGGCGTAACACCAGGGGCGTATAGCCCTTAAACCCTCAAGCGATTTGCTAATGCAAGCACCCCTCCTGTTCTTTGAACAAAACCTTAAAAAAAATTCAAATTTTACTCATAACAACATTGATGGAGCTCTGGATCTCCTTCAGATGTTATCTTCCGTTGATCTGCAGCGAGTGGTGACGAGCGGCTGAGATTGGATCTGAGTGTTTTCCCTTGATGCGCGTGGATCTCAATGGGCTTGAAGTGGATGAGGCTGAGCTACCTGCAAAGAAGTCCCGGTGTGGTTATGCCACCGAGGACCCTTCGAAGATCAAGTTAGACGGGCTAAACGGGCATAGTGGCCTATTGGAGTGAAAATTGCGTTACCTGAGTTGTCTGCGAGAGGGGTTTATATAGTGGCAGCCATGGGCTGGCGGGCGCGAGATTCACGCCGGCCGTTGCTCCCCTGGCGTTACGCCTGCGTGAAAGGCGGGATTTCCCATAAATGACGAGATGCGCTTGTTAATGGGGGAACGAGATGGCGTGGAACGCAGGATCGTGGGCGGCGAATATCTCGCGTCAGGTGAGATTCGCAGAGCCGTGGCGGAGACGCTTATGATCAGTGCTATGGGTTGGTCGATGAGACCGTGGAAAATAAGCTCGGAGGAGAGCGGGAGGCCTAGTAGGCTTGGTTCATGTGATATCTCGGAAGCGAGCTAGGAGGGCTGAGGGAACTCAGCGTGCGGGAGGGCTCAGAAGCGAGCCGATAGTTGTTTGTAAGGTGGGCACATGAGTTGTTGGGAAGGCCAATGAAGGTCGGAAACACTCTCGGGTCGAAGGCCCGAGGCATTCTTCTAATGTACCGTTCCTCTCCTTTCCCGCAAGCCCTAAGACACGTTATCTGCCACGTGTCATGATCTATGGAGTGCTAAGTACCGAGCATCTTCATTAGCCCCTCACTCCCGTCCTGACCTATTTATGGGTCGGGTCGATAGTGGACTAACCGGTCATCCGGGCTAAGTTCTTATTTGATGACGTCAACGGATCAGGGAAGAGATCTTGCATTAAAGAGGAAGCGCCGATTCGGACGTACGTTCATCGGAGCGCCATGTCATGTGTCCGACGCTGGTTGGCTGACGTGACGGCTGACGTGATGGGCCGCTGGTGTTATCGCTCCCGATGGGACGCGCCCAATGTGCGTGTGACAGGTGGAGCGTTGATGGCCGTTGAATGCAAAGTGTCATTTTGGTGAGAGATGATCGGCGCCGCTGGATGTGTTCGCCAATTTCTATAAATAGAGGTGGGATTCCCTCGAGGGTTCATACTTCGCTATAATTTCCTCTTCCCTTCGTGTGTTAGCTCGGCGCTCTTCCCTCTAGGTCGGATTTCCTGCGTTCTTTCCTTGGAGGACCCCTTCCCCTGATCAGGTTAGATGTCTTCCTCTAAGGAGTCCGTAGAAATAGTTCGGGTAAAGTCTAGGGAGTCTTCTGCAGCTTCCTCCTCTTTGTCCGGGTCGGAATCTTCGCGGGAGGTTAGGGTTAGTCGCGCTTCCTGGGGTCGTGCGGCGGGGACGGTCCCCAAAGAAAGCGCCAGGAGTGTCCGCGACATAGTTTCTTTTGTGAGGCACGCGGATGAGCTCACCACAATTCGGGCTCGCTTCCACATTCCCCTGGCTACTCGCTTCGTTTGGCCGGGGAGGGAGAGAGGGCAGATCAGGTACATGGCAAGGAGATTGCCTTGTTGTCACGCCCCGCTTCCCAGTATACGGGCAGAGGACGTGACGAGGCCGCTATGTATTTACTCAGAAGTAAACACGCTAAGCGTATCTAAGCAATACAAAATAAAATGTACACAAGAGACAAGATGTAAATAAACAACAACTTTATTTATTAAACATTCTTTTTACAATACAACTGAAATGAAAATACATGGAATGAAAGCAATGCCTAAACAATGGCATAACAGAAATGAAAATGAAATATAATGTACAAGTGAATCTAAGACTCTGGGTTTTCAGTAAACTGATCCAAGTTTTCGCTGCTGGGCTCGATCTCCAGTGAGTCCGCCTGACGACATTCCAAAGAAAAAGAAAGAGAATGTCGTCAGCGAACAAATCGCTCGGTAAGTCCCGTAGATAGATAAGAGTATACATAATAGAGTATAGTTGTTTATTGTTGTTATTTAGTGTTAACGTTGTTGTTTGTAACTTGGTACATAAGAGGCCAGTGTATACGAGAGGAGTCTCACTATACCAGAGACTACGGTATAAGGAGTACAAGGAACCGTTCAGCCACGATACAATAGCAATGGAGATTCAGATTAGGTGTCTTATGGTTGCAGTCTCGTGCCACTTCTAACACTTTCCGTACCAATCTACCCCTTATAAAACCCCGCGATGTCTTGATTTGTGTTGATTTTATTGTATTGTCTTATATTGTAAATTGTATAGATGGATGACTTGGCGAAACCATGATATCAGTAATGGAACAGATATAATGGATGATCATGTAAATGTAATATATCCATGATTCGGTTCAGTCAATATAGATTGATTAGATTGAATAGCCGAATTCATAGATCCATGTTGTATTGTAGTTTGATACTTGAATTATATTCAAGTCAGATTGATTATATTGAGACTCAGTCTGAGTCAGACAATTAGAAAAGAAATTGAAGTCATGAATTATGTTTTGGTGCTATCGGTAAATGCTGCACATGGACGGCAAGATTTGTCTTTTTCAAAGACAATTACCGTGTTGATAACACCGTTTGTCAAGTTGTCTGCCTTAAATAGGCAAGCACCCATATCTACGGCTCCCTGAGGCTCAAAAGACCGGTCCCGCTTAAATTTATGTTTACTAGGGTTCTTATTGTAATTTAGCATAACTTGAGGGGGTTTTATGTAAAAATAATTTTGTATAATTTTCAAAATACACCTCAAGTATTTAATTATCGTCTTTAGGGTTTTCATTGATGTATATTTTATAAATGTGACATTTCTAGTGAATAAAACTTAATTTCATAATATATGGTATTTATTTGTAATATGGATGTTGTTTTGAATTATCATGCTAGTTTCATGTAATATTTGATTTCTTTTCTTGAGTTTTGGAAACATGGAATATTATATATATTTAAAATAAGTATTTTGGTAATAATTATATATATATATTTATTTAATGAAAATAATTTTATTTATTTTCTTGTAAAAATCTCATTTTCTAAAGGAAAATGTATAAAATTCAATCGAGACCTCCTTACAGAGGTCTGCATCCCGCTCTACTAAGTCCGAGAATGTGCGATAATCCGCACCATCCCAAACGGGGTCCCCAAAATGGGTTGTAGAGGCTCAATTACACGGAAATATTTTAATATATCTTTTAAAGAAAACGGTTTTTATAAGTTAAAGGGATTTATTTGCAAGGTCGTATTTCCCGTATTCTATTGTCCCAAGATTTATCATGCTATGATAGATATGTGTGTTGTGATGAGGTAGGTCATTACTTCATGAGTTTTTCTAAGGTAACACGGTTAAAAGGTATAAGCATGTCGAATTGAAACATAAAGGTATTTTAATGTAAAAATGCGATAAAAGTTACCACAATAGTTATTTTAAGGTGAAACTTGATTTACTAGTCTTATTAATGTTTGTTTAACAATGTGTGAGAATATGAAGTTATCTTGATTAAGAAAAAATCTAGTTTTCAAGGAAAACCGAATCGGAAGTCGGATTAACTCCGCTTCCGTCGTGTTTTAGAAATATAAATTTTTTAGAGATCAAGATGAGAGAGAAGAATGAGAATTACTGGCTTTGATGAGAGGGAGAGGTAGGAGGAGGTCTAGAATTCGTAGGTGCTTCGTTTCGTTACCGAAAACTCCTTGTATCGTCGCCGGAACTTCGTCAGAGTTTCGCCTTTTGTTAACTCCACTTGTACACTATGGGAACTTGGAAATTTCTTGAGAGTTTTGTCAGGGAATTATAAGTAAGGAGTTGTGAAATGAGGGTGGTATTTATAGGGAAAAATTAGGGTTTAGGGTGTTTAAAGAATGCATTGAAATATGCATTAAAATGAGGTTAAATGGGCATTTTATTGTTCTCTGGATTAATTCAGAGTAAACAAGCAATGAGAGAGTGGTGGGGTAGCTGAAAGGGTGCAGGGGGGTAAAGTTTGGGAGTATTTGGGACGGTGGAGACCGACGTTGCTGGTTTTATTGCCCATGTCGCCGGCCCAATTCCGACGGGGGTGTTGGTTCTTGGGCCACGTGTTCCTGTCGCTTCAATTTCCCTCGTGTTTATGTTTTTTTATTCTGTAACTTACCCTATTACGTGTGTTGCACATGTAGACTCTTGAGCTTCTAAAAGGTTAAAAGAATTTTAAATAAAAAGATATTGTGGCTGATGGGATTTGAACTCTGGTGCTTTGGTTCAGAAGTGCAAGGTCTTACCAGTGAGTTACAAGCTCTTTCTTGCTGTTCAAAATTGAATCAGATACTTATAGTACTCACAGAAATTGTAAATACCCCAATTGTACATTATCTTTAAATGAATTTTATTTACATAGAAATTGGAGTTGTTACATTCGACCCTCCTTACAAAAATTTCGTCCTCGAAATTTACAATTTATTTTAAGGACTAGTTTACAAATAAGTGAGGATATCTTGCACGCATCTCATCTTTCCTTTCCCATGTCGATTCTCCTGGAGTGTCTCTTCTCCACATCACTCGAACCAAGTTGACTTCCTTGTTCCGAAGTGACTTCACTTTCCTGTTCAGGATCTCAACAGGTCACTGCTCACAAGATAAGTCGGGCTGTACAGTGAGCTCGGAATGATCGAGAATATGGCTAGGGTCACTCGCATACCTTCTGAGTTGGGATATGTGAAACACATTGTGCACTCCTTCCAATGAAGGTGGAAGTGCCAAGCGATAAGCCACTTCACCGACTCGTTCGAGTATGTCGAACGGTCCAATGTACCTTAGACTTAGCTTACCCTTTTTTCCAAAATGGATCACTTCGCGATTCAGAGATATCTTCAAAAATACGTGATCTCTTAGCTGGAACTCCAAATGACGACGCGTTGCATCAGCCCAGTGCTTCTGTTGATCTTGGGCTATGCGCATTCTTTCCCTGATAGTACGGACCACATCTACGGTTGCTACTATCATCTCTGGTCCTAAGAGTTCTCTATCTCCGATATCGTCCCAACTTAATGGCGATCGAAGGGTAACATTCCGATACTTGCTTAGTAGCTGTTGTTGTATAAAAACTCCACAAGATGTAGGTGATCTTCCCACGATCCTCCGAAGTCTAACATACACGCTCTGAGCATATCTTCCAAGATCTGAATAGTTCGCTCAGACTGACCATCTGTTTGTGGATGAAAAGCCATGCTGAAGTTCAGACTTGTTCCCAAGCTCGCTTGCAGACTTTGCCAAAATTGTGATCAGAAACTAGTGTCACGATCGGAAACAATGCAGACCGGTACTCCATGAAATCTCATGATTTTCTGTATGAATTCATGGGTATCAGAGATAGTACATTTTGAACAGTTTAAATCTTACATAGATTCTTACCTCCATGTACTTATTTGCTAGTGTCTTAGTAGATTGGCCAACTCGAAATGGGATGAAGTGAGCCGACTTTGTGAGTCGATCCACAATAACCCATACCGCATCGTTACCCTTTGTGCTGCGAGGAAATGCAGTCATAAAATCCATTGTGATGTGTTGCCACTTCCATTCTGGGATCGGTAACGGTTGAAGTAATCCAGCAGTCCTGTGATGTTCAGCCTTTACTTGCTGACACACCAAGCATTTAGCGACGCTTCCGGCTACTTCACGCTTCATTCCATGAGTAGGATTACTTAGCACGACAGCAAAGTTTCGGGAGGCATTGTCCATGCCATTTTCAAAAATTTATCGTACAAAACAATCTTAACCCTAGAATCTAAACTAAAGATTTAGACAATCCAACATGTAAACTACATTACATCTAAGTGAACTATGAATACAACCTTTGTAATCTGGTCCTTCACTTCAATGGCTCCATGTAGTAGTCCCTTCGCTCCAAGTAGTGATCTTGAGAACTCTAGAGTGGCTCCACAAGAAGAAAGCAACAAGCTTGCACAAAGTTTTCGAGACCGAAAATGATCTACGTCGAGGAGACACTAATCCAAGCTACCTCTTCACTAATGTGGGATTAGTGAAGCTAACACCCTAAATTAAAATGCTAATCTAATAGAGGATGATGAAGTAGGATTTTTGCTCACTTTAGAATTACTTTTCTCACTAATTTTATGCTCCTCTCAAAAACCTAGAGAGCTCTATCTTGAGCTTGAGGAAGATGAAGCAAATAATAGATGAGAGAGTGAATGGCAACCATGGGTGAGAAATATCTCATATAACTCATGTAGAGACTTAACCATGGGTTTAGATGATGGTTGGGTTAATAAATATCTAGTGTAAGACAAAACTAGTGGACTAAGTCAATGGATCTCCAAGCTTCATGCCATCTGACCAATTTCCAACTAATAATTAATTTACTCTAAATAAATAAATCCTTCATTATCATTAGCATGGTGTAAGTCTCATACACCCATGTTGCATGTGACATCAAGCATGACACATAAAGAAAACACAATTAATATATATCGCATATATATTAAGTGTGCACATGTGAGAAAAAGAAATGCTTAAGTGAGCTAATATTAGTTAATGTAAATTGATATATCATATATATAATTATACATTAAATCAATACTTGATTTTATAATCCGGTTATATCTCATATGACCGACTAATATTATTTGTATCAACTTATCGAATCAACACTTGATTCGATAACCCGGTTATATATATCTCATATAACCGACCGATACAGTATCGACTTATCGAATCAATATTTGATTCGATAATCCGGCTATATCTCATATAACTGATCGATACTTTATATCGCGAGAATAGAATACGGTATCACATATTCCTATTAATCCCGGTCCCGCACATATCACATATGTGCTCCTACTTCGTTTTGCCTGAGCCAGTGAAACCTCTATGTAGGGCTCTAAAGACTCGTCAATACGCCGGTAGTAAGTGATGATCACATCAAGCACCCACAAGCCGTCAGCGGTACTAGCTGGACGTAACGGCTACCCGGGTATTGAGCGATCAGAAGATCAACAAGCAAGCCCGCTCTTACTCCTGAAAAGCCTGTCAGTAACACTACCGTACAGTGTGGTCTTTTCGTCTGATATGTCGTTTATCTAGTCTAGGGGTGGTAAACGTTAGATCCCAATAACCTATAAGTCGTGCCGATGTAAGGCTCATAACGGGTCGAGAAACTACTGATAACACTTATCAGTAAATCTCCGTAGCAGTCCTGGCCAGGGACTTCCTGTTATGGCCAATCGAGCACAGCGAAACATCAACTCATAATACCGGGAGAGACGAATCCCCTCCTATCACTCATTTCCTCCATGTGATTCGGGACTGTACCCAAAAGCCACCGTTTTGCATGTTCTCTTGAACGTGGTAAGGTGGAAATCAAAGTACAGTGGGAATCATACAAGACTCTATGACGATCTCGGGTCTATAGACTAACATGTACCAGTGTCACTAGAGAACTGCTATCTGACGATAGGTATAATACCAGCTAGGAGTTCTCGGCGAGTCCGTTCAGTGTACTCAGTCTCTACTGAGCACCCGTATACCATCTTTGATGTCAAACACCAATGGATGTGGGATCATCCATCGCCCATCATATGGGTCAAGATGCGTATACGCTAGTCTACTCTGGAATATCGATGCCCTGTCTCGATACACTCTCGACTAGGAACAATTATATGGTGTACTTGTGGACTACCCTTGGCCCCACTAGTATGATCTCCATTATAGTCCTGGTAGTCAAGTACACATCCTAAGGGCTTTATCAACATGTGAGAGTAAGACAACATCACTTATACAAATCAACATGTTAAGACAAAGAGCAACCGGATAACATACTATCATGTCGAGCAAGAAAGTCTTCTCTATATATATCCAAGCATCCATTATAATATATATCACATGTACAATAATGGCCTCTAGGGCATACATATAACTAACAATCTCCCACTTGCACTAACGCCAGTTATTGTAGTATCTCATACCCAACATCCCGAAGAGTCTCTCAAATTGTATCTGGGGTATGGCCTTTGTGAGTGAATCCGCCGTGTTGTCCTTCGTGTCAACTCTCCTGACCTCGATCTCCCGGCGATCAACTATCTCCCGGATCAGGTGATACCGCCTCAGAATATGCCTGGATCGCTGATGGGACCTGGGTTCCTTGGCCAATGCCACTACTCCATTGTTATCGCAATACAAATGTATTTGATACTCAATGGGGAACCACTCCAAGTTCAGTTATGAACTTCTTCATCCAGACAGCCTCTTTGGCGGTATCGTTGGTAGCGATGTATTCAGCCTCCATCGTCGAGTCTGCCATGGTTTCCTGCTTGAAACTCTTCCAACAAACCGCCCCTCCATTGAGGGTACAAATCCCGAGACCGACTTAGAGCCGTCCTTATCATTCTGAAAGCTCGAATCGGTAAAGGACTCCACTTGGAGTTCTCCGTTACCATACACCAAGAACATCTTTTTAGTCCTTCTCAAGTACTTGAGAATGTTCTTCACAGCTGTCCAGTGACTCTCTCCTGGATCTGCTTGATACCTACTCACCACACTTAGTGAGTATGCTACATCGGGTCTGGTACATAACATCGCATACATGATAGAGTCTACTGCCGAAGCATAGGGTATCCCTTGCATGTGAGCTCTCTCCAAATCAGTCTTAGAAGACATCTCTTTGGAGAGAGTGAGTCTTGTGATCGTGGGTAAATTCCCACACTTGGATTCTTCCATACTAAACCTCTTTAGTATGGTGTCAATATATCTGGATTGGGACAATCCCAATATCCGTTTAGATCTATCTCTATAGATCTTAATCCCCAAGATGTAAGAGGCATCACCTAGATCTTTCATGAAGAACTTTTGTGATTAGAAGAGCTTGACCGAGTGCAGCATAGGAACATCATTTCCTATCAAGAGTATGTCATACACGTACAATACGGGGAAGGCAACCTTACTCTCTGCCACCTTCTTGTATATACAAAGTTTATCTACGTTTTTGATGAAGTCAAACTCCTTGACTACCACATCAAAATAGATGTTCCAACTCCGCGATGCCTGCTTTAACTCGTAGATAGATTTAAGTAGCTTGCACAATTTTCCGCTATTCCCACTGTCCACGAAACCCTATGGCTGAGTCATGTACACGCACTCTTCTAAATCACCATTTAGAAAAACGGTCTTAACATCCATTTGCCAGATTTCGTAGTCATGGTATGCAACAATGGCAAGTAGGATCCGGATGGACTTAAGCATAGCCACTGGAGAAAAGGTTTCATCATAGTCCACACCAGGTCGTTGACGAAAACCATTTGCAACTAGTCTAGCTTTGAAATTCTTAACTTTTCCATCTACACCAAGTTTCTTCTTAAAGATCCATTTGCTTCCAATGGGTTTTACCCCTTCAGGAGCAATTTCCAAAGTCCATACTTTGTTGGTGTACATGGATTCCATCTCAGATCGCATTGCATCCAGCCATTTTAGAGAGTCCCTACTCGTGATGGCCTACTCGAAGCTAGTTGGGTCATCATCTTCCATGAAGCAATCCTCGCTCCCACCGTCTACGAGAAAATCGTAGTATCTCTCAGGTAGATGAGGAACCCTACTAGATCGACGGAGAGGCCGAGGTTCGTTGGGAACTACTGAATCCTTTGGTTCCAATAAATCATCACTTGTAGTTTGTGCCGCTGGAACTTCTTCCAGCTCTACCTCTTCGCCACTAATTTCTTTTACAAGAAATTCGTTTTCTAAAAAGGTGGCGTATTGAGAAACAAACATCTTTTGTTCTTCAGCGTGGTAGAAAATATATCCATAAGAATCCTTTGGATATCCCACAAACTTACATAAAGCTGATCTTGCCTCGAGCTTATTCGGATTTTGCTTTTTAATATAGGCCGGACAACCCCATATCTTAACTCGTTTAAGAGATGGTCTCTTCCCATTCCATATCTCATATGGAGCGGTAGGCACCGATTTGGTTAGAACTCTATTCAATAAGTATGCGTCCGTCTCCAGCGCATAACCCCAAAAGGAAATAGGTAACTCAGCAGTGCTCATCATATAGCGCACCATATCCAATAGGGTGCGATTCCTCCGCTCCGATACACCGTTGTGCTGTGGTGTATACGGAGGAGTAAGCTGAGAGAGAATCCCATTCTCTTTTAGATAGTCATAGAATTCCGTGCTCAAGTATTCTCCTCCCCGATCAGATCGTAGGATTTTAATATTTTTACCCGTCTAGTTCTCGACTTCATGCTTATATTCTTTAAATTTCTCAAAAGCTTCAGACTTGTGTTTCAACAGGAACACATGTCCGTATCTTGAGAGATCGTCAGTGAACGTAATGAAGTATGAGGAACCATTCCTGGCATGTGTAGATATGGGACCGCATACATCACTATGTATCAGTCCCAAGAGTTCCGTAACTCTCTCTCCGTGTCCTGTAAACGGAGTTTTGGTCATTTTACCTTTGAGACATGACTGGCAAGTGTCATAAGATGAAAATTCGAATGGTTTCAAATATCCATCTTTATGTAACTTAGTTAGTCGTGTCGCATTGATATGACCTAGTCTACAATGCTACAAGAAGGATTCGTTCAGTTCTGAACTCTTCCTCTTGTGTGTGTTTTGCACGTTAAGAACTGTGGTTTGATTTAGAATGTATATGCCATTATTTAGCGAGCCTGATCCAATCAACTTTTGATCCAGGAAGATGTTCATAACATTATCCTGTACTACAAAATTATATCCTTCTTTACTTAATAAAGAAACTGATCTAAGATTGCATACCAGGGTCGGTATGTAATAGCATTCGTTCAGAATCAATCTATTACCATTTGGTAATACAAGGTGATATTCGCCAACTACTTTGGCTGCAACATTTGCACAATTCCCTACTTGTACGGAATGATCACCTATTCCCAGTTCTCTACCTTTCTTTAGCCCATGTAACATGTTACATATGTGGGATCCCGATCCAGTATCTAATACCCAGAACGTAGAGTGTACTGAGAAACATTTCTGAGTGACTAATACACCCGAAGAAGATGCATCAACATGCTCATTCTTCATTTGAATGGCGTGGAAATTCGGATATTTTTCTATTTCCTGCTCAGACTTATAACAATTATAAGTTGGAGCGGAACCAATGTTCCCCTGCTCAGTATAACAAGCGGGTTCGGTCAATACATCCATATTATTATCTTGATTAAGGCCTGACATAGTCGCTACCTGGAAAGATAGAGAAGAAAACACTTTAGTATATACACTTGAAAGATTAGATTGGTTTATTATCTTATCTAATCGGGATGGCTCCCACTGTTTTTATCAAATCTTCCTTCAAACCCTAAAAAGTAAGACTGATCGAGATTAATTACACCTTATAAATTCGTCAATCTTTTGGCCAGGCCAGTGTTGGTACTTTGAGGAAGGTTCTCCGTGCTTTCGCACGGACCTAATTAAAATAAACCTCGTTTTCCTAGGGGCGTAACCCTGTTAACACCTTTCTAGACACCTACTTGATTGACTAATTGTGAGGTGTAAAACTCTCCCAGGAGTAACTCTTACTCGCAGTGGGTATCGGGATCCAACTATCTCATAGAAGGCATGCAATCTAATTGCAAATTTCAATACTTGAAATTCCCGATAATCTTTTACCCCTAGTGACTTATGACCTTAACTATGGTCAACAAATCATAAGCACTAGTCAAGTTCGACCCATCATTTCTTGATTAATTAGACCCACCCACATGATCCTTAACTATGGTCAACAAAGTCACATGACTGTCCTAATTAATCGCATCATATGCTATATAGGAAGACATCACTTAGCTACCGTACACTGCGCCTTAACTATGGTCAACAAACGCAACACGAATACTAAGTACTCTACTTCCTAAAATGATGGAGGGTCACGACAAGTTTTTAAGAAAACCTTTTGCATAATGAACTTGATATCGTTGTAGAAACAAGTGATTTTTGAAAAGGAATGTTTTTTAGGCTTTTTAATAGTTTTGCTAAAGAGGTCACTCCCGGTGAAGGGATCTCGGCTCTTTCCTTATCGAATAAGGTGCATGATATTTCATAAATACCGCTATGCAAAGCAAGAACTAAAAGAATCAATCAAAAGACAATACCGAGTGGGTTGTAGCATCTGCTAGTTTCGCTAAAGAGGTCACTCCCAGTGAAGAGATCTCGGCTTTTTCCTTATCGAATGAGGTGCTGGATATTCTACAAGGAATACCGCTATGCAAAGCAAAAACTAGAGCTACCCTTTTTGAAAATATGATTCTACAACTTCTTTTAGGTTTCTTTTCTTTTTCATTAATCTCATTAATGAAGTCTCATCAATTTATGCTTCCTAAGAATCACAGAAGAAACGAAAATACAACGTATGCTTATGCCATCCGCATTCGCCACAGTGTCCCGTTATGCACCGTTAGGTTACTTAACTAACGGCATAGCGGGGCGGGACTAGCGCGGGTGGAAAACATAAGCAACATTTATTATATATCATATATACAATAATAAAGCATTCGTCTCACGCATATAAAGTGATCACATCACAGAATATCAGCAGCAGAAGATAACATATGAAATATTGGATATACTAGGAATTCCGTGTTTTAAATTAAACCAGTATAAAACACGGATTCCACGGTCACGATGAATAGCCAAACCTACATCCCTAGACTCCTACGAGATTGGAAAGCAACCCTACCAATTCTAGAGTTAGGAGACCCGGACTCAACTACTCGAGATGGTCTCCCACTGGACTCTAGAACCCGATTACTTGTGCTCCCCTCCTTGGGTCTATCCTAATGCGTAAAAGTAAATAATATACAACAATGGTGACATCATCCTCAACCCGGAAGTGCCCCAATAAAAGAATATTGCATACATTGAATTTTACATGAATGAAAATAAAAACTCCCATCTCACATAAAACCCCCGGCTACTCAAAACACGACGATCCAATATAACATATCCCAGCAACACATAATATCATATGTCATCAACGTAAGTAAATATGCGTATCACAATTGTCGTTGACATATAGTAATGAAAACGGTGATACACCACATATTACACTTATGGTCGCAGAAAAAAAATGTTAAACTATAACATTTGGAATCCACAATCACCTTAGATATCATAAACCCGAAATATCACATAGTTTGGATTTCATGCCTATTTTTATGAATTCCACATATTGTATCACATTACACAAATAGCTAGACGATAATAAATATTCCGATCGAATCAACAAACACCCAAAAATTTCCAAAAAGCTCAACACTTGAGCGCAGTTTAAAAATACTCAGAACATGCCACAGTGCCTATGGACCAACAGTAGAAGGGTCAACCCTTGCCTCACCTATGGCGCCGCGGAACTACCGCAAATCCTAGGATTTGGCGGCAGTTCTTACGGTTATAGAATCGAGTTAGGGTTTTGTTCTACTAGAGGGTCCATCGCATCACTTGCATGATATTTGAATGTTCTTTAACTCGAAAAAAATCCAACTCTTGGAAAAAATTTCGGCAAGGGTTAAAGTGGGTATTTGATATCCGTTCGAACTTTTTAACGTCGTCTAAATAACCCGAAATATAGTTAGAATTACAACTACAAAACTCTCCGAATTTCCTTTGCAAAAAGATAACATCACATGCAAATTTAGCAAAAACAAGTAACACCTGAAACACCAAAACCCAGAGACCTGAACACCAGAAAAATACGAACTCCAGAACCCTCATCAGGGCCGGCCAGATCGGTTTTTAGGGGGATGTGCTCGGGTCAAATCCGCCCAATTGAGTTCGTATTTTTTCAGTGTTCATGTTACATCTCATATAACATTCTGCAGTTGCTTAAAAAAAATTTGACGACTTTAAAAATTGACAGAAACTGGGTTTTTAGTTTTGAGTGTTTCAGAGTTGTTTCGGTTTCGTAATTCTACCAACATTGTCTAAATCTCTAGCTTGGCTCTGATACCACTGTATGATTACTTAGCACGACAGTAAGGTTTCGGGAGGTATCGTCAATGCCATTTTCAAAAATTTGCCGTACAAAACAATCCTAACCCTAGAATCTTAACTAAAGATTTAGACAATCCAACACGTAAACTACTTTACATCTAAGTGAACTAGGGATACAACCTTTGTAGACCGGTTCTTTACTTCAAAAGCTCCGTGTAGTAGTCCCTTAGCTCCAAGTAGTGATCTTGCGGACTCAAGAGTGACTCCACAAAAAGAAAGCAATGATCTTGCACGAAGTCTTCGAGGGCGAAGATGATCTACGTCGAGAAGACACTAACCCAAGCTACCTCTTCACTAATGTGGGATTAGTGAAGCTAACACCCTAAACTAAATTGCTAATCTAGTAGAGAATGATGAAGTAGGATTTTTGCTCACTTTAGAATTACTTTTCTCACTAATTTTATGCTCCTCTCAAAAACCTAGAGAGCTCTCTCTTGAGCTTGAGGAAGATGAAGTAAATAATGGATGAGAGAGTGAATGGCAACCATGGGTAAGAAATATCTCATATAACTCATATAGAGACTTAACCATGGGTTTAGATAATGGTTGGGTTAATAAATATCTAGTGTAAGACAAAACTAGTGCACTAAGTCAATACATCTCCAAGCTTCTACAAGTTTCATGCCATGTGACCAATTTCCAACTAATAATTGATTTACTCTAAATAAATAAACCCTTTATTATCGTTAGCATGGTGCAAGTCTCATACACCCATGTTGCATGTGGCATCAAGCATGACACATAAAGAAAACACAATTAATATATATCGCTTAAGTGAGCTAATATTAGTTAATATAAATTGATATATCATATATATAATTATATATTAAATCATTAAATAAACATTTGATTTAATAATCTGGTTATATCTCATATGACCGACTAATATTATTTGTATCAACTTATCGAATCAACACTTGATTCGATAACCTGGTTATATATATCTCATATAACTGACCGATACAGTATCGACTTATCGAATCAACATTTGATTCGATAACCCGGCTATATCTCATATAACCGATCGATACCTTATATCGCGAGAATAGAATACAGTATCACATACTCGTGTTAATCTCAGTTCCGCACATATCACATATGTGCTCCTACTTCGTTTTGTCTGAGCCAGTAAAACCTCTGTGTAGGACTTTAAAGACTCGTCAATACGCCGGCAGTAGGTGATGATCACATCAAGCACCCATAAGCCGTCAGCGGTACTAGCTGGACGTAACGGCTACCCGGGTAGTGAGCGATCAGAAAATCAACAAGCAAGCCTCCTCCTACTCCTAAAAAGTCTGTCAGTAACACTACTGTACAGTCCGGTCTTTTCGTCTGATATGTCTCATATCTAGTCTAGGGGTGGTAAATGTCAGACCCCAGTAACCGATAAGTCATGCCGATGTAAGGCTCGTAACGAGTCGAGAAACTACTAATAACACTTATCAGTAAATCTCCGTAGCAGCCCTGGCCAGGGACTTCCTGTTATGGCCAGTCGAGCACAGCGCAACATCAACCCCCAATACCGAGAGAGACGAATCCCCTCCTATCGCTCATTGCCTCCATATGATTCGGAACTGTACCCAAAAGCCACCGTTTTGCACACTCTCTTGAATGTGGTAAGGTGGAAATCAAAGCACAGTGGAAATCACACAAGACTGTATGACGATCTCGAGTCTACAGACTAACCTGTACCAGTGTCACCAGAGAACTGCTATCTGACGATATGTATAATACCAGCTAGGAGTTCTCGACGAGTCCGTTCAGTGTACCCAGTCTCTACTGAGCACCTTTATACCATCTTTGATGTCAAACACCAATGGATGTGGGATCATCCATCGCCCATCATATGGGTCAAGATGCGTATACGCTAGTCTACTCTGGAATATCGATGTCCTGTCTCGATACACTCTCGACTAGGAACAATTATAGGGTGTACTTGTGGACTACCCTTGGCCCCACTAGTATGATCTCCATCATAGTCTTGGTAGTCAAGTACACATCCTAAGGGTTTTATCAACATGTGAGAACAAGACAACATCACTTATACAAGTTAACATGTTAAGACAAAGAGCAACCAGATAGCATACTATCATGTCGAGAAAGAAAGTCATCTCTATATATATGCAAGCATCCACTATAATATACATCACATGTACAATAATGGCCTCTAGGGCATACATATAACTAACACCATGCCACCAGTAATTTTGACGCAGATCTTTGTATATCTTTGTACCTCCAGGGTGTACTGAATAAGGAGAGTTGTGAGCTTCCTTCATCAACTCTTCTTGCACAGAACCTTTTGGTACACATAATCTGCTGTCGTATCCCAAAGATCCGTCTTTATGGATGATGAAGTCTGTTCTAAGTCCATTCTCCATTTGTTCTCTGATCTTTTGCAACTTAGCATCGCTTGCTTGAGCTGCTCTGATCTGATTGACAATAGTAGATTGAACTTGTATATTCATCAAACTTGAAGCGTTACCTGGCATGACTACTTCAATCTCCATCTGATGCAAATCCTGTTGAAACTTCCACTGGGCGGTGAGATTCATCGATAATGGTTGGCGACTGAGGGCATCATGTACTACATTCACCTTTCCCGGGTAACATTGCAGGTTGATGTCAAAGTCCGCCATGAGTTCTACCCATCGTCTCTGCCGCATATTAAGCTCTTTCTGAGTAAACACATATTTCAGACTCTTGTGATCTGTGTATATGTTCACTCGCTCACCAAGAAGATAATGGCGCCAAATCTTAAGAGCAAAGATTATGGCCGCCAACTTCAAATCATGCATCGGGTAATTGTGCTCATGAATCTTCAGCCGTCTTGAAGTATAAGCCACAACCTTTTCGTGCTGATGTAGAACACATCTTAATCCCTTACCGGATGCATCACAATGCACTTCAAAACCTCCAGTTTGATCCGGTATGACGAGAATAGGCACTGATGTCAACCTTGACTTGAGTTCTACGAAAGCTTGCTCGTATACTTCTGACCACACAAAGTCTGCATCTTTACGTGTGAGCTTGGTCAGGGGTATTGCTATCTTCGAGAATTCTTCAATGAACCTTCTGTAATATCCAGCTAGACCCAAGAAACTTCGAATGTCTTTCACTGACTTTGGTGTCGGCCATTCGCTTACTGCTGAGACCTTCGCTGGATCCACAGAGATTCTATTACCTGATACAATATGTCCGAGAAAACCAACTTGATCTAGCCAAAACTCGCATTTGCTGTACTTGGCATATAGTTGATGTAGTTATAGAGTTTCCAAGACAATTCATAGGTTCTCAGCATGTTCTTTCCGACTCTTAGAATACACCAGGATGTCGTCGATGAAGATGACAACGAACCTGTCTAGGTACTCTCAGAAAACTTGATTCATTAGGTTCATGAATATTGCCGGTGCGTTGGTCACTATAAATGGCATCACAAGAAATTCATAATGACCATAGCGAGTTCTGAATGTCGTTTTATGGATATCAGATTCCTTGACCTTCACCTGATGATAACCCGAACAAAGATCTAACTTGGAGAAAACAAAAGATCCACTTAGCTGACCGAACAGATCATCGATACGCGGTAGCGGATACTTGTTCTTTATTGTTACTTCGTTCAAGGCTCTATAATCGATGCACATTATGTATGAACCTTTCTTCTTCTTCACAAGTAGAACTGGAGATCCCCAACTTGAAGTGCTGGGACGAATCCATCCTTTCACCAATAATTCGTCCAACTGAGTTCGGACTTCTTTCAAACCTTTCGGACTTAATCGATAAGGTGCTTTGATCACCGGTTGTGCTCCTGGTATTAAATCAATGCCGAATTCAAGAGCTCGATCGGGAGACAAACCTGATATATCGTCAGGAAACACATCGTCGAACTCTAGAACCACTTCTGGCTTTGATCCTTCCTTCGCTTGAATTGCCTTAATCACCGCCTTCTTTGGTTTCGCCTTATAAGTGCTTGGCTCCAGGGTACGGTCTCCTCTTTTGAAATAGAAAACCGGATGCTCTGGAATCTCGAATACTACCATCCTTTGACGACAGTCGATTGTAGTGTTCCCCTCCGAACACGGAGACGCGACCGCGTAGGTCCGTCTTGCCTGAAATTCGGGGCAGATGCTAATTGGTGCTATCCGTCCACCTCTCCGAAGATGCCAAGTTGATTTATGGCACCATGTATCGAAGGTTTAAACGGATGCGGCCGATGTAGCAGACTTCGTCAGATTCCCCCTCGTTTGAGGGGTTTTTGATTATGGGGACGCTCTTCCCTACAGGCGCAAGCCCATGCAGTTAATTACGCTACCGCAATCCGGTAATAACTTTCTCCTTCTCCAGATGGTCACTTCGTATCGTGGGTGATTGTTTTGTTTGTGGTTGCCCGTGGATTGTATACGGAGACTAAGTTATGTTGTCGCCCGTAGGGCGTGGACTAGTCCAAATCCGTATCTTTCTTAGATTTGGGTTTGGGGGGTTTGGGTTTAAGGATACGTTAGTCTCATTTGAAACTAAGATCAACTTAAATGTTTGTTAAGGATACATTAGTCTAATTTTAGACTAAGATCAACTTAACGGGATCGTTTAGATCCAACAAAAGAGCAATTGGGCTCTATTGTTTAGTTTAATGACGTTGCGGTCGATAATTAGTTTAAGGACATTGCGGTCCATTGTTAGTTTTAAGACATCGCGGTCGAGGTTAAGGACATCATAGTCCGTGAGTTTAAGGACCCCACAGTCCGATGTTAGTTTTAAGACATCACGGTCGAGATTAAGGACATCATAGTCCATGAGTTTAAGGACCCCACAGTCCGATGTTAGTTTTAAGACATCACGGTCAAGGTTAAGGACATCATAGTCCGTGAGTTTAAGGACCCCACAGTCCGATGTTAGTTTTAAGACATCACGGTCGAAGTTAAGGACATCATAGTCCATGAGTTTAAGGACCTCACAGTCCGATGTTTGTTTTAAGACATCACGGTCGAGGTTAAGGATACATAGTCCATGAGTTTAAGGACCTCACAGTCCGAGGTTAGTTTTAAGACATCACGGTCGAGGTTAAGGACATCATAGCCCATGAGTTTAAGGACCCCACAGTCCGTAGTAATGTGTGGTTGTCGAGACCCGTCACCTTTTCGAAGACGTTGAGGAATTACAACGACAAATATCAAAGGAGTGAAGAGATGTACCCTAGAACCAGGATGGGTTGGTTGAAAGAGCAGATGTGCTCAGTTCAAGATAATTTGAGGACTTATGGCCAGAATTGGGCTAAGTCCAATTAAAATGTTTAACATTTTATTCTTGTTCTGGCTATTAAGCCTTTATTTGGGCTCGGCCCTTTTAATAATGCTAGGCATTGGGCTCTGACATTTTGTCTTGTATTAAATTTATAGTATTTATCAGAAACAAAGTTTGTTCTGACAGTGCGCCACGTGGCGCATCAGGCGCTTTGCGCCAATTAAAGAGCGCATTGCGCTAGCGCACACGAAGGTGACACGTGTCATGCTTAGCGCTAAGCGCTGATTCATTAGCGCATTGCGCTTTCCATTTATGAGCGCTTTGCGCTAGTCTGTTGGCGTGCCAGCAAGCGACACGTGGCGCGCTTGGTGCTGAGCGCCAGTCTATGAGCGCAGCGCTCTGTTTTAAAAGTGCAAAGCGCAAGTGCTGTCTATGGTTGACACGTGGCACGTTTTGGCGCTGAGCGCCGGTCCAAGGAGCGCAAAAGCGCAGTTCATGAGTGCAAAACACTTTTCAATAGCGTAAAGCGCATCTTGATCAATTTTAAGATCAAAGAATAAATTTATGTTCTTTTAAAGGAGGCTTTGCCTCAAGATTCAAGAACAAAAGTTCTTATTTATAAAAAGGGCTCTGTCTTTATAGATCAAAAGATCTGTGAATGAAGTAAAATACTTCTTTTTATATTTTTATGATTAGATCTTTTGATCCTTTCTTTTTAATCAAAGACCTTGGTCTTTGATATAGATCCAAGATCTTTTTAGAAGATGTTTCTTCTTTTTACGAGATGATTTCATCTCTGTTGTTCAAGAATTAATTCTTTACCTTTAAAGATGAAGAAATGATCTTCTTTCTTCTAAAGGCCTGCCTTTCTTTCTCTTTGAGTTTTTCTCCAAGTTTGCAAAGAGTTTTTTTTTAGACTTGAAGTCTTGGGGCCTTTATATAGGGCTAATTGATTTGTTAAATCAGTTTAAGAGATCTTTCTCTGATTGATTTGGGAATATTTCCCACCGTTGGATCTTTGATCCTAAGACCTCTGTTTTACAGAAAATAAGCTTCTTGTTTTAATAAGATTGAAAAATCTTTCCATAACAGAATTTTAATTTTGATTAATTAATAATTTATTATTATTAGATCTTTTGATCTAACGGTAGGGAATTCTTTTAATTCCAGCGCGGTTGTTCAGTTGATAAAACTGCACATTTGTATTACATTTTTCCTACCATTTTCATATTAAAAAAGGACTTTATTATAATATATTATACATATGAGGGTTTATGTGTAAAAACACCATTTTCCATGTGTTAATATATTTTAATTAGTATTTGGTAGGAAAATATATGCAAATAATATTATTGATCTAATCCTAGTAGAACAAAATCTACTAAAATCTTATTTGAGTTGTTGTGCAGAATATTTCCAAGTTGTGCAGAATTTACAAGGCTAGAATCAAGCAAAGAATTTATCAAACAAATCAAGTTGTTGAAGAAATCTTACCAAATTAAGAAGCAAAACTTGGAGACCAAGTCTGGAAGCAACCGAGAGAAGATTTCTTAATTCTGAAGGTGCCTTGGATTGCCAAATGTCACAATCAGAAAGCCAAAGAAAACTGACAAAGAGATCCCCACCTTTGAGCGCGGATCCGCGGCCAAACCCACCCTTGGGCCGTGGATCCGCCGCAATATTGTGGAGTTAGAGTGCAATATTTTTTGGGGTGAATCAAATCTATATTTTACCAAGTTTTCAACAATAAGATTCTGGTTTTGCATTATAAAAAGGCACCGAGAGCCTCTTGGAAAAGTTATCAAGCCGAAGAGATCACGAAGCCCCTGACGCTCACGCATCCAGGCTGATCATCAACTGTTCATCTACCTCCTTAGGAAAGATCGAGAAGCAACTAGTTTGTAATCATTTTTTACGGAATAAAAGTGTAGATTGTTCAGTTGATTAATAAAGGTAGTTCTTTTTAATTCTTTTTGCATTTTACATTATGTTTTCCCTCTCTTTCTTTTCATCTTCTTCTCCCAGCATGCGCGAGTAATTCTCCGCTTGTTAGGGTTCGTAGGATTAGGGTAGGCTAATGGACGATGAAAATAACTAAACGCTTTTTAAGTCCTATAAAGTTTAGGAACTTTATCAAAAGAATCATTAACATCCTAATCGGGCGCGCTAGCAATTCTTTGCTAGTTCCGACCGCGATTAGAGATTAGATTAATGATTGTTTTGGTAAAGGCTAGATATGAACGGAGTTCCGTGTCGAGATAAGGGTTAAGAGTGGGATTCCTTTTCCCTCCAGAAACCCTAATCTACAAGCATCACCGTCGTTCTAGTTCTAAATCTAGTAATGGATAAAAAGGGTAACTTTTAATTAATCGTCCATAACTACTAAATCCTAACGAACCCTACAAGCCCTCTTATTATATTAATTACATCTTTAAAATAATCTAGATCTATATTTTATATTCTTGTTTAACATAGATCTAGAAATCTTTCTATAAAATTCTTTATCCCTCCTCTCTTTCTCAACACATCTAAAGTAAAAGTAAAAGGTTCCACGTTTCCCAGAGGACGACCCGTACTCATCTCGGTCTAGTTACGTGCGACACCGTTATTGATTGCGGCTAAACTACAAACACACTCTTTCGTAACAATCAAACGGCGCCGTTGCCGGGGATCATTTGATAAACACAATCGAGAAATCCGTACAATCAGCGGCGCACTTTGCGTTAGCGCACCTACGTTCGACACGTGGCGTGGAGCGCAGCGCAACTGCGCTAGCGCACCTACGTTCGACACGTGGCGCGCAGCGCAGCGCAACTGCCCTAGCACACCTTGTTTGACACATGGCGCAAAGCGCAACGCAACTGCGCTAGCGTACCTGTGTTTGACACGTGGTGCGCAGTATCTGAAGCGTTGCTTCAACTTAATTTTGAATTTTAAAGCAGAGCTTTGCTCTGATTGGGGGTGCACTGCCTAGGGCGCAGCGCACCTGGCGCCAGCGCGTCTGCTTTTGACACGTGGCACGCAGCGCACAGCGCACGGGATCTGAAGCGTTGCTTCAATTTTTGAATTTTGAAATTCAAAACAGAGCTTTGTTCTGATTGGAGGAAACAGGTAGTATAGAAAGTTCCGAGCCAATCCATACCTAGAACCACATCGAAGTTCGGTATATCCAGTATTTTGAAGTCAGCATAGAATTCTCAGCTACAAACGACCACTGGACACAGGTTGTATCCCGATTCCAGTCACACCGCTTATATCCAGCTGGAATGTCAGTTCAGGGAACGACGTTCTAAAGGCAATGAGTTCGGACGAACCGTTGCGACATAAAGCAATGAGATGCTCCAGTATCAAAGAGTGAGAGTGCAGGGAGTGAGGCTACTAAGATTGTACCTAAGGTATGTAGGATTTGTTTTAGGTATACGGGAAAAGATATACAGGTATGTTTATGAACTGAAAGAGAATTTGAAATGGAATTGTTACCAGTAATGACTTGGCTGGTGGCTTCAGCTTCTTCCACAGTCATCGTGAAAGCCTGTCGCCTCGGCACATTCCTCCTTGCTGGAGGAGCATTCTTCTGTTCGTTCCTTGGTCCTTGAGGTGGGTTCCTTTGAGCTTGATGGAACTAACGAGGAGGAGGTGCAGTCGGTCCACGAGTAGGTGGAGCGGGTGGTGCAAGTCTCGGGGCAGGTTCCTGAATAGCTGGGCGCTGCTGGTAAGTGATTGCTGGCCTAGGTGCAGCCTATAGGTTTTTCTACGAGGACAAGACCCAATATCGTGAGTAGCTGAGCCGCAGACTAAGCAAAGGCGATTTGCACGCCGACATTCTTTCATCAGATGTCCATCTCTCCTGCAGTATGTGCAAAATGCTGGGCTGGGCCGGTTGATTGGTACTTTCGGTCTCCTTGGCACAAAAGGTGGCCTTGAAGAGGCTCTTCCTGCCATCTGGTTGGCAGGGCGCTTCATCCCGGCAGACTGAGGTCTGCCCCTCATCTTCACCACTACCTCATAATGGCGGGCAGCTTTCAGAGCCGATTCATGGGTCAGAAAATCTCCTGTAGCTAATACAGCCTGGATCTCTGGATCTAACCCTTGTTGGAATCATCGGGCTCTGATCTCCTTCATCAGTATCAGGTGTGCCGCAAATCTATTAAGGTATGGTGTTAGCTGTGTAGTATGTGATATTTTAAAACCGAAATATTGAGACATATCTTACCGACTGAGCATGGTGAACTCAGCGTCATATTCATCTACTGACTTGGTCCACATTGAACCTTGTTGCAGATGGATGAATTGCTATTCCATATCAAAGCGGGCAGTCTCAGGAAAGTACTTTGCGTCGAACATATCACGGAAATTCTTCTATTCGATCGGCTGGGTGAGACGGCTTCCTTCCGCCTTCTACCAAACCCGTGCATTGTCCGTGAGCTGCAACTTCGCAACACGAACCCAAGCTATCACTGGCACTTGTGCCGCTTCCAGGTCATCTTCAATGCTTTGAGCCCATTCCTCAGCTTCTAGAGGGCTCTCTTTTCCTACAAACTGTTTGGGGTGCAAGGCCCTAAATTGCTTCACCCCAGGTGCTTCTGCCTCGGGACGGTTCATTAGAATAGCAGTCTGCTGCTGCTGTCCTTTCAACAGGCTGCGGATTGCCTCAAGCAAAACCGTCTGCTCATTGATCGGAGCAGCTACGGCAGGTGTAATCGATAGTGGAGGTGGAGTGTTGTTGAAGTTGGTGCTGGTATTATTTGGGGAATCTATAACCTTGAAAGAAAATTTTGGGTTAGGACAGATTCAAAATATATGAAATGAAAAGATTCAAGAAATATGAATTGTAAAGTATGTTTTCAGTTGCTGGTTCTTGTGTTATATTGTTTAGGTTGTCCATGCAGAGCTGACCTGCATGGGCCACCAAAAAAACCTGTCACATTCCGCTTCCCAGTATACGGGCAGAGGGCGCGACGAGGACGCTACGTATTTAGTCAGAAGTAAACACGCTAAGCGTATCTAAACGATATAAAATAAAATGTACACAAGAGACAAGATGTAAATAAACAACAACTTTATTTATTAAACATTCTTTTTACAATACAACTGAAATGAAAATACATGGAATGAAAGCAATGCCTAAACAATGGTGTTCATATCAGAATTTTGCATTATTATATCGCCCATTCTTAATCACATTACATATAAATAGGTGCTTTTGATCCATGTCCGCTAAATAGTTGCAGGTTACAGGTTCTCAGATCGTTACAGTGAAATTCATGAAAATTTGCTACAAATGTGAGACTACGACCAACAATAGATGAATCTGTATGATGCCGCCCACCAGTTCAAGGAATAAATGGAAAATTATTAGACAGTTCAATGTACAAAGCACAAGGGCAGCACAAGATTCAAGACTTTAACGCGAAGCTCAAGGAAGAAGTCCACTTCATTCTTCACTGTTGGAAATCTGGAAGGAAATAGAAGAGATTCTGAGAAACCAAGTAAAGAAAAAAGAAGATAAAAGCAACACAGAGAAACCCTGAAGAGATGAGCCAAAGATCCCACTTAATGGCCGCGGAACCGCGGCCAAACAGGCCTTTCTGCCGCGGTTCCGCGGCCGTATGATGCACGTGTCGGTGGGTGTCGGTGCTTTCACTCGGTTTTTGGGGTTGTTTTGTAATTTCATGTATGGATCAGAATGTAAACCTAGGGTTTTTCCTATCTATAAATAGGAGAGCTCAAGGCCTTTCTTAGTGTGCCTTTTTCATGGTGCCTTTCTTAGGATGTCTCTTTTTAATTCTTAGATCTAAATTTTAATTCCAATTGTAATGTATTGTTGAGAGGTCATCAATAAAGTAAGTTTTATTTTTTTTATCCCGCATTCTTTTTATCTGAATTTTAATTCCTGCAATTTTTTATCTGTTCTTTTATTATCTGCAATTTAGTTCATCTATTAAAATAAAAAAAAATGAATTTTATTGTTATCTTCATAATGAGTGAGTAATTCCTCACTTGTTAGGGATAGGAGAGGGAAGGTTTGAAAGAAGGAAATCTCTCTCACTCCTTTCTTTGCCCAAATAATTTTAATTAAGGACTCTCTTTAAATCAACCATAATCCGCTCACTACGGCACCCTATCCTACATGATAGCGGTGATTCTCTAGTTAGACCGGTTGTGGTTGAATTAAACGGAGGTTAGGGCTAAGAGCCAAGAACGGACGGACAAGGACCAAAAGGAATAAACTAAGTTTCTTCCTAGTCGTGCTAATCCCCGTTGTTGACTATTACCCTAACACCTATATTCTTAACTAGGACATTGAAAGAAGTGAGAAGAATCCCTATTTCGAACTAACCTAATCCTAACCCTTGCAAGCTTTTTATTAACTTATTCTCATTCATAGATCTTAAAACAAAACCCAACTTAATTGGACTTAACTCGTTAGAACATAAAGAAAAGGATTCCTTCTCCCTGTGGATCGACCCGTACTCAACCGGCTAGCTACCAAGCGACACCGTCTTGATTGCGGTAAATTTAAATACAGAAAAACTCTGACAATCAAATGGCGCCGTTGCCAGGGAGACGGTAGTCTCTTTCTTTATGTAATTTCTGGTTAATAAAAAAAATTTAAAAATTATAAAAATTTAAAAAAATAATAATAAAAATAAAAATCAACTTGTTATTTTTGAAAGGTTTTTGTGCGAGTGTGCAGGCTTGGAGCAAATTCTGATTCAGAACTGGAGCAAGCTCAGTGAACAAATCCAGAAACAGGGAATCTGAACAAACAGAGAAGAACCAACTCAGCACAGAAAAGAATTTTGGAGATCTAAACCTACTTCTCTGCCGCGGAACCGCGGCAGAAGCAGGCCTTTTACCGCGGAACCGCGGTGACGTCGGCACCCCATTTTCTCTGTGAGTATCTTTTTTCTTCTCTCCTACCCCTTGAACTCCATTGAAATAATTTTCCTGCAGGTATTCTTTGCACAGATTCTCTTTCTCCTATCCAATAAATTGTTTTTGTACAGGATTCTTTACGCTGCCAAATAAAAATAAAATTGCAAGTGTTTTAGATTTTTTGGTTGTTCCCGCTTTGCATAATTAATACGGAATTTAAGGGACTATAACACCAACTCAGATTGGGTGGGGATTTCATCACCCTTTCTAAGACCTCAAAAATCACTAAAGCATGCGCATCACCCTTGAGCTTAATTAAAAAATATCTAGACTCGGCCAATTAAGAACTGTCGCGCTCATTAAGACAGAGGAAGGTTGTGGGCATTCAGTCGTTTATCTAAACCTGATTTTGTGGTGTCTAGGCTAGACAAGTGAGAAAGGTAACTTTAAAAGGCCCGTCTCACGGTGATTCGTGAGCGGAACCTGTTAGATGACCGGGGCGCTACCGTGTACTAACAGTGGTATCAGAGCCTCACCATTAAGCTATACTAACTTGTGCTAACGCGTTTAAAATATCGATCGAACCGAAATTCAAAAACTGCAATTTCCATGTTCAAAATTTCTGTCGATTTTTAAAAGGGTCTAAAAATTATTTTGCATATCACAGAAAATTGAGCAGGGTTTTTGAAGCATACTGGAGAAAAATGGGCACGTGATCCCACAGTACTGCCGTGGATCCACAGTCAAACCTAGGGTTTGACCGCGGAACCGCGGCCAGTGTGTGGGAACAGTGGCCCAAATTTTTCCAGTGAGTTTTCTATGGTTAATTATGGTTTTTGGTATATTACTTTTGGGCCTAGATTTTGTTACTGTACAGCAGATGTACGTGGGGCCCACTTTGGGAAATTTTGTCGATCGAAATTTAAACGTGTTAGTTTACAGTACTTACTTTATATCTCCGACCGTGAATGTCATTCGAGTGGTAAACCGCGTCTAATTGCTATAGTTCTTTTAGACGGGTTTGCGAACGTGACATTCGCGTTGATGTTTTGTGTTGTACTGTGATGTTGCGGATTTGTCGTGGTGGATAGCAGTGTGCAATGGTAGTGCAGTTTGGATTTATTTTTACATTTGATATTGCGGGGCGAGCGTCCAACATGTGGACTGCCGTCACTGCCTGTTTGTATAATATTCTTTTGGGGCACGACCGGGTTGAGGTCGATGTACCCGTTGTACATTTTTTTATTTCTGTACTAGGTTTATCCTACGAAGGAGTGCACGGATAGCCGGGTTCTGGAGGGCAACGGGTCCATATCTCATGGCTTTGAGAGGCAGAGAGGCCTCACTCTAGAATTAGCAGACTATTCGCCGCACTCGTAGGGGGTACAGGTTGACCCAAGGAGGGGTGCTCAAGTTACCGGATTCCGTGAAGTGCCAGGTGGTCCATTCATTTTGCTGTAGGGGGCTGCCTCGCTTCAGGTTTTGGCGGGTAACTTGCCGCACCCGTAGGGGTCTAGGTTTCATTGCACAGGCTATCCACATGATCAGGGGAACGTCGGGTTTCAGTAGCGGCTCTGTGAAACCCGGGGATCCCAGATTATCTGTATTGTTCTGTGATACTTATTGCTTTTCTGTAATGTTGCATATTATCACGCCTGGAGCGATTATTGTATATTGGTATATACACTATTAGATGTTGTATATATTTTACACCCGCACTAGTCCAGTCCCCGCTCTGTCGTTAGTTAAGTAACCTAACGGGTGATGACGGGACCCAGTGACGAATGCGGATGGCATATACGAACATTTTATTTTCGTTCTTTTCTGGTGTGATTGATTGATGGGACTGCGTTGATTCTGATCAATGCAAGGATAAAACAAACCTATATTTGATGTTGTTGGAACAGTTTTAAAAGGTGTTATTACAAAGACGTTTCCTTTTGTTTTGCATAGCGGTATTCAGTTAGAATATCCTGCACCTCATTCAACGAGGCAAGGGCAGATATCCCTTCACCGGGAGTGACCCCATGGGCAGAAGTTTACGTCAGGGTAATAACTTCACTATAGTCGATTACAAGTTACTTTGCATAGCGATATTCGGTTGGAATATCCTGCACCTCATTCCACGAGGAAAGAGCCGAGATCCCTTCACTGGGAGTGACCTCTTTAGCAAAAGGTTTTTCGTCACTATATTTTTTCGCCAAAAACCAGCCGTAGCCCTCTGTCATTTCTTTTGGGTATTCAGTAGTATTCAAGCTATGTATTTTGGCCAAAGTCAAGGCATAGTGTTTGGTAGCTGCTGGGTATTCATTTGTTACATAGATAGATGAGTTGGTTTGGGACAGTCGTTCTGCCATTTTGGCCAAAGTCAAGGGCATGTGCGGGTGGGTTCAAATTGACCTGGAAAGTGACGGGTAGAACTTGGCATGTGACTTATGACATTTTGACCAAAGCCAAGGTCATAAGAGCATGGGGCAAAAATCATATCGGGAGTTTCAAACATACAAGAAACTTGCCAAACATGCGCATACCTTCTGGAGTGTGATAACTGCTTCCATCAAGTTATCATGCGATAATAGTTGGATCCCGATTCTCACTGATGAGTTGGTTTACTCTTTGGGTGATCCCGACTAATTCTTCTTTCAGATTTGGAGGAGAATTTGAGATTACAGTGGGAGGTTTCCTGATTAGATAAATTGATAACCATTCTGATCTAGGTTAGAGTGCACGCCGAGTGTTTCTTTTCTCTCTCTCTCTTTGGCAGCGACCTTTGACCAACCCTAGACTATGACTCAATGACCATGTTGACCGAACCTTCCTTAAATACTGGCTTTTGGATTGTTTGAGTTGCAAAAGTCATTGCCGCTCCTTCTTTTACCCTTTGTATTTCTCAGAACACCCCGTATTACTACGGACATCCACTTCCATTGGATAGATCCATCGTATGGTTATATACGAACTCGAAGGGACTTTTTTGAGGATGAATCCAGGTTCAGGAGAAATAGAATAAGGCTTTATTCAGTTGTCTTTTATTATCACATTCTCTTAGGTTGCGAGGGCTCCTTAGAATAGGAGAGTACACCTATTACGCTTATTGGATAGCCTTATTCCAAATCATAGGCAGGTGCCGAAAGGTAGGGAATGAAGAAAACCAATTAGCCTAAGTAGGGTGTACAGAAGGTAATAACTAAAGACAAAATAAAGAGATTAGAAAGAGGGCAAAGTAAATTGCGACTGCTATCATTCACGACCAAACCGCGTACTTCATCTCCACTCCTATTTCACCTTTGCATTTTTTCCCCAGTTCGGGAGAAATGGAATAAGGTATTATTCAATTGTCTTTTATCATCACCTTCTCTCAAGTTGCGAGTACTCCTTGGTTTAGGAGGGTGCACCTATTATGCTTACTGGATAGTCTTCTTCCAAACCATAGGCTGGTGCCGAACGGTAGGGAAGGAAGAAAACCATTTAGCCTAACGAAGGTGTACAGAAGGTAACGACTAAACACAAATAAAGGGATTTGGAGAGATGGCAAAGAAACATACGGTTATAGTCATGAATTGGATTTTGGAAGAGGCATTACTAGGAACACCAGGATACCCCTACGAAACATTTTCATGTTTAAGTTACAATGTGCATTGTTAAAGGAAAACTGATTTCTCGATTAGATACTTACTCCAGGGTATGTATTTACCAGGTATGATTCTCACATCCGTATGGTTTTACAGATGATGAGAAGGAGGAAGTTATTGGGAATAAGGTGATCATCCTCATTATATCGGAATTCGTTGAAATTGGTGATATTTGAGCAGATCGCCTGGGTTTTTGCCGGACGGCATGTATTTGGTTTTGAGTATCCGTTGTTGTGCACCAATTTCAAAATGATATATCTGTACGTTTATTTTTATAAAGTGAGATATAACTTTTTGATATTATGTCGATGACATTTACCTATATCAGTTGGCGATTGGGTAAGGAGCATTGAACAACGGAGTAGTTCTTTACCATAATTACAGTTTTCAACCTACGACGCACAGGTTTTGAGTTATTCGACTCAGCGGACTTATACAGAGTATTGTATGTTGTCCAGTGTCCGTCAGGACAAAGGGGCAGGTCCTCGTACTATGTTCTGTTTACTTATGACTTCTCTAGTTTTTAGACAAGTGTTTCGTAGAAATACAATGTCTAAGTTTTGAGAAGTTGTGGGTATAAGAATAAAGTAGAGAACCAGGTATCGCAAGTATCGGGATTCTTCAAAGAGATCGAAAATGTAGATTCTTATGATTAGTATTCAGTTGATAGTAATGGTTTGGAGAAACTAGTTTCTCTTTCAGGTTACTTAGATATGGATGTATTCCGAAGTAGAGTAATGCTGATTAGTCTCTCACCATTAAGTTGATATGCACTGGAGACAGCTGCATGTTTTGAATCCGGTTCCAATTAAATAAGTGCTAATGTTTCTATATTGGATATAGAATGTATCATATCTTAACAATGTTAAGGTACGGGGAATTGTCCAGCTTATGCTTAAAACCAGACACTGGATAACTCAAGGCACGTTTCTATAATGGCAGTTTGTGGGTTGACCCTGGCTTTGACGAGGGTTGATTTTCTACCATCTGGAAGATCAATAGTGATATTGTTCTTAACTCGCCACAGTTTTAGTAAAATGGATTTTATTTTTTTGGAAACAGTAGTGGGAGTATGGTAGAACTGGAAGTGATTGCAGAACCGCAAACGATTACGGAAAATTTAATAGGACCTATATATTCAATCAGGTTTGACATTCCATTAGCCATTCCGCAGATATGGTGGGTAACCTCAGACACCCGAGAGGTACTCCGGTAGCCTCAAGGACGGTGACAGGGAGGTTCTTGTTTACCAAGACTTGACACTACTGTTGTTCCAGGCTATGAGCCCTGGCAGGAGGTTAAGTATAGCGTCGTTCTAAACTAGCTTTAGAAGTGCATGTATATATTATTCTGCCAGAGGGTTGTCGTAGTCAGTGGGAGCAGTGGAAGCACAGTGGGCAAGAAGCTTGTGTCTATTTATAGGCTTGAGCAAATATAGCGGAGATAAGATCATCTATTTTTGATGTGAAAGTCATGGGTTTGACTTCATCAGAATAGGGGATGGATCTGTTGAGAAGGTAGTAGGGTGTAATGTACTGGTATTTAGATAACATACACAGAGTAGGAAGTAAAATTCCTATACTACGATCGGTTGTACTGTGGTCGTCACACGGTTGTTTCTCCACAAAGGATATGGATATAATATCAGACATTCTGGTTACTAGATCTATGGTTTTAGATCTAGAATTGGGTAGTTTCCCAATCTAGGTTCTTTGACGGTATTCTAATGGTATTTTAGAATAGATGACTCCTGGCATGGTGGTGTACCTGCAGATGATGGAGTCACCCTCTCTAAAGGTGTCTTATAGACTAAAGGAGAGAGGGATGTGCATGATTGGCAGATTACTTGCTTAGGCAATTGAGTCAATCGTGAGATGTCAAGTACCACACCAGATGTTGTTTTTGCACTAGGTGCGATAAGTTTATATTAATCCAATCCTGGAGAAACATTAGGAAGCAGTTTTAGAACATGAATGGATGTTCTATGGATTTGATAATGGCAGCCTCCTTGTGGAGACGGTTATCATTCTAGGCTTCCAATGTGACCTGATTGACAGAGTGATTGTCGAGTTATAGTTTTCCCTCTGACGAGGGACAGTATTATGGACAGGTGGTCCAAGAGGATACTGTGGGAGGCATGTTGCTGGATACTGATTAGGTTCAGTGATCACTACAGTCTAAGAAGTTTGGATTTGAAGTTCATTTATGAACTAGGTCCCATCAGATATCCAAACATATTCTAAGACAGGTATTACTCGATTCGGGAGATGGCTTTCTCCGCGAACTTGAGATTAAGAGAGACATAGAAAGAAACATCAGGGCGGATCTACTCACTGAAGCTATGAGTATGCGATATCGCAATAATAGCCTTAAGTGCAAGTGGGAGATTGTTGGATATAGTACCCTCTAAGTCAATTATTGGATCGCAGGTACGTGATTGCAATGATTGAGGGAGGACCTATACCGATATGAAAGTCTTACTCGAGATGATAGCATGCTATCTGGTTTGTCTCTATCATCGTTTACATGCTTTAGTTCACTATTGCATGTTGATAGAGCCCATAGGATTCTTGCTTGACTGCCAGCAGTATGATAGCGATCATATACGTGGGAGCTGGGGTCTGTAAGCGCATCCTTAAAGTGTCCCTAGTCGTAGGAGTTTCGAGACAGGGCATCGATACTCTAAACTAGACTAGTGTATACAGTCGAGACCCCGACGAGGGGCGATGGCCGGTATTACAAGCTATTGGTATCAGTTGGTTCACCTAAGATGTATACAGGTGCTCATCTCGTTATGAGTACACCGGACAGGACTCGCCGGGAACATGCTAGTTGGTATTATATATATCGTCAGATAGCAGTTCCCTGGTGACATGTGTACAGGTTAGTTTGTCGACCTGAGATCGTCATTTGTCTCGTGTGAGTTCCCACTGTGCTTTGATTTCTACCCTACCACGCTCAAAAGAGACGTGCAAACAAGTATTTTTTGGGTACAGTCTCGAGCCATATAGAGGCAGTGAGCGGATCGTCGGGGATTCGTCTCTCCCGGTATTGGGGGTTGATGTCGCACAGTGCACGGGTGGCCATCATTAGAAATCCTCGGCCGAGGTAGTGGAGAATTACTGATTTGGATCAGTAGTTTCTCAGGGGGTGATGGGCTTCATACCGACACGAATTATCGCGTTATTAGGGGTCTGACTTTATCCACCCCCCTAGACTCGATATGCGATACTCTTAGACGAACGGACCAGACTGTACGGATATTGTCACTGTCAGGCTCAGTTGGGTTTCTGGATGAGTTCGCTTATCAGCTTCCCTTACAATCAATACATTGGCAACCGTTACATACAGCTTGTACCTCTGACGTGCTAGTGGTTATACCCAGTGCCAGTGTGTTGATGAGTCATTAGAGTCCCCCACAGACAGTTTCCCAAGTTCGGGCAAAACGTTGTAGAGGCCGTATGGTTTTATGGCAGGGTTCGGAAAATGCACGTGCGTTTACGCACGTGTCAAATTTTAGGAAGATAATACTGGTGGGCTTTGGTTTAAGCCGGATCCGAGTATTATACTGTGTAGATATAATATCTTTATCTCAGTTGCATTTATATTCGGTCGTAATACAAATGCGGGTATGTTTATACTGTTACGGGGTTATCCTAAAATTCGTTTCAGGATCGCTTTTGGAAGTTGCCAGTTTCAAGTTATCTATCACCCGTATTTGACATTCGGTTAAATGCGGATTTATCTTTCCGTCACTTGGGTGAGTCATGAGGTGAGTCATGATTCTAGAAGGTTCTAGTGTGGTGACTAGGTTCATGAATCATTCTTTTGCATTAATGGTTTTGATGACAAGGTTAAGTGAGTCATTCTTTTCCTTTAATGCTTTTTGTTCTTGTTAAAGATATTTGATTAAGATCTTTTCCTTTAGAGTCACCACTTTGCTCCTACACTCACCTCCCCCCTCATCAAAAGTGGCCGGCCACCTCTTGATAGGATTATGGTTGTTGTTTAAAAAAGATGATAGTTTTTTTGTGTATGGAAATTTCATAGCTCCTTTTATTCCATTACCCGATTCAAATAGCAACTTCATTAACCGTTCGTCGATGGCTTTGGACGTAACGAGACAAAATGTTCTACTCATTCTCTACATCAATCTTGGTCATCTCTTTTAGCAAACTTGATGATCGAGTTGCCTCGGTTCAGAGGCGGGAGCCCATTTAAAGATCCGTCGACGTGGTGCCACCTGGACGAGAAGACTGGAGATCGAGGAGATCAGAGCAGCCGCAACAAAGCGTGGGATGATGGTTGAAGACCGAAAGACTCGGATCGTTCGGTATAACATTTCTACCCACTTTGTAGTTTGTTAGTTTAGTTTTAATGGCAGATCCGGGTTATAGTATGCGATAGCGCCAGTTGTAAAAGTTTTTGTTCCGCATTTGGCATCTGTTAGCGCCCCGGCCGTCTAACAGAACCCTCATTTCTTCATTTGTGCTTACCTGGCCACAATTGGCGGTAAAGAGGTGATTTGAAGGATATCTCACAACTTGTCACTTTGAAACAGTTAGGAGCAGTCTAGTTGACTTAGGAAACCCTAACTCTAGGTTTGATTGTGCATGTTTAAACTGTGGTTGATTGAAATTGTGCTGTAGTTCTGTACAATTTTTTGCAAAACTCTTTCTAAAAAAAACACTTTCAAAAATTTCAAAACTCCAAAAACAAACAATTTTTTTTTTAAAATATAAAAAAAATTAAAAAAAATTAAAAAATTAAAAAAAAATCACATTCTTTTTCTTCACCTTTCTCTCATCACATCATGGGTACCCCACCTCGCAAAACTCTGGCCGAACTTTGGTACCCACAACAAGACATTACTTCCTACGGTTCTTGTTTTGGTCGAATTTCGAACGACCCCTCCATGCCCAAAATTTCTTTGAAAGATCGGATAGACGCGTCTAGGACACACAATTAGACTCAGCAATCCACTTCGTATCAACCATTTCAAACGTTCACCCCTTCTCATATTGATACCCCTTTTGAGAGTCCAATTGTAACCCCAAAACCTATGTCTATTGCTGAACATATTGAACAATCTCGTAACCGATCTTTCACTCCTTTCACCACTGCGAATTCTTTGGATCAACAATTCCATTCATCTTCTTATCCAAATATTGATCCTACCCCTGTCCAACCATTCTATTCCTATCCATCCTACCCAACTTTCGCACCTTCCCTAGACATTGCTTCTACACAGCCATTTGGGAGTTTCCAGTCTCCAAACAATTTTGAATCTTTTACTGAAACTCCTTCACAACCCATGTCTAGTCTGGAACAAGCGTTGGAAGACTTTAGGGTAGCGTCATGCCAACAGATGATGGAGTTGAATGCGTCCATGGCCGTCCTCATACAACCTAGTGACTCGGTATCTAGTTTCCAATTAGCTCCACATTTTCCAATTTATGATGAGGCGGTTGGACAGATTGAGAATTTGAGTGGTGAGAGTGAGCTGTACACCCTTCCAAATCAAACATACCCATCTCCAATTGAATCCCACAACTCCGGTTTTGAATGTCTATCAAATGTTCCAAATAATTCACCAGTTGAAGATAAAACATTTAATGAGTTGTGCGACTTTGTAATGTTTGATTTACCTGATTGTGAAGGGTCCCTTTCGAGTGAAACCATCACCAATCCTTTTGACCTCTACACCTCCACCCTAGAACCTGAATTGATTAATATCCATACTTTTGATGAGGTGCCTAAAAAATTGATTTTCACTTGGTTGAGGATATCGACGCTGGGAATATTTCGGATGATGAACCCACAGAATTGGATGAGTTTCTCTCTCCAATTCATCATCCTGAGTCATTAACTGTTTTTCCCGAACTACATATTCGTCTTGATTTTGATGAGAATTGCATGGATAAGATAAATTTTGAGGAGAGTGTTGAGGAAATTATTGAGAATGAAGCAGTTTTACTTGAGGAGACGGATTTTCCAATTCATTCTATCCCTTTCATTGACTGCGCACACCCTCCTGAATCTTTAACTGATACCCTTTCCCTCCATCCTCGTTCCGACCTTGTAAGAAACCGTTACACTTTCATTTTCAATGTCTGGTTTACCAAGTTCGACGTACTCATGTTTTCTCACGACTCTTGAGGGATTTGACCTCATTTTTCAGTAGGTTGATAGATTAGCACAATCGTTTTTTACATATCGGTTATTATAAATTGTGCTAATTTATACACTACATCTCCACCCTCAAGTTCGTATTCAACTTCTATCTCCCACTTTCTCTGGTTCTTCTTCTAATCTTCCTTTGATGATAGCGAGTGTTAATGAATCACAATCCGATATTTTGAGTTCGATAATTCTAGAAAAACAACTTGATTTAGACTCTTTTGAGAATAAGGTAGATGAGCCTTACGAGTCTCCTACCTCCATAATTTTTAAAAAATCAAGTGTGTTGAATTCTGGCGCGACACTTATTGACATTGAAACGTTCAATCGGACCATCGATGAAAGTTTTGAAGATATTTTCGCCGACGAACTCGCATTCCTAAACGACACGGATTTTGTGATTAATCAACCTCCACCTGAAGAAATCGAACCACCACCATTTCTTCTTATCCCATACGAGAATGTGACCATTCTTCCCATTTCTAATCATCCACATTCTCGTTTCCATTCACCGTTATTGTTTCGTCTCTACAAATCGAAACGTAAATTTTTTCCATTACACCACTTATCATTACCTCATTTCTTCTTGATTCTATACAACATGTTCTTCCACCAACCGATGCGCTTCACTGATAAATTCTTTGAATGGTTGGTGCTAACCTTTGGCCTGTGTAAGGCCTTGTATAGCTTGATACTGTGTTTTTCTCCTCCCTAACTCTGAACTTTAACGCTTAAACAATGGAAACACTATTTCACTTAAGTTTGGGGGGGACTATTTTGTGTATATATATTTTGTTTTATTTTTCTGTTAATAATAATAATAAAAAAGGGAGGTGCCGACAATTTTGACCCTCTTGGGGTAGCTTGACGTGAGGGCACCGTCAAGTTTAAGTTTGGGGGTGTGCTAGGTAAGCTTTCTTCCTTTGCATTCATGTGTATATTTGTTGCATTTGCATACTTATTTTAAAATCCATAAAAATAAAAAATTATAAAAATTATAAAAATTGAAAAGTTCAATTTTGGCTATATTTGACTCAAGTTCAACATGACGGTTGACTAGCTAGGAAAAACTAGATCCTAAACTTAATAAATTAAAAACCCTAAAAATAATATTTCTTAAAGTTTAACTGTAGAAAATATACGTCCTTATAGTTTATTTAGAAATAGGCAATTTTTGAGTTCAGTTCTTGGGCTAAATCGAAATAAGGGAAGAATATTGAAAGCTCTAGTTGAAGTATAAGTCTGAAAAATAATTCTGAACCTTAAGTCCAAATTCTGAAAATATATACCCAATTTTACGCACTCACACACATCTTGAAACTTGGGATAGTAGAGGATACCTTGAAATGCTCTTGTCTAAAATCCTTAGTATAAAGGAAAATAAAATAAAAGTATAAGTAGTGAATAAAGAGATAAAAAAAATGAACACTGGTTTTGTAATTACTTAAGGCGGCATAAATATAAAAAAATATAGTGAGGGTGCTTTATCACCTAGTGCCTTAGACCAACTGGTTTGGGAGTCACAACGAGCCATCTTCATGAATCAACAAGTCCGTTCGAAGTCCAGCTTCAACTTGTTCTCGAAACTTTTGCAATTTAGGGTCCTGTAACTGTGCTGCTTTAATAATCTCGATCAATGACGACTGTACTTGCAGCTGCATCAACTGTCCCGAAGAATACGGTAGCACGATCTCCAACTCGAATCTCCAAAAGTCTTCGATAAGTTCCTTCTGTGCAGTCAACATCCGAATTTCTAGCAACCGACTAAGCGCATCCGGCACAACATTAACTTTCCTCGGATGGTACTTAAGATCAAGATCGTAGTCAGCCATTAGCTCCAACCATCTACGCTGCCTCATGTTAAGCTTTTTCTGTGTGAACACATACTTTAAGATTTTGTGATTGGTGAATACTTCGACCCTTCCGCCCAATAAGTAGTGTCTCCAAATCTTCAAAGCGAAAATCACAGCTGCTAGCTCCAAATCATGAGTTGGGTAATTCTTCTCATGGGTCTTCAATTGTCTCGATGCGTAAGCTATAACCTTCCCATGCTGCATCAAAACACATCCCAAACCTTTCCCAGATGCGTCGCTGTGAATCACCAATTCTCCGGAACCGTCTGGAACGGTCAGAATAGGAGCGGTTATCAATCTCTGCTTCAACGCCTCAAAAGCCGATGCACATTTATCCGTCCATACAAACGGTACTTCCTTGCGCGTAAGCTTAGTCAAAGGCTCAGCCAAACGAGCAAAATTCTCCACGAATTTTCTGTAATACCCGGCAAGTCCAAGAAAGCTTCTGATCTCTGCTACGTTATTCGGAATCAGCCAATCTCGAACTGCTATAATCTTCTCGGGATCAACAGCGATTCCATCTCCGGATACGACATGCCCCAAAAACTTCACTTCTTCAAGCCCAAACTCGCACTTGCTCATCTTTGCATACAATCTTTATTGCCTCAATGTCTGCAGTGTGATCTTCAAGTGTTCCGCATCCTCTTCTATGCTTCTCGAGTAGATCGGAATATCATCAATGAACACCACTATAAACTGGTCCAAGAATGGTGAAAAGATTCGGTTCATCAAATCCATAAATATCTCCGGTGCATTCGTGACTCCGAATGGCATTAATAAATACTCGTAATGTCCATACCGAGTTCGGAACGCAGTCTTGCAAATATCTTCTGATTTAACTTGGACCTGATGATATCCGGATCGCAAATCCAGCTTCGAGAATACCCTCGCGCCACTAAGCTGCTCGAATAATTCGCCAATGCGAGGGATCGGGTACTTGTTCTTAATAGTCACCCGGTTTAATTCTCGATAATCGATGCACATCCTCCTTATGCCATCTTTCTTCTTGACTAGAAGAACTGGAACTCCCCAGGTTGAATTGCTGCTGAGAATCCAACCCTTCTCTAGGAATTCAGCAACCTACTTCTTTACTTCTTCCAACTCCACTGGTGCCATTGGATAGTACGCCTTTGAAATTGGCGTTGCACCAGGAATAAGATCGATCGTGAACTCCACATCTCGTTTTGGTAGTAGACCTGAGATGTCCTCAAACACATTCATGAACTCTCGAACTACATCTTGCACTTCCTACTTATTAACTTCCATCGACGAAAGAACATTATTTGTCGGCCTAGCCCTAAACTCGACTGACCCGACAGAACTGCTTCCTCCAGCAAAAACAAACTCCGGATGTCCGGGAATCTGGAAAATCACTTTCTTTGCCCTACAATCAATGTGAGCGTGGAAAGTGCCGAGAAAATCCATTCCCAAGACAACTTCAAACAACGGGATACACCAGAATCGAATAATTCTAATACAGGAAAAACATAAACAAGTAGGATACCAGAAATGACTTCACCTGAAGCCAAACACTGAAGAAGATAAGCACGGTAAACAGGATTCAAGCTTGCGATAAAACATGAAATGGTAAGCAAATGAAACTAAGAGAACCAAGGTAATAAAACGACCATGGAACAAGGAAATGAATCAAGACTAGGACTCCAAGTTACTTAAATAGAGTACCGCATTGTAACCATGCTGTAGTTCATAGTTACAATCACATAACTCAGTTCAAGTCGCCCAAATCCTAGAGATAAACAATAGGGAACCAAAGTTTCAAGTCGAGATGCAAAGTGGTTTGCATATCGTCAAGGCAAAGGATCAAGAGGAAGTTGAGATTCAAGAATGGCAATATAGTAAGGTGGCAGGACATGTTCCTAATCACGAGTATTCTGATTCGTGTATTGGGTCTAATACCCAACTACAAAAGAATCAAACCCGATTAACCTAAATCCTATGTCTCTGATACCAAACAAACCCTGTCACGCCCCGCTTCCCAGAGTGCGCTAAGATCGGCACGTGACAGAGCCAACCATGCTACCTGTGGCTAGGAAACATCATTCCACAGTCACATTACGGCTGTCTAGAAGATATCAAGAACAGGAAAGTAAATAAACTATCTAGTTCATGTCCATGAGCTAGAATAAACGAGTCAAGAAATAATATGCGGAAGCAATAAATCCAAGTAACAATAACATCTGGAAAGTATGGAAATAACTAACTGGATACTAACAGGATCCTCATTGCTCGGCCTGACGGTGGAAATACTCCTGATCAGCCTGCGACAAAGGTAGAGGATCTGGGCCATGCAAAACCCAGATGTCAGTACGTCATAATATCAACAATAATATGATCAGGGGGTAACAAGTCATGCAGGCATGAGTATGAACAGTAACAAGTCATCAGTAACAAGTAACAGTAACATGAATAAAGAACAGTGAAGGATAAAAACATATGCGATGTGCAGTGAGTAATCTGAACTGTGCTATAGGGTTATCTAATTCGAAATCAATTAATGTAATCCTCATCATAACCCATCGGTCTTTGCCCCGTTCAACCCCACAGGACAACGGTAATAAGATATGATAAACCGTGAGTCTATGTCCCGTTCAACCCCACGGGACCACGGTAACAAGATGTAATAGCCCATTGAGTTACGTTCGGATACATTCTTGATTTCCCCATACCCCCAAGTTATGTGTGTAAGTCAGGTATTGATAAATCTGGAGCTAATGCCAACACAGGATCAAGCGGGTACATGTTTGTCTGTATAGACAACAGGAAATGTCCGTAGGGACAACAGGTCAAGATTGTCGGCATTAGTAACAAGATCATGTAACATGTCAAGCTGTGGTACATCAGGTCATGTCAGGTGGTGTACATGTACCAAGTCATGTCAAGTAGTGCACATGTATCAAGTCATGTCAGTAGTAGAGTACCCGGTCATGTCAGGTAGTGCACAAGTATCAAGTGTGTGCTCATAATCAAACTGTAATAAGTATGGGTGCACAAAATCAAGTATGGAGTACTAATATAACAATAAAATAATGTGACATGGTATACAAATAGATATAAAATCAATGATATGGATGCACAATTATCGATTAGGGTTACATTTATAGTTCCAATACTAATTAGGATGCATTTTATTAAACATGGGGTGTTAAAATCATAGTATTATATATTAATATGGTCTATAGATGCAGTTATATATATTTTACATGAGATAAATGCAAACGGGTATCCGAAAACAGTAAAACTGTAAAATGGTAATGTGGGATGTACAACTAAGCAATATGAGATGTAAATATTCTATTGGGTGCAGTATTTTGTAATATAGTATGTAACAAGATAGGTTTGCATGTGCTAGATGTAAAGTAACATGTACGGATGCAGACGGATGTCGAAAAACTGTAAAAGTAAACATGGGGTGCATAATTTGAAATACCAGTATTATATTTATTAAAATAGATGTAAATAAAGTAATGTATCATGTAGCAAGATAAACTTGCCTCGATGGAATTACGCGACGGATACTCACGGCACGTCCGATATCGGTAAATCGTCGCAACGCACACACGGCACGCGGGACGGGTCCAGGCAAGGTAAGAGGGTGATCATGCAGGTAAGGGACGTCTACTGGGTCTCCTGGATCGGCGGTGGCGAGCACGACTCCGGCGATCACCGTAAAATGCGAATCCAAGAAATCAAGAAAAGAAGAAGAAGAGGGAGAAGAGAGGGGAACTGGTTCGATGTGTTCTGGGGTCAGAGGAGGTAGCAAGGGGGTGGCGTCGACGATGGACCGTTGAAGGCGAGGATGCAAGCAGGGTTTTTCGGCGAGGCAATGGGATTCTTGGGTTGTGTTTGGATGTGCAGGTTCTTGATGTTTGGATCGGGAGTCTGTGCAGGGAAGAGATGAAGAGGAGAGGTGATGACGAGGGTGAGGAGGCGGCGATGAGGTGATGAAGGTGATTGGGTACGGTCATCGACAGTGAGGCAAGCGAGGGGAGACGTGAGTTTGAAGCGAGGTTGGGGTTCATAGAGGCTTCGGGTGCAGGGGAGAGGGTGTGAAGGTGAGGAGGTGGTGTTTTCGGGGACGAGGTGAGGCCGACGAGGATGGTCGGCGGCAATGGAGACGACGCGAGGAGGGTGCGAGGCATGGGTTTTCTCGTGGGTGAGGAAGCGGGAAGAATGAAAAAATTAGAGAAGGAAGAAAGAGAGAGAAAGAATGTGGGCCATACATACTATAAGAGAAATGCGGATAAACAATAGATTACCCACGACCCTCTTTTGTCCTCATTGAGCGTGACTGTCCTCAGAGTCTTGGTTTAGATATTTTTTTTTATTAATGTAGGATTATAGTATGCTCGTTTGTGATTTGTGGGGCCTAAGAAGGATGATGAAATCCCCACCTAATCTGAATTTGGATTTTGTAACAACCGAGTCCAGTTCTACAAGTTTCTGTTTCCGTATGTGTGGTGTGTGGTATTCATTTCATTATCCTGATTTTGATTGTTACTAGTTATAATTTACCCCGACAATTCATATTTTGCATATAACAATTTAAGTCATCTAAAATAAATTAAAAATAATTGACATGGCCCACTTGACACCCCTAATCCTGTGGTAGCGTCCTTGCGTCATGTTCTCGTCCCGTTCAGTGAAACGGACGTGTTTGGATGGCTACACGCACGTGCGTGCGTCCGTTCTTGGGGGTATGCTTTTCGGTTACCAAATCCTTCATTTTAATTTTTGGAGCTTGCCAATAATTTTCTTGTTTCAAATTCAAATTTTTGGACCCGACCCGGACGCATTTCTGAATTATTTTTGTATCCCGCCAAATTATATTTATTTAATATTTAAATTTTTACCTAACCTATATTTTTATATGCATTAGAAAACAGATTGGTAGGGTAGAAATCTTTCAGCCTGAGAAGTATTCTCCCAAATATTTAAATCTTTCCAAAATTTTCTCCCAAACAAATTCTAATCTCCCAGCCAATCAAACTCTTCTCCTTCATCACCAGGACCCCACCACTAAACTTCGCTCTCTCTTGTTTCAACCAATCAAATCCTTTTCTATTTTTTTCCCCTGGCCCACGAGCGCAGACCTCTCTCTTTTTCTTTCTCCTTTTCTCTCTCTCTCTCCAGCGACGCGGCTCTCTCTCTCCCTTCTCTTTCTCTCTCCTCTCGCGCCCTTTCTCTCAGATCTCGCGATCACTGTGCACTCCTCGAATCTCGTCACCCCCCACGTGGATCCCGTCACCTCCCTCTACATTTCTTCTTCTTCTCCTTTTCTTCAACAGCCCATGCACAACCCTCGCCTCTACGAACCCAACTCCTCGTCGCTTTCATCACCCTAACCATGTTCCTCGTCGACACCCTCTGCAGCCCTCATCTCCATCGTCTCTTCTCCTTCTTCCTCCCTCAAAAGAAACCCATTGCGGCTGTAACCCAACACTGCCATCTCGTCGCCGCCGACTCCTTCTTCTCGCCGTCACCACCTCCCTCTCCCTTTGCTCTTTCCCTCTGCGCCTTCCCGAGCACCTAACCCTGCAACAAACCCTACCAAACTTTACACCAAACCCAGAACCCTTCACCAACCCCGGTAACCCTAACCATACTCCTCTACCTCCTCCTCCCTCGACTCACCGCCGATCTCACCCATATCCTCTTCTCCTCATCTTCCTTCCCTTCTTCTCCTTCATCTTTCTCTCTCTCTGTTTAACCCTGCACACCCACAGCAGCCGCAACCCACCTTTCCCGAGCACCCTGCACCCTCACTGGAGCATCGCCGACCACCACCGTGGACACATCACACCGTCTTCCTAACCACAGTAAGTCTCCATCTTCCACTCCTTTCTCTTTCCATTCTTTTCTTCTCTTTTTCCATGCACCTTTCTATTGTAGTATGATGTTTAATGTTTTTTGGGTTCGCCGAAATCCGACCGTGCCGGCGACTTTTCCCGACGACCCAGAGAGGACCTCTGACCCGTGTGACTCCACTGTTCGTCGTTTGGGTTCATTCCGTGAACTGTGCGCGCGTCACGATTTTTCCCCGCCGACGTGTAACGTTCCGTTTTCCGTTTCACGACCCGTCGAGGCAAGTGAAACTTGCTACATGCTATTTTTAAACTATTCGTATGCTAAATTATTTATTTCCTGTTAAATCTGTTGGAGATAGTGCCCTCAGAGTCAATTATTGGATCACAGGCACGTGATTGCAATGATTGAGGGAGGACCTATCCCGGTAGGACAGTCTTACTCGAGATGATAGTATGCTATCTGGTTTACCTTTATCATCGTGTACTGCTTCAGGTGACCTTACAGGTCGCTATTACACGCTGATAGAGCCCCTAGGATTCTTGCTTGACTGCCGGCAGTATGATGGCGATCATATACGTGAGAGCTGGTGGTCTATAAGCACATCCTTAAAAGGTCCCTAGTCGTGGGAGTTTCGAGACAGGGCATCGATTCTCCAGAGTAGACTAGTGTATACAGTCGAGACCCCGACGAGGGGTGGTGGCCGGTCTCACAAGCCACTGGTGTCAGTTGGTTCACCTAAGATGTATACAGGTGCTCATTGGGTTATGAGTACACCGGACAGGACTCGCCGGGAACATGCTAGTTGGTTTTATACCTGACGTCAGATAGCAGTTCCCTGGTGACATGTGTACAGGTTAGTTCATCGACCTGGGGATCGTCATCTGTCTCGTGTGAGTTCCCACTGTACTTTGATTACTACCCTACCACGGCTCAAAGAGTCGTGCAAACAGGTTTTAGTTAGGTACAGTCCCGAGCCACATGGAGACAGTGAGCGGATCTTCAGGGGTTCGTCTCTCTCGGTATTGGGGGTGAGGTCGCGCTGTGTCTAGGAGAGCCATTACACAAAGCCCTCGGCCGAGGCAGGAGATTTACTGGTAGGTATTCCAGTAGTATCTCAGGGTGTTCTGGGCTACACTCCGACACGACTTGTACCGCTTTTGGGGGTCTGACTTTTACCAACCCCCTACGCCCGACATGCGATGCTCATAGACGAACGGACCGGACTGTACGGATATTGTCACTGACAGGCTCAGTAGGGTGTCAGGATGAGTTCGCTCATCGACGTCCCTTTTGGTCAATAGCTGGTGGCCCGTCACATATTGGCTTATACCTCTGACGTGCTAGTGGTTAAATCCACAGCCATAGTATTGACGAGTCTTTAGAGTCCACCACACAGACAGTTACTCAAGCTTTCGGGCGAAACGCTGTAGAGGCCGTATGGAGATATGGCAGGGTCCGATCAGATACGTGTGGTATTGCACGGATCAGGATCGGACGGTTTGTACTAGGGGGCCGTATAGATATATGGCAAGGTTCGATCAGATACGTGCGGTATTGCACGGATCAGGATCGAACGGATATTACTAGCCGGCTTTGGTTTAAGCCGGATCGTAGTTTAGTACAGTGTAGATTTTGTCTCATTGCATTTGTATCCGGTCGGAATACAGATGCGGGTGTGTATGCACAGCATCGGAGTTTTCCTGTAATTTATTTCGGGACCAGTTTTCTGGAGTTGCCAGTTCGCATTCCGTTCCGGCCGGTTTTCCTTTGTTCTTTCCCGGCCGGACTTTTCCGATGGAGGGGGTTATTTGCAAGTTTGCAAATAACATTTAGTGGAGGGTTTATTTGTGAGATGAGAGATTATGATAGCATCTTTTCTTTTCAACCATGATTTGATTCTCTTTACATCACTAAAAGGTGATTAGAGTTTGATGTGAGATGGTTATGATGATGTTTGGATATGGTCACCCTTTCTCTTCTCCTACACTCACCTCCCTTCTTGTCATGGTTTGTATTTTTCATTCCTCCACCACTCTCACTAGATTAGATAGGCTTCACTTGAGAGAAAAAGAATGAGAGAGTTCATTTTGTTATGTGAGGAATTCTTCATCTCATCTTCTTCTTGCTAGAAAATTGAAAGCACCAATTTTCTTTACCTCTTCCTCCGTCCATCAATGGCAACTACATAAACTCCAAGAGATAAAGTTTCTACACTACATTCTACAGCATATCTTGGGCATGTCGACTTGCCGGCTTCATGCCCGAGTTGCCTCGGAATTGAGGCGGGAGCCCGTAAAAGACGCAGGCGATGTGGTGCCCTTCCGACGAGGAGGCGACGATATGGAGACAAGACTTTCCGCGGGAGATCGGGACGATGATGAGAAGACCGGAGGACTCGGATCACTCGGTATATCTCTCACCCTTTCTCTTGATAGCTAGTATCGGTTAATGGTTACGATCCGGGTGTATTGTCCGCGGTAGCGCCAGTTTAAAAGTTAAGAAAAATTTTGATTCTGCATTTTGGCCTCGGATAGACCGCCGGGGCGCTGCCGTGGCGCAACATGGTATCAGAGACACGCCATTAACCTAGTCTAGCTTGCTCTAGTATGTTTAAAGACCCGATCGAACCAAAATCCCAAAAACCGTATTTTCCTTCACATCAGTTTCTGTCGAATTTTTTTGGTGTCCAAAAATTTATCAGTGTGTTGCAGAAGTATGTACATGGAATTTTAAGGATACTGTAAAAATTCGATGCAATGATTCCCTAGAACGACCGCGGAACCGCAGCCAAACCCCTGCTTGGGCCGCGGTTCCGCGGCAATAAAGATTGATCATTGCACCAAATTCTTTCAGTGGCCTCCTGACTTGGAAATAGGGTTTTTGGAACATTCATTTTGGGCCCAGATTTTCTGTAAGTGCTACAGTACTGCTTGGGGCCCACTTGGTAATTTTGATCGATCGGAAATTTTAAACACATCAGTTCACAGTATTTACATTATATCTGCGACCGTGAATGTCACTCGATCGGTAAATCCTTTCTAACTGCTATAGCCCGATTAGACGGATTTGCGAACGTGACATTCACGTTGATGTTCTGTGTTTATGCTGTGTTGTTGCGGATCGGTCGTGGGGGATAGCCTGGATGCAATGCTAGTACAGTTTTGTTTTATATGTACATTTGATATTGCGGGGCGAGCATCCGACATGTGGACTGCCGTCACTGCCTGTTTGTATTATTCTTTTGGGGCACGACCTGATTGCGGTCGATATACCCGTTGTATGTATATTTTACTTTCTGTACTAGGATTACCCCGCGGAGGGGTGCACGGATAGCCGGATTCTAGAGGGCAACGGGCCCGCATCTCATGGCATTGAGACGGAGGGGGCTTCACTCTAGGATTGGCGGGCTATTCGCCGCACTCGTAGGGGGTACAGGTTGACCCAGGAGGGGTGTCCAAGTTACCGGATTCCGTGAAGTACTGGGTGGTCCATTCACGGTGCTGAAGGGGGCTGCCTCGCTTCAGGTTTTGGCGGGTGACTTGCCGCGCCCGTAAGGGTCTAGGATTTCATTGCACAGGCTATCCACACGACCAGGGGAACGTCGGGTTTCAACAGCGGCTCTGTGAAACCCGGGGCTTCCAGATATCTGTATTGTTCTGTGATGCTGTATATTTCTGTGATGTTGCATTTTATCACGCCTTGAGCGAATATAATATATTGGTATATATATTAGTAGATGTTGTATATGTTTTGCCTCCGCGCTAGTCCAGTCCCCGCTCTGTCGTTAGTTAGCTAACCTAACGGGTAATGACGGGACCCAGTGGCGAATGCGGATGGCATATACGTACATCAGTATATTTTCGTTCTTTGTGGTGTGATCAATTGATGGGACTGCGTTGATTCAGATCAATGCAAGCTAAACAAACCTATTCTGATGTTGTTGGAACATTTTTCAAAAAGCTGTTATTGCAAGGACGTTCACTTTTGTTTTGCATCGTGGTATTCATTTGGAATATCCTGCTCCTCAGTCGACGAGGCAAGGGCCGAGATCCCTTCACCGGGAGTGACCCCTTGGACAGAAGTTTGCGTCAGGGCATTAACTTCACTATAGCCGGTTACTTTTGCTTTGCATCGTGGTATTCAGTTGGAATATCCTGCACCTCATTCTACGGGGAAAGAGCCGAGATCCCTTCACCGAGAGTGACCTCTTTAGTAAAGGTTTTCGTCACTATATTTTTATAAAAGGCTATGCAGTTCCTTCAACGATATCAAGTTCATTACGTTAAAGGTTTTTCGCCAAAAACCAGCCGTAGCCCTCCGTCATTTCTTACAAGTATTACTTAGTATTCGTGCTGCGTTTGTTGACTGTGTCAAGGTGTAGTGTGCGGTAGCTAAGTAGTGTTTGTTTGTAGCATATTAATGGGATTGGTTAGGACAGTCGTGCGGCCTTGTTGACTGTGTCAAGGGCTCGTACGGGTGGGTTTAATGCAATCCAGGATAATGACGGGTTGAACTTGACTAGGACTCTTTGATTTGTTGACTGTGTCAAGGTCACTTGGGTCCTAGGGGTAAAAATCACATCGGGAGTTTCAAAAGAACTGAAACTTGCCAGGCATACGCATACCTTCTGGAGTGTGGTGACTTGAGTGGATTCCGTCAAGTTATCATGCGATGATAGTTGGATCCCGATTCCCACTGATGAGTTAGTTTACTCCTCGGGTGACCCCGACTAATTCTTCTTTCAGGTTTGGAGGAGAATTTGAGGTACAGTGGGAGGTTTCCTGATTAGATAAATTGGTAACCATTCTGATCTAGGTTAGAGTGCACGCTGAGTGTTTCTTTTCTCTCTCTCTTTGGCAGCGACCATTGACCCGACCCTAAGACTATGACTCAGTGACCAAGTTGACCGAACCTTCTTAACACTGGCTCTTGGATTGTCAGAGTTGCAAACCTCATTACCACTCCTACTTTTACTCTTTTCTCCAGGATACCCCGTATTACTACGAACGTCCACTTCCATTGGACAAAACCATCGTATGGTTAGATACGAACTCGAAGGAATTTATTCGAGGATGGTTTCCGGTTCTGGAGAAAACGAATAGGATTATTCAGTTGTCTTTTCTTTTCACCTTCTCTCATTGCGAGTACTCCTTGGTTTAGGAGATAGTACACCTATTACGCAAATTGGATAGTCTTCTTCCAAACCATAGGCAGGTGCCGAACGGTGGGGAATGAAGAAAACCAATTAGCATAACGATGGTGTACAGAAGGTATTAAGTTAAGACAAAGCAAGGGATTAGTAAGAGGGCAAAGTAAATTGCGACTGCTATTCACGACCGAACCAAGTATTTCTTCGCCAATCCTAAATCACCTTTGTATTTCTCCAGGACACTCCGTATCACTACGAAGATCCCAAGTTTATTGGATAATCTATCGTATGGTTATATACGAACTCGAAAGGAACTTGTTCCAGTTCGGGGTTGGATTCTGGTTCAGGAGAAATAGGAATAAGGTTTATTCGGTTGTCTTTTATCTTCACCTTCTCTCGCTTTGCGAGTGCTCCTAGGATTAGGACAGTACACCTTTTATGCTTATTGGATAGTCTTCTTCCAAACCATAGGCTGGTGCCGAACGGTAGGGAAGGAAGAAAACCATTTGGCCTAAAGGGGTGTGCAGACGGTAATGACTAAAGACATATAAAGGGATTTGGACAGATGACAAAGAGATATACGGTTACAGTTGTGAATCTGGATAATGGTAGAGGCATTACTAGGAATACCAGCATACCCTATCGAAACATTTCAATGTTTCAGTTCAACTGTGTACTGTTAAAAGAAAACTGATTTCCTGATTAGACACTTGCTCCAATGTATGTATTTACCAGGTTTGATTCTCACATCTGTATGGTTTTACAGATGATGAGTGGGAGTAAGTTATTGGGAATAGGGTGATCATCCTCATTATATCGGGATTCGTTGTAATCGGTGATATTTGAGGAGATCACCTGGACTGTTTGCCGGTCGGCAAATATTTGGTTTTGAATATCCGCTGTTGTGCACCAATTTCAAATTGATATATCTGTACATCTATTTTCATAGAGTGAGATATACCTTTTGATATTATGTCGATGACATTTACCTATATCGGTGGATGGTTAGGTAAGGAGCATCAAACAGCGGTGTAATTCTTCTTAACCATAAGTACAGTTTTCAACCTACGACGCACAGTGAAAGAGTTATTAGACTCAGCGGACTTATACAGAGTATTGTATGTTGTCCAGTGTCCATTAGGACAGAGGGGTTGGTCCTCATACTATATTCTGTTTACTTTTAACTTCTCTAGTTCTTAGACATGTGTTTCGTAGGAACACAGGGTCTAAGTTTTGAGGAGTTATAGGTATTTGAATAGAGTAGAGAACCAGGTGTAGCAAGTATCGGGATTATTCAAAGTGATCGAAGATGTAGATACTTGTGTATGGTGTTCAGTTGATAGTAATGATTAAGAGAACTAGCTTCTCTTTCAGGTTACTCATAATTGGAAGCATTCCTAAGTTGAGTAACGCTGATCGGCCTCTCTCCATTTAGTTGACATGCACTGGAGACAGCTGCATGATTTGAATCTGCTTAAATTGAATCAGTGCCTCTGGTTCTATATTGGATGTAGAACAGTTCATATCTTAACGTTGTTAAGGTATGGGGAGTTGTCCGGCTTATGATTAAAACCAGACACTGGACAACTCAAGGCACGTTTCTGTAATGGTTGTTTGTGGGTTGACCCAGGCTATGACGAGGGTTGACTTTCTACCATCTGGCAGATCAATAGAAATATTGTTCTAGACTCGCCACAGTTTTATTAAAAATGGATTTTTTCAAAAACAGTAGTGGGAGTATGGTAGAACTGGAAGTGATTCCAGAACGCAAACGATTACTGAAGATTTGATAAGGAACCTAAAGATTCAATCTGATTTGACATTCCATTGGCCACTCCGCGGATAAGGTGGGTAACTTCAGGCACCCGAGAGGTACTCTGATAGCCTCAAGGACGGTGACAGGGAAGTTCTTGTTTACCCACACTTGCCATTGTTGTTGTTCCAGGCTGCGAGACCCGGCAGGAGGATGAGTATAGCGTCGTTCTAAACTAGCTTTAGAAGTGCACGTCTATATGACTCTGCCAGAGGGTTGTCGTAGTCAGTGGGAGCAGCGGAAGCATTGGTGGACATCAGGCTTATGTCTATTTATAGACTAAAGCAGATATAGCGAAGATAGATCATCTATTTCTGATGTGACAGTCATAGGTTTGACGTCATCAGAATAGGGGATGGATCTGTTAAGAAGGTAGTAGGGTGTGATGTCCTGGTTTTGGATGACATACACAGAGTAGGAAAGGAAACTCCTATACTACGATCGGTTATACTTTGGTTGTCACACAGTGTATTCTCCACACAGGACTTGGATATTATATCAGACATTCCGGTTACTAGATCTATGGTTTTAGATCTAGATTTGGGTGGTTTCCTAATCTGGGTACCTTGACAGCATTCTATGAGTATTTAGAATGGACGACTCCTGGCACGGTAGTACACCTGCAGGTAATGGAGTCACCCTCTCTAAAGGTGTCTTACAGACTAAATAGGAGAGGGATACGCATGATTGACAGATCACTTGCTTAGGCAATTGAGTCAATCATGAGATGTCAAGTACCACACCAGATGTTGTTCTTGCAGTAGATGCAATAAATTGATATTAATCCAATCCTGGAGAAACAATCGGAAGCAGTTTTAGGACATAAGTGCGTGTCCTGGGGATGTGATAACGACAGCCTCTTTTAGGAGACGGTTATCACTCCAGGCTTCCAAGGTGACATGGATGGCAGAGTGGCTGTCAGAGTTATAGTTTCTCCTTCTGACGAGGGGCAGTATTTTGGACAGGTGGTCCAAGGCAATACTGAGGGAGGCATGGCGCTGGGTACTGATTAGGTTCAGTTATCGATACAGTCTAAGAAGTTTGGATTTGGAGCTCATTTATGAGCTAGGTCCCATCAGATATCCAGACATACTCTAAGACAGGTATTGCTCATTTCGGGAGATGGTTTTCTCTGCGAACTTGAGATATAGAGAGACATAGAAAGAAACATCACAGCGGATCCAATCACTGAGGCTATTCCTCGAACGCAATAGTTTCGCAAACGAGCTTTGTGAGACTGACTAGTAGAGGAGTTGGGTGTTCGGTATCACACGGGCTGTGAGTATGCGACATCGCAATAATTAGCCTTGAGTGCAAGTGGGAGATTGTTGGAGATAGTGCCCTCAGAGTCAATTATTGGATCACAGGCACGTGATTGCAATGATTGAGGGAGGACCTATCCCGGTAGGACAGTCTTACTCGAGATGATAGTATGTTATCTGGTTTACCTTTATCATCGTGTACTGCTTTAGGTGACCTTACAGGTCGCTATTACACGCTGATAGAGCCCCTAGGATTCTTTCTTCACTGCCGGCAGTATGATGGCGATCATATACGTGAGAGCTGGTGGTCTATAAGCACATCCTTAAAAGGTCCCTAGTCGTGAGAGTTTCGAGACAGGGCATCGATTCTCCAGAGTAGACTAGTGTATACAGTCGAGACCCCGACGAGGGGCGGTGGCCGGTCTCACAAGCCACTGGTGTCAGTTGGTTCACCTAAGATGTATACAGGTGCTCATTGGGTTATGAGTACACCGGACATGACTCGCCGGGAACATGCTAGTTGGTCTTATACCTGACGTCAGATAGCAGTTCCCTGGTGACATGTGTACAGGTTAGTTCATCGACCTGGGGATCGTCATCTGTCTCGTGTGAGTTCCCACTGTACTTTGATTACTACCCTACCACGGCTCAAAGGAGTCGTGCAAACAGGTTTTAGTTGGGTACAGTCCCGAGCCACATGGAGACAGTGAGCGGATCTTCAGGGGTTCGTCTCTCCCGGTATTGGGGGTGAGGTCGTGCTGTGTCTAGGAGAGCCATTACACAAAGCCCTCGGCCGAGGCAGGAGATTTACTGGTAGGTATTCCAGTAGTATCTCAGGGTGTTCTGGGCTACACTCCGACACGACTTGTACCGCTTTTGGGGGTCTGACTTTTACCAACCCCCTACGCCCGACATGCGATGCTCATAGACGAACGGACCGGACTGTACGGATATTGTCACTGACAGGCTCAGTAGGGTGTCAGGATGAGTTCGCTCATCGACGTCCCTTTTGGTCAATAGCTGGTGGCCCGTCACGTATTGGCTTATACCTCTGACGTGCTAGTGGTTAAATCCACAGCCATAGTATTGACGAGTCTTTAGAGTCCACCACACAGACAGTTACTCAAGCTTTCGGGCGAAACCCTGTAGAGGCCGTATGGAGATATGGCAGGGTCCGATCAGATACGTGCGGTATTGCACGGATCAGGATCGGACGGTTTGTACTAGGGGGCCGTATAGATATATGGCATGGTTCGATCAGATACGTGCGGTATTGCACGGATCAGGATCGAACGGATATTACTAGCCGGCTTTGGTTTAAGCCGGATCGTAGTTTAGTACAGTATAGATTTTGTCTCATTGCATTTGTATCCGGTCGGAATACAGATGCGGGTGTGTATGCACAGCATCGGGGTTTTCTTGTAATTTATTTCGGGACCAGTTTTCTGGAGTTGCCAGTTCGCATTCCGTTCCGGCCGGTTTTCCTTTGTTCTTTCCCGGCCGGACTTTTCCGATGGAGGGGGTTATTTGCAAGTTTGCAAATAACATTTAGTGGAGGGTTTATTTATGAGATGAGAGATTATGATAGCATCTTTTCTTTTCAACCATCATTTGATTCTCTTTACATCACTAAAAGGTGATTAGAGTTTGATGTGAAATGGTTATGATGATGTTTGGATATGATCACCCTTTCTCTTCTCCTACACTCACCTCCCTTCTTGTCATGGTTTGTATTTTTCATTCCTCCACCACTCTCACTAGATTAGATAGGCTTCACTTGAGAGAAAAAGAATGAGAGAGTTCATTTTGTTATGTGAGGAATTCTTCATCTCATCTTCTTCTTGCTAGAAAATTGAAAGCACCAATTTTCTTTACCTCTTCCTCCATCCATCAATGGCAACTACATAAACTTCAAGAGATAAAGTTTCTACACTACATTCTACAGCATATCTTGGGCATGTCGACTTGCCGGCTTCATGCCCGAGTTGCCTCGGAATTGAGGCGGGAGCCCGTAAAAGACGCAGGCGATGTGGTGCCCTTCCGGCGAGGAGGCGACGATATGGAGACAAGACTTTCCGCGGGAGATCGGGACGATGATGAGAAGACCGGAGGACTCGGATCACTCGGTATATCTCTCACCCTTTCTCTTGATAGCTAGTATCGGTTAATGGTTACGATCCGGGTGTATTGTCCGCGGTAGCGCCAGTTTAAAAGTTAAGAAAAATTTTGATTCCGCATTTTGGCCTCGGATAGACGGCCGGGGCGCTGCCGTGGCGTAACAAGATCTCTAAATAGAATCGATAATATTGGATTTCAAGTTAACCGTATAAAGTTCCGTTACACATTTTATTAACCCGAACTTGAAACTTAATGTTGCATCTAATTATTTATACCTAATGATTACCTGTAAGTGATAGACCACATGATCGCATCTGTTTATAGCCATGATACCCCTTTTATCCAGTTTTAACCTATCGGACATCCATGTGCAACTTTAACCGGTTTAATCACAACCGATAACTGTACAGCTAATTAATTAAATTTGCTTTATTGCTTAACTTATTGCTTAGATTGTGTTGTTGATAACCATTCTTGATTATTTATAACCATGATTATGCTAGTTGTTTATGAGTACCCACATGTTATCTTTTACACCCTGGCCTGACTTGCTACACACATAATGGTTGACCCGACATAGTACCGTATACTACTTGACTCGGCATGAGGTACCATGGCTTGACCCGTTACCCGATCTTGTGTCTAATGCCAACAAACCCGACATGTAGTCCTCACGGACCGTTCCTGTTGTCTATCCAGAAAAACCTGCTCTTCCTTGTTCCTGTGTTGGCATTAGTTCTTGATTTCTGAATACCTGACTTGACATACATAACTTGGGGGTATGGGGGAGTCAATGATGAAACCTGACTTGTAACTCAACAGTTCGATACCTGTTCTGATCAGTCTTACGGGCTAGGCCAGCCCCGGAGTGAGGATGCTGACATCACTCATCTGTACCTGCTACCTTTTACTGCCTAGCGGCACGTCTCGGATTCTGCCTGAGAATCTTGACCGTGGTCCCGGGCACGCACGGGATACTATTGAGTTACATCGATGATTCATCAAATTGATTTCAAAGACCTTAGAGTAGAAAACCCAATAGACCAGTTTAGTTTACTCACTGCACACTACCCTTCACTGCCCTGATTTAAATTACTGTTATACATGCTTTATCATTCATGTTTATATTTGCATTGCCTGTTACCATGTTTGCATTTTTATTACTTGATGACATGACGCGCTGACGTCTGGGTTTTGCATGGCCCAGATCCCGTACCTTTGCTGCAGTCCGAGCACGAGTACTTCAGCCACCAGGTTGAGCAGTGAGGTTTCAGTAGTAGTTAGTTTTTTTCATTTTCCGCATTTTATTCCTGATGTGAGCCCGCATCATGGGACATGCATTCTAGTTATTTTGTATTGGATCTTTTGCTTCCGCACTTTTATCATTATTGACTTATGTTATCTTGGCTTATGGACATGTATTAGATAGCTATATTTTGTTCTTGATATCTCTACAGCCGTAATATGACTGTGGATGGATACTTTCTACCCACAGGTGGCATGGTTGGCTATGTCACGTGCCCAATTTAGCGTACTCTGGGTAGCGGGGCGTGACATGGTTCTTTTGGTATCAGAGCCATAGGTTAGTCTGGTTGATTCTTTTTGTAGTTGGGTATTGTACCCAATACACGAATCAAAATACCCGTGTTTAGGAAACATGTCCTGCCACCTTGCCGTTTTATCGTTCTTGAATCTAAGTTCTTCCTGATTATATCTTTACGGTGTGAAAACTTCCTTTGCATATCGACTCGAAACATGGTTCCTTGTTATCTCTAGGACTTGGGCGACTTGGGTGGAGTTATGTAATTGTAGCTATGATACCGTGGCATAGTTACAATGCGGTACTCTATTTAAGTAACTTGGAGTTCTAGCCTTGATCTATATTTTGAATCTGTTATCATGCTAATCTTTGGGTGTTTTGATTTCAGGAATATGGCAGACAAGAATCTGAAGATGTACCAAAGGCGTGTTGACGAAGCCGCCATGCTTGGAGTGATACGGGGAATGCTGGAGAATCAAAAGAGGCAGACCGAGCTGATCCAGCAGCAAGCTGAATCGTTTTCAGGAAGGTCTGCAGACTGTTCAGCAGTCTGTGGTCAATGTTGGAGCTAAGCCAGTTGATCGTGTAGGGACCGTAGCAGATTTCAGGCGTCTGGGTCCATCTGTCTTTACTGGCCTGGAGGAGCCGTTGCCAGCGGAGCAGTGGCTGGTTGACACGGAGAATCTACTCATTGCGGCGCAGATCCCAGATGATAAAAGGGTGGATGTGGTGCACATTCAGTTAGTGGACTACGCCCGTGAATGGTGGCTTGTGGAGGAGACCCGCTTGCCCAAGCCGATCAAATGGGCGGATTTTTCGAAGAGTTTCCTGGAGAAGTTCTTCACGCGGACTGCACGGGAGGAAATGGAAGAGAAGTTCATCAGTCTAAAGCAGAATGGTGCGGCCGTAGATGTACATGCAGCTGAGTGGACACGGCTCAGTAGATTCGCTGGACCTTTAGTTGCCAACGATGCAGACAGGGCGAGGAGGTTCATGCGTAGCTTGGATGTGGACATCTAGAGGCAGATTGTCTCCCTGGGTTTGACCACTTTTTCACAGGTACTTACGGCAGCCCGAGAACAGCAGAGCTTATCTGGGAAAACTAGGAGTTCGCAGCAGACAGCAGTTACAGTAAGGAAGCCGGCATTTGTACCAAACCGAGCTCATGGTCGCAGAGGTATTCCAGTGGACCGTCGTAGTGTAACACCGATGAAGAAGCCTGTTGTCGTTGATCGAAGAAGGAGCGTGATTTGCGACTACTGCCATTTACCTGGCCACGTGCAAAAGGATTGTCGAAGGAGGCAGGGACTCTGTTTGGTTTATGGAGCGGCAGATCACACTGTCAGCGCATGTCCGTCGAAGCTTCGTACGAGGGATGATATTCAGAAGCCTCCGCAGAAACCGTTCGAGGGGCAGAAGAAGCTGACTCAAGGACCCAATCAGGCTCGAGGTTTTACCTTGACGGCTAAGGAAGCTAAGGCTTCAGGAGAAGTTGTTTCAGGTATTCTACTCGTTCATGGTTTTCCCGCATTAGCGTTATTTGATTTTGGTGCATCCCATTGTTTTATGTCGTCCAAGTTTATAACTACACACTCGATCACCTGCACGACCCTGTCTAGTTTCTGGGACATACACACTAGGAATGGGAAAATCATATCTAGTAGAGAGTGTAAAGATTGTACAGTTGTTGTTTGCAGACGGGTGCTTTTTGCAGATTTCTTGGTGATTGATACAGGCAGCTACGAAGTCGTCTTGGGAATATATTTTCTTAGCACTTTCCACGCTCACATTGATTGTAGGGCAAAGAAAGTAATTTTCCAGATTCCCGGACATCCCGAGTTTACCTTCACTGGAGGAAGCAGTTCTGTCGGGCCAGTCGAGTTTAGGGATAGGCCGACAAATAATATTCTTGCATCAATGGAGGCTGATAGAAGTGAAGAGCCAGCTGTTGTTCGTGATTTTATGGACGTGTTTGAAGATATATCGGGATTACCGCCGAAGCGAGACGTGGAGTTCGAAATTGATCTTATTCCTGGTGCAGCGCCAGTATCTAAAGCATATTATCCAATGGCACCAGTGGAGTTGGAAGAAGTCAAGAAACAGGTTGCTGAACTGCTTGAGAAGGGTTGGATTCGAAGCAGTAACTCACCTTGGGGAGCTCCAGTTCTTCTAGTTAAGAAGAAAGATGGCATGAGAAGGATGTGAATCGACTATCGAGAATTAAACCGGGTGACTATTAAGAACAAATACCCGATCCCTCGCATTGGCGAACTATTTGAGCAGCTTAGTGGCGTGAGGGTATTCTTGAAGTTGGATTTGCGATCCGGATATCATCAGGTCCGAGTGAAAGCAGAAGATATTTGCAAGACGGCGTTCCGGACTCGGTATGGACATTACGGGTACTTAGTAATGCCCTTCGGAGTAACGAATGCACCGGCGATATTCATGGACTTGATGAATCAAATCTTTTCACCATTCTTGGACCAGTTTATTGTGGTGTTCATTGACGATATTCTGGTTTACTCGAAGAGTTTTGAAGAGCATGCTGAGCATTTGAAGATCGCACTGCAGACGTTGAGAAGAGAAGTTATATGCGAAAATGAGCAAGTGCGAGTTTTGGCTGGAGGAAGTAAAGTTTTTGGGGCATGTTGTGTCTGGCGATGGAATCGCCGTCGATCCCGAAAAGATTGTCGCGGTTCGAGATTGGCCGATTCCGAAGAATATTGCGGAGATAAGAAGTTTTCTTGGACTCGCCGAGTATTATAGAAGGTTTGTGGAGAACTTTGCTTGTCTGGCGGAGCCGTTGACCAAGCTTACGCGCAAAGAGGTACCTTTTGTGTGGATGGATAGATGTGCGTCAGCTTTTGAGACACTGAAGCAGAGATTGATAACCGCTCCTATTCTGACTGTGCCAGACAGTTCCGGAGGATTGGTGATTCACAGCGACGCATCTGGGAAAGGATTGGGATGCGTTTTGATGCAGCATGGGAAGGTTGTAGCGTACGCATCAAGACAGTTGAAGACCCATGAGAAGAATTACCCAACTCACGACTTGGAGCTTGCGGCTGTGATCTTCGCTTTGAAGATTTAGAGACACTACCTTTTAGGCGAAAGGGTCGAAGTTTTCACGGATCATAAGAGTTTGAAGTATGTGTTCACGCAGAAGGAGCTTAATATGAGGCAACGTAGATGGTTGGGGCTGATGGCTGACTACGATCTTGATCTGAAATACCATCCGGGGAAGGTTAATGTCGTACCGGATGCGCTCAGTCTATTACCAGCAATTTAGAGGTTGACTACGCAAAAGGAACTCGTTGAAGACTTTCGAAGATTTGATTTGGAGGTTGTGCTACCGCATTCTTCGGGACAGTTGATGCAGCTACAAGTACATTCGTCGTTGATCGAGAACATTAAAGCAGCGCAATCACAGGATCTTAGATTGCAAAAGTTTCGAGAACAGGTTGAAGCCGGACTACGAACAGATTTATTGATCCACGAAGATGGTTCGTTGAGATATGGTAGCCGTTTGTGTGTGCCAAAGGGAGATATTCACGAAGAGCTTATGAAGGAGGCACGCAATTCAGCTTATTCCATACATCCAGAAGGCACGAAGATGTACCGAGACTTACGACAACATTTCTGGTGGGAAGCTATGAAACGGGAGATTGCTCACTTTGTGGCAAAGTGCTTGGTGTGTCAGCAAGTTAAGGCTGAACATCAAAGGGTTGCTGGTTTATTGCAACCACTTCCGATTCCTCAGTGGAAGTGGGAACATATAACCATGGATTTCGTGACAGCTCTACCGCGGAGTCCAAAGGGCAACAATGCAGTATGGGTGATTGTTGATCATTTGACCAAGGCAGCTCATTTTATCCCTTTTCGGGTTGGTCAATCAACAGAAGCTTTGGCGGAGCGGTACATGCAGGAGATTGTAAGATTGCATGGAGTACCGGTAAGCATCGTGTCCAATCGTGGCACTCGGTTTTTATCACACTTCTGGAAGAGTTTACAGGAAAGTTTGGGGACTCGATTGAAGTTTAGCACAGCTTATCATCCTCAAACTGATGGCAAGTCGGAGAGAACGATCCAAACTCTTGAAGATATGTTGAGAGCGTGCATGTTTGACTTCAAGGGTTCTTGGGAGGATCATCTACATTTGGTGGAGTTTTCTTACAACAACAGTTTCCAGGCAACTATTCAGATGGCTCCATTTGAAGCTTTGTATGGTCGCAAGTGTCGTTCACCTGTTTGTTGGGACGATGTCGGTGAACGAAGATTGTTGGGACTGGATTTGGTTGTGCAGACAGTAGAGAAAGTTAACACTATCAGAAATCATATGAAAGCGGCTCAAGACAGACAGAAGAGTTGGGCAGATACGTCGAGAAGGCCTCTAGAGTTCGCCGTGGGTGATTTGGTATTCTTGAAGATATCACCGACTAGAGGGGTGATTCATTTTGGAAGTCGAGGAAAGCTCAGTCCTCGATTCGTTGGACCCTTTAAGATCTTGGAGCGTGTTGGTGAGGTAGCGTATCGTTTGGCGTTACCGCAGTCCTTGGTGAATGTGCACGATGTATTTCACGTATCTCAACTCCGTAAGTATGTTCGAGATGAAACACATGTGTTGGATCATTCGGAGCTGACGGTACGAGAAGACTTGACTTTTGAGGAGCAACCGGTTGAAATTGTGGATCGAAGGGAAAAGGTTCTTAAGAACAAGGTTATCCCTCTTGTACTTGTTTCTTGGGGTAATCGCTCACATGGAGAGTCCACTTGGGAACGAGAAGATGAAATCCGGCAGAAGTTCCCTCACCTTTTCTTGTAGTTGTTTGCCGTCTATCTTTTGTATTCTTGGGATTTCGAGAACGAAATTCTTTTGTAGTTGGGTATAATGTTACAACTGAGTCCAGTTCTACAAGTTTCTGTTTCCGTATGTGTGGTGTGTGGTATTCATTTCATTATCCCGATTTTGATTGTTACTAGTTATAATTTACCCCGACAATTCATATTTTGCATATAGCAATTTAAGTCATCTAAAATAAATTAAAAATAATTGACATGGCCCACTTGACACCCCTAATCCTGTGGTAGCGTCCTTGCGTCATGTTCTCGTCCCGATCAGTGAAACGGACGTGTTTGGATAGCTACACGCACGTGCGTGCGTCCGTTCTTGGGGGTATGCTTTTCGGTTACCAAATCCTTCATTTTAATTTTTGGAGCTTGCCAATAATTTTCCTGTTTCAAATTCAAATTTTTGGACCCGACCCGGGCGTATTTCTGAATTATTTTTGTATCCCGCCAAATTATATTTATTTAATATTTTAAATTTTTACCTAACCTATATTTTTATATGCGTTAGAAAACAGATTGGTAGGGTAGAAATCTTTCAGCCTGAGAAGTATTCTCCCAAATATTTAAATCTTTCCAAAATTTTCTCCCAAACAAATTCTAATCTCCCAGCCAATCAAACTCTTCTCATTCATCACCAGGACCCCACCACTAAACTTCACTCTATCTTGTTTCAACCAATCAAATCCTTTTCTATTTTTTTCCCCTGGCCCACGAGCGCAGATCTCTCTCCCTTTCTTTCTCCTTTTCTCTCTCTCTCTCCAGCGACGCGGCACTCTCTCTCTCCCCCTTCTCTTTCTCTCTCCTCTCGCGCCCTTTCTCTCAGATCTCGCGATCACTGTGCACTCCTCGAATCTCGTCACCCCCCGCGTGGATCCCGTCACCTCCCTTTACATTTCTTCTTCTCCTCTTTTTCTTCAACATCCCATGCACAACCCTCGCCTCCACGAACCCAACTCCTCATCGCCTTCATCACCCTAACCCTGTTCCTCGTCGACACCCTCTGCAGCCCTCATCTCCAACGTCTCTTCTCCTTCTTCCTCCCTCAAAAGAAACCCATTGCGGCCCTAACCCAACACTGCCAACACAGTATTCTAAAGGTATTTAGAATAGATGACTCTTGGCATGGTGGTGTACCTGCAGGTGATGGAGTCACCCTCTCTAAAGGTGTCTTACTGACTAAAGGGGAGAGGGGTGTGCATGATTGGCAGATCACTTGCTTAGGCAATTGAGTCAATCGTGAGATGTCAAGTACCACACCAGATATTGTTTATGCGCTAGATGAGATAAGTATATATTAATCCAATCCTGGAGAAACATTAGGAAGCAGTTTTAGAACATGAGTGGATGTTCTATGGATTTGATAATGGCAGCCTCCTTGAGGAGACGGTTATCATTCCAGGCTTCCAAGGTGACCTGAATGACAGAGTGATTGTCGAGTTATAGTTTTCCCTCTGACGAGGGACAGTATTTTGGACAGGTGGTCCAAAAGGATACTGTGGGAGGCATGGTGCGCGATACTGATTAGGTTCAGTTATCTATACAATCTAAGAAGTTTGGATTTGAAGTTCATTTATGAACTAGGTCCCATCAGATATCCAGACATATTCTAAGACAGGTATTACTCGATTCGGGAGATGCCTTTCTCCGCGAACTTGAGATTAAGAGGGACATAGAAAGAAATATCATGGCAGATCCACTCACTGAGGCTATTTCTCGAACACAAGAGTTTTACAAACTAGCTTTGTGAAACTGATTAGTAGAGAAGTTGGGTGTTTGGTATCACACAGGTTGTGAGTATGCGATATCGCAATAATTAGCCTTAAGTGCAAGTGGGAGATTGTTGGATATAATGCCCTCAAAGTCAATTATTGGATCGCAGGTACGTGATTGCAATGATTGAGGGAGGACCTATACCGATATGAAAGTCTTGCTCGAGATGATAGTATACTATCTGGTTTGTCTTTATCATCGTTTACATACTTTAGTTCACTATTGCATGTTGATAGAGCCCATAGGATTATTGCTTGACTGCCAGCAGTATGATGGCGATCATATACGTGAGAGCTGGGGTCTGTAAGCACATCCTTAAAGTGTCCCTAGTCGTAGGAGTTTCGAGACAGGGCATCGATACTCCAGAGTAGACTAGTGTATACAGTCGAGACCCCGACGAGGGGCGATGGCCGGTCTCACAAGCCATTGGTGTCAGTTGGTTCACCTAAGATGTATACAGGTGCTCATCTCGTTATGAGTACACCGGACAGGACTCGCCGGGAACATACTAGTTGGTATTATATATATCGTCAGATAGCAGTTCCCTGGTGACATGTGTACAAGTTAGTTTTTCGACCTGAGATCGTCATTTGTCTCTTGTGAGTTCCCACTGTGCTTTGATTTCTACCCTATCACGCTCAAAAGAGACGTGCAAACAGGTATTTTTTGGGTACAGACCCGAGCCATATGGAGGCAGTGAGCGGATCGTCGGGGATTCGTCTCTCCCGGTATTGGGGGTTGATGTCGCACAGTGCATGGGTGACCATCACTAGAAATCCTCGGCCGAGGTAGTGGAGAATTACTGATTTGGATCAGTAGTTTCTCAGGTGGTGATGGACTTCATACCGACACGAATTATCGCGTTATTAGGGATCTGACTTTATCCACCCCCCTAAACTCGATATGTGATACTCTTTAGACGAACGGACCGGACAGTACGGATATTGTCACTGTTAGGCTCGGTAGAGTTTCTGGATGAGTTCGCTCATCAGCTTCCCTTCTAATCAATACATAGGCAACCGTTACGTACAGCTCGTACCTCTGACGTACTAGTGGTTATACCTAGTGCCAGTATGTTGATGAGTTATTAGAGTCCCCCACAGACAGTTTCCCAAGTTCGGGCGAAACGTAGTAGAGGCCGTATGGTTTTATGGCAGGGTTCGGAAAATGCACGTGCGTTTACGCACGTGTCATATTTCGGGCAGATAATACTGGTGGGCTTTGGTTTAAGCTGGATCCAAGTTTTACACTGTGTAGATATAATATCTTTGTCTCGGTTGCATTTGTATTCGGTCGTAATACAAATGCGGGTATGTTTATACTGTTACGGGGTTATCCTGAAATTCGTTTCAGGATCGCTTTTGGAAGTTACCAGTTTCCAGTTTTCTATCACCCGTATTTAACATTCGGTTAAATACGAATTTATCTTTTTTTCATGAGGGTGAGTCATTTGGTGAGTCATGAGGTGAGTCGTGATTCTATAAGGTTCTAGAATTGATGATTCATTGGATGCATTAATTGAATGATAACTAGGTTAAGATGATTCATCTTTTGCATTAATGATTTGCAAGGTGTTTATTATGACTCATTCATTCATTAATGTTGTGGTCACTCTCCCTACCTCCTACACTCACTAGACGCGATCAAGCAATACCTGCAGAACCCGCCAGTGCTGGCTGCTCCGGTCAAGGGAAAGCCCCTCATTCTTTATACAAAAGCCCTCGAAGGTTCCTTAGGCGCACTATGGACACAAGAGAACGATCAAGGGAAAGAAAGAGCACTCTACTACTTAAGTCGAGTTCTATTGGTGGCAGAAAGCAACTACTCCCCCATCAAAAAACACAGCCTGGCGTTAATCTTCGCGATAACAAAGCTCAGGCACTATGCGTTGGCGCATGAGGTCCGTCTCATTTCGAAGGTGGACCCTCTTAAATATTTAATGTCAAAGGCCATATTAACGGGACGACTCGCTAAATGGGCCCTGCTCTTGATGGAGTTCTCGATAACCTATCAGCCTCTCAAGGCAGTAAAAGGCCAGGCCATCGCCGATTTCCTCGCTGAGCATCCGATAGCCGCCGATTCTCCTCTAAATTGCGATCTTCCAGACGAACATGCGTTTGACGCGATCGACGGTGGCGATACCCCATGGGAGCTTTATTTCGATGGAGCATCTTCCGTAAAGAAGCGCAAACAAAGTACTCCTATAATCAAATCGGGGGTAGGACCCATCTTTGTAACTCCACAGGGAGGGATAATGCGTTTTGCTTTCTCCCTAACAGAGCCGAGGACAAACAATGAAGCCGAATATGAAGCTTTGATAGTAGGCCTCGAGATCGCCATCGACATGGGAATTGAAAACCTCCTCATATATGGAGACTCCCAACTAGTCGTTAGTCAAGTAAACGGCGACTACCAAACGTGCAAGCCAGAGTTGGTGAAATACGGCGTAAATGTGCAACAACTGTTGACCCAAATCCCTTCCTATGTTTTGGAAAACATACCGCGTGCGGAAAACAGCAAAGCAGACGCGTTGGCCAAGCTCGCTAAGGAACTGGCTGATGAGAACCTCGATGACGTGAGAATCGTGGTACAAAGCCGTCGGGTGCTTGCCCCAGCAGAAATATCTCCGGAATCATCCGAAGAAAAAGGAGCGAGTGAGCAGACGACCCTGTAAATAAAAGATCGGGAAAATACCGAGGATTGGAGAGAAGTCTTTATAGACTACTTCAAATACCGTCGGACACCCGAAAATGCGTCCTTAAGACATCAGCTTATGAAACGAGCGCTGTCTTTCGCCTTCGCCAATGATACTCTATACAAGAGGTCGTTTGATTCTTTGTGGTTGAGATGCCTGGGACCTGACGAAGCGAAAAGAGTCGTTCAGGAAGTTCACGACGGACTCTGCGGTTCTCACCAAGCGGGCCCAAAGATGAAGTTGAAGATCAAACGGATGGGCTACTACTGGCCCACGATGATTCAGGACTGCCTCGAATACGCGAAGCAATGCCACTCATGCCAAATCCATGGGGACTTCATCCACCAACATCCAAATCCGCTCCATCCAACAGTGGCTAGCTGGCCATTCGAAATGTGGGGGACAGACATAGTTGGCCCCATCGAACCAGCATCGTCCAGGGGACATCGTTTCATCCTGGCGACAACTGACTACTTCTCCAAATGGGTAGAAGCAATACCGTTAAGAGAAGTGAAAATGGAGAATATCCTCCACTTCTTCAAGACGCACGTCAAATATCGGTTTGGAACTCCGCGACGGATCATCTCCGATAACGGACCAGCTTACAGAAGCCACAAGATCAGTCGCTTCGCACAACAACACAATATAGACTGGAGATATTCCTCGGTTTATAATCCGCGAGCTAATGGTCTAGCTGAGGCCTTCAATAAGACCTTGACAAAGATCATGAAGAAAACGGTGTCCCGAAATAAGAAGGACTGGCATGAGAGGCTGCAAGAAGCTCTTTGGGCATATCGAACTACGTTCAAGACGGCCATGAACGCAACGCCATATGTGTTGGTATTCGGTACAGAAGCAGTACTCCCCCTCGAGATAGAGTTACCCTCTCTACGAGTAGCAGTCCACTACGAACTGACGGACGAAGAAAATGCTCACCTTCGGCTTGAGGAGCTTGATGCCCTCGATGAGACCCGGCTCATAGCGCAACAAAATCTGGAAGCCTATAAAGCAAAGATGACGCGCTCATATGAAAGATTGACCCGGCCGAGGACATTCCGCCAAGGCGAACTCATGCTAGTGGTCAAAAGGCGTATGATCCCTAGTCGCGCCAAGCGGGGAAAATTCGAGCCAAACTATGAAGGCCCGTACATCATAGACAAGGTCTACCAGGGTGGAGCCTATCTACTCATGGATGTGCACGGTGAAAGGCCTTACAGGCCAATAAATGGTCGATTCCTAAAGAAATACTACGCTTAGCGAGTCACTGCCTAGGTTAATGATAGATGACGACGACCATGCCCGCTCGCTATCTTCCTAAGCTCAAATTTTATAAGCGGTAGCCACCTTCTCCATGACGGACCGAAACGTCCTTAAACTAATGACGGACCGAAACGTCCTTAAACTAATGGCGGACCGAAACGTCCTTAAACTACTACCGCAGCATCCTTAGGCTGACGAGATGAATAAAAAAAGAAGAGAAAAAAGTGAAAAAGAAAATAATAAAAAAAAATGATGATAAAAACGGTATGTCCATAAGCAAAAAGGGCACGGATGAAAACCCGAAAGGGCTCCGTGAGTAAAAACAGCAGGGCTACCGGCGAGTGTTCGTGAAAACCCGAAAGGGCGCGACCTCGTAAAAAAATATATATAAAAATAAAAAGAATAAAAAAAACGGTATGTCCATAAGCAAAAAGGGCACGGATGAAAACCTGAAAAGGCTCCGTGAGTAAAAACAGCAGGACTACCGGCGAGTGTTTGTGACAACCCGAAAGGGCGCAACCTCGTTAAAAGACACTTACAGGGTCCCCTCGATCTTGTAAGAAGAAACCACCCGCGTGAGATCCTTACGACTCACAAGGGAGCAGCACACTTAGGGATCCCCACGATTCCTAAGGAGAAAATACACTTGCGAGATCCTCACGACTCGTAATGAGAACTCTCTTATGGGACTCTCACGGCTCATAGGATTTGAAAGTCTTAAGTTACAGAGACCTAAACCTGTGCTTAAGCAACCCCCACAACTTCCAATATTGCCCTATAAGTGGTTCAATACTGACCCTTGTATACAATCCACGGGCGCGAATAAACATTTCCCTAACCAAGTCCCATCCGAGACTGGGGATATGTTCGTATGGTGAACGACCCTTGTAAATCCTCTCGATTTACAAGGAGAAAACCCTCTTGTAGGATCCTTACGACTTACATAGGAACATGCACTTAGGAATCCTCACGATTCCTAAGGAGAAAATACACCTACAAGACCCTCACGACTTGTAGGGAGAAATACCTTTGTGAGATCCTTACGGCTCATGAAGTTAAAAGCCTTAGTCGACAGGACCTTAACCCTGTTCGCTAAGCCACCTTTGTTCAACATCGACGGAGGCAAATGATGATTCGCTCCTGGCAATATCCCAGTTGTAGCGGTGCTGATGCCGAAATCGGTGTCTAAATTCAGATTTACGGCAAAAAGCCAGTAGGCCGCACATGCATATGAAATAGCCGAAATGATGGGGCAACTTGCAATAAAAAGCAGCAAGTAAAAACATATCATACAAAATAGCCGAAATGATTGGGCAACTCGCAATAAAAAGCAGCGAGTGAAAATAAAATAAATAGCCGAAATGATTGGGCACCGCGGAAAATAGCCGAAATGATTGGGCAATCGCGACCTTCGCGATATAAAAGCTGAAATGATAAAGCATCGCGGAAATAAAACAAAAGAAATTATAAAACTTTGGCCCTACAGTTGAGATCACATCGATCCCTGTATACAATCCAAGGGCGCAAACAAAGAGGGAACTATACTTTCCCAACAGGCTCCGCCAGAAAACGAAGCCAAATCTCGACGGTTCATCCCAATCCCGAAGAAACCAGTGTCTCCGTGGGAAATTCTCGACTCGTTTCAACACCAGGGAAACAAATATCCTTGGCAAATACCTCAATTCAGGGAATCAAGCATCCTTGATGAGAGCCTCCTGATTCGCGTCGACTCGCAGAGAAACCAGTGTCTCCGTGGGAAATTCTCGACTCGTTTCAACACCAGGGAAACAAATATCCTTGGCAAATACCTTAATTCAGGGAAACAAGCATCCTTGATGAGAGCCTCCTGATTCGCGTCGACTCGCAGAGAAACCAATGTCTCCGTGGGAAATTCTCGACTCGTTTCAATACCAGGGAAACAAATATCCTCGGCAAATACCTCAATTCAGGGAAACAAGCATCCTTGATGAGAGCCTCCTGATTCGCGTCGACTCGCAGAGAAACCAGTGTCTCCGTGGGAAATTCTCGACTCGTTTCAACACCAGGGAAACAAATATCCTTGGCAAATACCTTAATTCAAGGAAACAAGCATCCTTGATGAGAGCCTCCTGATTCGCGTCGACTCGCAGAGAAACCAGTGTCTCCGTGGGAAATTCTCGACTCGTTTCAACACCAGGGAAACAAATATCCTTGATGAGAGCCTCCTGATTCGCGTCGACTCGCAGAGAAACCAGTGTCTCCGTGGGAAATTCTCGACTCGTTTCAACACCAGGTAAACAAATATCCTCGGCAAATACCTCAATTCAGGGAAACAAGCATCCTTGATGAGAGCCTCCTGATTCGCGTCGACTCGCAGAGAAACCAGTGTCTCCATGGGAAATTCTCGACTCGTTTCAACACCAGGGAAACAAATATCCTTGGCAAATACCTCAATTTAGGGAAACAAGCATCCTTGATGAGAGCCTCCTGATTCATGTCGACTCGCAGAGAAACCAGTGTCTCCGTGGGAAATTCTCGACTCGTTTCAACACCAGGGAAACAAATATCCTTGGCAAATACCTCAATTCAGGGAAACAAGCATCCTTGATCAAAGCCTCTTGATTCGCGTCGACTCGCAGAGAAACCAGTGTCTCCGTGGGAAATTCTCGACTCGTTTCAACACCAGAGAAACAAATATCCTTGGCAAATACCTCAATTCAGGGAAACAAGCATCCTTGATGAGAGCCTCCTGATTCGCGTCGACTCGTAGAGAAACCAGTGTCTCCGCGGGAAAATCTCTATTCGTTTCAACACCAGGGAAACAAATATCCTTGGCAAATACCTCAATTCAGGGAAAACAAGCATCCTAGATGAGAGCCTCCTGATTCGTGTCGACTCGCAGAGAAACCAGTGTCTCCGCGGGAAATTCTCGATTCGTTTCAACTCCAGGGAAACAAATATCCTTGGCAAATACCTCAATTCAGGGAAAACAAGCGTCCTTGATGAGAGCCTCCTGATTCGCGTCGACTCACAGAGAAACCAGTATCTCCGAGGGAAATTCTCGAGTCGTTTCAACACCAGGGAAACAAATATCCTTGGCAAATACCTCAATTCAGGGAAACAAGCGTCCTTGATGAGAGCCTCCTGATTCGCGTTGACTCGCAGAGAAACCAGTGTCTCCGTGGGAAATTCTCGACTCGTTTCAACACTAGGGAAACAAATATCCTTGGCAAATACCTCAATTCAGGGAAACAAGCGTCCTTGATGAGAGCCTCCTGATTCGCGTCGACTCACAGAGAAACCAGTATCTCCGCGGGAAATTATTGATTCATTTCAACACCAGGGAAACAAATATCCTTGGCAAATACCTCAATTCAGGGAAACAAGCGTCCTTGATGAGAGCCTCCTGATTCGCGTCGACTCGCAGAGAAACCAGTGTCTCCGTGGGAAATTCTCGATTCGTTTCAACACCAGGGAAACAAATATCCTTGGCAAATACCTCAATTCAGGGAAAGAAGCGTCCTTGATGAGAGCCTCCTGATTCGCGTCGGCTCGCAGAGAAACCAGTGTCTCCGCGGGAAATTCCCGATTCGTCTCAACTTGCAAGATGAAGCTTCGGCGGTAAGGATTAAAAACTTGTTTCCTGAACAATGGGACCCTGCAAGTCGGTCTAAAGCGGTCTCTTGCATACTATTCATGGGTCTCACTCTCCAAAGTCGAATTTCGACAAGGAGGGAAACAACCGCTTACGGGTCCTCTCGACTCGTAAGAGGGAAAAATTCTCTTATAAGATCCTTACGACTTATAAGAGAAAACGCGCTTAGGAATCCTCACGATTCCTAAGGAGAAAATACACCTACGAGATCCTCTCAATTCGTAGAGAGAAAAGTCTCTATGAGACCCTCACGGCTCATAGAGTTGAAAAGTCTTAGACGGCAGATCTGAACCTGCGGCCTAAGCCATCGCTATCTCTTGAAAAATCTAGATGCTTACTCTATTATCGGTCAAATGTGTTTATCAAGACAGCATGCTGATAATAAGAGAAAGGAAAAAGCAAAGAAATAGTACAAGACATTGCAAAGAAAAATGTGTATCTTTATTGAATGTGATCAAGTACAAGATGAAGCGTACAAAAGAATAAAGAATGGATACATATTATTTAAAAAGAAAAATTTTACAAGTATCTAGATACAAGGAGAATTACTGGGAAGGAAGCGTTTTGCATAGCTCTAGCAATTGTTCGCGCACTTCCTTCCCCACTTTCTCCTGATCGGCCACCACCGCCAGCTCCACCTCCACTTGGGCCCGTTGCTGCAAGACAGATGCAAGCTGCTCCCTGACGGCCTTATGAGCAGCTTCGTGGCCTGGGGTATCACGCTCGGCTACATCAAGCTTTCGCTTCAAGTTTAGCCCATGGGAGATGCGCTCCAGGAGACCCTCAAAGATAGCCTTCACTTGGACAGCATTCGCCTCAACCTCAGCACGAAGACGAGCCGTCTCGCTCGAGGTCTCTTGGCATTCCCTTAGCCTTAAAGATGCTTCTTGTTCCAAATGGTGGACGTAAGAAGCGCTTTCCTTGATCCATGCTACTCTTTCATTGCTCGCGGCTAAAGTCTCAGGGGCGGGACGCATCGACTCCAGCTGATGCAGGCGAGCCTCGATATCCATACAATGGTTAACCCAAGATGCGATGATGCTCTCGTCATGGAAATTCACGAGTATCACCAGCATCGGGTTAACCGCCGTAGCGAAATCCGCAGCAGACGTAGGGGTCTCGACGTCGAGCTCCTCAACGTAGTCGCTCAACATACGCAAGCTGTTCGCGGTGCCTCTCGAAGATGGACGTCTCAGGTAAGGACCTGCCGGCATTGTGATGCGAGACTCAAAGGGCGCCGAGACCGGAACAACAGCTGAAAAGAAACAAGATATGATCAGATAACAGTTCAGGAAATAAAAAAGGGGGAGTTATCAATGTGATAGTCGCTGTACCAGCTGAGGCAGGTGGCAAGGCCGGAAGGGTCGGTGGCGCAGCCGATCTTTCATCCCCTCCTTCGATTTGTAGCACTGCAGTCGGGACGAGAAAAAAGTTAGAAGTAATTCCATCAATGAAAAAGAAAGATATCAATGGAAACCATACTTACCAGCGCCACCAGAGGAAGAAGCGATTTCAGATGGGAAGGAGAAGTGTGGGAGCAACACCTGATAGAGATGGTCAAAAAGCACTCTTGAAAGACACAGCAGTACGACTTTAGTACATAAATTATGCGGCTGAAAGACGAAAATAATAGATTGCAAATCCATACCTTCCAACATCTTCGATGGTATAAGAGAGGGCTGAGAAGTGACCACCGCCAAGGTCGTAGTCGACGGCGCTCCCTCGAGCAGTGGAGCATCGGCGCTGGCCGCACCTGCGTTAAAAAACAAGGGTAAACCTGTCAGAAACGAGTGTAAGATAAAAAAAGAGTGGACGGTAATCCGAAATTTACCTGATGAGCCTCTAGCCGAGACGGAGGCGTCTCCCTCCTCCATCGACATAAGACCATCATCCGTGGCCTCATCCCCAGACTCCACAGGGGCCGTTGTCATGCTCGCAAGGCCAGGAGATGGCAGGGGACCATAGGCAGGGAGGGCTATGACCGGAGCATTGCTAGATTCCTGGGAAAGAGCGGTTGGCTCATCCTCAGGAATCATGTCTAGTTCACCTGCTACTCCTTCGGGCTCAGCAGTAATGGTTGTCTCGTCCACCGTCACCATGAGGTCATTGGTCTCAGGCACTCCGCCCGCTGCCACCTCGGGCTCAGCAATAACCGCTTGCTCAGGCGTAATGGACGTAACCATTTCGTCAGCCACTATTTCGGGCTCAGCAATCCCAGCTGTGTCATCTGCCACCATCTCGGGCTCGACCAATGCCTCTTTCCTTAGCCCCTTAGGTTCGACAGTCTCCGCCTCCCCCTCGGTTGGGCTTGGCCCTGCAAGGAAGAACATATGAGAACCGACAGCTTTATAATTCTTACAATAAAAACTCTGAAAGAAGTATTACCTGAGGTGGACTTCTCGTTAGCCTCCCTATTGGCGCGAATCGCCTGTCTATGAGCTGTAGACATGGCGACCGGGGGCTCTTCTGACGGGGTATCAGCACGAGAAACGGTGCTTGGGCCCGCTCCAATGGCCAAGGCAGCTCTGCGTGCCTTTCCTCCCCGCCTCGACCGCTTCCTTTCCTCCCGGACTGTCACGATGGACCTCTTCGACGCTTCCTTCATTAAGGCGTCGTCGTCCTCGTTCAAAGATTCCTCCAGAGCCTTTAAGGCATCTCTCATCGGCTCTTCGAGACGGACCTCCCGCGGTAGCCCTGAGGAAGCAGGAACATCGGCAGCTGGCAGAACATCTGCGTCACTTTGCGGGAATGGCATTGAGGTTCCTGCGATAAAAGGGGAGAGGTTAGATTGACCATAACACAAGGAAAATGAAAACTTGTTGAGTTGAAACTTACTAAGGCCTAAAGACGCTCTAAGGCGTTCCTCCTCTTGGAAGGTCTTGAGGGAAGCGGCAATGGCTTCTTCAGTGGTGATGCCTGTTGGAAGAAAAGAAGGAAAAATGTTAGTCATAGGCAATAATAAAAATATGAAGCAATAAAAAATACGACTAGTGATTACCTGATGCTGCAAGCTTAGCCAGCCACGCGTCGCGCCTTGCCAACCGCTCCGAAGCTTCGAGGGCGGCCTCCAAGTCCATGTCATCCGGCGGCATGACTAATCCCTCGTTAGTCCCATATTCACTCAGGCCCTCACCATAGGGAGCGTGGGGTTCCTGACCGAACGCGACATCCGCGGCGAAGAGCGACTTCTTTTTCTTCTGCCCGCCAACCCTAGGTGCACGCGGGATCGACTTACGCTTAGCAGCCACCTTGGGACGGCGGGTCCCGATGTCCACACCTACGCCAGACTCCGGCGAGGCTACAACCACTGTCTCCACTGGAGCACAGGGCGCTGGAGGTGCATCCGCAATATCGGGGAACGGCAATCCGTGCGGAGGACTTTGCGCACGCGGTGGCCCGGCTCTAGCATCTTTTAGAGGGGCAACTACTTGGGTCCTTGGCACGAAAGGAGTATTGCGGTAGCTACCTGGAGGCGCACCCTTACGGTCGACCAACAATCGCCTTTCCTCCTTTATAACGGCTCCCGTCGAATGACTGTACCATTCTGTATATACCCTGAGGAGTCGTGGGGCGCAAGCCGGCTCACTGATAAAGAAGTGGGAGCCCGTGTTTAGACGCATGAAATGATGCAGCGCGCTCTCCATCCCTTCTTCGGTCGCAGCAGGTTCCGATAAGAAAGCCTCCAGCGGTACCCCTTGATTGTAGCTCAGCTGTTGGGCGAAACAATGCGGGTTATATCTCATGAAAATCGCCGCCCCGTTCTGCCTAAACACCAAGAAGCCCGGTTTGATAGAATATAAGTGGAGGGTCTCCCGGGCCGTCAAAACTGAAGCTCCATCCTTGAAAGTGTCTTGCAATGGCCGCACTGCAGTGGTAGACGCCTTTCCAATAGTCAACACCTTGTCGGCGAAAGACACACCGTCTCCAACGGTGTGGGGGCGAAGGAGTAAACCCCTGGCATTTCGTGGCGATGGACTCACAATTGATGCGCCAATCAACTGTATGATGCGAGGGAAGCTGCACCCGTCATAGAACGATGGCCTTTTATGCATGCCGAAAACACCCGATGTATGTAGCTCGAGCCACGATATGAAATAGTGCATCGGGAAGATCACGTGCAGCACCCCAGGCTCATTAGCATCCGCCGCTCGACTAAGGCCGTGGTACAAATATGCCAAGCCGGCTATCCCAATGGCTACCTTTACCCCGATGGTCATCCGGTGAGCCGGGTAAAAGACAGAGGGCCGCATATGGCGAGAGTGCATCGGGAGCGCAAACCAACTCAGCCATAGCCCCAGAAATCCTAAAAAGAAGGCCTCCTCGTCCATCTCAGGGGCTGCAACTTCCGCAAAAGACATGGTCGGGGAGTTAGGAAGGAAAAAACCCTTTTGGTCTATTTCCTTCGCCGGTAGGTTATCCAAACCTAAACCAAAACGGTCCTCGAGGGTGGCAAACTTGGCAGCTTCTGCCGAAAGAACGCTGGGGTGGAGGAACCGGGCAATGAAATCCTCAAAACTAACTCCGCGGCTCCCACGCTCGATGAAAAGGGCCTCGTAGATGTTCAACACCTTGATTAGACTTAGGAATTGGTGTTGAACAGCATTCTCCGGCGTGAGACCCCTTACCGCCGGCTTAGCACCGAAGACATACTTGTCTGTCGGAAGCAACTCCTCATAGTGCTCCCCTATAACCGGTAAACCGGAGACCTCTGTGAACTCCTCCAGAGAAATTGACACTTCCCGATCCATAGCGAGGAAAGTGTGAGTGGGGATGTTCCACTGCTCCAAGAAAGCCTTAAACCGCCAGGTGGGAAGCGTAGGATACTGGAAGAGGGAGACATAAACCGCGGTGTACAATCCTAATCTTATTAACTGCGACTTCTTCGCCGACAGGATGTACCGAGCCCACGGCAGGTAGCCGATCGGGTGACGGGGGATCAGACCTTTGTTGTATGATTGTCCCCAAGGTCTCGCCTCGCCTTGACAGATACGGCGTCCCAGGATATCCAAAACCATAGGACGCTGGACCGGGATTGCATCTATGGCCGGATGAAGAAAGCCCTTCGATGTCCAATCAACCATCTCCACGGCGTACTGCACCGGGGGTGGGCTGGCGTAATGAATCGTCGTGATGGGTTCTGACGGTACTGCGCATGTGAAGCTGTGTCGACCCATAATAATCTGATTGTACCACGACCCTAAAGGTGGAGACTCTTATACTCCGGGTTGTGGTCCTTAATCATGGCTAAGACTTCGCGGTCCAAGGGCGCTTCAGGGAACCCTTCCTCCGAGCGAGCGAACGGGAATGAAGTATCGAGAGACATGATCGCTACAAGTGAACAGAAATTAGCCGTTAGTGTTGTAATTCCAACGCTTGGTGTTTAAAAAAAAATCATTAATTAATTAATTACACCACACAGCAGTGCGGTAGGTAGGAGACCCAAGGGGGACCCACAAAATCTGGACGACAATACGTCAGTTAATAAGACAACCCCATCATTGGATGAGATTGTCAGTTGGTTCCCAAGAAAATATTCCTATTAATAATAAAAAAAATCCCTAGAGACAAGGAGAAATCTCCTCTTTCAGAGCAAAGCTCTATCACAGAGTGACACTTGTCAAAATCTGGTCTCAAGGGAATAAGATTCCTTAAAAAAGCCTAGCTCTGTGATGATGATGATAAGAAAATTTATTTAAATTCCTAAAGAAATTAAAAAATTTGAAGACTCTTAGGAGTTCTTCACTTTTAGATAAAAAGATCTATTTTTGATCCATGAGCAGAGCTCTGCTCATGGGTTAAAACGCATGAACAAGATCTCTGTAAATATATGTATTCGTGAGAGCAAAACTCTGTTGGTGAAACCCCAAAGGGGACTTCTTTAGATCAGAAGATCAATAAGAGCAAAGCTCTGTTGGTTAATTAAAACTAATTTAATCCAAGATTAATTTTACCTAAAGTTTTCTAACTTGGAAAATAAGAGCAAAGCTCTAAAGTTCTGGAAACAAGAGCAAAGCTCTGAAGTTTAAGCAAGAGCAAAGCTCTGTAAATCAAAAATCTAGAAAATGGTGAAGTTTTTCTAAAGGGCCAGAGGTCCTATTTATAAGGCGCTTGCGCCCCTTCAGCTCACCCGTTGATCGAACGGCCAAGATCTTGCCACCGCTGCACTCACGTGCGCGCCACGTGAGCGCAACGGTGGGGGGCATTTGTTTCCCCAATCAGAGCAAAGCTCTGTTTGAATTTCAAAATTCAAAATTCAAAATTCGAAACAACGCTTCAGATTCTTTGCGCTGCGCGCAACGCGCCACGTGTCAAAAGCTGATACATCAGCGCAGCGCCCGAGGCAGCGCGCCCAATCAGAGCAAAGCTCTATTTAAAACAAAATTAAAGGAAGCAACACTTCAGTTGCGCAAGCGCTGCGCAAGCGCTGCGCTGCGCGACACGTGTCAGCGCAGATGCGCTGCGCCGTGCGCCGCGCGACACGTGTCAGCGTAGTTGCACTGCGCGACACGTGTCAGCGCAGTTGCGCAAGCGCTATACGCTGCGCGACACGTGTCACGCACTGGGGCGTTTGCGCCAAACAGAATTAAATTCGAGTAAGATTTTTCTGTTCTTGTTAAAATAAGAAGATTGCCTTCTGTAAAACAGAAACTCTTAGATCAAAGATCTAACGGTGGGGAAAATTCCCCAAATCACTCAAAGAAAGATCTCTTTAACAAATTTAACAAATTTATGGGCACTATATAAAGGCCCCTAGACCCCAAATCAAAGAAAGGAACATGGATGAAAAATCAAGAACTTCAAACAGAGAGAACTCTGAAGAAATTTCAAGAAGAAAAAAGTAAAAAACCTTTAAGATAGAAGAATTTCTTCCAATAGATCATTGATCTAAGAACAAGATCAATGATCTTCAATAAAAAACAAATAAAAATGGTGCTTTGCACTTATGAACCATTGGTTCTCTGAGATCAAGAAAAAAACAAGAAATACTTGCTTTCTTTGATCTAAATTAGATCAAGAAATCAAATAGTGCTTTGCACTTCTTTTATGAACCATTGGTTCTGGAATCAAAAAGATTCTCAAGTTAATAGTGCCTTGCACTTGTAAATCTGCACTGTCGCGCTCTTGGGTTGGCGCAAGCCATCAGAGAGCGTCACGTGTCAGCATCTGAACCATTTGCGCTATGCGCTTTTGAAATAGAGCCTTGCTCTTTGAAACTGGCGCAACTTACCACAGCGCGCCACGTGTTAGCAGCGCAAGCGCAGCGCACTAGCGCAATGCACTGCGCTTGCATAACACGTGTCATCACCACAAGCGCTTACGCTCTTTGATTGGCGTAAACCTCCTGACAAATGCAATGCATTTCTTTTGTTAATGGGCCAGGCCCAAATCAAAAAGACCTAGTAGGCCAAAATAAATTGCAAAGCAATTAAAAGGCAGAGCCCAAGTAAAATTGGTGCTCTGCATCATTTATAAAATGAGCAGAGCCCAAAACAAATTGATGCTCTGCATCCTTTATGGGCAGAGCCCAAACAAAAATAAAAACAAATAAAAGTGTTGAACTTTTTTCAACCGGACTTAGCCCAATCATGGCCGTAAGTTCTCAAATTAAATTGACTGAGCACAGCTGCTCTCCTAAATCAATTTACATCCGGTTCGAGGGTACATCTCCGAACTCCTTTGACTCCTATCGTTGTAATCCTTCAACGATGTCAGAGAGGTGACGGGTCCCGACAACCACACATCAACACGGACTGTGGGGTCCTTAAACTCATGGACTTAAGCGTCCTTAAACCAAAAGACGGATTGTGGGATCCTTAAACCTGCGGACTTATGCGTCCTTAAACTAAAAGACGGAGTGTGGGGTCCTTAAACCCACGGACTCAAGCGTCCCTAAACTAAATATGGACCCCTATGTCCCTAAACTGGAACATGGACCCCCATGTCCCTAAACTGGAACATGGACCCCCATGTCCCTAAACTTGCAATGGACCGCAATGTCCCTAAACTACCTATAGACCACTACGTCCCTAAACTGGAACAATAGAGCCCCCAAACGCTCTTTTGTTGGATCTAAACGGTCCCGTTTAAGTTGATCTTAGCCTCAAATATGGCTAACGTATTCTTAAACATTCAAACAGACTTTAGTGCCAAATTGGACTATAAGACCCCCAATCAACTTTGGTTCAAGAGTACATCTCCAAACTCCTCTGACACATGTCGTTGTAATCTTTCAATATCGTCAGAGAGGTGACGGGTCCTGACGGCCATATATTAAATGGACCACCATGTCCCTAAACTGGAAATGGATCTAGACGATCCCGTTAAGTAGATCTTAGTCTGGAAATTAGACTAACGTATCCTTCACAAACGTTTAAGTTGATCTTAGCCTCAAATATGGCTAACGTATCCTTAAACCAAAACCCAAAACCCAAATCTAAGAAAGTACGGATTTGGACTAATCCACGTCCTACGGGCGACAAAATAAGTAGTCTCCGTATACAATCCACGGGCAACCACAAACAAAACAAACACCCACGACATGAAGTGAAATTCTGGAGAAGGAGAAAGTTGTTACCGTAATGCGGTAGCGTAATTAACTGCAGGGGCTTGCGCCTGCAGGGAAGAGCATCCCCACAATCAAAAACCCCTCTAGCGAGGGGGAATCTGACAAAGTCTGCTACATCGGCCGCATCCGTCTAAACCTCCGATACACGGTGCCATAAATCAACTTGGCATCTTCGGAGAGGTGGACGGATAAAACCAAATAGCATCTGCCCCGAACCTCAGGCCTAGACGTCCTCGCGTCGCGGCCGCCGTTCGGAGGGGAACACCTGGATAGTGACGGGTAGAACTTGGCATGTGACTTATGACATTTTGACCAAAGCCAAGGTCATAAGAGCATGGGGCAAAAATCATATCGGGAGTTTCAAACATACAAGAAACTTGCCAGGCATGCGCATACCTTCTGGAGTGTGATAACTTGAGTGGCTTCCATCGAGTTATCATGCGATGAGAGTTGGATCCCGATTCCCACTGATGAGTTAGTTTACTCTTCGGGTGATCCCGACTAATTCTTCTTTCAGGTTTGGAGGAGAATTTGAGAATACAGTGGGAGGTTTCCTGATTAGATAAAGTGATAACCATTCTGATCTAGGTTAGAGTGCACGCAGAGTGTTTCTTTTCTCTCTCTTTCTCTTTGGTAGCGACTTTTGACCGACCCTAGACTATGACTAAGTGACCAAGTTGACCGAACCTTCTTAAAATACTGGCTTTTGGATTGTCTAAAGTTGCATAAGTCATTGCCGCTCCTTCTTTTACCCTTTGCATTTCTCAGAACACCCCGTATTACTACGGACATCCACTTCCATTGGATAGATCCATCGTATGGTTATATACGAACTCGAAGGACTTCTTCGAGGATGGATCCAGATTCAGGAGAAATAGAATTGGTTTATTCAGTTGTCTTTTATTATCATCTTCTCTCAGGTTGCGAGAGTTCCTTAGTTTAGGAGAGTACACCTATTACGCTTATTGGATAGTCTTATTCCAAACCATAGGCTGGTGCCGAAAGCTAGGGAATGAAGAAAACCAATTAGCCTAAGTACGGTGTACAGAAGGTAATATGTAAAGAAAAAATAAAGGGATTAGAAAGAGGGCAAAGTAAATTACGACTGTTATCATTCACGACCAAACCGCGTACTTCATCGCCACTCCTATTTCACCTTTGCTTTTTTCCCCAGTTCGGGAGAAATAGAATAAGGTATTATTCAGTTGTCTTGTATCATCACCTTCTCTCAAGTTGCGAGTACTCCTAGGATTAGGAGAGTACACCTATTATGCTTACTGGATAGTTTTCTTTCAAACCATAGGCTGGTGCCGAACGGTAGGGAAGGAAGAAAACCATTTAGCCTAACGAAGGTGTACAGAAGGCAACGACTAAAGACAAATAAAGGGATTTGGAGAGATGGCAAAGAAATATACGGTTACAATCATGAATTGGATTATGGAAGATGCATTACTAGGAATACCAGGATACCCCTACGAAACATTTTCATGTTTCAGTTTCACTATGTATTGTTAAAGGAAATCAGATTTCCCGATTAGATACTTACTCCAGAGTATGTATTAACCAGGTTTTATTCTCATATCTGTATGGTTTTACAGATGATGAGTGGGAGTAGGTTATTAGGAATAAGGTGATCATCCTCATTATATCGGAATTCGTTGTAATTGGTGATATTTGAGGAAGTCGCCTGAGTTTTTTCCAGACGGCATGTATTTGGTTTTGAATATCCGTTGTTGTGCACCAATTTCAAAATGATATATCTGTATGTTTATTTTTATAAAGTGAGATATAACTTTTTGAGATTATGTCCGTGACATTTTACCTATATCAGATACGATTGGGTAAGGAGTATTGAACAACGGAGTAGTTCTTAACCATAGGTACAGTTTTCAACCTACGACGCACAGGTTTTGAGTTATTCAACTCAGCGGACTTATACAGAGTATTGTATGTTGTCCGGTGTCCGTCAGGACAAAGGGGTTGGTCCTCGTACTATGTTCTATTTACTTGTGACTTCTCGAAGTTTTTAGACAAGTGTTTCGTAGAAATACAATGTCTAAGTTTTGAGAAGTTGTGGGTATAAGAATAAAGTAGAGAACCAGATGTCGCAAGTATCAGGATTCTTCAAAGAGATCGAAGATGTAGATACTTGTGATTGGTATTCAGTTGATAGTAATGGTTTTGAGAAACTTGTTTCTCTTTCAGGTTACTCATAATTGGATATATTCCTAAGTTGAGTAATGTTGATTAGCCTTTCTCCATTGATTTGATATGCACTGGAGACAGTTGCATGATTAGAATCTGGTTCTAATTAAATAAGTGCCAAATGTTTCTATATTGAATATAGAATAGTTCATATCTTAACGATATTAAGGTACGGTGAGTTGTCCAACTTATGCTTAAAACCAGACACTGGATAACTCAAGGCACGTTTCTGTAATGGCAGTTTGTAGGTTGACCCTGGCTTTGATGAGGGTTGACTTTCTACCATCTGGAAGATCAATAGTGATATTGTTATTGACTCGCCACAGTTTTAGTAAAATGGATTTTTTCAGAAAACAGTAATGGGAGTATGGTAGAACTGGAAGTGATTCCAGAACCGCAAACGATTACGGAAAATTTAATAAGACATATATATTCAATCAGGTTTGACATTCCATTAGCCATTCCGCAGATATGGTGGGTAACCTCAGACACCCGAGAGGTACTCCGGTAGCCTCAAGGACGGTGACAGGGAGGTTCTTATTCACCCAGACTTGACACTACTGTTGTTCCAGGCTATGGGACCCGGCAGGAGGATAAGTATAGCACCGTTCTAAACTAGCTTTAGAAGTGCACGTATATATTATTCTGCCATAGGGTTGTCGTAGTCAGTGGGAGCAGCGGAAGCATAGTGGGCAAGTTGCTTATGTCTATTTATAAACTTGAGCAGATATAGCAGAGAAAGATCATCTAATTTTGATGTGACAGTCATGGCTTTGACTTCATCAGAATATGGGATGGATCTGTTAAGAAGGTAGTAGGGTGTGATGTCATGGTATTTGGATGACATACACATAGTAGGAAGTAAAATTCCTATACTACGATCGGTTGTACTGTGGTCGTCACACAGTTGTTTCTCCACAAAGGATATGGATATAATATCAGACATTCTGATTTCTAGATCTATGATTTTAGATCTTGATTTGGGTAGTTTCCCAATGTAGGTACATTGACAGTATTCTAAAGGTATTTAGAATAGATGACTCCTGGCATGGTGGTGTACCTGCAGGTGATGGAGTCACCATCTCTAAAGGTGTCTTACTGACTAAAGGGGAGAGGGGTGTGCATGATTGGCAGATCACTTGCTTAGGCAATTGAGTCAATCGTGAGATGTCAAGTACCACACCAGATATTGTTTATGCACTAGATGAGATAAGTATATATTAATCCAATCCTGGAGAAACATTAGGAAGCAGTTTTAGAACATGAGTGGATGTTCTATGGATTTGATAATGGTAGCCTCCTTGAGGAGACGGTTATCATTCCAGGCTTCCAAGGTGACCTGAATGACAGAGTGATTGTCGAGTTATAGTTTTCCCTCTGACGAGGGACAGTATTTTGGACAGGTGGTCCAAAAGGATACTGTGGGAGGCATGGTGCGCGATACTGATTAGGTTCAGTTATCTATACAATCTAAGAAGTTTGGATTTGAAGTTCATTTATGAACTAGGTCCCATCAGATATCCAGACATATTCTAAGACAGGTATTACTCGATTCGGGAGATGCCTTTCTCCGCGAACTTGAGATTAAGAAAGACATAGAAAGAAATATCATGGCAGATCCACTCACTGAGGCTATTTCTCGAACACAAGAGTTTTACAAACTAGCTTTGTGAAACTGATTAGTAGAGAAGTTGGGTGTTTGGTATCACACAGGTTGTGAGTATGCGATATCGCAATAATTAGCCTTAAGTGCAAGTGGGAGATTGTTGGATATAATGCCCTCAAAGTCAATTATTGGATCGCAGGTACGTGATTGCAATGATTGAGGGAGGACCTATACAGATATGAAAGTCTTGCTCGAGATGATAGTATACTATCTGGTTTGTCTTTATCATCGTTTACATACTTTAGTTCACTATTGCATGTTGATAGAGCCCATAGGATTATTGCTTGACTGCCAGCAGTATGATGGCGATCATATACGTGAGAGCTGGGGTCTGTAAGCACATCCTTAAAGTGTCCCTAGTCGTAGGAGTTTCGAGACAGGGCATCGATACTCCAGAGTAGACTAGTGTATACAGTCGAGACCCCGACGAGGGGCGATGGCCGGTCTCACAAGCCATTGGTGTCAGTTGGTTCACCTAAGATGTATACAGGTGCTCATCTCGTTATGAGTACACCGGACAGGACTCGCCGGGAACATACTAGTTGGTATTATATATATCGTCAGATAGCAGTTCCCTGGTGACATGTGTACAAGTTAGTTTTTCGACCTGAGATCGTCATTTGTCTCTTGTGAGTTCCCACTGTGCTTTGATTTCTACCCTATCACGCTCAAAAGAGACGTGCAAACAGGTATTTTTTGGGTACAGACCCGAGCCACATGGAGGCAGTGAGCGGATCGTCGGGGATTCGTCTCTCCCGGTATTGGGGGTTGATGTCGCACAGTGCATGGGTGACCATCACTAGAAATCCTCGGCCGAGGTAGTGGAGAATTACTGATTTGGATCAGTAGTTTCTCAGGTGGTGATGGACTTCATACCGACACGAATTATCGCGTTATTAGGGGTCTGACTTTATCCACCCCCCTAAACTCGATATGCGATACTCTTTAGACGAACGGACCGGACAGTACGGATATTGTCACTGTTAGGCTCAGTAGAGTTTCTGGATGAGTTCGCTCATCAGCTTCCCTTCTAATCAATACATAGGCAACCATTACGTACAGCTCGTACCTCTGACGTACTAGTGGTTATACCCAGTGCCAGTGTGTTGATGAGTCATTAGAGTCCCCCACAGACAGTTTCCCAAGTTCGGGCGAAATGTAGTAGAGGCCGTATGGTTTTATGGCAGGGTTCGGAAAATGCACGTGCGTTTACGCACGTGTCATATTTCGGGCAGATAATACCGGTGGGCTTTGGTTTAAGCCGGATCCAAGTTTTACACTGTGTAAATATAATATCTTTGTCTCGGTTGCATTTGTATTCGGTCGTAATACAAATGCGGGTATGTTTATACTGTTACGGGGTTATCCTGAAATTCGTTTCAGGATCGCTTTTGGAAGTTACCAGTTTCCAGTTTTCTATCACCCGTATTTAACATTCGGTTAAATACGAATTTATCTTTTTTTCATGAGGGTGAGTCATTTGGTAAGTGATGAGGTGAGTCGTGATTCTATAAGGTTCTAGAATTGATGATTCATTGGATGCATTAATTGAATGATAACTAGGTTAAGATGATTCATCTTTTGCATTAATGATTTGCAAGGTGTTTATTATGACTCATTCATTCATTAATGTTGTGCTCACTCTCCCTACCTCCTACACTCACCTCCCTCCTCCTTAAAATGGTCGGCCCCTCTCTTGAATTGATATGCTTCCTTGAAAAAGGATTTTGATAGTTTTGGTTGATAGGAATTAGATGTGATCCATTTCTCATTTCCATTCGATCTAAAAGGCAACTTCATTAACCGTTCGTCCATGGGTTTGGACGTAACGAGACAAAATGTTCTACTCATTCTCTACATCAATCTTGGTCATCTCTTTTAGCAAACTTGATGACCGAGTTGTCTCGGTTCAGAGGCGGGAGCCCATTTAAAGATCCGTCGACGTGATGCCACCTGGACGAGAAGACTGGAGATTCAGAAGATCGAAGCAGCCGCAACAAAGCGTGGGATGATGGTTGAAGACCGAAGAACTCGGATCGTTCGGTATAACATTTCTACCCACTTTGTAGTTTGTTAGTTTAGCTTTAATGGCAGATCCGGGTTATAGTATACGATAGCGCCAGTCTAAAAGTTTTTGTTCCGCATTTAGCGTCTGTTAGACGGCCGGGGCGCTACCATGCACTTACACAATTACTCCATACTTCCTTACAAAACTCGCACAAGAATCGTTAAAAACACAAAATGCGGTTTTGGTTCTCTTTTTATTTATATTTTTCTGGTTTTTTATAAGAAATCAACCCGAATTACAAGAAAAATATTACGACCGTGTCCCCGGCAACGACGTCATTTGATTGATTCGAAAAGTGAGCTTGTGAGTGTTTTAAATACCGCAATCAATAACGGTGTCGTGATAGCTAGCCGATAGTGGGTATGGGTCGTCCATGGGGAAATGGTGAACTGCTTATCTTGTTTTAGACAAGTTGACAAAGAAAGGTGGGATTTTGATCATTTTATACTAAGAAAATTTGAAAATTTTATAAGAAAAGGGTGTGTAGGGTTTATATGATTTAGTAGTTAATGGATGGAGTTTTAAAAATAATTATTTTTATCTTTTAATTATTTAATACTAGAGAAACATCGATAAATGTGGATTATGGTTTTTGTAAGGAATTAGGGTTTCTCTATACTGACCCTTGTCCTTCCATTGATCCCTATTTGTCTCAAGCCCTTAACAAAACGATTATTAACGAATCTCAAATCGTGGTCGTGACTATCATGAATTGATAGCACGCCCTATAGGAGGGTTAATATTAATTTTACTAAAGTTTATAAAAATCAAAACTTTAAAAAGAATTGAAGAGATATTGTTCATCCATTGTTCTATCATATCCTACAAATCCTGACAAACGATAATTTACTCGCTCATTAGGATAAACAAAGTAAAAGAAAGGTTGATGATGAATGAACCCATAAGAAAATACATAAATTAAAACTGCGGAAAGAAAATACATAAATTAAAATGCAGAAAGTAATATGGAAAATAAATGCGACAAAATTAAAACAAAGAACTATCTTTTATTGAATAAACTATTGCATTACAGAAGTCGCTCGCTGAAAAACCAAATTATAAAACCCTAGTTTTCTTTAGATTGCTTGATCGGTAGATCAGTTGATAGATTCTTCGATGAATGATTAGATAGATAGCTCTCGGTCCTTTTATAGACTCTGGAACTTGAAACCCTAGACGTTATATTGAAGTGTGTGCAAAGACAATTAAGCCTATGAAGTTTTACATCCTACGGCAACAGAATGACCGCGGAACCACCGACCCTTACCCTCTTTAGCCGCGGATTCGCCGTCCTCTGGTGGAGTTGAGTCTCCAGATTCTTCATATCATCTTCTCTCGATATTTGGAGATTTTTCTGATAAAAATATTCTGAAAATATTTCTTTTTCTCAGCCGTTGCGAGATTTTTCAATTTACTCCTAACATTCAGCAGATTTGGTTTGGTAATTCAATTTGATGTTGATCTCCTATTTATATTTCAGATCTGAACTGATCTATTATAATACCTATACAATATCTCAAATCAAATTGTTAGTAGTATTTGTTTTATTTGAGATGATATTCCAACCAATTAATTGATTTGATATCTTAATAATATTGGTTAATAATATTTAATATGATATGTATATTTTAATAATAAATAATCTTATGGATATTTTATTTAAATATGATATGTATATATTCCCCAATTATATTAATTATAGATTAAAAAATATATGAAAATAATCTTTTTATAAATAAACCCACATATATTCTTAATTTGCAAATAACACATTTTAGTAACTAATAATAGTAGGAAAAATGTTCATACAAATGTGCAATAAATTTGACTAATCAAACTATCACCCCCCGATTGCAGCTAAATACCATCAACTTTTCTTCCGTCTGTCTTACGTTCTCGGTCCACCCTTAAAATTTCGAGAGGTATAATAGTTCATTAAGACACAAAAGTTAACGTCGTATGATAGTTATGTAAAAGAAAATAGTTCATGGTAGTTATCTCTAATTATTAAATTTCAGGTTATCAATCGTAAAAAAACGTGAAAGTTGATGGATAGATTTGTGCAATTTAGCCGAGAAACAAAGGTGACACATTTCTTCTTCTTTATGTTTCTCTTACTCCTTAATTTTATCAGAGCAAAACTGACCATAAAATAAGGATGATTGCCTCTTGCTTATCAGATAGGGTTGGAATCATTGGTTGGTGGAGAGTGATAGAGAGACCCTTTGGAGACATTGAAGAGAGTGCATGAATAAGATGAGGCTTTTTTGCCTCTCTATATCTAACAACGCTTGTTTGTTTATTTGATGCATATGAAATTGAAATCAATAAGCATTGACCAACGATTTAAGAATGAACCAACAAAATGTTTTGGTTGTAACAACTAACAATAAAAAAGGGATGGTGGCGGTGATCGCTGCCACATGGCTTTGCATGATCTTTTTGGTCGGCTCTAAAAGGGATAAAGAGATGAGTGTGGGGAACATCATGCGCTGTTGGCACCATAACCATAAAAATCTTTTTTAGAACGTAAAAATTTATTATATGTTTAAATAAACTTTTAAGTTGTTAAGCTAGAAAACTTGTGTTATAATAAACGTGCAACGACTTGTCGGTAAATTTAGGTTAGGCAATATAACAAACATTTTACATGCAAACCTAAATGATTGTTTTATGAAATAAGATGCATCAGTAAATGGAAATGCCAATTGCCAATAATTAATAGCAAGCACAAGAAACACTTATAATACAAAAGGGTTGGCGACACAACTGTCCTTTTTCACTGTTAAAGATAAAAAGAATAACTGTTCTCCTCAAGTCTAAACCCTCTTTCGCGTTAAGGCTGTTTTCTCCGTTCTTCTGAATGAGTAGGAGCTTCCCTGCCAGATTCAATCATCTCGACCTTTTGGCTTGAGGTGTCCAGGGAGGAAACTCAATAACTCTGTCTTTATTATCGAAAGGAGCATTAGCCGTAATTACTCTACCCTCAGATCGAAAGGAATCGAATGAGCCGAGGCAAGGAAGCCAAAATCCATATAGCCTAAGAAAAGGATTAGAATCAGAAAATCATATGCTATTGATTAAATAACAAATGAGAAATTTTCTTTTCCTTTATCCATTTTTTTAAAGAAAAAAAATCTCAGATCTTAGTTCAGCTTTAGCATAGGAAATGGTTTTTCGAAACCGTGCATGTAAACACTTTGAATACAATTCCTTTGATTTGCGCTAGTCACTTAGCTCGGTTAATGTGTGGCATACTACACCATAATCGTCCGAGACACACACACGGAGCTGGTTAATTGGTCGAACAATGCGATCTAAAGCTAAACTCCAAACCACTTAAGTTTGGTCCCTTGGACTAATGTTTCCGAGCACAATCAATGGAAGTCGTCCTCTGCCAGAACATTTGAGTAAAATATATGGTATTTTCTTTACTTGTACAGGTTTCTTAAATAACAATTTATTATGTTGGATGATTAAATCAACAAACAAAACAAACAAAGCTGCTGTTTTTGACGGCCCTAAATACACAAAAGAGAAATATACTCCAGTAATATACCGTTGTGGAATAAAGCCGGTATTTGATATTCTAATAAAAATATATTATTAGATTACTGATGGCACACCGCAAACTAAGAACACCCCAAATGTCGTGATCAGCTTGGATATGTATTGCTTATTATGCTCTCAACATATAGATACAAACTCATGCTAATCATGGAGATTAGGTGATTAATGACTTGCCTCAATGGTAGCATGAAGCATTTCCGGGTCCTTAACCCGTTAAGGACCCTACCGTTTATGTCGGCTTCGGGTCCGCAGCCGTTTGCGCTCCATTTTAATAAACGTTTTTTTTAACTGAATGCTCCCTCGATACTTGGCTAATCACTAACAACCTTCTCGACACTTGATACTTACTATTCACTCTAAAAGATCTTCCGACTAGCTAAAACGGTTAATCTCTAAGTTCGGTTCCAATCAATAGAAAACCTATTTTTGATTTAGGGCCGAATTTAGGGATTTTAGATATAGGAGAGTGGTTTGAAGGATTTAAAACTCTAGTCCCGATATCCCTCTGTTAGATGTTTAACAGAATGAAAGAAAGACAGACAATCTTTTTAACAACTCGGTAGACCTTTCAGTAATTATTCAAAATTTTTGAGAGTAAATAGTAATAATCAAAGTAACGGTTTTTTTTAGTAATTAACCAAGTATCAAGGAACCATTTAGTAAAATACCCAGCACAAGAAAAGCAGGCACGTAATTTCCGCGAAAGACAAGGACAAACTTCGTCCTTCATTCCGAAGCATCTGTTCTCTGCATAGCGGGCCGAACAAGCAATGATGAGATCAGGGCCCACATCCAGCACTTGACACGCAACTGCTCTCACTTGCGTGCCAGCCATCTCTTCATTTCTCTCCCTGGGGTTTTGATTCCACACCTAAAACTCTTATTTTCAATGAACACCCCACAAATTTTACTCCTTTCTACTTAGCCCTTAAATTTGTGAATTCTTTATCAACCTATTCAATTTTCAAGATCCTAGAAAAACCATTGTTATCGTATCATTTCTAATAGAGAAACTACATTGAAATTCAACATTATGTTCTTCTATATGATCTAGGGTCTTAGCAAAATAAGAATTATCAAGAAACACATGGTTTAATCTGGATAACATCATGTTGTAAAAAACGACAAATACATGAGGCTGTACATTGTAAATCTCAACTATCGGCATTATTTTAAGGCAAAAAGAATTTGGTGATGCGGGCATTTTTATATGGGATATAAATCAACTAAAAAACACTAAAATTCAAATCGCATTTTATAACCGCTAACTACCAAGGATGCAATTTTCTCTTTCTCCTAATAAAACTCTTCTCACCGACCTCTTTCTTTTCAAAGAAAGTATTTCCACTATCTAAATTAACTTATTTGGTTATATTATTCAAATTGAAACACAAATAAAGCCATTGAAATCTGACATGTTCATGCATCACACGTGCAAACTACCGGCGTTTAAGAATTAACAAACAAAATTGAATTAAGGTTTGAAGTTGATGCCCAAAAAGGGATGGAGTATATTTTAGAAATTAAAAGGGTTAACTGTAAAAAGTACCGAGGATTTGGGTTGGATATGCAAAAAAGACCATCCTTTTTCCTTTGCTGTATGACTCGACATTGACAGTAGAGGAAAAGAGAAAGAAAGAAGAGAATCACAAGGGAAAGCTCCATACTTTCTCTCTCTCTCTTCTCCTGTTTCGGTTATAGCTCAATTTCAATCAACTTTTGCGTTTGATTCTTTCTCTTGATTTATGGAGCAGCTCGTGAATTTCATCATTCGACCTCCAAGGTATGGAATTTCTTTAAAATTTTGGTCAGGTCATCTGATTTCCATTTTAAGCATAGTTTCTTGATTTAGGTTTTGTTATATTTAGGTCATGTCGATTTGGTATAATACCGTGGAATTAATCAATTCTATCTCATGAAATTGGTGGAATTAATCAAATCTTTAGGAACGGCTGGCAGCAAAATCTAGGGTTTTGTAGACCAGCCTAAATAGATTCTATAGGTGGTTATTACTGTATCTGAGTTGATGTTGGCGAAAGAACTATCATGTAGATTTAAGTGTTTGAGTTGCATTCGTGGAGATACAAATTTGAAAGATGAAGTTTTTAGACCATGGCTATTCTTGCCTTCTGTATATCTCGATCCGCAATCAAGGTTAACTGCTAAGAGAACACCATTGGGAGCAATACTTGCAAAAATTTTATGTTATAACAAGGGGTTTAATGAGACGATGCGTCGAAGAGTATGCTTGTGAAAGCAGTATTTCATGATTTCCATCCGACACAATCATATCTATGTCCTTGCAGTGTGAAGGTGTGACGATTAAATGCTGAGCATATTTAGTAAGTTTGCTTACCACAACCAAGATGGGCTCTTGCCAAAACTAGAGGGAAGTCCTATGAGGAATGGGTAGGAGTTATAATGAGATACTCTTATAATGATCACTTCACGGTTTCTTGCACTCATCGAACCTATCTCACATATCCTTCGAATTCAAATCCCTCTCGACTCTTGTAAGTCCTTGTCATCGCCAGAATTTCCTCTCATTGGTGTATCATTTTGCTCTTAAACCAAGTTTTAGTGAGAGATGATTGAGGGATAACTAGCAACTCACCTTTGTCATACCATGAACCATGTTTTTTGATACTTCGCCCCATCCAATTCTCCTGCCCTGGCTTTGTGTCTATCCTTGCTGTATCTACCAGTTAGCACCAAATTCTGACACCCATCAGGTAATCAATGCCTACAATGATAATGAAAGCAAATGCACCCCTCCTTGTAGGGCTTGGAAATCTAATAACCTTACTTTTATCACCCATGTAAATTATGACTTAGGATATGCTCTTATTCCTAACAAATACATAGGGGTTTGTAATCAGTCTCGAAAATAAATTCCTTGCTTAATGTAGTGTCTTCTCTCTCCCCATCAAAATGGTAAGCTAATTTTTCTTAGATGCAAATAAGTAGCTGACATCTCTTTCACTTCCTGGCTTAAATAAGTAATTGGAAACATAAGAAGATTCTCAGCCGAAAAATATATTTAGGAAGTATGCATCTTTCGTAAGATGGTTATCAAGCTGTAGAAGGTACAAAGTAACAAATCATAACTCAAGTGCAAGAAACAAAAATTCTAAATGTGTAGGATATGTAGGAGCAGAGCTAGGGAAAAACCGGGGCACGGGCCCACCCCAAAACTTGTACCAGCTTTATATGTATGCAGCAAAGTTTCAGTCAAGGTATGAGGTTCCAGCCGAAACTGAAAAGTTTTGGCCGTTTTGTATTGGTTTTTGGTTGGACCTAGTATGAAATAAAGGCTGAATCTCGGTTTCAGCCAAAACGAAGCAAAAATAGGAGTTTTGTGCTTGTTTTGTTGCTGTCGTGGGGCTGTAGTGGGTTTTCAAAGGAGAGGTACCCAGTAATAGCTCCAAATATGGGTTTTCAGAACTCCTTTAGAGCAGGGAAGGGGAAGAAAAGAGTACTAGTTTGTGATGGAAAGAGCGAAAGAGCGGGAAGACAGGTCTTTTCGTGAAAATGGAAAAAGTTGCAGTTGTCCAATTAAAAAGGCAGCCTTTTTCTTTTAAAATAAGAGTTACTACAGTTTCTTTCTCTTGAAAAAGTTGCTCCTACAATTGCTTTATCTCCGAAAAAACCGCAGTTGTTATGATATTTCTTTGAAAAGGACAGCTTTAGCTTACTTTTTCCCCCCTTTACATTAGTAGTTTATATACATCAGAATAAGAGATCAATTGTCATTTCTATCACAAGTTATAAACATATCCAATGGTACCTATTCTTTTTCACCGCAAATGATTTATTTTTCCTCTTATAACCTACGTATAATGTTATATGTTCATATTTGCATATAATCTTCCAATAAAATTTAACAAGTGCTTATTAAATTTTTGTAAGAGTCATTTCCACTTGTGTCCTTTGAGATGGGAGTGGATTTTAAGCAGAGTTCACAATGTCAATGTTCAATACACACACATGCACACATACACATATATATGCATAGATAAATATATAAACCGAAACCAAACCTCAGAGCGACTAATTGAAATATACCAAAACCAACCAATTAAAATGATCAAAACTGATACTGAGTTCTCGAACTTTGGTTTCGATATTAGTATAAAAAAGAAATATCATGAACATTGAGCAGCTTGAAGTAGTCTAAGTAGTAAAGACATAAAGAATGATGGCCTTTTGGTCTTGAGTTCGAGACCTGATTTATGATTTTATTTTTACTCTTAACAAAGAAATTGTAACAATAACACTATATTTTCATATTTATGTATTATCTCTTATTATCTTTATATCACAGTCTTGTGAAATTCTCTTATTATTTTGACAAAATCATTCTCGTTGGTCTTTTTTTTGAAAAGTTTCAATGCTAAAATTATTTAGAGTATTCAATGTTACTAAAAAAGGTAAGACATACCCTCCATTTTAGTTTGTTGCGTATCAATCAAGTGATATTTTGATATTTAATTATTTTCTTGTTAGAAGCTCAAATCTATATGGTTCTCTAAGCTTGAAGAAAAAATAATATAGTTGGGACTTAAGGCACAATATGAGAGAATGACAACTTTTTCTTTGTGATTGAGTTTGCGATCAATTTGCAAATCTTTTTTCTTATATTTGAATATGTAATTTTTTTCTTCCCCTCAAAAAGTAATTTCTAGCTCCGCTCATGAAGATATGGATATCACAGTGACGTGGCAGTGATAGAATCATATATACATGTTAATATACATAAACATTGTAAACACACATGCATGAACATGTTGATATGTATTATCCAAAATAAAATTTACGACATGGAAATGTCACACTAGGAGTAGAAAATTTATAGCATGATAGAACTTATAAATATCATTAGTTATTATAGGGCCTTTTTGGATGAGCTTATTTTTAAGTGATTATTTGCCATAATCACTTATAAGTGATTGTTTTTTGAAAAAAGTGAAATAATCACTTATAAGTGATTATGACAAATAAGTTGTTTGGTGTTTGGATGAAAAGTGATAGATACGTGATTATTGGGTTTAAAATGACCAAAAGGACATATTATTAATGCCATTTTAAAATTTGGATAAAAAGATAAGGGGTATTGTGGTATATTACTTGGTCAACTTTACTATTACGTTATCACTTATGAAATAAGCAAGGAATACTAGCTTATTTTTAAGTGAGAAAAGATGCCATTTTTAAGTGGAAACACATAATTTAAGGCTATAATCACCCATCGCCTGGATGCATCTAAACAAGCTTATTGATGTGGGACCCACATTGATGGGAAAAATAAGTGATTGTTGATCAATTATTTTGCATCCAAACAGGCACATATATGATCTAATATTAGCATTCATGTTTTTATTCAGGCTTTATAGGTATATAGGTCTCAAACATACACCATCAGTTCCCCAATTTTAAGGAGCTTAATGAATCTCTTGTCATGTATTAAATATTTTCCTAATTTTCATCTTCTTCAGGTGTTATATTTTTATAAGCATTGTAGATTATAACATGGCAATAGAAGAAAATCACAGCCCAATGCATGTCAAATAAGTAGTGAAGAAATTTCTAAGATGTGTCCAAATTGAAATTAAAATTAGAATCATGTTAGATAATTGAGACACGCTGAAGAAGTGTCTGCAAGAAGCCAAGGAGTATCCAACTAGTATTCTGTCACATATTTGCCAAACTCAGGCATGTTGTCACAATATGAGTGTCCGTGTTACCAAGTTTACCATTTAGCTATGCGAACCCTACAACTTTGTTCGAAGGACTTCTAACCTTGTAGAGTTAGAAGAATGGTCAATCAAATCAAGACAAGAAACACTATGGTGGAATAAATGGTGATATATGGTATAAAGTAACGACTCTTAAAGCTGCACTTTTCCATACAACATTATGAATGTATACACAGGTCTTGGTTCAGTTAAGTTGCTTCAGGTTCCAACATTCTACACATGCGCCCTAATTAGTCCTCTCCGGCTGGTGCTTGTTGCATGACAATTGATGTATATTTAAAAAATTTACAACTGGCTACTATCCTGATGTAAACCTTGGCCAAGTAACTTTGGATGGATGGACTTGCCGAACGTACACCGCCAGAGACCCTTTACCAAATATATCTTAAGAGTTCTTTTCTTCTTTTTCTTCTTTTTTGGGGGTGGGGCGTGGGGGGTTATCAAAAGAGTCTTAGCAATCCCATTTAGTTTTTTCCTGGCATGATTCTCTCTTTGTATACATGACTCGCCGACTATCATAAGCAAAAGTTTTGAAGCCCATAAAGAAGCCTCAAGATATTCGCCATTACAGTCAATTAATCATGCAGATGGAGCCCCCCAGTAAATCAGTAGCTCAGTTGCCATGTAGGAAAACGATAGAATAAAAAAGGTTAGACACTAATTTACACCATCCCAACGTGTATATCTCTAACAGTGGTTAGGAAAACAGCTAAGATATTAGTTTCCTTTCTTGTTTTCACAAGTGTTCTTAAGCTACAATCTATTTCTTTTGCTCTCTTCCTCTCTCCCTCTCCTCACCACATTTGTTTAAAGGTATACCACATTATTTGTATTGCAGAGCTGATTACAACCCAACAGATGATTTGTTGGATCGAGAGTTCATGTTGAAGGGACGATGGTATCAAAGAAAAGATATGGAGGTAACACCATGTTCTACTACCAAAGGTTTTTTCTTTGCTTACATTTATTAACTTCTTTAAGGAATTTTAATATTTTTTTAGTTCTGATTATAATTATATGCTTGAGTAATCAGTTTTGGTATCTGTCTTTCATATTGTTTTCAAACAATTCCAGGTTTTGGTATCAACGTATTATGCTATCTATATTATTTACACAATGAACACTACGCCATGTTTATCTCAAGTAGTTTACTAGACCAAATTAGCAATTGTTTTGACAAAGTTCATCTACATGATTAGTTACTTGCCAATAGTAGAATTTATCATTTTGCTGGACACATGTGATTTTAATTTTCCTTTTATTTTAACATTTTTGCACATCTATGAATGCTATGGATTTTTGCTGTAAATTTAATGAAGTATGGACATGCTAACGAATGCTCTTATCCTCCCTTCTTTTTAGTACCCTGTTGATCTATATGAACTCTTAAATAAAATTTGTACAGGTCAGAAATAGTCGAGGAAATGTGTTGCAATGTACTCATTATATGCCCCTAGTGATTCCAGAAGGGAAGACTCTTCCATGTGTTATATACTGTCATGGAAACAGGTATTGCCGGACTCATATTGTAGATTGCTTGTTTAGATGTAATTTTTCTTGTGCATTCCCTTTCAGCCATTATTTACACCTGGTAATCAGATATTACTCTCTTCCATGAGAAGTTTTATTGTCTCAGTTCTTATTTAACTAAAAAAATACTATGCTTGGTACTAAGATGTCCTTGAAAGCATATGATTCTGAAGTAACTTACCAAAGGGCATGCTCATGAATTGAACGAGGAGGAAGAGGTCTAATAAAAGCAAAGATGGGTAAATATCAAAAGTTGTGGCATAACAAAACAAAGAGCACAACCCAAAATACGGGAGATTACAATTCTAAGCTTATTGATGATATCCGATTCCCTTCATAATTCATACGATTCATCCAACTGTACAATTCAATGCCCCAAACTTCCAAAGTTGGAAACTTCTTAATATGGACCCCAGACATACAATAAGTTTTACTTCGCTCTCCAAACTTACAACTTAATGATAATGTAATATTGCTATATAACTGGAAATTACACATGGAACATGCACATATGCACTTGACGTAGGTGGGCTTGTTAGATGCATTGGGTCCAAGAAATTTCCAACCTCCCCAGAACTTAAGTTTTTGGGTAAAGTGGTATAAACAACTAAGATGTATTCATAGTTACTCCTTTTTTACTCATATTACTTCTTCGCTTTAAAGAATTCGTACATGACCTTTTGTGTGTTTTCGCCAGTGTTGTTTGGCATCTACGTGCTGCATTGCTCACTTTCACTTCATTGTGCACATTATCAATCTTTTAATTTATGTTTTAGCTTGTAATAAGGATAAATGGATGATCTTATGTGCTGCATATCTCGTTTTCACTGCATTGCTCATTATCACTCTCTTGATTATGTTTAAACTTGTGAAAAGGATACCCTCAAGCAAGTTAAAACTTTGCAGTTGCTGCTCACATTTGAATACGATAATAAATATCCTTAATATTGCATCAAACTGATAATGATCCCATTTCATCAAAATGGGGTCAGTTATGAGCATCACCAAACTCCAAAAATTGATTTGACCAAGTTCTCTGTTGGGCTATCAGCTTGACGTGAACCTTGTGTGGATTGGTTCCAAGTTCCTGGTCATGATAACTATAAGCAAGAGAGGGTATTAGATGGAACCTTTATGTCTTGTGGTGTGCTAGTAATCCTATTCCTACTTTTGTTGCTGATGCAGTACAAGGTAAATGCATCCAAGGTTCAAGCCTCAAAATTCCACTAAACCATAAAGGAGTCTTTGGCATTGGTTATCCAACCCCTTTTATCTCCTTGCAGCTCTCTGCTGCACCAAGCTATCACAGCAAAGATATACTAAGATAGTATCTGATGTTTTCCCCTTGTAGCAATGACAAAGCACTCTATCATAGTCCCCCATGAACATTTTTTTCCATGGCACATTTTCTATTTCCAAATACAACAATGGAAGTATCCAAATTTCCACCGTTGTTAGTTACTGGAGCATTATGAATGGATTCCTTATGCTGATATTCTTTCACTAACATGCTGTAATATTTTTCTCAGTGGGTGCAGGGCTGATGCTAGTGAAGCTGCTATCATTTTACTCCCCGCAAACATTACACTATTCACCCTTGACTTTTCAGGATCTGGACTATCTGAAGGGGAACATGTCTCTTTAGGTTGCCATGAAGTAAGTATATGATTCTGGTTTATAAAGTTGTGCCTTTGATTAGAGCAGCTAGTATAGGTGTCATCCGAATATCCGATCTTTATTAATGCTAATAAAATATGGAATTTATATGTTTTTTAAAAGCAAGAGTAGCTAAGCTACAGTTCTCATTTTTTCGGCATGAGCAAGATGTTGCTTCACTTTATTGTCTTATTCCGTATAGTTTCTAATATTTGATTTGACTCCCTCTTTTTCTTTCATTTTGTGTGCTCTTTTTCTAATCGGAGAAACATTCAGCGACTTTTCTTATCTAGACACATTGGGTTAACCTGGACAAAGCCTTTGTAGTATCATTGTACCACTAAGAGGATTCGTGTCACGCAAAGGCATACCTATACATTTATAATGTATTGGACCTTGATATGGCATTGTGTTACCCATGCACACACATGTGATTCTGGAAATGGTACAGCAATGGGCCTATTAAGTTGATGGACTGGCTAGAGGCTTGGAACAAGTAACCCAATTGGAGAAATTCTATCAGAGTGTTGGTGTCCAAACTTATGTAGTCACCGTTTACCTCTTTGGGGGGGACCCGCAACGAGTGAACGCTCAAGACAAGTAGGGGTGAAACAAAACAAAAGACGGGTTTTTATTTTTGAAAGTTTGACCAGAAGGCCTTGGGGTTTGGGATATCCAATAAACGTAAGCACTTACTATTAATTACATCATATTGTCTTAGGTTGTGCCTAGACGGGATATCTTGTTGAGTTGGTTTGAATCACATGAGAGAGAGAGAGAGCATAAAAGCGTACTTGTAAAAGGGATATATAACATAAAAAAATCCAGTCCTTTTCATGTTACATTGTTTTTTGATACAATTTTGGATTACGTCATTCAACAATCTTCAATTGCACAGTGGGGGTGAGACTTAACATTCAGAAATTCTGATTATTGAGTAAATAGTCAAAGTATGAGTGGGTTTGGTGTTAACTTTGACATCAAGAGCGTGAGCGAATACCCTAAGTGGGACCCAACCGCATGCAAAGCATGGGCGGATACTCCAAGCGGGATCCATCCGCGTACAAAGTGGGGCGGAAACCCTATTTAGGGATTCCGCCCTCTGTGTGCTCGGCGGATACCTTATTTTGGGGTATCCGCATGGACACAACGGGAGCGGATACTCCATTTAGGTTATCCGCAAGTGCTTTTTGGCACAAGAATTTGCCATTATAGTCAATTCTCTGCTGTTTTGGTTTCGAGAAACATAGAATTGCTTTTATGTTCTCTTTTAACTTATAGGAAAACAGGGCTACTTCCTATTTCCAAACTTTATATGCAGAGAAATTGAGTTTTCTCTATTCTCAAATTTTGTCCATAGAAAATAGGGTATTGGCCCATTTTCATTTCATATGAGAGAAATAAGAATTTTTCCTCATTCTCAAGCTTGAGACACTGAGTTTCCTCTGTGTGTATGGTGCAAAGTGACAGAGAATCTCATTCATAGCTCTTGTGCTGGAACATAGGATCATCCCTATGTTCAAGTTCTCTTTATTCTTTGTCAAAGAACATAAAGAGAGCCACAAGGCACACACTTGTGTTAAGAACTTGTTAAAGTTCTTGCAGTGGTCCTCTCGGGCCATGGAGACAGGAGGAGGAAAACTTGGCTTCAAGTTCTCACCTTGTCTCTTTGGGGGTATCCGATTAGTTGTATGAGAAGCAACTAAAATAGATGATTGGAAGATGAAGAAGACTTTTATCAAGATGCCCCAAAAGATCCTTCATTTCTCCTGAGAAATGGGTATGTATAAGGGGAGGGGAATAGCCAAAAGACTGTTCTTGTACTTGTAGAGGAGTGGTGAGAGGAATGGGGGGTACTGACCTCGTTACTCCTGGGGCATAGCCTAGGAGCATATTTCGAATACCTCTTTAGAGGTATCCGCTGCCGCTTCTGTTGTGAGTGGATACCCGCAATCAGGTATCTGCTTGGGACTACCGGCTTGGGGTCTTCGCCTAGGGCCTTCCGCTTGTTCCCGAGGCTTTGAAAATCAATGCCTCGGGAAATGTCTTTTCGAATGGTGCGTGTTTCATTGAATTATCGTTCGCAATTCCATGCTCTCACAATTGATCTTCCCCTTATAAATGGGGTGCAAGTTTCTCTCTTCTCTCTTTGAGAAACAGAGAAATGGCCACCAGTAATGAATCTGTTGGCCCTTCATTCCCAGAGATGCTCCCTATTAGGGACATCGTTCCCCTGATGCTGTTCATCTGCTGGACATGTCTTACAGCGACGCCCATTGTGAGGCCACTGTGACTCGGATAGACACATCGGGTTGGTTCTTCCCCTTCGCTCCCCCTGCTCACAATCATCTTCCTTGCTATCCTTGACGTTATCCCATATTATCCTACCATCATGACTCTTCAAATGCTCGATGCTGCGGAGGATAAAGTTACGTCCATCTATGGAACAGGTTTGATCACCAGGCTGCTGAAGGATCGCTCGATCAAACTCCTACACCGCATCTATGCTCGGCAGGCCGTCATGTCTACTTATGTTGGGGGGTTGGCGTTAGCGGATGGTCACAGTCACCTCGAGAGGAACTACGCTCACAGATGGTGGGTAAGACTGATGGAGAGCTACAGGAATTTGAGGATGCTTTTGTAAAGAATTTTAATTTATAAAGTTGTTGGTTTTCATTTTTCTTTTCATGCGTCAATATTTTGGTTCCAACAATCACTTGTCTATCTTTCACTCTGTTCAATGGGGACTACACCCGTCATTTGAATACTCTATTGTTGCTACACATGACCTCAACAATTCTCAATCTAGGCTTGTGGTTGGTTCAGTCCTATTTGAACTATACCTTGAGGTACTTTTTAATTCTAATACCTTGATGGGTACCAAGTCTTCAACCACAACATTACCGGAGGACTTTTGGCCCACATCACTCCCTGGCTTCCCCCAACTGTGATCAAATCTTCATCGTACACTCATTGATAACTTTCATAATATTCTTATAACATTGTGAATCTAGAATCCATAAAATGGCATATCCACCTTGTTATGATACCAATTACCAACTGTAGTGGAGGTGCAGTATTTATTTGCACAAGATCTTAACAGTTGGTGAGTGAGGACTGCATATTCTTGAACAAAAAACTTATGTGTATGGGCATTGCTCCTCTAACCTGTTTAATTTTATTTGGCAGGCATATATACATCAGATGTTGGGAATTATTATCCAACTTGCATGATTCAAATGATCAAAAACATATATGTTTTCCAAGTATCAGTAGGTTAATTAAATTTTGCATCTTAGGACACATCATATAATCATATTCTTCTCTTCCCCCCCCCCCCCCTCTTCCACTAATCCTTTATGATAGAATTGCTGTTTCTTTACTTCAGAAAGATGACCTTAGGGCTGTTGTCAATTACTTGCGGACGAACGGAAATGTATCCTGCATTGGTTTATGGGGGCGATCCATGGGTGCCGTTACCAGGTATTATCATGAATGCTTCTGAATATATGCGATTCATTTACCTATATTAAACTCTATGCCTACTCAAGCTGATGTAATTTTCGTGTGTCGAGAACTTTGAAGAAAGACCTCTTGTTTAATAATTGCTTTTTTTTATGTAGACAGAGATCTTTTAAGTGTGCTAAAATTTAGTTAAATTTATCTTTAAAAAATTAATCTCAATAAGCTTCGAAGCCATATTATCTCATTAAGCAGATTGCGTAGAATATTTATAAGTTTGTGTGTTTCTTCATTCTTTAAGAAAGTGAAGAATGGGAGAGGGAGAATGGTACAATACATTAAACGGAAGAGGGAAACATGGGAGGAAAGGGGAGATGATCTGAGGAAAGTGGTAAAAGGAGGAGGCGAAGGGGAGAAGGAAGACGGAACCAAGACCTTAGAGGGTAGAATATAAAGTCAGAAGAGCAAAAGGAAGAGGGAAGAAACCAATAATGAAAAGGAAGATTAATGTGTATTGTGAAACAGAATGCAAAAGCGGAAGCGAAATTAGCAACAACATGTAGAAGAGGAAGCAACAGCTGATGTGGAAGAGGAAACGAAAGAAGACAGGATAGGAAGAAGTGGACACAAAGGAAGTCAAAAAGGAAGAAGAGGAAGATGAACTAAAGAGGAAAAAGCAAGGCATGTAACCCAGTGCACCTTTTTCAGTAAATTGCAAATAATACAAAGATACGATCCCGCGCAAGTTGACAGAATTGTCATAGACCGTCCTTGCTTGCATTGCTTACAGTTTAACAGAGGGATGCCGGATACTAGTATCTATGGATATATAATGAGGCAGGGTCAAAAGCATGGTTTCGGGGGCAACCCCTCACTCTACCGAAGTTTTACCTTTTTTTTTAATTTAAAAAAAAAAATCTATTCTTGTTTCCATCGTTGGTTTGGTCTGGGTTCCTCTTGATCTTTCTTGTATAAGATTCTTAAGACCTCAAGAAAACTCCAAGGTAGCCATATACGGGAAGTTGGAACCTGCGGTAGTATTACTCAGTATCTCTCTCTCTCTCACCCCCCTCCCACGCGCATTGGGTGGGGGGGGGGGGAGATTTTCAAGTCATGATAGGATTATTGTTTGAAATTCCCTTTGATCAGACGCAAAGGATTTGTCACCCTATAATCCTGTACCTGTCCTTTCTTATGCCAATCTTTGCTTTTCATTTCCATTTTTTTTGCAAGTCATTGGATTTTTTAGTCCGTTCCAAGCCTCCTTTAGTACCAGCACTTTCTCACATGGTTACACTTGAGATTAATTTACTCTCAATCCTTCCCTTTCTACTTCTTAATTTCAATAAACACAAATATCTAGCCTATTTTTCACATTGTGATAGGCGGCCCAGTCATCACCTAAGGCAAGAGGCGCACAAGAAGACAATTGTCTGATTGAAATTGAGGTGCTTACTCATAACAAAATGATGCTGAATCATACTAATTTGTGATTAATTTCCTTTGAATAACTTGAAAACATATCTACAAGATGATTAGTAGCAAGGCAATACGGCAACTGAGGATAGTATCTCTGATCATGTTAATGAAGCAATGACGTCTTAGATGACCAATAATATTCTAAGCAGTTTTACTTCGAAGTGCTGAAGATAAAGTTGTGAATGTTCATGAGCAGGAAATTTGTTTAAAGGGTCAAGTCTCTTCTTAATCCCTTTCTAAATTTTTTAGTAGCATTCTTTTCGATTTTCTCTTGTGGAACATACAAATCCAATCATGTTTAACTGGTCTTGTAATTGCTTAGACCGGAAGGTTTACAGCATTTTGAATTTTTGATTTTAGGTCTCTTGGCTCTGTTCCTTATTCTATGCCTTCAGTTGTCAATTCAGTTTTCTAAGGATTCTTATTCATCGTCTATACTTTCCTTGTCTAGAGGAACGTGGAAGCGTTCCTCCATTGTATATCCCAGTAAGGTAGTCCTCGAAACAGCTGGACTTTAGACATTGATGGCAAAGCCATCTCTGGCCCATAGTCGTCAGTAATCACCTCATAGAGCGATTCTATTCGGTCAAACAAAGGGTGTAGTACTTGGTCAACTCCATTTTGATATTTTTTAAAACTTCAAGTCATCTCCATATCTGACCCCATTCTGGCAGGAAACGGATAGATGTTGACGATGTCAACCATGAGGAATGCTTTTTCTCTCTCGCCAACTTTGCCTTCTCAGTTCTCATTTTCCCTTTCCCTATGTTGCAGAATCTCATTCATCAAAGTTGTATGTAGAATCCATGCTCATGTGACATATTGTGTCTTGTGATGAATTGATTGTTTTTTCCTTGTACTTTACTGTTTGTTTTATAGTATTATCATGCTTTGTAGTACTTTTGAACGTTTCGCTTGTTTCTCACAGTTTGATGTATGGAGCTGAAGATCCGTCAATTGCTGGAATGGTTCTTGATAGCCCATTCTCAAATTTGGTGGATTTGATGATGGAACTTGTGGATACATACAAATATCCCTTGCCAAAGTTCACTGTAAGCAGAAATCAACAGATATCACCTTAAACAATTTGTGGTTTAAACAAAGATATTCTTTTTGCTTTCATTGGGTGAGACCAAATATTCCTTAAATATTTATCTATAAGGCCATAACGGCACCCCATTGCTTCCTTGCAGGTGAAATTTGCAATTCGTCACATGCAAAGGGTGATTAAGAAGAAGGCTAACTTCGATATAATGGATCTGGACACAATTCAGGTTCCATTGCAGTTTGCAATTAAGAAGATTTGGATATATATGTCTGTGGTCTCCCTTTACTATTAAAAGAAAATTGATAACCAATGAAATCAACTACGCAACCTTTTTTTATTCCCGTAAAAGTCTTGCACTTCATGTTTACTGGTTTTCGGGCACGTGCAACAAATATTTACAATGGGATCAAAGATAATAACTTTTATCGTATACAAGTTCTTTTTAATGCAAATGTAATATTTTGAAGGGCTTAATTACAAAAGAAATATATTGATGGGTTTCGACATGGCTTTTTCGTGGGTTGCTTTTCCTTTCAAATAGAGTGACAATTCCATATGGCATTTCCAGTCCATGACAAAATATTCATCCTAAATTGCAGTCCCAAATTATTTGCATTTTAATATAGTAAATGGTTCATATGACATGTAACATGCACCTACATAAAGAAGGCATAAGACATTTGGATAGATTTGTAATTGTCATTTTCAAATTTGTTTTAAAATCTGTTAATAGTTCTTAAGGAATTCTATTAGTTCTTAAAGGACTTGGATGTAAAATAGTAGATTTGTAGAAGAATTTTCTAGGAGGAATCACATGGCATCCAAAAGGATGGCCACAGGGAATTCAAAATAGATGCTATTGATAAATCTCGATTTTCAAAATTGAGTTTGTGTTATAATAGTATAGTTTATACACGAACTTTCCTGCAAAAAATCTTACTAAAACGATGATAATAATACAGCTCTGAAGCTTACTTGCCCATTTAATTTCTTGGAGAGTTTATTGGTTTCATGGAATGTGTCACCTTTCAGTAACTTCCACAATTAACTAATGATAACATTTGTCACCTTTCAGTTGTTTGTAACCGAATAGTCTCTTTTTGTTCTGTTGAAGTTTCATATTTTGTGCTGTATGCAGTATAGTAGGTTGTTACCTATTATAAGTTTCTAGAATATTTGTGTTCCAAATCCTATGCTAGTTTCTTGATCCTGTCAAATATTTATGACATGTTTGGCTATCCATTGAGCATATTGACATGCTGGATATGGAGAAGATTTTGTTACCTACCCTTACTTTTTATGAACCAAGTCATTTGAAAAAGATGAACATTCATCTTCTGATATATCTGTGATCAGATAGTCATGAATGTTTTTTTCTTTTTATTTTATCTCTTCTATCTGCAACATAGCAATAGTGGCTTGGCAATTTCTGCATTCTTGAGAGAGTAATCGTTGTATGGCAAACATATATTCATCTTTGAATTACAATTTTTTTATATTCATTTATTATCTAGTCTTATGTTAATTTTGAATGGTGTTCATATAGGTAGCAAAGTGCTGCTTTGTTCCAGTTTTGTTGGGACATGCAACTGATGATGACTTTATACGTCCACACCATTCAGACCGCATATATGAAAGTTATGTTGTAAGTTTATATGTCCAGAATATTACTCGGTTTCTTTGTTACATTCCTTTTTATGCTTGCTTGTGCAGCTGTGCTAGTAACCTTCACTTGTAGTTATATCGCGAACCGTGTTCACATAGCAAGTTGCTTCGTTTTTCACTTCTCTTTAGATTTTTGCCTCTAAAATCTCTTCCTGTTTGGTCACTCCTCTCTTGTGCCCCATGCTTCTTTTAGTTATTATACTCTTCCTTTACATTTTATTTCTGGAATCTTAAAACTAACTTCTGCGAAAGTCCATTTTTCTGTAAAAAATACAAACGGCAGTGCATTTCAATCGAGAGTATCTTAGAAGTATCTAGGTGTCCATCTAAATTCTTTCCTCCTTGGATTGCTGTTATTGCTGCCTTGTTAGCTTTGCAGTTGAAGGATCTGTATAAAATGGTATGGCTCAATATGTAGGAACGGCAAAATACCAATAATGGTAATTAGTCCCTTTGGGTTACCTTTATGCAACTGAGTTTGAGAGAAAGTGGCATGCTGCAAGAACTTAGTGACATCTGCTACTATGATGTACGACTGCTGCTACTATAATGTACGACTGCTGGTGATAGCCAACATCAGTTTCTCCCTATCTATATCTAGATTGAATTGAGGCAATAACTTGGTTGCACGATTCCTTCAGCAGTTGATAGTCATCCATGACTTTTCCCATCATCATGATCATCCTCCAAAGCTTAACATCCGCATTTATGATGTGTGAAGCAAAGGCTGAACGAAGATATGAAAGAATTTATGGCCAGCTATTAACCTGACGGTAGCTCTCTCCTTTCAGGTTCAGAAATCTGTGATTGAGAGATGGATTTTCCACAATCCTAAAATAGGCTAGTTGGGGCCTTCAAATTCCTAGGCTGGGAGAAAACCTAGAAGAAGGGGAAATATGATAACTTTACTATAGAAAATTATGTTAGATTCCAAGGAACATGTAAAAGAACACATTCCGAAATTCATGGTTCCATATGATTTAATTTTTTTGACTTCAGTCAGTTTAGTATTGTGGAAGCCGAACAACATTACTGCCACTTATTGAATGGAGTGGCTACATCTACTTGAAATGCATTGGATATATTACAACAAATGCATTTAGCTGGCCCACATTGTCTGGCTCATTTGTCCATCTTTTTTCATTATTTTGATGAAGATATGTACATAACAGCATAAACTAGATTTTCTCTTTATATTTTATTTCAAAAGTCTTGATTAACCACATATATTTATAATATGAGCAAAATGACTGTAACAAGCTTCTTGACCCTGATGCATGTGAACTTGCAGGGAGATAAAAATATTATCAAATTTGATGGCGATCATAACTCCCCTCGTCCACAGTTCTATTTTGATTCAATTACAATTTTCTTTCATAACGTACTCAACCCTCCATCCGATGAACAATACTTCCACACAATGCATGACTTTTTTGACAAGGTAAAGAAAATTTGTGGGTTGTTTATTAGTGGTTAACTTTCATTTGACATTTCAATATCTCAAGAGAATATAAAAAGGTTTCATTAACATCATTAGGATAACTGGGCCAATGTGAGAAGAACTGAAGATCGCCTTCATAGTTTTGTTGGACCACACCCAGGCAAGAATCAAGAATCTTGTACCTCTCTTGATCCCTTGATCAGCATAGTGCTCCTAAGTTGTTATTTTTAATTTGATCTGTTATGTGCTATTTGCTTTTGTGACGACAGATCTTGCATCAGGGAGCACAGAAGATGCTATTACTCAACTACGTTCTAGTAGAAGACCTATGAGTAGGATGGAGGTAGGTGGAACTCAATCATGACCGAGTTAAACATAACTTGAAATATATTGGTCAAGCAATAGCGGCATGCCATGTTATTTTTACCCTCTCTTCAACATGAATGCATGCCTAAACCATTTGAGTTTTGTATATCCCACATATTGTTACGATGATGCTCGAGTATATATACATTTACTAAATGATAACTAATTTGTATATTTTGCTATTTTTTTATTCTTCAGGGTTCAGTTTTTTATTAAGTGGCATACCTATTTTACCTATTAAAAAATGGTAAACCTTGTAAGCATATGGTTTTCTGTGTATTTTTACACTTACTAATTTGTGAATACTTATGCATCTGTAGAAATTAGGTTAAAGATAGGGATGCTACAACAAAGGAAAAAAGAAGAAGAAAATAACTTATGAACCCAACAAACAGAAGGATTTATGAAGTCATCATATACTGAACAATCCAGCATCATAGTTTATCAATATAAGGATTAAATTTGTATTTATCTTTATGGATGGCATAATGCAAACATATAATTTATGTTTTAGAAAGGAGTGATTTTGCTAGCTATCTATTTGGCTCAAATCAGAACCGTAGAAATACAATTGTAAAAAAAGTCTATTATATTTCGAGTTACCGAGTAACCAAATATGGAAGGAACTTGTGCATACAGGACACATAAAGCTGGAAAAAGTGTGCTTCTCTGAATAGTTAGATTATTACTTATTTATTCTCCTTCAAAATTTATCTCTTACACTTTAATTTATGCCATCATTATCGAAGTAACTAAACCTAAAGATGCACATCTTTCTATCAATTTGCAGGTTCCGTCTGATATTTCCTACCAAGAGAAACAAGATGGACCCGAGGTATCTTGTCTATGTTTATGGCAGATTAGTTTAAATGCTTATCTCATGCAAGTTAAAAGCCAACCTTAAGACCAGCCATTGCCGTCTGGGACCAGTTTCTTACAGTTTACATACAAGGGAATTGAAATGGTTATCTATTTGCATGCTGTCTCTTTGTAGCTTAATGATGCAAGGTGATAAATAACTTGACAATACACCCACCTGAATTTAAGGTTAAGTTTAGGTTGCCCATATATGATATTTAGAGCACTCATTGATCCTTTGCCGCACTTGAAAAAAAATCATCAGATGTTAACCATGTGGACTCGCAGTATGAGTTGCAATCTATGCATCAAATATTGCGAAGTTATTGATTCTAGACTTAAAATATGTACAACAATCGTAATAGCCATTTATCTCCTCTGCAACAGACATTGTTTTCATTTTTACTATTCTCCAGCAAGCAAATAGTCATAAGACACGGGTGGCAAAATAGCTTGACTTGAGGGGGGGGGGGGGGGGGGGCTTTTACTTTCTCTGGAAAACTAAGCAATAGCAAGAAGTCCCCTATTCCTTAACTAACTATAGCCGAAGATAACCTGAAAGTGGCAACATGGGCATCATAATGCCTTAATATGTATTTTGTTGAGGGAAAAATTTCATTATTAGATGGTGATCTCATCTGATATTTTTTCCACTGCATACATGCTTTTGTGCATACTAGACCTAACATAACAGATTGTAATATAACTCTTCTAGCTGGTTTTTGTTTCTTGAAGCAAAAGAGGTGATTGTCATGAAATAATGCAAAAGAGGTGGTTGTCATGAAATAATGCATTTGGTGTGATTCCACCTTCAATGGATTACACACACTTTTCCGATGTACTTTAGCACTTCTTTATGAAAATTTTGAAGCTCCGAAGTAAAAATTTAATCTCTGAAATAAAATTTTCCCTTTCATTTGGCACTGCAGGGAAATGGAACAGATTGTCCATCTTCATCTAGGCCACTGAGTGTTACCCTTTTGAATGGTCACTCCCATAGCCAGGATGATGATGAATATGTGGAATATTCTTTTGATAACTTCTCTGATTTACCCTCCAGTATTGAAGATGAAGAAAGGGTAGGTTGCTTTAATGCTCTAAGCACCCCATATTTGATTTTCAAATATTCAACTTTTCGCTTATGTTTTTTCCTTCAAGAATTATATGCTACGTCTATGCTGATCTTATATTTTTCTAAGCTACCGACTCCCTATTAATGCCCTGCCACTGCACCAATACTCCAAAAATTGTGGTGTGGGCTGAGGGATATATTTTTACATTCTAACATGCCCTCGAAAGCTAAACACCTTCCTTTTTGGTCTAAAATCTAGCTTTTGTGCACCAGTAATTTTTAATCCATTTTTTAATATAAAAAAATATGAACCCCATGGGGTATGAACCTACGCTTCTGATTCCATCCATATGTCCCCACCACTTACCAAAACCCTGATGTTTTGTGGTCAGGGTTGAGGAATATATTTGTTTAATGCTGACTCCTAACTGAGTGCTAGTTGGAAACCTTCAATAGTTTCCAACACACCTATAATTACTAAAACAAGTTGTCTTGCTCATGAGTAGATACACCTTAGTAACATTTTTTCCCTTTTGAGTATCCACCATTCTGGACATAAACTCACAAGTTGATAGTCAGATTACTGTAAACAAGAACCTATTAGGGTATTTTCCATTATACAATTCATCCAACGTGTTCTAGAGTTCCGTTATCAGATCCCATTTATGGCTTTAGTAGTGCTAGTCAAATTCCCATTCTACCTATGATATCAAGGATACTAACCTAATTCGGTTCCGCCTAGAGAGCATATCATACAGTTTCTAAAAAGGTTTAGATATGAATATGACCCTATTTTTCTCACTTTTTACTCCCAGTTAAAAGTTCCATTCCCCTTTCTGTGACAATATAGAGGAGCTTCTTCTCATACTGACTTCACACTTGACTGCGTGGAAGGAGAAAGCAAGAGAAGAAAAATCGTATGAAAGAGGTAAGTGAGAATCCCTGGCAAGTATACACCTTTCTCATGGGTTCCGCCGATTATATATCGAGTTCTATCACAAGCTATTTCTTGAAGGGAGGTTGCGGAAGTCAAGGCGTAGCGCTATATCAGTAGAGCTTTTCAAAGAGATGGAAAAGGGTTTGTCGAGACAGGTTCTTAATGCCCGTAAAATATAGCTTGACAAAAGTACTGAAGACGGCTAGATATCAGCTTGTTAGGCTTGAATTCTTAAATTTTCCTTGTTAGCTTTGGCTTGATAACCTCTCGTTGCTTATGGACTAATCTAGAAGAGCTTTTCTTCTTACCAAAAGAAATCATGACTTCTCTCTTTCTTTGGCTGGAGTTGACAGTTTTGATTCTTTGTCCGAGGATATGTTTGGTCCTCTAAAATCATGACCACTGTGTTGCATTATTGAAGAAATTATGAAATGATAGATTTGCTATGTATAAAATTATACCCAACTTTAAAACTCTAATAAAACCAAGAGCAAAACAGAACTCATTCCCACAATGGCAATGGCAATGACGGTGGGTCTTTTCTTGAACGCAGATGCTTATGGAAGCGATAATAGAATCCTTGAAGGACATGGAACCAAAACATCCGCAGGAAGATGTGCATTCCAATGCGGGTGCCTCTCCAAACGACCCATCATCAGATTCTGTGCCCAAACCAAATAGGCCATCTCTAGAGACATCAGGCCGTACCATTTCATCAAGCTCCGGCTCAGTACCCGACACAATCGAATCATCCGTATCTGTTGCTACCGAATCAAAAAGTGGTGGCTCAGAGCAGCAGGGAGCTGATAATGCTGATGGCACTCGAGCCACATTGGTCGTGCAAAAGAACCCATCAAGCCACGTAACTGAAGGTTTGGCACACCGGTGGGGGCTCAACTTCTTCAAGAGCAACCGATGAAACATAGAATTGATCAGTTAACTAGAGATGTTATGTAGTGTGATTTATTGTTTATTGGCTGCTTTCATTATTTTGCATGTATATGGCTCATGGTTGTAAAAAGAAAGGTAGCAGGCTATTTTCCGTAAATATTCTTTGTGAATATGCATTGGGGTTTGTTGTCCTTGAGTATTTTTTGTATATTGTTAATTATTATGAAAGAAACTGATATTGTGTCTTAGTAGGTGATATTAGGATACCCCCTGGAGTGTTTGGGGGTGGGGGTAGCTTTCCTTTCTTATGTGTTAACATGTTGAAGTTTTGTTAAAGTCATATGTGGGTGCCAAAGATAAGGATTCTGCCTCTATTGCATTGTGCCAAAATGAAAAATGCTATAACCAAATTGATCTCAAAACTGTTCTTTTTATGTTCCGGAACTAGTTTTCTATTTTCATCGGTTGGAAATGTAGATTTTCAATGTTTGGTCAATGATATAGGCTCGCTTTGTTAATGGAGTTGCAAATTGTAGTAAATTTGATTGGGTTGTATTTTTTAATGGATAAAAAAAAGGTAGGCAGGAGCGGAAGAAGTATTTCAGTTCTAATTTAATTTGTTTCTGTTTATTGATCTGATTACTGTGCTGATGGCTGGAAGAACCGTATCCTCGAAATAACCTCCCATGCCAATGTGAAGTGATTATTGTGTTTTAGATGCCGCTTGGCCTCTTTAGAGAAGGTGTCCACTTGTTGTGCTTCTTGTATGGGCAAACAAACAAAAAGGTTAATTCATATGAGTTATATGTTCTTTTTGGAAGCAATAAAGAAGTAGAATTAACAAAATATAAAGTAGCCATGTAACATAGGATCCATGTCATCATCTCTTCTCTACTATTGTAATGGCAACTCATTTGTGGCTCATTCATATGCCATCTTTCGTAAGAATTCAAACAAAAAAAGTTAGCATTTATAATTTGATCATAGAACAAAGTAATAATAATGACAATCTCCTCCACTCATCAACTTTTAAAATTTAAATTTAAATCCAAACAAATGGAGCCAAAATATTCATTGTAGAGTTTTCTATAACTCTAATAAAACTATTTATGGAATCAATATTTAATCAAAAAAGATAGGGTGTCATAAATAAAATATTCATTGTAGAGTTTTCTATAACTCTAATAAAACTATTTATGGAATCAATATTTAATCAAAAAAAGATAGGGTGTCATAAATACGAATGGAGAAGGGGAAAAATCATATCAAAATGAATTTAAACATGCACCGCACGTGTAAAATACTAGTTTAGAAGGAACTTCTAAACACTTTTTTTTTCTAAATCAAAATAGTTGGGACACTAGAAGCTAATTCCAAATATCAGACTTACGGTACTTCCACGGCGTATCAAACAAAATTAATTCCGTATATGTTGTAGGCCTGCAATTTCATCATTTTGGAAAATTCCTTTTCTGCTTGTCCGAAAGATTCCATGTAGGCTACCAAGTATTTTATTGGCTTCAAAGTGGGTCATATTATCCACAACATAAATATTTGTCCCTTATACCCATCTTATATCTAATGACATGCTTGATAAGGTACATGGATTCTATGTATTGGAAAACTGTTACTCTTTTATATTTATATTTTGTAGGTTGCAAATTCAGACCCGAACCAACCCGACCCGATCCGATCACACAAAGGTCTATTATATTTAACTCTTGCGGATTCTCGCTTTGCGTTTCGCCCTTCATCTCTCTCGATCCTCAAGAACAAATTAAAAATGGTAAATTTCCCCACTTTTTCCTTCAAATTATTAGGGTATCTTCTTCAATCTCCAAGCTCTAAACTCGATCAAAATGAATTTCTAATTTCTGTTTGGGGTTTACATATATGGCAGTTGTTCTTCTCGTACTTCAAGGAGTTGGTGGGGAAAGAGGTGACGGTGGAGCTGAAGAACGACCTGGCGATAAGAGGCATCCTTCACTCAGTGGATCAGTACCTCAACATCAAGCTCGAGAACACCAGGGTGGTTGATCAAGACAAGTACCCTCACATGGTTCGTTTCCCCCTTTCCATCTCTAGGGTTTTTCCTTTTTTAAAAATATTTCTCTTTCTCTTTTTCAACTATGCCGTGTACGAGATTGAGGTTTTCTTTGTTGAGTTTGAGAAGAAAGTTCCCACCTTGATTAGGGTTTAGGGGTTATTAAAATTTGGGAGGACTTTGATGAACCATGTTGTTACAACTCAAGGAAGAGTAGCAACTATTTTATTGAGATATCGAGGTGTTTTGAAGAGATCCACAACTTTACAAAGAATGCTTAAAGAAATTGATTCAATTCAAGCTCAAAAGACTCACATCCCTAGCTACCCAACTTACAAGGAAGCAGGATTGACACTTTACATAAAACCCCTTAGCTAGCTTCATATTACAATTTAACCCCAAGCTAATAATACTTGTATCAATACTCCCTCCTTTGAAATTGACCTTGTCCTCAAGGTCAAAAAAATGTTGCAGCTTCTATAAGTTCCCTATTATGAGCAATATGATGAGCCTCAAAAGATGTAATATTATGAGCAATTGAGAGTAGACGGTTGGTAACACTGCAAGCTTGAATTGGTGCCTAACCCATGCTATAAGCCATTCTACAATTTCCCATTCTTTGATGTTTTCTCCCCACAAGAATGCGTTTACCTCCCAAATTAGAACCCCGCTGCTATATTCCTCCGTGCTTTCAAGAAATATATATATAAGAATCACCATATCCAGAGATACAAGATTCCATAGATGAGATAATATGAAAGCAAAGACATGTCCGTTGCTTCAACGTTGCAAAGCTAAGTAGCCCAGCTTCCCATCAACCATCAATACTCGCTAACTTTTCAAATTCATCATATGCATAATCCGGTGTGCATGTTCCGATAGAAAATTTTCTAGATAGAATGAAAATGACACAATTTTCAAGTTCTCCAAGCAAAAACCATTCTTTGTAACTGAAATTTAAAGACTCTCCATAACTGACACTTTCATTAAGAAGCTAGGAAGGAACCCATAGCAAGTTGTGATGAAGAAAGCAAACCATAGGAAATTCTTCTTCTTCATCAGTAATGCTGACTAGGGAAACTCCTTTGCTTGTAGCAGAACTTGCATACAGAGTTGGATGGCCATATGAATTTGTTGTGGTTAATATAATAACTTGAAATGCATGTTTTGCAGGTGTTGAAACCTCATGTTTATGGATAATGACATTCTTTGGCTCCCTATCCTTTCTTTCAATCCCTTCCTTGCTTGATAACCCATCAACCACATGTGTTGTATTGGACCCCTCAGAAGTTTCAACAAGGTTAGCCTGCATGTATGTCTTCTTGTTCAACTTGAGGAAATAGTTCATGATTCGGTTATGAAATTCCTCATAAATGATCTTTCCCGTTCATAGCAAAACCCTCAAAAATACCACCATTTATGGTCAAGGTGTTGGTATAAGCTGTTTCACCACCAGGATCGAAAACAAAGACGTTCTTAGCATACTTCTTATCTATCACAGATGAAATCACAGAATTTGCAGACTCACGCTTGCTGCGATAATGTTGGGGATGTAAATGCCCTCCAATTCTAGACTCTACCCTCCACCTCCAAAGACGCCATGGCAACATTGTCTGGATATTTTTTCGAACGCATGGCGAGCTAGAAACTAAGTCTACAAGTCTTCGTGCATACACTAAACAAAGAGTATCTCCCATCAACAATGGTTGCACTAGACTTCGAAGCCATGGAATCCATGCCCAAACCAGACACCAACTTTTCTGGTCTATTAACCTCAGTGCTACACAAATTCATTTTCCTCGCATACATCTACTCCAATTGCTTACTCTCTTGACAGCCTTTGCTCCCAGAGTTTAAAACATTGTCTCTCACATAATTCTCTTGTTGCTTTCCTTGCCGGGCAATTCGTCGAATAGCTGGTAAGCAACGAGAGTGAGCTGTAGCAATCTTCATGGAATTCTTCGGTGGTTGTTGGGCTTGCTCTACAATTAGTTGAACATCTTGTGAGCACTTTGGAGTGGCATTGAGTTCTACAGAAAAAGAGGCCTTTAAAGTTGCTATGGCATTTTGTCGAATGGGCAGAGAACATGATAGTACTGGTGCTAAAGGTGGCACAGTCGACTCATGGTCATTCCCTTGAATAGTTGGTATGCAACTGGATGGGGTTGAGATCATAAGACAATTTTGGTGATCCAAATGATTGGATTCAACCATGTCGTCCCCATCAGTCATCCATTGGAGTTGTGCGGACACTTGCTACAAGGTGTGGGCTATCGAAGCCAATTTCTTATCAACGTGAATGCCCTCATCATTGGGTGCCTTCTCCAACCTTTCATCTCTGTTAAGATGTTCAACTTGTTGAAAGGATTCACCGTTAGTGACCATGATCATCTCTTGCGCCACAGCTGCATCCAGTGTTGGAAATGAAGTAGCTTGGGAACAGGTAGTGAGCATGATAAGGAAGTAGAGTCTAAAACCCCTGAGACTGAAGCAAACTTTTCTTGAACATTACCTCGAACTGGTAATATGCATGTGGGAATTGGTGTTGGAGCTGTGTACAAATGGGGAGGGGTGTTGATGTATGTATGTATTTGTGGTGAATAATTGTGATAGGTTGGGTAATGGCACAGTGAGTGCATACGAGGCTGTTGGTGATAATCAAGTGAAGAATATTGTTGTGGCGATTGATGGAGAAGTGGGGGCTGAGGATGGAAGCGACGAAGTTGAGATGGCGTAATTGGTGGAGGGTGATGATAAGCTTGAGGCTGAGAATAAGGTGTTTGTGGCGGGTAATTAGATTGAGCATTGTGTTGAACAGTTGGCGAGCAAGTCTCCGTCGAATGTCGACCATGAAGATGCGGAGGAATATATCCCCGCTTCGCATCGCCATCATATGATCTCGCAATGGAGTCTCAAAGCGAGAGCTTTGATACCATTGTTACAACTCAAGGAAAAGCAGCAACTATGGGATATCGAGGGTTTTGAAGAGATCCCACAACTTTTCAAAGGAAGCTTAAAGAAATTGATTCAATTCAAGCTCAAAAGACTCATATCCCTAGCTACCCAACTTATAAGGAAGCAGGATTGACACTTTACATAAAACCCCTTAGCTATATTCATATTACAATTTAACCCCAAGCTAATAATACTTGTATCATATGTTTGGGGTTTGAGGTTTGGGGTTTGTGAAATGTGGAGTTTATGCGCTTCCCCTTTTCAATTGGATGGAAATTGAAAGCTACGGTTTGGGATTTTGGCAGAAAAGTTTCCGCTTTCAGGGTTTAGGTTTATCGAGAGATTAATTCTGGAGAGAAACAAGATTAGTTATATTGCTATTACAACAAGTTCTTTTATATGGTATAGTGAGCTGAATTTGGGGGTTTATGGTTTATAAAGTTTCAAATATAAAGTTTGTCTGGATGTTGTACGGAATTCTGCTGAGGTAGTTTGGTTTGTAATGGAGATACCATGGGCCTTTTTTGGTGATCTTTTTCAATTATACGAGATTGGAAGCCTTGGTTAGGATCTTGAAAGAATGTCTCCACTTTTATGGTTTGGGGTTTTTTGGGAGTTTGATTTTTGATGGAAATGAGACAATATGCGTTTCAATTTAAATTTAAAAAGAAGATCGATGTTATATTGAGCTAATTTAGTAATATTGGTGGGGCTAAGGGGGCCTAGGGTTGATAAAGTTTAAGAAAATTTATTTGCTTGAGTTTGTGATGAGAAACAGCATAGATAATTGTTTTGGATAATACGCTTGAGGTTACATTAGGCTATATTAGTATCGTCTTTGGTTATATAAGTTTTTATTAGAGCATATGGTAGATGGGACTTTAGCAGTAATTCTTTATCTTAAAAATTTGGCTTTACGAGTGTGTATCTTGAGTGGTATTTTATGTACGACCTTAATAGCCTATTTGGTTAAGGATCTATGTTCTTTGATTATTTCCTTGAGAGTTTAGATGCCATAGGAATTGAATCCGTAAAGAGACACGATAGGCCTTTTCACTATTAAACATAGTAAAAAGACCGAAGGTCAAGATTACTATGGACTAAATGTATAGCTTTAGGATTTAGGATATCTGTTTACTCAAATCTTTTTCTGTAATGGAAAATTGTGATTTAGGGATCTAAAGTTTAATCCTTTGAATAGAGAACCATATGATTGTGCTATGGGTTAGAAATTATTCTCCCGTAAGAAAGGTTGGCGCTTATTATGTCTAGTTCCTTAAACATGTTATAGCAGGCCAATGTTTCCATTTCTGATTTTCCAAATATGTATTTACTTTATTATTTTAAATATAAGGTTTAAAAATATAACAACAATGGTTTTGTATGTATCACCTCAAGATTTTGGATGAATAATAGCTTATTACCTTTATAATTTTGAAAATTGAAGTTTAATAATTAATAATATAACAATTAGGTATATTTTAGGTATTGCGTCAATGTTATAAATGAATAATAGCTTATTAGCATGTCCTTTAAAACAAATGTACAGATCTCTTATACTATTCGAAACATATGGACGTGGACATCCATTTGATGAAATGTGAAATTTACGTAAGGGGTATCAAGAATTTTTTTTTTAAGTTGCAAACAAATCAACAAGAGAAAACAATTCATTTATCATGGTTTGCATTCGGGGTTTAAGTACACAATTATATTTTCTCCGTTCACATCTCTTAAGGGCCACCTATATTTTTTTTGGGGCGTACTGTATGACTTTTATTGCTTATAGTTTGAAGGGAATCTCCGTTAAATAGAACTTAAGCCGGCTGCACGACTAAAAAATCAGAGAACATATTGGAAAATTTTAGGAATATCATGTTTAGAATTTGAGTACAATTGAAATGAGAATGTTGAAATGAAAGAGCAGAATGTTGCCTTATCCAGAATATTCGATGGCGTATGTAATACCCAGCCCCTTTTATACCAATATTTGTATTTTTCACCTATAAGTTTTATTTATATTTGTTTATTTATTTAAATCCCATTAGACACCAAAACCCAAACCCTACTATATCTCTTTCTTTCCCAAAATCTTCCCTTTAAGCCCCGGCCCCTCTCCATTATTATTTCTTTTATTCATTAAAATTTAAACCCTAAAACCCAAACCATATTTTACTCAGTCCATAACCTATATTTTCCCAAGCCCATGTAAATTATAATAGGATTTAAACCAACCCGGCCCATTTCTCTCTTTTCCCCATTTGAATTCTTTTCTCCCAAGGCCCGCCCTCTTTCCCAATTCCTTACAACTCTTCTTATTATAATCCTCGACCAATTCCTTTTTCTCTAATAAAATTAATTAACTTTTCCCTTAGCCCAGCCCAGCAGCCCGTCAAAAGCCCGGCCCAAGCTTCTCCTTTTCCTTCCTTCATTTCAAATCTCCTTATCTTATTCCCTCTTAAATCACCTTTAATTCTAAAATAACTTCCATTAACACCTCTTAATTTCCCACCCATAAATTTCCATTAACACTCATTTAATCCCTCTATTATTTTCCGTATTAATTTTATATTTCCACATTCTCTCTTTTTCCTTTAATTTTCCTTTTATTAAATTCCCACGATTCTTTCTCTCTCCTTCTAAATTCCTTAACAGCGCACCTTACACACTCTCTCTCTCCCTCTCACACGTCTCTCTCTCTCTCCTCTCGTTCTCTCCTTTTCTCTCCCTCTCTCTCTCTTCTCTCTCCTTCACACACACACGTCCCTCTCTCTCTTCCATTTTTCCCGCTTCTCCCTCGAACCCGCGCCCACGCCAGCGCGTCGCGCTCGCCGCCGTCCCCTCACGTCGCTCGCCCCCGGCTTCCTGCCTTCACCAACCTCGCCGTCGACCTCCCCTGCGACTACCAAGCCCTTTTTCGCCGATGAGCACGAGACCACCGCACCCATTACCAAGCACCCACCATCGTCACCGAGGCCATTACTACACCACCACAACCGCCGCGACCCACCGGAGCCACCGCCATCGCCTTACCCCTCCAAGCACCACCGAGCTTTCCCCCCCTAAACCATCAATAATCTTCAACCGCCGATGAGCCAAGCACCTTGCCATCACGTTGCTACCGCCCTAGTCAACCTACATTGCCGACGACCCCCAGTACAGCTCCGACGTCCGCCTGCACACCCCCGTGCCACCTCGTACCCAACTCCCGTGCCCACTGCACCGTGTCTCTTCGTGCCCAGCTCCCATGCCGACTTCCTGAACCACCGTGTCGCCTCGTGGCCAGCTTCCGTTCCACCTCGTACCCATTCACGTGCCCACAGCGCACCACGACCATACCCCACCTCCACTCTGCGAGCACCAGCATCTCCAATCTCTTTTCTTTCTTTCCTCACGGTTCAATCCGAGCCTTCCCTCGTCGGCCAACCTCCAAGCTTCGGCCACCCGTCGCTGCGATCACCTCCTCTGAAGCTTGAGCAGCCGACCTCCAGACCAAGCCAATTTCAGCATCCAAGCCGGAGCCCATCGTCGCCGCTGAGCCATTGCACAGAGCTAAATCCGAGGCCAAGGCCAAACTCTTGCCGTTGTTGCCGCGTGTGTTGTGCCCGTGCATACCGTGCCATCAATTCATCGTCTCCAGACAAGTATTTATACTTGCTACATGCTAATCTAATTACATTACAAACTCAAATCGTATAGATTGCAAATTTACAATTTATGATAACCCATGTGATATACATGTTCGATGTGTGACCTCAAAGAAAATATTCGTCCAAATTGGCGGAATTGGTTTGTCCATGCTGGCCCATGTAGTGATGAATGCGTTGTATAAATTTCACTAGATAATACGACTATTAACAACTAAAACGACTACCCCCAAATATACCTGTAAAACTGGAATTTTTCTTGTACCTGAAAACCGTTAAAATCGCCATAAATTATATACATACTGGAATGATGCGTTCGAGGGCTTAAATCGAAGCCGACTCGACGAACTATAACTCTAAACAAATTTCTAAATATTTCTGTACTTAAACTGTGACAATATTTGGATCGGAGTGCGACTCTGGACTGCAGTCCAGAGCGACTCTGTTTACTGTGTGCTGTCCCGTGATGAGCACCACACTGTTTCCTTAACTTGTAGGTTGCGGAACTCCGCTGTTTATTAAAGGTGAATCTGTTATCTAGACAACACAAGTGGTTTCATTCTGTTTCGTTATCGTTTGTTATTTAATCTGTAATTTAATAGATGGGGACGTATAACAGTCCCAACAGAATCAGAATTGACATACTAGTATTGAACAATGTATATCTCCTGACGTACAGACGCGATTGAGAATCCGTCTGTTACGTTGAAAACCTTACTGAAAACCCTAGATTTCATTCAACTGTAGCGTCGCTAAAATCTGATCCCAACTGGGATTAAAATGCGTTGCGAAACGGGCTTCCGATTCTGAAACCGGATTTCCAGCCGTGAACGCTTAAAATGAAATGGCCATAACTAGTGATCCTGAAACCCGATTGTCATGAAACCAAATTCGCTGGATAGATAAGCTAACATACTATTTTTTTCCCGTTCATCGTTTCGCTAAACTGTACCCGTATGATTTATGATAAATTGTGCAAGTGGTAGATTACTGATTAATAACATCCTAATCATGCTTTACATACTGTTTACGCATCATATCATACACATGTCACTGCATTGATAATCTAGTGATAATGTGCATTACCCAGTGTTAGGTATTAGTGATGATTGTGGCAAGTACGTTAGTGTTCGTGTATAAGTGAATAAGTGAAAATGACACGTACTTGTGCACAATCAGTGAACCTTATTATTCTATTGCATTGTCGACGTCTGTGAAACGCGTGTACGTGTGACTATAAGTGGTATGCGACACTTATGGAAACTCTTGCATGAGTGTCACAGATAAGGCATCAGACACTGCCATTCATCTTAGATATTAGTCGGGACGTGCTTGATGGAGGTCCTGCCTCCAGTTCTCGCGCAGACTTGTCACAGACCGATTAGTATTTGAGATTATGGTTAGCGTTTGATGTAGACCACGGGGTGTGGGGTAGTTTGAGTGTGAGTTCAACAGAATCTCGGGAGTCCCATGCCGGCTTATATATATGGAGATATATGGAGATTTACAGGGTACATGATTATTACCGTGAGTTACATGTTGGGCCCGTGGTCCCTTACCCTTGGGTTCTACCCCTGGGTGGAGGACACTCGCGAGTGGTTGACTCTCACACTTGGACTGACGATAGGCTTAGTGACCTGTACAGTGAGACCTAGAGACTGATAGGGATGATAGCATCGATATACATACTTACTGTGTTGACATACTTGGCATATTATTTTACTGCTTTTACCGTTCCACTGCATTGATTACTACATGTTCATACTTATACCGTCATTGATTTACTGTATATATATATTTATTATCACTGTTAGAGTTGTCACATGGATTTATATATTATATTGTTATTGTGTCGCTCTGACGACCTGAGTATGCATGCTCAGTGTGAGGAGAGAATTTAGCCTGGACCAGGACTAGACGTACATCACGGACATCTTGATTTGTTATCCAGAGTTATACCCTTTTGTTTCCCATCAGGTCAGTTCTTTATATTGTTTTGTTTCAGTTACTGCGCTTCTCATTACCTGCGCATTATTTACTGTTTACCACGTAAAGCTAGAAGCCGAAGTGTGACTACGGCAGGACATTTCCTTGACCGTAAGAGCATGGCTGGCCTTTTCAACCCCTCGTATTCCGTATTTTGGGAAGCGAGACGTGACAGCGTACCTTTCCCTTATGAAACCAAGTTATTCCGTGTTGCGTAAAGGGTATAAACTTCTTTCCTCGATATGATAGACGAGTAAAACATAAAAAATTAATGGGTTTTTTCCGCTAGCCCCTCTATACTTCAATATTTTTCTCTGTCCACCATCATTAGTATTTACATGTAGTCCCCTAAACTTATAAGTTACTCCTGTTAACCCTCTCAATTGATAAAAGAGTATCTTTTTAGATATTTTGTTTACACTAGGGATTAACGACAATACATTGGAAGGGGACATATATTACCTTAAAAGTCTATTTTCTTCATTCAAAATCCTCCTATATTCCAAATTAGGGTTTTCTAATCTAAGGCTTCTCTCTCCTCTACGCTGAATTGGCCATAGATTCAAATTTCAGTTCCATAAGCTTATGCGCAAAATTATAGTGGTCTATATTTGATTGGTTGCGGTTATATTGTATGGTAGAAGGATCTCACCAAGAATTCCATTGCATTTGAGACGAAAAGAATTATTAGCCCTTAAATTAAAGAGAATTTTTTCCGAGATGAAGGGAAAAATTGGTGCGAGAACTTTGAAGCTTTAAAATGGGATTTTGAGGTGATTATGCATAAAATGGAAATGTTAGAGAGGAAATTGGAAGCAACAAGTGGAAACTGACAAATTAATTGAAAAATTCAACTTCTTGTAGGCATTTGTACATTTGCTTTTGTGTTTTGTATGTTAGTGCCATGAAAATGTATGAGTTTTATTGCTTTTTGTTAAAGTAATGTTAATGTATGGAAGTTCTGTAACGGTTAATTTAGTATATTTTGAAACTTATAAAATAGGCTTTGGGGGTAATATATGTCTCCTCTCAATGTGTTGTCGTTAACCCTTAACGGTGTTAAGAGATGTATTTTTGTCAATTGAGGGGATAATAAGAGTAACTTATAAGTTTATGGGGCTATAGGTAAATACTAACAATAGGGGGCAGAGAAAAATATTGAAGTATGGGGGAGCTAGCGGAAAAAACCCAAAATTAATTGTTTTTTTTAAAGCTATCGATTTTCGCTAAAAAGAGACAATAAACTATTTCAAACTATCATGTCTATATGCCACATTATTTAATTCAATAATAATATTACTTTCTAGCTTTAATAATGGACAAATGGACTTAAATCTTGAATGGAGATTAATTGTATACCTGTAAGAATATGTTCATAATGCACACTATAGACGTGGACGGATAAATTATATATTTTTTTCTGAACAGATGAATGGGTATGTATAAGCACCCTTGCACTTATATTATATAAAGATGCCAGAAAATTTACACTTGCCCTATAGCTTTAGACCGAACACTATTAAGTTAGGATAAATGAGTGATAGTATTCGAGTATCCCTTGCTCTTTCCCACCCTATGGATGTGTAGAAACATTGGAAAAGATACGATTATATGGCTATTTGTCTCCATTTGTATATAAGAGAGAACTGCTTCAGAGTTCAGATTATTTAATTATTCCATGTTCAATAAAAGATCAATAAGTGCACTACTTGAAAGGAAAGAAGTGACAAAATCATAGTTTATGGAGCTCGGTAATCACATGTAGGCCTGCAAGAACATGGGTTAATAATAATACAGTTAAACGATATGGTAGATGCCAATTTAATTGGGGGAAGCCGTTAATGCAAATGGCTGGAAAGAAGAAAAACATATAGCCAGTCTCAATATTTTGGGATAAAGGCTTTGCTGCTTGTCAACCTAATTGATGGTCAATTTAGTTAGTTACAATAGGCTGCACCAACAAATTATCTTTTTCCTTTTCCCTCCTCTTGCTGACAGGTTACAGTCAAGGAAGTCCGAAGAGGATTTTGATCTCTTTACGCATATGGCAGCAGCAAGTACTTGTTGCATCTTAGGGTCATACTCTAGCCTTGTGATTCAATTATAATGGGTTGCCTAGATTCAGAACAAGTTTCATTTGGATCTGTAATTAAGTGTCAATATGAGGCAGTTTGGTCATCTTGGCCGTTGCATTCTTCACTAAGGAATAATTCCCCTGCATTAGCGTGTGATAGACTTGGTTATAATTTGCCAAAAGAAATTAGTATCAGGGCATGAACAGATCTTATATGAGGTACCAAGCACAGCGCCGTAGGACTATTTATCCATTAATGATCTGTGCTGAAATATTTCTTCTCTTTCATTTCTGTTTACATTGCATTCTGTTTGGTTTATTTGGGAACATCTTAGCTAATTTCGGTTCTCCTTGTGTACTTCTAGTAGGTTTATTGAACTGAAAAGTGAAAACTGTAGTTATGCTTAAAATTTCTGAGCTTCTGAACATACGCCCGACATACGCTCGACAGCCATCAACGTTCCCAATCCCTCGTACCACCAAAGTTAGTCACATGAACTCATTTCAAAACTCCACATATATGAAGGAATCCTTGATGTTTTTCCTGAAAAAGTAATCACCCAATTTTATTTTATTTTTCCTTCCAAGAAGATCCCAATCCACAATCTGCACTCACAAAATAGTAAACATGTTGTGTTGTTATATTGAAATCATTTGATTTGACAAGTTCTTAGATTGCTTCTTCCATTATCAATTGCCTCATTTTATGCAAGTTGCAACAGATTTTGTTATAAGCTCTATTAGTCTAAGAACAGTATCTTTACAAGGCATTAATATGATATCCATGGATGTGATGCATAAAGCCTCGGCTCCCCTTGCATGCTTTCAATTTCCCCCAATGTTGATTGCAGCAGTTTTGTAGACTGGGCATGATCCATCTAAGTAGCATTTTCATAAGACCCTGTTCTTCATCTAGACTACTGAATTTGTTCTCCATTCTTTTAAATTGGTTTTAGATCTTAATTATCCCATATATTAATGTGCTAAGACCAACTCTTTCTTCTTCTTCTTTTTCCAGTTATCAGTGAGGAACTGTTTCATAAGAGGATCGGTGGTGAGATACGTTCAGCTTCCTCCTGATGGCGTTGACATCGACATCCTTCATGATGCCACCAGGAGAGAGGCCCGCGGTGGTTGATCACTGAAAAAATTGTTTCTAATTACCTAAGAATCCTCCCTTCCCCCCCCCCCCCCCCCCCTCATGTAATTTGGCTCAAATGCAATGTAGCAGCTGAAAAATTGATGGAACTCCACTGTTCTTATTAGCCTACAGCATTTTAATTTTAAACTTGGCAAATTATTTTGACGTATTGATCTCTGTTGTGTTTCTTCCTTTCCTCTAAAGTAACTAGGAGATGTTGTGTGGGGTGCTTCTGATCATATATGAATTTTAGGGTCGTGTTATGTTATAAAATGCTTGGGAGCTTTAGGAAGATTGTTGAGATGAGTTATGCTACCTTTGTTGTCTGCATCATTTAGTTTTCATTGTTTAATCAATCAAATGGATTGTAACAAATTTTTTTTATCCCTTTTAGGAATCGAATATCCTTACTTTTATTTTGAAGTGGAATGTTTTACCAATTTAATCCTTTTTTGGAGGCCCGTAAGCCCACGCATCATACCCAAGCATACATTACACACACATGGGATTCATGAATTTTCTCCCAAAACATTAATTCAAGATCGCTTTCTACACTCGGATCGAATCATCGCACTCTCTCTAGAGTGAGAAGTGCCATAGCAGCTGAGCTATTGCTCAGTGGTGAAAGTTATACCAATTGAGGGCTAGTTCATGTGTGCAATGACCATAGTTGTGAAACCATGGTTTTGTAACCAAACCATATTTTAGGATGTGTTCAGGAGAGTGGTGTGAAACCATAGTTTTGTAATCATGGAGTGTTTGGATAACATGAACCATGATTTTGTAAGCATGATTATATAGATATATATATCTATAATTTTATTAAATTATTAATTGTTTTACAAAAATAGTGTAAGGGTTATATTATGCCTTGCTAATATGATATTTCAAATACAGGGAATATGTCGTCGTGGTATGCGATCAAAAGAGCTTAATAAAAAATTTGGGTAAATCAACTAAACCCTATCCAGCGTTGCCTTTGGGGGTTTTGAGATGGCCCATGAAACTTTAAAAATACCATTAAAACACCCTCATTGGAAGATATTTTCGTCAAAAAATATCATATTCCGTTCAAGTTTATTCAATCTATTCGTAAGACATTTTGGGGTTGTTCAGTCCAATTGAAGCTTGCACGAGTTAATCAAATTAACGATTTCATACAATAGTGATCGTATATTGACGTTTTATATCGGTATTTAGTAAAATTCACAATAAAGAATTATATAGAAATGTATGCATAATCAATTGTATGCGACCCCTCAAAGTTGGGGTTTACCCACGGATTTCGGCCATCTTCTATTAAATCGATTTCTCATACGATCCCGCACAGAATATATCTATGCGGTACCTGAAGCGCGCTGCAGTCCAAATTAACGACTTAATTACAGTCTTGCCGCGTAAAATTACTTTATTCTATTCTATAGCTAAAGCTGTACTGTTTCAGATATACAGTAAACTTGTGGATAATTTCTCTGATAATTTTATTTACATAGTTTTGAGTACTGCTCTCTTTCAAGGTTATAGATTAAAATCAACCCATCATTTTTTCTTCCCAAAATTGGATTCTCATGCTGAAACGTATTTTTGATGTCAAAAATTAAATTCTTTTTTTTTTGTTTGTACTTAGCTTTATTGAATGGAGAACCTCTTTGTTTACAGGTTTTATGTAAGAGGGGGGAAAGCAAGATATTCCTACACAACTTTTAAGTTGCTAAACAATTGAAGAGCAAGAATGATATCCAAACTCTAGGCAACCAATCTTCAGAATAGCTCGATAATCCTGCAAAAATTTGGAATCGGTCGAAGAAATTTGATAAAAATACCGATAAGATCGGAACGGAGAAGTACCCAATTAATCTTCATGTTTGGATGTTGGTATCGGTACACCTGAATCATCGATGAGCAATTTGTAAGCATGTTGAATTCTTCTAGTTACAGGACCCACTTCTCCATTTCCAATTACACGGCCTTCGATCATGGTAGCCAATTAAAAATTAATATAAAAAGAGCAAATTGTTAAAGGCTGATGAAATGTGAATACTACTCTAAATTTGTTTTCAAGAGGACTTACAGGAGTAAGTTCCCCCATTGTTCCTGCTGTCCAAACCTGCATGGGAGAAATCCTCAAGGTTAACCACAAATATTAAAATTGTTGAATCCATTTCATGGTTATATATCAAACCTCATCTGCAGAATGAAATTCAGATAAACTAATACGCCGTTCGTGTAGAACAAAGTTCTCATGCACCACAAGATCCATGACCTACATAAGCTTAGGGTAAAAGTATCAGGAGCATAAAAATGTCTCACAATGGTCACGCAAATGCTTCCAAAAGTCATGATATTTGATTCCGTCGTAACAACAGCAGCAATGCTAAATGGGTCTATTTCTTTCTAAATTTATTTAGGTTTTCTCACTAAAATACCAATAAATTTAGCACTTTAAAGAAGCTCATTGTAATTATAAAAAAAAACTTTTAAGGTTGATGAGTAAAAAAAACGCTCATAGATAAGGGTAGTTCAATGAAATTTAGCCATTTAGAAAAATTGAAAGGGAAAAGAAACTGCAGACAAAAGTTTTCAAGACGTACAGTTGCCCGAGTTATCCCTGAAGACAATAATCAGCATGTGGTGTAGATATTTTCCCTTTCTTCACTAAGAAAGGCATGATAATATGTTTAACAATAAATACGTCGACGGGTTCTATTATGTTAAAATTATCAAAAAAAAGTTCCTCACAATGTTTGTAGCAATTGTTTCTGAGACAAAACCATCTACGTCTAACATAATGGCATCGTCTGCTTTTGCAAAGTTCCCTTCTATCTGCAAATTGTATTAATTGCTAATCATATAAATCTATTGACTAAATGCATAGAGAAACAATTTCAGGAAAATGGAAACAACTGGAATTCCTTATAATTAGTACAAAACCTTTGCCAATATGTTGTTGATAAGATTGTTGTGATGAATCTTTTAATCAATGCTCTGGAATAAGAAAAAGGAGATCATGTTACTGAATCTGAAAAAGATGTTCTTGAGATGAATGAAGTAATCCTTATAGTTTCTGAACAAGAAATTTGGCAGTAATTTAAGTTGACTTGAGGTTGACAGACCGGAGAAGAACTTGTTTTGAGGGATAAATTGCAGGAAATACCTTACTTTTGGCCCTATAGCAGAAAGAAAAAAGTGTCAGTATATTTTTTCTTTCTTTCAATTTTCTTTTCTTTTTTGGGGGGGGAGGGGCACAAGCACGTGGCCCCCTCCCCTTGCTAGCCCCATTTTGTGCGTTGGCAGCATGCAACGTGCCTTGTGGCCAGCCACCGTTACATTTTCCTCCGGCAGAAAATCCCCTTCTCTTTTTAATACCTGTACTTTTCCCCCTAATTTAATGGCCCTTTAAAATTTTCTACCAAAGGCAAATTTTATTCACAAAATACATCAATAAGAAATATTACTTACGAACCCTAAATGAAACAATAGAAGGAAAATACTGCAAGTCAAAGGGTATACTCGAATCAATAAATTGATTTATTGGAGCAAATAATACCATTAAACTCGGAGGGGGCAAAGTGCAGGTTTTGAAAAGAAATGGGCGCTGCAGGATGAGGTACCTTGGTGTATGTTATTCGTTGATGATATCATCTGGTAAATGAGACGAAAGCCGGGGCTAATGCCAAATTGGAGTTGTGGAGGCAAACATTGGAATTTCAAGGGTTTAGATTGAGTAGGTCCAAGATAGCATATATGTAATGCAGATTTAGTAAACAGAGAAGTAGATATCACAATGGTACAACACTATATGTACAAGAGATATCACCGAGCGACCAATTTAGATATCTTGGTTTCATCATCCAAAAATATGAGAGATCGATTGCGATGTCGACCAGAGGATTCAAGATGGCTGTTTGAAATGGAAGAGTGCAACTGGGATTTGTGAAATCGTAACGTTCCGTTAAAATTGAAAGGAAAGTTTTATTGAAGCGCTAATCGGCCTATCTTGTTATATGGTACGGAATGCCGGGCTCCTAAGAACATCTTGCGCAGAAGATGCATGTAGCGGAGATGCACATGCTTCATTGGATGTGTGGTAACACTAGAAAGGATAATGTGTGAAATGAGAATATGCGTGCAAAGGTTGGTATAGCACCCGTGGAGGAGAAGATGCGGGAAAATGGTCTTAAAAATGGTTTGGTAATGTGCGACGCAGACCTACGAAAGCACCGATTCGACGAATGAATATTCTCGATTTAGGCCAAGTCAAAAAAGCGAAAGAAAGACCGAAGAAAACATGGATGGAGGCGATACGAAAAGATATGGATGCCAAAGGTCTTAATGAATGTATATTGTTCTATAGGAGTAAGTGGAGGTGGAGGATTCATGTGCTCGACCCGGCTTGATTCTCATGTTGGTTCATGTAGCCTATCCCATATGCTTGGGATAAAAGGCCCAGTTGTTGTTATATGGGTGCTGCAGGCCAAAAGTGAGGGTATTTCAGCAATTTAGCTTACCATTTACAAGAGAAGCATGATGAATTTATATGACTACATCTAGTAGTAACTGTAGCATATATTAATGGGAATATGCATTTATGGTATCTTATATCTTACATTAGGTGAATTTCGCCGCGTGGTTGCAGTCACCACCGTGATACCGTGTGAATTGTCATATAATGGTGGTTTCCATTCAGCAAGCAATGTCATTGTTCAAAAAATTTATAAAAAAATGTTGAGGCAATATATTCTAACAGTTAAAGATTTATAAAGGAGTATCATGATACAATGTATACATTAAGGTGGCGCTCATTGAAAAGAAAGCACAATATGGGAGCTTAGAGAAAATTTTATCGTACCACCTATAAATAACTTAAAACTTTTCTTTCCAAAAACGAGATTGCCTTGAAAGGGGGTGTTGCATTCATAATATGCATAAAATTATTATTATTATTTTCCTTTAAAAAAAACAAATGGAACCGGATATTCAACACTTCCAGAAAAGTGCTTAATTTTAGATTTAGGAAAGTTTGGGAAAAAAGAAAATGGAAAAACAAAAATGACCATTAAAATTAGTTTGGATTTTTGTGAGAAGAGGAGATGGCATGCAGCTAGGGGAGGGCAAGAGTGAGCTGCACTTTAGTCTTAAATAAATCTCCAATTGCGAGTGGAGTCGTTGAGATTAAAAAAAGGGAAGAAAATTGGGGTAGAAGAGGATGAAGGGGGATGGAGCGGTTAGTAAACCCCGACAGGATGTGGGCGGTCGGCCTCAGGTCCGACGGGGCAAACTCCATACGTAGAAAGCAGTCGTAGAAGAGGATGTCTTCCGAGCTCCCCGAGTCGACCAGTATCCTTTGAACCTCGTAGTGGTGGACCCGTGCTGTAATCACCAGGGGGTCGTTGTGAGGCAGGGATATCCCGTGGAGATCTTCGTTAGTAAAAGGGATGAGCTCGGCTGCTTTGATCCTCTTCCAGGTTTGGCCGCTCGTCCCTTCGACCGGCAGGGGGCATCGTATCTCATCAGCCCCCAGGCATACTCCCGCCGATACGACCGTGATTTGGCCGATCGTAAACTCGCCGGGAGGGGGATGGTGCTCCTGCTCTCAGTCTACTTGTCGCTTTTCCCGTAAGTACTTTGCCAAGTGCCTCGAGCGAATCAACTCCTCGATGTAGTCGCAGGGCTGTTTGCAGTTCTCGATGGGGTGTCCCTGCGACATGTGGAAAGCGCAACAGGGGCCCCGTGTCTGTTTGTGTCACGCCCCGCTTCCCAGAATACGCTAGATTGGGCACGTGACATAGCCAACCATGCTACCTTTGGGTAGGAAGTATCTATCCACAGTCACATTACGGCTGTAGAGATATCAAGAACAAGATAAAATTTTCTAAAACATGTCCATAATCCAGAATAACAGGAGTCAATAATAAATAAATGCGGAAGCAAATGATCCAATACAAATAACCGAAAAGTATGTCCCATAATACGGGCTCACATCAGGAAATAAATGCAGGAAATAAAAACTAACTAATACTAACACCTCACAACTCAGCCTGCTGGCTGAAATACTCCTGCTCGGACTGCGACATCGGTACAGAATCTGGGCCATGCAAAACCTAGACGTCAGCGCGTCACGTCATCAAGTAATATAATATGAACAGTGTAATAAGCAATGCAAAATAAACATGAATAAACGAGAGTAGCAAATAATGTGAATCAAGTAGTACAGGGTAGTGTGCAGTGGGTAACTAAACTGTTCTATCAGGTTTTTTATTCTAAAGTTTTCGAAATCAATTGATGAATCGTCGATGTAACTCAATAGTATCCCGTACATACCTGGGATCACGGCCACAATATTCTCGGCCGAAACCAAGACATGCCGCTAGGCACAAGACAGGAATGTGTACACTCGATAGTATCCCGTACATACCCGGGATCACGGCCACAATATTCTCGGCTGCAGCCGAGACATGCCGCTAGGCACGAAACAGGAATGTGTACACTCGAACAGGTAGTGAACTGTCGAGTTACAAGTCAGGTTCACCTTTGATTTCCCCATACCCCCAAGTTATATGTGTCAGGTCAGGTATTCAGTAATCAAGAACTAATGCCAACACAGGATCAGGTAACAGTAGGTTTGTCTGGATAGACAACAAGATTGGTCCATAAGGACTACATGTCAGGTTTGTTGGCATTAGGCACGAGATCAGGTAATAGGTCAGGTCATGGTACATCAGTTCAAGTCAACAGTAAACGGTACCATGTCAAGTGTATCAATATATACCATATGTAACAAAGTCAAGTCAAGATGTAACAATATCGTGGGTGTGCTCACAACAGATATAATCGAACAGGGGATTAACAGCAGGAAATAAGTAACAGATTAAACAACAATAAGCAGTTTCATTCAATCACAAGAGTGCATTAATATAGTGCACCCGTTTTATTATATTAACAGGTTTGAGCACTCTTAGCGGTGCAATAGTTTCAATGATGATGCAATACAGTTATATCAAGCCTTTGAATACGAATGTCCGAATGTAATAGAACTACCTGGGTAAGGGCTACCATCGATTAAACAGTAAAATGTGATTAACAGGTAAACTTAGTTATTAGTTTTAAATTGGTAAGCTGTAAATGTTATGTTAACTGGAAAATGATATATGTCATTTTGCAACCAAATGAGAAACTACCATACCAAGTTAAGTTTTGCAGGTTTAATGAGTCAAAACATATATAAATGTATAGAATAGCATGTAGCAAGTGATACTTGCCTCGACGGATCGCGAACCGGGAAAACGGAACGTAACTGTAGGGTGTTTTTCGTCACCCTATTGAGATGGGAATACGCGCGCGCTTGTCAGGCGTATACTACAGATTCTCCCTGCCTTGGGTAGGCCGGGGTTTAATGATTGTGGGGATCCAAATCTCCGACAGCCGCGGACTAAGCTGCCGTTAATTACCCCTCGCATTTGGAGCGAAGGAACCTCCGATTGACGGGTCAAACTGGTCATGCGAACTCAATATGCAGTGCATGTTTTGGAAGGGTTTTGGATATACTGGGAGCCCCGCAGAGTATTTTACGGGGGTCCCGCTACCCGGATAGCGGGCTGGGGGTCAAGGGGGCTAGCAGCCCCCTTGCGGGGGCGGGGCAGTGCCCCGTTAGAATTTTTTTCTAACGGGGGAGGCATATTTAGTGTGGAGTGCATAAAAAAGGGGGGGAGAGCGTCTTAAAGACGCGTGCGCAGCATGTGGGGGCATGGTGCCCGGGGTCACGTGGCGCACACGTGACCATTGGGTGCCTCAGCGCCCGGGGTCACGTGGCGCACACGTGACCATTGGGCGCCTAGGCGCCCCGGGTCACGTGGGCACACGTGACCGATGGGCGCCCCGGGGTCACGTGGGCACACGTGACCGATGGGCGCCTAGGCGTCCCGGGGTCACGTGGGCACACGTGACCGAAGGGCGCCTCAGCGCCCGGGGTCACGTGGGCACACGTGACCGAAGGGCGCCTTGGTGCCCGGGGTCACGTGGAGCACACGTGATCATTAGGTGCCTCAGCGCCCGGGGGTCACGTGGACATACGTGACCGAACGACGCCTTGGCGCCCGGGGTCACGTGGCATACACATGACCGCAGGAAGCACCTGCGGGAAGGGACTTAGCCCCTTGGTTGGGGAGTTGAACTCCCAAAGGGGATTTTAGGAGTCAAACTCCTAGCAGAAATTTAATTTATAGAGTTAAACTCCAACAGATCTAGAAAGGAGTTAAACTCCTAGGAATCTTTGGCTTTTCTTTTGAGCCTTGGATCTGTCCAAAGTTAGATTTTTGGAGATGGGTCTTCTTCTTCCTGCTCTTGATCGGCGGGATCTTGGAGAAAAGGGGTAAGACTTAAAAGTCTTCCCTTTTCGAGATCTGACTGAAGATCCGAGCTCCCCTTTGTGGGTTTTGTGGTGAAAAACTATTTATTTTTGAGAAAGGAAGAGTTAAACTCTTGATTTAATTCAACAGAAAGAAGGAGGTTTTTAGAACCTTGAAGAAGGAGAAAGAGGCACAAGCCCTAGTTTTTTGAGGGAGTGAAAAAAGTGTATCTTTTATTCATCATCATGTTGCCTTTTATAGGCTTACATATTTACAGCCCATTGGGCTTTGCAAAATGGCGTTTTGCCCATCTCATGGCTTATGTGCCATTTCTTTTTGCACATAAGCCATGGGCTTACAAGAATCTGGCTTTATGCCCATTTTGTTTACATTCATGCATAAAAAATTACATAAAAATTATTTATGACATGATTTCGTTGTTGGCATGGGGAGGGTCGGCCGCTTCATGTTTCGGACTCGACCTGGGCATGGGCCCACTTGACCTGGGCTTGGGCCCACCTGGCTTGGGGTTGACCTTGACTTTGACTCGGTCAACCGGGGTGTAAATTTTTACCCCAACAAAGTGCCTCCCATCAATAAATGCACACAGCATATGTGGGTCGTGTGCATGAAATTGATGGATCTTCTTTCACGTGGAGGCGACTTGCTTTGGTTCCCACTTTTTGGGATGCACTGCCCTTTTTACGACATGGACGGTCGACGCTCTGATCCGAAGCGATTTGGTAGACGCGTCCCCGGCACGGAGTGTCGCTGGTCGACGTTTCCCCAAGGCGGAGTGTCTGTTGTCGATGTGCCCCCGGCACGGAGTGTCTGCTTGACGTCTCCCCGAGGTGGAGTATCGGCTGGTTGACGTTTCCCTGATGCGGAGTGTCTGTGTTGGATGTTTCCCCGATGCAGAGTGTCGCCGGTTGACGTGTCCCCGGCACGGAGTGTCGGGTTGACTTTTCCCCGGCACGGAGTGTCGCTGATGGACTTTTCCCCGACGTGGAGTGTCGGTGGTTGACTTTTCCCCGGCACGGAGTGTCGCTGATGGACTTTTCCCCGGCGCGGAGTGTCGGGTTGACTTTTCCCTGGCACGGAGTGTCGCTGATGGACTTTTCCCCGGCGCGGAGTGTCGGGTTGACTTTTCCTCGGCGCGGAGTGTCGCTGATGGACTTTTCCCCGGCGCGGAGTGTCGGGTTGACTTTTCCCGGCGCGGAGTGTCGGGTTGACTTTTCCCCGGCACGGAGTGTCGCTGATGGACTTTTCCCCGGCGCGGAGTGTCGCTGGTTGACTTTTCCCCGGCACGGAGTGTCGCTGATGGACTTTTCCCCGGCGCGGAGTGTCGCTGATGGACTTTTCCCTGGCGCGGAGTGTCGGGTTGACTTTTCCCCGGCACGGAATGTCGCTGGTCGACTTTTCCCCGGCACGGAGTGTCGCTGGTCGACTTTTCCCCGGCACGGAGTGTCGCTGATCGACTTTTCCCCGGCGCGGAGTGTCGGGTTGACTTTTCCCCGGCACGGAGTGTCGCTGATGGACTTTTCCCCGGCGCGGAGTGTCGCTGGTTGACTTTTCTCCGGCACGGAGTGTCTCTGCTCGACTTTTCCCCGGCGCGAAGTGTCGGGTTGACTTTTCCCCGGCACGGAGTGTCGCTGATGGACTTTTCCCCGGCGCGGAGTGTCGCTGGTTGACTTTTCCCCGGCACGGAGTGTCGCTGATCGACTTTTCCCCAGCGCGGAGTGTCGGGTTGACTTTTCCCCGGCACGGAGTGTCGCTGATCGACTTTTCCCCGGCGCGGAGTGTCGTTGGTTGACTTTTCCCCGGCGCGGAGTGTCGGTGGTTGACTTGATTCCGAGACAAAGCATAATTTCGACAGGGAAGGCAGGTACACCGAGGCGAAGCATCATTTCGACACGGGGTGCATTCTGAGACGAAGCATAATTCCGACGCAGAGCTTGCTGGTTGATTTGATTCCGAGGTGGAGCATAATTCCGGCAGGGAAGGTAGATATCTTGAGGCGAAGTATGATTTCGACACGGGGTAAATTCTGGGACAGAGCATGATTCCGCCGTAGAGGTTGTTGGTTTGATTTGATTTGGGTTGACATCAGCATCGCTACACTGGAATATGGTACCAGGAGCGAATCATCATTTGTCATGAGAGGGTTTAGGGATTTTGGTTTTGGTCGGCGTCTGCATCGCAGCACTGGAATATGGTACCAGGAGCGACTCATCATTCGCCACTTGGGGATTGGGGAGCGAATTTGGTTGGCGTCTGCATCGCTGCACTGGAATGTAGTACCAGGAGCGACTCATCATTCGCCGTTGGGGTATGGGAGTGATGGCTTAGGAGACAGGTTTAGATTCCTATCACCTAAGGCTTTTCAATTTTATGGGCCGTGAGGGTCCCATAAAAGCATTTTCTCCCTACGAGTCGTAAGGATCTCGCAGGTGTATTTTCTCCTTAGGAGTCGTGAGAACTCCCAAGTGTGTTTTTCCTTCGTGAGTCGTAAGGATCCCATGAAGGTTTGTTCTCCTCATGCATCGTAAGGACACATGAGTGGGTCTTCTTAATGGAGCATAATTCCAAAAGCGGAGACCATCCGCGTAACTGGTGATTACGGTGGGATATGAGTATGATGAGAATTATTTGAGCCCGTGGATTGTATAAGGTAGTCAATTTGGGGACTGGCCGTAGGGCGGGGAGAATTTTGAGAAATTGGATTTTTGTTGGCGTCTGCATCACTGCACTGGAATATGGCACCAGGAGCGACTCATCATTCGCCCTTGTTTTTTTGTTTTTGTTTTTTTTTTACCGCTATTGCTCTATCATTTCAGCTTTTCTTATCGCGAAGGTCGCGATTGCCCTGTCATTTCGGCTATTTATTCGCGGTTGCCCCATCATTTCGGCTTTATTTTCATTTTCATTTTTGCTCGCTGATTTTTATTGCGAGTTGCCCCATCATTTCGGATTTTATTTATTTTTCTTTTATTTACACTTATTTTACATTCCCAGTTTAACGACTTAGAGGTCGATTGTTCCCAGTTTAATGACGTGGCGGTCGATTGTTCCCAATTTAATGACGTGGTGGTCGACTGTTTCCAGTTTAACGACTTGGTGGTCATCTGTTTCCAGTTTGTTTCCAGTTTAACGACGTAGAGGTCATCTGTTTCCAGTTTAAAGACTTAGAGGTCTACTGTTTCCAGTTTAAAGACGTAGAGGTCATCTGTTTTCAGTTTAAAGACTTAGAGGTCATCTGTTTCCAGTTTAAAGACGCAGAGGTCATCTGTTTCCAGTTTAACGACGTAGAGGTCATTTGTTTCCAGTTTAAAGACTTGGAGGTCATCTGTTTCCAGTTTAACGACTTGGAGGTCATCTGTTTCCAGTTTAACGACTTGGAGGTCATCTGTTTCCAGTTTAAAGACGTAGAGGTCATCTGTTTCCAGTTTAAAGACTTAGAGGTCATCTATTTCCAGTTTAACGACGTAGAGGTCATCTGTTTCCAGTTTAAAGACGTAGAGGTCATCTGTTTCCAGTTTAAAGACTTAGAGGTCATCTGTTTCCAGTTTAACGACTTGGTGGTCATCTGTTTCCAGTTTAAAGACTTAGAGGTCATCTGTTTCCAGTTTAACGACTTGGTGGTCATCTGTTTCCAGTTTAAAGATGTAGAGGTCATCTGTTTCCAGTTTAAAGACGTAGAGGTCATCTGTTTCCATTTTAAAGACGTAGAGGTCATCTGTTTCCAGTTTAACGACTTGGAGGTCTGTTGTTTCCAGTTTAACGACTTAGAGGTCATCTGTTTCCAGTTTAAAGACGTAGAGGTCATCTGTTTCCAGTTTAACGACATAGAGGTCATCTGTTTCCAGTTTAAAGACGTAGAGGTTATCTGTTTCCAGTTTAAAGACTTGGATGTCATCTGTTTCCAGTTTAAAGACTTGGAGGTCATCTGTTTCCAGGTTAAAGACTTGGAGGTCATCTGTCTCCAGTTTAAAGACTTGGAGGTCATCTGTCTCCAGTTTAACGACTTGGAGGTCATCTGTTTCCAGTTTAACGACTTGGAGGTCATCTGTCTCCAGTTTAACGACGTAGAGGTCATCTGTCTCCAGTTTAAAGACGTAGAGGTCATCTGTTTCCAGTTTAACGACTTGGAGGTCTGCTGTTTCCAGTTTAACGACTTAGAGGTCATCTGTTTCCAGTTTAACGACGTAGAGGTCATCTGTTTCCAGTTTAAAAACGTAGAGGTCATCTGTTTCCAGTTTAAAGACTTGGAGGTCATCTGTTTCCAGTTTAAAGACTTAGAGGTCATCTGTTTCCAGTTTAAAGACGTAGAGGTCATCTGTTTCCAGCTTAAAGACGTAGAGGTCATCTGTTTCTAGTTTAAAGACGTAGAGGTCTACTGTTTCCAGTTTAACGACTTAGAGGTCTATTGTTTCCAGTTTAACGACTTGGAGGTCATCTGTTTCCAGTTTAAAGACGTAGAGGTTATCTGTTTCCAGTTTAAAGACGTAGAGGTCATCTATTTCCAGTTTAACGACTTGGAGGTCATCTGTTTCCAGTTTAAAGACGTAGAGGTCATCTGTTTCCAGTTTAAAGACGTAGAGGTCATCTGTTTTTAGTTTAAAGACGTAGAGGTCTACTGTTTCCAGTTTAACGAAATAGAGGTCATCTGTTTCCAGTTTAAAGACGTAGAGGTCATCTGTTTCCAGTTTAAAGACGTAGAGGTCATCTGTTTCCAGTTTAACGACTTGGAGGTCATCTGTTTCCAGTTTAAAGACTTAGAGGTCTACTGTTTCCAGTTTAAAGACTTGGAGGTCATCTGTTTCCAGTTTAACGACTTGGAGGTCATCTGTTTCCAGTTTAAAGACGTAGAGGTCATCTGTTTCCAGTTTAAAGACGTAGAGGTCATCTGTTTCCAGTTTAACGACTTGGAGGTCATCTGTTTCCAGTTTAGAGACTTAGAGGTCTACTGTTTCCAGTTTAAAGACTTGGAGGTCATCTGTTTCCAGTTTAACGACTTGGAGGTCATCTGTTTCCAGTTTAAAGACGTAGATGTCATCTGTTTCCAGTTTAAAGACATAGAGGTCATCTGTTTCCAGTTTAATGACTTGGAGGTCATCTGTTTCCAGTTTAACGACGTGGTGGTCATCTGTTTCCAGTTTAACGATGTGGTGATCACCTGTTTCCAGTTTAACGACGTGGTGGTCATGTGACGAGAAGCTTAGAGAAGATACCTGATCGAGCAGTTGTCGGGGGTACCGCTGGAGCTTGCATGAGATGCCTTATTATTTTGTCGGAGTTGATGGCCTTGCCTCCAGCTGGGGCCAAGAAAAGCCGTTCAAATACCGACCTGCGTTCGAAGATGGCAATTGAAAATTGTTAACCCTGCAAATAGAAACATTATTTCAGTATAGGCAATCGATATGTATATTGATTGAGTTCGCATAAACATTTAACCCGAAATATGGGAGGAGAGATTGGTCCCGCCGGGCGTACCAGAATCTGTAGGGTGTTTTTCGCCCCCCTATTGAGATGGGAATACGCGCGCGCTTGTCAGGCGTATACTACAGATTCCCCCTGCCTTGGGTAGGGCGGGGTTTAATGATTGTGGGGATCCGAATCTCCGACAGCCTCGGACTAAGCCGCCGTTAATTACCCCTCGCATTTGGAGCGAAGGAACCTCCGATTGACGGGTTAAACCGGTCATGCGAACTCAATATGCAGTGCATGTTTTGGAAAGGTTTTGGATATACTGGGGGCCCCGCAGAGTTTTTTACGGGGGTCCCGCTACCCGGATAGCGGGCTGGGGGTCAAGGGGGCTAGCAGCCCCCGTGCGGGGTGCGGGGCAGCGCCCCGTTAGAATTTTTTTCTAACGGGGGAGGCATATTTAGTGTGGAATGCATAAAAAAAAGGGGGAAAGCGTCTCAAAGACGCGTGCGGAGCATGTGGGCGCCTCAGCGCCCGGGGTCACGTGGCGCACACGTGACCATTGGGCGCCTAGGCGCCCGGGGTCACGTGGGCACACGTGACCGAAGGGCGCCTTGGTGCTCGGGGTCACGTGGAGCACACGTGACCATTAGGCGCCTCAGCGCCCGGGGGTCACGTGGGCACACGTGACCGAACGACGCCTTGGCGCCCGAGGTCACGTGGCACACACGTGACCGCGGGAAGCACCCGCGGGAAGGGACTTAGCCCCTAGGTTGGGGAGTTGAACTCCCAAAGAGGATTTTAGGAGTCAAACTCCTAGCAGAAATTTAATTTATGGAGTTAAACTCCAACAGATCTAGAAAGGAGTTAAACTCCTAGGAATCTTTGGCTTTTCTTTTGAGCCTTGGATCTGTCCAAAGTTAGATTTTTGGAGATGGGTCTTCTTCTTCCTGCTCTTGATCGGCGGGATCTTGGAGAAAAGGGGGTGAGACTTAAAAGTCTCCCCTTTTCGAGATCTGACTGAAGATCCGAGCTCCCCTTTGTGGGTTTTGTGGTGAAAAACTATTTATTTTTGAGAAAGGGAGAGTTAAACTCTTGATTTAATTCAACAGAAAGAAGAAGGTTTTTAGAACCTTGAAGAAGGAGAAAGAGGCACAAGCCCTAGTTTTTTGAGGGAGTGAAAAAAGTGTATCTTTTATTCATCATCATGTTGCCTTTTATAGGCTTACATATTTACATATAGCCCATTGGGCTTTGCAAAATGGCGTTTTGCCCATCCCATGGCCAATGTGCCATTTCTTTTTGCACATAAGCCATGGGCTTACAAGAATCTGGCTTTATGCCCATTTTGTTTACATTCATGCATAAAAAATTACATAAAAATTATTTATGACATGATTTCGTTGTTGGCATGGGGAGGGTCGGCCGCTTCATGTTTCAGACTCGACCTGGGCATGGGCCCACTTGACCTGGGCTTGGGCCCACCTGGCTTGGGGTTGACCTTGACTTTGACTCGGTCAACCGGGGTGTAAATTTTTACCCCAACAGTAATGTCGGCGGGGAAACACGCGACGGACGCACGGTTCACGGATTGAACCCAAACGACGAACCAAGGGACCTCACGGGTCAGAGCACTCCGCTGGATCGTCAGGACACGTCACCGGCACGGCCGGATTCCGGTGAACAGCGACAACAACAAACGGAAAAATTAATGCACGGCCAAGGGATAAAACGGAGGGAAAATGGAAGAAGGAAGGGGAGAGAAGGCTTACTGGTGTTGCAGAGGGCGTGACAGCGATGGGGTCGACGGCGGTGGGGCGCCGGCGAGGAGGTCGCAGTGGTGAAGGTTAGGGCTCGGGTATGGGAAACGGGAAAGAAGGTGGAGAGGGAGAGGAGGTGGTCGGGGGCTGGAGTGCGCAGGTGATAAGGAGGTGCTGAAGGTGGCGCGGGTGGCGACGACGAAGGTCGCCGGCGACGTCTCAGGCCGTACAGAGAAGGCACGGGGGTATTCGGGTTGCTGCTGCACCGTGCACACGGGGAGAAGGAGGATGTGTTGAGGTTGGAACGAGGAGGCGGAGGCGAGGGCGACGGTGGCGCCGGCGCCGGAGCTGCGGCGGCGACGGTGACGAGGCGGCTAGGGTTAGGTCGTAGGGTTTCTCGCGATGGGTTATATTTTTCTGTTCTGGAAAAAATGTGAAGGGGGAGGAGTATTTAATATAGGGAAGAGAGAGAGGGATAGATACGAGAGATAGAGAGAGAGAGAGAGATAAAGGAGGGGCCTACGGGGTTTAAGCGCACTCAATTGGCCAGGGAAAGATTTTAAGTGGTTAAAAGATTTAAGTTAAAGATTTAAGAATCTTAAAAAATAACAATAAGAATATTATAACGAAATATTATAAGGTTTTGAATATTTTATTAATTTGGGATTTTGTTGCTAAATGAAATATTTCCAAATCGCGTCCGGGTTGGGTCCAAAAATTTGAAATTTAAATAATAGGATTTTAAGCGGGTTCCAAATTTTAAAATGAAATGTTTTATGATTAAAAAGCATACCCCCAAGTCGGCCACCTGTACGCGCGCGTAGTCGTCCAAACTCGCCCGTTTCACCGAACGGGACGAGAACTCGATGCACGGACGCTACCACGCGGCTAGGGGTGACGAGTAGGCCAAGATAGATATTTTTAATTTTACTTTGGGTGCTAAAATTTATTATATGCAGAAATGACTTAGCCAGATAAAATTTCACGGCAAGTGTCAAACGGGCAAACTAAATGAAATGAGTAATATCTAATGCTCAACCAGTAACAGAAATTAGTAGTATTGGGCTCGGGTGTTACAGTTTGTCCGCCTTATTTCTGACCGGGGGTTGAAGAATCTCTCGCCCTTTGCCTCCTCCAGCAACTATATCTGGGACATGTTGAGTGGGGTATACTCCTGGAACTTCGGGGAGTATGGCTTTGACCGATAAATCTTCTTTTTCCCTTCTCTGGTTCTCTTCTTTTGATCGGCCTGGTCGGTCCGGGTTAGGTTTGCGATGACCTCGGACTCGAGCTGTATCTCTCGCTCGGTCTAGGCTTTTACCTCGGCCATGGTCTTAGGTTGCGCTAATGCAAAGGAGCAGAGCCTCTCCTTATGCCTAAAACCCGACCTAAGGGCCGTGATTACCGTATCATCCCAGTGCTTCAGGACTTCAAGAAGAGCGTTATAGAAGCGGGTGACGTATCCTTTGAAAGATTTCTTGTCCCCGCTCTTTATAGTGAAGAGGTGGTCGACGGTCTGCTTCTGCCGTCTGTTCTCGACGAAATGGTCGAGGAATTGGGCGGCCAACTCATCAAAGGTAGAGATGGAGCGTGGCGTGAGTCCTTGGAACCAATCTCGTCCAACGCGGATGAGAGTGGCAGGGGACGCTCGGCATTGGGCGGCGTCAGAGTTGTCCTAGAAGCTCATCCCTGCCGTGAACGCGTCCAAGTGGTCTTTCGGGTCGGACTTTCCGTCGAAGAGGGACACCTATGGAGGCTTGTTCCTAGAGGAGACTCGGACAGCGAGCAGCTCTTCGGTTAAGGGCTTCATAAGCGAGTCGGCGGCATATCTAGCCCCCTCGCTTGAAGGGCGACTCTCCCGATGTATACCCTCGATCTTCTTTTCTAGGGCATCGAGTCGGTCGTGGTATCCCAAGGATTCGGCATACTCGAAATGATGGCCCCTCCTGCTGGAGGCCTGCGCCTGGCCGCGGTTCCGGTTTCGTTCTATAAGGTTCCTCAGGTCCCTTGGCGAGGCCGTCCTTGAGCTACCGTTGTGAGTCCCGTCCGCGCGACCCTGTCGAGGGAGAGGGTGCCGGCCGTGCCTGGGAGCAGGCGAGCTGACCGACACCTCCTCCGGAAGGACAAGAGCACGATGGGCCTCAGGGCGGGGTGCCCTTTCATGAGATCTCGACGTGGAGCTATGAGGCGCCCAATGGGTCATTGAGTTGGTCGCCACGGGGGATCTGTGGCCACCGGAAATAGCGAGGTGCTGCTCGGTCATGCCAGCGTGGGCAGTGTCTTCTTTCTCTCTATGGAGGTCCCGGTCCCGAGGTGGGGGAGCGGCGACCTGAGGGGTTCATCCAACCGTTTGGACACGGACGAGGGCATCCACGATGAACGCGAGCCTGTCGATTCGTGCAGACAGGGCGTGTCACGCCCCGCATCCCAAAATACGGAAAACGAGGGATGACTAGGCCAGCCATGCTCCTACGGTCAAGGAATCATCCCGCCATAGTCACACTTCGGCTTCTAGCATTACATGGTAATCAGTAAATAAAGCACAGTATTAAAGGAATCACATCACTAATTTATTACATTAAAATTCCATCGTTCACAAATTACAGATAACAAGAACAATTACTAACCAAGTTCAATCTCATGATCACTTTTATGGAAAGCAGTAAATGAAGAAGGTACACCAAACTATATCTCCGTGAACTCGAAGGGTAGATCCGTCTCCTGTGTTGGTCCTCCCGCGGAATCTGAGCATGCATACTCAGGTCGTCAGAGCGACACAATAACAATATTATTGTAATAAGATGAAACAGGTATAAGAGGTAGTACTAGTGTAAAAACAATGCAAGTAATCACTATGTCACAATATGATGCAGAATATGTTCTGTGTCCCTATCGGTCCCTAGGTCATGTTTGAAATCGCATAGTGGAAGGAGGATCATGTTTAACAGGAGTCTCGTACATACCCGAGACAACGGCCCACATGCCCGGGACATAACCCTGTCAACCGGATCGCTAGATCCTACCCCACATGTATCAGTATCACTGTTCGAATGATCATCCTTTAAAACACGGTCCCGCTAAATACGATGCTCTTTCCACTTTGATTTCCCCTTTTTCCCCAGGTTACACTATTTATGATCTTGATCTAGTCGTGTACAAGTATACCAATGGCACGGTTTTGTCACTGTTCACTGTATCAATCACTGTCACGAATATTCATTTTCCATTGGTGTACTCGTCACTCCTAAACCAATATCTATCACGCACGATAATGCAATGTCCACTGATCCTAACACGCACTAACACTGAGTATATGGCAAGGGTATGATATATGTATGTATGTTACCAGTAAGCTATGAACGATATGAATCAACATGCATGTCATCAACTTAAATAAAATGCATAAATTAATATGTTAAGAATTCAGTAAAATGATATAAGTAAGATACGTAGAACACTCAGTCAGCAATTCATCAAAATTTGTTTCAGTTCAATCGGGATTCCGGTCTTCAAGATATAGCTGTTTCATTTTAAGCGCTCGCGGCTGGAAATTCAGTTTCAGAACTGAACGTCCGTTTCACGACACAAATTGCACCCAGTTGGGTTCAGATTTTAGCGATGTTATAGTTGAGTGAAATCTAGGGTTTTCAATAGAGTATTCAACGCAATAGACGGATCCTCAATCGCGTCTGTACGTTGAAAGTTATACACAGTTTAATATCAGTATATCACTTCTGGATCTGTTCTGGACAGATATACGTTCTGCCCTTTTATTTACAGTTTAAAATAGCAAATGGCAATGAAACGGAATGAAACCACTTGTTTTGTTTATATAACAGGATTATCTTTAATCTAATGCATAGTTCCATAACATACGACTCCAGGAAACACAGTGACACAGGTATTGGGACAGTACACAATAATCAGAAACGCTCTGGACTGCAGTCCAGAGTCGCATTCCGATCTAATTATCATCACGGTTACAGAACAGAAATCATTGAAATTTTATATAGGGTTAAAGTTCATCGAGTCGGCTTCGATTTAAGCTCCCGAACGCATCATTCCAGTATGTATGTAATTTACGGTGATTTTATTCATTTTCAGATACGAGAAAAATATTAGTTTTAACGGCATATTTGGGGGTATCAATTTTTGTCTCTAACAATCGTATTTTCCAGCGAGATCCATACACGATATTTATCATCAAATGGGCCAACAGAAAATATCAGTTTCCGTCAAAATAAACTATTATAATCATTGGAGACTAGCATCGAACACTTAGGTCACATAATATATCGGTAATCGGCAAATCTGTAAACTAGATGTTTTAGGTTTGTACCACTATTATTTTAGCATGAAGCAAGTAAACACTTGCCTGGAAACGTCTCGGGGTCGCACGACAGCAGTGGCGTCACGAACGCGTGATGTACGACGTGAAACCGATTCGCGCGAGCTTGGATCGAGATGCGGATTTTGCGTCGGAGTTGTCTGGAGTCGTTGCACGGTCACTGGACGTTGAGGGGTGCTTGATGATCCTCTGCGAGTGTACCGGGGTCGACGACGGTCGACGGCGTCGCTCCGGCAATGGCCGTAGTGAAATGTTTGGAAAATGGGGTTTTGAGATTTTGAAGAGAAAGAAAGGTTTAAGCAGTGGGCTAGGGGATTGCTGTGATGGTGATGATGTTGAGGAGGTCGTAGGGAGATCGGCGATGTGGTGGGGAGTTCGCCGGCGTCGAGGGGTGCAAGGTGGTGGTCGGCTCGGGTGCACTGGGTTGGTGTGCAGGGGAGTGGGTGTGCAGGGGATCTCGAGTTGATGGGGGTGTGAAGTCGTAGAGGGAGAAGGAGGGTGAAAGAGTGGCTGTCGTCGTCGTGGGTCGAGCGAAGCGGTGGGATGATCGCCGGTGTCGAGGTGGCAATGGGTTCGAGGGAAGTTGGGTGTTCGGTGGGTCTTTGGAGGATGGATAGAGTTAGAGATTTTAGAAACGAGGGAGAAGAGAGAGATGTGGGTGTGAGGAATGAATGAGGGTGTGATAGGAAACGTCGGGGCAACGTCACTGCGAGAGCGTGGGCTGCGGCGAGGGAATGGGTGTCGCGAATTGAAGAGGAAGCGGGAAAAGAGGGAGCCGTTGAGGGAAGGAGAAGGGATGTGAAGCGGGTCGGGTCGGGTCTTAAGGAGTGGGCTGGAGGAGTGGGCTGGAGAAGTGGGCCGGGCTCGCCAAAAATTATCCCTAAAAAAATAACTTGGTGGGTTGAGGGAATTTAAAGGGAACGGGCCGGGGAATTTATAAGGAATTTATTTAAAAAAGTGTGTGGGCTTGGTAAAGGAAACGGGCTGGGTTTGATTTGTTTTATGTTTTAATTGGGAAAAATTTTAATGGCCGGCAGGAAAATATAAGCTTGGGCTGGGGATTTTAGATTAAGGGTTTAAAATAAATTTTGGCTGCTGTTGGAATTTATTTTGATAGTTTAAAATTTGATTTTGAGTTGTTGGGCTTAGGGTTTAAATATAGTCTGGGTTAAGATTTTAATTAGCAACATTTTGGTTTTAATTTACTTTGGCTTTGATTTAGATCTTGGGTTTAAGCTTTTAGAGTTTGGACTATAAACATTGGGATTCAAGCACCCACCTTCGACACAAAAATGTACGAGGAAAAAGTAAATCTTTAGGGATTTAGAAAAAATAGGAAAAACTTTTATTAAGATGGTAACGGGGATTTACAGGGCGTGAGCGGCGTTCGAGGGAGGAGAGGATCCGTCCGTGCCTCCGTTGTGGGGAGGGCGGCGGCTAGTACTGGGATCGTCGCGGTGATCACTCACCATAATTCGAGGTCGGAAGATCAACTTTCGTTGAGTGGAATTTTCGCTTTCCCATAGACGGCGCCAACTGATGGAGCTCTGGATCTCCTTCAGATGTTGTCTTCCTTTGATCTGTCGTGAGCGTTGATGAATGACTGGGATTGGGTTTGAGGGTTGCCTGCTGATGCGTGTGGATCTCAGTGGGCCTGATTAGCAACGAAACCGATCTTCCTGCAAGGAAGTTCCGGGGTGGTTGTACCACCGTGGACCCTCCGACGATCAAGTTAGTAGAGATATTTGGGCAGAATAGCGGCCTATTTAGACATGAATTGCATTACCTAAGTCGTATGAGAGATGGTTTATATAGTGGCAGCCATGGGCTGGCGGGCGCGAGATTTACGCCGACCGTTACGCCCCTGGAGTCACGCTTGCGCGAATGGAGGGATCCTCCATTAACGACAAGATATGCCCGTTAGCGGGGGAACGCGGTGGCGTGAAACGCGGGATCGTGGGGCGGCAGTTATCTCGCGTCTGACGAGATTCGCGGAGCCATGGCGGGAACGCCCGCGGTCTGTGCTCTGGATCGGTCGATGAGACCGAGGAAGCTGAGCTCGGCGGGAGGCTCGGGGGCGAGCAGGAGGCCGAGCAAGCTTGGTTCTGTGATAGCTCAGCGGCGAGCTAAGAGGGCTAAGGAAGCCCAGTGGGCAGGAGGGCTCGGTGGCGAGTCAATGGTTATTTGTAAGACGGGCATATGAGTGATTTCAGAGGCCGTCGAAGGTCAAGACAGGCCTCGGGGCGAACGCCCGGGGTGTGCCTTCAATGTACCGTTCTTGCTCCTTTCCCGTAAGTCCCGGGACACGTCACCTGCCACGTGTTATGATCTGGGAAGTTCTCAATATCAAGCATCATCAGATGCTGACAAGATATTATTGAATATGATTGCTGCTACAAAATTGGATTATTTGTATTCCTTATGCATGAAAAATCCTACAAATGTGGGACGGTGATTTCTTTTCCTTTTATCAAAATAAAAGAGTTAAATTGCAGGCAACTCTTTTTATTTTTTGGGAAACCCTCTGTCTCTCTCTAATATTAAGTTTTGAGTTTTTCCCCATAGTTTAAATATAGCCGTTGATGCCATAGTTTAAAAATAAAAAGAAAAAAAGAGAAGGAAAAATGAAAGAATTATGTCGTGAATAAAGTGGCAAATACCAGGAAGGCAAGCATGCAATATCCAATTAAAATTCACTAGATTCATACCCGAATCCAAACAAAGCAACAATGAGGGTCATACCCGAATCCAAACCCAATAATTGATCGAAGTCAGGTTCGGGTGCGTCGGGTGCGTGACTGATCAAATTCTCTTGCGCTTAGAAAAACACACGAAGAAGCAAAAACCCTAGGAGCTTCGATTCCCAAAACTTTTCCTCTGCAATTTGTGAAATTTGGTACGTAATTCTCTCGCAATCCCAAAATTCTCAATGCTTTTGTTATGTTTTCAAGACCCATGTGGCGTTTCCCACTGTATTATCCTCTTCCGATTAATATCTCTAAATTTTGTTGGAATTTGGGGCTACCAATTTCCCCAATTTCATCAAAGTTGCTACCTTTAGCTAGGGTTTACTCATCTTCAGCTATTTATGCTAATTTCGATAAAGAAATAACTGCGGCAACACCGCCCATTTTCAAACAGTTGCATTTTTTGCGATTCTGTTCATTATCTTCAGCTAAAGATATCATTTTGGAACAACCCAACTATGAAATTTGTAGTGAAAATGATCCTAGCAATGAAACCCATGAAGTATCTGTTGCTGATAGAGTGTATGAAGCTATTTTATCAAACGCAAACTCCAAGCAAAGCTTGGAGACAACTCTTGATTCACTAGGCTTGGCATTGACAACCGATTTGGTCAACGATGTCCTCATGAAGCTCCGTTACGAAGAAAAGTTAGCGTTACGATTCTTTACTTGGGCTGGGCATCAAGATAATTATACTCATGAAAGGCATGTTTATAACAACATGATTGATATATTGTCGAGCACTAAATACAAGTTGAAGCAATTTGGCGTTCTTTGCGATGTCTTGGATAACATGAAGAGGAAGAACAACAATTCAGTGTCGGTTGAGGCTTTGATGGCGATTTTGAAAGCTTACACCGAGAAGCATCTGACTCATGTTAGGAGATTTGCAAAGAAGAAGAAAATAAAGATCACGGCGCCGGAGATCGATGCATTTAACATGTTATTGGATTCTCTTTGTAAATCTAGTTTGGTTAGAGAAGCCGAACTATTGTTTCATCGGGTTAAGAAGAGGGTGGTCCCCAATGAGGATACTTATAATATTTTGTTTTTTGGGTGGTGCAGAGTTAGAGATCCTAAAAAAGCAATGAAGGTATTGGAGGAAATGGTTGAAATAGGTTATAATCCAGAAAATTTTACTTATTGTTCTGCGATTGATTCATTTTGTAGTGTAGGGATGATAGCAGAAGCAAGAGAGCTTTTTGAGTTCATGAGAACAAAAGGTTCAGCTATATCTTCACCTACGGCAAAAGTTTATAGCATAATGATTGTGGCTCTGGCTAAATACGATGAAATGGATGAATGTTTTAGACTTCTTGATGATATGAGAAACACCGGTTGCCTTCCGGATGTTTCAACTTATAAAGATTTGATCGAAGGGATGTGTTTAATAGGAAAGATAGATGCTGCCTATAAAATATTAGAAGAGATGGGTAATAAAGGTTATCCGCCCGATATCCTCACTTATAATTGTTTCTTGAAGGTACTCTGCAATTTAAAGAAGCCTGCCGAAGCATTAACACTGTGTAAAAAAATGCTTGAGGTGGGTTGCGAGCCGAGCGTTCATACTTACAATATGATGATTTCCATGTTTTTTGAGATGAGGGAACCCGATCGAGCAATTGGAATTTGGTATGAAATGGATAGGAGAAACTGTGCCCGTTCGGTTGATACTTATGGTATTATGATTGATGGGCTGTTTTGTTGCGAGAGAGTCGACGATGCGTGTTGTCTTTTGGATGAGGTGATGGATAAAGGGATGAAATTGCCGTTTCAAAAGTTTGATGCTTTGTTATTGAGGCTGTCGGAGATTGGGAATCTTAATGCGATTCATCGACTTTCGGATCATATGAGGAGGTTTTATAATGTTGCTATGGCAAGAAGGTTTGCTATAAGCCAGAAGAAGAAGAGCATGAGCTTGAGGAGATAGGTCAATGGGATTTTTCACTCATCAAAGCTAAGTGAAAGGAGCATCATGTTGGTTCTCGTTCATTCTCATTGTGTTATATTTGTTTCTTCATTTGTTCATGGTTTTCATGTTGCAAAAAATCACCATTTTGTTTGTAAGGCAAACATTTATGTTCTCTTATTTTCACCATTTTGTTTTGTTAGGCAAACATTTACCTCTTATTTTCATAGATATGTAATTCTCTTGCATGAATTTGAGATGTCTTCTGCTATACTGAACCCTTGAGCAGAATTGTGATTAATTGATCACTACATTGATTCCAAATAGCTGTGACATGGCTTAAACACTATGAGTAATGTTCTCTTATTCTTTCATACTACAGCCAATGGATGTGAGCTGTTGTGGAAATTCCTTTATTATTATTTTTACTTACTATTATTTTTACTTTTTTGTCTAGAGACCATTTCTTTAGGACTTTATCTTGGACAAGTTGAACAATGAAATTTGACTTTCTGATGAGATAATAGGTTTTTGTAATGAATTGTGGGCGTAAATCAGTATTGATGTGTATTTGCAAGGTTGCATCATAAATTAACAGTGCCCTTGAGAAGAAATAATTCTATCAATAAAGACCAGTTTGGGTGTTACAATATGATGATTTCAAGGTATTTTAAGAATAGCAACATTTGTTTGCAGCATTAGAGCAAATATAAATCCTCTACTCTTATGTTTGGATGTTCTTAAATTTTGCAGCTAGATTTCCAAACCCAATAAACTTATTGTTGCAAATTTGCTTGGATGGAGCTTAGGTGTCACCTCTAATAATTATTGTCTTGATCCCGTATCTCAAAATTGTAGCAACATTTGTCGGAATCAAAACGGCTGCAACAAATGTTGCAAAAATTTGTTGTTTTACACTCCATTTCCAATTCTAACTTTAAATAGTAACAAATGTTGTATGCAAATTCATTTGTAACAACTTAAATAGCCCCTATGTGTTTAGGGGGCAAAAGGATAGGAGCAATATAAATAATGTGCACAACCTATTATGATCATAGAACCATAAGTAATCTGTATAACCAAAAGGGCATATTTTTTTGTTGTAAAACTTTTCTTTCCAAAAACGAGATTGCCTTGAAAGGGGGTGTTGCATTCATAATATGCATAAAATTATTATTATTATTTTCCTTTAAAAAAACAAATGGAACTGGATATTCAACACTTTCAGAAAAGTGCTTAATTTTAGATTTAGGAAAGTTTGGGAAAAAAGAAAAAACCAAAATGACCATTAAAATTAGTTTGGATTTTTGTGAGAAGAGGAGATGGCATGCAGCTAGGGGAGGGCAAGAGTGAGCTGCACTTTAGTCTTAAATAAATCTCCAATTGCGGGCGGAATCGTTGAGATTAAAAAAGGGAAGAAAATTGAGGTAGAAGAGGATGAAGGGGGAAGAAGAAGTAGAGGTGATCCACGCATGGTCAGCGCCCAGATCTCTCAGCACCAGCCTCATGTACTCCTTTGCTCAGGTTCTCATTTTTTGTGTTTTTTTTGTTGAAGAAATTGCTGTAGGTTTAGTGAATTTTTCTCATTTCAATTCATAAACGGGCTTGTTCTGAATTGGAATTTATTCATATCATTAGTTGACTTAATGGGTTTTGTTCGAAGGAATATTTGTGGGGATTGATGATTCATCTTCTTATTGTAATTCTAGTATTTTATCATTTCATTGCTTTTTTTTTAATGGGGTTTTTGTTTTGCAATTAACTTGTTGTGGGTGTAGTGATTTTCTTGCAACATTTGTCAATATCATTATTCATTTGTGTTAGACAGGTTTTTATTATTATTTATATTTATTATCATAACTTCTCTAAATGGGTTCTTCTTAATATGAAATGATGAAATAGTCATTTTTCTCATTGCAAATTTCAATCTTGATTTATAATATAGTATCATTGCTACTGTTAATGACTCAATACTGATGTTTTTTCATAAAGCAACTGTTGTGGGGGTAGAGATTTTTTTTCCGTTAGGACCCTGTATCATTTCTTTTTGGTAAGAATTCCACCACATCAATAAAAATTTTGTTTATTGTAATGTTTATTGTAAGAATTCCACCACATCAATAAAAATTTTGTTTACTGATGAACCTCTCTATGCAAATTTCTTGAGGGTCACAGGCGTTGAACGGCCTTATCGAGACGAGCTTCTAGCCAAATGGTATTGTATGATAGTGCGTCTCAATTTCACTTCCCTTTGTTTTATCAGTGGTTTTAGAAGAAAATTTTGTATGGATAGGATTCCGACGGCAACAAGGTTGTTAAGGAGGTGATTTTTGGTCCGGGCAAGAGGAAGTATTGTTACTGCAAGGTAACATTTCTTATTATATATTGTACATTCATTAAAGTGATGTCTTGGTGTTGACACTAATTGTACCAACCTTATGATTCATCCGTATTCTTCTATATGGAGAATCTTGATAACTCCAATAATCCAAGCTTCTGATAATTTTAATCTTTTATTGTCAATCCAATCTACCACAGCTTATTCATCTATGTTATTAAATTTCCAAAATACTTTACAACTGTCAGCATTAAAAAAAGACAACACATTTAGATACCTTGGATTAGATGTCAGTGCATCACCGTATATTCTTTAGATTTATGGCACGTCGAAATACACCTCTAACATGAGATGTCACATTCCAAGATGAGTCTCTCACATATTTTGATTTAATTTGGAGTAGACTGCATATGTAAAACTAGATTTAATTAGTATTTCCTATGAACCCTCGGGTTCCATGATAATTGAATTATTGAAAGAACAAATCCATGTTTATCGAGGACTTGGTTTCCCGTAAGGAAGCTATCGTAGATTCAGTTTACTCTGTGTTACAGTGAGATTGCTGAATTTTTGCTTTCTTGACTGAAAGGAGCACTTGGTTTATTTTTCCTTTGAGATGAAGGAAAGATCGAGATCAGAGCAAAATGATGTTGTATTGCTGTAAACAACTTTGCGCTCTATATTTACTGCTGCGTACCCACCTAGGAAAGTTGCTGAGGTCTCTAGTAGAGTGGTGGTTTTTCCTTTTTATATTTTTTGTAATTAAAACATTTGAGAGGCGTTGGTGAGCACTAGAAGGTTGCTCGTATACAAATTACTTGAGCTTATATCAACATCACTTGATTTAGAATCATGCTTCATGTCGTAGAGCAAGGTGATTTTTTCTATCTCTAGCATCAATGTCTAGAATATCTTGCTTTGTTTTGATTTGGTTCTATAAGCGAATTGAACTTTCTTTCTCACTTTAAATTCAGTATACAGAGAGGCTCTTTTATAGCCTTGAAAACAATAAGGAAGTTACAAACAGATTCTGTTACAAACAGATTCTGTTACAAACATATTCTAACTAAGTATAAACAGATTCTGTTACAAACAGATTCTAACTAATCTGAGAAATATCTTACTGTTGGCTATTTCTAACACTCCCCCTCAAGTTGGTGTGTAGATGTCTATCATGCCCAACTTGCTTATGAGTCCCTCGAACACTGTTTTGAACAGTCCCTTTGTTAAGATATCTGCAGTTTGTTCTTTTGTCGGAATGTAGGGGATGCAGATGGTACCGGCATCCAGTTTTTCCTTGATGAAGTGTCGGTCGACTTCAATATGCTTCGTTCTGTCATGCTGTACGGGGTTGTGTGTTATGCTGATGGTAGCTTTGTTGTCGCAGTATAGTTTTAGTGGCTGAGTTATAGCCTGCTTTATTTCCTGTAGTACCCGTTGAACCCACGGAACTTTACAAATACCGTTGGCCATGGCTCGAAATTCTGCCTCCGCACTACTCCTTGCCACGACACTTTGTTTCTTGCTCCGCCATGTAACTAGATTGCCCCACACGTACGTACAATATCCTGAAGCTGACTTCCTGTCTTCGATGGAACATGTCCAATCCGCGTCAGTGAATACTTCGACGCTGCGAGTCTCACCATTTTTGAAAAAATAAACCTCTTCCTGGTGCGCCCTTTAAATACTTCAAAACACTATATGCTGCATCAAGGTGCTCTTCTTGAGGTGAGTGCATAAATTGGCTTATCATACTCATTGCAAAGGTGATATCGGGACGTGTGTGTGAGAGATAGATCAATTTTTCAACTAACATCTGGTATTGTGGAATGTCCACTGGCGGGCTCTGTGTAAATTCTCCGAGCTTTTTATTCGGATCTATCGGTGTCTCCGCAGGTTTGCAGTTTGTCATCCCTATTTCTTTGAGAAGATCGAGAATATACTTCCGTTGAGACAAGACAATGCCTTTCTTACTTCGAGCAATTTCCATACCCAAGAAATACTTCAATTCTCCCAAGTCTTTTACTTCGAACTCCTTAGCGAGACTTCTTTTTAACTGGTTGACCTCTTCCTCGTCATCTCCTGTAACAATGATGCCATCAACGTAAACAATTAGTATTGCAATTTTTCTATGTTTCGAGACTCTGTAGAACATGGTGTGATCTGCCTGCGCCTGATTGTATCCTTGCCCTTTCACAAACTGATGGAAACGTTCGAACCATGCTCGTGGAGATTGTTTAAGACCGTAAAGTGATATTTTCAATCTGCACACTTTGGAGCCGAACTTTTTTTCAAACCCCGGCGGAGGTTCCATGTACACTTCTTCGTCCAGGTCTCCATTCAAAAACGCGTTCTTCACATCTAGTTGTTGAAGTCGCCAATCGAGATTTACTGCGACTGACAGCAAGATCCGGATCGTGTTTAGCTTAGCCACAGGTGCAAAAGTCTTTGTGTAGTCGATCCCGCATGTTTGAGTGAACCCTTTAGCAACGAGTCTCGCCTTATATCGTTCTAGGGTTCCATCTGCACGAAACTTTGGTATGAATACCTATTTGCATCCTGCAGTCTTCTTTCCTCTCGGCAGCTCCTCCATGTTCCAAGTCTGATTTTTCTGAAGTGCATTCATCTCCTCGAAAACTCAGAGTATCATGTACAGTCTTTGGAATCTCCATAGCAGACACATTAGAGGTAAAGGCTGAAAAACTGGGTGAGAGATTATTTGAGGACACAAATTTTGACATTAGATACAAGGGACGACTAAGACATGACCTTGTGGACTTTCGGAGGGCTATGGGAAGATCCAGCTCGCTGTGATCCGGTTCTGTTCGTGAGTCAGATTCTTGGTGGGGCCGGACAGAGTCGACCTCTGCTTCTGGAGAAGGATCTATTTCAATTAAATGTTCTTGTTGCGTTTTTTCCAGACCTGTTTCACGTTATTTCCTTTTGTAAGTTTTAATTTCCACATCAGCTTCCGGTGGATTTAAATCCACGGGGGTAAGTTGTTTTAGGAGTCGGTGATGTGTTCCTATTTTTATGGGATTTTTCCGGATTTTCTAATAAAGGAACCGAGTTTTCAACAGACATATTTTCTGAGTTTTCAAGGACCGTTTTTTAGTGTCCAGTGAATTTTCACTGTTTTGGTTTACCAGGTGTTCAATAGACTGGTCTAAAATATCTTGATTTAAAAAATCTAGATCTTGTGAATTTGTATATGGGATTAAGTTGACTATTTTTGGGAGACTATTTTTTATGGAAACCGAGTCTTCACTATTTGTCTCCCCCTGAAGAGGAGGCTTAAAAAAAGCTTTATTTTCAAAAAAACAACACATCCATTGTGATAAATATTTTATTTGATAAAAGATCAAAGCATTTATACCCTCTTTGATTCGTGTCATTGCCAATGAAAACACATTTTCTCGATTTCAGATCAAGTTTACTCCTAGTGGGGTTGTGATCGTGAACAAACACGGTACAACCAAAAATTTTCAACGGCAGATCCGACATTGCAAGGCGGCTTTGAGGGTAAAGAGATTTTAACAAGGCAACGAGTTTTTTAAAATTGAGATTTTTTTAGGGCATTCTATTAATAAGATAAGATGCTGTTAAAATTGCTTCATTCCATAATGTTTTTGGAACATGGTTGGTGAATAATAATGCCCTAGCAATTTCAAGAATGTGTTTATTTTTTTTCTTTCAGCCACACCGTTTTGTTGCGGTTTGTTAATGCAAGAACTTTGGTGAATGATGCTTTTCTTTGCAAAAAAATCTCCCAAGAAAAATTCTTGTCCATTGTCACTTCGAAAATTCTGAATTTTTGTGTTAAATTGTGTTTCAATCATGACATAAAAGGTTTTGAAAACTTGTTCAACTTCTGATTTCTTCTTTAGCAAAAACACCCAAAGGACTCTAGTATGATCATCAATAAACGAAACAAGCCATTTTTTCCGAAGACAGATGAAACGCGGGATGGTCCCTAAATTTCACTATGGATTAAGGCAAACGGTGCTGAAGATTTATAGGGTCGAGGTGGATAAATTGTCCTTTTTTGTTTGGCAAAAGCACAAACATCACATTGAAATTGAGAAGGATTTTTATTCTGAAACAACTATGGAAACAAATACTGCATATAATGGAAACTAGGATGACCTAGACGAAAATGTAACATAATCAATTCATTGTCACGAGAAACAAATATGGACTGAAAACAAAGACTAGATGCATACTTATTGAGATGCGATCTTTCTTCAAGCAAGTAGAGACCTCCACTGGTCCTAGCATTGCCAATCATCGTCCCCGAGTCCAGAACCTGAATTTCACAATGAGAGGACATGAATTTAACTTGACACTTAAGGTCTTGAGTTAGCTTTATAACCAGATTGCAGGAAAGCTTTGGAACATGTAAAACATTAAGAAGGGTTAAGGAATGAGAGATTATGATGGTTCCTTGGCCGGCTATGGCAGAATATGAACCATCTGCAATTTTGACCCTTTTGTTTCCTGTATAGGGTGTGTAGGTTGAAAATAATGTGAAGCAACTGGTCATGTGATCAGTTGCTCCAGAATCAAGAATCCAAGGAAGTTGATTGTTACCGATTTGGGCTAAAAAACAGGAGGGTTTTGACGGGTCTGCGGTAGAGTTAAAGAACTTACACCGGTGCTCCAGTTGTTCCTTTATGAATGAAGGCGATCCTGTGTTGATTCTTGACTCCTGAGAACCATCAGACTCGATCTGCAAAGTGGAGGATACTTCAGTCTCTGTTGTGGAGGACATTATGGCTGGAAAAAAAGGAACTGTGAAAAAGTTTTGGTTGAGGAAAAATGGTGATTTTTTGGAGAAAGTTTTTCCGCCCTTGATACCATATAAACGAATTGAACTTTCTTTATCACTTTAAATTCAGTATATAGAGAAGCTCTTTTACAGCCTTGAAAACAATAAGGAAGTTACAAATAGATTCTGTTACAAACAGATTCTAACTAAGTATATACAGATTCTAACTAATCTGAGAAATATTTTACTGTTGGCTATTTCCAACAAGTTCACTAGGAAAGAAGGGTGCTTTTGAAAAGATTAATAAAAATTAGCTACCTTTAAGTATAAACATGTGCGTGCATAAGTTTTACCATTTGTAGTATGTAGTTTACTTGGTCACCCTGCTTATGTATTCTTATTCCATGATAAGATGATATCTGCTTCTTCGTAGTTAACAGCTAGAACGCTTGACTTTTTGTCTCTTTCTTGATCTATAGCATATGGCAAAACAACGTCTACCAAACTTGACAAATGAGCTCATGAAGAAAGGAAAGCACTTTATATTAATACGCAACCCCCTTAATGTTGTGGTATGCTTAACATGTCCTCTCTAGATTTTCCATTATTTATTTTTCTATTCGGTAGAAAATCTCAATTTTATTGTTTCAGCCATCATTCGAAAAAGTTGTACCATCATCTTTTTCTGAGCTTGGCTTGGCGGACCTTGTCTCCATATATAGCGAACTACGTGAACTTGGTAACCCTCCACCAATCATAGATTCAGAAGATTTGCTACAAGACCCTGAGGTTAGTAAGCTTTCTATGTTACACATCTTCCCTAATCTTTATTTGTTCATGATCTTGTACTTTCTATTTTGAATGCCTATCAGATGGTTAACTTATACAAAATATCTTGGTATTCGGCTTCGCTTTTGGTATTTGGTAATCTCCGTTCAGGATAGTATTGTGTATTGCCCTATAACTTTGGAATTTTGTGATCGCTGATTGTTATACTAAAGGATCTCCATTTCAAAGTTGTTTTTGTTCAGTAAGATTATTTAGGTAATTATTTTGTAGGCCACTTTTCACCAAACCTACAGTAACCTCCCTTCAACTTTGGTTTCTAAGGGCTTATTTAGCACTTTTAAGGAAGCTTATTGTAATCAAAAACTCTTGGGCAGTTAACTAATAAATGCTCATAGTCAAGGGTGGTTTAGGGAAGTTTATCCTTTTTTTTGAATTTGTTCAATTATTTTAAAGGATTTGTTTTTCCATAGATCCTTGTTAAACTCATGATTATAAACTTTTTACTTCCTTCTTGTGCAGGCTGTCTTACATGGTCTTTGCGAGTATTTGGGTATTCCTTTCCAGAAGTCCATGCTCAAGTATGCAAAAATAATTATTTTTTCCATCTAATACACTAAAACTTTTAGTTCCAAAAGTTTTTTTGCTTATAGGAAATCTATGAAACTTTAAGTTTCTCTAGAAAATAAACCACCTTTTCTTGTGTATGGTTAATGTTCTTGGATACATTGTAGCCCAACAGGTGTGACTATGGTAAGAAAATAACTAAATTTCCACCTGCTATGTCCTGAGAGGTTTCTAAGATAATAAAAACTGGTTGTCGCCTCCTACTCTCCCTGCCCCTGCCAATGAGAAGGTTCTGTTTGGGTCGGCAATGAGCTTTTACCTCGTGAAAGTGCAAAGGTATTTGTGTCTTAAATTATATTATACATTTTTTTAGTTTCTTAATAAATTGTTTTGGCACGCAAACATTGCCATTTTTAAAAGGTATCAGTGTTCGATTCAGTTGTACAAGGTGGTGATGCAGTGTGGGAGGGACTTCGTATTTATAATGGGAAGGTCTTCAAGATTAACGAACATTTAGATCGGTGATTTCCCCTTGATTCAATAAGACTTTATTTTATGGTTAATGTGCTATTTGATTGCTCGATGAGAGAACCGGTTTTTTTTTATTACAGGTTGTTTGACTCTGCCAAAGCTTTAGCATTGAACAATGTCCTGAATCGAGAAGAGGTGGCTATTTGGTATTTTTCTGTCGATTTGTTGCTATATATTTTTGGGGCTAAATTAGTCTAAAGCTCTAAAGTACCCTTAACTATTGCTATTTTTCAGTTAACTAAAAGTTGTTTTTATAAAATTACGTCATGATCCTTTAAGTGTGCCTTTGAAGGCAATTTAGTGAAAAGATCACCTTAAAACCAAAATTTAAGGGAATTCACTGTAACAAAAAATCTTTAAGGTAGTTTAGTAAAAAATAACAATAGTTAAGGGTAGTTAATGTGATTTAGCCTATTTTAGATTCAAGAATCCATCTGCAATCAAAAGTCTTATTGCAAATGAGTTGTTTTAAATTCCTATTTACTTGCGTTCATAATCTTATGTGCTAGTGCTATCCTTTCCTTAAACATTAATACTCTTATCATTATTTCAGATTCAAGAGGCTATCTTCAAAACTCTAATCGCAAATGGGATGTTTGACAATGCTCACATCAGACTAACTATAACCCGTGGCAAAAAGGTTGTCTTTCTTTGAAGATGTTATTTTGAACCTGGTCATTTATTTTTTGGGCGTTGGCTGGCTACTTATACTGATTTTTAAGTGATAGAAATCGTAAGACTGTAGCCAATCAGCATCTGTTTTTGCTTTACTTGCTCTTGTTTCACTTGAACGCACACTTTCTCTTCTCAGGTTACCTCTGGAATGAGCCCAGCATTCAACCTTTATGGATGCGCTTTAATTGGTAATTCAGGAAACAAACTTTCACATTGGTTAATTATTTTGGCTGTGGCAGTTTCTCGGCCCTTGTCTTTTTCCGTTTAGGCAAATTATTTAAAGCACCATCTGCCTTTTCTTGTCTTACAGAGAATACCGTTCAACCTTTAAATTTCCTTAAACACCCTTGAACTTTTAAAAAGTGCATAATACTATAAAAATATTGCATAAACATCTCACCGGTGGCGATATTGGTAGTTCTTAAAGATTAAAGGTGTTGTCTGGGAAAGTTGAATTTTTTTGTTATCTACCCTTATATTTAGACACACTGAAGTAAATATTTACAACAAAAATTATGCCCTTTTGGTTATACAGATTACTTATGGTTCTATGATATTAATAGGCTGTGCACATTATTTATATTGCTCCTATCCTTTTGTCCCCTAAACACATAGGGGCTATTTAAGTCGTTACAAATGAATTTGCATACAACATTTGTTACTATTTAAAGTTAGAATTGGAAATGGAGCGTAAAGCAACAAATCTTTGCAACATTTGTTGCAGCCGTTTTGATTCCGACAAATGTTGCTACAATTTTGAGATATGGAATCAAGAAAATAATAAGGGTTTTTTTTTGAAATATTATATTTTTAAAATTATATTATAAAAATAGGGGGGGAAATTTTATTTATCAAAATAGGGTGGTTTCACCCCCCCTGCTGGCCCACCCCCACCCCCCAGTATAGGGGGCGGGTTCTGGGAACCCGACCCCTATACAAATGTATAGGGGTCGGGTTCCCAGAACCCGCCCCTTTTTTTTAAAATTAAATTAATTTTTAATTATAATTATTAACGATTATAATTATAATATTATTATAATTATAATTATAATTATAATTATAATTCTAATTCTAATTCTAATTCTTAAAAATAAAATAAAATTAAATAGACAAAAAAACATTTAAATTAAAGAATAAAATTTCACTATATCAAATTTTTTTTACAGTATGAATCCGTCAAAATTTACAATGCCAAAAAATCCTATCTATTTGTAAAATGTAAATGCTATATCGACGGTCAAATTTATAATAACAAAATGAATCCGTCAAATTTATAATACAAAAAAATCTGAGTGCACTTGTCACGATCCTGAAGGTCCCGCCCCTGATGCATATCCTGGACATCTGGTCCTATAATGGCCTGGTTGTTTGCATAGGCTACATCTGGATTGTCTTTGCTGAGGATCAGCATCCATTGTCATTCGATCTCGACGTACCTTAGGTCTTCCGGGCCTTATATTTTTTTCCGGCGGTAATACAGTCGGTGTTTGTCTGTTGGCAGTATAATAGTGCCAATAGCGACTGTCCGGTATAGGATGAAATTTTGGATCGTATGCACCTTGGTAATTAGAAACTGTATAGTAATGGGAAGCAAAATTGTAATGTGAGGTATGCATACTGTTCGCAGCAGCAATTGCGTGGGCACAAGTTAAATGCTGTTGCTGGAAAAGACCGTATGTACACGAAGAGAGCCCTTCATCTCTAAAGTTCACGGTATATTGATTCCCATTACCGCCCGTCACCTGAAACTCCGCCGTGTCAAACCTTTCGGATCTGTAGTATTGTGCTCTGCGCTCTTTTTTCCGAAAGATATCTTCGTAATACGCGGTGAGCGGAGTGTCCATCGCTAAGGACTTTTCTCTTCTGTGCACAAAATAAGTATTCATCCGGAAAAATGTTCGAACAATCAACCCCTGTATCGGTAAGCCTCTAACCCCTTTAAGGACCCCGTTGAAGCTTTCAGACATATTAGTCGTCATTAGGAGATATCTGCACCCATCATTATGTGCTTGTGACCACATGCGTACTGGATACTCATCTAACCACACTTTCGCGGCTTGACTCATATCCCCAATTTTCGTCATGTATATGTCGTGAACATTAGGGTCAGGCGTTTCACCGGCTCTGTACATATGTTTATGTAGATCCGAATTTTTAAATTTTCGATCAAAATTTTGCCTGAAGTGTCGTAGGCAAAACCTATGTGAGGTCGTCGGAAATACAGATCTCATTGCAGCTAGTATTCCCAGATGTCTATCAGATATGATGCATAAATCCGTTCTATGAAGAACAGATGGGATATTTTTGAGGTTGCGGAAAAACCATGACCAGGATGATGTATTTTCACCCTCGACAATAGCAAATCCCAACGGAAATATACCGTTATTAGCATCAACACCTGTAGCAATTAACATGCAGCCTCTGTACTTACCGTATAGATACGTACCATCAACGCACAATACCGGCCGGCAGTGTGTGAAACCAGCCGCACATGGACCAAAGCACCAGAAAATTCTTCGAAACCTGACAGAGCCCTCGACGTCTGTTTCTGTGGTTTTTAACCGGTATACGGTCCCCGGATTTGATGCTTTCATGGCTTCCATAAAAGAGACCAGTGAGTTGTACGAGCTTTCCCAGTCCCCGAATATCTTGCACAAAGCCTTTCTACGAGCATCCCATGCCTTCACATACGAAATCTGAATTTTATGCTCTCCGCTAACCAAGAGCCGTATCTCTCGGGGAGTCATGGTCACATCTGTACGGATCAGGGGCATGATTAGCGAGCAAATGTAAGATGAAGTGCAATTCCGGTGATCCTGTAACATGATAGAATTGATGCAAGTGTGTTCTTGGTTGTATTTCGTGACCTTCCAAGCCTTGGCTCTTTTGGAACAACATGCATGTAATCTCCACTGACATTCAGGAGCTTTCGTACATACCACAGTATAGTACGTTTTATTTGACTCTTCGGTTTTAAATGTAACGTTTTGCTGAATGGACCACGACTTCAGCTTACAAATAAGATTTCCTTTTTCCTGAAATAAATCCCCGACGCTGATGCAATCTTCGCTTGCTGCTGTCGCGTCCAAATAGGGTGCCGTATTTACTTCTGCAACGGCTAAGTCTACCCAACCATCATCTTCCAGCGGATCGAGGCCGGGATCTTCTAGTTCGACAAAATCGTTATTCGCAACCATACCATCAAAGAATGCTACCTCATTCAATCCAGCAGTATATTCCACGCTATCCTCCCCCTGATGATCTTCACCGGTTTCATCATCATCACTGCCACACATATCAATATTACCCGTAGCAGCATAAGGCTCGGGTGCAATATATGATGGTTGTGGTCGGTGTAATGTGGATGGTTCGGGATGAGAACACCGGAAAGATGTGGACGGACATGCTTGGAATGCGCTGCTTGGATCGTGTTGGAATGATGCGGAGGTATGGGGAAATATGCGTTTAGTATATAAATTGTTATTATAATATTATTCCTTAATATTTTCGTAACTAAATCATCACTTGTTTCAAATTTATTTATCTGTGGAAGGCTGTGTATGGTAATCCTTGTTGTTCTTCTGGGGTGCATGTAACTACAGCAGTCGACTGGGAGAACCTGGATTTATGCATTTTATTAAATGTTTGAATATTAGTATATAGGTATTACTAAAATGTTTAAATTTGGGTTTATAAAATGTTTACCCATGTGCTTGAAGATTTGAATAATGTTGTGTATAGTCATATCCACCGGCACTGACGGCATCATCATTGACCATGTGACCGTATCCTCAGGAACTATCTCCAGCATTACCATCAAAATTACCCGTTAGAGGGACATCTGATACTTCCAATTGGTCCTTCTGAACCAAAAGTTCGAAAGAATGCTGGGTGCTCGAGAGACCGAAATCTATCATCGAAGATATTGATGCATCGTCTATAATTTCAACCAATGCATTTCCACTGAACATAGGCCATATACAACTTAACTTAACCCTACTTTCACGGGGATCGTATTTCGTAATTTTGAACACTTTAGCCTCTAGCTATAAGTCGTTGATGCTTCCAATCGCATGATTCGTGCAGACCCGCCCATATACTCGGGACCTTGTGCACTTGTGATAACCTGGCCATCGTATTTACATATAACAAATATACTTGGGGAGGCCATAATCCTGCACAAAAAACAGTTATATTTTTTATGTTGTGTTGAAATTGCAAAAAACTTTCAAACTCGAAGATTGCTTACTTCCAATACTTTATGAACTGTTCTACTGCTCGAAAATTGCTTACTCGCAGAATATGGTACTGAACTTCACCTTCTTCTAAAACTCCACACTTATACAAAATTGATAGTGGAGAAGAATTGATTGAAGTAAATGGATAGTGAGCGGTGTAGGATGAAAATTTGACAGAGATGAAATGAAATGGGTAGTGTGGAGACATATTTATAGCGGCAAGATATTGAAGAGGGCGGGTTCTTGGAACCCGCCCTCTTCAATATGATATAAAAAAACAAAATTAATGAAGAGGGCGGGTTCCAGGAACCCGCCCTCTTACTTTCTTACATATCTTAACAAACGACAAATACAACGTTACTTCTGCACACACGTTACTTCTGCACACTTACTTACACTTACATTGATTTGACAAGACAATATAAACAAACAAAATTAATGAAGAGGGCGAACCCGCCCTCTTACTTTCTGAAATTGATGTGACATATGAATATTAACGTTATTTCTGCACACACGTTACTTCTGCACACTTACTTACACCTACATTGATTTGACAAGACAATATAAACAAACAAAATTAATGAAGAGAGCGGGTTCCAGGAACCCGCCCTCTTACTTTCTGAAATTGATGTGACATATGAATATTATTGATGTGACATATGACATATGAATATTATTGATAATTTACAAATTACTATGACAAAGTTCAACGTTAATGGAAAAAGTACAAATAGTACTGATGTGACCTCTCACTAATTAATGAAGAGGGCGGGTTCCTAGAACCCGCCCTCTTCTTTGTGAATAAGAATGCTCTCTGTAATTTTTGAAGAGGGCGGGTTTCAGGATCCCGCCCTCTTCATTAATTAGTAATTGATTTGACGAATTATTGAAGAGGGCGGATTCCAGGAACCCGCCCTCTTTGAGAACAAAGACTGTAGCGGGTTCCTGAAACCCGTTCACCCTCTATAAAAGCCGCATCCACACTTTCATCAACCACACTTTCTTTCATACTTTCTAACTTTCATAAAACTCTCGACAAATCTCTGCTCCAGTACATTTCAATGGAGAATCAACCACTCGACAAATCTCTGCTTGTGCATCAACACGAACACAGATCGTTCAATATATTACACGGGGAGGAAATATTCTAAACTTAGTTAATTTTTTTTTAATTACACCTTTCATTTAATTCTAATAGTTGAAAATAACATTATTTAATTTTGCAGGATGGAGATAATCTCACCGTCGTCACGCATAGCTCAGACAAATGGGTAGTTAGCGACCAACGAATAAACCATCGGCTTAGACGGGCCGGATTTTATGAAGCGTCGTTGATTCGGCATATCCAAATCGACCACGCCCTCGTCACCTCTCTGGTCGAACGTTGGAGAAAAGAGACCCACACATTTCATCTAAGATGGGGTGAGGCCACAATCACACTCCAGGATATTGGCCTCTCACTCGGTTTACGGGTCAATGGGCTTGGGTTGGTCGCTGGAAAAATTGTTGGTCCAGATACCGACCACCCATACTGGGATACATATGCCGAGTCTGCTCTCGGACAGGTAAACAATTTCATTCTGCTTTCCCTATTTACTGTACCTATTTTATGTTTTACATTATTTCTGGCTTTAATATTTAAAAAAATGCTAATATCAGGCACCAGGAGGCCACAGTAAGGGGTATAAAATCAATTTGAACTGGTTAAGAGATACATTTAGTAATATCCCTGATAAAGCCACCGATGAAGTTTTGGATAGACATGCACGTGCCTACATTCTGTACATGATCAGTACTTGGTTGATGCCGGACCAATCAGCAACGCATGTCCATCCGTTATACCTTGGCTTCCTAGCGGATTTTGATGTCTGTGGCCAATATGCTTGGGGAGCAGGGGTCCTGACCTTTCTTTATAAGGAACTCGATAAAGCATGTGCTCCTACGAAGAATAAAATTTGTGGATGCAGTACATTACTTCAGGTAAATTCTATATTTTTCACAGCTAGAATTTTGCAATATTGGTTTTCTTTCTTATAATCTGAAACTTTATTTGTAGATCTGGTCGTGGGAGCATATGTATATAGAAAGACCAGAGAATATTAAAATAACTGGCTTGGATATCCCCGGAAAGCCGCTCGGCTGCTGGTGGAATGGGAAGAAAGCGTATAAGGCTCCTCGTCGAGTGCTTAAGTACTATAGAGATGAGTTGGATCGTATGGAGGCGGCTCAGGTAATCATAATTTAGGTAATTTAATTTGTTTTACAATTTTGAAATACCTAAATCACAATTTTTTTACTATGTTATTTGCGCAGTTTCTGTGGACGCCTTATACAGCATATCGTCTAGAAAACTCACCCGGCATCTGTCTCGAAGGAGAGCCGGTTTGGCGGGCTCGATGCCCACTCCTCTGCATCAATGTCGTTGTTATGCACCTCCCGGATAGGGTATTGCGGCAGTTTGATAGATTGCAACATATTCCTGTCCCGCCACCTTCGCCTATGACAGTAGAGGGAGACATGTGAGGAGGAAATACGGAGCGTGATTGGAGGGAGCATCATCATCAGTATTTGCTGAGATGGGAGGATAGGCAGCATAGTATTGCCTTACAGCAAATAGGTGACCACACAGCTACCGACGCTACCAAAGTATATCTACAGTGGTATAAGCGTGTCACCATAAGATATCTTTCTGCTCCTTCCAAAAACTTCCCAAACATCTCGCGGTACGAGCCTAGAGGCCACATGGAACGAGATTTGGTAAGCCGCCCTCTTTATATCATATTACTTTTTAACATCCGGCGGTATGAGTCAATACTTATTTCTTATTTCTAATGTAACGACAGGCTTGTGGGTTGCATCTCGTACAAACAATGGTGCAGGAACCATACCCGACTGATGCTGGTCCGGCATCTCAGGCTCGATTTTCAAATGTCGACCAATTTATTGGTGATGTATTTGGTTCATATGGTATTTCTCAACATTTATCGCCGGCACCGGAGCCGCAGTATGAACCGGCACCGCAGCCGCAGTATGAACCGGCACCAGAGCTGCAACATCAAGGAGATCCAGCGCAGCAGGATCAGTGGTTTGGATCACCATACCGTCAGCAGCAACCCCGGCATACCGGACAGGCGCAACAACACCAGTCTTGGGGATCAGGTTTTGCAGAACAGCCGTCTTGTTGGTTAGGTTTTGCGCAACAACAGCACCCTTGGGGGTCAGGATTTGCGCAGACATGGGGCCAAGGTTTTGTGCAAAATCAGCCGCATGAAACCGGGACAGGTTCTTCGCTACAATTGCCCAGTTGGAACACGGATTTAGCGTCCTACGCAAATTTGTTGGGAAGCAGCACATATCCGACACCTGTCCCACATTCAGGTTCAGGATTTGTGGATCAACAGCCTGTCCAAGACGTTGCTGAAGACGAAGCCGAACCCGAACCCGAAGCAGCAGAGCAGAAGCCGACGCCACCGCCGCCATCTATCCAAGAAACAGGTGGTTCCTCCAGTCATCCCAGGAGGCATAGGCTTATGTCAAGCCTTCTCGGATTTCATAAAGGAAAAGGAAAAGGAAAAAAATAGCATTTACATTTTACAAATAGATAGGATTTTTTGGCATTGTAAATTTTGACGGATTCATTCTGTAAAAAAAATTTGATATAGTGAAATTTTATTCTTTAATTTAAATGTTTTTTTTTGTCTATTTAATTTTATTTAATTTTTAAGAATTAGAATTAGAATTAGAATTAGAATTATAATAATAATAATATTATAATTATAATCGTTAATAATTATAATTAAAAATTAATTTAATTTAAAAAAAAAAGGGGCGGGTTCCCAGAACCCGCCCTCTATAGAAAACTATAGAGGGCGGGTTCTGGGAACCCGCCCCTTATACATTTGTATAGGGGCGGGTTCCCAGAACCCGCCCCCTATACTGGGGGGTGGGGGTGGGCCAGCGGGGTAGGGTGAAACCACCCTATTTTGATAATTATAATTTTTTCCACCCTATTTTTATAATTTAATTTTAAATTTATAATAATTCAAAAAAAAACCCAAATAATAATTATTAGAGGTGACACCTAAGCTTCCCACAGGCCATCCAAGCAAATTTGCAACAATAAGTTTATTGGGTTTGGAAATCTAGCTGCAAAATTTAATAACATCCAAACATAAAGAGTAGTGGATTTATATTTGCACTAATGCTTCAAACAAATGCTGCTATTCTTTAAAAACCTTGAAATCATCATATTGTAACACCCAAACTGGCCTTTATTGATAGAATTATTTCTTCTGAAGGGCACTGTTAATTTATGATACAACCTTGCAAATACACATCAATACTGATTTACGCCCACAATTCATTACAAAAACCTATTATCTCATCAGAAAGTCAAATTTCATTGTTCAACTCGTCCAAGATAAAGTCCCAAAGAAATGGTCTCTGGCCAAAAAAGTAAAAATAATAGTAAGTAAAAATAGTAATAAAGGAATTTTCACAACAGCTCACACCCATTGGCTGTAGTATGAAAGAATAAGAGAACATTACTTATAGTGTTTAAGCCATGTCGCAGCTATTTGGAATCAGTGTAGTGATCAATTAATCACAATTCTGCTCAAGGGTTCAGTATAGCAGAAGACATCTCAAATTCATGCAAGAGAATTACATATCTGTGAAAAAAAGAGGTAAATGTTTGCCTAACAAAACAAAATGGTGAAAATAAGAGAACATAAATGTTTGCCTTACAAACAAAATGGTGATTTTTTGCAACATGAAAACCATGAACAAATGAAGAAACAAATATAACACAATGAGAATGAATGAGAACCAATATGATGCTCCTTTCACTTAGCTTTGATGAGTGAAAAATCTCATTGACCTGTCTCCTCAAGCTCATGCTCTTCTTCTCCTGGCTTATAGCAAACCTTCTTGCCATAGCAACATTATAAAACCGTCTCATATGATCCGAAAGTCGATGAATCGCATTAAGATTCCTAATCTCCGACAGCCTCAATAACAAGCATCAAACTTTTGAAACGGCAATTTCATCCCTTTATCCATCACCTCATCCAAAAGACAACACGCATCGTCGTATCTCTCGCAACAAAACAGCCCATCAATCATAATACCATAAGTATCAACCGAACGGGCACAGTTTCTCCTATCCATTTCATACCAAATTCCAATTGCTCGATCGGGTTCATCTCAAAAAACATGGAAATCATCATATTGTAAGTATGAACGCTCGGCTCGCAACCCACCTCAAGCATTTTTTCACACAGCGTTAATGCTTCGGCAGGCTGCTTTAAATTGCAGAGTACCTTCAAGAAACAATTATAAGTGAGGATATCGGGCGGATAACCTTTATTACCCATCACTTCTAATATTTTATAGGCAGCATCTATCTTTCCTATTAAACACATCCCTTCGATCAAATCTTTATAAGTTGAAACATCCGGAAGGCAACCGGTGTTTCTCATATCATCAAGAAGTTAAACATTCGTCCATTTCATCGTATTTAGCCAGAGCCACAATCATTATGCTATAAACTTTTGCTGTAGGTGAAGATATAGTTGAACCTTTAGTTCTCATGAACTCAAAAAGCTCTCTTGCATCTGCTATCATCCCTACACTACAAAATGAATCAATCGCAGAACAATAAGTAAAATTTTCTGGATTATAACCTATTTCAACCATTTCCTCCATTACCTTCATTGCTTTTTTAGGATCTCTAACTCTGCACCACCCAAAAAACAAAATATTATAAGTATCCGCATTGGGGACCACCCTCTTCTTAACCCGATGAAACAATAGTTCGGCTTCTCTAACCAAACTAGATTTACAAAGAGAATCCAATAACATGTTAAATGCATCGATCTCCGGCGCCGTTATCTTTATTTTCTTCTTCTTTGCAAATCTCCTAACATGAGTCAGATGCTTCTCGGTGTAAGATTTCAAAATCGCCATCAAAGCCTCTACCGACACCGAATTGTTCTTCTTCCTCTTCATGTTATCCAAGACATCGCAAAGAACACCAAATTGCTTCAACTTGTATTTAGTGCTCGACAATATATCAATCATGTTGTTATAAACATGCCTTTCATGAGTATAATTATCTTGATGCCCAGCCTAAGTAAAGAATCGTAACGCTAACTTTTCTTCGTAACGGAGCTTCATGAGGACATCGTTGACCAAATCGGTTGTCAACGCCAAGCCTAGTGAATCAAGAGTTGTCTCCAAGCTTTGGTTGGAGTTTGCATTTGATAAAATAGCTTCATACACTCTATCAGCAACGGATACTTCATGGGTTTCATTGCTAGGATCATTTTCACTACAAATTTCATAGTTGGGTTGTTCCAAAATGATATCTTTAGCTGAAGATAATCAACAGAATCGCAAAAAATGCAACTTTTTGAAAATGGGCGGTGTTGCTGCAGTTATTTCTTTATCGAAATTAGCATAAATAGCCGAAGATGAGTAAACCCTAGCTAAATGTAGCAACTTTGATGAGATTGGGGAAATTGGTAGCCCCAAATTCCAACAAAATTTAGAGATATTAATCGAAAGAGGATAATACAGTGGGAAACGCCACATGGGTCTTGAAAACATAACAAAAGCATTGAGAATTTTGGGATTGCGAGAGAATTACGTACCAAATTTCACAAATTGTAGAGGAAAAGTTTTGGAAATCGAAGCTCCTAGGGTTTTTGCTTCAATTTTTTCTTCGTGTGTTGTTCTTAGCGCATTAGAATTTGATCAGTTACGCACCCGAACCCGACTTCGATCAATTATTGTGTTTGGATTCGGGTATGGACCCTCCATTGTTGCTTTGTTTGGATTCGGGTATGGACCCTCCATTGTTGCTTTGTTTGGATTCGGGTATGGATCCTGTGAATTTTAATTGGATATTGCATGCTTGCCTTCCTTCTATTTTCCACTTTATTCACGACATAATTCTTTCATTTTTCCTTTTCTTTTTTTCTTTTTCTTTTTAAACTATGGCATCAACGGCTATATTTAAACTATGGGGGAAAAAATAAAAACTCAAAACTTAATATTAGAGAAAGACAGGGTTTCCCAAAAAATAAAAAGAGTTGTCTGCAATTTAACTCTTTTATTTTGATAAAAGGAAAAGAAATCACCGTCCCGCATTTGTAGGATTCTTCATGCATAAGGAATACAAATAATCCAATTTTGTAGCAGCAATCATATTCAATAATATCCTGTCAGTATCTGATGATGCTCAATACTGAGAACTCCCCAGATCATAACACGTGGCAGGGGACGTGTCCCGGAGCTTTGGGGAAAGGACCAAGAACGGTACATTGAAGGTGCACCCCTGGCCTTCGCCCCGAGGCCTGTCTTGACCTTCGACGGCATCCGAGATCACTCCTATGCTAGTCTTAAAAATATCCATTGACTCGCCTCCGAGCCCTCCTGCACACTGGGCTTCCTTAGCCTTCTTAGCTCGCCACCGAGCTATCACAGAACCAAGCTTGCTCGGCCTCCTGCTCGCCTTCAAGCATCCCGCCGAGCTCAGCTTCCTCGGTCTCACCGACCGACCCGGAGCACAGGCCACGGGCGTTCCCGCCATGGCTCCGCGAATCTTGTCAGATGCGAGATATCTGTCGCCCCACGATCCCGCGTTTCATGCCACCGCGTTCCCCCGCTAACGGGCATATCTCGTCGTTAATGGTGGATCCCGCCATTCGTGCAGGCGTGACTCCAGGGGCGTAACGGCCGGCGTAAATCTCACGCCCGCCAGCCCATGGCTGCCACTATATAAACCCTCTCTCATACGACTCAGGTAAGGCAATTCCTATCTAAATAGGCCGCTGCTCTGCCCAAATAGCTCTACTAACTTGATCGTTGGAGGGTCCACGGTGTTACAACTACCCCGGGACTTCATTGCAGCTAGACCGTCTTCGTTGCTAATCAAGCCCACTGAGATCCACACGCATCAGCAGGCAACCCTCAAACCCAATCCCAGCCATTCATCAACACTCGCGACAGATCAAAGGAAGACAACATCTGAAGGAGATCCAGAGCTCCATCGGTTGGCGCCGTCTGTGGGAAAGCGAAAATTCCACTCAACAAAAGTTGATTTTCAGACCTCGAATTATGGTGAGTGATCACCGCGACGATCCCATTACTAGCCGCCGCCCTCCCCACAACGGAGGCACGGACAGATCATGTCCTCCTCCGAACGCCGTTCACGCCCTGTCTGCACGAATCGACAGGTTCGTGTCCATTGTGGATGCCTTCGTCCGTATCCAAATGGTTGTACGAACCCCTCAGGTCGCCGCTCCCCCACCTCCACAGAGAGGAAGAAGACACTGCCCACGCTGGCACGACCGAGCAGCGCCTCGCTATTTCCGGCGGCCACAGATCCCGTGCCGACCAACTCAATGACCCGCTGGGCGCTTCACAGCTCCACACGGAGGTCTTATGAAAGAGCACCCTGTCCTAAGGCCCATCGCGCTCCTGTCCCCCCCCACTACGAGGAGGTGTCGGTCCGCTCGCCTGCTCCCAGGCACGGCCGGCACCCTCTCCCTCAATAAGGTCGCATGGACGGGACTCACAACGGTTGCTCGAGGATAGCCTCGCCAGGGGACCTAAGGAACCTTATAGAACGAAACCGTAACCGCGGCCACGCGCAGACCGCCAGCAGGAGGGGCCATCATTTCGAGTATGCCGAATCCTCGGGATACCACGACCGACTCAATGCCCTCGAAAAGAAGATCGAGGGTATACATCGGGATAGTCGCCCTTCAAGCGAGGGCTAGATATGCTGCCGACTCGCTTATGAAGCCCTTCACCGAAGAGCTGCTCGCTGTCCGCGTCTCCTCCAGGAACAAGCCTCCAAAGGTGTCCCTCTTTGACGGAAAGGCTGACCCGAAAGACCACTTGGACGCGTTCACGGTAGGGATGAGCTTCCAGGACAACTCTGATGATGCCCAATGCCGAGCGTTCCCTGCCACTCTCATCCGCGTTGGACGAGATTGGTTCCGAGGACTCACGCCACGTTCGATCTCAACCTTTGATGAGGTAGCCGCCCAATTCCCCGACCATTTCGTCGAGAACAGACGACAGAAGCAGACCGTCGACCACCTCTTCACTATAAAGAGCGGGGACAAGGAATCTTTCAAAGGATACGTCACCCGCTTCTATAACGCTCTTCTTGAAGTCCCCGAAGCACCGGGATGAGACGGTAATCACGGCCCTTAGTTCGGATCTTAGGCATAAGGAGAGGCTCTGCTCTTTTGCATTAGCGCAACCTAAGACCATGGCCGAGGTAAAAGCCTAGACCGAGCGAGAGATCCAGCTCGAGTTCGAGGTCATCGCGAACCTAACCCGGACCGACCAGGCCGATCAAAAGAAGAGAACCAGAGAAGAGAAAAAGAAGATTTACCGGCCAAAGCCATACTCCCCGAAGTTCCAGGAGCATACCCCACTCAACATGTCCCAGATATAGTTGCTGGAGGAGGCGAAGGGCGGGAGATTCTTCAACCCCCGGTCAAAAATAGGGCGGACAAACGGACACGGGGCCCCTATTGCGCTTTCCACAGGTCGCAGGGACACCCCATCGAGAACTGCAAACAGCTCTGCGACTACATCGAGGAGTTGATTCGCTCGGGGCGCTTGGCAAAGTACTTACGGGAAAAGAGACAAGCAGACCGAGAGCAGGAGCACTATCCCCCTCCCGGCGAGTTGACGATCGGCCAAATGAAAGAGCAGAATGTTGTCCTTATCCAGAATATTCGATGGCGTACCTTTCCCTTATGAAACCAAGTTATTCCGTGTTGCGTAAAGGGTATAAATTTCTTTCCTCGATATGATAGACGAGTAAAACATAAAAAATTAATGGGTTTTTTTCGCTAGCCCTTCTATACTTTATTATTTTTCTCTGTCCACCATCATTAGTATTTACATATAGTCCACAAAACTTATAAGTTATTCCTGTTAACCCTCTCAATTGATAAAAGAGCATCTTTTTAGAATATTTTGTTTACACTAGGGATTAACGCCAATACATTGGAAGGGGACATATTACCTTCAAAGTCTATTTTCTTCGTTCAAAATCCTCCTATATTCCAAATTAGGGTTTTCTAATCTAAGGCTTCTCTCCCTCTTCGCTGAATTGACCATAGATTTAAATTTCAGTTCCATAAGCTTATGCGCAAAATTATAGTGGTACATATTTGATTGGTTGCGGCTATATTGTATGGGAGAAAGATCTCACCAAAAATTCCATTACATTTGAGACGAAAAGAATTATTAACCCTTGAATTAAAGAGAACTTTTTCCGAGATGAAGGGAAAAATTGGTGCGAGAACTTTGAAGCATTAAAATGGGATTTTGAGGTGATTATGCATAAAATGGAAATGTTAGAGAGGAAGTTGGAAGCAACAAGTGGAAACTAACAAATTAATGGAAAAATTCAACTTCTTGTAGGCATTTGTACATTTGCTTTTGTGTTTTGTATGCTAGTGCCATGAAAATGTATGAGTTTTATTGCTTTTTGTTAAAGTAATGTTAATGTATGGAAGTTCTGTAACGGTTAATGTAGTATATTTTGAAACTTATAAAATAGGCTTTGGGGGTAATATATGTCCCCTCCCAATGTGTTGTCGTTAACCCTTAACGGTGTTAACAGATGTTTTTTTGTCAATTGAAGGGATAATAAGAGGAACTTATAAGTTTAGGGGGCTATAGGTAAATACTAACTAGGGGGCCGAGAAAAATATTGAAGTATAGGGGAGCTAGCGGAAAAAACCCAAAATTAGTTGTTTTTTTAAAGCTATCGATTTTCGCTAAAAAGAGACAATAAACTATTTCAAGCTATCATGTCTATATGCCACATTATTTAATTCAATAATAATATTACTTTCTAGCTTTAATAATGGACAAATGGACTTAAATCTTGAATGGAGATTACTTGTATACCCGTAAGAATATGTTCATAATGCACACTATAGACGTGGACGGATAAATTATATATTTTTTTCTGAACAGATGAATGGGTATGTATAAGCACCCTTGCACTTATATTATATGAAGATGCCAGAAAATTTACACTTACCCTATAGCTTTAGACCAAACACTATTAAGTTAGGATAAATGAGTGATAGTATTCGAGTATCCCTTGCTCTTTCCCACCCTATGGATGTGTAGAACATTGGAAAAGATACGATTATATGGCTATTTGTCTCCATTTGTATATAAGAGAGAACTGCTTGAGAGTTGAGATTATTTAATTATTCCATGTTCAATAAAAGATCAATAAGTGCACTACTTGAAAGGAAAGAAGTGATAAAATCATAGTTTATGGAGCTCGGTAATCACATGTAGGCCTGCAAGAACATGGGTTAATAATAATACAGTTAAACGATATGGTAGATGCCAATTAATTAATTGGGGGAAGCCGTTAATGGAAATGGCTGGAAAGAAGAAAAACATATAGCCAGTCTCAATATTTTGGGATAAAGGCTTTGCTGCTTGTCAACCTAATTGATGGTCAATTTAGTTAGTTACAATAGGCTGCACCAACAAATTATCTTTTTCCTTTTCCCTCCTCTTGCTGACAGGTTACAGTCAAGGAAGTCCGAAGAGGATTTTGATCTCTTTACGCATATGGCAGCAGCAAGTACTTGTTGCATCTTAGGGTCATACTCTAGCCTTGTGATTCAATTATAATGGGTTGCCTAGATTTAGAACAAGTTTCATTTGGATCTGTAATTAAGTGTCAATATGAGGCAGTTGGGTCATCTTGGCCGTTGCATTCTTCACTAAGGAATAATTCCCCTGCATTAGTGTGTGATAGACTTGGTTATAATTTGCCAAAAGAAATTAGTATCAGGGCATGAACAGATCTTATATGAGGTACCAAGCACAGCGCCGTAGGACTATTTATCCATTAATGATCTGTGCTGAAATATTTCTTCTCTTTCATTTCTGTTTACATTGCATTCTGTTTGGTTTATTTGGGAACATCTTAGCTAATTTCGGTTCTCCTTGTGTACTTCTAGTAGGTTTATTGAACTGAAAAGTGAAAACTGTAGTTATGCTTAAAATTTCTGAGCTTCTGAACATACGCCCGACAGCCATCCACATTCCCAATCCCTCGTACCACCAAAGTTAGTCACGTGAACTCATTTCAAAACTCCACATATATGAAGGAATCCTTGATGTTTTTCCTGAAAAAGTAATCACCCAATTTTATTTTATTTTTCCTTCCAAGAAGATCCCAATCCACAATCTGCACTCACAAAATAGTAAACATGTTATGTTGTTATATTGAAATCATTTGATTTGACAAGTTCTTAGATTGCTTCTTCCATTATCAATTGCCTCATTTTATGCGAGTTGTAACAGATTTTGTTATAAGCTCTATTAGTCTAAGAACAGTATCTTTACAAGGCGTTAATATGATATCCATGGATGTGATGCATAAAGCCTCGGCTCCCCTTGCATGCTTTCAATTTCCCCCAATGTTGATTGCAGCAGTTTTGTAGACTGGGCATGATCCATCTAAGTAGCATTTTCATAAGACCCTGTTCTTCATCTAGACTACTGAATTTGTTCTCCATTCTTTTAAATTGGTTTTAGATCTTAATTATCCCATATATTAATGTGCTAAGACCAACTCTTTCTTCTTCTTCTTTTTCCAGTTATCAGTGAGGAACTGTTTCATAAGAGGATCGGTGGTGAGATACGTTCAGCTTCCTCCTGATGGCGTTGACATCGACATCCTTCATGATGCCACCAGGAGAGAGGCCCGCGGTGGTTGATCACTGAAAAAATTGTTTCTAATTACCTAAGAATCCTCCCTTTTTTCCCCCTCATGTAATTTGGCACAAATGCAATGTAGCAGCTGAAAAATTGATGGAACTCCACTGTTCTTATTCGCCTACAGCATTTTAATTTTAAACTTGGCAAATTATTTTGACGTATTGTTCTCTGTTGTGTTTCTTCCTTTCCTCTAAAGTAACTAGGAGATGTTGTGTGGGGTGCTTCTGATCATATATGATTTTTAGGGTCGTGTTATGTTATAAAATGCTTGGGAGCTTTAGGAAGATTGTTGAGATGAGTTATGCTACCTTTGTTGTCTGCATCATTTAGTTTTCATTGTTTAATCAATCAAATGGATTGTAACAATTTTTTTTTATCCCTTTTAGGGATCGAATATCCCGACTTTTATTTTGAAGTGGAATGTTTTACCAATTTAATCTTTTTTTGGAGGCCCGTAAGCCCTAACTTATGAATACAACGCAACAAACGCACGCATCATACCCAAGCATACATTACACACACATATGGGTTTCATGAATTTTCTCCCAAAACATTAAATCACGATCGCTTTCTACACTCGGATCGAATCCTCGCACTCTCTCTAGAGAGAGAAGTGCCATAGCAGCTGAGCTATTGCTCAGTGGTGAAAGTTATACCAATTGAGGGCTAGTTCATGTGTGCAATGACCATAGTTGTGAAACCATGGTTTTGTAACCAAACCATATTTTAGGATGTGTTCAGGAGAGGGGTGTGAAACCATAGTTTTGTAACCATGAAGTGTTTGGATAACATGAACCATGATTTTGTAAGCATGATTATATATATATATATATATATATATATATATATATATATATATATATATATATATATATATATATATATATATATAATTTTATTAAATTATTAATTGTTTTACAAAAATAGTGTAAGGGTTATATTATGCCTTGCTAATATGATATTTCAAATACAGGGAATATGTCGTCGTGGTATGCGATCAAAAGAGCTTAATAAAAAATTTGGGTAAATCAACTAAACCCTATCCAGCGTTGCTTTTGGGGGCTTTGAGATGGCCCATGAAACTTTAAAAATACCATTAAAACACCCTCATTGGAAGATATTTTCGTCAAAAAATATCATATTCCGTTCAAATTTATTCAATCTATTCGTAAGACATTTTGGGATTGTTCAGTCCAATTGTAGGTTGCACGAGTTAATCAAATTAACGATTTTATACAATAGTGATCGTATGATTGACGTTTTATACCGGTATTTAGTAAAATTCACAATAAAGAATTATATAGAAATGTATGCATAATCAATTGTATGCGACCCCTCAAAGTTGGGGTTTACCCACAGATTTCGGCCATCATCTATTAAATCGATTTCTCATACGATCCCGCGCACAGAATATATCTATGCGGTATGCGGTACCTGAAGCTTGCTGCAGTCCAAATTAACGACTTAATTACAGTCTTGCCGCCGTAAAATTACTTTATTCTATTCTATAGCTAAAGCTGTACTTTTTCAGATATACAGTAAACTTGTGGATAATTTCTCTGATAATTTTATTTACATAGTTTTGAGTACTGCTCTCTTTCAAGGTTATAGATTAAAATCAACCCTTCATTTTTTCTTCCCAAAATTGGATTCTCATGCTGAAACGTATTTTTGATGTCAAAAATTAAATTCTTTTTTTTTTTGTTTGTACTTAGCTTTATTGAATGGAGAACCTCTTTGTTTACAGGTTTTATGTAAGTGTGTTTTTTGTTTTGTTTTTGTTTTTGCTTTTTTTTCCCCCTTTGGGGTGGGGGTTTTTAGGAGAAAACTAAGTGTAGCTTTGTAACAAATTTTCAAAAAATAAAAATAAATAAGTGAACCACAGAAGAACTAAACATAGAGAAGCATTCATATAGTCAACACAGATGAGGCTAATTTTTGTTGGTTAGATATTGAAACCATAGCTTCCCCATCAATCTCAATGCCAACACTATAATTCACAACAGACGGGGCTAATTTTTACAAATATTCCCACAACATACAATTTCAAGCTAAATTTCATCCAATTGCTAAATTTATTACTTAACTCTCTTTATAACATCCTCTAAAAAGAGGGGGGGAAGCAAGATATTCCTACACAACTTTTAAGTTGCTAAACAATTGAAGAGCAAGAATGATATCCAAACTCTAGGCAACCAATCTTCAGAATAGCTCGATAATCCTGCAAAAATTTGGAATCGGTCGAAGAAATTTGATAAAAATACCGATAAGATCGGAACGGAGAAGTACCCAATTAATCTTCATGTTTGGATGTTGGTATCGGTACACCTGAATCATCGGTGAGCAATTTGTAAGCATGTTGAATTCTTCTAGTTACAGGACCCACTTCTCCATTTCCAATTACACGGCCATCGATCATGGTAACCTATTAAAAATTAATATAAAAAGAGCAAATTGTTAAAGGCTGATGAAATGTGAATACTACTCTAAATTTGTTTTCAAGAGGACTTACAGGAGTAAGTTCCCCCATTGTTCCTGCTGTCCAAACCTGCATGGGAGAAATCCTCAAGGTTAACCACAAATATTAAAATTGTTGAATCCATTTCATGGTTATATATCAAACCCCATCTGCAGAATGAAATTCAGATAAACTAATACGCCGTTCGTGTAGAACAAAGTTCTCATGCACCACAAGATCCATGACCTACATAAGTTTAGGGTAAAAGTATCAGGTGCATAAAAATGTCTCACAATGGTCACGCAAATGCTTCCAAAAGTCATGATATTTGATTCCGTCGTAACAACAGCAGCAATGCTAAATGGGTCTATTTCTTTCTAAATTTATTTAGGTTTTCTCACTAAAATACCAATAAATTTAGCACTTTAAAGAAGCTCATTGTAATTATAAAAAAAAACTTTTAAGGTTGATGAGTAAAAAAAACGCTCATAGATAAGGGTAGTTCAATGAAATTTAGCCATTTAGAAAAATTGAAAGGGAAAAGAAACTGCAAACAAAAGTCTCCAAGACGTACAGTTGCCCGAGTTATATCTGAAAGACAATAATCAGCATGTGGTGTAGATATTTTCCCTTTCTTCACTAAGAAAGACATGATAATATGTTTAACAATAAATACGTCGACGGGTTCTATTATGTTAAAATTATCAAAAAAAAGTTCCTCACAATGTTTGTAGCATTTGTTTCTGAGACAAAACCATCTACGTCTAACATAATGGCATCGTCTGCTTTTGCAAAGTTCCCTTCTATCTGCAAATTGTATTAATTGCTAATCATATAAATCTATTGACTAAATGCATAGAGAAACAATTTCAAGAAAATGGAAACAACTGGAATTCCTTATAATTAGTACAAAACCTTTGCCAATATGTTGTTGATAAGATTGTTGTGATGAATCTTTTAATCAATGCTCTGGAATAAGAAAAAGGAGATCATGTTACTGAATCTGAAAAAGATGTTCTTGAGATGAATGAAGTAATCCTTATAGTTTCTGAACAAGAAATTTGGCAGTAATTTAAGTTGACTTGAGGTTGACAGACCAGAGAAGAACTTGTTTTGAGGGATAAATTGCAGGAAATACCTTACTTTTGGCCCTATAGCAGAAAGAAAAAAGTGTCGGTATATTTTTTCTTTCTTTCAATTTTCATTTCTTTTTTTTGGGGGGGAGGGGCACAAGCACGTGGCCCCCACCCCTTGCTAGCCCCATTTTGTGCGCTGGCCACATGCAACGTGCCTTGTGGCCAGCCACCGTTACATTTTCCTCTGGCAGAAAATCCCCTTCTCTTTTTAATACCTGTACTGTTCCCCCTAATTTAATGGCCCTTTAAAATTTTCTACTAAAGGCAAATTTTATTCACAAAATACATCAATAAGAAATATTACTTACGAACCGTAAATGAAACAATAGAAGGAAAATACTGCAAGTCAAAGGGTATACTCGAATCAATAAATTGATTTATTGGAGCTAATAATACCATTAAACTCGGAGGGGGAAAAGCGCAGGTTTTGAAAAGAAATGGGCGCTGCAGGATGAGGTACCTTGGTGTATGTTATTCGTTGATGATATTATCTGGTAAATGAGACGAAAGCCGGGGCTAATGCCAAATTGGAGTTGTGGAGGCAAAAATTGGAATTTCAATGGTTTAGATTGAGTAGGTCCAAGATAGCATATATGTAATGCAGATTTAGTAAACAGAGAAGTAGATATCACAGTCGTACAACACTATATGTACAAGAGATATCACCGAGCGACTAATTTAGATATCTAGGTTTTATCATCCAAAAGTATGAGAGATCGATTGCGATGCCGACCAGAGGATTCAGGATGGCTGGTTGAAATGGAAGAGTGCATCTGGGATTTGTGAAATCGTAACGTTCCGTTAAAATTGAAAGGGAAGTTTTATCGAAGCGCTATTCGGCCTGTCTTGTTATATGGTACGGAATGCCGGGCTCCTAAGAACATCATGCGTAGAAGATGCATGTAGCGGAGATGCACATGCTTCATTGGATGTGTGGTAACACTAGAAAGGATAATGTGTGAAATGAGAATATGCGTGCAAAGGTTGGTATAGCACCCGTGGAGGAGAAGATGCGGGAAAATGGTCTTAAAAATGATTTGGTAATGTGCGACGCGGACCTACGAAAGCACCGATTCGACGAATGAATATTCTCGATTTAGGCCAAGTCAAAAAAGCGAAAGGAAGACCAAAGAAAACATGGATGAAGGCGATACGAAAAGATATGGATGCCAAAGGTCTTAATGAATGTATATTATTCTATAGGAGTGAGTGGAGGTGGAGGATTCATGTGCTCGACCCGGCTTGATTCTCATGTTGGTTCATGTAGCCTACCCCATATGCTTGGATAAAAGGCCCAGTTGTTGTTATATGGGTGCTGCAGGCCAAAAGTGAGGGTATTTCTGCAATTTAGCTTACCATTTACAAGAGAAGCATGATGAATTTATATGACTATATCCAGTAGTAACTGTAGCATATATTAATGGGAATATACATTTATGGTATCATATATCTTACATTAGGTGAATTTCGCCGCGTGGTTGCAGTCACCACCGTGATACCGTGTGAATTGTCATATACTGGTGGTTTCCATCAACAAGCACTGTCATTGTTCAAAAAATTTATAAAAAAATGTTGAGGCAATATATTCTAACAGTTAAAGATTTATAAAGGAGTATCATGATACAATGTATACATTAAGGTGGCGCTCATTGAAAAGAAAGCACAATATGGCAGCTTAGAGAAAATTTTATCTTACCACCTATAAATAACTTAAAACTTTTCTTTCCAAAAACGAGATTGCCTTGGAAGGGGGTGTTGCATTCATAATATGCATAAAATTATTATTATTATTTTCCTTTAAAAAAACAAATGGAACTGGATATTCAACACTTCCAGAAAAGTGCTTAATTTTAGATTTAGGAAAGTTTGGGAAAAAAGAAAAAGGAAAAACCAAAATGACCATTAAAATTAGTTTGGATTTTTGTGAGAAGAGGAGATGGCATGCAGCTAGGGGAGGGCAAGAGTGAGCTGCACTTTAGTCTTAAATAAATCTCCAATTGAGAGCGGAATCGTTGAGATTAAAAAAAAGGGAAGAAAATTGGGGTAGAAGAGGATGAAGGGGGATGGAGCGGTTAGTAAACCCCGACAGGATGTGGGCGGTCGGCCTCAGGTCCGACGGGGCAAGCCCCATACGTAGAAAGCAGTCGTAGAAGAGGATGTCTTCCGAGCTCCCCGAGTCGATCAGTATCCTTTGAACCTCGTAGTGGTGGACCCGTGCTGTAATCACCAGGGGGTCGTTGTGAGGCAGGGATATCCCGTGGAGATCCTCGTCGGTAAAAGGGATGAGCTCGGCTGCTTTGATCCTCTTCCAGGTTTGGCCGCTCGTCCCTTCGACCGGAAGGGGGCGTCGTATCTCATCAGCCCCAGGCATACCCCGCCGATACGGCCGTGATTTGGCCGATCGTCAACCCGCCGGAAGGGGGATGGTGCTCCTGCTCTCTGTCTGCCTGTCGCTTTTCCCGTAAGTACTTTGCCAAGTGCCCCGAGCGAATCAACTCCTCGATGTAGTCGCAGAGCTGTTTGAAGTTCTCGATGGGGTGTTCCTGCGACCTGTGGAAAGCGCAATAGGGGCCTCGTATCCGTTTGTCCGCCCTATTTTTGACTGGGGGGTTGAAGAATCTCTCGCCTTTCGCCTCCTCCAGCAACTATATCTGGGACATGTTGAGTGGGGTATACACCTGGAACTTCGGGGAGTACGGCTTTGGCCGGTAAATCTTCTTTTTCTCTTCTCTGGTTCTCTTCTTTTGATCGGCCTGGTCGGTCCGGGTTAGGTTCGCGATGACCTCGGACTTGAGCTGGATCTCTCGCTCGGTCTAGGCTTTTACCTCGGCCATGGTCTTTGGTTGCGCTAATGCAAAGGAGCAGAGCCTCTCCTTATGCCTAAGACCCGTCCTAAGGGCCGTGATTACCGTCTCATCCCGGTGCTTCGGGACTTCTAGAAGAGCGTTACAGAAGCGGGTGATGTATCCTTTGAAAGATTCCTTGTCCCCGCTCTTTATAGTGAAGAGGTGGTCGACGGTCTGCTTCTGCCGTCTGTTCTCGACGAAATGGTCGAGGAATTGGGCGGCCAACTCATCAAAGGTAGAGATGGAGCATGGCGTGAGTCATCGGAACCAATCTCGTCCAACGCGGATGAGAGTGGCAGGGAACGCTCGGCATTGGGCGGCGTCAGAGTTGTCCTGAAAGCTCATCCCTGCCGTGAACGCGTCCAAGTGGTATTTCGGGTCGGACTTTCCGTCGAAGAAGGACACGTTTGGAGGCTTGTTCCTAGAGGAGACGCGGACAACGAGCAGCTCTTCGGTTAAGGGCTTCATAAGCGAGTCGGCGGCATATCTAGCCCCCTCGCTTGAAGGGCGACTCTCCTGATGTATACCCTCGATCTTCTTTTCGAGGGAATCGAGTCAGTCGTGGTATCCCGAGGATTTGGCATACTCGAAATGATGGCCCCTCCTGCTGGAGGCCTGCGCCTGGCCGCGGTTCCGGTTTCGTTCTATAAGGTTCCTCAGGTCCCTTGGCGAGGCCGTCCTTGAGCTACCGTTGTGAGTCCAGTCCGCACGACCCTGTCGAGGGAGAGGGTGCCGGCCGTGCCTGGGAGCAGGTGAGCTGACCGACACCTCCTCCGGAGGGACAGGACCGCGATGGTCCTCAGGGCGAGGTGCTCTTTCATGAGATCTCGACGTGGAGCTATGAGGCACCCAACGGGTCATTGAGTTGGTCGCCACGGGGGATCTGTGGCCACCGGAAATAGCGAGGCGCTGCTCGGTCGTGCCAGCGTGGGCGGTGTCTTCTTCCCCTCTGTGGAGGTCCCGGTCCCGAGGTGGGGGAGCGGCGACCTGAGGGGTTCGTCCAACCGTTTGGACACGGACGAGGGCATTCACGATGAACGCGGGCCTGTCGATTCGTGCAGACAGGGCGTGAGCGGCGTTCGGGGGAGGAGAGGATCCGTCCGTGCCTCCGTTGTGGGGAGGGTGGCGGCTAGTACTAGGATCGTCGCGGTGATCACTCACCAAATTCGAGGTCGAAAGATCAACTTTCGTTGAGTGGAATTTTCGCTTTCCCACAGACGCCGCCAACTGATGGAGCTCTGGATCTCCTTCAGATGTTGTCTTCCTTTGATCTGTCGTGAGCGTTGATGAATGGCTGGGATTGGGTTTGAGGGTTGCCTGCTGATGCGTGTGGATCTCAGTGGGCTTGATTAGCAACGAAACCGATCTACCTGCAAGGAAGTCCCGGGGTGGTTGTACCACCGTGGACCCTCCTACGATCAAGTTAGTAGAGATATTTGGGCAGAATAGCGGCCTATTTAGACATGAATTGCCTTACCTAAGTCGTATGAGAGAGGGTTTATATAGTGGCAGCCATGGGCTGACGGGCGCGAGATTTACGCCGACCGTTACGCCCCTGGAGTAACGCCTGCGCGAATGGCGGGATCCTCCATTAATGACGAGATATGCCCGTTAGCGGGGGAACGCGGTGGCGTGGAACGCGGGATCGTGGGGCGGCAGATATCTCGCGTCTGACGAGATTCGCGGAGCCATGGCGGGAACGCCCGCGGTCTGTGCTCTGGATCGGTCGATGAGACCGAGGAAGCTGAGCTCGGCAGGAGGCTCGGGGGCGAGCGGGAGGCTGAGCAAGCTTGGTTCTGTGATAGCTCGGTGGCGAGCTAAGAGGGCTAAGGAAGCCCAGTGTGCAGGAGGGCTCGGAGGCGAGTCAATGGTTATTTGTAAGACGGGCATGGGAGTGATTTCGGAGGCCGTCGAAGGTCAAGACAGGCCTCGGGGCGAAGGCCCGAGGTGCGCCTTCAATGTACCGTTCTTGCTCCTTTCCCGTAAGCCCCGGGACACGTCACCTGCCACGTGTTATGATCTGGGAAGTTCTCAATATTAAGCATCATCAGATGCTGACAGGATATTATTGAATATGATTGCTTGCTACAAAATTGGATTATTTGTATTCCTTATGCATGAAGAATCCTACAAATGTGGGACGGTGATTTCTTTTTCCTTTTATCAAAATAAAAGAGTTAAATTGGAGGCAACTCTTTTTATTTTTTGGGAAACCCTCTGTCTCTCTCTAATATTAAGTTTTGAGTTTTTATTTTTTCCCCCATAGTTTAAATATAGCCATTGATGCCATAGTTTAAAAATAAAAAGAAAAAAAGAAAAGGAAAAATGAAAGAATTATGCCCTGAATAAAGTGGCAAATAGCAGGAAGGCAAGCATGCAATATCCAATTAAAATTCACAGGATCCATACCCGAATCCAAACAAAGCAACAATAGAGGGTCCATACCCGAATCCAAACCCAATAATTGATCGAAGTCAGGTTCGGCGCTTGGAACAACACACTGAGAAAAAATTGAAGCAAAAACCCTAGGAGCTTCGATTCCCAAAACTTTTCCTCTGCAATTTGTGAAATTTGGTACGTAATTCTCTCGCAATCCCAAAATTCTCAATGCTTTTGTTATGTTTTCAAGACCCATGTGGCGTTTCCCACTGTATTATCGTCTTCCGATTAATATCTCTAAATTTTGTTGGAATTTGGGGCTACCAATTTCCCCAATTTCATCAAAGTTGCTACCTTTAGCTAGGGTTTACTCATCTTTAGCTATTTATGCTAATTTCGATAAAGAAATAACTGCGGCGACACCGTCCATTTTCAAAAAGTTGCATTTTTTGCGATTCTGTTCATTATCTTCAGCTAAAGATATCATTTTGGAACAACCCAACTATGAAATTTGTAGTGAAAATGATCCTAGCAATGAAACCCATGAAGTATCTGTTGCTGATAGAGTGTATGAAGCTATTTTATCAAACGCAAACTCCAAGCAAAGCTTGGAGACAACTCTTGATTCACTAGGCTTGGCATTGACAACCGATTTGGTCAACGATGTCCTCATGAAGCTCCGTTACGAAGAAAAGTTAGCGTTACGTTTCTTTACTTGGGCTGGGCATCAAGATAATTATACTCATGAAAGACATGTTTATAACAACATGATTGATATATTGTCGAGCACTAAATACAAGTTGAAGCAATTTGGTGTTCTTTGCGATGTCTTTGATAACATGAAGAGGAAGAACAACAATTCGGTGTCGGTTGAGGCTTTGATGGCGATTTTGAAAGCTTACACCGAGAAGCATCTGACTCATGTTAGGAGATTTGCAAAGAAGAAGAAAATAAAGATCACGGCGCCGGAGATCGATGCATTTAACATGTTATTGGATTCTCTTTGTAAATCTAGTTTGGTTAGAGAAGCCGAACTATTGTTTCATCGGGTTAAGAAGAGGGTGGTCCCCAATGCGGATACTTATAATATTTTGTTTTTTGGGTGGTGCAGAGTTAGAGATCCTAAAAAAGCAATGAAGGTATTGGAGGAAATGGTTGAAATAGGTTATAATCCAGAAAATTTTACTTATTGTTCTGCGATTGATTCATTTTGTAGTGTAGGGATGATAGCAGAAGCAAGAGAGCTTTTTGAGTTCATGAGAACAAAAGGTTCAACTATATCTTCACCTACGGCAAAAGTTTATAGCATAATGATTGTGGCTCTGGCTAAATACGATGAAATGGTCGAATGTTTTAGATTTCTTGATGATATGAGAAACACCGGTTGCCTTCCGGATGTTTCAACTTATAAAGATTTGATCGAAGGGATGTGTTTAATAGGAAAGATAGACGCTGCCTATAAAATATTAGAAGAGATGGGTAATAAAGGTTATCCGCCCGATATCCTCACTTATAATTGTTTCTTGAAGGTACTCTGCAATTTAAAGAAGCCTGCCGAAGCATTAACACTGTGTGAAAAAATGCTTGAGGTGGGTTGCGAGCCGAGCGTTCATACTTACAATATGATGATTTCCATGTTTTTTGAGATGAGGGAACCCGATCGAGCAATTGGAATTTGGTATGAAATGGATAGGAGAAACTGTGCCCGTTCGGTTGATACTTATGGTATTATGATTGATGGGCTGTTTTGTTGCGAGAGAGTCGATGATGCGTGTTGTCTTTTGGATGAGGTGATGGATAAAGGGATGAAATTGCCATTTCAAAAGTTTGATGCTTTGTTATTGAGGCTGTCGGAGATTGGGAATCTTAATGCGATTCATCGACTTTCGGATCATATGAGGAGGTTTTATAATGTTGCTTTGGCAAGAAGGTTTGCTATAAGCCATAAGAAGAAGAGCATGAGCTTGAGGAGAGAGGTCAATGGGATTTTTCACTCATCAAAGCAACGTGAAAGGAGCATCATGTTGGTTCTCATTCATTCTCATTGTGTTATATTTGTTTCTTCATTTGTTCATGGTTTTCATGTTGCAAAAAATCACCATTTTGTTTGTAAGGCAAACATTTATGTTCTCTTATTTTCACCATTTTGTTTTGTTAGGCAAACATTTACCTCTTATTTTCATAGATATGTAATTCTCTTGCATGAATTTGAGATGTCTTCTGCTATACCGAACCCTTGAGCAGAATTGTGATTAATTGATCACTACACTGATTCCAAATAGCTGTGACATGGCTTAAACACTATGAGTAATGTTCTCTTATTCTTTCATACTACAGCCAATGGATGTGAGCTGTTGTGAAAATTCCTTTATTATTATTTTTACTTACTATTATGTTTACTTTTTTGGCCAGAGACCATTTCTTTGGGACTTTATCTTGGACAAGTTGAACAATGAAATTTGACTTTCTGATGAGATAATAGGTTTTTGTAATGAATTGTGGGCGTAAATCAGTATTGATGTGTATTTGCAAGGTTGCATCATAAATTAACAGTGCCCTTGAGAAGAAATAATTCTATTAATAAAGACTAGTTTGGGTGTTACAATATGATGATTTCAAGGTATTTTAAGAATAGCAACATTTGTTTGCAGCATTAGTGCAAATATAAATCCGCTACTCTTATGTTTGGATGTTCTTAAATTTTGCAGCTAGATTTCCAAACCCAATTAACTTATTGTTGCAAATTTGCTTGGATGGAGCTTAGGTGTCACCTCTAATAATTATTGTCTTGATCCCGTATCTCAAAATTGTAGCAACATTTGTCGGAATCAAAACGGCTGCAACAAATGTTGCAAAAATTTGTTGTTTTACGCACCATTTCCAATTCTAACTTTAAATAGTAACAAATGTTGTATGCAAATTCATTTGTTACAACTTAAATAGCCCCTATGTGTTTATGGGGCAAAAGGATAGGAGCAATATAAATAATGTGCACAACCTATTATGATCATAGAACCATAAGTAATCTGTATAACCAAAAGAGCATATTTTTTTGTTGTAAAACTTTTCTTTCCAAAAACGAGATTGCCTTGAAAGGGGGTGTTGCATTCATAATATGCATAAAATTATTATTATTATTTTCCTTTTAAAAAAACAAATGGAACTGGATATTCAACACTTTCAGAAAAGTGCTTAATTTTAGATTTAGGAGAGTTTGGGAAAAAAGAAAAAGAAAAATCCAAAATGACCATTAAAATTAGTTTGGATTTTTGTGAGAAGAGGAGATGGCATGCAGCTAGGGGAGGGCAAGAGTGAGCTGCACTTTAGTCTTAAATAAATCTCCAATTGCGGGCGGAATCGTTGAGATTAAAAAAAGGGATGAAAATTGAGGTAGAAGAGGATGAAGGGGGAAGAAGAAGTAGAGATGATCCACGCATGGTCAGCGCCCAGATCTCTCAGCACCAGCCTCATGTACTCCTTTGCTCAGGTTCTCATTTTTTGTGTTTTTTTCTGTTGAAGAAATTGCTGTAGGGTTAGTGAATTTTTCTCATTACAATTCATAAATGGGCTTGTTCTGAATTGGAATTTATTCATATCATTAGTTTCCTCAATGGGTTTTTGTTCGAAGGAATTTTTGTGGGGATTGATGATTCATCTTCTTATTGTAATTCTAGTAATTTTATCATTTCATTGCTTTTTTTTTAAATGGGGTTTTTGTTTTGCAATTAAATTGTTGTGGGTGCAGTGATTTTCTTGCAACATTTGTCAATATCATTATTCATTTGTGTTAGACAGGTTTTTATTATTATTTATATTTATTATCATAACTTCTCTAAATGGGTTCTTCTTAATATGAAATGATGAAATAGTCATTTTTCTCATTGCAAATTTCAATCTTGATTTATAATATAGTATCATTGCTACTGTTAATGACTCAATAGTGATGTTTTTCCATAAAGAAACTGTTGTGGGGGTAGAGATTTTTTTCCGTTAGGACCCTGTATCATTTCTTTTTGGTAAGAATTCCACCACATCAATAAAAATTTTGTTTATTGTAATGTTTATTGTAAGAATTCCACCACATTTCCTTTTGTTTACTGATGAACCTCTCTATGCAAATTTCTTGAGGGTCACAGGCGTTGAACGGCCTTATCGAGACGAGCTTCTAGCCAAATGGTATTGTATGATAGCTGCGTCTCAATTTCACTTCCCTTTGTTTTATCAGTGGTTTTAGAAGAAAATTTTGTATGGATAGGATTCCGACGGCAACAAGGTTGTTAAGGAGGTGATTTTTGGTCCGGGCAAGAGGAAGTATTGTTACTGCAAGGTAACATTTCTTATTATATATTGTACATTCATTAAAGTGATGTCTTGGTGTTGACACTAATTGTACCAACCTTATGATTCATCCGTATTCTTCTATATGGAGAATCTTGATAACTCCAATAATCCAAGCTTCTGATAATTTTAATCTTTTATTCTCCAATCCAATCTACCACAGCTTATTCATCTATGTTATTAAATTTCCAAAATACTTTACAACTGTCAGCATTAAAAAAAGACAACACATTTAGATACCTTGGATTAGATCGATGAGGTCTTGATAGACTTAGTGTGTAGGCATAGGGGCACGCACAGTAAAATATCAAAAACTTATTACCAATAGAGTAGACATCAGTACATCACCGTATATTCTTTAGATTTATGGCACGTCGAAATACACCTCTAACATGAGATGTCACATTCCAAGATGAGTCTCTCACATATTTGATTTAATTTGGAGGAGACTGCATATGTAAAACTAGATTTAATTAGTATTTCCTATGAACCCTCGGTTTCCATGAGAATTGAATTATTGAAAGAACAAATCCATGTTTGTCGAGGACTTGGTTTCCCGTAAGGAAGCTATCATAGATTCAGTTTACTCTGTGTTACAGTGAGATTGCTGAATTTTTGCTTTCTTGACTGAAAGGAGCACTTGGGTTATTTTTCCTTTGAGATGAAGGAAAGATCGAGATCAGAGCAAAATGATGTTGTATTGCTGCAAACAACTTTGCGCTCTATATTTACTGCTGCGTACCCACCTAGGAAAGTTGCTGAGGTCTCTAGTAGAGTGGTGGTTTTTCCTTTTTATATTTTTTTGTAATTAAAACATTTGAGAGGCGTTGGTGAGCACTAGAAGGTTGCTCGTATACAAATTACTTGAGCTTATATCAACATCACTTGATTTAGAATCATGCTTCATGTCGTAGAGCAAGGTGATTTTTTCCATCTCGAGCATCAATGTCTAGAATATCTTGCTTTGTTTTGATTTGGTTCTATAAGCGAATTGAACTTTCTTTCTCACTTTAAATTCAGTATACAGAGAGGCTCTTTTATAGCCTTGAAAACAATAAGGAAGTTACAAACAGATTCTGTTACAAACAGATTCTAACCAAGTATAAACAGATTCTGTTACAAACAGATTCTAACTAATCTGAGAAATAACTTACTGTTGGCTATTTCCAACACTCCCCCTCAAGTTGGTGTGTAGATGACTATCATGCCCAACTTGCTTATGAGTCCCTCGAACACTGTTTTGAATAGTCCCTTTGTTAAGATATCCGCAATTTGTTCTTTTGTCGGAATGTAGGGGATACAGATGGTACCTGCATCCAGTTTTTCCTTGATGAAGTGTCGGTCGACTTCAATATGCTTCGTTCTGTCATGCTGTACGGGGTTGTGTGTTATGCTGATGGCACCTTTGTTGTCGCAGTATAGTTTTAGTGGCTGAGTTATAGCCTGCTTTATTTTCTGTAGTACCCGTTGAACCCACAGATCACAAATACCGTTGGCCATGGCTCGAAATTCTGCCTCCGCACTACTCCTTGCCACGACACTTTGTTTCTTGCTCCGCCATGTAACTAGATTGCCCCACACGTACGTACAATATCCTGAAGTTGACTTCCTGTCTACGATGGAACATGTCCAATCCGTGTCAGTGAATACTTCGACGCTGCGAGTCTCACCATTTTTGAAAAATAAACCTCTTCCTGGTGCGCCCTTTAAATACTTCAAAACACTATATGCCGCATCAATTTGCTCTTCTTGAGGTGAGTGCATAAATTGGCTTATCATACTCACTGCAAAGGTGATATCGGGACGTGTGTGTGAGAGATAGATCAATTTTCCAACTAACCTCTGGTATTGTGGAATGTCCACTGGCGGGCTCTGTGTAAATTCTCCGAGCTTTTTATTCGGAACTATCGGTATCTCCGCAGGTTTGTAGTTTGTCATCCCTATTTCTTTGAGAAGATCGAGAATATACTTCCGTTGAGACAAGACAATGCCTTTCTTACTTCGAGCAATTTCCATACCTAAGAAATACTTCAATTGTCCCAAATCTTTTACTTCGAACTCCTTAGCGAGACTTCTTTTTAACTGGTTGACCTCTTCATCGTCATCTTCTGTAACAATGATGCCATCAACGTAAACAATTAGTATTGCAATTTTTCCATGTTTCGAGACTCTGTAGAACATGGTGTGATCTGCCTGAGCCTGATTGTATCCTTGCCCTTTCACAAACTGATGGAAATGTTCGAACCATGCTCGTGGAGATTGTTTAAGACCGTAAAGTGATCTTTTCGGTCTGCACACTTTGGAGCCGAACTTTTTTTCAAACCCCGGCGGAGGTTCCATGTACACTTCTTCGTCCAGGTCTCCATTCAAAAACGCGTTCTTCACATCTAGTTGTTGAAGTCGCCAATCGAGGTTTACTGTAACTGACAGCAAGATCCGGATCGTGTTTAGCTTAGCCACAGGTGCAAAAGTCTCTGTGTAGTCGATCTCGCATGTTTGAGTGAACCCTTTAGCAACGAGTCTCGCCTTATATCGTTCTAGGGTTCCATCTGCACGAAACTTTGGTATGAATACCTATTTGCATCCTGCAGTCTTCTTTCCTCTCGGCGGCTTCTCCATGTTCCAAATCTGATTTTTCTGAAGTGCATTCATCTCCTCGAAAATTGCCTTTCTCCACTCTGGAGCTCTCAGAGCATCCTGTACAGTCTTTGGAATCTCCATAGCAGACACATTAGAGGTAAAGGTTGAAAAACTGGGTGAGAGATTATTTGAGGACACAAATTTTGACATTAGATACAAGGGACGACTAAGACATGACCTTGTGGACTTTCGGAGGGCTATGGGAAGATCCAGCTCACTGTGATCCGGTTCTGTTCTTGAGTCAGATTCTTGGTGGGGCTGGACAGAGTCGACCTCTGCTTCTGGAGAAGGATCTATCTCAATTAAATGTTCCTGTTGCGTTTTTTCCAGACCTGTTTCACGTTATATCCTTTTGTAAGTTTTAATTTCCACATCAGCTTCCGGTGGAATTAAATCCACGGGGGCAAGTTGTTTTAGGAGTCGGTGGTGTGTTCCTATTTTTATGGGATTTTTCCGGATTTTCTAATAAAGGAACCGAGTTTTCAACAGACATATTTTCTGAGTTTCCAAGGACCGTTTTTTAGTGTCCAGTGAATTTTCACTGTTTTGGTTTGCCAGGTGTTCAAAAGACTGGTCTAAAATGTCTTGATTTAAAAAATCTAGATCTTGTGAATTTGTATATGGGATTGAGTTGACTATTTTTGGGAGACTATTTTTTATGGAAACCGAGTCTTCACTATTTGTCTCCCCCTGAAGGGGAGGCTTAAAAAAAGCTTTATTTTCAAAAAACAACACATCCATTGTGATAAGTATTTTATTTGATAAAAGATCAAAGCATTTATACCCTCTTTGATTTGTGGCGTAGCCAATGAAAACACATTTTCTCGATTTTGGATCAAGTTTACCCCTAGTGGGGTTGTGATCGAGAACAAACACGGTACAACCAAAAATTTTCAACGGCAGATCCGAGATTGCAAGGCGGCTTTGAGGGTAAAGAGATTTTAAGAAGGCAATGAGTTTTTTAAAATTGAGAATTTTTTAGGGCATTCTATTAATAAGAGAAGTAGTTGTTAAAATTGCTTCATTCCATAATATTTTTGGAACATGGTTGGTGAATAATAATGCCCTAGCAATTTCAAGAATGTGTTTATTTTTTCTTTCAGCCACACCGTTTTGTTGCGGTGTGTTAATGCAAGAACTTTGGTGAATGATGCTTTTCTTTGCAAAAAAATCTCCCAAGGTTTCGTTAAAAAATTCTCGTCCATTGTCACTTCGAAAATTCTGAATTTTTGTGTTAAATTGTGTTTCACTCATGACATAAAAGGTTTTGAAAACTTGTTCAACTTCTGATTTCTTCTTTAGCAAAAACGCCCAAAGGACTCTAGTATAATCATCAATAAACGAAACAAGCCATTTTTTCCGAAGACAGATGAAACGCGAGATGGTCCCCAAATATCACTATGGATTAAGGCAAACGGTGCTGAAGATTTATAGGGTCGAGGTGGATAAATTGTCCTTTTTTGTTTGGCAAAAGCACAAACATCACATTGAAATTGAGAAGGATTTTTATTCTGAAACAACTTTGGAAACAAATACTGCATATAATGGAAACTAGGATGACCTAGACGAAAATGTAACATAGTCAATTCATTGTCACGAGAAACAAACATGGACTGAAAACACAGACTAGATGCATACTTATTGAGATGCGATCCTTCTTCAAGCAAGAAGAGACCTCCACTGGTCCTAGAATTGCCGATCATCGTCCCCGAGTCCAGAACCTGAATTTCACAATGAGAGGACATGAATTTAACTTGACACTTAAGGTCTTGAGTTAGCTTTATAATGGAAATCAGATTGCAGGAAAGCTTTGGAACATGTAAAACATTAAGAAGGGTTAAGGAATGAGAGATTATGATGGTTCCTTGGCCGGCTATGGCAGAATATGAACCATCTGCAATTTTGACCCTTTTGTTTCCTGTATAGGGTGTGTAGGTTGAAAATAATGTGAAGCAACTGGTCATGTGATCAGTTTATCCAGAATCAAGAATCCAAGAAAGTTGATTGTTGCCGATTTGGGCTAAAAAACAGGAGGGTTTTGACGGGTCTGCGGTGGAGTTAAAGAACTTATACAGGTGCTCCAGTTGTTCCTTTATGAATGGAGGCGATCCTGAGTTGATTCTTGACTCCTGAGAACTATCGGACTCGATCTGCAAAGTGGAGGATACTTCAGTCTCTGTTGTGGAGGACATTATGGCTGGAAAAAAAAGGAACTGTGAAAAAATTTTGGTTGAGGAAAAATGGTGATTTTTTGGAGAAAGTTTTACCGTCCTGATACCATATAAGCGAATTGAACTTTCTTTCTCACTTTAAATTCAGTATACAGAGAAGCTCTTTTACAGCCTTGAAAACAATAAGGAAGTTACAAATAGATTCTGTTACAAACAGATTCTAACTAAGTATAAACAGATTCTGTTACAAACAGATTCTAACTAAGTATAAACAGATTCTAACTAATCTGATAAATATCTTACTGTTGGCTATTTCCAACAGGTTCACTAGGAAAGAAGGGTGCTTTTGAAATGATTAATAAAAATTAGCTACCTTTAAGTATAAACATGTGCGTGCATAAGTTTTACCATTTGTAGTATGTAGTTTACTTGGTTACCCTGCTTATGTATTCTTATTCCATGATAAGATGATATCTGCTTCTTCGTAGTTAACAGCTAGAACGCTTGACTTTTTGTCTCTTTCTTGATCTATAGAATATGGCAAAACAACGTCTACCAAACTTGACAAATGAGCTCATGAAGAAAGGAAAGCACTTTATATTGATACGCAACCCCCTTAATGTTGTGGTATGCTTAACATGTCCTCTCTAGATTTTCCATTATTTATTTTTCTATTCGGTAGAAAATCTCAATTTTATTGTTTCAGCCATCATTCGAAAAAGTTGTACCATCATCTTTTTCTGAGCTTGGCTTGGCGGACCTTGTCTCCATATATAGCGAACTACGTGAACTTGGTAACCCTCCACCAATCATAGATTCAGAAGATTTACTACAAGACCCTGAGGTTAGTAAGCTTTCTATGTTATGCATCTTCCCTAATCTTTATTTGTTCATGATCTTGTACTTTCTATTTTGAATGCCTATCAGATGGTTAACTTATACAAAATATCTTGGTATTCGGCTTCGCTTTTGGTATTTGGTAATCTCCGTTCAGGATAGTTTTGTGTATTGCCCTATAACTTTGGAATTTTGTGATCGCTGATTGTTATACTAAAGGATCTCCATTTCAAAGTTGTTTTTGTTCAGTAAGATTATTTAGGTAATTATTTGTAGGCCACTTTTCACCAAACCTACAGTAACCTCCCTTCAACTTTGGTTTCTAAGGGCTTATTTAGCACTTTTAAGGAAGCTTATTGTAATTAAAAACTCTTGGGCAGTTAACTAATAAATGCTCATAGTCAAGGGTGGTTTAGGGAAGTTTATCCTTTTTTTTGAATTTGTTCAATTATTTTAAAGGATTTGTTTTTCCATAGATCCTTGTTAAACTCATGATTATAAACTTTTTACTTCCTTCTTGTGCAGGCTGTCTTACATGGTCTTTGCGAGTATTTGGGTATTCCTTTCCAGAAGTCCATGCTCAAGTATGCAAAAATAATTATTTTTTCTATCTAATACACTAAAACTTTTAGTTCCAAAAGTTTTTTTGCTTATAGGAAATCTATGAAACTTTAAGTTTCTCTAGAAAATAAACCACCTTTTCTTGTGTATGGTTAATGTTCTTGGATACATTGTAGCCCAACAGGTGTGACTATGGTAAGAAAATAACTAAATTTCCACCTGCTATGTCCTGAGAGGTTTCTAAGATAATAAAAACTTGTGTTCCATTTCGTACCCGCTCTAATAATTTGATATTTTAAAAACCTCCGATATTGTTCCCATTGACCAATGTTTAAGCAAAAAATTAATAAATATAGACATTTCGGCTTTTTTTAACTGGAGATTGGCATATGATAAATGCATCCCTTCATATTACTTACAACTATGGATTGTCCTTTTTATTTCATTTGTCAAACACTTGTGACCAACATGGCCCTACTAAATAAATTTATTGAGTGAAACCACGATCATGCCATCTATTGTCTTCATGACGACTATTTAAGAGAATATGACACTTCTTTAATCAACCCCTTGATATCTCATAAAACTCTACATTGTATTTCATTTCGTACCAGCATTATTCATATTCACTTCATATACTTCTATCTTAATTTGCTTATTCAAGGTGCATTGGATGTCCACTTCTCGTATTCAAGTTTATAAAGTTGAATTTCTTCTTACACATTTCTAGGAGATCTGTTCTCTTTTAGCCCTTTTTGACAATCACTCCTCATGGTGCCTAAATAGGATAACTATGGTCCTTAAATGAATTTTAAAAAAGATCCCCCCTCAGATGCTTCAATTTTAGTTTAATATATTTGCAAGCTGTCTAAAATGTTTTGTTATATGAATATCCATGAGGCAATCTTTTTTTAATTATCTTCCGTCATGATATAACAAATTCAGATGGGAACCTGGTCCAAAACCAGTAGATGAAACTTGGGCTCCTTGGTGGTATAAGACCACGCATAATTCGACAGGTTTCAAAGCAGCCAAGACATATTCATCAGTAAGATTTCTTTCGCATTAAGTAGTTTTGCATTAAAGTTGCAGTAGCATTATTGTATTAATTCTTGAACATATCTTATCTGATTGGTAGTTATTGTTTGCGCCAGCCTGGTGTTGCTCGATGACCGATTCTTTACATAAAAGTTTCATATCGAAAAGAACTACAGTTTTCCAACAACTTACTCAAACGCCATAAGAGAAGAACATTTTCTTCCTTGGGACCTTCATTGCCGCCTCCTACTCTCCCTGCCCCTGCCAATGAGAAGGTTCTTGTTTGGGTCGGCAATGAGCTTTTACCTCGTGAAAGTGCAAAGGTATTTGCGTCTTAAATTATATTATACATTTAATTTAGTTTCTTAATAAATTGTTTTGGCACGCGAACAATGCCGTTTTTAAAAGGTATCAGTGTTCGATTCAGTTGTACAAGGTGGCGATGCACTGTGCGAGGGACTCCGTATTTATAATGGGAAGGTCTTCAAGATTAACGAACATTTAGATCGGTGATTTCCCCTTGACTCACTAAGACTTTATTTTATGGTTAATGTGCTATTTGATTGCTCGATGAGAGAACCGGTTTTTTTTTATTACAGGTTGTTTGACTCTGCCAAAGCTTTAGCATTGAACAATGTCCCGAATCGAGAAGAGGTGGCTATTTGGTATTTTTCTGTCGATTTGTTGCTATATATTTTTGGGGCTAAATTAGTCTAAAGCTCTAAAGTACCCTTAACTATTGCTATTTTTCAGTTAACTAAAAGTTGTTTTTTTTATAAAATTACATCATGATCCTTTACAGTGCTGCCTTTGAAGGCAATTTAGTGAAAAGATCACCTTAAAACCAAAATTTAAGGGAATTCACTGTAACAAAAAATCTTTAAGGTAGTTTAGTAAAAAATAACAATAGTTAAGGGTAGTTAATGTGATTTAGCCTATTTTAGATTCAAGAATCCATCTGCAATCAAAAGTCTTATTGCAAATGAGTTGTTTTAAATTCCTATTTACTTGCGTTCATAATCTTATGTGCTAGTGCTATCCTTTCCTTAAACATTAATACTCTTATCATTATTTCAGATTCAAGAGGCTATCTTCAAAACTCTAATCGCAAATGGGATGTTTGACAATGCTCACATCAGACTAACTATAACCCGTGGCAAAAAGGTTGTCTTTCTTTGAAGATGTTATTTTGAACCTGGTCATTTATTTTTTGGGCGTTGGCTGGCTACTTATACTGATTTTTAAGTGATAGAAATCGTAAGACTGTAGCCAATCAGCATCTGTTTTTGCTTTACTTGCTCTTGTTTCACTTGAATGCACACTTTCTCTTCTCAGGTTACCTCTGGAATGAGCCCAGCATTCAACCTTTATGGATGCACTTTAATTGGTAATTCAGGAAACAAACTTTCACATTGGTTAATTATTTTGGCTGTGGCAGTTTCTCGGCCCTTGTCTTTTTCCGTTTAGGCAAATTATTTAAAGCACCATCTGCCTTTTCTTGTCTTACAGAGAATACCGTTCAACCTTTAAATTTCCTTAAACACCCTTGAACTTTTAAAAAGTGCATAATACTATAAAAATATTGCATAAACAACTCACCAATGGCGATATTGGTAGTTCTTAAAGATTAAAGGTGTTGTCTGGGAAAGTTGAATTTTTTTGTTATCTACCCTTATATTTAGACATTGGTATAACATTGGAAGGGCAAGAGATATCACCGAGCGACCAGTTTAGATATCTAGGTTCCATCATCCAAAAGAATGGGAAGATCGATAGTGATGTTAATCAAAGGATCCAAGCTGATTGGTTGAAATGGAGGAGTGCAACAGGGATTTTGTGTGATCGTAACTTTCCATTAAAATTGAAAGGGAAGTTTTATCGGAGCGCTATTCGGCCTGCCTTATTATATGGTACAGAATGCTGGGCTCCTAAGACGCATCATACACAGAAGATGCACGTAGCGGAGATGCGCATGCTTCGTTGGATGTGCGGTAACACTAGAAAAGATAAGGTGCGAAATGAGGATATTCATGCAAAAGTTGGTGTAGCACCTGTGGAGGAGAAGATGCGGGAAAACCGGCTAAGATGGTTTGGTCATGTGCGACGCAGACCTATGGAAGCACCGGTTCGACGAATAGATACTCTCGATATGGGCAATGGCAAAAGGGCAAAAGGGAGACCGAAGAAAACATGGATGGAAGTGATACGAAACGATATGGTTGCCAAAGGACTCAATGAAAGTATATTGTTCGATAGAAGTGAGTGGAGACAGAGGATTCATGTGCTGGACCCGGCGTGATTCTCATGTTGGTTCATGTAGCCTACCCCATATGCTTGGGATAAAAGGCTCAGTTGTTGTTGTTGTTGTTGTTGTTGTTTGTACCCTTATATTTAGACACACTGAAGTAAATATTTACAACAAAAATTATGCCCTTTTGGTTATACATATTACTTATGGTTCTATGATATTAATAGGCTGTGCACATTATTTATATTGCTCCTATCCTTTTGTCCCCTAAACACATAGGGGCTATTTAAGTCGTTGCAAATGAATTTGCATACAACATTTGTTACTATTTAAAGTTAGAATTGGAAATGGAGCGTAAAGCAACAAATCTTTGCAACATTTGTTGCAGCCGTTTTGATTCCGACAAATGTTGCTACAATTTTGAGATATGGAATCAAGACAATAATAATTATTAGAGGTGACACCTAAGCTTCCCGCAGGCCATCCAAGCAAATTTGCAACAATAAGTTTATTGGATTTGGAAATCTAGCTGCAAAATTTAAGAACATCCAAACATAAGAGAAGTGGATTTATATTTGCACTAATGCTTCAAACAAATGCTGCTATTCTTTAAAAACCTTGAAATCATCATATTGTAACACCCAAACTGGTCTTTATTGATGGAAATACACATCAATACTGATTTACGCCCACAATTCATTACAAAAACCTATTATCTCATCAGAAAGTCAAATTTCATTGTTCAACTTGTCCAAGATAAAGTCCTAAAGAAATGGTCTCTGGCCAAAAAAGTAAAAATAATAGCAAGTAAAAATAATAATAAAGGAATTTTCACAACAGCTCACACCCATTGGCTGTAGTATGAAAGAATAAGAGAACATTACTCATAGTGTTTAAGCCATGTCACAGCTATTTGGAATCAGTGTAGTGATCAATTAATCACAATTCTGCTCAAGGGTTCAGTATAGCAGAAGACATCTCAAATTCATGCAAGAGAATTACATATCTGTGGAAAAAAGAGGTAAATGTTTGCCTAACAAAACAAAATGGTGAAAATAAGAGAACATAAATGTTTGCCTTACAAACAAAATGGTGATTTTTTGCAACATGAAAACCATGAACAAATGAAGAAACAAATATAACAGAATGAGAATGAATGAGAACCAACATGATGCTCCTTTCACTTAGCTTTGATGAGTGAAAAATCCCATTGACCTGTATCCTCAAGCTCATGCTCTTCTTCTTCTGGCTTATAGCAAACCTTCTTGCCATAGCAACATTATAAAACCGCCTCATATGATCCGAAAGTCGATGAATCGCATTAAGATTCCCAATCTCGGACAGCCTCAATAACAAAGCATCAAACTTTTGAAACGGCAATTTCATCCCTTTATCCATCACCTCATCCAAAAGACAACACGCATCGTCGACTCTCTCGCAACAAAACAGCCCATCAATCATAATACCATAAGTATCAACCGAACGGGCACAGTTTCTCCTATCCATTTCATACCAAATTCCAATTGCTCGATCGGGTTCCCTCATCTCAAAAAACATGGAAATCATCATATTGTAAGTATGAACGCTCGGCTCGCAACCCATCTCAAGAATTTTTTCACACAGCGTTAATGCTTCGGCAGGCTTCTTTAAATTGCAGAGTACCTTCAAGAAACAATTATAAGTGAGGATATCGGGCGGATAACCTTTATTACCCATCTCTTCTAATATTTTATAGGCAGCATCTATCTTTCCTATTAAACACCAAATTGCTTCAACTTGTATTTAGTGCTCGACAATATATCAATCATGTTGTTATAAACATGCCTTTCATGAGTATAATTATCTTGATGCCCAACCCAAGTAAAGAATCGTAACGCTAACTTTTCTTCGTAACGGAGCTTCATGAGGACATCGTTGACCAAATCGGTTGTCAACGCCAAGCCTAGTGAATCAAGAGTTGTCTCCAAGCTTTGCTTGGAGTTTGCATTTGATAAAATAGCTTCATACACTCTATCAGCAACAGCAACCGATACTTCATGGGTTTCATTGCTAGGATCATTTTCACTACAAATTTCACAGTTGGGTTGTTCCAAAATGATATCTTTAGCTGAAGATAATGAACAGAATCGCAAAAAATGCAACTTTTTGAAAATGGGCGGTGTAGCCGCAGTAATTTCTTTATCGAAATTAGCATAAATAGCTGAAGATGAGTAAGCTCTAGCTAAAGGTAGCAACTTTGATGAGATTGGGGAAATTGGTAGCCCCAAATTCCAACAAAATTTAGAGATATTAATCGAAAGAGGATAATACAGTGGGAAACGCCACATGGGTCTTGAAAACATAACAAAAGCATTGAGAATTTTGGGATTGCGAGAGAATTACGTACCAAATTTCACAAATTGTAGAGGAAAAGTTTTGGAAATCGAAGCTCCTAGGGTTTTTGCTTCAATTTTTTCTTCGTGTGTTGTTCTTAGCGCATTAGAATTTGATCAGTCATGCACCTGAACCCGACTTCGATCAATTATTGGGTTTGGATTCGGGTATGGACCCTCCATTGTTGCTTTGTTTGGATTCGGGTATGGATCCTGTGAATTTTAATTGGATATTGCATGCTTGCTTTCCTTCTATTTGCCACTTTATTCACGACATAATTCTTTCATTTTTCCTTTTCTTTTTTTCTTTTTCTTTTTAAACTATGGCATCAACGACTATATTTAAACTATAGGGGAAAAATAAAAACTCAAAACTTAATATTAGAGAGAGACAGAGGGTTTCCCAAAAAATAAAAAGAGTTGTCTGCAATTTAACTCTTTTATTTTGATAAAAGGAAAAGAAATCACCGTCTCGCATTTGTAGGATTCTTCATGCATAAGGAATACAAATAATCCAATTTTGTAGCATCAATCATATTCAATAATATCCTGTCAGCATCTGATGATGCTCAATACTGAGAACTCCCCAGATCATAACACGTGGCAGGGGACGTGTCCCGGAGCTTAGGGGAAAGGAGCAAGAACGGCACATTGAAGGCGCACCCCTGGCCTTCGCCCCGAGGCCTGTCTTGACCTTCGACGACATCCGAGATCACTCCTATGCTAGTCTTAAAAATAACCATTGACTCGCCTCCGAGCCCTCCTGCACACTGGGCTTCCTTAGCCCTCTTAGCTCGCCACCGAGCTATCACAGAACCAAGCTTGCTCGGCCTCCTGCTCGCCTTCGAGCCTCCCACCGAGCTCAGCTTCCTCGGTCTCACCGACCGACCCGGAGCACAGGCCACGGGCGTTCCCGCCATGGCTCCGCGAATCTCGTCAGACGCGAGATATCTGTCGCCCCACGATCACTCGTTCCATGCCACCGCGTTCCCCCGCTAACGGGCATATCTCGTCGTTAATGGAGGATCCCGCCATTCGCGCAGGCATGACTCCAGGGACGTAACGGCCGGCGTAAATCTCGCGCCCGCCAGCCCATGGCTGCCACTATATAAACCCTCTCTCATACGACTCAGGTAAGGCAATTCCTGTCTAAATAAGCTGCTGCTCTGCCCAAATACCTCTATTAACTTGATCGTCGGAGGGTCCACGGTGGTACAACTACCCCGGGACTTCATTGCAGCTAGACCGTCTTCGTTGCTAATCAAGCCCACTGAGATCCACACGCATCAGCAGGCAACCCTCAAACCCAATCCCAGCCATTCATCAACGCTCGCGACAGATCAAAGGAAGACAACATCTGAAGGAGATCCACAGCTCCATCAGTTGGCGCTGTCTGTAGGAAAGCGAAAATTCCACTCAACGAAAGTTGATTTTCAGACCTCGAATTATGGTGAGTGATCACCGCGACGATCCCAGTACTAGCCGCCGCCCTCCCCACAGCTGAGGCACGGACAGATCATGTCCTCCGAACGCCGCTCACGCCCTGTCTGCACGAATCGACAGGTTCGCGTCCATTGTGGATGCCCTCGTCCGTATCCAAACGGCTGTACGAACCCCTCAGGTCGCCGCTCCCCCACCTCCACAGAGAGGAAGAAGACACTGCCCACGCCGGCACGACCGAGCAGCGCCTCGCTATTTCCGGCGGCCACAGATCCTCCGTGGCGACCAACTTAATGACCCGCTGGGCGCCTCACAGCTCCACGCGGAGGTCTTATGAAAGAGCACCCTGCCCTGAGGCCCATCGCGCTCCTGTCCCCCTCCCCCCCGAGGAGGTGTCGATCAGCTCGCCTGCTTCCAGGCACGGCCGACACCCTCTCCCTCAATAGGGTCGTGCGGACGGGACTCACAACGGTTGCTCGAGGACGGCCTCGCCATGGGACCTAAGGAACCTTATAGAACGAAACCGTAACCGCGGCCAGGCGCATGCCGCCAGCAGGAGGGGCCATCATTTCGAGTATGCCGAATGCTCGGGATACCACGACCGACTCGATGCCCTCGAAAAGAAGATCGAGGGTATACATCGGGATAGTCGCCCTTCAAGCGAGGGGGCTAGATATGCCGCCGACTCGCTTATGAAGCCCTTCACCGAAGAGCTGCTCGCTGTCCGCGTCTTCTCTAGGAACAAGCCTCCAAAGGTGTCCCTCTTCGACGGAAAGTCCGACCCGAAAGACCACTTGGACGCATTCACGGCAGGGATGAGCTTCCAGGACAACTCTGACGCCGCCCAATGCCGAGCGTTCCCTGCCACTCTCATCCGCGTTGGACGAGATTGGTTCCGAGGACTCACGCCACGCTCCATCTCTACCTTTGATGAGGTGGCCGCCTAATTCCTCGACCATTTCGTCGAGAACAGACGGCAGAAGCAGACCGTCGACCACCTCTTCACTATAAAGAGCGAGGACAAGGAATCTTTCAAAGGATACATCACCCGCTTCTATAACGCTCTTCTTGAAGTCCCGAAGCACCGGGATGAGACGGTAATCACGGCCCTTAGGTCGGGTCTTAGGCATAAGGAGAGGCTCTGCTCCTTTGCATTAGCACAACCTAAGACCATGGCCGAGGTAAAAGCCTATACCGAGCGAGAGATCCAGCTCGAGTCCGAGGTCATCGCGAACCTAACCCGGACCGACCAGGCCGATCAAAAGAAGAGAACCAGAGAAGAGATAAAGAAGATTTACCGGCCAAAGCCATACTCCCCGAAGTTCCAGGAGTATACCCCACTCAACATGTCCCAGATATAGTTACTGGAGGAGGCGAAGGGCGAGAGATTCTTCAACCCCCGGTAAAAATAGGGCGGACAAACGGACATGAGGCCCCTATTGCGCTTTCCACAGGTCGCAGGGACACCCCATCGAGAACTGCAAACAGCTCTGCGACTACATCGAGGAGTTGATTCGCTCGGGGCACTTGGCAAAGTACTTACGGGAAAAGCGACAAGCAGACCGAGAGCAGGAGCACCATCCCCCTCCCGGCGAGTTGACGATCGGCCAAATGAAAGAGCACAATGTTGTCCTTATCCAGAATATTCGATGGCGTACCTTTCCCTTATGAAACCAAGTTATTCCGTGTCGCGTAAAGGGTATAAACTTCTTTCCTCGATATGATAGATGAGTAAAACATAAAAAATTAATGGGTTTTTTCCGCTAGCCCTTCTATACTTCAATATTTTTCTCTGTCCACCATCATTAGTATTTACATGTAGTCCGCTAAACTTATAAGTTACTCCTGTTAACCCTCTCAATTGATAAAAGAGCATCTTTTTAGAATATTTTGTTTACACTAGGGATTAACGCCAATACATTGGAAGGGGACATATTACCTTAAAAGTCTATTTTCTTCATTCAAAATCCTCCTATATTCCAAATTAGGGTTTTCTAATCTAAGGCTTCTCTCCCTCTTCGCTGAATTGGTCATAGATTTAAATTTCAGTTCCATGAGCTTATGCGCAAAATTATAGTGGTCCATATTTGATTGGTTGCGGCTATATTGTATGGGAGAAAGATCTCACCAAAAATTCCATTGCATTTGAGACGAAAAGAATTATTAGCCCTTGAATTAAAGAGAACTTTTTCGGAGATGAAGGGAAAAATTGGTGCGAGAACTTTGAAGCTTTAAAATGGGATTTTGAGGTGATTATGCATAAAATGGAAATGTTAGAGAGGAAGTTGGAAGTAACAAGTGGAAACTGACAAATTAATGGAAAAATTCAACTTCTTGTAGGCATTTGTACATTTGCTTTTGTGTTTCGTATGTTAGTGCCATGAAAATGTATGAGTTTTATTGCTTTTTGTTAAAGTAATGTTAATGTATGGAAGTTCTGTAACGGTTAATGTAGTATATTTTGAAACTGATAAAATAGGCTTTGGGGGTAATATATGTCCCCTCCCAATGTGTTGTCGTTAACCCTTAACGGTGTTAACAGATGCTCTTTTGTCAATTGAGGCGATAATAAGAGTAACTTATAAGTTTAGGGGGCTATAGGTAAATACTAACTATAGGGGGCATAGGAAAATATTGAAGTATTGGGGAGCTAGTGGAAAAAACCCAAAATTAATTGTTTTTTTAAAGCTATCGATTTTCGCTAAAAAGAGAGAATAAACTATTTCAAACTATCATGTCTATATGCCACATTATTTAATTCAATAATAATATTACTTTCTAGCTTTAATAATGGACTAATGGACTTAAATCTTGAATGGAGATTAATTGTATACCTGTAAGAATATGTTCATAATGCACACTATAGACGTGGACGGATAAATTATATAATTTTTTCTGAACAGATGAATGGGTATGTATAAGCACCCTTGCACTTATATTATATAAAGATGCCAGAAAATTTACACTTGCCCTATAGCTTTAGACCGAACACTATTAAGTTAGGATAAATGAGTGATAGTATTCGAGTATCCCTTGCTCTTTCCCACCCTATGGATGTGTAGAAACGTTGGAAAAGATACGATTATATGGCTATTTGTCTCCATTGTATATAAGAGAGAACTGCTTGAGAGTTGAGATTATTTAATTATTCCATGTTCAATAAAAGATCAATAAGCGCACTACTTGAAAGGAAAGAAGTGATAAAATCATAGTTTATGGAGCTCGGTAATCACATGTAGGCCTGCAAGAACATGGGTTAATAATAATACAGTTAAACTATATGGTAGATGCCAATTTAATTGGGGGAAGCCGTTAATGGAAATGGCTGGAAAGAAGAAAAACATATAGCCAGTCTCAATATTTTGGGATAAAGGCTTAATTTGCTGCTTGTCAACCTAATTGATGGTCAATTTAGTTAGTTACAATAGGCTGCACCAACAAATTATCTTTTTCCTTTTCCCTCCTCTTGCTGACAGGTTACAGTCAAGGAAGTCCGAAGAGGATTTTGATCTCTTTACGCATATGGCAGCAGCAAGTACTTGTTGCATCTTAGGGTCATACTCTAGCCTTGTGATTCAATTATAATGGGTTGCCTAGATTTAGAACAAGTTTCATTTGGATCTGTAATTAAGTGTCAATATGAGGCAGTTGGGTCATCTTGGCCGTTGCATTCTTCACTAAGGAATAATTCCCCTGCATTAGTGTGTGATGGACTTGGTTATAATTTGCCAAAAGAAATTAGTATCAGGGCATGAACAGATCTTATATGAGGTACCAAGCACAGCGCCGTAGGACTATTTATCCATTAATGATCTGTGCTGAAATATTTCTTCTCTTTCATTTCTGTTTACATTGCATTCTGTTTGGTTTATTTGGGAACATCTTAGCTAATTTCGGTTCTCCTTGTGTACTTCTAGTAGATTTATTGAACTGAAAAGTGAAAACTGTAGTTATGCTTAAAATTTCTGAGCTTCTGAACATACGCCCGACAGCCATCCACATTCCCAATCCCTCGTACCACCAAAGTTAGTCACGTGAACTCATTTCAAAACTCCACATATATGAAGGAATCCTTGATGTTTTTCCTGAAAAAGTAATCACCCAATTTTATTTTATTTTTCCTTCCAAGAAGATCCCAATCCACAATCTGCACTCACAAAATAGTAAACATGTTGTGTTGTTATATTGAAATCATTTGATTTGACAAGTTCTTAGATTGCTTCTTCCATTATCAATTGCTTCATTTTATGCAAGTTGCAACAGATTTTGTTATAAGCTCTATTAGTCTAAGAACAGTATCTTTACAAGGCATTAATATGATATCCATGGATGTGATGCATAAAGCCTCGGCTCCCCTTGCATGCTTTCAATTTCCCCCAATGTTGATTGCAGCAGTTTTGTAGACTGGGCATGATCCATCTAAGTAGCATTTTCATAAGACCCTGTGCTTCATCTAGACTACTGAATTTGTTGTTCTCCATTCTTTTAAATTGGTTTTAGATCTTAATTATCCCATATATTAATGTGCTAAGACCAACTCTTTCTTCTTCTTCTTTTTCCAGTTATCAGTGAGGAACTGTTTCATAAGAGGATCGGTGGTGAGATACGTTCAGCTTCCTCCTGATGGCGTTGACATCGACATCCTTCATGATGCCACCAGGAGAGAGGCCCGCGGTGGTTGATCACTGAAAAAATTGTTTCTAATTACCTAAGAATCCTCCCTTTTTTCCCCCTCATGTAATTTGGCTCAAATGCAATGTAGCAGCTGAAAAATTGATGGAACTCCACTGTTCTTATTAGCCTACAGCATTTTAATTTTAAACTTGGCAAATTATTTTGACGTATTGTTCTCTGTTGTGTTTCTTCCTTTCCTCTAAAGTAACTAGGAGATGTTGTGTGGGGTGCTTCTGATCATATATGATTTTTAGGGTCGTGTTATGTTGTAAAATAAGTGGGAGCTTTAGGAAGATTGTTGAGGTGAGTTATGCTTCCTTTGTTGTCTGCATCATTTAGTTTTCATTGTTTAATCAATCAAATGGATTGTAACAAATTTTTTTTATCCCTTTTAGGAATCGAATATCCCGACTTTTATTTTGATGTGGAATGTTTTACCAATTTAATCTTTTTTTGGAGGCCCGTAAGCCCACGCATCATACCCAAGCATACATTACACACACACATGGGATTCATGAATTTTCTCCCAAAACATTAAATCACGATCGCTTTCTACACTCGGATCGAATCCTCGCACTCTCTCTAGAGAGGGAAGTGCCATAGCAGCTGAGCAATAGCTATTGCTCAGTGGTGAAAGTTATACCAATTGAGGGCTAGTTCATGTGTGCAATGACCATAGTTGTGAAACCATGGTTTTGTAACCAAACCATATTTTAGGATGTGTTCGGGAGAGTGGTGTGAAACCATAGTTTTGTAACCATGGAGTGTTTGGATAACATGAACCATGATTTTGTAAGCATATATATATATATATATATATATGTATATATTTATTAAATTATTAATTGTTTTACAGAAATAGTGTAAGGGTTATATTATGCCTTGCTAACGTGGTATGCGATCAAAAGAGCTTAATAAAAAATTTGGGTAAATCAACTAAACCCTATCCAGCGTTGCGTTTGGGGGTTTTGAGATGGCCCATGAAACATTAAAAATACCATTAAAACACCGTCATTGGAAGATATTTTCGTCAAAAAATATCATATTCCGTTCAAGTTTATTCAATCTATTCGTAAGACATTTTGGGGTTGTTCAGTCCAATTGTAGGTTGCACGAGTTAATCAAATTAACGATTTCATACAATAGTGATCGTATGATTGACGTTTTATATCGGTATTTAGTAAAATTCACAATAAAGAATTATATAGAAATGTATGCATAATCAATTGTATGCGACCCCTCAAAGTTGGGGTTTACCCACAGATTTCGGCCATCATCTATTAAATCGATTTCTCATACGATCCCGTGCACAGAATATATCTATGCGGTACCTGAAGCTTGCTGCAGTCCAAATTAATGACTTAATTACAGTCTTGCCGCCGTAAAATTACTTTATTCTATTCTATAGCTAAAGCTGTACTTTTTCAGATATACAGTAAACTTGTGGATAATTTCTCTGATAATTTTATTTACATAGTTTTGAGTACTGCTCTCTTTCAAGGTTATAGATTAAAATCAACCCTTCATTTTTTCTTCCCGAAATTGGATTCTCATGCTGAAACGTATTTTTGATGTCAAAAATTAAATTCTTTTTTTTTTGTTTGTACTTAGCTTTATTGAATGGAGAACCTCTTTGTTTACAGGTTTTATGTAAGAGTGTTTTTTGTTTTGTTTTTGTTTTTGCTTTTTTTCCCCCTTTGGGGTGGGGTTTTTTAGGAGAAAACTAAGTGTAGCTTTGTAATAAATTTTCAAAAAATAAAAATAAATAAGTGAACCACAGAAGAACTAAACATAGAGAAGCATTCATATAGTCAACACAGATGAGGCTAATTTTTGTTGGTTAGATATTGAAACCATAGCTTCCCCATCAATCCCAATGCCAACACTATAATTCACAACAGAGGGGGCTAATTTTTACAAATATTCCCACAACATACAATTTCAAGCTAAATTTCATCCAATTGCTAAATTTATTACTTAACTCTCTTTATAACATCCTCTAAAAAGAGGGGGGAAAGCAAGATATTCCTACACAACTTTTAAGTTGCTAAACAATTGAAGAGCAAGAATGATATCCAAACTCTAGGCAACCAATCTTCAGAATAGCTCGATAATCCTGCAAAAATTTGGAATCGGTCGAAGAAATTTGATAAAAATGCCGATAAGATCGGAACGGAGAAGTACCGAATTAATCTTCATGTTTGAATGTTGGTATCGGTACACCTGAATCATCGGTGAGCAATTTGTAAGCATGTTGAATTCTTCTAGTTACAGGACCCACTTCTCCATTTCCAATTACACGGCCTTCGATCATGGTAACCTATTAAAAATTAATATAAAAAGAGCAAATTGTTGAAGGCTGATGAAATGTGAATACTACTCTAAATTTGTTTTCAAGAGGACTTACAGGAGTAAGTTCCCCCATTGTTCCTGCTGTCCAAACCTGCATGGGAGAAATCCTCAAGGTTAACCACAAATATTAAAATTGTTGAATCCATTTCATGGTTATATATCAAACCTCATCTGCAGAATGAAATTCAGATAAACTAATACGCCGTTCGTGTAGAACAAAGTTCTCATGCACCACAAGATCCATGACCTACATAAGTTTAGGGTAAAAGTATCAGGAGCATAAAAATGTCTCACAATGGTCACGCAAATGCTTCCAAAAGTCATGATATTTGATTCCGTCGTAACAACAGCAGCAATGCTAAATGGGTCTATTTCTTTCTAAATTTATTTAGGTTTTCTCACTAAAATACCAATAAATTTAGCACTTTAAAGAAGCTCATTGTAATTATATAAAAAAAAAACTTTTAAGGTTGATGAGTAAAAAAAACGCTCATAGATAAGGGTAGTTCAATGAAATTTAGCCATTTAGAAAAGTTGAAAGGGAAAAGAAACCGCAGACAAAAGTTTCCAAGACGTACAGTTGCCCGAGTTATCCCTGGAAGACAATAATCAGCATATGGTGTAGATATTTTCCCTTTCTTCACTAAGAAAGGCATGATAATATGTTTAACAATAAATACGTCGACGGGTTCTATTATGTTAAAATTATCAAAAAAAAGTTCCTCACAATGTTTGTAGCATTTGTTTCTGAGACAAAACCATCTACGTCTATCATAATGGCATCGTCTGCTTTTGCAAAGTTCCCTTCTATCTGCAAATTGTATTAATTGCTAATCATATAAATCTATTGACTAAATGCATAGAGAAACAATTTCAGGAAAATGGAAACAACTGGAATTCCTTATAATTAGTACAAAACCTTTGCCAATATGTTGTTGATAAGATTGTTGTGATGAATCTTTTAATCAATGCTCTGGAATAAGAAAAAGGAGATCATGTTGCTGGATCTGAAAAAGATGTTCTTGAGATGAATGAAGTAATCCTTATAGTTTCTGAACAAGAAATTTGGCAGTAATTTAAGTTGACTTGAGGTTGACAGACCAAAGAAGAACTTGTTTTGAGGGATAAATTGCAGGAAATATCTTACTTTTGGCCCTATAGCAGAAAGAAAAAAGTGTCAGTATATTTTTTCTTTCTTTCAATTTTCTTTTCTTTTTTTTGGGGGGGAGGAGCACAAGCACGTGGCCCCCACCTCTTGCTACCCCCATTTTGTGCGCTGGCAACATGCAATGTGCCTTGTGGCCAGCCACCGTTACATTTTCCTCTGGCAGAAAATCCCCTTCTCTTTTTAATACCTGTACTTTTCCCCCTAATTTAATGGCCCTTTAAATTTTTCTACTAAAGGCAAATTTTATTCACAAAATACATCAATAAGAAATATTACTTACGAACCGTAAATGAAACAATAGAAGGAAAATACTGCAAGTCAAAGGGTATACTCGAATCAATAAATTGATTTATTGGAGCTAATAATACCATTAAACTCGGAGGGGGCAAAGTGCAGGTTTTGAAAAGAAATGGGCGCTGCAGGATGAGGTACCTTGGTGTATGTTATTCGTTGATGATATTATCTGGTAAATGAGACGAAAGCCGGGGCTAATGCCAAATTGGAGTTGTGGAGGCAAACGTTGGAATTTCAAGGGTTTAGATTGAGTAGGTCCAAGATAGCATATATGTAATGCAGATTTAGTAAACAGAGAAGTAGATATCACAGTGGTACAACACTATATGTACAAGAGATATCACCGAGCGACCAATTTAGATATCTAGGTTTCATCATCCAAAAGTATGAGAGATCGATTGCGATGTCGACCAGAGGATTCAGGATGGCTGGTTGAAATGGAAGAGCGCATCTGGGATTTGTGAAATCGTAACGTTTCGTTAAAATTGAAAGGGAAGTTTTATCGAAGCGCTATTCGGCCTGTCTTGTTATATGGTACAGAATGCCGGGCTCCTAAGAACATCATGCGCAGAAGATGCATGTAGCGGAGATGCACATGCTTCATTGGATGTGTGGTAACACTAGAAAGGATAATGTGTGAAATGAGAATATGCGTGCAAAGGTTGGTATAGCACCCGTGGAGGAGAAGATGCGGGAAAATGGTCTTAAAAATGGTTTGGTAATGTGTGACGCAGACCTACGAAAGCACCGATTCGACGAATGAATATTCTCGATTTAGGCCAAGTCAAAAAAGCGAAAGAAAGACCGAAGAAAACATGGATGGAGGCGATACGAAAAGATATAGATGCTGTCACGCCCCGCTTCCCAGAGTACGCTAAGATGGGCACATGACATAGCCTACCATGCTACCCGTGGATAGGAAAAATCCTTCCACAGTCACATTACGGCTGTAGAGATATCAAGAACAGGAAAGTAAACTAACTATCTAGTACATGTCCATGAGCCAGAATGAATGAGTCAAGAAATAATAATATGCGGAAGCAAAAGAATACAATAAATGAAACACCTGGAAAGTAAAACTGCATACCAACAGGATCCTTACCGCTCGGTCTAACAGCGGCAAAACTCCTGATCAGTCTGCAGCAAAGGTAGAGAAATCTGGGCCATGCAAAACCCAGACGTCAGCGCGTCATAACATCAAGCAATAGTATAAACAGGGGTAGTAAGACATGCAGGTATGAGTATGAGCAAGAATATAATGAGAATATATAACAGTGAATGTGTCAGTATAAGTGACGTGCAGAGATATCTAAACTGTGCTACATGGTTATCTATTCTAAAGTCTTCGAAACCAAGTAGTGTAATCCTCATCGTAACCCATCGGTGATTATTCCGTAACGCCCGGTAAAACGGCAAACAATGGGTATTCCGTAACGCCCGGAAAAACGGCAAACAATGGGTATTCCCGTAACGCCCGGAAAAACGGCAAACAATGGGTAATCCGTAACGCCCGGAAAAACGGCAAACAATGGGATGGCCCTTTGAGTTACGTTCGGTTACAATACTGATTTTCCCATACCCCCAAGTTATATATGTTCAAGTCAAGTATTAAATAATCTAGAGCTAATGCCAACACAGGATCAGGCAGGTACAGGTTTGTCTGGATAGACAACAGGAACGGTCCGTAAGGACAACAGGTCAGGTTTGTTAGCATTAGACATAAGATCAGGTAACAGGTAAGGCCATGGTACATCAGGTCAAGCCAGGTAATGTATAAAGGTGTCATGTCATGTCAAGTGTGTACGGTACCATGTCGTGTCAAGTAGTAGGTGTAACAAGTCATGTCAGGGTATACAAGATATCATGTGGGTGCTTATAAATCAACCTAGCATAATCATGGGCATACAGAAAAAGCATGTGTACTAATATAACAATAAAATGGAATAATGTGATATGGTATGCAAATAGATATAATTTCAAGGATATGGATGCACAGTTATCGATTAGGGTTACATTTATAGTTCCAATATTAATTAGGATGCAATTTATTAAACATGGAGTGTTAATATCACAGTAGTATGTAGTAATGTGATCTATGGATGCGATTATATGTATCTTAAATGCGATGGATGCAAACGGGTATCCGAAAAGTTATAAAACTATAAAGTGGTAATGTGGGATGTACAACTAAGCAATATGTGATATAAATATTGATATAATAATATTGATATGGATAGCATATTCAAAGCGATTAATAACTATAAAAGTGGTATTGATTAACCATGCACAAGAAAGTTCCGTTCAGAAATTCAGCGTCACCCTGATTTGTAAAATAGCTTAAAAATAACAATCGTTCTCCAAAAGGGACGTGTCTTATACCAAAACAAAGATAATTCAATAAGGTTTTCATTTTTATAAGTATAAGCATCTCAGGTTGTCCCTACAAAAAACTATGAACATTCGAAGTTGAAAGTTTGCTGTTGTAATTTCCCTGGACAGCAGTTTAGAGACATTTTCATTTGCATTTTACGTTATTTAAACAATTTATTTTGCAAGTAAATATTTCATAGAGTTATAGTATTCTGAGTTAGTTTCGTAACGAACTAAAGAACATATATTAATAATTTTTCTATGATTTATAATGAATTTTATAAGGTAAGGTGTACAGTAAATTTCAAATTTGTCGTATCCGCTTTTTCAACGACGTTTCATGTATAAACTATAATATTTTCAAATGTATAACATTATAAAATGCAGATTATAAACTAATTAAAGATAATAATAAGAAATATTACGACGATATATATTTTAAATGATATGGATGCAAGTTAATGTAATCTAGTATGTCACAAGATAAGTTTTCATGGTCTAGATTTAAAATGATATAAACGGATGCAAACGGAACATCGAAACGTTATAAAATTAAACATGGGGTACTAGATTTAAACTATAGGTATGGTATTTATTTAAATAGGTATAAAATGAATTATATAGCATGTTTCAAGATTAACTTGCCTAGACGGAACAAGAACGAAGGTGTACGGAACGTTTTTCGTCGGCGAAATGTCGTGACGCGCGCATGGTACACGGAACGGTTCCAAACAACGCACGAGGGTGATAACGCAAGTCAGGTACGTTCACTGGATCACTCGGATCGTCAGCGACGAGCACGGCTCCGGCGGTGATCACCGGAATCAAGAAACAAGATCAAGAAAAAAAGAAGAAGAAAGAAGAAGAAGAAGTAAGAAGAAGAGGTTGTGTATTAAATAAGGAAAGAAAAATTAAATAAATAAAATATATATAAATATATATATGCAGAGGAGAGAGAGAGAGAAAAGAGTTGTTAGTTTGTTAGGAAATTAGATTTAAAATTTTAAAAGATTTTTAGATTTAAAATTTTAGATAAGAGGTTTCAGTTTGTTAAAGAAATCGTATGAAAATATTTAAACTAAATTTTTAAAATTAAATAAATTGAATTTTGGCGGGATACAAAAATATTTCAAAACGCGCCCGGGTCGGGTGTAAAAATTCAGATTTAAAATACGAAAAATATGTGCGAATTTCAAAATTCAAAATGAATGCTCAGGTAACGAAAATGCATACCCCTAAGAACGGATGCACGTACATGCGCGTAGCTATCCAAACACGTCCGTTTCACTGAACGGGACGAGAACAAGATGCGCGGATGCTACCACGGGGTTAGGGGTATCATGCAGGCTATGAAATGCAATTTTAAATTATTTTACATGACCTAAAATGTTATATGGTAAAAGATGTAATGCCAGGTAAAATGTCAGTATGCAGTATACATAAGATGCACGTGTCTATGTAACAAGTCAGGGTAATCTATAAATATGAATCATACAGGTTCAAGCAAGCGGGTCGGGTCGAATGCAATGTAAAATGTAAAATACTATTCGCACCCAAAACACGATAAATCAGGAAAATACCACAATTAAGGAAATACGAGAACTGGAATTGGTATAAATGAACTGGGGTGTTACAGATGCCAAAGGTCTTAATGAATGTATATTGTTCTATAGGAGTGAGTGGAGGTGGAGGATTCATGTGCTCGACCCGGCTTGATTCTCATGTTGGTTCATGTAGCCTACCCCATATGCTTGGGATAAAAGGCCCAGTTGTTGTTATTTGGGTGCTGCAGGCCAAAAGTGAGGGTATTTCAGCAATTTAGCTTACCATTTACAAGAGAAGCATGATGAATTTATATGACTACATCTAGTAGTAACTGTAGCATATATTAATGGGAATATACATTTACGGTATCATATATCTTACATTAGGTGAATTTCGCCGCGTGGTTGCAGTCACCACTGTGATACCTTGTGAATTGTCATATACTGGTGGTTTCCATTCAGCAAGCACTGTCATTGTTCAAAAAATTTATAAAAAAATGCTGAGGCAATATATTCTAACAGTTAAAGATTTATAAAGGAGTATCATGATACAATGTATACATTAAGGTGGCGCTCATTGAAAAGAAAGCACAATATGGCAGCTTAGAGAAAATTTTATCGTACCACCTATAAATAACTTAAAACTATTCAGAAAGCACAATGTGGTTCTCTCCTTTGCATTTTCTTCCACGGGGTTTTCTTCCGCTGGATTTTCTTCTATCGGTTCTTCCTCGGGGTCTTCTTCTATAGGGTTCCCTTCAGGATCTCCTTCTTCTTCGTCAGGATCAGCCATCACGTCAAACTCTGGGGCGGCTGCTCCTTCGTCCTCTGAATTATTGTTTCGAAGTTGACCTGTGGACTATTGATCTCTTCGTCGGACTGCATCAGTGTGCGGTCTAGGAAAACGCATGACTGTGCATCCTCACCTAGAATGCGGCGTTGCTCCAGGGTGAGCCATGGCCTGAAAAGAAAAGTCATGATTAGACAGTGGAATACATCAAGGAAGAAGCTCAAGGTATGAAGTATAGGAAAATATGTGGTTGCAGGAGTTGAAAGATCAGAATTTGAAATACTGTGATAATGAATAGAATTAGATAAAGAGGAAGCAAGAGAATGATACATATAACACGATTCAGATTTTATTGCATTCAACCAAAAGTTCAACGGATACAAGATTTCAAACGGAAAGAAACATTCATAAAAGATGACAACATTATTACTGTAAGTCGATAACATGAAAAATCCTTCTTCGACTACTAGAACGTTGCATTTTCGTCGCGTGAGTTGAGTCCTGCGTTAGGTCCGCCTTATCGTCGAAGTCCGAACTACGCGGTAATCCTCACTTGGTAGAAGTGGGGAGTGTGGACGAGTTTCCTCCTTTAAGTTCTTTCCTTTCTGAGCAACCGTTGATGAGATGTTTGTCGGAACCGCATATCAGACATTTCCCTTGGGCGCGGCGACAATCCCTCTGAAGGTGTCCTGGCCTCTTACAATATCCACAGCAAAGGTTCTTCTGATGCTTCTGTTGACGCTTCATCTTCTTCTCCTTCCTTCGTCCAATAGGGATCCCTTTATGATAGGAGACTCCCGCTGGTGCCTGATTCACCTGTCTTCTCAATCCTTTAGCTAATAAGTCGTTTGTCCGCTCCTGGGCTTCCCTTAAACCTTGCAGTACACTCAGAATCTCAACAGTCTGATTCTAGGGAGCGGATAAAGATGAAGAGTCGTTGGAAGACATGATCCTGAAACAACAATTTCGAGAATGATATGAGTCACACGCTAAATGAATCAAAATATGATATGGATAGTACACGGATTCAAGAATATCAGAGATGATGAATTTTATTACAAGTGGAGAATCAACCGTATGACTTTAAGTCACCTGAACCGAATATGGTGGTGCGATTTGCAACCACGTAATCTTGTCAGGTCACCCAAAACCATAACGAATGGACAGCTGAACGCACGATGTGAATATGGATCAAGAATGACAGTTTACAACCTAGACCGAAAGATGTCTTAGATTGCCAAAACTGTACACAGAAGACTGCAATCCCAATTGATGCAAAACCTGGGCTCTGATACCAACTAAACCATGTCACGCCCCGCTTCCCAAAATACGGAATACGAGGGGTAGACAAGGCCAGCCATGCTCCTACGGTCTAGGAAAAGTCCTGCCGTAGTCACACTTCGGCTTCTAATTTATCATGGTAAACAGTAAACGATGCGCAGGTAATGAGAAATGCAGTAACTGAAGTAAACAATATAAAGACTGACCTGAGGTGGAACAAATGAATGTAACTCGGGAAGGCAAGTCAAGAAGTCTGTGATGCACTGGTCCAGGCTAAATCTTCTCCTCACGCTGAGCATGCATACTCAGGTCGTCAGAGCGACGCAAAAGCAATATAATGTATATAATCAAGTAACAGTTCTAACAGTGGTAATGGATATGAATAACAGTCAATCAATAACAGCATGAATATAACCAAGCAGAGATCAATGCAGCGGAACAGTAAAGCAGTATAACGATATGTCACGTATATCAACACAGTATGAGGTATATAAATGTCCGTAACCCTATCAGTCTCTAAGTCTCACTGTACAGGTCAATAACCCTATCGTCAGTCCAAGTGTGAGAGTCAACCACTCGCGAGTGTCCTCCACCCAAGGGTAGAACCCAAGGGCAAGGGACCACGGGCCCAACATGTAACGAGTGTATCATGGTGTATATAGCACATACCCTGTAAATCTCCATATAACTCCCTAAATATATAAGCCGGCATGGGACTCCCGATATTCTGTTGAACTCACACTTAAACTACCCCACACCCCATGGTCTACATCAAACGCTAACCATCACCCTAAATACTAATCGATCCGTGACAAGTCTGCGCGAGAACTGGAGGCAGGACCTCCATCAAGCACGTCTCGACTAATACCTAAGATAAATGGCAGTGTCGGATGTCTTATCTGTGACACCCGTGCAAGCGCTTCCATAAGTGTCCCATACCACTTATAGTCACACGTACACGCATCCCACCGACGTCGACAATGCAGTAGAAATATAGGGTCACTGATTGTGCACAAGTACGTATCACTTTCACTTAATCACGGATACACGAACAATGACGTACTTGCCACAATCATCGCTAGAAAACTAACACTGGGTAAATACACGATGTGACTAGGTTATCACTACGATGATATAAGTATGATATGATGCATGAACAGTATAAGAAGCACAACTAAGGTATCATAAAAAACAACAGTCTATCACTTGCACGATTTATCATGAAACATATGTATATAATTTAGCGTAAAGATAAACAGGTGGTAATTAATATGTTCAGTTAGCTATCCATCTAATTTGGTTTCGAGCCAATCGGGTTTCAGGATCATTAGTTATACTGTTTCATTTTAAGCGCACGCGGCTGAAAATCCGGTTTCAGAATCAGGAATCCATTTCGCAACGCATTTTAACCCCAGTTGGGATCACAATTTAGCGACGCTACGGTTGAATGAATTCTAGGGTTTTCAGTAAAGTTTTCAACGCAACAAACGGATCTTCAATCGCGTCTGTACGTTAGGAGTTATAATCTGTTTAATATTAACACGTCAATTCTGATTCTGCTGGGACTGTTATGTGTCCCGATCTTCTAAATTACAATTTAAATATCAAACGGTAACGAAACAGAATGAAATCAATTGTGTTGTCTAGCGAACAGATTTATCTACAATAAAAAGCAGAGTTCCGCAACCTAAGGGTTAAGCAAATCTTGAGGTATCCAATACGGTACAGCAACCAACAATTTGAGTAGCTCTGGACTGCAGTCCAGAGTCGCACTCCGATACGAATATCATCACCATTTAAGTACAGGAATGTCTGGAAACTAGTATAGAATTAAAGTTCGTCGAGTTGGCTTCGATTTGAGCCCTCGAACGTACCATTCTAGTGTGTATATGATTTATGGTGAATTTAACGGTTTTCAGACACATTAGAATTCCAGTTTTACGGTTAAACTTGGGGGTAATTGTTTTAGTCATTAACGATCAAATTATCCAACGAAATTCATACACTAAGTACACAGCCATACGGGCCAAGCAAAACTATTTAGTTCCGCCAAATTTGAAGAATAATTCCCTTGAGAACACACGTCGAACAGGTATGGCACAAAAATTGGGTTAAATCTGTAACTTTAATATCTATGTATTTAGTAACGGTATCAAAGGTAAATAGCATGTAAGCAAGTAAAAACTTGCCTGGGAGCGTCTCGGGGATGCACGGCAGCGACGCGGTCTATTGTGATGGCCCGACGCGATCACGACAAGTGTTGGCCTCGGCTCGATCTTGGCTCGGCCTCGGAACTTGGACTAGGCTTGAAGCTCGAGCAAAGGATTGCACTTCTCGTCAAAATCGTAGCTTTGGCAGGTATGGATCCGTAAACAGCAGCGAATTCCAAGCCTGAAGAAGACCATTGAATATCATGAACAGGCCCTTCTTGATCACCATCATCCTGGATCCAATTTCACAGAATTTTGTAGAAGTGCAAGGAACTCTCTCAAGTGTAACATGCGGTTGGCCATTGCTGAATGGGGTCCCATTCCAGATTGAAAAACCTTCGGGTTCTCGAGCTTGAATCTGTAGAGCTGGTGACGAAGAGAGAGGCGAAGGAGGGAGAGATGAGACAGAGAGATAGGGAACTGAGGGTTAGAGAGAGAGAGAGAGAGAGAGAGAGAGAGAGAAATGTGGGTAGAGAGAGAGGGAGAGAGAGAGAGAGCTCAGGGAAAGCAGAGGGAGAGAGAGGGAGGGAGACAGGGTGAGAGAGAGAGGGAGAGTGTAATACCCAGTTTTTCTTATACGTCTAAATCCGTATTTTATTATTTTATAATTCAAATTTTATTAAATATATAATTTTTACTCCTTCTAAATCCTATTACTCATTTTTGAAACCCAAAACCATTTTTCCTTTACTATTAATTCCCTAACTTTAATTTAATTATTTTAAAGTTTAGCCCGGCCCAGTTTTCCCCAAATAAATTCTCCTCCTTTATTTTCTTTACTCGGCCCAGCCTCTCACCGGCCCGCTTCCTTTTTCCCCCCATATAATTCATTTTCTTTACATTAAAACCCCGGCCCCTCAATTTATTTTCGTTTTCTTTTATCTCTTGGCCCGGCCCACTGTTCATTACCTATAATCCTTTTATATTTTTATTTTCCCTTTTTAATCCCAAGCCCAGAAACCCACGCCCCCACGCTGTTCATCTCCTTCAAAAATCTCCAACGGCTCCTTCCCCCTCTCGCACGCACGATCCTTGCCTCCGCCGCGTTTCGCGCCCACGCTCACGCCCCTCGCGCTGCCGTTACCCCACGACACGCGCTCCCCTCTAACGCGTCGCCCTCAATTTCTCTCTCTCTCCGCGCAGAACTCTCAATCACACTCTCCTCTTTGCAACCTCCTCCTCTTTCAAACTATCGATGACCCACTGACTCGACTCCCTCCAACGACGGCAAACTTACCCGTCGACCCCTCATTCGTCATCACTCGCGCCTCCTCCACCTTCACCCACCAACACGACTCCTCTACGACTCCACCTTCGTCGACCCATTGCACCCGAGCCGATCACCCCCTTGCACCCCGACGACGGCGACCTCTCCTCACCGCCAGCCGACCCCGTCATCGCCGACGAACCTCCCCTTCCCTCTCGTCACTGCATCGCTCTCTCGTTTCTCTCTTCCTCGCTCTGTCTCTCTCTCTCTCCCCCAGCTTTCTCCCTCTCTCTCGTTCTCTCCCCCTCTGTGTTTTCTCTTTCCCACTCTCCCCTCTCTGTTCACACTCCCCCCCTCTCTCTCCATATATACAAATATACCTACACTAATAAATCATCTTCCCTCACTGCCACCCTCACCTTGGAGCACTCCATTGCCGTGCCGTGTCACCAGCCACCCCTCTTGGTCGAGCACCACCTCTCAAATCAAGCACTCTGCTGCCTTGCCGTCGCTGCCCCGTGTTGTCGCTGTCGTCGACGTTTTCATCGCAATCATCGCCGTCACACCCACTGAACTGTCGAATCCAAGAGCCCGAGCACGAGTCAAGACCGCGAACCTTGCACGCGTCACTCATCGCGCGTTCACGCCGTTACCACTGCCGTGCATCGCCAAGACGCCCCCAGGCAAGTTTTTACTTGCTTACATGCTATTTTACTTAAGTTAAAATTGTTAAATGCATAGATTATTAAAGTTATAAGTTTAACCAATTATATGCCGTACCTGTTCGACGCGTGTTCCCAAAGAAAATACATTTCTAAATTGATGGAACTTGATTCATTACTTGGGCCCTTGTTGTGATGAACAACGTGTGCAAGTTTCGTTGGATAATTTGACCGTTTATGACTAAAACAACTGCCCCCAAGTTTGACCGTAAAACTGAATTTCTACTGCGCATGAAAACCGTTAAATTTATCATAAATCATATACATATTAGAATGGTGCGTTCGAGGGCTCAAATCGAAGCTAACTCGACGAAATTTAACCCTATACTAGTTTTCAGACAATTCTGTATTTAAACTGTGACTATATTCGGATCGGAGTGCGACTCTGGACTGCAGTCCAGAGCGACTTCAGTCGTGTTTGCTGTTCCGTAATGGATACCATGGGATTTCCTTAACTCGTAGGTTGCGGAACTCTGCTTCTTACTGTAGGTAACTCTGTTAGCTAGACAACACAATTAGTTCCATCCTGTTTCGTTATCATTTACTATTTAATCTGTAATTTAGAAGATCGGGACACATAACAGTCCCAGCAGAATAAGAATTGACATGTTAATATTAAACAGATTATAACTCCTGACGTACAGACGCGATCGAAGATCCGTCTATTGCGTTGAAAACCTCACTGAAAACCCTAGAATTCATCCAACTGTAGCATCGCTAAAATCTGATCCCAACTGGGGTTAAAATGCGTTGCGAGACAGACTTCTGATTCTGAAATTGGATTTCCAGCCGCGAGCGCTTAAAATGAAATGGTTATAACTATTGATCCTGGAACCCGTTTGGCTTGGAACCAATTTTGATGGATAGCTAACTGAACATATTAATTGCTACCTGTTTATCGTTTCGCTAGATTTTGTACATATGTTTCATTATAAATTGTGCAAGTGATAGACTACTGTTTTTATGACACCTTGATTGTGCTTATATACTGTTCATGCATCACATCATACCCATATTATTGTAGTGATAACCTAGTGACATCGTGCATTTACCCGGTGTTAGATTTTAGTGGTGATTGTGGCAAGTACGTCAGTGTTCGTGTATCCGTGATTAAGTGAAAGTGATACGTACTGGCACACAATCAGCGATCCTATTATTTCATTGCATTGTCGACGTCTGTGGGATGCGTGCACGTGTGACTAATAAGTGGAATGGGACATTTATGGAAGCGTTGCACGGGTGTCACAGATAAGACACCAGACACTGCCGCTTATCTTAGGTATTAGTCGGGACGTGCTTGATGGAGGTCCTGCCTCCAGTTCTCGCGCAGACTTGTCACGGATCGATTAGTATTTAGGTAGATGGTTGGCGTTTGATGTAGACCATGGGGTGTGGGGTAGTTCAAGTGTGAATTCAACAGAATCTCGGGAGTCCCATGCCGGCTTATATATTTAGGGAGTTATATGGAGATTTACAGGGTATGTGCTATATACACCGTGATACACTCGTTACATGTTGGGCCCGTGGTCCCTTGCCCTTGGGTTCTACCCTTGGGTGGAGGACACTCGCGAGTGGTTGACTCTCACACTTGGACTGACGATAGGCTTATTGACCTGTACAGTGAGACTTAGAGACTGATAGGGTTACGGACATTTATATACCTCATACTGTGTTGATATGCGTGACATATCGTTATACTGCTTTACTGTTCCGCTGCATTGATCTCTGCTCATTTATATTCATGCTGTCATTGACTTACTGTTATTCATATTCTTTACCACTGTTAGAACTGTTACTTGGTTATACACATTATATTGCTATTGTGTCGCTCTGACGACCTGAGTATGCATGCTCAGTGTGAGGAGAAGATTTAGCTTGGATCAGAACTAGACGAGCATCACCGACTTCTTGACTTGCTACTCCGAGTTACTTTCGTTTGTCCACTTCAGGTCAGTTTATATTATTGTACCTTTCAGTTACTGCATTTCTCATTACCTGCGCATCGTTCACTGTTTACCATGATAAACTAGAAGCCGAAGTGTGACTACGGCAGGACATTTCCTTGACCGTAGGAGCATGGCTGGCCTTGTCTACCCCTCGTATTCCGTATTTTGGGAAGCGGGGCGTGACAGAGAGAGACAGGGTGAGAAAGAGCGGGAGTGATCGGAGGTCGGGGGAGTGAGGACGACGATGATGATGTTGATGATGGGTCGACGACGGTGCAGAGGTCCACCGACGAGAGGGCGTCGGGGCACCGAGCTCGAGAGCAGGGCTCAGTGGGGGCCGGCGGCGACGGGTGCGAGGGTCAGTTGATGGGTAAATGGAGGAGATGGGAAACCCGAGGGGTGCTGTGGGTTTTTGGGTGTGAGGGTGGCCGAGATGGGTGCAGGGAAACTTGGTGGCGGCGGAGGGTGCGCGAGAGAGGAGAATGGAGGGTAGCGACGGCGGCGATGGTGGGAGCACGAAGTGCACAGGTAACGGGGTTGAGGGAAAAAGGAAGGAGGAAAGAGAACGAGTGACGTGAGGGAAATGAGGCGACGGGGGTTAGAGGGGGAGTGCGCGTCGTGGGGTAACGGCAGCGCGAGGGCGTGGGCGTGGCAAACAGCGGAGATCGTGGATCGCGCGCGCGAGGTAAGGAAGTAGCCGTTGAGGGGAAGAAGCACAGGGATCGGGTCGGGTCTGGGTGAAGCGGGCGCGAGCTGAGTGAGGCGGGCTCGGAGAGTGGGCCGGGCCAAGCGCAGGAATTTCCCACCAATTAAAGAATTTGAGGAGGTGGGCTCGGGCCAAGGCTTAAGCTGTGGGCTGAGGGAGGTTAAATAATTAATTTAACAAAAAGAGGAGAATTGGGCTGGACTAGGATTAATAGGGAATTAATTGGGACACAGCTAATTAGAATTAGGGTTTGGGGGTTCAAGTGGGGTTTGAGAAATACAATAAAATATAATGATAAATTTATAAATAAAATAAATACTTCATAATTAAGAATAAAGAGGATTCTAAGGTAACAGAAAACAAATTTTGGTATAAAAAGAGCTGGGTATTATAGAATCTCTCGCCCTTCGCCTCCTCCAGCAACTATATCTGGGACATGTTGAGTGGGGTATACTCCTGGAACTTCGGGGAGTATGGCTTTGGCCGATAAATCTTCTTTTTCTCTTCTCTGGTTCTCTTCTTTTGATCGGCCTGGTCGGTCCGGGTTAGGTTCGCGATGACCTCGGACTCGAGCTGGATCTCTCACTCTGTTTAGGCTTTTACCTCGGCCATGGTCTTAGGTTGCGCTAATGCAAAGGAGCAGAGCCTCTCCTTATGCCTAAGACCCGACCTAAGGGCTGTGATTACCGTCTCATCCCGGTGCTTCGGGACTTCAAGAAGAGCGTTATAGAAGCGGGTGACGTATCCTTTGAAAGATTCCTTGTCCTCGCTCTTTATAATGAAGAGGTGGTCGACGGTCTGCTTCTGCCGTCTGTTCTCGACGAAATGGTCGAGGAATTGGGCGGCCAACTCATCAAAGGTAGAGATGGAGCGTGGCATGAGTCCTTGGAACCAATCTCGTCCAACGCGGATGAGAGTGGCAGGGAACGCTCGGCATTGGGCGGCGTCAGAGTTGTCCTGGAAACTCATCCCTGCCGTGAACGTGTCCAAGTGGTCTTTCGGGTCGGACTTTCCGTCGAAGAGGGACACCTTTGGGGGCTAGTTCCTAGAGGAGACGCGGACAGCGAGCAGCTCTTCGGTTAAGGGCTTCATAAGCGAGTCGGCGGCATATCTAGCCCCCTCGCTTGAAGGGTGACTCTCCCGATGTATACTCGATCTTCTTTTCGAGGGTATCGAGTCGGTCGTGGTATCCCGAGGATTCGGCATACTCGAAATGATGGCCCCTCCTGCTGGAGGCCTGCGCCTGGCCGCGGTTCCGGTTTCGTTCTATAAGGTTCCTCAGGTCCCTTGGCGAGGCCGTCCTTGAGCTACCGTTGTGAGTCCCGTCCGCGCGACCCTGTCGAGGGAGAGGGTGCCGGCCGTGCCTGGGAGCAGGCGAGCTGACCGACACCTCCTCCGGAGGGACAAGAGCGCGATGGGCCTCAGGGCGGGGTGCTCTTTCATGAGATCTCGACGTGGAGCTATGAGGCACCCAACGGGTCATTGAGTTGGTCGCCACGGGGGATCTGTGGCCACCGGAAATAGCGAGGCGCTGCTCGGTCGTGCCAGCGTGGGCAGTGTCTTCTTCCCCTCCGTGGAGGTCCCGGTCTCGAGGTGGGGGAGCGGCGACCTGAGGTGTTCGTCCAACCGTTTGGACACGGACGAGGGAATCCACGATGAACGCGAGCCTGTCGATTCGTGCAGACAGGGCGTGAGCGGCGTTCGGGGGAGGAGAGGATCCGTCCGTGCCTCCGTTGTGGGGAGGGCGACGGCTAGTACTGGGATCGTCGCGGTGATCACTCACCATAATTCGAGGTCGGAAGATCAACTTTCGTTGAGTGGAATTTTCGCTTTCCCACAGACGGCGCCAACTGATGGAGCTCTGGATCTCCTTCAGATGTTGTCTTCCTTTGATCTGTCGTGAGCGTTGATGAATGGCTGGGATTGGGTTTGAGGGTTGCCTGCTGATGCGTGTGGATCTCAGTGGGCTTGATTAGCAACGAAACCGATCTACCTGCAAGGAAGTCCCGAGGTGGTTGTACCACCGTGGACCCTCCGACGATCAAGTTAGTTGTGATATTTGGGCAGAATAGCGGCCTATTTAGACATGAATTGCCTTATCTGAGTCGTATGAGAGAGGGTTTATATAGTGGCAGCCATGGGCTGGCGGGCGCGAGATTTACGCCGACCGTTACGCCCCTGGAGTCACGCTTGCGCGAATGGCAGGATCCTCCATTAACGACGAGATATGCCCGTTAGCGGGGGAACGCGTTGGCATGGAACGCGGGATCGTGGGGCGGCAGTTATCTCGCGTCTGACGAGATTCGCGGAGCCATGGCGGGAACGCCCTCGGTCTGTGCTCTGGATCGGTCGATGAGACCGAGGAAGCTGAGCTCGGCGGGAGGCTCGGGGCGAGCGGGAGGCCGAGCAAGCTTGGTTCTGTGATAGCTCAGTGGCGAGCTAAGAGGGCTAAGGAAGCCCAGTGTGCAGGAGGTGAGTCAATGGTTATTTGTAAGACGAGCATAGGAGTGATTTCGGAGGCCGTCGAAGGTCAAGACAGGCCTCGGGGCGAAGGCCCGGGGTGCGCCTTCAATGTACCGTTCTTGCTCCTTTCCCGTAAGCCCCGGGACACGTCACCTGCCACGTGTTATGATCTGGGAAGTTCTCAATATCAAGCATCATCAGATGCTGACAGGATATTATTGAATATGATTGCTGCTACAAAATTGGATTATTTGTATTCCTTATGCATGAAGAATCCTACAAATGTGGGACGGTGATTTCTTTTCCTTTTATCAAAATAAAAGAGTTAAATTGCAGGCAACTTTTTTTATTTTTTGGGAAACCCTCTGTCTCTCTCTAATATTAAGTTTTGAGTTTTTATTTTTTCCCCATCGTTTAAATATAGCCGTTGATGCCATAGTTTAAAAATAAAAAGAGAAAAAGAAAAGGAAAAATGAAAGAATTATGTCGTGAATAAAGTGGCAAATAGCAGGAAGGCAAGCATGCAATATCCAATTAAAATTCACTGGATCCATACCCGAATCCAAACAAAGCAACAATGGAGGGTCCATACCCGAATCCAAACCCAATAATTGATCAAGTCAGGTTCGGGTGCGTGACTGATCAAATTCTCTTGCGCTTAGAACAACACACGAAGAAGCAAAAACCCTAGGAGCTTCGATTCCCAAAACTTTTCCTCTGCAATTTGTGAAAGTTGGTACGCAATTCTCTCGCAATCCCAAAATTCTCAATGCTTTTGTTATGTTTTCAAGACCCATGTGGCGTTTCCCACTGTATTATCCTCTTCCGATTAATATCTCTAAATTTTGTTGGAATTTGGGGCTACCAATTTCCCCAATTTCATCAAAGTTGCTACCTTTAGCTAGGGTTTACTCATCTTCAGCTATTTATGCTAATTTCGATAAAGAAATAACTGCGGCAACACCGCCCATTTTCAAACAGTTGCATTTTTTGCGATTCTGTTCATTATCTTCAGCTAAAGATATCATTTTGGAACATCCCAACTATGAAATTTGTAGTGAAAATGATCCTAGCAATGAAACCCATGAAGTATCTGTTGCTGATAGAGTGTATGAAGCTATTTTATCAAATGCAAACTCCAAGCAAAGCTTGGAGACAACTCTTGATTCACTAGGCTTGGCATTGACAACCGATTTGGTCAACGATGTCCTCATGAAGCTCCGTTACGAAGAAAAGTTAGCGTTACGATTCTTTACTTGGGCTGGGCATCAAGATAATTATACTCATGAAAGGCATGTTTATAACAACATGATTGATATATTGTCGAGCACTAAATACAAGTTGAAGCAGTTTGGCGTTCTTTGCGATGTCTTGGATAACATGAAGAGGAAGAACAACAATTCGGTGTCGGTTGAGGCTTTGATGGCGATTTTGAAAGCTTACACCGAGAAGCATCTGACTCATGTTAGGAGATTTGCAAAGAAGAAGAAAATAAAGATCACGGCGCCGGAGATCGATGCATTTAACATGTTATTGGATTCTCTTTGTAAATCTAGTTTGGTTAGAGAAGCCGAACTATTGTTTCATCGGGTTAAGAAGAGGGTGGTCCCCAATGCGGATACTTATAATATTTTGTTTTTTGGGTGGTGCAGAGTTAGAGATCCTAAAAAAGCAATGAAGGTATTGGAGGAAATGGTTGAAATAGGTTATAATCCAGAAAATTTTACTTATTGTTCTGCGATTGATTCATTTTGTAGTGTAGGGATGATAGCAGAAGCAAGAGAGCTTTTTGAGTTCATGAGAACAAAAGGTTCAGCTATATCTTCACCTACGGCAAAAGTTTATAGCATAATGATTGTGGCTCTGGCTAAATACGATGAAATGGATGAATGTTTTAGACTTCTTGATGATATGAGAAACACCGGTTGCCTTCCGGATGTTTCAACTTATAAAGATTTGATCGAAGGGATGTGTTTAATAGGAAAGATAGATGCTGCCTATAAAATATTAGAAGAGATGGGTAATAAAGGTTATCCGCCCGATATCCTCACTTATAATTGTTTCTTGAAGGTACTCTATAATTTAAAGAAGCCTGCCGAAGCATTAACACTGTGTGAAAAAATGCTTGAGGTGGGTTGCGAGCCGAGCGTTCATACTTACAATATGATGATTTCCATGTTTTTTGAGATGAGGGAACCCGATCGAGCAATTGGAATTTGGTATGAAATGGATAGGAGAAACTGTGCCCGTTCGGTTGATACTTATGGTATTATGATTGATGGGCTGTTTTGTTGCGAGAGAGTCGACGATGCGTGTTGTCTTTTGGATGAGGTGATGGATAAAGGGATGAAATTGCCGTTTCAAAAGTTTGATGCTTTGTTATTGAGGCTGTCGGAGATTGGGAATCTTAATGCGATTCATCGACTTTCGGATCATATGAGGAGGTTTTATAATGTTGCTATGGCAAGAAGGTTTGCTATAAGCCAGAAGAAGAAGAGCATGAGCTTGAGGAGATAGGTCAATGGGATTTTTCACTCATCAAAGCTAAGTGAAAGGAGCATCATGTTGGTTCTCGTTCATTCTCATTGTGTTATATTTGTTTCTTCATTTGTTCATGGTTTTCATGTTGCAAAAAATCACCATTTTGTTTGTAAGGCAAACATTTATGTTCTCTTATTTTCACCATTTTGTTTTGTTAGGCAAACATTTACCTCTTATTTTCACAAATATGTAATTCTCTTGCATGAATTTGAGATGTCTGCTGCTATACTGAACCCTTGAGCAGAATTGTGATTAATTGATCACTACACTGATTCCAAATAGCTGTGACATGGCTTAAACACTATGAGTAATATTCTCTTATTCTTTCATACTACAGCCAATGGATGTGAGCTGTTGTGAAAATTCCTTTATTATTATTTTTACTTACTATTATTTTTACTTTTTTGGCCAGAGACCATTTCTTTAGGACTTTATCTTGGACAAGTTGAACAATGAAATTTGACTTTCTGATGAGATAATAGGTTTTTGTAATGAATTGTGGGCGTAAATCAGTATTGATGTGTATTTGCAAGGTTGCATCATAAATTAACAGTGCCCTTGAGAAGAAATAATTCTATCAATAAAGACCAGTTTGGGTGTTACAATATGATGATTTCAAGGTATTTTAAGAATAGCAACATTTGTTTGCAGCATTAGAGCAAATATAAATCCTCTACTCTTATGTTTGGATGTTCTTAAATTTTGCAGCTAGATTTCCAAACCCAATAAACTTATTGTTGCAAATTTGCTTGGATGGAGCTTAGGTGTCACCTCTAATAATTATTGTCTTGATCCCGTATCTCAAAATTGTAGCAACATTTGTCGGAATCAAAACGGCTGCAACAAATGTTGCAAAAATTTGTTGTTTTACGCTCCATTTCCAATTCTAACTTTAAATAGTAACAAATGTTGTATGCAAATTCATTTGTAACAACTTAAATAGCCCCTATGTGTTTAGGGGGCAAAAGGATAGGAGCAATATAAATAATGTGCACAACCTATTATGATCATAGAACCATAAGTAATCTGTATAACCAAAAGGGCATATTTTTTTGTTGTAAAACTTTTCTTTCCAAAAACGAGATTGCCTTGAAAGGGGGTGTTGCATTCATAATATGCATAAAATTATTATTATTATTTTCCTTTAAAAAAACAAATGGAACTGGATATTCAACACTTTCAGAAAAGTGCTTAATTTTAGATTTAGGAAAGTTTGGGAAAAAAGAAAAAACCAAAATGACCATTAAAATTAGTTTGGATTTTTGTGAGAAGAGGAGATGGCATGCAGCTAGGGGAGGGCAAGAGTGAGCTGCACTTTAGTCTTAAATAAATCTCCAATTGCGGGCGGAATCGTTGAGATTAAAAAAAGGGAAGAAAATTGAGGTAGAAGAGGATGAAGGGGGAAGAAGAAGTAGAGGTGATCCACGCATGGTCAGCGCCCAGATCTCTCAGCACCAGCCTCATGTACTCCTTTGCTCAGGTTCTCATTTTTTGTGTTTTTTTTGTTGAAGAAATTGCTGTAGGTTTAGTGAATTTTTCTCATTTCAATTCATAAATGGGCTTGTTCTGAATTGGAATTTATTCATATCATTAGTTTCCTTAATGGGTTTTTGTTCGAAGGAATATTTGTGGGGATTGATGATTCATCTTCTTATTGTAATTCTAGTAATTTTATCATTTCATTGCTTTTTTTTTTAATGGGGTTTTTGTTTTGCAATTAAATTGTTGTGGGTGTAGTGATTTTCTTGCAACATTTGTCAATATCATTATTCATTTGTGTTAGACAGGTTTTTATTATTATTTATATTTATTATCATAACTTCTCTAAATGGGTTCTTCGTAATATGAAATGATGAAATAGTCATTTTTCTCATTGCAAATTTCAATCTTGATTTATAATATAGTATCATTGCTACTGTTAATGACTCAATACTGATGTTTTTTCATAAAGAAACTGTTGTGGGGGTAGAGATTTTTTTTCCGTTAGGACCCTGTATCATTTCTTTTTGATAAGAATTCCACCACATCAATAAAAATTTTGTTTATTGTAATGTTTATTGTAAGAATTCCACCACATTTCCTTTTGTTTACTGATGAACCTCTCTATGCAAATTTCTTGAGGGTCACAGGCGTTGAACGGCCTTATCGAGACGAGCTTCTAGCCAAATGGTATTGTATGATAGTGCGTCTCAATTTCACTTCCCTTTGTTTTATCAGTGGTTTTAGAAGTAAATTTTGTATGGATAGGATTCCGACGGCAACAAGGTTGTTAAGGAGGTGATTTTTGGTCCGGGCAAGAGGAAGTATTGTTACTGCAAGGTAACATTTCTTATTATATATTGTACATTCATTAAAGTGATGTCTTGGTGTTGACACTAATTGTACCAACCTTATGATTCATCCGTATTCTTCTATATGGAGAATCTTGATAACTCCAATAATCCAAGCTTCTGATAATTTTAATCTTTTATTCTCCAATCCAATCTACCACAGCTTGTTCATCTATGTTATTAAATTTCCAAAATACTTTACAACTGTCAGCATTAAAAAAAGACAACACATTTAGATACCTTGGATTAGATGTCAGTACATCACTGTATATTCTTTAGATTTATGGCACGTCGAAATACACCTCTAACACCAGATGTCACATTCCAAGATGAGTCTCTCACATATTTGATTTAATTTGGAGGAGACTGCATATGTAAAACTAGATTTAATTAGTATTTCCTATGAACCCTCGGTTTCCATGAGAATTGAATTATTGAAAGAACAAATCCATGTTTGTCGAGGACTTGGTTTCCCGTAAGGAAGCTATTGTAGATTCAGTTTACTCTGTGTTACAGTGAGATTGCTGAATTTTTGCTTTCTTGACTGAAAGGAGCACTTTGGTTATTTTTCCTTTGAGATGAAGGAAAGATCGAGATCAGAGCAAAATGATGTTGTATTGCTGTAAACAACTTTGCGCTCTATATTACTGCTGCGTACCCACCTAGGAAAGTTGCTGAGGTCTCTAATAGAGCGGTGGTTTTTCCTTTTTATATTTTTTGTAATTAAAACATTTGAGAGGCGTTGGTGAGCACTAGAAGGTTGCTCGTATACAAATTACTTGAGCTTATATCAACATCACTTGATTTAGAATCATGCTTCATGTCGTAGAGCAAGGTGATTTTTTCTATCTCTAGCATCAATGTCTAGAATATCTTGCTTTGTTTTGATTTGGTTCTATAAGCGAATTGAACTTTCTTTCTCACTTTAAATTCAGTATACAGAGAGGCTCTTTTATAGCCTTGAAAACAATAAGGAAGTTACAAACAGATTCTGTTACAAACAGATTCTAACTAATCTGAGAAATATCTTACTGTTGGCTATTTCTAACACTCCCCCTCAAGTTGGTGTGTAGATGTCTATCATGCCCAACTTGCTTATGAGTCCCTCGAACACTGTTTTGAACAGTCCCTTTGTTAAGATATCTGCAGTTTGTTCTTTTGTCGGAATGTAAGGGATGCAGATGGTACCGGCATCCAGTTTTTCCTTGATGAAGTGTCGGTCGACTTCAATATGCTTCGTTCTGTCATGCTGTACGGGGTTGTGTGTTATGCTGATGGCAGCTTTGTTGTCGCAGTATAGTTTTAGTGGCTGAGTTATAACCTGCTTTATTTCCTGTAGTACCTGTTGAACCCACGGAACTTTACAAATACCGTTGGCCATGGCTCGAAATTCTGCCTCCGCACTACTCCTTGCCACGACACTTTGTTTCTTGCTCCGCCATGTAACTAGATTGCCCCACACGTACGTACAATATCCTGAAGTTGACTTCCTGTCTACGATGGAACATGTCCAATCCGCGTCAGTGAATACTTCGACGCTGCGAGTCTCACCATTTTTGAAAAAATAAACCTCTTCCTGGTGCACCCTTTAAATACTTCAAAACACTATATGCTGCATCAAGGTGCTCTTCTTGAGGTGAGTGCATAAATTGGCTTATCATACTCACTGCAAAGGTGATATCAGGACGTGTGTGTGAGAGATAGATCAATTTTCCAACTAACCTCTGGTATTGTGGAATGTCCACTGGCGGGCTCTGTGTAAATTCTCCGAGCTTTTTATTCGGATCTATCGGTGTCTCCGCAGGTTTGCAGTTTGTCATCCCTATTTCTTTGAGAAGATCGAGAATATACTTCCGTTGAGACAAGACAATGCCTTTCTTACTTCGAGCAATTTCCATACCCAAGAAATACTTCAATTCTCCCAGGTCTTTTACTTCGAACTCCTTAGCGAGACTTCTTTTTAACTGGTTGACCTCTTCCTCGTCATCTCCTGTAACAATGATGCCATCAACGTAAACAATTAGTATTGCAATTTTTCTATGTTTCGAGACTCTGTAGAACATGGTGTGATCTGCCTGAGCTTGATTATATCCTTGCCCTTTCACAAACTGATGGAAACGTTCGAACCATGCTCGTGGAGATTGTTTAAGACCGTAAAGTGATCTTTTCAATCTGCACACTTTGGAGCCGAACTTTTTTTCAAACCCCGGCGGAGGTTCCATGTACACTTCTTCGTCCAGGTCTCCATTCAAAAACGCGTTCTTCACATCTAGTTGTTGAAGTCGCCAATCGAGATTTACTGCGACTGACAGCAAGATCCGGATCGTGTTTAGCTTAGCCACAGGTGCAAAAGTCTCTGTGTAGTCGATCCCGCATGTTTGAGTGAACCCTTTAGCAACGAGTCTCGCCTTATATCGTTCTAGGGTTCCATCTGCACGAAACTTTGGTATGAATACCTATTTGCATCCTGCAGTCTTCTTTCCTCTCGGCAGCTCCTCCATGTTCCAAGTCTGATTTTTCTGAAGTGCATCCATCTCCTCGAAAATTGCCTTTCTCCACTCTGGAGCTCTCAGAGCATCCTGTACAGTCTTTGGAATCTCCATAGCAGACACATTAGAGGTAAAGGCTGAAAAACTGGGGAGAGATTATTTGAGGACACAAATTTTGACATTAGATACAAGGGACGACTAAGACATGACCTTGTGGACTTTCGGAGGGCTATGGGAAGATCCAGCTCACTGTGATCCGGTTCTGTTCTTGAGTCAGATTCTTGGTGGGGCCGGACAGAGTCGACCTCTGCTTCTGGAGAAGGATCTATCTCAATTAAATGTTCTTGTTGCGTTTTTTCCAGACCTGTTTCACGTTATTTCCTTTTGTAAGTTTTAATTTCCACATCAGCTTCCGGTGGATTTAAATCCACGGGGGCAAGTTGTTTTAGGAGTCGGTGATGTGTTCCTATTTTTATGGGATTTTTCCGGATTTTCTAATAAAGGAACCGAGTTTTCAACAGACATATTTTCTGAGTTTTCAAGGACCGTTTTTTAGTGTCCAGTGAATTTTCACTGTTTTGGTTTGCCAGGTGTTCAATAGATTGGTCTAAAATATCTTGATTTAAAAAATATAGATCTTGTGAATTTGTATATGGGATTAAGTTGACTATTTTTGGGAGACTATTTTTTATGGAAACCGAGTCTTCACTATTTGTCTCCCCCTGAAGAGGAGGCTTAAAAAAAGCTTTATTTTCAAAAAAACAACACATCCATTGTGATAAATATTTTATTTGATAAAAGATCAAAGCATTTATACCCTCTTTGATTCGTGGCATTGCCAATGAAAACACATTTTCTCGATTTCAGATCAAGTTTACTCCTAGTGGGGTTGTGATCGTGAATAAACACGGTACAACCAAAAATTTTCAACGGCAGATCCGACATTGCAAGGCGACTTTGAGGGTAAAGAGATTTTAACAAGGCAACGAGTTTTTTAAAATTGAGAATTTTTTAGGGCATTCTATTAATAAGATAAGATGCTGTTAAAATTGCTTCATTCCATAATGTTTTTGGAACATGGTTGGTGAATAATAATGCCCTAGCAATTTCAAGAATGTGTTTATTTTTTTTCTTTCAGCCACACCGTTTTGTTGCGATGTGTTAATGCAAGAACTTTGGTGAATGATGCTTTTCTTTGCAAAAAAATCTCCCAAGAAAAATTCTTGTCCATTGTCACTTCGAAAATTCTGAATTTTTGTGTTAAATTGTGTTTCAATCATGACATAAAAGGTTTTGAAAACTTGTTCAACTTCTGATTTCTTCTTTAGCATAAACACCCAAAGGACTCTAGTATGATCATCAATAAACGAAACAAGCCATTTTTTCCGAAGACAGATGAAACGCGGGATGGTCCCTATATTTCACTATGGATTAAGGCAAACGGTGCTGAAGATTTATAGGGTCGAGGTGGATAAATTGTCCTTTTTTGTTTGGCTAAAGCACAAACATCACATTGAAATTGAGAAGGATTTTTATTCTGAAACAACTTTGGAAACAAATACTGCATATAATGGAAACTAGGATGACCTAGACGAAAATGTAACACAATCAATTCATTGTCACGAGAAACAAACATGGACTGAAAACAAAGACTAGATGCATACTTATTGAGATGCGATCTTTCTTCAAGCAAGTAGAGACCTCCACTGGTCCTAGCATTGCCAATCATCGTCCCCGAGTTCAGAACCTGAATTTCACAATGAGAGGACATGAATTTAACTTGACACTTAAGGTCTTGAGTTAGCTTTATAACCAGATTGCAGGAAAGCTTTGGAACATGTAAAACATTAAGAAGGGTTAAGGAATGAGAGATTATGATGGTTCCTTGGCCGGCTATGGCAGAATATGAACCATCTGCAATTTTGACCCTTTTGTTTCCTGTATAGGGTGTGTAGGTTGAAAATAATGTGAAGCAACTGGTCATGTGATCAGTTGCTCCAGAATCAAGAATCCAAGGAAGTTGATTGTTACCGATTTGGGCTAAAAAACAGGAGGGTTTTGACGGGTCTGCGGTAGAGTTAAAGAACTTACACAGGTGCTCCAGTTGTTCTTTTATGAATGAAGGCGATCCTGTGTTGATTCTTGACTCCTGAGAACCATCAGACTCGATCTGCAAAGTGGAGGATACTTCAGTCTCTGTTGTGGAGGACATTATGGCTGGAAAAAACGGAACTGTGAAAAAGTTTTGGTTGAGGAAAAATGGTGATTTTTTGGAGAAAGTTTTACCGCCCCTGATACCATATAAGCGAATTGAACTTTCTTTCTCACTTTAAATTCAGTATACAGAGAAGCTCTTTTACAGCCTTGAAAACAATAATGAAGTTACAAATAGATTCTGTTACAAACAGATTCTAACTAAGTATATACAGATTCTAACTAATCTGAGAAATATTTTACTGTTGGCTATTTCCAACAGGTTCACTAGGAAAGAAGGGTGCTTTTGAAAAGATTAATAAAAATTAGCTACCTTTAAGTATAAACATGTGCGTGCATAAGTTTTACCCTTTGTAGTATGTAGTTTACTTGGTCACCCTGCTTATGTATTCTTATTCCATGATAAGATGATATCTGCTTCTTCGTAGTTAACAGCTAGAACGCTTGACTTTTTGTCTCTTTCTTGATCTATAGCATATGGCAAAACAACGTCTACCAAACTTGACAAATGAGCTCATGAAGAAAGGAAAGCACTTTATATTAATACGCAACCCCCTTAATGTTGTGGTATGCTTAACATGTCCTCTCTAGATTTTCCATTATTTATTTTTCTATTCGGTAGAAAATCTCAATTTTATTGTTTCAGCCATCATTCGAAAAAGTTGTACCATCATCTTTTTCTGAGCTTGGCTTGGCGGACCTTGTCTCCATATATAGCGAACTACGTGAACTTGGTAACCCTCCACCAATCATAGATTCAGAAGATTTGCTACAAGACCCTGAGGTTAGTAAGCTTTCTATGTTACGCATCTTCCCTAATCTTTATTTGTTCATGATCTTGTACTTTCTATTTTGAATGCCTATCAGATGGTTAACTTATACAAAATATCTTGGTATTCGGCTTCGCTTTTGGTATTTGGTAATCTCCGTTCAGGATAGTATTGTGTATTGCCCTATAACTTTGGAATTTTGTGATCGCTGATTGTTATACTAAAGGATCTCCATTTCAAAGTTGTTTTTGTTCAGTAAGATTATTTAGGTAATTATTTTGTAGGCCACTTTTCACCAAACCTACAGTAACCTCCCTTCAACTTTGGTTTCTAAGGGCTTATTTAGCACTTTAAAGGAAGCTTATTGTAATCAAAAATTCTTGGGCAGTTGACTAATAAATGCTCATAGTCAAGGGTGATTTAGGGAAGTTTATCCTTTTTTTTTGAATTTGTTCAATTATTTTAAAGGATTTGTTTTTCCATAGATCCTTGTTAAACTCATGATTATAAACTTTTTACTTCCTTCTTGTGCAGGCTGTCTTACATGGTCTTTGCGAGTATTTGGGTATTCCTTTCCAGAAGTCCATGCTCAAGTATGCAAAAATAATTATTTTTTCCATCTAATACACTAAAACTTTTAGTTCCAAAAGTTTTTTTGCTTATAGGAAATCTATGAAGTTTCTCTAGAAAATAAACCACCTTTTCTTGTGTATGGTTAATGTTCTTGGATACATTGTAGCCCAACAGGTGTGACTATGGTAAGAAAATAACTAAATTTCCACCTGCTATGTCCTGAGAGGTTTCTAAGATAATAAAAACTGGTTGTCGCCTCCTACTCTCCCTGCCCCTGCCAATGAGAAGGTTCTTGTTTGGGTCGGCAATGAGCTTTTACCTCGTGAAAGTGCAAAGGTATTTGCGTCTTAAATTATATTATACATTTTTTTAGTTTCTTAATAAATTGTTTTGGCACGCAAACATTGCCATTTTTAAAAGGTATCAGTGTTCGATTCAGTTGTACAAGGTAGTGATGCAGTGTGGGAGGGACTTCGTATTTATAATGGGAAGGTCTTCAAGATTAACGAACATTTAGATCGGTGATTTCCCCTTGATTCACTAAGACTTTATTTTATGGTTAATGTGCTATTTGATTGCTCGATGAGAGAACCGGTTTTTTTTATTACAGGTTGTTTGACTCTGCCAAAGCTTTAGCATTGAACAATGTCCTGAATCGAGAAGAGGTGGCTATTTGGTATTTTTCTGTCGATTTGTTGCTATATATTTTTGGGGCTAAATTAGTCTAAAGCTCTAAAGTACCCTTAACTATTGCTATTTTTCAGTTAACTAAAAGTTGTTTTTATAAAATTACGTCATGATCCTTTAAGTGCTGCCTTTGAAGGCAATTTAGTGAAAAGATCACCTTAAAACCAAAATTTAAGGGAATTCACTGTAACAAAAAATCTTTAAGGTAGTTTAGTAAAAAATAACAATAGTTAAGGGTAGTTAATGTGATTTAGCCTATTTTAGATTCAAGAATCCATCTGCAATCAAAAGTCTTATTGCAAATGAGTTGTTTTAAATTCCTATTTACTTGCGTTCATAATCTTATGTGCTAGTGCTATCCTTTCCTTAAACATTAATACTCTTATCATTATTTCAGATTCAAGAGGCTATCTTCAAAACTCTAATCGCAAATGGGATGTTTGACAATGCTCACATCAGACTAACTATAACCCGTGGCAAAAAGGTTGTCTTTCTTTGAAGATGTTATTTTGAACCTGGTCATTTATTTTTTGGGCGTTGGCTGGCTACTTATACTGATTTTTAAGTGATAGAAATCGTAAGACTGTAGCCAATCAGCATCTGTTTTTGCTTTACTTGCTCTTGTTTCACTTGAACGCACACTTTCTCTTCTCAGGTTACCTCTGGAATGAGCCCAGCATTCAACCTTTATGGATGCGCTTTAATTGGTAATTCAGGAAACAAACTTTCACATTGGTTAATTATTTTGGCTGTGGCAGTTTCTCGGCCCTTGTCTTTTTCCGTTTAGGCAAATTATTTAAAGCACCATCTGCCTTTTCTTGTCTTACAGAGAATACCGTTCAACCTTTAAATTTCCTTAAACACCCTTGAACTTTTAAAAAGTGCATAATACTATAAAAATATTGCATAAACATCTCACCGGTGGCGATATTGGTAGTTCTTAAAGATTAAAGGTGTTGTCTGGGAAAGTTGAATTTTTTTGTTATCTACCCTTATATTTAGACACACTGAAGTAAATATTTACAACAAAAATTATGCCCTTTTGGTTATACAGATTACTTATGGTTCTATGATATTAATAGGCTGTGCACATTATTTATATTGCTCCTATCCTTTTGTCCCCTAAACACATAGGGGCTATTTAAGTCGTTACAAATGAATTTGCATACAACATTTGTTACTATTTAAAGTTAGAATTGGAAATGGAGCGTAAAGCAACAAATCTTTGCAACATTTGTTGCAGCCGTTTTGATTCCGACAAATGTTGCTACAATTTTGAGATATGGAATCAAGAAAATAATAATTATTAGAGGTGACACCTAAGCTTCCCGCAGGCCATCCAAGCAAATTTGCAACAATAAGTTTATTGGGTTTGGAAATCTAGCAGCAAAATTTAAGAACATCCAAACATAAAGAGTAGTGGATTTATATTTGCACTAATGCTTCAAACAAATGCTGCTATTCTTTAAAAACCTTGAAATCATCATATTGTAACACCCAAACTGGTCTTTATTGATAGAATTATTTCTTCTGAAGGGCACTGTTAATTTATGATACAACCTTGCAAATACACATCAATACTGATTTACGCCCACAATTCATTACAAAAACCTATTATCTCATCAGAAAGTCAAATTTCATTGTTCAACTTGTCCAAGATAAAGTCCCAAAGAAATGGTCTCTGGCCAAAAAAGTAAAAATAATAGCAAGTAAAAATAATAATTAAGGAATTTTCACAACAGCTCACACCCATTGGCTGTAGTATGAAAGAATAAGAGAACATTACTCATAGTGTTTAAGCCATGTCACAGCTATTTGGAATCAGTGTAGTGATCGATTAATCACAATTCTGCTCAAAGGGTTCAGTATAGCAGAAGACATCTCAAATTCATGCAAGAGAATTACATATCTGTGAAAATAAGAGGTAAATGTTTGCCTAACAAAACAAAATGGTGAAAATAAGAGAACATAAATGTTTGCCTTACAAACAAAATGGTGATTTTTTGCAACATGAAAATCATGAACAAATGAAGAAACAAATATAACACAATGAGAATGAATGAGAACCAACATGATGCTCCTTTCACTTGGCTTTGATGAGTGAAAAATCCCATTGACCTGTCTCCTCAAGCTCATGCTCTTCTTCTTCTGGCTTATAGCAAACCTTCTTGCCATAGCAACATTATAAAACCACCTCATATGATCCGAAAGTCGATGAATCGCATTAAGATTCCCAATCTCCGACAGCCTCAATAACAAAGCATCAAACTTTTGAAACGGCAATTTCATCCCTTTATCCATCACCTCATCCAAAAGACAACACGCATCGTCGACTCTCTCGCAACAAAACAGCCCATCAATCATAATACCATAAGTATCAACCGAACGGGCACAGTTTCTCCTATCCATTTCATACCAAATTCCAATTGCTCGATCGGGTTCCCTCATCTCAAAAAACATGGAAATCATCATATTGTAAGTATGAACGCTCGGCTCGCAACCCACCTCAAGCATTTTTTCACACAGCGTTAATGCTTCGGCAGGCTTCTTTAAATTGCAGAGTACCTTCAAGAAACAATTATAAGTGAGGATATCGGGCGGATAACCTTTATTACCCATCACTTCTAATATTTTATAGGCAGCATCTATCTTTCCTATTAAACACATCCCTTCGTTCAAATCTTTATAAGTTGAAACATCCGGAAGGCAACCGGTGTTTCTCATATCATCAAGAAGTTAAACATTCGTCCATTTCATCGTATTTAGCCAGAGCCACAATCATTATGCTATAAACTTTTGCTGTAGGTGAAGATATAGTTGAACCTTTAGTTCTCATGAACTCAAAAAGCTCTCTTGCATCTGCTATCATCCCTACACTACAAAATGAATCAATCGCAGAACAATAAGTAAAATTTTCCGGATTATAACCTATTTCAACCATTTCCTCCATTACCTTCATTGCTTTTTTAGGATCTCTAACTCTGCACCACCCAAAAAACAAAATATTATAAGTATCCGCATTGGGGACCACCCTCTTCTTAACCCGATGAAACAATAGTTCGGCTTCTCTAACCAAACTAGATTTACAAAGAGAATCCAATAACATGTTAAATGCATCGATCTCCGGCGCCGTTATCTTTATTTTCTTCTTCTTTGCAAATCTCCTAACATGAGTCAGATGCTTCTCGGTGTAAGCTTTCAAAATCGCCATCAAAGCCTCAACCGACACCGAATTGTTCTTCTTCCTCTTCATGTTATCCAAGACATCGCAAAGAACACCAAATTGCTTCAACTTGTATTTAGTGTTCGACAATATATCAATCATGTTATAAACATGCCTTTCATGAGTATAATTATCTTGATGCCCAGCCCAAGTAAAGAATCGTAACGCTAACTTTTCTTCGTAACGGAGCTTCATGAGGACATCGTTGACCAAATCGGTTGTCAACGCCAAGCCTAGTGAATCAAGAGTTGTCTCCAAGGTTTGGTTGGAGTTTGCATTTGATAAAATAGCTTCATACACTCTATCAGCAACGGATACTTCATGGGTTTCATTGCTAGGATCATTTTCACTACAAATTTCATAGTTGGGTTGTTCCAAAATGATATCTTTAGCTGAAGATAATGAACAGAATCGCAAAAAATGCAACTTTTTGAAAATGGGCGGTGTTGCCGCAGTTATTTCTTTATCGAAATTAGCATAAATAGCTGAAGATGAGTAAACCCTAGCTAAAGGTAGCAACTTTGATGAGATTGGGGAAATTGGTAGCCCCAAATTCCAACAAAATTTAGAGATATTAATCGAAAGAGGATAATACAGTGGGAAAAGCGACATGGGTCTTGAAAACATAACAAAAGCATTGAGAATTTTGGGATTGCGAGAGAATTACGTACCAAATTTCACAAATTGTAGAGGAAAAGTTTTGGAAATCGAAGCTCCTAGGGTTTTTGCTTCAATTTTTTCTTCGTGTGTTGTTCTTAGCGCATTAGAATTTGATCAGTCACGCACCCGAACCCGACTTCGATCAATTATTGTGTTTGGATTCGGGTATGGACCCTCCATTGTTGCTTTGTTTGGATTCGGGTATGAATCCTGTGAATTTTAATTGGATATTGCATGCTTGCCTTCCTTCTATTTTCCACTTTATTCACGACATAATTCTTTCATTTTTCCTTTTCTTTTTTTCTTTTTCTTTTTAAACTATGGCATCAACGGCTATATTTAAACTATGGGGGAAAAAATAAAAACTCAAAACTTAATATTAGAGAAAGACAGGGTTTCCCAAAAAATAAAAAGAGTTGTCTGCAATTTAACTCTTTTATTTTGATAAAAGGAAAAGAAATCACCGTCCCGCATTTGTAGGATTCTTCATGCATAAGGAATACAAATAATCCAATTTTGTAGCAGCAATCATATTCAATAATATCCTGTCAGTATCTGATGATGCTCAATACTGAGAACTCCCCAGATCATAACACGTGGCAGGGGACGTGTCCCGGAGCTTTGGGGAAAGGAGCAAGAATGGTACATTGAAGGCGCACCCCTGGCCTTCGCCCCGAGGCCTGTCTTGACCTTCGACGGCATCCGAGATCACTCCTATGCTAGTCTTAAAAATATCCATTGACTCGCCTCCGAGCCCTCCTGCACACTGGGCTTCCTTAGCCTTCTTAGCTCGCCACCGAGCTATCACAGAACCAAGCTTGCTCGGCCTCCTGCTCGCCTTCAAGCATCCCGCCGAGCTCAGCTTCCTCGGTCTCACCGACCGACCCGGAGCACAGGCCACGGGCGTTCCCGCCATGGCTCCGCGAATCTCGTCAGATGCGAGATATCTGTCGCCCCACGATCCCGCGTTCCATGCCACCGCGTTCCCCCGCTAACGGGCATATCTCGTTGTTAATGGAGGATCCCGCCATTCGTGCAGGCGTGACTCCAGGGGCGTAACGGCCGGCGTAAATCTCACGCCCGCCAGCCCATGGCTGCCACTATATAAACCCTCTCTCATACGACTCAGGTAAGGCAATTCCTGTCTAAATAGGCCGCTGCTCTGCCCAAATACCTCTACTAACTTGATCGTTGGAGGGTCCACGGTGGTACAACTACCCCGGGACTTCATTGCAGCTAGACCGTCTTCGTTGCTAATCAAGCCCACTGAGATCCACACGCATCAGCAGGCAACCCTCAAACCCAATCCCAGCCATTCATCAACACTCGCGACAGATCAAAGGAAGACAACATCTGAAGGAGATCCAGAGCTCCATCGGTTGGCGCCGTCTGTGGGAAAGCGAAAATTCCACTCAACAAAAGTTTGATTTTCAGACCTCGAATTATGGTGAGTGATCACCGCGACGATCCCAGTACTAGCCGCCGCCCTTCCTACAACGGAGGCACGGACAGATCATGTCCTCCTCCGAACGCCGCTCACGCCCTGTCTGCACGAATCGACAGGTTCGTGTCCATTGTGGATGCCTTCGTCCGTATCCAAACGGTTGTACGAACCCCTCAGGTCGCCGCTCCCCCACCTCCACAGAGAGGAAGAAGACACTGCCCACGCTGGCACGACCGAGCAGCGCCTCGCTATTTCCGGCGGCCACAGATCCCCGTGCCGACCAACTCAATGACCCGCTGGGCGCCTCACAGCTCCACGCGGAGGTCTTATGAAAGAGCACCCTGTCCTGAGGCCCATCGCGCTCCTGTCCCACCCTACGAGGAGGTGTTGGTCAGCTTGCCTGCTCCCAGGCACGGCCGGCACCCTCTCCCTCAATAAGGTCGCGCGGACGGGACTCACAACGGTTGCTCGAGGACAGCCTCGCCAGGGGACCTAAGGAACCTTATAGAACGAAACCGTAACCGCGGCCACGCGCAGACCGCCAGCAGGAGGGGCCATCATTTCGAGTATGCCGAATCCTCGGGATACCACGACCGACTCAATGCCCTCGAAAAGAAGATCGAGGGTATACATCGGGATAGTCGGCCTTCAAGCGAGGGCTAGATATGCTGCCGACTCGCTTATGAAGCCCTTCACCGAAGAGCTGCTCGTTGTCCGTGTCTCCTCCAGGAACAAGCCTCCAAAGGTGTCCCTCTTTGACGGAAAGGCCGACCCGAAAGACCACTTGGACGCGTTCACGGCAGGGATGAGCTTCCAGGACAACTCTGACGATGCCCAATGCCGAGCGTTCCCTGCCACTCTCATCCGCGTTGGACGAGATTGGTTCCGAGGACTCACGCCACGTTCCATCTCTACCTTTGATGAGGTGGCCGCCCAATTCCCCGACCATTTCGTCGAGAACAGACGGCAGAAGCAGATCGTCGACCACCTTTTCACTATAAAGAGCGGGGACAAAGAATCTTTCAAAGGATACATCACCCGCTTCTATAACGCTCTTCTTGAAGTCCCGAAGCACCGGGAAGAGACGGTAATCACGGCCCTTAGGTCGGGTCTTAGGCATAAGGAAAGGCTCTGCTCCTTTGCATTAACGCAACCTAAGACCATGGCCGAGGTAAAAGCCTAGACCGAGCGAGAGATCCAGCTCGAGTCCGAGGTCATCGCGAACCTAACCCGGACCGACCAGGCCGATCAAAAGAAGAGAACCAGAGAAGAGAAAAAGAAGATTTACCGGCCAAAGCCATACTCCCCGAAGTTCCAGGAGCATACCCCACTCAACATGACCCAGATATAGTTGCTGGAGGAGGCGAAGGGCGAGAGATTCTTCAACCCCCGGACAAAAATAGGGCGGACAAACGGACACGAGGCCCCTATTGCGCTTTTCACAGGTCGCAGGGACACCCCATCGAGAACTGCAAACAGCGCTGCGACTACATCGAGGAGTTGATTCGCTCGGGGCGCTTGGCAAAGTACTTACGGGAAAAGAGACAAGCAGACCGAGAGCAGGAGCACCATCCCCCTCCCGGCGAGTTGACGATCGGCCAAATGAAAGAGCAGAATGTTGTCCTTATCCAGAATATTCGATGGCGTACCTTTCCCTTATGAAACCAAGTTATTCCGTGTTGCGTAAAGGGTATAAATTTCTTTCCTCGATATGATAGACGAGTAAAACATAAAAAATTAATGGGTTTTTTCCGCTAGCCCTTCTATACTTCATTATTTTTCTCTGTCCACCATCATTAGTATTTACATATAGTCCACAAAACTTATAAGTTACTCATGTTAACCCTCTCAATTGATAAAAGAGCATCTTTTTAGAATATTTTGTTTACACTGGGGATTAACGCCAATATATTGGAAGGGGACATATTACCTTAAAAGTCTATTTTCTTCATTCAAAATCCTCCTATATTCCAAATTAGGGTTTTCTAATCTAAGGCTTCTCTCCCTCTTCGCTGAATTGGCCATAGATTTAAATTTCAGTTCCATGAGCTTATGCGCAAAATTATAGTGGTCCATATTTGATTGGTTGCGGCTATATTGTATGGGAGAAAGATCTCACCAAAAATTCCATTGCATTTGAGACGAAAAGAATTATTAGCCCTTGAATTAAAGAGAACTTTTTCCGAGATGAAGGGAAAAATTGGTGCGAGAACTTTGAAGCTTTAAAATGGGATTTTGAGGTGATTATGCATAAAATGGAAATGTTAGAGAGGAAGTTGGAAGCAACAAGTGGAAACTAACAAATTAACGGAAAAATTCAACTTCTTGTAGGCATTTGTACATTTGCTTTTGTGTTTTGTATGCTAGTGCCATGAAAATGTATGAGTTTTATTGCTTTTTGTTAAAGTAATGTTAATGTATGGAAGTTCTGTAACGGTTAATGCAGTATATTTTGAAACTTATAAAATAGACTTTGGGGGTAATATATGTCCCCTCCCAATGTGTTGTCCTTAACCCTTAACGGTGTTAATAGATGCTTTTTTGTCAATTGAGGGGATAATAAGAGGAACTTATAAGTTTAGGGGGCTATAGGTAAATACTAACTATAGGGGGCAGAGAAAAATATTGAAGTATAGGGGAGCTAGCGGAAAAAACCCAAAATTAGTTGTTTTTTTAAAGCTATCGATTTTCGCTAAAAAGAGACAATAAACTATTTCAAGCTATCATGTCTATATGCCACATTATTTAATTCAATAATAATATTACTTTCTAGCTTTAATAATGGACAAATGGACTTAAATCTTGAATGGAGATTACTTGTATACCCGTAAGAATATGTTCATAATGCACACTATAGACGTGGACGGATAAATTATATATTTTTTTCTGAACAGATGAATGGGTATGTATAAGCACCCTTGCACTTATATTATATAAAGATGCCAGAAAATTTACACTTACCCTATAGCTTTAGACCAAACACTATGAAGTTAGGATAAATGAGTGATAGTATTCGAGTATCCCTTGCTCTTTCCCACCCTATGGATGTGTAGAACATTGGAAAAGATACGATTATATGGCTATTTGTCTCCATTTGTATATAAGAGAGAACTGCTTGAGAGTTGAGATTATTTAATTATTCCATGTTCAATAAAAGATCAATAAGTGCACTACTTGAAAGGAAAGAAGTGATAAAATCATAGTTTATGGAGCTCGGTAATCACATGTAGGCCTGCAAGAACATGGGTTAATAATAATACAGTTAAACGATATGGTAGATGCCAATTAATTAATTGGGGGAAGCCGTTAATGGAAATGGCTGGAAAGAAGAAAAACATATAGCCAGTCTCAATATTTTGGGATAAAGGCTTTGCTGCTTGTCAACCTAATTGATGGTCAATTTAGTTAGTTACAATAGGCTGCACCAACAAATTATCTTTTTCCTTTTCCCTCCTCTTGCTGACAGGTTACAGTCAAGGAAGTCCAAAGAGGATTTTGATCTCTTTACGCATATGGCAGCAGCAAGTACTTGTTGCATCTTAGGGTCATACTCTAGCCTTGTGATTCAATTATAATGGGTTGCCTAGATTTAGAACAAGTTTCATTTGGATCTGTAATTAAGTGTCAATATGAGGCAGTTGGGTCATCTTGGCCGTTGCATTCTTCACTAAGGAATAATTCCCCTGCATTAGTGTGTGATAGACTTGGTTATAATTTGCCAAAAGAAATTAGTATCAGGGCATGAACAGATCTTATATGAGGTACCAAGCACAGCGCCGTAGGACTATTTATCCATTAATGATCTGTGCTGAAATATTTCTTCTCTTTCATTTCTGTTTACATTGCATTCTGTTTGGTTTATTTGGGAACATCTTAGCTAATTTCGGTTCTCCTTGTGTACTTCTAGTAGGTTTATTGAACTGTAAAGTGAAAACTGTAGTTATGCTTAAAATTTCTGAGCTTCTGAACATACGCCCGACAGCCATCCACATTCCCAATCCCTCGTACCACCAAAGTTAGTCACATGAACTCATTTCAAAACTCCACATATATGAAGGAATCCTTGATGTTTTTCCTGAAAAAGTAATCACCCAATTTTATTTTATTTTTCCTTCCAAGAAGATCCCAATCCACAATCTGCACTCACAAAATAGTAAACATGTTGTGTTGTTATATTGAAATCATTTGATTTGACAAGTTCTTAGATTGCTTCTTCCATTATCAATTGCCTCATTTTATGCAAGTTGCAACAGATTTTGTTATAAGCTCTATTAGTCTAAGAACAGTATCTTTACAAGGCACTAATATGATATCCATGGATGTGATGCATAAAGCCTCGGCTCCCCTTGCATGCTTTCAATTTCCCCCAATGTTGATTGCAGCAGTTTTGTAGACTGGGCATGATCCATCTAAGTAGCATTTTCATAAGACCCTGTGCTTCATCTAGACTACTGAATTTGTTGTTCTCCATTCTTTTAGATTGGTTTTAGATCTTAATTATCCCATATATTAATGTGCTAAGACCAACTCTTTCTTCTTCTTCTTCTTTTTCCAGTTATCAGTGAGGAACTGTTTCATAAGAGGATCGGTGGTGAGATACGTTCAGCTTCCTCCTGACGGCGTTGACATCGACATCCTTCATGATGCCACCAGGAGAGAGGCCCGCGGTGGTTGATCACTGAAAAAATTGTTTCTAATTACCTAAGAATCCTCCCTTTTTTCCCCCTCATGTAATTTGGCTCAAATGCAATGTAGCAGCTGAAAAATTGATGGAACTCCACTGTTCTTATTAGCCTACAGCATCTTATCTTGACGTATTGTTCTCTGTTGTGTTTCTTCCTTTCCTCTGAAGTAACTAGGAGATGTTGTGTGGGGTGCTTCTGATCATATATGATTTTTAGGGTCGTGTTATGTTATAAAATGCTTGGGAGCTTTAGGAAGATTGTTGAGATGAGTTATGCTACCTTTGTTGTCTGCATCATTTAGTTTTCATTGTTTAATCAATCAAATGGATTGTAACAAATTTTTTTTATCCCTTTTAGGAATCGAATATCCTGACTTTTATTTTGAAGTGGAATGTTTTACCAATTTAATCTTTGTTTGGAGGCCCCTAAGCCCTAACTCATGAATACAACGGCAACACACACACACACACATGCAGGCATCATACCCAAGCATACATTACATGCATGGGATTCATGAATTTTCTCCCAAAACATTAAATCACGGTCGCTTTCTACACTGGGATCGATTCCTCGCACTCTCTCTAAAGAGGGAAGTTCCATAGCAACTGAGCTATTGCTCAATGCTGAAAGTGAAAATTATACCCAAGTGAGGGCTAGTTCATGTGAGCAATGACCATAGTTGTGAAACCATGATTTTGTAACCAAACCATATTTTAGGATGTGTTCAGGAGAGTGGTGTGAAACCATAGTTTTGTAACCATGGAGTGTTTGGATAACATAAACCATGATTTTATAACCATGATTATATATATATATATATATATATATATATATATATAATTTTATATTAATTGTTTTACAAAAATAGTATATGGGTTATATTATGCCTTGCTAATATGATATTTCAAATACAGGGAATATGTCGTCCTGGTATGCGATCAAAAGAGCTTAATAAAAAATTTGGGTAAATCAACTAAACCCTATCCAGCCTTTGGGGGTTTTGAGATGACCCATCAAACTTTAAAAATACCATTAAAACGCCTCCATTGAAAGATATTTTCGTAAAAATAATTGAAAGGTATTTTCGTCAAAAAATATCATATTCCGTTCAAGTTTATTCAATCTATTCGTAAGACATTTTGGGGTCGTTCAGTCCAATTGCAGCTTGCACGAGTTAATCAAATTAACGATTTCATACAATAGTGATCGTATGATTGACGTTTTATATCGGTATTTAGTAAAATTCACAATAAAGAATTATATAGAAATGTATGCATAATCAATTGTATGCGACCCCTCAAAGTTGGGGTTTAGCCACAGATTTCGGCCATCTTCTATTAAATCGATTTCTCATACGATCCCGCACAGAATATATCTATGCGGTACCTGAAGCGCGCTGCAGTCCAAATTAACGACTTAATTACAGTCTTGCAGCCGTAAAATTACTTTATTCTATTCTATAGCTAAAGCTGTACTTTTTCAGATATACAGTAAACTTGTGGATAATTTCTCTGATAATTTTATTTACATAGTTTTGAGTACTGCTCTCTTTCAAGGTTATAGATTAAAATCAACCCTTCATTTTTTCTTCCCAAAATTGGATTCTCATGCTGAAACGTATTTTTGATGTCAAAAATTAAATTCTTTTTTTTTTGTTTGTACTTAGCTTTATTGAATGGAGAACCTCTTTGTTTACAGGTTTTATGTAAGAGTGTTTTTTGTTTTGTTTTTGTTTTTGCTTTTTTTTCACCCTTTGGGGTGGGGGTTTTTAGGAGAAAACTAAGTGTAGCTTTGTAACAAATTTTCAAAAAAATAAAAATAAATAAGTGAACCACAGAAGAACTAAACATAGAGAAGCATTCATATAGTCAACATAGATGAGCCTAATTTTTGTTGGTTAGATATTGAAACCATAGCTTCCCCATCAATCTCGATGCCAACACTATAATTCACAACAGACGGGGCTAATTTTTACAAATATTCCCACAACATACAATTTCAAGCTAAATTTCATCCAATTGCTAAATTTATTACTTAACTCTCTTTATAACATCCTCTAAAAAGAGGGGGGAAAGCAAGATATTCCTACACAACTTTTAAGTTGCTAAACAATTGAAGAGCAAGAATGATATCCAAACTCTAGGCAACCAATCTTCAGAATAGCTCGATAATCCTGCAAAAATTTGGAATCGGTCGAAGAAATTTGATAAAAATACCGATAAGATCGGAACGAGAAGTACCCAATTAATCTTCATGTTTGGATGTTGGTATCGGTACACCTGAATCATCGGTGAGCAATTTGTAAGCATGTTGAATTCTTCTAGTTACAGGACCCACTTCTCCATTTCCAATTACACGGCCTTCGATCATGGTAACCTATTAAAAATTAATATAAAAAGAGCAAATTGTTAAAGGCTGATGAAATGTGAATACTACTCTAAATTTGTTTTCAAGAGGACTTACAGGAGTAAGTTCCCCCATTGTTCCTGCTGTCCAAACCTGCATGGGAGAAATCCTCAAGGTTAACCACAAATATTAAAATTGTTGAATCCATTTCATGGTTATATATCAAACCTCATCTGCAGAATGAAATTCAGATAAACTAATACGCCGTTCGTGTAGAACAAAGTTCTCATGCACCACAAGATCCATGACCTACATAAGTTTAGGGTAAAAGTATCAGGTGCATAAAAATGTCTCACAATGGTCACGCAAATGCTTCCAAAAGTCATGATATTTGATTCCATCGTAACAACAGCAGCAATGCTAAATGGGTCTATTTCTTTCTAAATTTATTTAGGTTTTCTCACTAAAATACCAATAAATTTAGCACTTTAAAGAAGCTCATTGTAATTATAAAAAAAACTTTAAAGGTTGATGAGTAAAAAAAATCGCTCATAGATAAGGGTAGTTCAATGAAATTTAGCCATTTAGAAAAATTGAAAGGGAAAAGAAATTGCAGACAAAAGTTTCCAAGACGTACAGCTGCCCGAGTTATCCCTGGAAGACAATAATCAGCATGTGGTGTAGATATTTTCCCTTTCTTCACTAAGAAAGGCATGATGATATGTTTAACAATAAATACGTCGACGGGTTCTATTATGTTAAAATTATCAAAAAAAAGTTCCTCACAATGTTTGTAGCATTTGTTTCTGAGACAAAACCATCTACGTCTAACATAATGGCATCGTCTGCTTTTGCAAAGTTCCCTTCTATCTGCAAATTGTATTAATTGCTAATCATATAAATCTATTGACTAAATGCATAGAGAAACAATTTCAGGAAAATGGAAACAACTGGAATTCCTTATAATTAGTACAAAACCTTTGCCAAAATGTTGTTGATAAGATTGTTGTGATGAATCTTTTAATCAATGCAAGGAGATCATGTTACTGAATCTGAAAAAGATGTTCTTGAGATGAATGAAGTAATCCTTATAGTTTCTGAACAAGAAATTTGGCAGTAATTTAAGTTGACTTGAGGTTGACAGACCAGAGAAGAACTTGTTCTGAGGGATAAATTGCAGGAAATACCTTACTTTTGGCCCTATAGCAGAAAGAAAAAAGTGTCAGTATATTTTTTCTTTCTTTCAATTTTCTCTTTTTTTTGGGGGGAGAGGGGCACAAGCACGTGGCCCCCACCCCTTGCTAGCCCCATTTTGTGCGATGGCCACATGCAACGTGCCTTGTGGCCAGCCACCGTTACATTTTCCTCTGGCAGAAAATCCCCTTCTCTTTTTAATACCTGTATTTTTCCCCCTAATTTAATGGCCCTTTAAAATTTTCTACTAAAGGCAAATTTTATTCACAAAATACATCAATAAGAAATATTACTTACGAACCGTAAATGAAACAATAGAAGGAAAATACTGCAAGTCAAAGGGTATACTCGAATCAATAAATTGATTTATTGGAGCTAATAATACCATTAAACTCGGAGGGGGCAAAGTGCAGGTTTTGAAAAGAAATGGGCGCTGCAGGAATAGGTACCTTGGTGTATGTTATCCATTGATGATATTATCTGGTAAATGAGACGAAAGCTGGGGCTAATGCCAAATTGGAGTTGTGGAGGCAAACATTGGAATTTCAAGGGTTTAGATTGAGTAGGTCCAAAATAGCATATATGTAATGCAGATTTAGTAAACAGAGAAGTAGATATCACAGTGGTACAACACTATATGTACAAGAGATATCACCGAGCGACCAATTTAGATATCTAGGTTTCATCATCCAAAAGTATGAGAGATCGATTGCGATGTCGACCAGAGGATTCAGGATGGCTGGTTGAAATGGAAGAGTGCATCTGGGATTTGTGAAATCGTAACGTTCCGTTAAAATTGAAAGGGAAGTTTTATCGAAAAGTTATTCGGCCTGTCTTGTTATATGGTACGGAATGCCGGGCTCCTAAGAACATCATGCGCAGAAGATGCATGTAGCGGAGATGCACATGCTTCATTGGATGTGTGGTAACACTAGAAAGGATAATGTGTGAAATGAGAATATGCGTGCAAAGGTTGGTATAGTACCCGTGGAGGAGAAGATGAGGGAAAATGGTCTTAAAAATGGTTTGGTAATGTGCGACGCAGACCTACGAAAGCACCGATTCGACGAATGAATATTCTCGATTTAGGCCAAGTCAAAAAAGCGAAAGAAAGACCGAAGAAAACATGGATGGAGGCGATACGAAAAGATATGGATGCTAAAGGTCTTAATGAATGTATATTGTTCTATAGGAGTGAGTGGAGGTGGAGGATTCATGTGCTCGACCCGGCTTGATTCTCATGTTGGTTCATGTAGCCTACCCCATATGCTTGGGATAAAAGGCCCAGTTGTTGTTATATGGGTGCTGCAGGCCAAAAGTGAGGTTATTTCTGCAATTTAGCTTACCATTTACCAGAGATGCATGATGAATTTATATGACTACATCTAGTAGTAACTGTAGCATATATTAATGGGAATATACATTTATGGTATCATATATCTTACATTTGGTGAATTTCGCCGCGTGGTTGCAGTCACCACCGTGGTTTCCATTCAGCAAGCACTGTCATTGTTCAAAAAATTTATAAAAAAATGTTTAGGCAATATATTCTAACAGTTAAAGATTTATAAAGGAGTATCATGATACAATGTATACATTAAGGTGGCGCTCATTGAAAAGAAAGCACAATATGGCAGCTTAGAGAAAATTTTATCTTACCACCTATAAATAACTTAAAACTTTTCTTTCCAAAAACGAGATTGCCTTGAAAGGGGGTGTTGCATTCATAATATGCATAAAATTATTATTATTATTTTCCTTTAAAAAAACAAATGGAACTGGATATTCAACACTTACAGAAAAGTGCTTAATTTTAGATTTTGGATAGTTTGGGAAAAAAGAAAAAGGAAAAACCAAAATGACCATTAAAATTAGTTTGGATTTTTGTGAGAAGAGGAGATGGCATGCAGCTAGGGGAGGGCAAGAGTGAGCTCCACTTTAGTCTTAAATAAATCTCCAATTGCGAGCGGAATCGTTGAGATTAAAAAAAAGGAAGAAAATTGGGGTAGAAGAGGATGAAGGGGGATGGAGCGGTTAGTAAACCCCGACATGATGTGGGCGGTCGGCCTCAGGTCCGACGGGGCAAGCCCCATACGTAGAAAGCAGTCGTAGAAGAGGATATCTTCCGAGCTCCCCGAGTCGACCAGTATCCTTTGAACCTCGTAGTGGTGGACCCGTGCTGTAATCATCAGGGGGTCGTTGTGAGGCAGGGATATCCCGTGGAGATCCTCGTCAGTAAAAGGGATGAGCTCGGCTGCTTTGATCCTCTTCCAGGTTTGGCCGCTCGTCCCTTCGACCGGCAGGGGGCGTCGTATCTCATCAGCCCCAGGCGTACCCCCACCGATACGACCGTGATTTGGCCGATCGTAAACTCGCCGGGAGGGGGATGGTGCTCCTGCTCTCGGTCTGCTTGTCGCTTTTCCCGTAAGTACTTTGCCAAGTGCCCCGAGCGAATCAACTCCTCGATGTAGTCGCAGAGCTGTTTGCAGTTCTCGATGGGGTGTCCTTGCGACCTGTGGAAAGCGCAATAGGGGCCCCGTGTCCGTTTTTCCGCCATATTTCTGACCGGGGGGCTGAAGAATCTCTCGCCCTTCGCCTCCTCCAGCAACTATATCTGAGACATGTTGAGTGGGGTATACTCCTGGAACTTCGGGGAGTATGGCTTTGGCCGGTAAATCTTCTTTTTCTCTTCTCTGGTTCTCTTCTTTTGATCGGCCTGGTCGGTCCGGGTTAGGTTCGCGATGACCTCGGACTCGAGCTAGATCTCTCGCTCGGTCTAGGCTTTTACCTCGGCCATGATCTTAGGTTGCGCTAATGCAAAGGAGCAGAGCCTCTCCTTATGCCTAAGACCCAACCTAAGGGCCGTGATTACCGTCTCATCCCGGTGCTTCGGGACTTCAAGAAGAGCGTTATAGAAGCGGGTGACGTATCCTTTGAAAGATTCCTTGTCCCCGCTCTTTATAGTGAAGAGGTGGTCGACGGTCTGCTTCTGCCGTCTGTTCTCGACGAAATGGTCGAGGAATTGGGCGGCCAACTCATCAAAGGTAGAGATGGAGCGTGGCGTGAGTCCTCGGAACCAATCTCGTCCAACACGGATGAGAGTGGCAGGGAACGCTCGGCATTGGGTGGCGTCAGAGTTGTCCTGGAATCTCATCCCTGTCGTGAACGCGTCCAAGTGGTCTTTCGTGTCGGACTTTCCATCGAAGAGGGACACCTTTGGAGGCTTGTTCCTATAGGAGACGCGGACAGCGAGCAGCTCTTCGGTTAAGGGCTTCATAAGCGAGTCGGCGGCATATCTAGCCCCCTCGCTTGAAGGGCGACTCTCCCGATGTATACCCTCGATCTTCTTTTCGAGGGCATCGAGTCGGTCGCGGTATCCCGAGGATTCGGCATACTCGAAATGATGGCCCCTCCTGATGGAGGCCTGCGCCTGGCCGCGGTTCCGGTTTCGTTCTATAAGATTCCTCAGGTCCCTTGGCGAGGCCGTCCTTGAGCTTCCGTTGTGAGTCCCGTCCGTGCGACCCTGTCGAGGGAGAGGGTGCCGGCCGTGCCTGGGAGCAGGCGAGCTGACCGACACCTCCTCCGGAGGGACAATAGCGCGATGGGCCTCAGGGCGGGGTGCTCTTTCATGAGATCTCGACGTGGAGCTATGAGGCGCCCAACGGGTCATTGAGTTGGTCGCCACGGGGGATCTGTGGCCACCGGAAATAGCGAGGCGCTGCTCGGTCGTACCAGCGTGGGCAGTGTCTTCTTCCCCTCTGTGGAGGTCCCGGTCCTGAGGTGGGGGAGCGGCAACCTGAGGGGTTCGTCCAACCGTTTGGACACGGACGAGGGCATCCACGATGAACGCGAGCCTGTCGATTCGTGCAGACAGGGCGTGAGCGGCATTCGGGGGAAGAGAGGATCCGTCCGTGCCTCCGTTGTGGGGAGGACGGCGGCTAGTACTGGGATCGTCGCGGTGATCACTCACCATAATTCGAGGTCGGAAGATCAACTTTCGTTGAGTGGAATTTTCGCTTTCCCACAGACAGTGCCAACTGATGGAGCTCTGGATCTCCTTCAGATGTTGTCTTCCTTTGATCTATCGTGAGCGTTGATGAATGGCTGGGATTGGGTTTGAGGGTTGCCTGCTGATGCGTGTGGATCTCAGTGGGCTTGATTAATGTCGGGACCCGGTTCTTGCTCACGGAGCAAAGTGCCACACGGATCAAAGTGCCACGCTAAGTGTCGTGTTAAGTGGGCGGGGGCCACCTCTTGAATCCGTGGGGCCACTTCTTGAGTCCGTGGGACCCACTGTAGAACAATGGGGACTCTTCGGAATACATTCCGAAAGGGGGCAGATCTGTACTATAAACGGAATGATACCACTCTTCAATACAGAGGCGCCTTTTAAGTGAACCGGCACTACAGGAGCTTGAGAACTCCGTAGTTAAGCGTGCTCGAGCCAGGGAAGTTCTGGGATGGGTGACCTCCTGGGAAGTGGCCCCTGGTCAGGTCCGGTTTGCCCCGAAGGACAAAACCGCGCGGCTTCGGCCAGAGCGGACAATACTCTCTGTATTGGAGGTAGGGCGTGACAGAATGGTATCAGAGCTGGTCCCTTAATAGTAGGTCTGTGGTTCGAGAACGAACCATTGTTCAAAGGTGAGGAGAATGTCGGGATCCGGTTCTTGCTCACGGAGTAAAGTGCCACACGGAACAAAGTGCCACGCTAAGTGTCGTGTTAAGTGGGCGGGGGCTACCTCTTGAATCCGTGGGGCCACCTCTTGAGTTCGTGGGACCCGCTGTAGAACAATGGGGACTCTTCGGAATACATTCCGAAAGGGGTAGATCTGTACTATAAACAGAATGTTACCACTCTTCAATACCGAGACGCCTTTTAAGTGAACCGGCACTACAGGAGCTTGAGAACTCCGTAGTTAAGCGTGCTCGAGCCAGGGAAGTTCTGGGATGGGTGACCTCCTGGGAAGTGGCCCTTGGTCGGGTCCGGTTCGTCCCGAAGGACAAAACCGTGCGGCTTCGGCCAGAGCGGACAATACTCTCTGTATTGGAGGTGGGGCGTGACAATTAGCAACGAAACCGATCTACCTGCAAGGAAGTCCCGGGGTGGTTGTACCACCGTGGACCCTCCGACGATCAAGTTAGTAGAGATATTTGGGCAGAATAGCGGCCTATTTAGACATGAATTGCCTTACCTGAGTCGTATGAGAGAGGGTTTATATAGTGGCAGCCATGGGCTGGCGGGCGTGAGATTTACGCCGACCGTTACGCCCCTGGAGTCACGCCTGCGCGAATGGCGGGATCCTCCATTAACGATGAGATATGCCCGCTAGCGGGGGAACGCGGTGGCGTGGAACGCGGGATCGTGGGGCGGCAGATATCTCGCATCTGACGAGATTCGCGGAGCCATGGTGGGAACGCCCGCGGTCTGTGCTCTGGATCGGTCGATGAGATCGAGGAAGCTGAGCTCGACGGGAGGCTCGGGGGCGAGCGTGAGGCCGAGCAAGCTTGGTTCTGTGATAGTTCGGTAGCGAGCTAAGAGGGCTAAGGAAGCCCAGTGTGCAGGAGGGCTCGGAGGCGAGTCAATGGTTATTTGTAATGGCGTGGAACGCGGGATCGTGGGGCGGCAGATATCTCGCATCTGACGAGATTCGCGGAGCCATGGCGGGAACGCCCGCGGTCTGTGCTCTGGATCGGTCGATGAGATCGAGGAAGCTGAGCTCGACGGGAGGCTCGGGGGCGAGCGTGAGTGTAACACCTGAGGTCAGGATTAGTAGTGATTAAGTGTTAATGTGGGGTTTTTGGCAAAAAGTTTACCAAAAACAGGTTTCTTAAAAAACTATCTGGTTTTGTGGTTATTTTTGTGGAATTTTATCTCAACCACCCACACTTGTGCACGATAGCCAGGGGTAAGATTAGGGTATGCCATATCTTGAGTTTGTGAGTTGTTGTGCTAAGTTAACCATGGTGGTCTAAACTTCCTTGTTTTGTTTGGTGTTGATTGAGGGGTTGTAGTTTTAATTTGGTTTAAGATTGGGGTTGTCTTAAGGGGAGGTTATGATGGGCCTTGATTGTTTCACACTTCCTTCTTTTCAGAATCTCATTTGCCTCTCAAACTCATCGTATATACACACACACACCAGCAATTTACAGCTGATTTCAGCCAGCCAAAATCAGCACCAGCAGCTCCCATCATTGTTTGCAGCACAATCTCCTGCTTAAATTCAGCAATCGGATCTCATAGCATCAGCCCCTCCACCCTATACAGCTACTAAACTATCACATCAGCCTCAAATTTCTGCCAATTCCAGCCTTGATGGTCAGCTATGGCTGCTCCAATCAGCCACCAATTTTCAAACTACAGCAGCACCAAATCAGCCCATTAACATCTGCTTTTTAGCCACCCCCCAACCCTATGCAGCTACATTAGCTAGCCTAACACTAGAAGTCCACTTAGGCTGCTCCAAAACAGCACACCAGCTGCTACTTCAGCCATTTAATCAATTGTGCACTTCAGCCTTCAAAAAAAAATTCTGCAGAGCAACAACACCAGCTCTCTGAAAACAGCATCAGCCAAACTGCACATCAGCTCCAGCCAAGTTTGCAGCACCAGCCCCATACCATACCCCATATCAACTCCATACCACACCATATCAACACCATACCACACCACACAACACCTCACACCACTACAACAACAGCAACAGCAACACCAAGATCAGCAACAGCAACAGCAACACATTTATGATCAGCATCAGCTTCAGCAGATGCACTCCAGCTCCGTTCCAGCCACGTTTTGAAGCTCCTACCCTCTTCTTCTTCTCCTTCTCCATTGTTGCAAGGTTCCTAGAGGGTATAACTCTTGAACTTTTCGTATATTACATAGATTAGATGCTTGTTTAGCTAGTTGTCGCGACAAATAGAATTTTCATGCTAGAATTGTACCGTGATGCTAGATTTAGCGATTTTAGCGTGTTTATGGCTTTATGAACTCTCTTTAGTGTTAACTAACCTGTTGAAGCCCAGTAGTATCATAAAAATTGGATGGTTAGCCTAATTTGCTAAAATTTCGAAAATCTAGCTTAATCGGTGTCCGTATCATGCTTAGAAGTGATATTGGGTGTTTTATGGAAATTTTGAGCAAAGTAAGAATTGCGTTAGCTAGAATAAACTTCTTAGGTCCTAGTAAGGCCAGTCAACCAGAGAAATCCCCCAGATTTCATGTAGAAACCCGATTTACCCGACTTGGCGTATTTTGGCAGTTTAGCGACTTTTTAGCCTTTCTGAAATCTGCTGTTGACCCGATCACTACAGAATAATTTTGAGAAGACCGTAGCATGGTGAGAAGAGTAGAAACACACAACCAGAGTAGGGGGTAGGGTGTTGTATTTTTGGGTGTAGGGTCATGCTGGATAGGTTAGTCTGTTGGTATCTGTAACTTTTCAAGTTTGGCCCTAAGGCAAAATCTGGAACTAGTTACGTGTTTTCGATGTTTTAAGACTTGTACGACACGCGCGTGATACACGTGGTTCTGTGGCGCGCTGCGCGACACAGCGTGTCAGTTCTGATTCAGGTAGGTTTGTGCGCGTCGCATCGCGTCGTGTGCACACGCGTTTGGTTTCACGCACGCGTATCCCTTTTGTCGATATATCACGTTTTGCAGAATTTCTTCTTATATGGTGACTCGTGTGAATTCTAGGTTCGCCGGCAGGAACTTCAAGCGCAGCTGAAAAGGGAAAACAGGTGGTCGGACACACTTAGCACAAGACTACTGGTGAGTAGATTTAACATCTACGGGGGACAATCGTTTGGATGGCGCAAGTCGCCCGATAGATTTTAGTAGACTTGGTATTACTGATAACATTGGAGTAATAATGATAAAACTTGCATGATAATTGCTGTAGTCAGTATCTACATGATGTTCCATATACGCAGATTCATTATAGGACACATGCACTATTACCAGGTTTTATATGTTGCACGAGCACTATTTATGTGAACACACACACCCTGGTAATTGCAATGTCACGACACTAAATAACTTTAAATCTGGAAAATGTTAACTGCCTAGAAATGTAACATTGAAACAAGTATTTGAATTGATACCATAAGCATTCATAATCATCGGCATATGTATTTATGATAATTTTGTGAGATTTATGATATTTCTAGATTTCGGGGGAAAGCCGCAAGATTTCAACTGATATTTGTTAAATATAAAAGCTGCGGTTTTCTAGTGATGTAAAGTGTCGTCCACCATGAGTTTGCTGTGGTTTTTGAGACCCGTTTCGAGGAGGTGGATGAACCGTCTCGGGTACATGGTGGGCCCGGTATGGTACCTCGGGGCAAGAAGATCGTAGATGATGGCGTTGAGCCTGGCAGGGGACGGATTACCTACCGGTGATTTCATTTGGCACGGCGGATATCCAGAGGATACCGACCGTGACTGTTGGATTGAGATATGGATTTTGATATGGATCAGCCGGATAGCTGAGGCCAGAGATACTGGACATGGATATATGAGATTTGGTCAGTTTTGAGGTGTCGTTGCTAGACACGGATTTTACTGTTTTTCCTGGATATTATTATTGATGTTTAAAAAGGGGAGTTTCAAAACAAAGTAAGAATAATTCTCATACACACTTGGTTGTATTTTCATGTGGCATACATACCTGTTATCACCTCCATGTGACATATATACTTGTTAGTACTGTTGATGCATACACACCTGCTAGTACATGTAGCTATACCTGTTTTAGGGATGTCAGGACACTTGTGTGCATGCATACGATAGCCTTAGTAAATGTTATCTATTACTCACGAGCTGGCAACTCACCCCCGTTGTGCCACAGCTTCTCTGCAGGTCCATTCCGTCAGCACTGTAGCGGCGGATACCTTTGCTTCATTTGTACTTCTTGCCTGGACTAGAGGCTTTTGCTCATAGGTGGGTTATTATCAGTTTGTACCACCTTATATATGCTCATTGTATCTAGAGTACTCCATCTACTGTCGTTACCGTTTCTACTGTTCTACTGATGTTACTGTATCTACTGTTGCTACTATCAGTTCAGTTGTACCTGCTTTATTCGGATGACTGTATATTGACCTAGATGTGAGATTGTGAGACTTGAGGATTTATTTATGATGTATCTGGGTCGAGCTCACTTGAGTCGACATGTTATTCCTCATGCACTGATTTCTTTTATATTCTGCTGGAATTTTGGAACAAGGGCAAATTGATTAGGTAATGAGGTAAAAGCTTAAATTAATTGGTTTTTCCTTCACTCTAAATTCTTAATTGGGTTTTGTATTCTGGGCTTCGGCTTACTTATTTTACGGACGCCTTGAGACGTTTCGTAACTTAAGTGCCGGTCGCGTTCCGTACTTTTCGGGTCGTGACAGTGAGGCCGAGCAAGCTTGGTTCTGTGATAGTTCGGTGGCGAGCTAAGAGGGCTAAGGAAGCCCTGTTTCCTGATTTAAAATCAGGAAAGCTTCTGGAAAAGCTTCGGAAGAGGGTCACGTGCTTACACGTGACCAGCGGCCACGTGTTAACACGAGACACCTGAAAAGCATCATCAGATCGAGTTCAGTCTCCTAGCTACGCTAAAGAAAATGGGCTTCAGAAAGAGTCACGTGCTCCCACGTGACCAGGGTCACGTGGTGACACGTGACATTTAAATGCAAGCGTCCAACACGCAAGTTCTCTGATCGAGTCAAGAAAAACGGTTCAGAAAGAGTCACGTGCTCCCACGTGACCAGGGTCACGTGTCGGCACGTGACGTTCAAGGCAGCAAGCGCGTTTCCAGAACAACCAAGGAAAGAGAGTTCAAATAAAGGGTCACGTGCTCACACGTGACCAGGGGTCACGTGGTAGCACGTGATGTTTAAGCAGCAATCAGAAGACACAGTGCAGAAGGCTCGTTCCAAAGGGGGTCACGTGCTCACACGTGACCATGGATCACGTGGTCACACATGACCGGCTTCCAAAGCCCATGTTGACGACAGAATTAAATTCTGAAGGAAATTCGAATCTTTCCAAAGGAAAGTAATTATTTGGGGCTAATCAAATTAAAGATTCAGAGATGATTAAATATCATCTATCTATGGAAAATCTCGGCTTTGGGAAAGATTTCCCCCTTAAATCTAACCAGAATATCAAAGGAGAATCTCTGGATTTAAGATCCAATGGTGAATAAAATTCACCTAATAATCCAAAGGCCCAAAATGAATGATGGATGCAAATCAAATCTCCCAATGAAGATTCGTCAAAAAACTGATTGATGCGGCTGCCTCTCCTATAAATAGGAGCCAAGAGACACAGGAGACATATACATGCGCAGAGAAGAAAAGGAGAAAAAGAGAAGAGTTTTGATACTTCGAAAAGACTCAGATCTTCTGCAAAAACCCTAGGTAAGAAAGGGAAGCCCTTTTGAAAGAAGCAGAATTTAATTCTCAACAGAGTTTAACTCTGATAATATAAAAGCAGAAGAGCATATTTCTTCTCTCTTTGATAGAGGATCTGCAAAGTGCACATCTCCCCTTAAGGTTGAGAATTTAATTCTCAATGGGTTGAGATCCTGCCATGCAGATCCAAAACATAGAGAAGGAGTGCAAACTCGAGAATTTAATTCTCACAGAACTATGGGAATTTAATTCCTCCAAAATAAAGTGGGGCTAGACCCTATATCATGGGAATTTAATTCCTTCAGAACAAAAAAAAAGAAACAGGGTTTAACCCTAATTAAAGAACTTAGTTCTGTTGAAACAACGGGAATTTAATTCCCTTAATCATCATTTCCTCAAAAACTTTTATTAGGGTTTAACCCTATTCAGCCCTTCACATAAACGAGGAATTTAAATCCCACAGAAAATTCAGAGTTAAACTCTATTCCAGAATACAAGTCTTCAAAAGAAAGAAGGATTTAATTCCTCTGAAATTTAAAGTCTCTGGAATTTAATTCCTAAAAAAAAAAGGGAGTAACAAATCCTCTGAAAAAACCACATTAAGGCAGGGTCACGTGTCACCACGTGACCCCCCCAAAAGCCCTACAGAAAACCCCTTTGAGGCGGCACCCCACGTGACCCACGTGACTTTCAGTAGAAGCCTTAACACATAGGCATTTGAATGCCCATCACGTGCTGACACGTGATGCTATCAAAGACACAGTAATTTCAGCAGAACAAATGAAGGAAGGGCGCTCTCACGTGCTGCCACGTGACCCCTCTTGTCTTAGTGTTTAACACTAAATTGAAACTCTCGAAATCAGTGTTAAAATATTGTTGGGCCTTAGTGTTCAACACTAATTAAAAAGCTTCACTTGCAGTGTTCAACACTGATCCGTTTTAGTGTTTAACACCAATTTGAGAAGCCTTATTGCTGGTGTTTAACACCAATTATTTCTTAGTGTTAAACACTAACTTGTTAACCGCATTCCCAGTGTTCAACACTGATTGCTCTGTAGTATTTAACACTAGGCTTTGGCCCAATTGGCTAAATGGATTGAGGCAAAGCCTCTCCTTCAATGGACCAGCAAGAGTCAATATTCCAGACCTGACTGGACTTAGCCCAAGCTGGCCATAAGTCCTCAATTTGTGATTAACTGGGCTAATGAGCTCATAACATAATTGATCAGTCTTGACCCAAATTGGGCCAGGGACTATTTAATCCACCCCGGTTCTAGGGTACATCTCTTCACTCCTTTGATACTTGGCATTGTAATCCCTCAATGTCTTCAAAGAGGTGACGGGTCCCGATGACCACTCATGATATGGACTGTGGGGTCCTTAAACCCATGCCTAATGCTAAACTTCCTGGTTACGTGGAAAGCGGATAACGTCACTCTTTGACCCCGTGGAAAACGTCCAGAGCGGATCCTGGTCCTCGCAGAGCATGGCAGTGAACCCATGCGAAGCATCCAGAGCGGAGCCTGGTCCTCGCCTAGCACGGCAGTGAACCCGTGTGAAGCATCCAGAGCACATACCGGACTGTGGAGTCCTTAAACCCATGGACTATGACGTCCTTAACCTTGACCGAGATGTCTTAAAACTACCCACGGACCGCAATGTCCTTAAACTACCAACGGACCGCAATGTCCTTAAACTACCAACGGACCGCAATGTCCTTAAACTACCCATGGACCGCAACGTCCTTAAACTACCCACGGACCGCAACGTCCCTAAAACTAGAACAATTGAGCCCTCCATATGCTCTTTTGTCGGATCTAAACGGTCCCGTTTAAGTTGATCTTAGCCTCCAAAAATGGCTAACGCGTCCTTAAACCTTCAAACAGATTGGACTACGAATCCCCTAAATTAACTCCGGCTTGAGGGTACATCTCTGAACTCCTCTGACATCCGTCGTTGTAATCTTTCAACGTCGTCAGAGAGGTGACGGGTCCCGAAGACCATACATGCAATGGACTAACGTATCCTTAACAAACGTTTAAGTTGATCTTAGCCTCAAATATGGCTAACGTGTCCTTAAACCAAACCCCCAAACCCAAATTTAAGATAATGCGGATTTGGACTAGTCCACGCCCTACGGGTGACGACATAACTCAGTCTCCGTAAACAATCCACGGGCAATAAAACAAACACCCACGACACGAAGTGACCATCTGGAGAAGGAGAAAGTTGTTACCGCAACGCGGTAGCGTAATTAACTGCAGGGGCTTGCGCCTGCAGGGAAGAGCGTCCCCACAATCAAAAACCCCTCAAATGAGGGGGAATCTGACGAAGTCTGCTACATCGGACGCATCCGTCTAAACCTTCGACACACGGTGCCATAAATCAACTTGGCATCTTCGGAGGGGTGGACGGATAGCACCAATTAGCATCTGCCCCGAACCCCAGGCATTCGGACGTCCCGACGTCCCGGCCGCCGTTCGGAGGGGAACAGATTCTGGCACGCCCGGTGGGACCTTTTCTTCTTTCCACTCCACACTTCGTGTGTCGTGATTCGCGAACCAATCGTGGTTCGCTAATAGTTGCCCTTGGGTCTCAAGGTACTGAGAATTGGCATCTTGCTTATTGCAGAAACCAAAGGATCGATGGCTTTCATCCCTGCGAAATCCTCCAACTGCTCAGACGGCAACTGCAGCCGACGCTCTGCCTCGCCAGGAGGTATAGCCTATGGACCCCAAGCTGCTTCGCTGTTCACAATGCCGGTGGAACAGGTCACCCGCGCCACTACAGGATTGTTTTTTGGGACCATGATCCCGCCGACAAACTTTACCGCTCCAGTGCTGGCAAAGGAAACTCTCAAGAAGTCGGTCTTTGATCGTCTTACCCCTACCGCGGCTCCTCCCAACGAGCCGCCCAACGTCAACGCCTCGGTCTTCTCTAGACTGGGCCAGGAATCGTGCGAGCTCATTACGGGGCCTACAATCTCAAAGAAGGCTACTTCTAAGAAAGTGACCGCTCCCATCCCCGAAATCGCCAAGGCAACCTCTCCAGCCAAAAAGTCAGTCTTTACAAGATTGACGGCTCCGGCCTTTGCTCCCGCTGCACAAAGGACATCGGTCTTTGACAGGCTAACACCGACAACGACCCCCCACCTACACAGGGGGCAAGACGAAACCATTCTTACCGCTGACCCTACACCGTCCGCTCGACACTCTCGACGTCGCCATTGGCGCCGAGTGAGGAAGGCTGGGGGCAACTCCCCCTCCGGATTAACTCCACCAGCCCCAGCGGTAGAAGTTGATGCTGCTGTTCCAACTGGAAACAGCTTTGAAATACTAAATAAGGTGCGAAGGAATTCCCCTACCGCAGTGCTGAAGAGGTCTCCTCCCCCATCGGAAAAGGTGGTGGAAATAGAACCCGAACAGCCTCGATCTCCTCAACGGCTGTCTTCCAAAATTTATAAGGTTTGGCGACAAGCCCGAGATTCGATCATCGATCCAAACTTCTCTCGCCAGCACAAAAAGCCGAAAATCCAACCTGAAGCTGGTCACCAGGCTAAACCCCAAAAGGCTGTTGATCAACTGACTCATAAAAGGAGGAGGCCAGAGAGGACCCCTCGACGTGCAACGACGGCTAAAAGCAACAAGCCCGGACACCTTAAGTCTGGGGGCATGATGGTCCACACCGTATACATGGCCTCTGGAAAGGACGAGAGCCGCACTTCTACAGGCCACCGACCGCTAACCCGATCCGTAACGAAATCCCAGGAGCAGCAACAAAAGCTCCAAGAAATGATGAATGCTATGGCCGCACTCACCGGGCCAAAGGAAAACCCGGAAGCGTCCTCAGACGCACGCCGGGAGGAAGAAACCGACGCTGAATTCCTTCGCCGGACACTGGAGAAAAGGGACAAAGAGGCTGCTGAACAAGCGGCCAACATACAACGGATGGGCCTTCTCTTTCAAGATGTGATAGGAATGATGATCCAGCAGGACTTACCCACTGAAGATCCTCCGATTGTTCTTGAAGATGACCGAGGAGAGACGTCAAATCCACCACCAGCCCTCTCAACAGCCAAGGAAGAGACGATCTCTAAGGCTGACTTGGCTGACTATATAGCCCAGCAAATCCGAGTTCATCACGCAACTGAGGCAGCTGGTCAAACCGTGAAAACCGGGCGTCCGTATCCGAGCTGGTACGACCAAATTAAATACCCACAAGGTTATACGATACCGAAATTCCACGTGTATAAGGGGACCGGCAATCCCCATCAACATGTCGCCCAGTTTCGGGCCCTATGCGGTAACACCGGCGGTGACGATAAATTGTTGCTTCGCCAATTCGTAGGCAGCTTGTCAGAAACGGCGTTCGAATGGTATTCGGAACTCCCGAATGATTCCATCAAAACGTTCGCTGAAATGGAGTTGCTATTCACTCAGCGGTTCGCAAGTGCCAGCGAGCGCACTCCAATAACTGCACTTATTAACGCCAGGGTAAAACCGAGTGAAACCTGGGTCCAGTACGCTATACGATGGCGGAACTTGTGGTCGAGATGTGAGCAGCGCATCGAGGAAGCACCTGCGGTGGGCATGTTCGTGGGAACTCTAGACCCTCACGCAACTATCTCCCAGTTTATGATGTTCTTTAAGCCAACCACATTCCAGGCTCTGATTGACAAGTTAGCTCAGATGGACCAGATGGGTCATAGACCACCTACACCGAAGTCGGAGCCTCGGAATGACAAGGGTAAAGGGAGGGCAACCTTTGTTGCGAATGCCCAACAGCAACCTAACGCCCCGAAATCGACGGATCAACTGGAGGAAAGACGCCGATACTATAATGAGAAGATGAAGCGTCCCTACTCGTTCCCACAAGACAAAACGAAGCGGTTATTCGAGTTGGCAATACGCAACAAACTTATAAACCTACCAAATCCAAGGCGACCGCCACAACCCACCGAGATGAATAACTCCAACTACTGCCCTTATCATCAGACGGTAAGTCATCCGATTGAAGATTGCTTCGTCTTCAAAGGATGGATCGAAGATCAATACCTTCAGGGGAAATTTGTACTGTCCGAAAAGTGGAAGGTGAACCCACCACAACCACATACTCCTAAGAAGGCCGATACACCGGGGGCAACCTGCTCCTTTATCAAAGAAGCTCCATGGGAGGTCGTGTTATCAACGAAGACCAAAAGAATGCTGAGAGACCTCCATGCATGCCCTGCGATCGAATGGAAGGACCCTCTTGAACCTCAAATTATCGAAGGGATGTCGAAGCCCCGCACCATTGCAAAGACTCGTGAGGAGGGCCCAAATACTCACGCCCAACCGTTAAAATCTTCAAAGAAAAAGAAGAAGAAATCCAAGAAGCCCGCGAGGCTTGGAGATCAGCGAACAAACTTACAGAAGCAAATTGACGCGCTGGAAGAATACAATCAAAAGGCGCGAACTCCTGTCACACTGCGAGAGTTCCTTAGCCACATCTTGCAAGATGAAGATGATGAAGAGAGCTCGTCGGACGAATCCGAAGAGTATGTGGCAAGTTGCAACATGATCTCCCACTCGTTTATCGATGATGAGAAAACTCCTGTCACTAAGAAGCCGAAGGCAGAGCCCAAACCAGAGCATGCGAGGCTGACAACCGATATGATCAATGCCTTCCTAGACGAGATTCGTCTAAAGAGTAAAGCGGATCAGGAGCGCGAAATGGCAATGCCAACGGGAACCAGAGGCGGGCGACTGGACGGAAGAGTGGAGTTACCCCTGCCGGAACAAAAGGCATCCGAAGTGGACAAGAAAATATTCAAGACAAGGAAAAGGTTCGCCAAAGCCATGTCAATGGGAATGATGCTACCACCTTCGGAAGCAAATACGCACGAAGGGGCGGAAAGGCACCCTGACTATTGCGCGTATCACCGGAAGATCTCACACCCCACGGAGGAGTGCGATGCCTTCAAAATATGGTGGCGAGGATATGTTATCCGTCAGCAACAGTTTAAGCGCATGAAACGCAAAAGCCGTCGGGAGCGAAGAAGTACTGTCGGAGGGCATAACAAGACTACTGGCAACTGTTACATGGTTGACGCCAGAGGGTCACAAGTTCTCACCTTCGGGAGCGACTCTGATGAAGAAATGGCTCTGGGCCCTCTCTTTACAGAATCCGTTCTAGGAAAAAAGGAGGAATCAGAGGCTTGCGAGAACATCCAGCTGCGCAACCGCACACTCCCGGAGAAGAATCTCGGGCCCGTCGGCCGAAAAGATAAGGGAAAGGAAAAGATCATTGAAGATATCACTTTAGATGACCAGGTCATAAAAGAGCTAACTAACAAAGACCCTCCCAAAAAGGGTAAGGTGGACTATAACATCCTCGCGCACTTAAGGAAACTACCCTCTCAGCTTAGCATTCTTGATGCCCTTCTATTATCAAAAGAAGCGCGAGACTCACTCATTAAAGCGTTGCAAGAGCCTGAACAATTCCAGGCCTTTCTCGCCACTGAAAGGATGAAGGATGAACTGGAGGAAGTGCATACAGCCGATGTCACTTTCGGTGATGAAGACCTCCTTTTAGGGACGTGCGACCACAACCGTCCCCTATATGTCTCCGGATACTGCCACGACATCAAGATAGGCAAGATCCTGGTGGATAATGGATCCTCCGTCAACCTCCTTAACGTTCGGGTGTTGAAGGAAATCTGCATGAGTGTGCAACACCTCGCTCGTGACAAAATTACTATCTCCGGTTTCGACTCTCAATCGTCACGGACCCTCGGATCTGTAATACTGACGTTACGCTTCGGACTTCTCGTCACAGACATCAAATTCCATGTCATTGACGCCAAGACCTGCTACAACGCCTTGCTCGGCCGTCCTTGGCTACACGAGTACAACATCATCCCTTCTACACAACATCAGTGTATGAAATACTTCAAGGATGGTTTCGAGTACACTGTAACAGGCGAGTTAAACCCGTTTTCTGTGAACGAAGTTCGCAAATACGAAGATGCGAAATACTTTTTGCCAGATTTCGAGGATACAGAAAGGTGTCGCGACCCGGAGAACAAAGCCGCCGCCACCATCCCTGTTTTCGGAAGCGATACCGAAGAAGAGGAAGAGATAGTGTATATGGGGCCATCCCAACACAACAACCTGGGGGCACCCACCCCCATACCGGTCTTCGGGAGTGATTCGGAGGACGAGGTTAACGCCGTGTTCTCCAGTCGGCTGTCAATACAGGCACCCCTTTGCGATGACCATAGTCTGCAAATCACCATGGTACCGCAAGAACACTATAAGGATCTCGACGCGCTTCGAACCCACAGCGTACAGGACCTGCAAACATTTTACGTCCCTCCCTTCGTCAGATAAACTCAGAAAGATTGAGTTGGGATCGGCAGAGGACTCGCGACCAACCTTCGTCAGTGAGCTACTCTCTGAAGAAAGGGTGGCCGCGTTAAAGAACGTGCTTCTACGGCATAAAGACTGCTTCGCGTGGAACTACTCTGAGATGCCAGGATTAGATCCGGAGGTCGCTGTGCACAGATTAGCGATATCCCCAGACATCAGGCCAGTCAAGCAGGCACCAAGAAGGATGCGACTCGAGCTTGAGATGAGCATCAACGCCGAAGTCAAGAAACTGATCGATTCTGGATTTATTCAAGAAGTCCAATATCCCGACTGGATCGCCAATATCGTCCCGGTGATGAAGAAGAATGGGACGGTGCGTATATGCGTGGATTTCAGGGATCTCAACAAGGCCTGTCCAAAAGATGATTTCCCAGTGCCGGTAACCGAGCTAATGATAGATAACACGTCCACTCACGAGATCTTCTCCTTTATGGACGGTTCCTCAGGATACAATCAGATAAAAATGCATCCCGAAGACCAGAAGCACACCGCTTTCCGGACCCCTTTGGGTGTATTTTGCTACAGGGTTATGCCCTTCGGTCTAAAGAACGCCGGCGCTACCTATCAAAGGGCCATGACAAAGATCTTCGATGACCTCATACATGACATCGTCGAGTGCTATATCGACGACCTCGTAGTAAAGAGTATGTCATATGAAGATCACTTAAAGCACCTAGAGACTGTATTTCAACGCCTTCGGCAATATAATTTGAAGATGAATCCCCTCAAATGCGCGTTTGGAGTCTCCTCGGGAAAATTCCTGGGATTCGTCATCCGACACCGAGGTATTGAGATAGATCCGTCAAAGATCAAAGCGATCATGGAAATGCCCCCGCCAAGAACCCTCAAACAATTGCGGTCTCTCCAAGGGAAGCTCGCATACATCCGGCGATTTATCGCAAATCTTTCAGGCAAATGCCGCCCCTACAGTCACCTGATGAAGAAAGGAACCCCATTCGTCTGGGATCAAAAATGCCAAGGCGCACTAGACGAGATCAAGCAGTACCTGCAGAACCCGCCGGTATTAGCTGCGCCGGTCAAGGGAAAACCCCTCATTCTTTATACAACCGCCCTCGAAGGTTCCTTGGGCGCACTATGGGCGCAAGAGAACGATCAGGGGAAAGAGAGAGCACTCTACTACTTAAGTCGAGTTCTACTGGGGGCAGAAAGCAATTACTCTCCCATTGAAAAACATTGCTTGGCGTTAATCTTCGCGATAACAAAGCTCAGGCACTATGCGTTGGCACACGAAGTCTGCCTCATCTCGAAGGTGGACCCTCTTAAATATTTGATGTCAAAGGCTATATTAACGGGTCGACTCGCTAAATGGGCCCTACTCTTGATGGAGTTCTCGATAACATATCAACCTCTCAGGGCAGTGAAAGGCCAGGCCATTGCTGACTTCCTCGCTGAGCACCCGATACCGGCCGACTCTCCTCTAAACTGTGATTTGCCGGACGAGCATGCATTCGATGCGATTGGCGGCAAAAGCACCCGATGGGAACTCTATTTCGATGGAGCGTCCTCTATAAAGAAACAAAAGCAAGGTATCCCAATGATCAAGTCAGGGATAGGCCTCATCTTTGCGACTCCACAAGGAGGGATAATGCGCTTCGCCTTCTCCTTAACAGAGCCGAGGACAAACAATGAAGCCGAATACGAAGCTCTGATAGCAGGCCTCGAAATCGCCATCAACATGGGAATTGAAGACCTCCACATATACGGGGATTCTCAGCTGGTCGTTAGCCAAATAAATGGTGACTACCAAACATGCAAACCGGAGTTGGTGAGATACGGCGAAAAGGTGCGACAACTGTTGGCCCAAATCCCCTCCTATATTCTAGAGAACATACCGCGCGCGGAAAACAGCAAAGCAGACGCGTTGGCCAAGCTCGCTAAAGAACTGGCTGACGAGAACCTCGATGACGCCAGAATCGTAATACAAAGCCGTCGAGTGCTCGCCCCGGCAGAAATACCTCCGGAATTATATAAAGAAAAGGGATCGATTCAACAAGCGACCCTACAAATAAAAGACCGTGAGAAGGCTGAGGACTGGAGGGAAGTCTTCATAGACTACTTTAAGTCCCACCGAATGCCCGAAGAAGCGTCCTCAAGACATCAGCTTATGAAACGAGCTCTATCCTTCGCTTTCGTCAACGATACCCTGTACAAGAGATCGTTTGATTTTCTATGGCTGAGATGCTTGGGACCTGACGAAACGGAACGAGTCGTTCAAGAAGTTCACGACGGACTTTGCGGTTCTCACCAAGCAGGCCCAAAGATGAAGTTAAAAATTAAACGGATGGGTTACTACTGGCCCACGATGATCCAGGACTGCCTCGAGTATGCGAAGCAATGCCACTCATGCCAGATCCATGGAGACTTCATCCACCAACATCCGAATCCACTACACCCAACGGTGGCCAGCTGGCCATTCGAAATGTGGGGGACTGACATAGTCGGCCCCATAGAGCCGGCATCAGCCCGGGGACACCGTTTTATCCTGGCGACAACTGATTACTTCTCCAAATGGGCAGAAGCGGTACCACTGAGGGAAGTGAAGACGGAGAATATTCTCCATTTCTTCAAAACGCACGTCATCTATCGGTTCGGAACCCCGCGACGGATTATCTCCGATAATGGGCCGGCCTACCGAAGCCATAAGATTAGCCGCTTCGCACAGCAGCACAATATAGACTGGAGATATTCTTCAGTGTACAACCCACGAGCTAACGGTCTGGCCGAGGCTTTCAATAAGACCTTGACGAAGATCATGAAAAAGACCGTCTCCAGGAATAAGAGAGACTGGCACGAAAGGCTGCAAGAAGCCCTTTGGGCTTATCGAACGACATTCAAGACGGCCACGAACACAACGCCGTACGCGTTGGTATTTGGGACGGAAGCAGTTCTCCCCCTCGAGATAGAGTTACCCTCTCTACGAGTAGCAGTCCACCATGAGCTGACAAACGAAGAAAATGCTCACCTTCGGCTTGAGGAGCTTGATGCCCTCGACGAAACCCGGCTCATAGCGCAACAACATCTAGAAGCCTACAAAGCAAAGATGACGCGTTCGTACGAAAGATTGACCAGGCCGAGGACATTCCGCCAAGGCGAACTCGTACTAGTGGTCAAAAGACCTATGATCCCCAATCGTGCCAAGCGGGGAAAATTTGAGCCAAACTATGAAGGCCCGTACATCATAGACAAGGTCTACCAGGGTGGAGCCTATCTACTCATGGACATGCACGGTGAAAGACCTTTCAGGCCAATAAACGGTCGCTTCCTAAAGAAATACTATGCTTAATAAGCTGCAGCCTAGGTCAATGATAGATGACGACGACTATGTCCGCTCGCTATCTTCCCAGGCTCGGACTTTACAAGCAGCAGCCGGCCTTCCTATAACGACGGACCGAAACGTCCTTAAACTATCCTAGGACCGAAACGTCCTTAAACTATCTACGGACCGAAACGTCCCTAAACTAACGCCGGACCGAAACGTCCTTAAACTATCCTAGGACCGAAACGTCCTTAAACTATCTACGGACCGAAACGTCCCTAAACTAACGCCGGACCGAAACGTCCTTAAACTATCTAGGACCGAAACGTCCTTAAACTATCTACGGACCGAAACGTCCCTAAACTAATGCCGGACCGAAACGTCCTTAAACTAACAACGGACCGAAACGTCCTTAAAACTAACGACGGACCGAAACGTCCATAAACTAACAACGGACCGAAACGTCCCTAAACTACTACCGCAGCATCCTTGGGCTGACGAGATAAAAAAAAAAAAAAAAAAAAAGTATATAAAATAATAGAAACGGTATGTCCATAAGCAAAATGGGCACGGATGAAAACCTGAAAGGGCTCCGTGAGTAAAAACAGCAGGACTGCCGGCGAGTGTTTGTGAAAACCCGAAAGGGCGCAACCTCGTTAAAAGACACTTATAGGGTCCTCTCGACCTTGTAAGGAGAAACCACCTGCGTGAGATCCTTACGACTCACAAAGGAGCTGCACACTTAGGGATCCTCACGATTCCTAAGGAGAAAAACACACTTACGAGATCCTCACGACTCGTAAGGAGAATTCTCTTATGGGACCCTCACGGCTCATGAGATTTGAAAGTCTTAAGTTACAGAAACCTGAACCTGTTCTTAAGCAAATCCTCCACAACCTCCGATATTGCCCTACAAGCGGCTCCATACTGACCCTTGTATACAATCCACGGGCGCGAATTAACACTTCCCCAACAAAGTCCAACCCTTATAGGTCCTCTCGACCCATAATGGGAAAGTCCTCTTGTAGGGTCCTTACGACTTACAGAGGAGCACACACTTAGGAATCCTCACGATCCCTAAGGAGAAAATACACCTGCAAGGTCCTCACGACTTGTAGGGAGAAATACCTTTGTGAGACCCTTACGGCTCATGAAGTCAAAAGCCTTGGTTAACAGGACCCTTAACCCTGTTTGCTGAGCAACCTTTGTTCGTCATCGACAAAGGCAAATGATGATTCGCTCCTGGCAACATTCCAGTAGTAGCGATGCTGATGCCGAGATCGGTGCCTAAAATCCAAGCTTGCGGCGAGAAGGTCAGCAAGCCAAACATGCCTGCAAAATAGCCGAAATGATGGGGCAACTTGCAATAAAAAGCAGCAAGTAAAAATGAAGGCATAAAAATAGCCGAAATGATGGGGCAACTCGCAACAAAAAGCAGCGAGCAGAAAATAAATAAATAGCCGAAATGATTGGGCACCGCGAAAAAATAGCCGAAATGATTGGGCAATCGTGATTTTCGCGATATAAAAGCTGAAATGATAGAGCATCGCGGAAAAAGAAATAAAATAAAAATAAAATTTATGCCCTACAGGTGATATTCCGTCGCACCCTGTACACAATCCAAGGGCGTAAACAAAGAAGGGATCATACTTCTCCCCCAGGTTTCATCAGAAGAAGAAGCCAAGTCTCGATGGGCCACGAGCGACCTAGAGATCATCCAAACACTCGTCTCGTAACAACGGACATGACTTCAAACGAAACGGAACAGCGGCAACCCCCAGTTCCATGACTCGGTGATATACACATCACCAAGAGTCAAACCTCCATTCCGTGAAATGCGGATACAATCAACAAACTTCCTGGTTACGTGAAAAGCGGATAACGTCACTCTTTGACCCCGTGGAAAACGTCCAGAGCGGATCCTGGTCCTCGCAGAGCATGGCAGCGAACCCATGCAAAGCATCCAGAGCGGAGCCTAGTCCTCGCCTAACGCGGCAGTGAACCCGTGTGAAGCATCTAGTGCAAACTTCCTGGTTACGTGGAAAGCGGATAACGTCACTCTTTGACCCCGTGGAAAACATCCAGAGCGGATCCTGGTCCTCGCAGAGCATGGCAGCGAACCCATGCGAAGCATCCAGAGCGGAGCCTAGTCCTCGCCTAACGCGGCAGTGAACCCGTGTGAAGCATCTAGTGCAAACTTCCTGGTTACGTGGAAAGCGGATAACGTCACTCTTTGACCCCGTGGAAAACGTCCAGAGCGGATCCTGGTCCTCGCAGAGCATGGCAGCGAACCCATGCGAAGCATCCAGAGCGGAGCCTAGTCCTCGCCTAACGCGGCAGTGAACCCGTGTGAAGCATCTAGTGCGAACTTCCTGGTTACGTGGAAAGCGGATAACGTCACTCTTTGACCCCGTGGAAAACGTCCAGAGCGGATCCTGGTCCTCGCAGAGCATGGCAGTGAACCCATGCGAAGCATCCAGAGTGGAGCCTAGTCCTCGCCTAACGCGGCAGTGAACCCGTGTGAAGCATCTAGTGCAAACTTCCTGGTTACGTGGAACGCGGATAACGTCACTCTTTGACCCCGTGGAAAACGTCCAGAGCGGAGCCTGGTCCTCGCCAAGCACGGCAGTGAACCCGTGTGAAGCATCCAGAGCAAATACCGGACTGTGGAGTCCTTAAAATCCACGGACTATGATGTCCTTAACCTCGACCGTGATGTCTTAAAACTAACGATCAACCACCCCGATTCCCTACGGATTTTGCCTTGGTTTAAGGGTACATCTCTTCACTCCTTTGATACCTGGCGTTGTAATTCTTCAACGTCTTCAGAGAGGTGACGGGTCCCTGCAACCGCACATCGGACTGTGGAGTCCTTAAATCCACGGACTATGAGGTCCTTAACCTTGACCGTGATGTCTTAAAACTAACATCGGACTGTGGAGTCCCTAAATCCACGGACTATGAGGTCCTTAACCTTGACCGTGATGTCTTAAAACTAACATCGGACTGTGGAGTCCCTAAATCCACGGACTATGAGGTCCTTAACCTTGACCGTGATGTCTTAAAACTAACATCGGACTGTGGAGTCCCTAAATCCACGGACTATGAGGTCCTTAACCTTGACCGTGATGTCTTAAAACTAACATCGGACTGTGGAGTCCCTAAATCCACGGACTATGAGGTCCTTAACCTTGACCGTGATGTCTTAAAACTAACATCGGACTGTGGAGTCCCTAAATCCACGGACTATGAAGTCCTTAACCTTGACCGTGATGTCTTAAAACTAACATCGGACTGTGGAGTCCCTAAATCCACGGACTATGAGGTCCTTAACCTTGACCGCGACGTCTTTAAACTACCTTGAGAGATCCCTAACCCCGTGAAATACAAAAAAAAAGGGGGTGATCACACCCGGCACTTGCAGGCCCTCACGACCTGTGAGGAAGAAAAACTCTCTTGTGAGATCCTTACGACTCTCAGGGGAAAACCCGCTTAAGGATCCTCACGATCCTTAAGAAAAACTCACACCTATGGGATCCTCTCGACCTATAGGGAGAAAGACTCCTTATGAGACTCTCGTGGCTCATAAGATGCAAAAGCCGCAGGAAACAGATCCTAACCCTGAATCCTAAGCCACGGCCGTCTTGCAAGAAGATTAAGATAGATTGTCCGCAGAATGCATTCAATGAAAAGGGGACACGTCACTGAGAGGAAAATTGTATCTTTTATTCATGACCCAAAATGGATACAAAATACAATTCAAAACAAAAAAAATAATACTCTTATTCATGAGTATGTACAAAAAAAAAAGAAAGATACAAGTCCTCAAGCCGGCGGGCGGTGCAATAATTTTACCAGCTCATCATTTTGTTGTTGAGCTACGGCTTCGTGACGCAAGATCTCCATAAGACGCGCCTCTGCCTGAGCTTGCTGGGCCTGATATGAAGCGAGCCGGGCTTCAAGCTCCTTTTCAGTGGCCTTATGAGCCTCAACTCTCTCGCGAGTAAACGTGGCGGCTTTATCAAGAGCCACCACCTCTGTGATGGACTCCTGAAGCACCCGCCATAGCTCATATGCTTTATTGGCTTTGGCTGTAAGACTGGCCTGAAGCTCGCCCAACGCCTTGGAGGCTAGCTCCCTCTCCGAGAACTTGCGGCCAAGTCTCTTCTCGCACGACGTCATGTTGGCCGCATGTCGTGCTATCAGATTTCGTAACTCCGCCTTTGCAGTCACGGCCTCCGAGGAAAGGCGAGAACACTCGAGAGCGTGCAGACAAGCCTCCACCTTCCTACAGAACTCCACCCAGACCCGCACCACCTCCTCGCTATGATAAGTGGCGAGAAAAGGGAGGGAGCCGTTAGCCTCAGCGGCGAACGCTTCGGCCGTGGTTGCACTACCAGCACGGAGCTCTTCGATGAAAGAAGATAAGGAGACCAGGCTCAGTTGGGCCAAGCGCTCTGAAGCCCGCAAAGCGTAGGGGCCGGACGGCATCACAATGCGCGATTCCAAAGCCATGGAGACTGGCAGGGCTGTTCAGATTTGGCAGATGTTAGTAAAACTTTTAAACACAGGATGAACGAGACTATGATAAAATGTCACTCACCGACAGTCATGCACGTAGGAGCCGAAGGTTCCCCTGGCCCTTCAACGACCTCGACCTCATCATCGGCTTCCAGAACTATAAGAGACATTAACGTCATTTCACAAAATAGTGACAATGCTATGATAAAAAAATGGCGAATGACACTAACCCTGCCCGGAGGAAAGGATGATACGCTGAGGGGGAATCGCCTGCGGGGCTGCCATCTCCAATAGACGCTGAAATGATTGGCGAGGCGATAGATCCGCGATCGTGGCTGCCAAACCGCGTAATTCTGGGAAAGATAAAAGATTTCAGACCATGAAGGGGTTACTAAATTAAAACGCAGAAAGATACCTTCGACACTCCTCCCATTCTGAGCCGGGGGGATAGCAGCCTCGACGGTCTCCGCCGTAACCTCAGGCTCCAACAAAGGGAGAGTAGTCCCGACTACCTCACTTCCAGCCTTTGGGCCACCCTCAGCAAGAGTCATTGGGATGGCGGCCTCCATAAGAGCATCCCCCGAAGGGGCAAGCACTCCCTGATCAAGAGCCGCCGCTGGAGGTTCTATCACGATAGGAGCAGCCTCATCAGCCCCCTCCACACCTAGCAAGGCCTCGTTGAGAACTTCGGCGGGCTTTAGCTTTAAGGGGCCAGTAGGAAGCTCCCCCAGCGTTGAAGATTCTGCACGGTTCAAATGAAAATAATGATACAAACCCATGAGCATAAATAATCAGAAAGACTACAAAAGAAGCACAGCGTACCTATACGCAAAGAAGCCTTTAACATGGCTTCTTCAAGCCGCTTTTCCTTCTCAAGGAGATAAGCTCGCCGAGGCTTAAGGGTAGACTCATGACCACCGGTCCATAGAGAAAGTGCATCAGCTGCATCCTCTGAAGCGACCTGCTTCAAAGCCCTTTCCCCCCATTCCTCCAAAGGGCCGATAAATCGCCGCCGAATCCACGAAGGGTCCTCGTAAAAAATTACAGCGGGATACGACTTCCTCGAAACCTTGGCATCATGGGACGGGTCTTGCGAACGCCGTAAGGCCTCAGCCAGTTGTGCGGCCTCCTCGTCAGCCGAACTCGGAAGGAGGAGTGCAGTATCAGACGCGGGCAAGGCCAAGGGTTCGTCGTCAAGGATAGGCTCAGATTCCATCACAGAGTCAAGCGGGGTAGTAGCCACTTTCTTTTGTCGCTTAGACCCAGGGCCGGTCGCCGAAGATGGCCGCTTCCTCCCTCGCGAAGCCTTAGGGCGACGCTGGCCCACATCGCCTTCGATGCCTTCGTCCCTGGAAGACGTCGGCGTCGTCGACGCTGTGGGAGGCGACGCCGCCACCGGCAGAGGTACTGCCACTGGAGCCCGTCTACCTCGCGATCGAGAACCCAAGGGCATACCGGCTGTCGGAGTAAGGTCCACCCCGGACTCCCCTGGAATGAGCGCAGTGCCGACCTCTCTCAAAGGAAAGCGGACTGGAACCCTCGGTCGTAACCCAGTCCTGGGAGCTAGAAGAGGGACATCTCCACCAAGAAGCACCCTCCTTTCCTCAATAATGACTGGGTTGACTCGATGAAGATACCAGCCCGTAAATGCACCCACGCATCGGGGCATGTACTCGGCTTCGGGGATCATGAAATGGGAGCCGGTGTTCAGCCGCATAAAATGATGAGCGGCATCGCGAACAGCATCGAGCGAAGGGATCGGGGCGATTATAAAAGCCTCAAAAGGAACGCCTTGGTCGTATCCAAGCTGCCGGGCAAATCGGTGTGGATTGTACCGCATAAAAAGAGCTGCACTATCCTGGCGAAACACCAAGTAGCCCGGTCTAATTGAATACAAGTGTATGGCCTCCCGAGGCTTCAGAGAAGGCGCGTCGTCCTTTGACTGGTCCCAAAGTTGCTGAATGGGCCCCGAAGGAGAAGAAAGAACTCGATCATTAAAGACTAACCCGCCAGCGGTGGCGTGCGGGGAAATCAGCACCCGAATAGCCCCTAACTGAGTTGGATCGGCAGCAGAAGCGCCCACCAGTCGCATGAGTCGCGGGAAGGTATAGGCATCGTAAAAAGCGGGCCTCTGATGCATAGCGAAAGACCCCAGCACGTGCATCTCAATCCATGACGTGAAGTAATGAAGCGAAAAGTTCACTACGTCTACGCCAGGCATAGAAGTATTGGCCGCAGTACCCAATCCATTATAGAGGTGCGCCAGGGCTGGGATGCCAATGGCCAATCGCGTCCCCTCCGCGATACGATGCGCCGGGTAAATGACCGAAGCCCTCATGAAGCGGCGATGCATCGGGATAACAAACCAGCTAAGCCAAACACTGATAAACCCCACAAAAAACGTCTCCTCATCCATACCGGGTGCTGCAATGGACTCAAAAGGCATCGGCGACACGATGGGGATATAATATTGTGGCAAGTCCGATTCAGCGGTCGGTAGCCTCTTCGGACCAAATCCAAAGGGGTCTCCGATGTTAGCAAACTTCGGAGCAGTCTTCGAAACGGCGTCCTCACGAAGGAAACGAGCGATGAAGCTCTTGAAAGTAACGCCCTGCTCTTCGGACTCGGTGAACAATCGGTCGAAGATACCTAGGGCCTTGATTAAACTGGGACGCTTATGGCGAATGGCATTCTCAGCAGACAGACCGTCAACTGGGGCAGACTCGGGCTCAAAAATGTACTCGTCAGGGGGCAGCAACTCCTCGTACATGTTACCCCTTATCGGCAATCCCGAAATTTCATAAAACTCGGCTAAAGAAATCGAAACCTCGCGATCTCCCAGAAGAAAGGTATTAGTGGGAAGATTCCACTGGTTCAGAAACGCCTTAACCCACCAAGCATGCGGGGACTTGTAATGGAATAGCGACGCGTATACGGCCTGATAAAGCCCGACTTTCTGCAATCGCGCCCGATGGGCAGAAAGGATGTAGCGAGCCCAAAGAAGGTAGCCCGTAGGATGCCTGGGAGTGAGCCCTATCTTATAAATCTGCCCCCACGGGTGGGCCTCACCCTGGCAAATGCGCCGTCCCAAGATGTCTATAGCCGGGATCGGATGGTTCGGAATGCCGGTCGTCGAAGGCTCCAGTCTCCCCGTTGGAGTCCAATTGGGCATTTCCACGGCGAAAGCTGTCCTTGGAGGATCCATCGGTAAAAATGGGAAAGTAGGCTCCGTTGGCACCGCGCAAAGAAAACTCCTGCGACCCTGAATAATCTGACTGTACCAAGGTCCCCATTGAAGAAGGTTGGCGCAGTTCGGGTCATGGGCTCTAATCATCGCCATCGCCTCTTCATCAGACGGTGACTGAGGAAAGGCCGCCTCCGAGCGAGAGAAAGGAAAGCGTGGAGCAGAAGTCATCGCACCTGAAAACCAATAAAGGAAGACCGTTAGAAGAAAAATCGGCAACGTACATTCATGCATGAACATGAAGACTAAGTAAAGAAAGCAAAAACAAAGCTTCCTGGGACCATTGGCTACAAAACACATGGGCCCCACAGAATCCAGATGACGGCACATCAATAATAAGGCCAAAACGCTACAATAAGACAAAGGGAATGTCCGCATTTAATAAAAGGTGGTAACCATGCATATTCCCCTCAAACAAGATCTGGCTAGGGCGCTACAGCGAACCCAACAAAATCAAGGGAATTAAATTCCCACAGAAGGCATCATTACAAAATCCCCATTGCATTAATGGCAGAAGAACCGCCTCGAGCCGAGAGACCCCAGAGATTCTCTGAGTGAAGAAATCGAGTTCTTCGCTGGAATTTAATTCCTTACTAAGGAAAGGGAATTAAATTCCCAGAAACATTTTGAACGGAATTAAATTCCATGGGTTTGAACCGCCATCACCGTCTCCCTAAGGGATCATCTGAACCCTAAGTGATCTACTACGGGAAGTCAAGTGGTCTCATATTTTGGTTAAATTACTTGGAGAAAAATGAGTTCTTCGGGATACCCTCGATCTGGATTTTAAATCCAGAGAGGTTTGTCAAAACAAAGATGCTTCGATTACCATTACCTGAGGAAAAAGGATCCTTGCCGAACAGAGTTAAACTCTGCAAACTGTTTCAAGACAGAGAACTAAGCTCTGGAAGAAGAGAATTAAATTCTCAAAGAAAAGTTCTCAGAAGAAGAAAATGGGCAAGGTGAAGGCTCCTATGAAGAGACAGAGCTATTTATAGAAGATAGTGGAAACGTTTCATCTCCCCAGATCCCTAGAGGAATCCAACGGTCACAAGAGGTGACAGCGTTGCACTCACGTGCTGACACGTGAGAACAACGCTGTGGGGGCATTTGTTTCCTGATTTAAAATCAGGAAAGCTTCTGGAAAAGCTTCGGAAGAGGGTCACGTGCTTACACGTGACCAGCGGCCACGTGTTAACACGAGACACCTGAAAAGCATCATCAGATCGAGTTCAGTCTCCTAGCTACGCTAAAGAAAATGGGCTTCAGAAAGAGTCACGTGCTCCCACGTGACCAGGGTCACGTGGTGACACGTGACATTTAAATGCAAGCGTCCAACACGCAAGTTCTCTGATCGAGTCAAGAAAAACGGTTCAGAAAGAGTCACGTGCTCCCACGTGACCAGGGTCACGTGTCGGCACGTGACGTTCAAGGCAGCAAGCGCGTTTCCAGAACAACCAAGGAAAGAGAGTTCAAATAAAGGGTCACGTGCTCACACGTGACCAGGGGTCACGTGGTAGCACGTGATGTTTAAGCAGCAATCAGAAGACACAGTGCAGAAGGCTCGTTCCAAAGGGGGTCACGTGCTCACACGTGACCATGGATCACGTGGTCACACATGACCGGCTTCCAAAGCCCATGTTGACGACAGAATTAAATTCTGAAGGAAATTCGAATCTTTCCAAAGGAAAGTAATTATTTGGGGCTAATCAAATTAAAGATTCAGAGATGATTAAATATCATCTATCTATGGAAAATCTCGGCTTTGGGAAAGATTTCCCCCTTAAATCTAACCAGAATATCAAAGGAGAATCTCTGGATTTAAGATCCAATGGTGAATAAAATTCACCTAATAATCCAAAGGCCCAAAATGAATGATGGATGCAAATCAAATCTCCCAATGAAGATTCGTCAAAAAACTGATTGATGCGGCTGCCTCTCCTATAAATAGGAGCCAAGAGACACAGGAGACATATACATGCGCAGAGAAGAAAAGGAGAAAAAGAGAAGAGTTTTGATACTTCGAAAAGACTCAGATCTTCTGCAAAAACCCTAGGTAAGAAAGGGAAGCCCTTTTGAAAGAAGCAGAATTTAATTCTCAACAGAGTTTAACTCTGATAATATAAAAGCAGAAGAGCATATTTCTTCTCTCTTTGATAGAGGATCTGCAAAGTGCACATCTCCCCTTAAGGTTGAGAATTTAATTCTCAATGGGTTGAGATCCTGCCATGCAGATCCAAAACATAGAGAAGGAGTGCAAACTCGAGAATTTAATTCTCACAGAACTATGGGAATTTAATTCCTCCAAAATAAAGTGGGGCTAGACCCTATATCATGGGAATTTAATTCCTTCAGAACAAAAAAAAAGAAACAGGGTTTAACCCTAATTAAAGAACTTAGTTCTGTTGAAACAACGGGAATTTAATTCCCTTAATCATCATTTCCTCAAAAACTTTTATTAGGGTTTAACCCTATTCAGCCCTTCACATAAACGAGGAATTTAAATCCCACAGAAAATTCAGAGTTAAACTCTATTCCAGAATACAAGTCTTCAAAAGAAAGAAGGATTTAATTCCTCTGAAATTTAAAGTCTCTGGAATTTAATTCCTAAAAAAAAAAGGGAGTAACAAATCCTCTGAAAAAACCACATTAAGGCAGGGTCACGTGTCACCACGTGACCCCCCCCAAAAGCCCTACAGAAAACCCCTTTGAGGCGGCACCCCACGTGACCCACGTGACTTTCAGTAGAAGCCTTAACACATAGGCATTTGAATGCCCATCACGTGCTGACACGTGATGCTATCAAAGACACAGTAATTTCAGCAGAACAAATGAAGGAAGGGCGCTCTCACGTGCTGCCACGTGACCCCTCTTGTCTTAGTGTTTAACACTAAATTGAAACTCTCGAAATCAGTGTTAAAATATTGTTGGGCCTTAGTGTTCAACACTAATTAAAAAGCTTCACTTGCAGTGTTCAACACTGATCCGTTTTAGTGTTTAACACCAATTTGAGAAGCCTTATTGCTGGTGTTTAACACCAATTATTTCTTAGTGTTAAACACTAACTTGTTAACCGCATTCCCAGTGTTCAACACTGATTGCTCTGTAGTGTTTAACACTAGGCTTTGGCCCAATTGGCTAAATGGATTGAGGCAAAGCCTCTCCTTCAATGGACCAGCAAGAGTCAATATTCCAGACCTGACTGGACTTAGCCCAAGCTGGCCATAAGTCCTCAATTTGTGATTAACTGGGCTAATGAGCTCATAACATAATTGATCAGTCTTGACCCAAATTGGGCCAGGGACTATTTAATCCACCCCGGTTCTAGGGTACATCTCTTCACTCCTTTGATACTTGGCATTGTAATCCCTCAATGTCTTCAAAGAGGTGACGGGTCCCGATGACCACTCATGATATGGACTGTGGGGTCCTTAAACCCATGCCTAATGCTAAACTTCCTGGTTACGTGGAAAGCGGATAACGTCACTCTTTGACCCCGTGGAAAACGTCCAGAGCGGATCCTGGTCCTCGCAGAGCATGGCAGTGAACCCATGCGAAGCATCCAGAGCGGAGCCTGGTCCTCGCCTAGCACGGCAGTGAACCCGTGTGAAGCATCCAGAGCACATACCGGACTGTGGAGTCCTTAAACCCATGGACTATGACGTCCTTAACCTTGACCGAGATGTCTTAAAACTACCCACGGACCGCAATGTCCTTAAACTACCAACGAACCGCAATGTCCTTAAACTACCAACGGACCGCAATGTCCTTAAACTACCCATGGACCGCAACGTCCTTAAACTACCCACGGACCGCAACGTCCCTAAAACTAGAACAATTGAGCCCTCCATATGCTCTTTTGTCGGATCTAAACGGTCCCGTTTAAGTTGATCTTAGCCTCCAAAAATGGCTAACGCGTCCTTAAACCTTCAAACAGATTGGACTACGAATCCCCTAAATTAACTCCGGCTTGAGGGTACATCTCTGAACTCCTCTGACATCCGTCGTTGTAATCTTTCAACGTCGTCAGAGAGGTGACGGGTCCCGAAGACCATACATGCAATGGACTAACGTATCCTTAACAAACGTTTAAGTTGATCTTAGCCTCAAATATGGCTAACGTGTCCTTAAACCAAACCCCCAAACCCAAATTTAAGATAATGCGGATTTGGACTAGTCCACGCCCTACGGGTGACGACATAACTCAGTCTCCGTAAACAATCCACGGGCAATAAAACAAACACCCACGACACGAAGTGACCATCTGGAGAAGGAGAAAGTTGTTACCGCAACGCGGTAGCGTAATTAACTGCAGGGGCTTGCGCCTGCAGGGAAGAGCGTCCCCACAATCAAAAACCCCTCAAATGAGGGGGAATCTGACGAAGTCTGCTACATCGGACGCATCCGTCTAAACCTTCGACACACGGTGCCATAAATCAACTTGGCATCTTCGGAGGGGTGGACGGATAGCACCAATTAGCATCTGCCCCGAACCCCAGGCATTCGGACGTCCCGACGTCCCGGCCGCCGTTCGGAGGGGAACAAGCCCAGTGTGCAGGAGGGCTCGGAGGCGAGTCAATGGTTATTTATAAGACGAGCATAGAAGTGATTTCGGAGGCCGTCGAAGGTCAAGACAGGCCTCGGGACGAAGGCTCGGTGTCATGCCCGTCTTCCCAAAATACGGAATACGAGGGGTAAACAAGGCCAGCCATGCTCCTACGGTCAAGGAAATGTCCTGCCGTAGTCACACTTCGGCTTCTAGTTTTTCATGGTAAACAGTAAAAGATGTGCAGGTAATGAGAAATGCAGTAACTTAAAGGAACAAAGTAAAGACTGATCTGAAGTGGAACAAACGAATGTAACTCGGAATGGCAAGTCAAGAAGTCTGTGATGCACTAGTCCGGGCTAAATCTTCTCCTCACACTGAGCATGCATACTCAGGTCGTCAGAGCGACACAATAGCAATATAATATATATATATATAATCAAATGACAGTTCTAACAGTGTTAATAGATATGAATAACAGTAAATCAATGACAGCATGAATATGAATATGTGGTAATCAATGCAGCGAATCAGTAAAACCGTAGAACGATATATCACGTATGGCCATCACAGTAAATAAGGAATATAAATGCCAGTATCCCTATCAGTCTCTAAGTCTCACTGCACAGGTCACTAAGCCTATCGTCAGTCCAAGTGTGAGAGTCAACCACTCGCGAGTGTCCTCCACCCAAGGGTAGAACCCAAGGGCAAGGAACCACGGGCCCAACATGTAACATGTATATCACGGTGTATATCACACACCCTGTAAATCTCCATATAACTCCCTAAATATATAAGCCGGCATGGGACTCCCGAGTTTCTGTTGAATTCACACTTAAACTACCCCACACCCCGTGGTCTACATCAAACGCTAACCATAACCTTAAATACCAATCGATTCGTGACATGTCTGCACGAGAACTGGAGGCAGGACCTCCATCAAGCACGTCTCGACTAATATCTAAGATAAATGGCAGTGTCGGATGCCTTATCTGTGACACCCGTGCAAGCGCTTCCATAAGTGTCTCATACCACTTATAGTCACACGTACACGCATCCCATAGACGTCGACAATGCAATAGAATAATAGGGTCACTGATTGTGTACAAGTACGCATCACTTTCACTTAATCACGGATACACGAACACTGACGTACTTGCCACAATCATCGCTAGAAACTAACACTGGGTAAATGCACGATATCACTAGGTTATCACTACAATGATATGGGTATGATATGATGCGTGAACAGTATATAAGCACGATTAAGGTGTCACAAAAACAGTATTCTATCACTTGCACGATTTATCATGAAACGTACATATATAATTTAGCGAAACGATAAACAGGTAGTAGTTAGTATGTTCAGTTATCTATCAATCTAATTTAGTTTCAAGCCAATCGGGTTCCAGGATCATTAGTTATAACCATTTCATTTTAAGCGCTCGCGGCTGGAAATCCAATTTCAGAATCAGAAGTCCGTCTCGCAACGCAATTTAATCCCAGTTGGGATCAGAATTTAGCGACACTACAGTTGAATGAAATCTAGGGTTTTCAGTAAGGTTTTCAACGCAATAGACGGATCTTCAATCTCATCCGCACGTCGGAAGATATGCAATGTTTAACACTAATATGTCGGTTCTGATTCTGTTGGGACTGTTATGCGTCCCGATCTTTTAAATTATAGAATAAATAACAAATGGTAACGAAACAGAATGAAACCAATTGTGTTGTCTAGATAACAGGTTTACCTACAATAAAAAGCAGAGTTCCGCAACCTACGAGTAAAGTAAATCCTGTGTTACCCATTACAGAACAGCAACCAATAACTGGAGTCGCTCTGGACTGCAGTCCAGAGTCGCTCTCCGATCGGAATATCATTACAATTTAGGTACAGGAATGTCCGGAAACTGGTATAGGGTTAAAGTTCGTCGAGTCGGCTTCGAATTGAGCCCTCGCACGCATCAATCCAGTGTGTATATAATTTATGGCAATTTTATTAGTTTTCAGTTACAAGGAAATTCCAGTTTTACGGTTAAACTTGGGGGTAGTTGTTTTAGTCGTTATCGATCATATTTTCCAACGAAACTTGCACACGTTATCCATCCCTACAAGGGCCAATGCAATATATCCAGTTCCGTCAAATGTGATAATGATTTTCTAAGAGGACAAGCATCGAACAGTTTTGTTGCAATATTTAACATAACGCAAAACATGGGATATATATACGATTTTAATTTGTAAACTAATAATAAATAGCATGTAGCAAGTGGGGACTTGCCTGGAGACGTTGGGGCACACGGCAGCGACATGACACACGTGCGGCACGGCAGTGACACACGCGCGAGCGGCAACGTCAAGATTTGGCCTCGGCTTGAACTTGTTGGCACGGCTTGGTTCGAACTAGAAGGGGTTGTTGCGAGCTCAGGCGGTGTCGGGGCTAGGGATTGCTGATGTTGTCGAGGCCGAGGGTGAGGGATTTACAGGGGGGAGAGAGTATGTGGAGGCAGAGAGAGATATGAGTGAGAGATATAGAGAATTGAGAGAGAGAGAGAGAGATAGAGAATTGAGGGAGATTGGGATGAGATGCAGGGAGAGAGAGAGAGATCTGAGATGGGAGTGGGGTGAAGGCTCGGGTGAGCGGGGGAAAGAGAGAGAGAATGAGGAAAAGAGAGAGAAAGAGAGAGAGAGAGAATAGGCAGTGAGAGAGAGATGAGAGGGAGAGAGAAGACTGAGTTAGAGATTTAGAGAGAGAAAGAGAGTGAGAAGGGAAGAGGAACAGCGAGAGAGAAGGTTGAACGCCGACGACATGGGCGGCGTGGCCGGAGGAGGTTGACGGCAAGAGAGCAGCTCGAGTTGAAGGCGATGGGGAGCTCAGGGATCGGGCGGTGGATGCGGAGGGCAGCAGCTGGAGGCGAGGAGGTCACGATGGTGGAGGCGGTGGCTGGCACGCAGTGGGGCAGCGGTTGTTTGGGGGTTCTTGCGACGGTTGGTCGGAGCTTGCAGGCGATGGCCGCCGGGGTTGCAGGGAGGAGGAGGAGTTGGTGGTCAGTGGTGAAGGGGAGAGCGGGTGAAGCTTGGGGTGATCGGCAAGGTTGATGGTGGCTCGTCGGAGGTCTTAATGGTGGCGAGGGGGTCGGTGATAGGTAGCGGGAAAAGGAGGAAGGAGGAGAAAGTGATGGGATCAGAGAGAAAGAGATGGGGATGTGAATGCGATCGGTGAGGTGAGGGTTGTGCGTTGAGTGGACCACGAGGGTGCAACGTGGGGTAACGCTCGCGAGCGCGGGGGCGACGGCGGAGGCGAGAAGCACGCTCGCGAGCGGGAGTTAGGGGAAAGAGCCGTTGGGGAAGAAGAGTGGGTAGTGGGCCGGGTCGGGTTGGAGCGCGAGCGGGTGCTGGGGAGGTGAGGGGGCTGGCCAAAGAAAAAGAAAAATAAGCTAAAGGAGTGAGGGGTTTAGAACGGGCCGGGCTAAGGATTAAAAGAAAAATCAGTGGAAAAATATAAATGAAGTGGGCCGGGAACTGCTGGGCTGAAGGGAAATCTGTGGGCCGGGGGTTAAATTTAATTAAGGATTTATTTAAAAATGAGTGGGCTGGGGTTTTGGACTATGGGAATTAAAGAAAAATTTAGATGATGATAAAAGGAGTGGACTTAAGGAATTTATTTGGTTTTGGGGTTTAGTGTTAAGTGGATAAAGGAAATGGTTGAAGGTGAAAAATTTCCAAATAAAAATAAAAGGGGACTTTAACATAAATAATTAATTATATAAGAATAGATAAAATTATAAATAAAATCATTAAAATTATAAATAAGAGTAAATAGGATTCTAGAGAAAATGCAGACTTTGGTATAAAAAGGGACTGGGTATTACACCCGGGGTGCGCCTTCAATGTACCGTTCTTGCTCCTTTCCCGTAAGCCCCGGGACACGTCACCTGCCACGTGTTATGATCTGGGAAGTTCTCAATATTAAGCATCATCAGATGCTGACAGGATATTACTGAATATGATTGCTGCTACAAAATTGGAGTATTCGTATTCCTTATGCATGAAGAATCCTACAAATGTGGGACAGTGATTTCTTTTCCTTTTATCAAAATAAAAGAGTTAAATTGCAGGCAACTCTTTTTATTTTTTGAGAAACCCTCTTTCTCTCTCTAATATTAAGTTTTGAGTTTTTATTCCCCCCTAGTTTAAATATAGCCGTTGATGCCATAGTTTAAAAATAAAAAGAAAAATAAGAAAGGGAAAAATGAAAGAATTATGTCGTGAATAAAGTGGCAAATAGCAGGAAGGCAAGCATGCAATATCCAATTAAAATTCACAGGATCCATACCCGAATCCAAACAAACCAACAATGGAGGGTCCATACCCGAATCCAAACCCAATAATTGATTGGAGTCAGCTTCGGGTGCGTGACTGATCAAATTCTCATGCGCTTAGAAGAAAAAATTGAAGCAAAAACCCTAGGAGCTTCGATTCCCAAAACTTTTCCTCTGCAATTTGTGAAATTTGGTACGTAATTCTCTCGCAATCCCAAAATTCTCAATGCTTTTATTATGTTTTCAAGACCCATGTGGCGTTTCCCACTGTATTACCCTCTTCCGATTAATATCTCTAAATTTTGTTGGAATTTGGGGCTACCAATTTCCCCAATTTCATCAAAGTTGCTACCTTTAGCTAGGGTTTACTCATCTTCAGCTATTTATGCTAATTTCGATAAAGAAATAACTGCGGCAACACCGCCCATTTTCAAAAAGTTGCATTTTTTGCGATTCTGTTCATTATCTTCAGCTAAAGATATCATTTTGGAACAACCCAACTATGAAATTTGTAGTGAAAATGATCCTAGCAATGAAAACCATGAAGTATCTGTTGCTGATAGAGTGTATGAAGCTATTTTATCAAATGCAAACTCCAAGCAAAGCTTGGAGACAACTCTTGATTCACTAGGCTTGGCATTGACAACCGATTTGGTCAACGATGTCCTCATGAAGCTCCGTTACGAAGAAAAGTTAGCGTTACGATTCTTTACTTGGGCTGGGCATCAAGATAATTATACTCATGAAAGGCATGTTTATAACAACATGATTGATATATTGTCGAGCACTAAATACAAGTTGAGGCAATTGGTGTTCTTTGCGATGTCTTGGATAACATGAAGAGGAAGAACAACAATTCGGTGTCGGTTGAGGCTTTGATGGCGATTTTGAAAGCTTACACCGAGAAGCATCTGACTCATGTTAGGAGATTTGCAAAGAAGAAGAAAATAAAGATCACGGCGCCGGAGATCGATGCATTTAACATGTTATTGGATTCTCTTTGTAAATCTAGTTTGGTTAGAGAAGCCGAACTATTGTTTCATCGGGTTAAGAAGAGGGTGGTCCCCAATGTGGATACTTATAATATTTTGTTTTTTGGGTGGTGCAGAGTTAGAGATCCTAAAAAAGCAATGAAGGTATTGGAGGAAATGGTTGAAATAGGTTATAATCCGGAAAATTTTACTTATTGTTCTGCGATTGATTCATTTTGTAGTGTAGGGATGATAGCAGAAGCAAGAGAGCTTTTTGAGTTCATGAGAACAAAAGGTTCAACTATATCTTGACCTACGGCAAAAGTTTATAGCATAATGATTGTGACTCTGGCTAAATACGATGAAATGGACGAATGTTTTAGACTTCTTGATGATATGAGAAACACCGGTTGCCTTCCGGATGTTTCAACTTATAAAGATTTGATCGAAGGGATGTGTTTAATAGGAAAGATAGATGCTGCCTATAAAATATTAGAAGAGATGGGTAATAAAGGTTATCCGCCCGATATCCTCACCTATAATTGTTTCTTGAAGGTACTCTGCAATTTAAAGAAGCCTGCCGAAGCATTAACGCTGTGTGAAAAAATGCTTGAGGTGGGTTGCGAGCCGAGCGTTCATACTTACAATATGATGATTTCCATGTTTTTTGAGATGAGGGAACCTGATCGAGCAATTGGAATTTGGTATGAAATGGATAGGAGAAACTGTGCCCGTTCGGTTGATACTTATGGTATTATGATTAATGGTCTGTTTTGTTGCGAGAGAGTCGATGATGCGTGTTGTCTTTTGGATGAGGTGATGGATAAAGGGATGAAATTGCCATTTCAAAAGTTTGATGCTTTGTTATTGAGGCCGTCGGAGATTGGGAATCTTAATGCGATTCATCGACTTTCGGATCATATGAGGAGGTTTTATAATGTTGCTATGGCAAGAAGGTTTGCTATAAGCCAGAAGAAGAAGAGCATGAGCTTGAGGAGATAGGTCAATGGGATTTTTCACTCATCAAAGCTAAGTGAAAGGAGCATCATGTTGGTTCTCATTCATTCTCATTGTGTTATATTTGTTTCTTCATTTGTTCATGGTTTTCATGTTGCAAAAAATCACCATTTTGTTTGTAAGGCAAACATTTATGTTCTCTTATTTTCACCATTTTGTTTTGTTAGGCAAACATTTACCTCTTATTTTCACAGATATGTAATTCTCTTGCATGAATTTGAGATGTCTTCTGCTATACTGAACCCTTGAGCAGAATTGTGATTAATTGATCACTACACTGATTCCAAATAGCTGTGACATGGCTTAAACACTATGAGTAATGTTCTCTTATTCTTTCATACTACAGCCAATGGATGTGAGCTGTTGTGAAAATTCCTTTATTATTATTTTTACTTACTATTATTTTTACTTTTTTGGCCAGAGACCCATTTCTTTGTTACTTTATCTTGGACAAGTTGAACAATGAAATTTGACTTTCTGATGAGATAATAGGTTTTTGTAATGAATTGTGGGCGTAAATCAGTATTGATGTGTATTTGCAAGGTTGCATCATAAATTAACAGTGCCCTTGAGAAGAAATAATTCTATCAATAAAGACCAGTTTGGGTGTTACAATATGATGATTTCAAGGTATTTTAAGAATAGCAACATTTGTTTGCAGCATTAGTGCAAATATAAATCCGCTACTCTTATGTTTGGATGTTCTTAAGTTTTGCAGCTAGATTTCCAAACCCAATTAACTTATTGTTGCAAATTTGCTTGGATGGGGCTTAGGTGTCACCTCTAATAATTATTGTCTTGATCCCGTATTTCAAAATTGTAGCAACATTTGTCGGAATCAAAACGGCTGCAACAAATGTTGCAAAAATTTGTTGTTTTACGCTCCATTTCCAATTCTAACTTTAAATAGTAACAAATGTTGTATGCAAATTCATTTGTAACAACTTAAATAGCCCCTATGTGTTTAGGGGGCAAAAGGATAGGAGCAATATAAATAATGTGCACAACCTATTATGATCATAGAACCATAAGTAATCTGTATAACCAAAAGGGCATATTTTTTTGTTGTAAAACTTTTCTTTCCAAAAACGAGATTGCCTTGAAAGGGGGTGTTGCATTCATAATATGCATAAAATTATTATTATTATTTTCCTTTAAAAAAACAAATGGAACTGGATATTCAACACTTTCAGAAAAGTGCTTAATTTTAGATTTAGGAAAGTTTGGGAAAAAAGAAAAAGAAAAAACCAAAATGACCATTAAAATTAGTTTGGATTTTTGTGAGAAGAGGAGATGGCATGCAGCTAGGGGAGGGCAAGAGTGAGCTGCACTTTAGTCTTAAATAAATCTCCAATTGCGGGCGGAATCGTTGAGATTAAAAAAAGGGAAGAAAATTGAGGTAGAAGAGGATGAAGGGGGAAGAAGAAGTAGAGGTGATCCACGCATGGTCAGCGCCCAGATCTCTCAGCACCAGCCTCATGTACTCCTTTGCTCAGGTTCTCATTTTTTGTGTTTTTTTTTGTTGAAGAAATTGCTGTAGGTTTAGTGAATTTTTCTCATTACAATTCATAAATGGGCTTGTTCTGAATTGGAATTTATTCATATCATTAGTTTCCTTAATGGGTTTTTGTTCGAAGGAATTTTTGTGGGGATTGATGATTCATCTTCTTATTGTAATTCTAGTAATTTTATCATTTCATTGCTTTTTTTTTAAATGGGGTTTGTGTTTTGCAATTAAATTGTTGTGGGTGTAGTGATTTTCTTGCAACATTTGTCAATATCATTATTCATTTGTGTTAGACAGGTTTTTATTATTATTTATATTTATTATCATAACTTCTCTAAATGGGTACTTCTTAATATGAAATGATGAAATAGTCATTTTTCTCATTGCAAATTTCAATCTTGATTTATAATATAGTATCATTGATACTGTTAATGACTCAATAGTGATGTTTTTCCATAAAGAAACTGTTGTGGGGGTAGAGATTTTTTTTCCGTTAGGACCCTGTATCATTTCTTTTTGGTAAGAATTCCACCACATCAATAAAAAATTTGTTTATTGTAATGTTTATTGTAAGAATTCCACCACATTTCCTTTTTTTACTGATGAACCTCTCTATGCAAATTTCTTGAGGGTCACAGGCGTTGAACGGCCTTATCGAGACGAGCTTCTAGCCAAATGGTATTGTATGATAGCTGCGTCTCAATTTCACTTCCCTTTGTTTTATCAGTGGTTTTAGAAGAAAATTTTGTATGGATAGGATTCCGACGGCAACAAGGTTGTTAAGGAGGTGATTTTTGGTCCGGGCAAGAGGAAGTATTGTTACTGCAAGGTAACATTTCTTATTATATATTGTACATTCATTAAAGTGATGTCTTGGTGTTGACACTAATTGTACCAACCTTATGATTCATCCGTATTCTTCTATATGGAGAATCTTGATAACTCCAATAATCCAAGCTTCTGATAATTTTAATCTTTTATTCTCCAATCCAATCTACCACAGCTTATTCATCTATGTTATTAAATTTCCAAAATACTTTACAACTGTCAGCATTAAAAAAAGACAACACATTTAGATACCTTGGATTAGATCGACGAGGTCTTGATAGACTTGGTGTGTAGGCATAGGGGCACGCACAGTAAAATATCAAAAACTTATTACCAATAGAGTAGACATCAGTGCATCACCGTATATTCTTTAGATTTATGGCACGTCGAAATACACCTCTAACATGAGATGTCACATTCCAAGATGAGTCTCTCACATATTTGATTTAATTTGGAGGAGACTGCATATGTAAAACTAGATTTAATTAGTATTTCCTATGAACCCTCGGTTTCCATGAGAATTGAATTATTGAAAGAACAAATCCATGTTTGTCGAGGACTTGGTTTCCCGTAAGGAAGCTATTGTAGATTCAGTTTACTCTGTGTTACAGTGAGATTGCTGAATTTTTGCTTTCTTGACTGAAAGGAGCACTTGGGTTATTTTTCCTTTGAGATGAAGGAAAGATCGAGATCAGAGCAAAATGATGTTGTATTGCTGTAAACAACTTTGCGCTCTATATTTACTGCTGCGTACCCACCTAGGAAAGTTGCTGAGGTCTCTAGTAGAGTGGTGGTTTTTCCTTTTTATATTTTTTGTAATTACAACATTTGAGAGGCGTTGGTGAGCACTAGAAGGTTGCTCGTATACAAATTACTTGAGCTTATATCAACATCACTTGATTTAGAATCATGCTTCATGTCGTAGAGCAAGGTGATTTTTTCTATCTCTAGCATCAATGTCTAGAATATCTTGCTTTGTTTTGATTTGGTTCTATAAGCGAATTGAACTTTCTTTCTTACTTTAAATTCAGTATACAGAGAGGCTCTTTTATAGCCTTGAAAACAATAAGGAAGTTACAAACAGATTCTGTTACAAACAGATTCTAACTAAGTATAAACAGATTCTGTTACAAACAGATTCTAACTAATCTGAGAAATATCTTACTGTTGGCTATTTCCAACACTTCCCCTCAAGTTGGTGTGTAGATGCTATCATGCCCAACTTGCTTATGAGTCCCTCGAACACTGTTTTGAATAGTCCCTTTGTTAAGATATCCGCAGTTTGTTCTTTTGTCGGAATGTAGGGGATACAGATGGTACCGGCATCCAGTTTTTCCTTGATGAAGTGTCGGTCGACTTCAATATGCTTCGTTTTGTCATGCTGTACGGGGTTGTGTGTTATGCTGATGGCAGCTTTGTTGTCGCAGTATAGTTTTAGTGGCTGAGTTATAGCCTGCTTTATTTCCTGTAGTACCCGTTGAACCCACAGAACTTCACAAATACCGTTGGCCATGGCTCGAAATTCTGTCTCCGCACTACTCCTTGCCACGACACTTTGTTTCTTGCTCCGCCATGTAACTAGATTGCCCCACACGTACGTACAATATCCTGAAGTTGACTTCCTGTCTACGATGGAACCTGTCCAATCCGCGTCAGTGGATACTTCGACGCTGCGAGTCTCACCATTTTTGAAAAATAAACCTCTTCCTGGTGCGCCCTTTAAATACTTCAAAACACTATATGCTGCATCAAGGTGCTCTTCTTGAGGTGAGTGCATAAATTGGCTTATCATACTCACTGCAAAGGTGATATCGGGACACGTGTGTGAGAGATAGATCAATTTTCCAACTAACCTCTGGTATTGTGGAATGTCCACTGGCGGGCTCTGTGTAAATTCTCCGAGCTTTTTATCCGGGTCTATAGGTGTCTCCGCAGGTTTGCAGTTTGTCATCCCTATTTCTTTGAGAAGATCGTGAATATACTTCCGTTGAGACAAGACAATGCCTTTCTTACTTCGAGCAATTTCCATACCCAAGAAATACTTCAATTCTCCCAAGTCTTTTACTTCGAACTCCTTAGCGAGACTTCTTTTTAACTGATTGACCTCTTCCTCGTCATCTCCTGTAACAATGATGACATCAACGTAAACAATTAGTATTGCAATTTTTTCATGTTTCGAGACTCTGTAGAACATGGTGTGATCTGCCTGAGCCTGATTGTATCCTTGCCCTTTCACAAACTGATGGAAACGTTCGAACCATGCTCGTGGAGATTGTTTAAGACCGTAAAGTGATCTTTTCAATCTGCACACTTTGGAGCCGAACATTTTTTCAAACCCCGGCGGAGGTTCCATGTACACTTCTTCGTCCAGGTCTCCATTCAAAAACGTGTTCTTCACATCTAGTTGTTGAAGTCGCCAATCGGGGTTTACTGCAACTGACAGCAAGATCCGGATCGTGTTTAGCTTAGCCACAGGTGCAAAAGTCTCTGTGTAGTCGATCGCGCATGTTTGAGTGAACCCTTTAGCAACGAGTCTCGCCTTATATCGTTCTAGGGTTCCATCTGCACGAAACTTTGGTATGAATACCTATTTGCATCCTGCAGTCTTCTTTCCTCTCGGCAGCTCCTCCATGTTCAAGTATGATTTTTCTGAAGTGCATCCATCTCCTCGAAAATTGCCTTTCTCCACTCTGGAGCTCTCAGAGCATCCTGTACAGTCTTTGGAATCTCCATAGCAGACACGTTAGAGATAAAGGCTGAAAAACTGGGTGAGAGATTATTTGAGGACACAAATTTTGACATTAGATACAAGGGACGACTAAGACATGACCTTGTGGACTTTCGGAGGGCTATGGGAAGATCCAGCTCACTGTGATCCGGTTCTGTTCTTGAGTCAGATTCTTGGTGGGGCTGGACAGAGTTGACCTCTGCTTCTGGAGAAGGATCTATCTCAATTAAATGTTACTGTTGCGTTTTTTTCAGACCTGTTTCACGTTATTTCCTTTTGTAATTTTAAATTTCCACATCAGCTTCCTGTGGATTTAAATCCACGAGGGCAAGTTGTTTTAGGAGTCGGTGGTGTGTTCCTATTTTTATGGGATTTTTCCGGATTTTCTAATAAAGGAACCGAGTTTTCAACAGACATATTTTCTGAGTTTTCAAGGACCGTTTTTTAGTGTCCAGTGAATTTTCACTGTTTTGGTTTGCCAGGTGTTCAAAAGACTGGTCTAAAATGTCTTGATTTAAAAATCTAGATCTTGTGAATTTGTATATGGGATTAAGTTGACTATTTTTGGAAGACTATTTTTTATGGAAACCGAGTCTTTACTATTTGTCTCCCTCTGAAGAGGAGGCTTAAAAAAAGCTTTATTTTCAAAAAACAACACATCCATTGTGATAAATATTTTATTTGATAAAAGATCAAAGCATTTATACCCTCTTTGATTCGTGGCGTAGCCAATGAAAACACATTTTCTCGATTTTGGATCAAGTTTACCCCTAGTGGGGTTGTGATCGTGAACAAACACGGTACAACCAAAAATTTTCAACGGCAGATCCGAGATTGTAAGTCGTCTTTGAGGGTAAAGAGATTTTAACAAGGCAACGAGTTTTTTAAAATTGAGAATTTTTTAGGGCATTCTATTAATAAGATAAGTTGCTGTTAAAATTGCTTCATTCCAAAATGTTTTTGGAACATGGTTGGTGAATAATAATGCCCTAGCAATTTCAAGAATGCGTTTATTTTTCCTTTCAGCCACACCGTTTTGTTGCTGTGTGTTAATGCAAGAACTTTGGTGAATGATGCTTTTCTTTGCAAAAAAATCTCCCAAGGTTTCGTTAAAAAATTCTCGTCCATTGTCACTTCGAAAATTCTGAATTTTTGTGTTAAATTGTGTTTCAATCATGACATAAAAGGTTTTGAAAACTTGTTCAACTTTTGATTTCTTCTTTAGCAAAAACACCCAAAGGACTCTAGTATGATCATCAATAAACGAAACAAGCCATTTTTTCCGAAGACAGATGAAACGCGGGATGGTCCCCAAATATCACTATGGATTAAGGCAAACGGTGCTGAAGATTTATAGGGTCGAGGTGGATAAATTGTCCTTTTTTGTATGGCAAAAGCACAAACATCACATTGAAATTGAGAAGGATTTTTATTCTGAAACAACTTTGGAAACAAATACTGCATATAATGGAAACTAGGATGACCTAGACGAAAATGTATCATAATCAATTCATTGTCACGAGAAACAAACATGGACTGAAAACACAGACTAGATGCATACTTATTGAGATGCGATCCTTCTTCAAGCAAGTAGAGACCTTCACTGGTCCTAGCATTGCCAATCATCGTCCCCGAGTCCAGAACCTGAATTTCACAATGAGAGTACATGAATTTAACTTGACACTTAAGGTCTTGAGTTAGCTTTATAATGGAAATCAGATTGCAGGAAAGCTTTGGAACATGTAAAACATTAAGGAGGGTTAAGGAATGAGAGATTATGATGGTTCCTTGGCCGGCTATGGCAGAATATGATCCATCTGCAATTTTGACCCTTTTGTTTCCTGTATAGGGTGTGTAGGTTGAAAATAATGTGAAGCAACTGGTCATGTGATCAGTTGCTCCAGAATCAAGAATCCAAGGAAGTTGATTGTTACCGATTTGGGCTAAAAAACAGGAGGGATTTGACGGGTCTGCGGTGGAGTTAAAGAACTTATACATGTGCTCCAGTTGTTCCTTTATGAATGAAGGCGATCCTGAGTTGATTCTTGACTCCTGAGAACCATCGAACTCGATCTGCAAAGTGAAGGATACTTCAGTCTCTCTTGTGGAGGACATTATGGCTGGAAAAAAAAGGAACTGTGAAAAAAATTTGGTTGAGGAAAAATGATGATTTTTTGGAGAAAGTTTTACCGCCCTGATACCATATAAGCGAATTAAACTTTCTTTCTCACTTTAAATTCAGTATACAGAGAAGCTCTTTTACAGCCTTGAAAACAATAAGGAAGTTACAAATAGATTCTGTTACAAACAGATTCTAACTAAGTATAAACAGATTCTGTTACAAACAGATTCTAACTAAGTATAAACAGATTCTAACTAATCTGAGAAATATCTTACTGTTGGCTATTTCCAACAGGTTCACTTGGAAAGAAGGGTGCTTTTGAAAAGATTAATAAAATTTAGCTACCTTTAAGTATAAACATGTGCGTGCATAAGTTTTACCATTTGTAGTATGTAGTTTACTTGGTTACCCTGCTTATGTATTCTTATTCCATGATAAGATGATATCTGCTTCTTCGTAGTTAACAGCTAGAACGCTTGACTTTTTGTCTCTTTCTTGATCTATAGCATATGGCAAAACAACGTCTACCAAACTTGACAAATGAGCTCATGAAGAAAGGAAAGCACTTTATATTGATACGCAACCCCCTTAATGTTGTGGTATGCTTAACATGTCCTCTCTAGATTTTCCATTATTTATTTTTCTATTCGGTAGAAAATCTCAATTTTATTGTTTCAGCCATCATTCGAAAAAGTTGTACCATCATCTTTTTCTGAGCTTGGCTTGGCGGACCTTGTCTCCATATATAGCGAACTACGTGAACTTGGTAACCCTCCACCAATCATAGATTCCGAAGATTTACTACAAGACCCTGAGGTTAGTAAGCTTTCTATGTTATGCATCTTCCCTAATCTTTATTTGTTCATGATCTTGTACTTTCTATTTTGAATGCCTATCAGATGGTTAACTTATACAAAATATCTTGGTATTCGGCTTCGCTTTTGGTATTTGGTAATCTTCGTTCAGGATAGTATTGTGTATTGCCCTATAACTTTGGAATTTTGTGATCGCTGATTGTTATACTAAAGGATCTCCATTTCAAAGTTGTTTTTGTTCAGTAAGATTATTTAGGTAATTATTTTGTAGGCCACTTTTCACCAAACCTACAGTAACCTCCCTTCAACTTTGGTTTCTAAGGGCTTATTTAGCACTTTTAAGGAAGCTTATTGTAATTAAAAACTCTTGGGCAGTTAACTAATAAATGCTCATAGTCAAGGGTGGTTTAGGGAAGTTTATCCTTTTTTTTGAATTTGTTCAATTATTTTAAAGGATTTGTTTTTCCATAGATCCTTGTTAAACTCATGATTATAAACTTTTTACTTCCTTCTTGTGCAGGCTGTCTTACATGGTCTTTGCGAGTATTTGGGTATTCCTTTCCAGAAGTCCATGCTCAAGTATGCAAAAATAATTATTTTTTCCATCTAATACACTAAAACTTTTAGTTCCAAAAGTTTTTTTGCTTATAGGAAATCTATGAAACTTTAAGTTTCTCTAGAAAATAAACCACCTTTTCTTGTGTATGGTTAATGTTCTTGGATTTATTGTAGCCCAACAGGTGTGACTATGGTAAGAAAATAACTAAATTTCCACCTGCTATGTCCTGAGAGGTTTCTAAGATAATAAAAACTTGTGTTCCATTTCGTATCCGCTCTAATAATTTGATATTTTAAAAACCTCCGATATTGTTCCCATTGACCAATGTTTAAGCAAAAAAGTAATAAATATAGACATTTCGGCTTTTTTTAACTGGAGATTGGCATATGATAAATGTATCCCTTCATATTACTTACAACTATGGATTGTTCTTTTTATTTCATTTGTCAAACACTTGTGACCAACATGGCCCTACTAAATAAATTTATTGAGTGAAACCACAATCATGCCATCTATTGTCTTCATGACGACTATTTAAGAGAATATGACACTTCTTTAATCAACCCCTTGATATCTCATAAAACTCTACATTGTATTTCATTTCGTACCAGCATTATTCATATTCACTTCATATACTTCTATCTTAATTTGCTTATTCAAGGTGCATTGGATGTCCACTACTCATATTCAAGTTTATAAAGTTGAATTTCTTCTTACACATTTCTAGGAGATCTGTTCTCTTTTAGCCCTTTTTGACAATCACTCCTCATGGTGCCTAAATAGGATAACTATGGTCCTTAAATGAATTTTAAAAAAGATCCCCCCTCAAATGCTTCAATTTTAGTTTAATATATTTGCAAGCTGTCTAAAATGTTTTGTTATATGAATATCCATGAGGCAATCTTTTTTTAATTATCTTCCGTCATGATATAACAAATTCAGATGGGAACCTGGTCCAAAACCAGTAGATGAAACTTGGGCTCCTTGGTGGTATAAGACCACACATAATTCGACAGGTTTCAAAGCAGCCAAGACATATTCATCAGTAAGATTTCTTTCGCATTAAGTAGTTTTGCATTAAAGTTGCAGTAGCATTATTGTATTAATTCTTGAACATATCTTATCTGATTGGTAGTTATTGTTTGGGCCAGCCTAGTGTTGCTCGATGACCGATTCTTTACATAAAAGTTTCATATCGAAAAGAACTACAGTTTTCCAAAGAAAATGCCAAATTTGGATTTTTTTACTGACATCGATCGTCGGTATTTTCTCTATATTTATGTCTCAAATTTTTGAAAAAGTTCCTTGAGGAAATTCAACGGCCAGCATACATAGCAGATTATAAGCATCAATGTGAACTTTTGATTCAGCGATTCACCATATAAGTTTCGATGATAGCCTTCATTATTGTTATGGCTAATGAGGCGAATATAAATATTACAGCATGTATATAGGCATCAAGTGATTTATTACCTGTAAATAGATATGTCTTGTAGATATTTTTATATTTGGATTCAAATAGTAAACATCTTTGTATAGCGAAACTTCGTTAACTTTGTTATAATATATTTTTTCACTTCAATATTTGCACACATTCAGCTTTATGTAGGTTTCCGCAACATGATTTTAATTACTTCAGTCTAGATTTTTGTTTAAACAAGGAGTGACTTAAAAAGATTATGCCATCTCTGTTTTTTAATTAACGAAATTAAATATTTAGCTCGTAATTGACTGGATCTATTTTCCCAGCCATTTCCATTTAATCTCTCTGACTTGCTAGAGCAAAGCCTGCCTTCCTACAACTTACTCAAACGCCATAAGAGAAGAACATTTTCTTCCTTGGGACCTTCATTGCCGCCTCCTACTCTCCCTGCCCCTGCCAATGAGAAGGTTCTTGTTTGGGTCGGCAATGAGCTTTTACCTCGTGAAAGTGCAAAGGTATTTGCGTCTTAAATTATATTATACATTTTTTTTAGTTTCTTAATAAATTGTTTTGGCACGCAAACAATGCCATTTTTAAAAGGTATCAGTGTTCGATTCAGTTGTACAAGGTGGCGATGCAGTGTGGGAGGGACTTCGTATTTATAATGGGAAGGTCTTCAAGATTAACGAACATTTAGATCGGTGATTTCCCCTTGACTCACTAAGACTTTATTTTATGGTTAATGTGCTATTTGATTGCTCGATGAGAGAACTGTTTTTTTTATTACAGGTTGTTTGACTCTGCCAAAGCTTTAGCATTGAACAATGTCCCGAATCGAGAAGAGGTGGCTATTTGGTATTTTTCTGACGATTTGTTGCTATATATTTTTGGGGCTAAATTAGTCTAAAGCTCTAAAGTACCCTTAACTATTGCTATTTTTCAGTTAACTAAAAGTTGTTTTTTTTATAAAATTACATCATGATCCTTTAAAGTGCTGCCTTTGAAGGCAATTTAGTGAAAAGATCACCTTAAAACCAAAATTTAAGGGAATTCACTGTAACAAAAAATCTTTAAGGTAGTTTAGTAAAAAATAACAATAGTTAAGGGTAGTTAATGTGATTTAGCCTATTTTAGATTCAAGAATCCATCTGCAATCAAAAGTCTTATTGCAAATGAGTTGTTTTAAATTCCTATTTACTTGTGTTCATAATCTTATGCGCTAGTGCTATCCTTTCCTTAAACATTAATACTCTTGTCATTATTTCAGATTCAAGAGGCTATCTTCAAAACTCTAATCGCAAATGGGATGTTTGACAATGCGCACATCAGACTAACTATAACCCGTGGCAAAAAGGTTGTCTTTCTTTGAAGATGTTATTTTGAACCTGGTCATTTATTTTTTGGGCGTTGGCTGGCTACTTATAAGTGATAGAAATCGTAAGACTGTAGCCAATCAGCATCTGTTTTTGCTTTACTTGCTCTTGTTTCACTTGAATGCACACTTTCTCTTCTCAGGTTACCTCTGGAATGAGCCCAGCATTCAACCTTTATGGATGCACTTTAATTGGTAATTCAGGAAACAAACTTTCACATTGGTTAATTATTTTGGCTGTGGCAGTTTCTTGGCCCTTGTCTTTTTCCGTTTACGCAAATTATTTAAAGCACCATCTGCCTTTTCTTGTCTTACAGAGAATACCGTTCAACCTTTAAATTTCCTTAAACACCCTTGAACTTTTAAAAAGTGCATAATACTATAAAAATATTGCATAAACAACTCACCAGTGGCGATATTGGTAGTTCTTAAAGATTAAAGGTGTTGTCTGGGAAAGTTGAATTTTTTTGTTATCTACCCTTATATTTAGACACACTGAAGTAAATATTTACAACAAAAATTATGCCCTTTTGGTTATACAGATTACTTATGGTTCTATGATATTAATAGGCTGTGCACATTATTTATATTGCTCATATCCTTTTGTCCCCTAAACACATAGGGGCTATTTAAGTCGTTACAAATGAATTTGCATACAACATTTGTTACTATTTAAAGTTAGAATTGGAAATGGAGCGTAAAGCAACAAATCTTTGCAACATTTGTTGCAGCCGTTTTGATTCCGACAAATGTTGCTACAATTTTGAGATATGGAATCAAGACAATAATAATTATTAGAGGTGACACCTAAGCTTCCCGCAGGCCATCCAAGCAAATTTGCAACAATAAGTTAATTGGGTTTGGAAATCTAGCTGCAAAATTTAAGAACATCCAAACATAAGAGTAGTCGATTTATATTTGCACTAATGCTTCAAACAAATGCTGCTATTCTTTAAAAACCTTGAAATCATCATATTGTAACACCCAAACTGGTCTTTATTGATAGAATTATTTCTTCTGAAGGGAACTGTTAATTTATGATGCAACCTTGCAAATACACATCAATACTGATTTACGCCCACAATTCATTACAAAAACCTATTATCTCATCAGAAAGTCAAATTTCATTGTTCAACTTGTCCAAGATAAAGTCCCAAAGAAATGGTCTTTGGCCAAAAAAGTAAAAATAATAGTAAGTAAAAATAATAATAAAGGAATTTTCACAACAGCTCACACCCATTGGCTGTAGTATGAAAGAATAAGAGAACATTACTCATAGTGTTTAAGCCATGTCACAGCTATTTGGAATCAGTGTAGTGATCAATTAATCACAATTCTGCTTAAGGGTTCAGTATAGCAGAAGACATCTCAAATTTATGCAAGAGAATTACATATCTGTGAAAATAAAAGGTAAATGTTTGTCTAACAAAACAAAATGGTGAAAATAAGAGAACATAAATGTTTGCTTTACAAACAAAATGGCGATTTTTTGCAACATGAAAACCATGAACAAATGAAGAAACAAATATAACACAATGAGAATGAATGAGAACCAACATGATGCTCCTTTCACTTAGCTTTGATGAGTGAAAAATCCAATTGACCTGTCTCCTCAAGCTCATGCTCTTCTTCTTCTGGCTTATAGCAAACCTTCTTGCCATAGCAACATTATAAAACCGCTTCATATGATCCGAAAGTCGATGAATCGCATTAAGATTCCCAATCTCCGACAGCCTCAATAACAAAGCATCAAACTTTTGAAACGGCAATTTCATCCCTTTATCCATCACCTCATCCAAAAGACAACACGCATCGTCGACTCTCTCGCAACAAAACAGCCCATCAATCATAATACCATAAGTATCAACCGAACGGGCACAGTTTCTCCTATCCATTTCATACCAAATTCCAATTGCTCGATCGGGTCCCCTCATCTCAAAAAACATGGAAATCATCATATTGTAAGTATGAACGCTCGGCTCGCAACCCACCTCAAGCATTTTTTCACACAGCGTTAATGCTTCGGCAGGCTTCTTTAAATTGCAGAGTACCTTCAAGAAACAATTATAAGTGAGGATATCAGGCGGATAACCTTTATTACCCATCTCTTCTAATATTTTATAGGCATCATCTATCTTTCCTATTAAACACATCCCTTCTATCAAATCTTTATAAGTTGAAACATCCGGAAGGCAACCGGTGTTTCTCATATCATCAAGAAGTCTAAAACATTCGTCCATTTCATCGTATTTAGCCAGAGCCACAATCATTATGCTATAAACTTTTGCTGTAGGTGAAGATATAGTTGAACCTTTTGTTCTCATGAACTCAAAAAGCTCTCTTGCTTCTGCTATCATCCCTACACTACAAAATGAATCAATCGCAGAACAATAAGTAAAATTTTCCAGATTATAACCTATTTCAACCATTTCCTCCAATACCTTCATTGCTTTTTTAGGATCTCTAACTCTGCACCACCCAAAAAACAAAATATTATAAGTATCCGCATTGGGGACCACCCTCTTCTTAACCCGATGAAACAATAGTTCGTCTTCTCTAACCAAACTAGATTTACAAAGAGAATCCAATAACATGTTAAATGCATCGATCTCCGGCGCCGTGATCTTTATTTTCTTCTTCTTTGCAAATCTCCTAACATGAGTCAGATGCTTCTCGGTGTAAGCTTTCAAAATCGCCATCAAAGCCTCAACCGACACCGAATTGTTGTTCTTCCTCTTCATGTTATCCAAGACATCGCAAAGAACACCAAATTGCTTCAACTTGTATTTAGTGCTCGACAATATATCAATCATGTTGTTATAAACATGCCTTTCATGAGTATAATTATCTTGATGCCCAACCCAAGTAAAGAATCGTAACGCTAACTTTTCTTCGTAACGGAGCTTCATGAGGACATCGTTGACCAAATCGGTTGTCAACGCCAAACCTTTTCTTTTTTTTCTTTTTCTTTTTAAACTATGGCATCAATGGCTATATTTAAACTATGGGGGAAAAAATAAAAACTCAAAACTTAATATTAGAGAGAGACAGAGGGTTTCCCAAAAAATAAAAAGAGTTGTCTGCAATTTAACTCTTTTATTTTGATAAAAGGAAAAGAAATCACCGTCCCGCATTTGTAGGATTCTTCATGCATAAGGAATACAAATAATCCAATTTTGTAGCAGCAATCATATTCAATAATATCCTGGCAGCAACTGATGATGCTCAATACTGAGAACTCCCCAGATCATAACACGTGGCAGGGGACGTGTCCCGGAGCTTAGGGGAAAGGAGCAAGAACGGTACATTGAAGGCGCACTCCTGGCCTTCGCCCCGAGGCCTGTCTTGACCTTCGACGGCATCCGAGATCACTCCTATGCTAGTCTTAAAAATAACCATTGACTCGCCTCCGAGCCCTCCTACACACTGGGCTTCCTTAGCCTTCTTAGCTCGCCACCGAGCTATCACAGAACCAAGCTTGCTCGGCCTCCTGCTCGCCTTCGAGCCTCCCGCCGAGCTCAGCTTCCTCGGTCTCACCGACCGACCCGGAGCACAGGCCACGGGCGTTCCCGCCATGACTCCGCGAATCTCGTCAGATGCGAGATATCGGTCGCCCCACGATCCCGCGTTCCATGCCACCGCGTTCCCCCGCTAACGGGCATATCTCGTCGTTAATGGAGGATCCTGCCATTCACGCAGGCGTGACTCCAGGGGCGTAACGGCCGGCGTAAATCTCGCGCCCGCCAGCCCATGGCTGCCACTATATAAACCCTCTCTCATACGACTCAGGTAAGGCAATTCCTGTCTAAGTAGGCCGCTGCTCTGCCCAAATACCTCTACTAACTTGATCGTCGGAGGGTCCACGGTGGTACAACTACCCCGGGACTTCATTGCAGCTAGACCGACTTCGTTGCTAATCAAGCCCACTGAGATCCACACGCATCAGCAGGCAACCCTCAAACCCAATCCCAGCCATTCATCAACGCTCACGACAGATCAAAGAAAGACAACATCTGAAGGAGATACAGAGCTCCATCAGTTGGCGCCGTCTGTGGGAAAGCGAAAATTCCACTCAACGAAGGTTGATTTTCAGACCTCGAATTATGGTGAGTGATCACCGCGACGATCCCAGTACTAGCCGCCGCCCTCCCCACAACGGAGGCACGGACAGGTCATGTCTTCCGAACGCCGCTCACGTCCTGTCTGCACGAATCGACAGGTTCGCGTCCATTGTGGATGCCCTCGTCCGTATCCAAACGGCTGTACGAACCCCTCAAGTCGCCGCTCCCCCACCTCCACAGAGAGGAAGAAGACACTGCCCATGCTGGCACGACCGAGCAGCGCCTCGCTATTTCCGGCGGCCACAGATCCCTCGTGGCGACCAACTCAATGACCCGCTGGGCGTCTCACAGCTCCACGCGGAGGTCTTATGAAAGAGCACCCTGCCCTGAGGCCCATCGCGCTCCTGCCCCCCCTCCCCTAGGAGTTGTCGGTCAGCTTGCCTGCTCCCAGGCACGGCCGGCACCCTCCCTTAATAGGGTCGCGCGGACGGGACTCACAACGAGGACGGTCTCGCCAGGGGACCTAAGGAACCTTATAGAACGAAACCGTAACCGCGGCCAGGCGCAGGCCGCCAGCAGGAGGGGCCATCATTTCGAGTATGCCGAATCCTCGGGATACCACGACCGACTTAATGCCCTCGAAAAGAAGATCGAGCGTATACATCGGGATAGTCGCCCTTCAAGCGAGGGGGCTAGATATGCCGCCGACTCGCTTATGAAGCCCTTCACCGAAAAGCTGCTCGCTGTCCGCGTCTCCTCCAGGAACAAGCCTCCAAAGGTGTCCCTCTTTGACGGAAAGTCCGACCCGAAAGACCACTTGGACGCGTTCACGGCAGGGATGAGCTTCCAGGACAACTCTGGCGCTGCCCAATGCCGAGCGTTCCCTGCCACTCTCATCCGCGTTGGACGAGATTGGTTCCGAGGACTCACGCCACGCTCCATCTCTACCTTTGATGAGGCGGCCGTCCAATTCCTCGACCATTTCGTCGAGAACAGACGGCAGAAGCAGACCGTTGACCACCTCTTCACTATAAAGAGCGGGGACAAGGAATCTTTCAAAGAATACGTCACCCGCTTCTATAACGCTCTTCTTGAAGTTCCGAAGCACCGAAAAGAGACGGTAATCATGGCCCTTAGGTCGGGTCTTAGGCATAAGGAGAGGCTCTGCTCCTTTGCATTAGCGCAACCTAAGACCATGGCCGAAGTAAAAGCCTAGACCGAGCGAGAGATCCAGCTCGAGTCCGAGGTCATCGCGAACCTAACCCGGACCGACCAGGCCGATCAAAAGAAGAGAACCAGAGAAGAGAAAAAGAAGATTTACCGGCCAAAGCCATACTCCCCGAAGTTCCAGGAGTATACCCCACTCAACATATCCCAGATATAGTTGCTGGAGGAGGCGAAAGGCGAGAGATTCTTCAACCCCCGGTCAAAAATATGGCGTACAAACGGACACGAGGCCCCTATTGCGCTTTCCACAGGTCGCAGGGACACCCCATCGAGAACTGCAAACAGCTCTGCGACTACATCGAGGAGTTGATTCGCTCGGGACACTTGGCAAAGTACTTACGGGAAAAGCGACAAGCAGACCGAGAGCAGGAGCACCATCCCCCTCGCGGCGAGTTGACGATCGGCCAAATGAAAGGGCAGAATGTTGTCCTTATCCAGAATATTCGATGGCGTACATTTCCCTTATGAAACCAAGTTATTCCGTGTTGCGTAAAGGATATAAACTTCTTTCCTCGATATGATAGACGAGTAAAACATAAAAAATTAATGGGTTTTTTCCGCTAGCCCTTCTATACTTCAATATTTTTCTCTGTCCACCATCATTAGTATTTATATGTAGTCCGCTAAACTTATAAGTTACTCCTGTTAACCCTCTCAATTGATAAAAGAGCATCTTTTTAGAATATTTTGTTTACACTAGGGATTAACGCCAATACATTGGAAGGGGACATATTACCTTAAAAGTCTATTTTCTTCATTCAAAATCCTCCTATATTCCAAATTAGGGTTTTCTAATCTAAGGCTTCTCTCCCTCTTCGCTGAATTGGCCATAGATTTAAATTTCAGTTCCATGAGCTTATACGCAAAATTATAGTGGTCCATATTTGATTGGTTGCGGCTATATTGTATGGGAGAAAGATCTCACCAAAAATTCCATTGCATTTGAGACAAAAAGAATTATTAGCCCTTGAATTAAAGAGAACTTTTTCCGAGATGAAGGGAAAAATTGGTGCGAGAACTTTGAAGCTTTGAAATGGGATTTTGAGGTGATTATGCATAAAATGGAAATGTTAGAGAGGAAGATGGAAGTAACAAGTGGAAACTGACAAATTAATGGAAAAATTCAACTTCTTGTAGGCATTTGTACATTTGCTTTTGTGTTTCGTATGTTAGTGCCATGAAAATGTATGAGTTTTATTGCTTTTTGTTAAAGTAATGTTAATGTATGGAAGTTCTGTAACGGTTAATGTAGTATATTTTGAAATTTATAAAATAGGCTTTGGGGGTAATATATGCCCCCTCCCAATGTGTTGTCGTTAACCATTAACGGTGTTAACAGATGCTCTTTTGTCAATTGAGGGGATAATAAGAGCAACTTAAAAGTTTAGGGGGCTATAGGTAAATACGAACTATAGGGGGCAGAGAAAAATACTGAAGTATGGGGGAGCTAGTGGAAAAAACCCAAAATTAATTGTTTTTTTAAAGCTATCGATTTTCGCTAAAAAGAGAGAATAAACTATTTCAAACTATCATGTCTATATGCCACATTATTTAATTCAATAATAATATTACTTTCTAGCTTTAATAATGGACAAATGGACTTAAATCTTGAATGGAGATTAATTGTACACCTGTAAGAATATGTTCATAATGCACACTATAGACGTGGACGGATAAATTATATAATTTTTTCTGAACAGATGAATGGGTATGTATAAGCACCCTTGCACTTATATTATATGAAGATGCCAGAAAATTTACACTTGCCCTATAGCTTTAGACCGAACACTATTAAGTTAGGATAAATGAGTGATAGTATTCGAGTATCCCTTGCTCTTTCCCACCCTATGGATGTGTAGAAACATTGGAAAAGATACGATTATATGGCTATTTGTCTCCATTTGTATATAAGAGAGAACTGCTTGAGAGTTGAGATTATTTAATTATTCCATGTTCAATAAAAGATCAATAAGTGCACTACTTGAAAGGAAAGAAGTGATAAAATCATAGTTTATGGAGCTCGGTAATCACATGTAGGCCTGCAAGAACATGGGTTAATAATAATACAGTTAAACGATATGGTAATGCCAATTTAATTGGGGGAAGCCGTTAATGGAAATGGCTGGAAAGAAGAAAAACATATAGCCAGTCTCAATATTTTGGGATAAAGGCTTTGCTGCTTGTCAACCTAATTGATGGTCAATTTAGTTAGTTACAATAGGCTGCACCAACAAATTATCTTTTTCCTTTTCCCTCCTCTTGCTGACAGGTTACAGTCAAGGAAGTCCGAAGAGGATTTTGATCTCTTTACGCATATGGCAGCAGCAAGTACTTGTTGCATCTTAGGGTCATACTCTAGCCTTGTGATTCAATTATAATGGGTTGCCTAGATTTAGAACAAGTTTCATTTGGATCTGTAATTAAGTGTCAATATGAGGCAGTTGGGTCATCTTGGCCGTTGCATTCTTCACTAAGGAATAATTCCCCTGCATTAGTGTGTGATAGACTTGGTTATAATTTGCCAAAAGAAATTAGTATCAGGGCATGAACAGATCTTATATGAGGTACCAAGCACAGCGCCGTAGGACTATTTATCCATTAATGATCTGTGCTGAAATATTTCTTCTCTTTCGTTTCTGTTTACATTGCATTCTGTTTGGTTTATTTGGGAACATCTTAGCTAATTTCGGTTCTCCTTGTGTACTTCTAGTAGGTTTATTGAACTGAAAAGTGAAAACTGTAGTTATGCTTAAAATTTCTGAGCTTCTGAACATACGCCCGACATACGCCCGACAGCCATCCACATTCCCAATCCCTCGTACCACCAAAGTTAGTCACGTGAACTCATTTCAAAACTCCACATATATGATGGAATCCTTGATGTTTTTCCTGAAAATGTAATCACCCAATTTTATTTTATTTTTCCTTCCAAGAAGATCCCAATCCACAATCTGCACTCACAAAATAGTAAACATGTTATTTTCTTATATTGAAATCATTTGATTTGACAAGTTCTTAGATTGCTTCTTCCATTATCAATTGCCTCATTTTATGCAAGTTGTAACAGATTTTGTTATAAGCTCTATTAGTCTAAGAACAGTATCTTTACAAGGCATTAATATGATATCCATGGATGTGATGCATAAAGCCTCGGCTCCCCTTGCATGCTTTCAATTTCCCCCAATGTTGATTGCAGCAGTTTTGTAGACTGGGCATGATCCATCTAAGTAGCATTTTCATAAGACCCTGTTCTTCATCTAGACTACTGAATTTGTTCTCCATTCTTTTAAATTGGTTTTAGATCTTAATTATCCCATATATTAATGTGCTAAGACGAACTCTTTCTTCTTCTTCTTTTTCCAGTTATCAGTGAGGAACTGTTTCATAAGAGGATCAGTGGTGAGATACGTTCAGCTTCCTGCTGATGGCGTTGACATCGACATCCTTCATGATGCCACCAGGAGAGAGGCCCGCGGTGGTTGATCACTGAAAAAATTGTTTCTAATTACCTAAGAATCCTCCCTTTTTTCCCCCTCATGTAATTTGGCTCAAATGCAATGTAGCAGCTGAAAAATTGATGGAACTCCACTGTTCTTATTAGCCTACAGCATTTTAATTTTAAACTCGGCAAATCATTCTGACGTATTGTTCTCTGTTGTGTTTCTTCCTTTCCTCTAAAGTAACTAGGAGATGTTGTGTGGGGTGCTTCTGATCATATATGATTTTTAGGGTCGTGTTATGTTATAAAATGCTTGGGAGCTTTAGGAAGATTGTTGAGATGAGTTATGCTACCTTTGTTGTCTGCATCATTTAGTTTTCATTGTTTAATCAATCAAATGGATTGTAATAAATTTTTTTTTATCCCTTTTAGGAATCGAATATCCTGACTTTTATTTTGAAGTGGAATGTTTTACCAATTTAATCTTTGTTTGGAGGCCTCTAAGCCCTAACTTATGAATACAACGGCAGCCCACGCACACGCAGGCATCATACCCAAGCATACATTACACACACATGGGATTCATGAATTTTCTTCCAAAACATTAAATCACGATCGTTTTCTACACTAGGATCGAATCCTCGCACTCTCTCTAAAGAGGGAAGTGCTATAGCAACCGAGCTATTGCTCAATGGTGAAAGTGAAAATTATACCCAAGTGAGGGCTAGTTCATGTGAGCAATGACCGTAGTTGTGAAACCATGATTTTGTAACCAAGCCATATTTTAGGATGTGTTCAGGAGAGTGGTGTGAAACCATAGTTTTGTAACCATGGAGTGTTTGAATAACATAAACCATGATTTTATAACCATGATTATATATATATATATATATATATATATATATATATATATATATATAATTTTATATTAATTGTTTTACAAAAATAGTATAAGGGTTATATTATGCCTTGCAAATATGATATTTCAAATACAGGGAATATGTCGTCCTGGTATGCGATCAAAAAGAGCTTTGAGATGACCCATCAAACTTTAAAAATACCATTAAAACACCCCCATTGAAAGATATTTTCGTAAAAATAATTGAAAGGTATTTTTGTCAAAAAATATCATATTCCGTTCAAGTTTATTCAATCTATTCGTAAGACATTGTGGGGTTGTTCAGTCCAATTGTAGTTTGCACGAGTTAATTAAATTAACGATTTCATACAATATTGATGGTACGACGGGGTTTTATAGCTGAATTTAGTAAAATTCACAATAAAGAATTATATAGAAATGTATGCATAATCAATTGTATGCCACCCCTCAAAATTGGGGTTTACCCACAAATTTCGGCCATCTTCTATTAAATCGATTTCTCATACGATCCCGCACAGAATATATCTATGCGGTACCTGAAGCGCGCTGCAGTCCAAATTAACGACTTAATTACAGTCTTGCCGCCGTAAAATTACTTTATTCTATTCTATAGTAAAGCTGTACTTTTTCAGATATACAGTAAACTTGTGGATAATTTCTCTGATAATTTTATTTACATAGTTTTGAGTACTGCTCTCTTTCAAGGTTATAGATTAAAATCAACCCTTCATTTTTTCTTCCCAAAATTGGATTCTCATGCTGAAACGTAATTTTGATGTCAAAAACTAAATTCTTTTTTTTTTGTTTGTACTTAGCTTTATTGAATGGAGAACCTCTTTGTTTACAGGATTTATGTAAGAGTGTTTTTTGTTTTGTTTTTGTTTTTGCTTTTTTCCCCCTTTTTTAGGAGAAAACTAAGTGTAGCTTTGTAACAAATTTTCAAAAAATAAAAATAAATAAGTGAACCACAGAAGAACTAAACATAGAGAAGCATTCATATAGTCAACACAGATGAGGCTAATTTTTGTTGGTTAGATATTGAAACCATAGCTTCCCCATCAATCTCAATGCCAATACTATAATTCACAACAGACGGGGCTAATTTTTACAAATATTCCCACAACATACAATTTCAAGCTAAATTTCATCCAATTGCTAAATTTATTACTTAACTCTCTTTATAACATCCTCTAAAAAGAGGGGGGAAAGCAAGATATTCCTACACAACTTTTAAGTTGCTAAACAATTGAAGAGTAAGAATGATATCCAAACTCTAGGCAACCAATCTTCGAAATAGCTCGATAATCCTGCAAAAATTTGGAATCGGTCGAAGAAATTTGATAAAAATACCGATAAGATCGGAACGGAGAAGTACCCAATTAATCTTCATGTTTGGATGTTGGTATCGGTACACCTGAATCATCGGTGAGCAATTTGTAAGCATGTTGAATTCTTCTAGTTACAGGACCCACTTCTCCATTTCCAATTACACGGCCTTCGATCATGGTAACCTATTAAAAATTAATATAAAAAGAGCAAATTGTTAAAGGCTGATGAAATGTGAATACTACTCTAAATTTGTTTTCAAGAGGACTTACAGGAGTAAGTTCCCCCATTGTTCCTGCTGTCCAAACCTGCATGGGAGAAATCCTCAAGGTTAACCACAAATATTAAAATTGTTGAATCCATTTCATGGTTATATATCAAACCTCATCTGCAGAATGAAATTCAGATAAACTAATACGCCGTTTGTGTAGAACAAAGTTCTCATGCACCACAAGATCCATGACCTACATAAGTTTAGGGTAAAAGTATCAGGAGCATAAAAATGTCTCACAATGGTCACGCAAATGCTTCCAAAAGTCATGATATTTGATTCCGTCGTAACAACAGCAGCAATGCTAAATGGGTCTATTTCTTTCTAAATTTATTTAGGTTTTCTCACTAAAATACCAATAAATTTAGCACTTTAAAGAAGCTCATTGTAATTATAAAAAAAAAACTTTTAAGGTTGATGAGTAAAAAAACGCTAATAGATAAGGGTAGTTCAATGAAATTTAGTCATTTAGAAAAATTGAAAGGGAAAAGAAACTGCAGACAAAAGTTTCCAAGACGTACAGTTGCCCGAGTTATCCCTGGAAGACAATAATCAGCATGTGGTGTAGATATTTTCCCTTTCTTCACTAAGAAAGGCATGATAATATGTTTAACAATAAATACGTCGACGGGTTCTATTATGTTAAAATTATCAAAAAAAAGTTCCTCACAATGTTTGTAGCATTTGTTTCTGAGACAAAACCATCTACGTCTATCATAATGGCATCGTCTGCTTTTGCAAAGTTCCCTTCTATCTGCAAATTGTATTAATTGCTAATCATATAAATCTATTGACTAAATGCATAGAGAAACAATTTCAGGAAAATGGAAACAACTGGAATTCCTTATAATTAGTACAAAACCTTTGCCAATATGTTGTTGATAAGATTGTTGTGATGAATCTTTTAATCAATGCTCTGGAATAAGAAAAAGGAGATCATGTTACTGAATCTGAAAAAGATGTTCTTGAGATGAATGAAGTAATCCTTATAGTTTCTGAACAAGAAATTTGGCAGTAATTTAAGTTGACTTGAGGTTGACAGACCAGAGAAGAACTTGTTTTGAGGGATAAATTGCAGGAAATACCTTACTTTTGGCCCTATAGCAGAAAGAAAAAAGTGTCGGTATAATTTTTCTTTCTTTCAATTTTCATTTCTTTTTTTTTTTGGGGGGAGGGGCACAAGCACGTGGCCCCCACCTCTTGCTAGCCCCATTTTGGGCGCTGACCACATGCAACGTGCCTTGTGGCCAGCCACCGTTACATTTTCCTCTGGCAGAAAATCTCCTTCTCTTTTTAATACCTGTACTTTTCCCCCTAATTTAATGGCCCTTTAAAATTTTCTACTAAAGGCAAATTTTATTCACAAAATACATCAATAAGAAATATTACTTACGAACCGTAAATGAAACAATAGAAGGAAAATACTGCAAGTCAAAAGGTATACTCGAATCAATAAATTGATTTATTGGAGCTAATAATACCATTAAACTCGGAGGGGGCAAAGTGCAGGTTTTGAAAAGAAATGGGCGCTGCAGGATGAGGTACCTTGGTGTATGTTATTCGTTGATGATATTATCTGGTAAATGAGACGAAAGCCGGGGCTAATGCCAAATTAGAATTGTGGAGGCAAACATTGGAATTTCAAGGGTTTAGATTGAGTAGGTCCAAGATAGCATATATGTAATGCAGATTTAGTAAACAGAGAAGTAGATATCACAGTGGTACAACACTATATGTACAAGAGATATCACCGAGCGACCAATTTAGATATCTAGATTTCATCATCCAAAAGTATGAGAGATCGATTGCGATGTCGACCAGAGGATTCAGGATGGCTGGTTGAAATGGAAGAGTGCATCTGGGATTTGTGAAATCGTAACATTCCGTTAAAGTTGAAAGGGAAGTTTTATCGAAGCGCTATTCGGCCTGTCTTGTTATATGGTACGGAATACCGGGCTCCTAAGAACATCATGCGCAGAAGATGCATGTAGCGGAGATGCACATGCTTCATTGGATGTGTGGTAACACTAGAAAGGATAATGTGTGAAATGAGAATATGCGTGCAAAGGTTGGTATAGCACCCGTGGAGAAGAAGATGCGGGAAAACGGTCTAAAAAATGGTTTGGTCATGTGCGACGCAGACCTACGAAAGCACCGATTCGACGAATGAATATTCTCGATTTAGGCCAAGTCAAAAGAGCGAAAGGAAGACCGAAGAAAGCATGGATGGAGGCGATACGAAAAGATATGGATGCCAAAGGTCTTAATGAATGTATATTGTTCTATAGGAGTGAGTGGAGGCGGAGGATTCATGTGCTCGACCCGGCTTGATTCTCATATTGGTTCATGTAGCCTACCCCATATGCTTGAGATAAAAGGCTCAGTTGTTGTTATATGGGTGTTGCAGGCCAAAAGTGAGGGTACTTCTGCAATTTAGCTTACCATTTACAAGAGAAGCATGATGAATTTATATGACTACATCTAGTAGTAACTGTAGCATATATTAATGGGAATATAAATTTATGGTATCATATATCTTACATTAGGTGAATTTCGCCGCGTGGTTGCAGTCACCAGCGTGATACCGTGTGAATTGTCATATACTGGTGGTTTCCATTCAGCAAGCACTGTCATTGTTCAAAAAATATCATAGAACTTTTATTTAAAGGTTGAACTGTCATTCAGCAAGCACTGGTGGTTTCCTATTAATATCATAGAACCATAAGTAATCTGTATAACCAAAAGGGCATAATTTTTGTTGTAAATATTTACTTCAGTGTGTCTAAATATAAGGGTAGAAAACAAAAAAAATCAACTTTCCCAGACAGCACCTTTAAGCTTTAAGAACTACCAATATCGCCACTGGTGAGTTGTTTATGCAATATTTTTATAGTATTATGCACTTTTTACAAGTTCAAGGGTGTTTAAGGAAATTTAAAGGTTGAACGGTATTCTCTGTAAGACAAGAAAAGGCAGATGGTGCTTTAAATAATTTGCCTAAACAAAAAAAGACAAGGGCCGAGAAACTGCCACAGCCAAAATAATTAACCAATGTGAAAGTTTGTTTCCTGAATTACCAATTAAAGTGCATCCATAAAGGTTGAATGCTGGGCTCATTCCAGAGGTAACCTGAGAAGAGAAAGTGTGTGTTCAAGTGAAACAAGAGCAAGTAAAGCAAAAACAGATGCTGATTGGCTACAGTCTTACGATTTCTATCACTTAAAAATCAGTATAAGTAGCCAGCCAACGCCCAAAAAATAAATGACCAGGTTCAAAATAACATCTTCAAAGAAAGACAACCTTTTTGCCACGGGTTATAGTTAGTCTGATGTGAGCATTGTCAAACATCCCATTTGCGATTGGAGTTTTGAAGATAGCCTCTTGAATCTGAAATAATGATAAGAGTATTAATGTTTGAGGAAAGGATAGCACTAGCACATAAGATTATGAACGCAAGTAAATAGGAATTTAAAACAACTCATTTGCAATAAGACTTTTGATTGCAGATGGATTCTTGAATCTAAAATAGGCTAAATCACACTAACTACCCTTAACTATTGTTATTTTTCACTAAACCACCTTAAAGATTTTTTGTTACAGTGAATTCCCTTAAATTTTGGTTTTAAGGTGATCTTTTCACTAAATTGCCTTCAAAGGCAGCACTTTAAAGGATCATGATGTAATTTTATAAAAAAAACAACTTTTAGTTAACTGAAAAATAGCAATAGTTAAGGGTACTTTAGAGCTTTAGACTAATTTAGCCCCAAAAGTATATAGCAACAAATCGACAGAAAAATACCAAATAGCCACCTCTTCTCGATTCGGGACATTGTTCAATGCTAAAGCTTTGGCAGAGTCAAACAACCTGTAATAAAAAAAAACGGTTCTCTCATCGAGCAATCAAATAGCACATTAACCATAAAATAAAGTCTTAGTGAGTCAAGGGGAAATCACCGATCTAAATGTTCGTTAATGTTGAAGACCTTCCCATTATAAATACGAAGTCCGTCCCACACTGCATCGCCACCTTGCACAACTGAATCGAACACTGATACCTTTTAAAAATGGCATTGTTTGCGTGCCAAAACAATTTATTAAGAAACTCAAAAAAAAATGTATAATATAATTTAAGCCGCAAATACCTTTGCACTTTCACGAGGTAAAAGCTCATCGCCGACCCAAACAAGAACCTTCTCATTGGCAGGGACAGGGAGAGTAGGAGGCAGCAATGAAGGTCCCAAGGAAGAAAATGTTCTTCTCTTATGGCGTTTGAGTAAGTTGTAGAAAGGAAGGCTTTGCTCTAGCAAGTCATAGAGATTTAATGGAAATGGCTGGGAAAATAAATCCAGTCAATTACGAGCTAAATATTTAATTTCGTTAATTAAAAAACGGCGATGGCATAATCTTTTTAAGTCACTCCTTGTTTAAACAAAAATCTAGACTGAAGTAATTAAAATCATGTTGCGGAAACCTACATAAAGCTGAATGTGTGCAAATATTGAAGTGAAAAAATATATTATAACAAAGTTAACAAAGTTTCGCTATACAAAGATGTTTACTATTTGAATCCAAATATAAAAATATCTACAAAGACATATCTATTTACAGGTAATAAATCACTTGATGCCTGTATACAGGCTATAATATTTATATTCACCTCATTAGCCATAACAATGATGAAGGCTATCATCGAAACTTATATGGTGAATCGCTGAATCGAAAGTTCACATTGATGCTTGTAATCTGCTATGTATGCTGGCCGTTGAATTTCCTCAAGGAACTTTTTAAAAAATTTGACACATAAATATAGAGAAAATACCGATGATCGATGTCAGTAAAAAATATCCAAATTTGGCATTTTCTTTGGAAAACTGTAGTTCTCTTCGATATGAAACTTTTATGTAAAGAATCGGTCATCGAGTAACACCAGGCTGGCGCAAACAATAACTACCAATCAGATAAGATATGTTCAAGAATTAATACAATAATGCTACTGCAACTTTAATGCAAAACTACTTAATGCGAAAGAAATCTTACTGATGAATATGTCTTGGCTGCTTTGAAACCTGTCGAATTATGCGTGGTCTTATACCACCAAGGAGCCCAAGTTCCATCTACTGGTTTTGGACCAGGTTCCCATCTGAATTTGTTATATCACGACGGAAGATAATTAAAAAAAGATTGCCTCATGGATATTCATATAACAAAACATTTTAGACAGCTTGCAAATATATTAAACTAAAATTGAAGCATCTGAGGGGGGATCTTTTTTAAAATTCATTTAAGGACCATAATTATCCTATTTAGGCACCATGAGGAGTGATTGTCAAAAAGGGCTAAAAGAGAACAGATTTCCTAGAAATGCGTAAGAAGAAATTCAACTTTATAAACTTGAATATGAGTAGTGGACATCCAATGCACCTTGAATAAGCAAATTAAGATAGAAGTATATGAAGTGAATATGAATAATGCTGGTACGAAATGAAATACAATGTAGAGTTTTATGAGATATCAAGGGGTTGATTAAAGAAGTGTCCTATTCTCTTAAATAGTTGTCATGAAGACAATAGATGGCATGATCGTGGTTTCACTCAATAAATTTATTTAGTAGGGCCATGTTGGTCACAAGTGTTTGAGAAATGAAATAAAAAGAACAATCCATAGCTGTAAGTAATATGAAGGGATACATTTATCATATGCCAATCTCCAGTTGCAAAAAAGCCGAAATGTCTATATTTATTACTTTTTTGCTTAAACATTGGTCAATGGGAACAATATCGGAGGTTTTTAAAATATCAAATTATTAGAGCGGGTACGAAATGGAACACAAGTTTTTATTATCTTAGAAACTTCTCAGGACATAGCAGGTGGAAATTTAGTTAGTTTCTTACCATAGTCACACCTGTTGGGCTACAATGTATCCAAGAACATTAACCATACACAAGAAAAGGTGGTTTATTTTCTAGAGAAGCTTAAAGTTTCATAGATTTCATATAAGCAAAAAACTTTTGGAACTAAAAGTTTTAGTGTATTAGATGGAAAAAATAATTATTTTTGCATACTTGAGCATGGACTTCTGGAAAGGAATACCCAAATACTCGCAAAGACCATGTAAGACAGCCTGCACAAGAAGGAAGTAAAAAGTTTATAATCATGAGTTTAACAAGGATCTATGGAAAAACAAATCCTTTAAAATAATTGAACAAATTCAAAAAAAAGGATAAACTTCCCTAAACCACCCTTGACTATGAGCATTTATTAGTTAACTGCCCAAGAGTTTTTAATTACAATAAGCTTCCTTAAAAGTGCTAAATAAGCCCTTAGAAACCAAAGTTGAAGGGAGGTTACTGTAGGTTTGGTGAAAAGTGGCCTACAAAATAATTACCTAAATAATCTTACTGAACAAAAACAACTTTGAAATGGAGATCCTTTAGTATAACAATCAGCAATCACAAAATTCCAAAGTTATAGGGCAATACACAATACTATCCTGAACGGAGATTACCAAATACCAAAAGCGAAGCCGAATACCAAGATATTTTGTATAAGTTAACCATCTGATAGGCATTCAAAATAGAAAGTACAAGATCATGAACAAATAAAGATTAGGGAAGATGCATAACATAGAAAGCTTACTAACCTCAGGGTCTTGTAGTAAATCTTCTGAATCTATGATTGGTGGAGGGTTACCAAGTTCACATAGTTTGCTATATATGGAGACAAGGTCCGCCAAGCCAAGCTCAGAAAAAGATGATGGTACAACTTTTTCGAATGATGGCTGAATCAATAAAATTGAGATTTTCTACCGAATAGAAAAATAAATAATGCAAAATCTAGAGAGGACATGTTAAGCATACCACAACATTAAGGGGGTTGCGTATCAATATAAAGTGCTTTCCTTTCTTCATGAGCTCATTTTTCAAGTTTGGTAGACGTCGTTTTGCCATATGCTATCGATCAAGAAAGAGACAAAAAGTCAAGCGTTCTAGCTGTTAACTACGAAGAAGCAGATATCATCTTATCATGGAATAAGAATACATAAGCAGGGTAACCAAGTAAACTACATACTACAAATGGTAAAACCTATGCACGCACATGTTTATACTTAAAGGTAGCTAATTTTTATTAATCTTTTCAAAAGCACCCTTCTTTTCTAGTGAACCTGTTGGAAATAGCCAACAGTAAGATATTTCTCAGATTAGTTAGAATCTGTTTGTAACAGAATCTGTTTATACTTACTTAGAATCTGTTTGTAACATAATCTGTTTATACTTAGTTAGAATCTGTTTGTAACAGAATCTGTTTGTAACTTTCTTATTGTTTTCAAGGCTATAAAAGAGACTCTCTGTATACTGAATTTAAAGTGAGAAAGAAAGTTCAATTCGCTTATATGGTATCAGAGCGGTAAAACTTTCTCCAAAAAATCACCATTTTTCCTCAACCAAAAATTTTCATCGGTTCCTTTTTTTCCCAGCAATAATGTCCTCCACCACAGAGACTGAAGTATCCTCCACTTTGCAGATCGAGTCCGATGGTTCTCAGGAGTCAAGAATCAACTCAGACGCCTCCATTCACAAAAGAACAACTGGAGCACCTGTACAAGTTCTTTAACTCCACCGCAGACCCGTCAAAACCCTCCTGTTCTTTAGCCCAAATCGGTAACAATCAACTTCCTTGGATTCTTGATTCTGGAGCAACTGATCACATGACCAGTTGCTTCACATTATTTTCAACCTACACACCCTATGCAGGAAACAAAATGGTCAAAATTGCAGATGGTTCATATTCTGCCATAGCCGGCCAAGGAACCATCACAATCTCTCCTTAACCCTTCTTAATGTTTTACATGTTCCAAAGCTTTCCTGCAATCTGATTTCCATTATAAAGCTAACTCAAGACCTCAAGTGTCAAGTTAAATTCATGTTCTCTCATTGTGAAATTCAGGTTCTAGACTCGGGGACGATGATTGGCAATACTAGGACCAGTGGAGGTCTCTACTTGCTTGAAGAAGGTCGCATCTCAATAAGTATGCATCTAGTCTGTGTTTTCAGTCCATATTTGTTTCTCATGACAATAAATTGATTATGTTATATTTTCGTCTAGGTCATCCTAATTTCCATTATATGCAGTATTTGTTTCCAAAGTTGTTTCAGAATAAAAATCCTTCTCAAATTCAATGTGAAGTATGTGATTTTGCCAAACAAAAAAGGACAATTTATCCACCTCAACCCTATAAACCTTCAGCACCGTTTGCTTTAATCCATAGTGATATTTGGGGACCATCCTGCGTTTCATCTGTCTTCGGAAAAAATGGTTTGTTTCGTTTATTGATGATCATACTCGGGTGTTTTGGGTGTTTTTGCTAAAGAAGAAATCAGAAGTTGAACAAGTTTTCAAAAATCTTTTATGCCATGGCTGAAACACAATTTAACATAAAAATTCAGAATTTTCGAAGTGACAATGGACGAGAATTTTTTAACGAAACCTTGGGAGATCTTTTTGCAAAGAAAGGCATCATTCACCAAAGTTTTTGCATCAACACACCGCAACAAAACGGTGTGGCTGAAAGAAAAAATAAACACATTCTTGAAATTGCTAGGGCATTATTATTCACCAACCATGTTCCAAAAATATTATGGAATGAAGCAATTTTAACAGCAACCAATCCTATTAATAGAATACCCTTGAAAATTCTCAATTTTAAAAAACCTGTTGCCTTATTAAAATCTCTTTACCCTCAAAGCCGCCTTGCAATCTCAGATCTGCCGTTGAAAATTTTTGGTTGTACCGTGTTTGTTCACGATTACAACCCCCACTAGGGGTAAATTTGATCCAAAATTGAAAAAATGTGTTTTCGTTGGCTACGCCATGAATCAAAGAGGGTGTAAATGCTTTGATCCTTTATCAAATAAAATATTTATCACAATGGATGCGTTATTTTTTGAAAATAAAGCTTTTTTTAAGCCTCCTCTTCAGAGGGAGACAAATAGTAAAGACTCGGTTTCCATAAAAAATAGTCTCCCAAAAATAGTCAACTTAATCCCACATACAAATTCACAAGATCTAGATTTTTTAAATCAAGACATTTTAGACCAGTCTTTTGAACACCTGGCAAACCAAAACAGTGAAAATTCACTGGACACTCAAAAAACGGTCCTTGAAAACTCGGTTCCTTTATTAGAAAATCCGGAAAAATCCCATAAAAATAAGAACACACCATCGACTCCTAAAACAACTTGCCCCGTGGATTTAAATCCACCAGAAGCTGATGTAGAAATTAAAACTTACAAAAGGAAACAACGTGAAACATGTCTGGAAAAAAACGCAGCATGAACATTTAATTGAAATAGATCCTTCTCCAGAAGTAGAGGTCGACTCTGTCCAGCCCCACCAAGAATCCGACTCGAGAACAGAACCGGATCACAGTGAGCTGGATCTTCCTATAACCCTCCGAAAGTCCACAAGGTCATGTACTAGTCGTCCCTTGTATCCAATGTCAAAATTTGTATCCTCAAATAATCTCTCACCCAGTTTTTCAGCCTTTACCTCTAATGTGTCTGCTGTGGAGATTCCAAAAACTGTACAGATGCTCTGAGAGCTCCAGAGTGGAGAAAGGCGATTTTCGAAGAGATGAATGCACTTGAGAAAAATCAAACTTGGAATATGGAGGAGCTGCCGAGAGAAAAGAAGACTGTAGGATGCAAATGGGTATTCACACCAAAGTTTCGTGTAGATGGAACCCTAGAACGATATAAGGCGAGACTCGTTGCTAAAGGGTTCACTCAAACATACGGGATCGATTACACGGAGACTTTTGCACCTGTGGCTAAGCTAAACACGATCCGGATCTTGCTGTCAGTTGCAGTAAACCTCGATTGGCGACTTCAACAACTAGATGTGAAGAACGCGTTTTTGAATGGAGACCTGGACGAAGAAGTGTACATGGAACCTCCGCCGGGGTTTGAAAAAAAGTTCGGCTCCAAAGTGTGCAGATTGAAAAGATCATTTTACGGTCTTAAACAATCTCCACGAGCTTGGTTCGAACGTTTCCATCAGTTTGTGAAAGGGCAAGGATACAATCAGGCTCAGGAAGATCACACCATGTTCTACAGAGTCTCGAGACATGGAAAATTTGCAATATTAATTGTTACGTTGATGACATCATTGTAACAGGAGATGACGAGGAAGAGGTCAACCAGTTAAAAGGAAGTCTCGCCAAGGAGTTCGAAGTAAAAGACTTGGGAGAATTGAAGTATTTTTTGGGTATGGAAATTGCTCGAAGTAAGAAAGGCATTGTCTTGTCTCAACGGAAGTATGTTTTCGATCTTCTCAAACAAATAGGAATGACAAACTGCAAACCTGCAGAGACACCGATAGATCCGAATAAAAAGCTCGGAGAATTTATAGAGAGCCCGCCATTGGACATTCCACAATACCAGATGTTAGTGGAAAAATTGATCTGTTTCTCACACACACGTCCCGATATCACCTTTGCAGTGAGCATGATAAGCCAATTTATGCACTCACCTCAAGAAAAGCACCTTGATGCAGCATATAGAGTTTTGAAGTATTTAAAGGGCGCACCAGGAAGAGGTTTATTCTTCAAAAAAGGTGAGACTCGCAGCGTCGAAGTATTCACTGACTCGGATTGGGCAGATTCCATCGTAGACAGGAAGTCAACTTCAGGGTATTGTACATACGTGTGGGGCAATCTAGTTACATGGCGGAGCAAGAAACAAAGTGTCGTGGCAAGGAGTAGTGCAGAGGCAGAATTTCGAGCCATGGCCAACAGTATTTGTGAAGTTCTATGGGTTCAACGGGTACTATAGGAAATAAAGCAGCATATAACTCGGCCACTAAAACTATGCTGCGACAACAATGCTGCCATCAGTATAGCACACAACCCCGTACAGCATGACAGAATGAAGCATATTGAAGTCGACCGACACTTCATCAAGGAAAAACTGGATGCCGGTACCATTTGTATCCCCTACATTCCGATAAAAGAACAAACTGCAGATATCTTTACAAATGGACTATTCAAAGCAGTGTTCGAGAGACTCATAAACAAGTTGGGCATGATGAACATCTACGCACCAACTTGAAGGGGAGTGTTGGAAATAGCCAACAGTAAGATATTTCTCAGATTAGTTAGAATCTGTTTGTAACAGAATCTGTTTATACTTAGTTAGAATCTGTTTATACTTAGTTAGAATCAGTTTGTAATAGAATCTGTTTTTACTTATTATTTTCAAGGCTATAAAAGAACCTCTCTGTATACTGAATTTAAAGTGAGAAAGAAAGTTCAATTCGCTTATAGAACCAAATCAAAACAAAGCAAGATATTCTAGACATTGATGCTAGAGATAGAAAAAATCACCTTGCTCTACGACATGAAGCATGATTCTAAATCAAGTGATGTTGATATAAGCTCAAGTAATTTGTATACGAGCAACCTTCTAGTACTCACCAACGCTTCGCAAATGTTTTAATTACAAAAAATATAAAAAGGAAAAACCACCGCTCTACTAGAGACCTCAGCAACTTTCCTAGGTGGGTACGCAGCAGTAAAATAGAGCGCAAAGTTGTTTACAGTAATATAACATCATTTTGCTCTGATCTCGATCTTTCCTTCATCTCAAAGGAAAAATAACCAAAGTGCTCCTTTCAGTCAAGAAAGCAAAAATTCAGCAATCTCACTGTAACACAGAGTAAACTGAATCTACGATAGCTTCCTTACGGGAAACCAAGTCCTCGACAAACATGGATTTGTTCTTTCAATAATTCAATTCTCATGGAAACCGAGGGTTCATAGGAAATACTAATTAAATCTAGTTTTACATATGCAGTCTCCTCCAAATTAAATCAAATATGCGAGAGACTCATCTTGGAATGTGACATCTCATGTTAGAGGTGTATTTCGACGTGCCATAAATCTAAAGAATATACGGTGATGTACTGATGTCTACTCTATTGGTAATAAGTTTTTGATATTTTACTGTGCGTGCCCCTATGCCTACACACCAAGTCTATCAAGACCTCATCGATCTAATCCAAGGTATCTAAATGTGTTGTCTTTTTTTAATGCCGACAGTAGTAAAGTATTTTGGAAATTTAATAACATAGATGAATAAGCTGTGGTAGATTGGATTGGAGAATAAAAGATTAAAATTATCAGAAGCTTGGATTATTGGAGTTATCAAGATTCTCCATATAGAAGAATACGGATGAATCATAAGGTTGGTACAATTAGTGTCAACACCAAGACATCACTTTAATGAATGTACAATATATAATAAGAAATGTTACCTTGCAGTAACAATACTTCCTCTTGCCCGGACCAAAAATCACCTCCTTAACAACCTTGTTGCCGTCGGAATCCTATCCATACAAAATTTTCTTCTAAAACCACTGATAAAACAAAGGGAAGTGAAATTGAGACGCAACTATCATACAATACCATTTGGCTAGAAGCTCGTCTCGATAAGGCCGTTCAACGCCCGTGACCCTCAAGAAATTTGCATAGAGAGGTTCATCAGTAAACAAAAGGAAATGTGGTGGAATTCTTACAATAAACATTACAATAAACAAAAATTTTATTGATGTGGTGGAATTCTTACCAAAAAGAAATGATACAGGGTCCTAACGGAAAAAAAATCTCTACCCCCACAACAGTTTCTGTATGGAAAAACATCACTATTGAGTCATTAACAGTAGCAATGATACTATATTATAAATCAAGATTGAAATTTGCAATGAGAAAAATGACTATTTCATCATTTCATATTAAGAAGAAGCCATTTAGAGAAGTTATGATAATAAATATAAATAATAATAAAAACCTGTCTAACACAAATGAATAATGATATTGACAAATGTTGCAAGAAAATCACTACACCCACAACAATTTAATTGCAAAACAAAAACCCCATTAAAAAAAAAAGCAATGAAATGATAAAATTACTAGAATTACAATAAGAAGAGGAATCATCAATCCCCACAAAAATTCCTTCGAACAAAAACCCATTAAGGAAACTAATGATATGAATAAATTCCAATTCAGAACAAGCCCATTTATGAATTGAAATGAGAAAAATTCACTAAACCTACAGCAATTTCTTCAACAAAAAAAACACAAAAAATGAGAACCTGAGCAAAGGAGTACATGAGGCTGGTGCTGAGAGATGCGTGGATCACCTCTACTTCTTCTTCCCCCTTCATCCTCTTCTACCTCAATTTTCTTCCTTTCTTTTTTTTTAATCTCAACGATTCCGCTCGCAATTGGAGATTTATTTAAGACCCAGGGAATGGGACCCACAAATGAGTCCCGACAAAATAAGACTAAACTGCAGCTCACTCTTGCCCTCCCCTAGCTGCATGCCATCTCCTCTTCTCACAAAAATCCAAACTAATTTTTTGCCTTACAAACAAAATGGTGATTTTTTTCAACATGAAAACCATGAACAAATGAAGAAACAAATATAACACAATGAGAATGAATGAGAACCAACATGATGCTCCTTTCACTTAGCTTTGATGAGTGAAAAATCCCATTGACCTATCTCCTCAAGCTCATGCTCTTCTTCTTCTGGCTTATAGCAAACCTTCTTGCCATAGCAACATTATAAAACCGACTCATATGATCCGAAAGTCGATGAATCGCATTAAGATTCCCAATCTCCGACAGCCTCAATAACAAAGCATCAAACTTTTGAAACGGCAATTTCATCCCTTTATCCATCACCTCATCCAAAAGACAACACGCATTGTCAACTCTCTCGCAACAAAACAGCCCATCAATCATAATACCATAAGTATCAACCGAACCGGCACAGTTTCTCCTATCCATTTCATACCAAATTCCAATTGCTCGATCGGGTTCCCTCATCTCAAAAAACATGGAAATCATCATACTGTAAGTATGAACGCTCGGCTCGCAACCCACCTCAAGCATTTTTTCACACAACGTTAATGCTTCGGCAGGCTTCTTTAAATTGCAGAGTACCTTCAAGAAACAATTATAAGTGAGGATATCGGGCGGATAACCTTTATTACCCATCTCTTCTAATATTTTATAGGCAGCATCTATCTTTCCTATTAAACGCATCCCTTCGATCAAATCTTTATAAGTTGAAACATCCGGAAGGCAACCGGTGTTTCTCATATCATCAAGAAGTCTAAAACATTCATCCATTTCATCGTATTTAGCCAGAGCCACAATCATTATGCTATAAACTTTTGCTGTAGGTGAAGATATAGTTGAACCTTTTGTTCTCATGAACTCAAAAAGCTCTCTTGCTTCTGCTATCATCCCTACACTACAAAATGAATCAATCGCAGAACAATAAGTAAAATTTTCCGGATTATAACCTATTTCAACCATTTCCTCCAATACCTTCATTGCTTTTTTAGGATCTCTAACTCTGCACCACCCAAAAAACAAAATATTATAAGTATCCGCATTGGGGACCATCCTCTTCTTAACCCGATGAAACAATAGTTCGGCTTCTCTAACCAAACTAGATTTACAAAGAGAATCCAATAACATGTTAAATGCATCGATCTCCGGCGCCGTGATCTTTATTTTCTTCTTCTTTGCAAATCTCCTAACATGAGTCAGATGCTTCTCGGTGTAAGCTTTCAAAATCGCCATCAAAGCCTCAACCGACACCGAATTGTTGTTCTTCCTCTTCATGTTATCCAAGACATCGCAAAGAACACCAAATTGCTTCAACTTGTATTTAGTGCTCGACAATATATCAATCATGTTGTTATAAACATGCCTTTCATGAGTATAATTATCTTGATGCCTAGCCCAAGTAAAGAATCGTAACGCTAACTTTTCTTCGTAACGGAGCTTCATGAGGACATCGTTGACCAAATCGGTTGTCAATGCCAAGCCTAGTGAATCAAGAGTTGTCTCCAAGCTTTGCTTGGAGTTTGCATTTGATAAAATAGCTTCATACACTCTATCAGCAACATATACTTCATGGGTTTCATTGCTAGGATCATTTTCACTACAAATTGCATAGTTGGGTTGTTCCAAAATGATATCTTTAGCTGAAGATAATGAACAGAATCGCAAAAAATGCAACTTTTTGAAAATGGGCGGTGTTGCCGCAGTTATTTCTTTATCGAAATTAGCATAAATAGCTGAAGATGAGTAAACCCTAGCTAAAGGTAGCAACTTTGATGAAATTGGGGAAATTGGTAGCCCCAAATTCCAACAAAATTTAGAGATATTAATCGAAAGAGGATAATACAGTGGGAAACGCCACATGGGTCTTGAAAACATAACAAAAGCATTGAGAATTTTGGGATTGCGAGAGAATTACGTACCAAATTTCACAAATTGTAGAGGAAAAGTTTTGGAAATCGAAGCTCCTAGGGTTTTTGCTTCAATTTTTTCTTCGTGTGTTGTTCTTAGCGCATTAGAATTTGATCGGTCACGCACCCGAACCCGACTTCGATCAATTATTGGGTTTGGATTCGGGTATGGACCCTCCATTGTTGCTTTGTTTGGATTCGGGTATGGATCCTGTGAATTTTAATTAGATATTGCATGCTTGCCTTCCTGCTATTTGCCACTTTATTCACGACATAATTCTTTCATTTTTCCTTTTCTTTTTTTCTTTTTATTTTTAAACTATGGCATCAACAGCTATATTTAAACTATGGGGGGAAAAAATAAAAACTCAAAACTTAATATTAGAGAGAGACAGAGGGTTTCCCAAAAAATAAAAAGAGTTGTCTGCAATTTAACTCTTTTATTTTGATAAAAGGAAAAGAAATCACCGTCCCACATTTGTAGGATTCTTCATGCATAAGGAATACAAATAATCCAATTTTGTAGCAGCAATCATATTCAATAATATCCTGTCAGCATCTGATGATGCTCAATACTGAGAACTCCCCAGATCATAACACGTGGCAGGTGACGTGTCCCGGACTTACGGGAAAGGAGCAAGAACGGTACATTAAAGGCGCATCCTGGGCCTTCGCCCCCATGCCTGTCTTGACCTTCGACGGCCTCCGATATCACTCCTATGCCCGTCTTACAAATAACCATTGACTCGCCTCCGAGCCCTCCTGCACACTGGGCTTCCTTAGCCCTCTTAGCTTGCCACCGAGCTATCACAGAACCAAGCTTGCTCGGCCTCCCGCTCGCCTTCGAGCCTCCCGCTGAGCTCAGCTTCCTCGGTCTCACCGACTGACCCGGAGCACAGGCCGCGGGCGTTCCCGCCATGGCTCCGCGAATCTCGTCAGACGCGAGATATCTGCCGCCCCACGATCCCGCGTTCCACGCCACTGCGTTCCTCCGCTAACGGGCATATCTCGTCGTTAATGGAGGATCCCGCCATTCGCGCAGGCGTGACTCCAGGGGCATAACGGCCGGCGTAAATCTCGCGCCCGCCAGCCTATAGCTGCCACTATATAAACCCTCTCTCATACGACTCAGGTAAGGCAATTCCTGTCTAAATAGGCCGCTGCTCTGCCCAAATACCTCTACTAACTTGATCGTCGGAAGGTCCACGGTGGTACAACTGCCCCGGGACTTCCTTGCAGCTAGACCGGCTTCGTTGCTAATCAAGCCAATTGAGATCCATACGCATCAGCAGGCAACCCTCAAACCCAATCCCAGCCATTCATCAACGCTCGCGACAGATCAAAGGAAGACAACATCTGAAGGAGATCCAGAGCTCCATCAGTTGGTGTCGTCTATGGGAAAGTTTTCCACTCAACGAAAGTTGATCTTCCGACCTCGAATTATGGTGAGTGATCACCACGACGATCCCAGTACTAGCCGCCGCCCTCCCTACAACGGAGGCACGGACAGATCCTGTCCTCCTCCGAACGCTGCTCACGCCCTATCTGCATGAATCGACAGGTTCGCGTCCATTGTGGATGCCATCGTCCGTGTCCAAACGGCTGGACGAACCCCTCAGGTCTCCGCTCCCCCACCTCGGGACCGGGACCTCCACAGAGGGGAAGAAGACACTGCCCACGCTGGCACGACCGAGCAGCGCCTCGCTATTTCCGGCGGCCACAGATCCCCCGTGGCGACCAACTCAATGACCCGCTGGGTGCCTCACAGCTCCATGCCGAGGTCTTATGAAAGAGCACCCCGTCCTGAGGCCCATCGCGCTCCTGTCCCCCCCTCGAGGAGGTGTCGGTCAGCTCGCCTGCTCCCAGGCACGGCCGGCACCCTCTCCCTCGACAGGGTCACGCGGACGGGACTCACAACGGTAGCTCGAGGACGGCCTCGCCAGGGGACTTGAGGAACCTTATAGAATGAAACCGTAACCGCGGCCAGGCGCAGGCCGCCAGCAGGAGGGGCCATCATTTCGAGTATGCCGAATCCTCGGGATACCACGACCGACTCGATGCTCTCGAAAAGAAGATCGAGGGTATACATCGAGATAGTCGCCCTTCAAGCGAGGGGGCTAGATATGCCGCCGACTCGCTTATGAAGCCCTTCACCGAAGAGCTGCTCGTTGTCCGCGTCTCCTCCAGGAACAAGCCTCCAAAGGTGTCCCTCTTCGACGGAAAGTCCGAGCCGAAAGACCACTTGGACGCGTTCACGGCAGGGATGAGCTTCCAGGACAACTCTGACGTCGCCCAATGCCGAGCGTTCCCTGCCACTCTCATCCGCGCTGGACGAGATTGGTTCCGAGGACTCACGCCACGCTCCATCTCTACCTTTGATGAGCTGGCCGCCCAATTCCTCGGCCATTTCGTCGAAAACAGACGGCAGAAGCGGACCGTCGACCACCTCTTCACTATAAAGAACGGGGACAAGGAATCTTTCAAAGAATACGCCACCCGCTTCTATAACGCTTTTCTTGAAGTCCCGGAGCACCGGGACTAGACGGTCATCACGGCCCTTAGGTCGGGTCTTAGGCATAAGGAGTGGCTCCACTCCTTTGCATTAGCGCAACCTAAGACTATGGCCGAGGTAAAAGCCTAGACCGAGCGAAAGATCCAGCTCGAGTCCGAGGTCATCGCGAACCTAACCCGGATCGACCAGGCCGATCAAAAGAAGAGAACCAGAGAAGAGAAAAAGAATATTTACCGGCCAAAGCCATACTCCCCGAAGTTCCAGGAGCATACCCCACTCAACATGTCCCAGATATAGTTGCTGGAGGAGGCGAAGGGCGAGAGATTCTTCAAACTCCCCCGGTCAACAATAGGGCGGCCAAACGGACACGAGGCCCCCATTGCGCTTTCCACAGGTCGCAGGGACACCCTACCGAGAACTGCAAATAGCTCCGTGACTACATTGAGGAGTTGATTCGCTCGGGGCACTTGGCAAAGTACTTACGGGAAAAGCGACAAGCAGACCGAGAGCAAGAGCACCATCCCCCTCTCGGCGAGTTGACGATCGGCCAAATCATGGTCGTATCGGCGGGGCTACACCTAGGGCTGACGAGATACGACGTCCCCTGCCTGTCGAAAGGATGAGCGGCCAACCCTGGAAGAAGATCAAAGCAGCTGAGCCCATCCCTTTTACTGACAAGGATCTCCACGGGATATCCATGCCTCACAATGACCCCCTGGTGATTACAGCACGGGTCCACCACTACGAGGCTCAAAGGATACTGATCGACTCGGGGAGCTCGGAAGACATCCTCTTCTACGACTGCTTTCTACATATGAGGCTTGCCCCGTCGGACCTGAGGCCGACCGCCCACATCCTGTCGGGGTTTACTAACCGCTCCATCCCGGCAGAAGGAGTGGTCACCCTCCTACTTAACATCGAGGGGGAAGGCCATACGCGTACCGTGCCTGTGGAGTTCATCGTCGCCGGAATTCCATCGACCTACAATATCCTCCTAGGACGCCCGACGCTAAACTCCCTTCGGGCCCAGAGATCGACCTAGCACCCCGCGATCAAGTTTCCACTCGACTAAGGTGGAATAGGCCGGGCCTACGGGAATCAGCAAGCCGCAAAGATTTGCTTCACAACGACATCTATGCCCGAGGAGCGAAGCGATGACCTTGAAATCATGGATGATTTCAAGGGGTCCTTGGATACTCGAGACGAGCAAAAAGAAATCCGAGGAGCCTCGGTGGAGCCGCTAACGGAGGTCCCCCTCGTCAAAGGGAACAATGAACGAACCGTTTGGATTGGGTCACTCTTAACGGGGACTCGGCGCGACGATCTGGTCCACTTCCTCAGAGGGAACTCAGACGTGTTCGCCTGGGCGCCCGCCGACATGCCTGGGATCGACCCCAAAGTAATATCACATAAGCTCGGGATCGACCCGGCGGCCCGACCTGTCAGGCAGAAGAAACGAAGCTTCGTTCCGATCAAGCAAAAAGCGATCGAGAACGAGGTTGTTTCCCCCAATCAGAGCAAAGCTCTGCTGAAAATTTAAAATTCAAATTTTGAAGCAACGCTTCAAATCCCGGGCGCAACGCACCACGTGTCAAGCGCAGACACATCAGCGCAGCGCCCAAGGCAGCATACCCAATCAGAGCAAAGCTCTATTTTAAGTAAAATTAAAGGAAGCAACGCTTCAGTTGCGCAAGCATTGCGCTGCGCGACACGTGTCAGCGCAGTTGCGCTGCGCTTTGCGCTAAGCGACACGTGTCACGCGCTGGGGGCGTTTGCGCCAAACAGAATTAAGATTTCAAAGAAATCTTTCTGTTCTTGTTAAAACAAGAAGATTTTCTTCTGTAAAACAGAAGCCTTTGGATCAAATATCCAACGGTGGGGAAAATTCCTCAAATCACTCAGAAAAAGATCTCTTTAACTAATTTATGGGCACTATTAAAAAGGACCCTAGACCTCAATTCAAAGGCATCAACATTTCTTGAAAAAAGTCAAGAGCTTCAAACAGAGAGAACTCTGAGAAAATTTCAAGAAAAAGGTAAAAACCTTCACGAGAGAGAAGAAATTTCTTCTAATAGATCATTGATCTAAAAACCAGATCAATGATCTTTACATAATAAACAGTGCTTTGCACTTCTTATGAACCACTGTTTCTTTAAAACAAGGAAAAACAAAAATAAAAAAAATATAGTGCTTTGCACTTTTATGAAACTTTGGTTCTTGAAATAAAAAGAAAAACTTGTTTTTCTTTGACCTAAATTAGTTCAAGAAATCAAATAGTAGTTTGCACTTCTTTTATGAACCATTGGTTCTTGAATCTAAAAGATTCTCAAATTAATAGTGCTTTGCACTTATAAATCTGCACTGTTGTGCTCTTGGGCTGGCACAAGCCACCAGAGAGCGTCACGTGTCAGCGTCTGAACCATTTGCGCTATGCGCTTTTGAAATAGAGCTTTGCTCTCTGAAATTGGCGCAACTCACCAGAGCGCGCCACGTGTCAGCAGCGCACTAGCGCAGCGCACTGCGCCTGCATGACACGTGTCATCACCACGAGCGCTTGCGCTCTCTGATTGGCGCAAAACGCCTGATAAATGCAATGCATTTTCTAAAAGGGCCAGGCCCAAATCAAAAAGACCAAGCAGGCCAAAATAAATTGCAAAGCAATAAAAGGGCAGAGCCCAAATAAAATTGATACTCTGCATCATTTATAAAGGGCAGAGCCCAAAACAAATTGATGCTCTGCATCCTTTCTGGGCAAAGCCCAAATAAAAATAAAAAGAAATGCAATGCAAAAGCAAACAAAATGTTGAACATTTTCAACTGGACTTAGCCCAATTTTGGCCGTAAGTCCTTAAATTAAATTGACTGAGCAAGATTGATCTCTTAAATCAATTTATATCCGGTTCGAGAGTACATCTCCGAACTCCTCTGACAACTGTCGTTGTAATCCTTCAACGACGTCAGAGAGGTGACGGGTCCCGACAACCACACATCAACACGGACTGCGGGGTCCTTAAACTCATGGACCGAAACGTTCTTAAAGTAATATTGGACCGAAACGTCCTTAAACTAATGTTGGACCGAAACGTCCTTAAACTAATAATAGACCACCACGTCCCTAAACTGCAAAATGGACCACCACGTCTCTAAATTGGAATATAGACCACCACGTCCTTAAACTGGAACATGGACCATCACGTCCTTAAACTGGAGTATGGACCACTACGTCCCTAAACTGGAACAATAGAGCCTCCAAATGCTCTTTTACCGGATCTAAATGACCCCGTTTAAGTCGATCTTAGCCCCAAACACGGCTAACGTATCCTTAAACATTCAAATGGATTATAAAACTCCCAATCAACTTTGGTTCGAGGGTACATCTCCGAGCTCCTCTGACACATGTCGTTGTAATCCTTCAACGACATCAGAGAGGTGACGAGTCCTGACGGCCATATATTAAATGGATTATCACGTTAAGTTGATCTTAGTCTCAAACAGGACTAACGTATCCTTAACGAACGTTTAAGTTGATCTTAGCCGCAACGCGGCTAATGCATCCTTAAACTAAAAACACCAAAACCCAAATCTAAGTAAATACGGATTTGGACTAATCCACGTCCTACGGGCGACGACATTACTTAGTCTCCGTATAGAATCCACGGGCAACCACAAACAAAATAGACACACACGACACGAAGTGAAATTCTGGAGCAGGAGAAAGTTGTTACCGCGAAGCGGTAGCGTAATTAACTGCAGGGGCTTGCGCCTGCAGGGAAGAGTGTCCCCACAATCAAAAACCCCTCAAGCGAGGGGGAATCTGACGAAGTCTGCTACATCGGCCGGGTCCGTCTAAACCTCCGATGCACGGTGCCATAAATCAACTTGGCATCTTCGGAGAGATGGACGGATAAAACTAAATAGCATCTGCCCCGAATCTCAGGCAAGATGTTCACCGCGTCTCCGCCGTGTCATTCGGAGGGGAACAGATTCTGGCACGCCCGGTGGGACCTTTTCCTCTTTCCGCTCCACATTTCGTGTGTCGTCCTCGCGAACCAATCGCGGTTTGTTAAATGGTTGCATTCGGATTTCAAGTTACTAAGATTTGGTCTTTTGTCTGGCGCATAACTCAAGATTCAATAGCCTTTAACTGCACCAACTGCTCGAAGTGCCAATGCAACGGACGCTCCGCCTCCTCCGGAGGTGTAGCATATGGGCCCCAAGCGGCTTCCTTCCTCGCTCTGCCAGTAGACCAGGTGACCCAGACCACCACCGGCCTGTTTTTCGGAACCATGATCCCGCCTACAAGCTTCTCTATGCCAATACCTGCACCGGAAGTGAACAAGAAGTCGGTCTTCGACCGGCTCACTGCTACGACGACCCCTGTCAGCGGGTCGCCCACTACCAAACCAACAACCTCTATTTTCGCCAGGCTGGATCAGAACTCTAAATTGGCTGTTCCAAGGAAGGCAATAACTGCTGCTCCAGAAGTCGTCAAGGCGGCTTCCCCTGTCAGAGAGTCAGTCTTTTCAAGACTGACGATCCCTGCTCCTGCCCTTGCTCGAGGGCCCGTCTTCGACAGGTTGAATATCACCCCTCAAAAGACAACCTCAGTCTTTAAGAGGTTAACACCGGCGGCGCCCCATTCAGACAGGGGGCAAAAAGAAGCTATCTCTATCTCCGAGCCAGTCCCAACAGCTCGTCACGCTCGACGTCGCCATTGGCAACGAGTGAGAAAGGCAGGGGGCAACTCCCCCTCAGGGCTAACTCCACCGGCTCCAGTGGTGGAAGTCAACGCTGCTGTTCCAACTGGGAACAGCTTTGAACTGCTTAGGAGGGTACGTAAGAATTCTCCAGCCGCTACATTGAAAAGATCTCCTCCGCCCGCGAGGAGAGTTCTGGAAACAAAGCAAGAACAGCCCCTTCAATGGCTGTCCTCAAAAATTTATAAAGTTTGGCGGAGAGTTCAAGACTCCGCAATTGACCTAGATCGCTCTCGTCAACAGAAAAAGGCGAAAGTGGAAAAAGAAAAGGACCGTCCGATCAAACAGGAAAAGATGACAGTCGCTAGGGTGCCCATTGCAACGGCCCCTCCAACTTCAACGGCCCACAAAAGAAGAAGGCCGGAGAAAACCCCCGCGCCGGCGACAAATATCAGAGGTGGTGAACCCAAACGCCCTAGTCAGGGGGCATTGTAGTTCATACCGTCTATGTGGCGTCTGGTAAAGAGGACAATTGCATATCTACGGGACATCGACCGCTTACGCGATCAGTGACCAAGACGCAGGAGCAGCAACAGAAGCTCCAAGAAATGATGAATGCTATGGCCGCACTTACAGGGCCAAAAGAAAACACTGAAATGTCCTCGGATGAGCGCCAAGAGGAAGAAACTGACGCCGAATTCCTTCGTCGGATATTGGAGAAGAAGGACAAAGAGGCTGCTGAACAAGCAGCCAACATACAGCGTATGGGCCTCCTCTTCCAAGATATGATAGGGATGATGATACAACAAGATCCTCCGACCGAAGAGCCCCCGATCGTCCTTGGAGACGATAGGGAAGAGACATCAAATCCTCCACCAGCTCTGTCGACGGCTAAAGAGGATACAATCTCCAAAGCTGATTTGGATGAGTACATCGCCCAACAAATACGGGTTCATCATGCGACCGAAGCAGCCGGCCAGGTCGTAAAAACGGGGCGGCTATATCCAAGTTGGTACGATCAAATCAAGTACCCATCCGGTTACACAATTCCCAAGTTCCATGTCTACAAGGGGACGGACAATCCTCACCAGCATGTTGCCCAGTTCAGGGCACTCTGCGGCAACACCGGTGGTGATGACAAGCTTTTACTTCGCCAGTTTGTTGGAAGTTTATCGGATACGGCATTCGAGTGGTACTCTGAGCTCCCGAACGACTCTATCAAAACCTTCGCGGAGATGGAGCTGTTGTTTACTCAGCGTTTTGCAAGCGCCGGTGAACGTACCCCGATGACAGCACTGATTAACACCAGGGTAAAGCCAGGCGAGACGTGGGTTCAGTACGCTATACGATGGCGGAACTTATGGTCGAAGTGCGAGCAGCGCATTGAAGAAGCTCCTGCAGTGGGTATGTTTGTGGGAACCCTCGATCCACAAGCAACCATCTTGCAGTTTATGATGTTTTTCAAGCCGACTACCTTCCAGGCCTTGATTGACAAGCTAGCACAGATGGATCAGATGGGCCATAAACCTCCTCTTCCAAAGCCGGACTCCCGAAATGACAAAGGGAAGGGAAAAGCGATCGTCGTCGCTAATGCTCAACAACAACCGAGCAACTCGAAGCTGGTTGTGCGTCAAAATAATATGCGCCTATACGTAGGCCTCGAGGAGAGACTAGGGCGTCCTTACTCTTTTCCCCGCGATAAAACGAGAAGGTTATTCGAGCTGGCATTGCGCAACAGACTCATAAATCTGCCGGATCCAAAACGTCCGTTGCAACCAAGTGACGTCAACGAGCCTAACTACTGTCCTTATCATCGAGTACTAGGCTATCCGATCGAAGACTGCTACGTATTCAAAAATTGGCTTGAAAACCAGTACCGACAGGGCAAGTTCGCGTTATCTGACAAATGGAAGGTGAATCCCCCGCAACCCCACACCTCTAAGGGGACGAATACGCCGGGAGCAACATGCTCCGTCGTTGAAGAAGCTCCTTGGGAAGTTGTATTATCAACCAAGACAAAGAGCATGCTGAACGACCTTCAGACATGCCCAGCGATCAAGTGGAAGAATCCGTTGGAGCCACGTCCAACTCCAAGGACCGATGGTGGTGGCTCAAGCACTCGCAACCAGCCGTCAAAATCCTCGAAGAAGAAGAAAAAGAAGTCAAAGAAGCCCGTGAAGCCTGGAGACAAGCGCACGGAGTTGCAAAAACAAATTAACGCGCTGGAGGAATACAACCAGAAAGCACGGACTCTCATTACACTCCAAGAGTTTCTCAATCATGTCCTTCAAAAGGAAGATGAGCGAGAAAGTTCATCTGATGAATCTGAAGAATGCGTGGCGAGCTGTCTTGTGATTTCCCATTCGTTCATGGACGATGAGGAAACTCCTTGTACCGAAGAGCTGGGGGCAGATCTTGAACCAAAATTTCCGGAGCTATCAGATGAAATGATTGACGCGTTCCTTAACGAAGCTCGATTGAAGAGTAAAGCTGATCGGGAACGCGAGACGGCTATATTTAAAAGGGCCAAGCGCCGGCGACTTGATGAAAGAGCTGAGAAGATCCCGCTGGAGCAAAACACCTCCACTACCGACAAAAGCCAATTCAAGATGAGGAAAAGGTTTGCTAAAGCCATATCAATGGGCATGAAGCTACCATCCTCTGAAGGAAGCATCACCGGTGAAATAGAAATGCACCCCTCCTATTGCTTATATCATCAGAAGGTTTCGCACCCCACTCAAGAGTGCAAATGTCACGCCCCGCTTCCCAAAGTACGCTAAAGTGGGCACGTGACATAACCAACCATGCTACCTGTGGATAGGAAAAATCCTTCCACAGTCACATTACGGCTGTGGAGATATCAAGAACAGGAAAGTAAACTAACTACCTAGTACACGTCCATAAGCCAGAGTAAAAGAATCAAGAGATAACAATATGCGGAAGCCAAAAGATACAATAAATGAAACACCTGGAGTGAAACTACGTACCGACAGGAACCTCACCGCTCGTCTAACAGCGGCAAAACTCCGAATCAGTCTGCAGCAAGGTAGAAGAAACTGGGCCATGCAAAACCCAGACGTCAGCGCGCCATGTCATCAAGTAATAACATAGTAAACAGGCAATACGAACATAAACATGAATAAAGCAAGGGTAACAATAATATAAATCAGAGCAGTACAGGGTAGTGTGCAGTGGGTAAACTGGATTGTTCTATCAGGTTCTCTGTTCTAAAGTCTTTGAAACTAAATTGATGAATCATCGATGTAACTCAATAGTATCCCGTGCATGCCCGGGACCACGGTCAAGACCCTCAGGGCTGAATCAGAGACGTGCCGCTAGGCAGTAACAGGTAGCAGGATGGGCGAGTGATGTCAGCATCATCACTCCGGGGCTGGCCTAGCCTGTAAGACTGATCAGAACAGGCATCGAACTGTTGAGTTACAAGTCAGGTTTCACCTTTGATTTCCCCATACCCCCAAGTTATATGTGCAAGTCAAGTTAGGCATCCCGAAAATCAAGAAACTAATGCCAACACAGGATCAGGTAAACAAGTTTGTCTGGATAGACAACATGAACGATCCATGAGGACTACATGTTATGTTTGTTGGCATTAGACACAAGATCAGGTAACAGGTAAAGCCATGGTACATCAGGTCAAGCCAGATATGTATAAAGGTGTCATGTCATGTCAAGAGTGTACGGTACCATGTCATGTCAAGTAGGAAGTGTAACATGTCATGTCAGGAAGCACAAGATGTCATGTGGGTACTCATAATCAAACTAACATAAGCATGTGTATAAATAAACAAGCATGAGTACTATCAGAACAATAAACTGGAACATGTAATATGATATGCAAATAGATATAATTTCAAGGATATGGATGCACAGTTATCGATTAGGGTTACATTTATAGTTCCAATATTAATTAGGATGCAATTTATTAAACATGGAGTGTTAATATCACATTATTATGTAGTAATGTGATCTATGGATGCAATTATATGTATCTTAAATGCGATGGATGCAAACGGGTATCCGAAAAGTTATAAAACTATAAAATGGTAACGTGGGATGTACAACTAAGCAATATGTGATATAAATATTGATATAATAATATTAATATGGATAACATATTCAAAGCGATTAATAACTATAAAAGCGGTATTGATTAACCATGCACAAGAAAGTTCTGTTCAGAAATTCAGCGTCACCCTAATTTGTAAAATAGCTTAAAAATAACAAACGTTCTCCAAAAGGGACATGTCTTATACCAAAACAAAGATAATTCAATAAGGTTTTCATTTTTATAAGTATAATCATCTCAGGTTGTCCCTACAAAAAGTTATGAACATTCGAAGTTGAAAGTTTGCTGCTGGAATTTTCCTGGACAGCAGTTTGGAGACATTTTCATTTGCATTTTACGTTATTTAAACAATTTATTTTGCAAGTAAATATTTCATAGAGTTATAGTATTCTGAGTTAGCTTCGTAATGAACTAAAGAACGTATACTAATGATTTTTCTATGATTTATAATGAATTTTATAAGGTAAGGTGTACAGTAAATTTCAGATTTGTCGTATCCGCTTTTTCAACGACGTTTCATGTGTAAACTATAATATTTTCAAATATATAATATTATAAAATGCAGATTATAAACTAATTAAAGATAATAATAAGAAATATTACGACGATATATATTTTAATTGATATGGATGCAGTATAATGTAATCTAGTATGTCACAAGATAAGTTTTCATGATCTAGATTTAATATGATATAAACGGATGCAAACGGAACATCGAAACGTTATAAAATTAAATATGGGGCACTAGATTTAAACTATAGGTATGGTATTTATTTAAATAGGTATAAAATGAATTATATAGCATGTAGCAAGATTAACTTGCCTCGATGGGTCGCGAATCGGGAAAACGGAACGTTAACCGTCGGCGGGGAAAACTCGCGACGGGCGCACGGTTCACGGAATGAACCCAAACGACGAACAAAGGAACCACACGGGTCGGGATACCTCGCTGGAACTTCGTGAAGCATCACCGGCACGACGGAATTCCGGCAACAAAAGAACAGTTAAAAAAATGAGAAACGAGACATGAAGCAAGAAGAGAAAGAATGATAAAAAGAAATACGAGAGAATATATGAGAGAGAGAGAGAAAAAGTGGAGAGAGAGAGCGAGAGAGAGAGAGAAGAGGGAGAGGGAGAAAGTGGAGAGATAGAGAGAGAGCGAGAGAGAGAGAAGTGGGGTCCACGGGGTTAAAGGGGAGGTTGCGATTGGCTAAGAGAATAAATTGAGAAGGATATAAAAGATTGTAAAAATATTATATGGTTAACTAAATTATATATGATGGTTTAAATATATTAAAATCTGGTATTTTTCCGCAAAGTAAAATATTTCCAAATCGCGCCCGGGTCGGGTCCAAACATTTGAAATTGAAATAATAGAATTTTAGGCGGGATCCAAAATTTAAAATGAAGTGTTTTATGATCAAAAAGCATACCCCAAAACGGACACACGTACGTGCACGTAGCCGTCCAAACTCGCCCGTTTCACTGAACGGGACGAGAACACGATGCACGAACGCTACAACAGGGTTAGGGGTGTAAAGCAGGCCAAGATGAATATTTTTAATTTTATTTTAGATGCCAAAAATTGTTATATGCAGAAATTAATTTCCGGGTAGAATTTACAATAATTAACCATCAAGCAAGATAAATGAAATAAGTGTCACACCACGTTCGAACGGTAACTGAAATTAGTAGCATTGGGCTCGGGTGTTACATTATACCCAACTACAAAAAGAATTTCGTCCTCGAAATTCCAGGAATACAAAGATAGATAACTACAAGAAAAGGTGAGGAAACTTCTGCCGGATTTCATCTTCTCGTTCCCAAGTGGACTCTTTATGCGAGTGATTACCCCGAGAAACAAGCACAAGAGGGATTACCTTGTTCTTAAGAACATTTTCCCTTCGATCCACGATTCCAATCGGTCGCTCCTCAAAAGTCAAGTCTTCTCGTACTGTTAGCTCCGAATGATCCAATACGTGTGTTTCATCTCGAACATACCTACGGAGTTGAGATACGTGAAACACATCATGCACATTCGCTAAGGACTGCGGTAACGCCAAACGATACGCTACCTCACCAACACGCTCCAAGATCTCAAAGGGTCCAACGAATCGAGGACTAAGCTTTCCTCGACTTCCAAAACGAATCACCTCTCTAGTCGGTGATATCTTCAAGAATACCAAATCACTCACGGCGAACTCTAGAGGTCTTCTTGACGTATCTGCCCAACTCTTCTGTCGGTCCTGTGCTGCCTTCATATGATTTCTGATAGGGTTAACCTTCTCAACTGTCTGCACAACCAAATCTGGTCCCAATAATCTTCGTTCACCGACATCGTTCCAACAAACAGGTGAACGGCATTTACGACCATACAAAGCTTCAAATGGAGCCATCTGAATAGTTGCCTGAAAACTGTTGTTGTAAGACAACTCCACCAAAAGTAGATGATCCTCCCAAGACCCCTTGAAGTCCAACCTGCATGCTCTCAACGTATCCTCAAGAGTTTGATCATTCTCTCCGACTGACCATCAGTTCGAGGATGATAAGCTGTGCTAAACTTCAATCGAGTCCCCAAACTTTCCTGTAGACTCCGCCAAAAGTGTGATAAGAACCGAGTGTCCCGATCGGACACGATGCTCACCGGTACTCCATGCAATATTACAATCTCTTAAATGTACCGCTCTGCCAAAGTCTCTGTTGATTGACCAACCCGAAAAGGAATAAAATGAGCTGCCTTGGTCAATCGGTCAACAATCACCCATATAGCATGGTTGCCTTTTGGACTTCGCGGTAAAGCCGTCACGAAATCCATGGTTATATGTTCCCACTTCCACTGAGGAATCGGAAGTGGTTGCAATAAACCAGCAACCCTTTGATGTTCAGCCTTAACTTGCTGACACACCAAGCACTTTGCCACAAAGCGAGCAATCTCCCGTTTCATGCCTTCCTACCAGAAATGCTGTCGAATATCTCGGTACATCTTTGTGCCTCCTGGATGTACAGAATAAGCTGAATTGTGTGCCTCCTTCATAAGCTCTTCACGAATATCTCCCTTTGGCACACACAAACGGGTACCGAACCTCAACGAACCATCTTCGGGGATTAATAAATCTGTTCGTAGTCCGGCTTCAACCTGTCCTCGAAACTTTTGCAGTCTAGGGTCCTGCGATTGAGCTGCTTTAATATTCTCGATCAATGATGACTGTACTTGCAGCTGCATCAACTGTCCCGTAGAATGCAATAGCATAACCTCCAAGTCAAATCTTCGAAAATCTTCAACGATCTCCTTCTGCGTAGTTAACACCTGAATTGCTGGTAACCGACTAAGCGCATCCGGCACGACGTTAACCTTCCCCGGATGGTACTTAAGATCAAGATCGTAGTCAGCCATCAGCTCCAACCATCTACGCTGCCTCATATTAAGCTCCTTCTGTGTGAACACATACTTCAAGCTCTTATGATCAGTAAAAACTTCGACCCTTTCGCCTAGAAGGTAGTGTCTCCAAACCTTCAAAGCGAAAGTCACAGCCGCAAGTTCCAAGTCATGAGTTGGGTAATTCTTCTCATGGGTCTTCAACTGTCTCGATGCGTATGCTACAACCTTCCCATGTTGCATCAAAACACATCCCAATCCTTTCCCAGATGCGTCGCTGTGAATCACTAATCCTCCGGAATTGTCTGGCACGGTCAGAATAGGGGCGGTTATCAACTTCTGTTTCAACTTCTCGAAAGCTAACGCACACTTATCCGTCCGTACAAAAGGTACCTCCTTGCGTGTAAGCTTGGTTAACGGCTCCGCCAGACGAGCAAAGTTCTCCACAAATCTTTTGTAATACCCGGCGAGTCCAAGAAAGCTTCTTATCTCCGCAACATTCTTTGGAATCGGCCAATCACGAACTGCTGCAATCTTTTCTGGATCGACGGCAATTCCATCGCCAGACACAACATGCCCCAAAACTTTACTTCCTCCAGCCAAAACTCGCACTTGCTCATCTTCGCATATAACTTCTCATGTCTCAACGTCCGCAGTGCGATCTTCAAATGCTCAGAATGTTCCTCAAAACTCTTCGAATAAACCAGAATATCGTCAATAAAAAAACCCATGATAAACTGGTCCAAGAACGGTGAAAAGATTCGGTTCATCAAGTCCCTGAATACTGCCGGCGCATTCGTTACTCTGAAGGGCATCACTAAGTACTCGTAATGTCCATACCGAGTTCGGAACGCCGTCTTGCAAATATCCTCTGTTTTCACTCGGACCTGATGATATCCGGATCGCAAATCCAGCTTCGAGAATACCCTCGCGCCACTAAGCTGCTCGAAAAGTTCGCCAATGCGAGAGATCGGGTACTTGTTCTTAATATTCACCCGGTTTAATTCTCGATAGTCGATGCACATCCTTCTTGTGCCATCCTTCTTCTTTATTAGAAGAACTGGAGCTCCCCAAGACGAGTTACTGCTTCGAATCCAACATTTCTCAAGCAATTCAGCAACCTGTTTCTTGACTTCTTCCAATTCTACTGGCGCCATTGGATAATACGCTTCGGATACTGGCGCTGCCCCAGGAATAAGATCAATTGCGAACTCCACGTCTCGCTTTGGCGGTAAACCCGATATATCTTCAAACACGTCCATAAAATCACGAACAACAGCCGGCTCTTCACTTTTATCACTTCCATTGATGCAAGAATATTATTTGTCGGCCTAGCCCTAAACTCGACTGGCCCGACAGAAAAACTCCCTTTCATCCCAGATAAACTCTGCTGCTCTCGGCTGCCGCAAGTACTTGTGAGAAAGTGGTCAAACCCAGGGAGACAATCTGCCTCTGGATGTCCACGTCCAGGCTGCGCATGAACCTCCATGCCCTGTCTGCATCGTTGGCAACTAAAGGTCCAACGAAACTACTGAGTCTCATCCATTCTGCTGCATGCACATCTACGGGTGCTCCCTTCTGCTTTAGTCCGATGAACTTCTCTTCCATTTCCTCCCGTGCAGTCCACGGGAAGAACTTCTCCAGGAAACTCTTCGAAAAATCCGCCCACTTGATCGGCTTGGGCAAACGGTTCTTTTCTACAAGCCACCATTCTCGGGCGTAATCCACTAACTGAATGCGTACCACATCAACTCTTTCTCATCTGGAATCTGTGCCGCAATAAGCAAATTCTCTGTGTCAACTAGCCACTGCTCTGTTGGCAATGGCTCCTCCAATCCAGTAAATGTATACGGACCCAAACGTCTGAAATCTGCTACTGTCCCTACTCGGTCAACTGGCTTAGCTCCAACATTTTTCACAGACTGCTGAACGATCTGCAAACCTTCCTGAAACGAGTCCGCTTGCTGCTGGATCAGCTCGGTCTGTTTCTTTTGATTCTCCAGTATTCCCCTTATCACTCCAAGCATGGCGGCTTCGTCCACACGCCTTGGTACGTCTTCAAATTCTTACCGGCCATATTCCTGAACTCAAAACATCCAACATTAGCATGATGATAGATTCTGAATATAGATCAAGGCTAGAACTCCAAGATACTTAAATAGAGTGCCGCATTGTAACTATGCCGCGGTATCATAGTCACAATTACATAACTCTACCCAAGTCGCCTAAGTCCTAGAGATAACAAGGAATCAGGTTTCGAGTCGATATGCAAAGGAAGTTTGCACATCGTAAAAGATATAATCAGGAAGAATGTGATTCAAGAATGGTAAACGGTAAGGTGGCAGGACATGTTTCCTAAACATGGGTATTCTGATTCGTGTATTGGGTACAACACCCAACTACAAAAGAATCAACCCGATTATCCTATGTCTCTGATACCAAAAGAACCATGTCATGCCCCGCTTCCCAAAGTACGCTAAAGTGGGCACGTGACATAGCCAACCATGCTACCTGTGGATAGGAAAAATCCTTCCACAGTCACATTACGGCTGTGGAGATATCAAGAACAGGAAAGTAAACTAACTACCTAATACATGTCCATAAGCCAGAGTAAAAGAATCAAGAGATAACAATATGCGGAAGCCAAAAGATACAATAAATGAAACACCTGGAGTGAAACTACGTACCGACAGGAACCTCACCGCTCGTCTAACAGCGGCAAAACACCGAATCAGTCTGCAGCAAGGTAGAAGAAACTGGGCCATGCAAAACCCAGACGTCAGCGCGTCATGTCATCAAGTAATAACATAGTAAACAGGCAATGCGAATATAAACATGAATAAAGAAAGGGTAACAATAATATAAATCAGAGCAGTACAGGATAGTGTGCAGTGGGTAAACTGGATTGTTCTATCAGGTTCTCTGTTCTAAAGTCTTTGAAACCAAATTGATGAATCATCGATGTAACTCAATAGTATCCCGTGCATGCCCGGGACCACGGTCAAGACCTTCGGGGCTGAATCCGAGACGTGCCGCTAGGCAGTAACAGGTAGCAGGATGGGCGAGTGATGTCAGCATCATCACTCCGGGGCTGGCCTAGCCCGTAAGACTGATCAGAACAGGCATCGAACTGTTGAGTTACAAGTCAGGTTTCACCTTTGATTTCCCCATACCCCCAAGTTATATGTGCAAGTCAGGTCAGGTATCCCGAAAATCAAGAAACTAATGCCAACACAGGATCAGGTAAACATGTTTGTCTGGATAGACAATATGAACGGTCCATGAGGACTACTTGTTATGTTTGTTGGCATTAGACACAAGATCAGATAACAGGTAAAGCCATGGTACATCAGGTCAAGCCAGGTAATGTATAAAGGTGTCATGTCATGTCAAGAGTGTACGGTACCATGTCATGTCAAGTAGGAAGTGTAACAGGTCATGTCAGGAAGCACAAGATGTCATGTGGGTGCTCATAATCAAACTAACATAAGCATGTGTATAAATAAACAAGCATGAGTACTATCAGAACAATAAACTGGAACATGTAATATGATATGCAAATAGATATAATTTCAAGGATATGGATGCACAGTTATCGATTAGGGTTACATTTATAGTTCCAATATTAATTAGGATGCAATTTATTAAACATGGAGTGTTAATATCACATTATTATGTAGTAATGTGATCTATGGATGCAATTATATGTATCTTAAATGCGATGGATGCAAACGGGTATCCGAAAAGTTATAAAACTATAAAATGGTAACGTGGGATGTACAACTAAGCAATATGTGATATAAATATTGATATAATAATATTAATATGGATAACATATTCAAAGCGATTAATAACTATAAAAGCGGTATTGATTAACCATGCACAAGAAAGTTCCGTTCAGAAATTCAGCGCCACCCTAATTTGTAAAATAGCTTAAAAATAACAAACGTTCTCCAAAAGGGACATGTCTTATACCAAAACAAAGATAATTCAATAAGGTTTTCATTTTTATAAGTATAAGCATCTCAAGTTGTCCCTATAAAAAGTTATGAACATTCGAAGTTGAAAGTTTGCTGCTGGAATTTTCCTGGACAGCAGTTTGGAGACATTTTCATTTGCATTTTACGTTATTTAAACAATTTATTTTGCAAGTAAATATTTCATAGAGTTATAGTATTCTGAGTTAGCTTCGTAACGAACTAAAGAACGTATACTAATGATTTTTCTATGATTTATAATGAATTTTATAAGGTCAGGTGTACAGTAAATTTCAGATTTGTCGTATCCGCTTTTTCAACGACGTTTCATGTGTAAACTATAATATTTTCAAATATATAATATTATAAAATGCAGATTATAAACTAATTAAAGATAATAATAAGAAATATTACGACGATATATATTTTAATTGATATGGATGCAGTATAATGTAATCTAGTATGTCACAAGATAAGTTTTCATGATCTAGATTTAATATGATATAAACGGATGCAAACAGAATATCGAAACGTTATAAAATTAAACATGGGGCACTAGATTTAAACTATAGGTATGGTATTTATTTAAATAGGTATAAAATGAATTATATAGCATGTAGCAAGATTAACTTGCCTCGATGGGTCGCGAATCGGGAAAACGGAACGTTAACCGTCGGCGGGGAAAACTCGCGACGGGCGCACGGTTCACGGAATGAACCCAAACGACGAACAAAGGAACCACACGGGTCGGGATACCTCGCTGGAACGTCGTGAAGCGTCACCGGCACGAAGGAATTCCGGCAACAAAAGAACAGTTAAAAAAATGAGAAACGAGACATGAAGCAAGAAGAGAAAGAATGATAAAGAGAAATACGAGAGAATATATAAGAGAGAGAGAGAAAAAGTGGAGAGAGAGAGCGCGAGAGAGAGAGAAGAGGGAGAGGGAGAAAGTGGAGAGATAGAGAGAGAGCGAGAGAGAGAGAGAAGTGGGGCCCACGGGATTAAAGGGGAGGTTGCGATTGGCTGAGAGAATAAATTGAGAAGGATATAAAAGATTATAAAAATATTATATGGTTAACTAAATTATATATGATGGTTTAAATATATTAAAATCTGGGATTTTGGCGCAAAGTAAAACATTTCCAAATCGCGCCCGGGTCGGGTCCAAATATTTGAAATTGAAATAATAGAATTTTAGGCGGGATCCAAAATTTAAAATGAAGTGTTTTATGATCAAAAAGCATACCCCCAAAACGGACACACGTACGTGCACGTAGCCGTCCAAACTCGCCCGTTTCACTGAACGGGACGAGAACACGATGCACGAATGCTACAACAGGGTTAGGGGTGTAAAGCAGGCCAAGATGAATATTTTTAATTTTATTTTAGATACCAAAAATTGTTATATGCAGAAATTAATTTCCGGGTAGAATTTACAATAATTAACCATCAAGCAAGATAAATGAAATAAGTGTCACACTACGTTCGAACGGTAACTGAAATTAGTAGCATTGGGCTCGGATGTTACAGCAAAGCTTTCGATAGATGGTGGCAAGGATACGTTGCTCATCGACAACGCTTTAAGCGGGAAAAGCGTAAAACTCGTCGAGCGCAAAGAAATACGACCGAAGGGATTAAAAGAACTACCGGCAATTGTCGCATGGTTAACACTGGCGGGTCACAAGTGCCTACATTCGGGAGCGATTCTGATGAAGAGCTGGAACTTGCCCCTCTATTTAAAGAATCCACTCCGGGAAAAGAAGAAGAGCCGAAGGTCTGCGAAAATATCCGGCTGCGGAATCGGACGCTGCCTGAAAAGAATCTTGGACCCTCAAACAGAAAAGATAAAGGGAAAGAAAAGGTCTCTGAAGATGTCGTCTTAGATGACCAAGTTCTGGAGGAGCTAAGCGCCAACAACCCGCCGAAGAAGAATAAGATGGATTACAACGTCCTAGCGCACCTGAGGAAACTACCCTCACGGCTTAGCATTCTCGACGCCCTTTTGCTATCAAAAGAGGCGAGGGATTCGTTGATCAAGGCACTACAAGATCCGGAACAATTCCAAGCTTGTCTGGCCGAGGAAAAGATGAAGGATGAATTGGAGGAAGTGCACACGGCCGATGTCACTTTCGGCGACGAGAACCTTCTCCTTGGGACGTGCGAACACAATCGCCCCCTCTATGTCTCAGGATACTGTCACGATATAAAGATAGGCAAAATCCTGATCGACAATGGATCCTCTGTTAATCTCCTCAATGTGCGGGTCTTAAAAGAAATCTGCATGAGCGTCCAGCACCTTGCTCGGGACAAGATTACCATTTCCGGGTTCGACTCCCAGTCATCAAGAACTCTTGGGTCTGTAATGCTGACGCTATGCTTCGGGCTACTCGTCACGGACGTTAAGTTCCACGTCATAGACGCCAAGACATGCTACAACGCTTTGCTCGGCCGACCATGGTTACACGAGTACAACATCATCCCTTCTACACAACATCAGTGTATGAAGTATTTTAAGGATGGTTTCGAGTATACCGTGACGGGAGAACTGAACCCGTTCTCTGTCAACGAGGTCCGCAAATACGAAGATGCCAAATACTTCTTACCGGATTTCGAAGACACAGAAAGGTGTCACAAGCCGGAGAATAAAGCTAATGCCACCATCCCTGTCTTCGGCAGTGATACCGTGGAGGAAGAGGAGATAGTGTATTCGGGTCCATCCCAACACAACAAGCCAGGACCGTCCGCTCCTACGCTGATCTTTGGTAGCGACTCGAAAGATGAAGTCCGTGCTATATTTCCTGCTCGACCTTCAATACAAACGTCCGCTGACGAAGAGCAAAGTCTACAAGTCGCCATAGTGCCGCTTAAACACCATAAAGAACTGGATGCACTTAATATTTACAATGTAGAAGAGCTACAAACGTTCTACATCTCTCCCAGGCGAGAAAGCGAGAAAGCAATTTTGTTCTACCGCTCTGAAGAAACCAAGGTGGAAAAAGAAATCTGGCATGGCGCGGATCCTACGCTCGACAGGCTTCAGCCTATCCGTCTTCCCAGATATTATACAGAGGGTTTGAAAAAGCTGCTGAAACGCCAGGGGATATCCTTCAAGCAGACCGTTCGAAAAGCCAAGTTCTATGACAAAATATGGAACGTTCCCGGGACTCAACGCAAACTGCCTAATGGGAGAATGGAAACAATTGGACTTGGATACATCCGGTCAAAGAAACGAGAGCGTGACCTGTGCCTACTGCCACTTACCTGGGCACGTGCATAAGGATTGTAGAAGAAGACTGGGACTTTGTCTGGTTTGTGGGGCAGCCGATCACGCAGTTGGTGCCTGTCCGTCGAAGCTTCGCACGAGAGATGATATACAGAAGCCTCCGCAGAGACCGTTCCAAGGGCAGAAACAGCTGACTCAAGGACCAAACCAGGCTCGAGCTTTCATGTTGACAGCTGAGGAAGCTAAGGCATCGGGAGAAGTGGTTTCAGGTACTTTGCTCGTTCATGGTTTTCCCGCATTGGCATTATTTGATTCCGGAGTGTCCCACTGTTTTATGTCATCCAAATTTATAACTACACACTCGATTACCTGCACGACCCTGTCTAGTTTTTGGGACATACACACTGGGAATGGGAAAATCATGGCTAGTAAGGAATGTAGAGATTGTTCAGTTGTTGTTTGTGGACGGGAGCTTTTTGCAGATTTCTTGGTGATAGATACGGGCAGTTATGAAGTAGTCTTGGGAATGGATTTTCTTGGCACTTTCCACGCCCACATTGATTGTAGGGCAAGGAAAGTAATTTTCCAGATTCCCGGACACCCTGAGTTTACTTTCATTGGAGGAAGCAGCTCTATCGGGCCAGTCGAGTTTAGGGCTAGGCCGACAACCAGTGTTCTTGCGACTATGGAAGCGGATAGTAATGAAGAACCGGCAGTTGTTCGCGACTTTATGGATGTGTTTGAAGATATATCAGGCTTACCTCCAAAGCGAGATGTGGAGTTTGCGATTGACCTTATTCCTGGTGCAGCGCCAGTATCAAAGTCTTATTATCCGATGGCACCGGTGGAATTGGAAGAAGTTAAGAAACAAGTTGGTGAATTACTCGAGAAGGGATGGATTCGAAGCAGCAACTCACCTTGGGGAGCTCCAGTTCTTTTGGTAAAGAAGAAGGATGGCACGAGAAGGATGTGCATTGATTATCGAGAATTGAACCGGGTGACTATTAAGAATAAGTACCCGATGCCTCGCATTGGAGAACTTTTTGAGCAGCTTAGTAGCGCGAGGGTATTCTCGAAACTGGATTTGCGATCAGGATATCATCAGGTCCGAGTGAAAGCAGAAGATATTTGCAAGACGGTGTTTCGAACTAGATATGGACATTTCGAGTATTTGGTGATGCCCTTCGGAGTGACTAATGCGCCGGCAATATTCATGGATTTGATGAACAAGATCTTTTCACCATTCTTGGACCAGTTTATTGTGGTATTCATTGACGATATTCTGGTATACTCGAAGAGTCCGGAGGAGCATGCTGAGCATTTAAGGATCGCACTGTAGACGCTGAGACAAGAGAAGTTATTTGCGAAGATGAGTAAGTGCGAATTCTGGCTGGAAGAAGTGAAGTTTCTGGGGAATGTTGTGCCGGGCGATGGAATCGCCGTTGATCCCGAGAAGATTGCAGCGGTTCGAGATTGGCCAACTCCAAAGAATGTTGCAGAGGTAAGAAGTTTTCTTGGACTCGCCGGATACTACAGAAGATTTGTGGAGAACTTCGCTCGTTTAGCTGAGCCGTTAACCAAGCTTATGCGCAAGGAGGTACCGTTTGTTTGGACGGAGGGATGTGCATTGGCCTTCGAGACGTTGAAGCAGAAGTTGATAACCGCCCCTATCCTAACCATACCGGATGATTCAGGAGGACTGGTGATTCATAGCGACGCATCCGGAAAGGGATTAGGATGTGTTTTGATGCAGAATGGGAAAGTCGTCGCTTACGCATCGAGACAACTGAAGACTCATGAGAAGAATTATCCGACTCATGACTTAGAGCTTGCGGCCGTGATCTTCGCCTTGAAAATTTGGAGACACTACCTTTTGGGAGAGAGAGTTGAAGTCTTTACAGATCACAAGAGTTTAAAGTATGTGTTCACTCAGAAGGAGTTGAACATGAGGCAACGCAGATGGTTGGAGCTGATGGCCGACTATGACCTTGATCTTAAGTACCATCCGGGAAAGGTCAACGTCGTGCCAGATGCGCTGAGTCGGTTACCAGCAATTCAGGTATTGACCGCACAAAGGGAGATCATTGCGGATTTTCAGAGATTTGACTTGGAGGTTGTGCTACCACATGCTACGGGACAGTTGATGCAGTTGCAAGTACAGTCGTCCTTAGTTGAGAAGATTAAAACGGCACAATCGCAGGATCCTAGACTGCAAAAGTTTCGAGAGCAGGTTGGAGCCGGACTACGAACCGATTTACTGATCCATGAAGACGGTTCGTTGAGATATGGTAGCCGTGTGTGTGTGCCAAAAGGAGATATGCGTGAAGAGCTTATGAGGGAGGCACACAGTTCAGCCTACTCTGTACATCCAGGAGGGACAAAGATGTACCGAGATATTCGACAGCATTTCTGGTGGGAAGGTATGAAACGGGAAATTGCTCGCTTCGTGGCTAAGTGCTTGGTGTGTCAGCAAGTCAAGGCTGAACACCAAAGGGTTGCTGGTTTGTTGCAACCACTTCCGATTCCTCAGTGGAAGTGGGAACATATAACCATGGATTTCGTGACGGCTTTACCGCGGAGTCCAAAGGGCAACAATGCAGTATGGGTGATTGTCGATCGGTTGACCAAAGCAGCTCACTTTATTCCTTTTCGGGTTGGTCAATCGACGGAGACTTTGGCAGAGCGATACATGCAGGAGATTGTCAGATTGCATGGAGTGCCGGTAAGCATCGTGTCCGATCGGGACACTCGGTTCTTGTCGCACTTTTGGAGGAGTTTACAAGAAAGTTTGGGGACTCGATTGAAGTTTAGCACAGCTTATCATCCTCAAACTGATGGACAATCGGAGAGAACGATCCAGACCCTTGAAGATATGTTAAGGGCTTGCATGTTAGACTTCAAAGGTTCTTGGGAGGATCATCTACACCTGGTGGAGTTTTCGTACAACAATAGCTTCCAAGCGACTATTCAGATGGCTCCGTTTGAAGCGTTGTATGGTCGTAAGTGCCGTTCACCGGTTTGTTGGGATGATATTGGTGAACGAAGGTTACTAGGACCAGATTTGGTAGTACAGACAGTCGAGAAGGTGAATCCAATCAGGAAGCATATGAAGGCAGCTCAAGACAGACAGAAAAGTTGGGCCGACACGTCAAGAAGACCTCTAGAGTTCGCCGTGGGTGATTTGGTATTCCTGACGATATCACCGACTAGAGGGGTGATTCGCTTCGGAAGTCGGGGAAAGCTTAGTCCTCGATTCGTTGGACCCTTCGAGATATTGGAGCGTGTTGGAGAGGTAGCGTACCGTTTGGCGTTACCACAGTCATTGGCTGGAGTGCACGATGTGTTTCATGTGTCTCAACTACGGAGGTATGTTCGTGATGAGACTCATGTCTTGGATCATTCGGAGTTGACTGTACGGGAGGACCTAACCTTTGAGGAGCGACCAGTTGAAATCAAGGATCGAAGAGAAAAGGTTCTTAAGAACAAGGTTATCCCTCTTGTGCTAGTTTCTTGGGGTAATCGATCGCATGGAGAATCCACTTGGGAGCGAGAAGACGAGATCCGGCAGAAATTCCCTCACCTTTTCCAGTAGTTAGCTATCTTGTATTCTTGGAATTTCGAGGACGAAATTCTTTTTGTAGTTGGGTATGATGTAACACCCGAGCCCAATAATACTGTTTATATTACTAGTTGAGGGTTATATATTGCTCATTCCAATTATCCTGATTGTTTGGTGTTTATTGCTAAATTTTAACCGGTTAAGTCATTTTGGCACATAACAAATTTTAACTCCCAAAATGAAATAAAAAATATCCATGATGGCCTGCTCGTCGCCACTAGTCGCGTGGTAGCGTCTGCGTGTCGAGATTTCTTCCCGTTTGGCTAAACGGGCAAGTTTGGACGGCTACGCGCGCGTGCAAGTGTCCGACTTGGGGGCATGCATTTTAATCATTAAATACCTCTTTTCAAAATTTGGAACCCGCTTAAAATCCTATAATTTGAATTTGGAGCATTTGGGCGCAACCCGGGCGCGATTTGGAAATGTTTCATTTAGCGCCAAAAGTGCCCGTTTGATTAAATATATTAAAACTAAAATATATACCTTAAAATCCAATTCCGTTACTGTTTAACATTTTTTAAATCTTACTGTTGTTATTTTTCTTTAGTTTAAATCTCCAAAGATTTTGATTGCAGCCAATCACGAGAGAGTAATTCTCGTGGGCCCCCCATTTCCCTCTCTATCTCTCTCCGCCTCTCTCTGTCTCTCTCTCTCCAATCCTATTCTTTCTCTATCTCTATCTCTATCTCTCTCTCTCTCTCATCCTATAATCTCTCTCTCTCTCTCCTCTAATAATACCTCTCTCTCTCTCTATCCCCCTATATTTTCCCCACGTCCTCCTGAGGAAACCCACCACGAGAACCTGAACCCTAACCCTAGCTTCGCCGCGACCTCACCGTCGACCTCCCCGCGACCTCACCGTCGCCGCCCGAGCCTCCTCGTCTCGACCGCTACCCTTCCTTCCTCCTTTCCCTCCTTCCCGAGCCTGCACCCAACCCGACGCCACCTCCTGCACCGCAGACTTCGCCGTCGCCGCCGCCTCCCATCGCCGACGACGCCAGGGACTCCCTCTCGTCACCCTCGTCCCGACCTCGTCGTCGCCTTCCTCCTCCCCTCGCCGGACCACCACCAGACCCGAGCCCGACCCTAGCACCAATCCCGGGTCGCCGGGAAACGCGCCGTCGACCCTCGTCGACGTCACCCGCGCCACCTCCGACCACCTCCTTTCCCCCTCGATCACCAGAGCCGACCACCACCCTCCTCTACTCGTCGGACCACCCTCTCCAGCGAACCCAGAGGCTGTCCAGCCTTTGCAGCCGCCGTCGCTGCCTCGCCGGCGTTCCAGCGCCGTCGAGCCCGCCGTGGTTGCCCCTGGTGTCTCCCGGTAAGCTTTCCTTATCCCTCCTTTTGTGCGAAACCCCTCGCTGGTCGGTTGCTCATGTTTATCGCGTTTGCTAACTTCGTTACTTTTGACTTTTGCCGGTTTCCGACCGTGCCGTCGTTTGGACCCGACGCTCCAGCGAAGTATTCTGGTCCGTGTGGTTCCGCTGTTCGCTGTTAGGACTCGATCCGTGGCCCGTGCACCCGTCTCGTGTTTTCTGCCGACATCGCATCCGTGCTTTCCGGTTTGCGAAACCGTCGAGGCAAGTATTACTTGCTACATGCTATGTTATACTAATTAGGTGTGCTTGACTCTTAAAACCTGTTAAGATTAACTAGTGATGTTACTTTTCTCAATTGGACGGAATATGATATATATCACGATACAGTAACTAAACCGTATTTTGCCACTGTAACCCTAATAACAAAACTACTAGTTAATCATTTTGCTACTTAAAGGACGATAATTGTACACATATAGCTTTATTACTTTCTGTTATTGATATTGCACTACCCAGTGATTATTGCACCTCAAGGGTGCTCGAACCTGTTAATGTAATACAACTGCACCATATTCTTGTAACATTGTGATTAAGTGAGCCGTTATTGTTAATTACTTTATTGCTGCTGTTACTCATTTGATCGTACACCTGTTGAGAGCACATACTCGGTTACATTGCATATTGACTTGACCCTGCTACACCTGATATATTCACATGTACTGATACACCGGACATGACACCCTATACATACTGACTCACCCTAGTGGACTACAACCTGACTCATTACCTGATCTCATGTCTAATGCCGACAAACCTGACCATTCCTGCTGTCTATCCAGACAGACCCACTTTACCTGATTTGTGTTGGCATTAGTCCTTGACTACTGAATACCTGACTGACATACATAGCTTGGGGGTATGGGGAAATCAAAGGTGAAACCGACTTGTAACTCAACAGTTCGATACTTGTTCTGATCAGTCTTACGGGCTTGGCCAGTCCGGGAGTGATGATGCTGACATCACTCATCCATCCTACTACCTATTACTGCTTAGCGGCACGTCTCGGATTCAGCCCCGAGGACCTTGACCGTGGTCCCGGGCACGCACGGGATACTATTGAGTTACATCGACGATTCATCAATTGATTTCAAAGACTATAGAGTAGAAACCTGATAGGACAGTTTAGTCACCACTGCACATTACCCTGCTCTGTTATTTCTTAGTACTGCTTTATTCATGTTCATACCGGCATTGCTTATTACCATGTTTATATTATATACTTGATGTCATGACGCGCTGACGTCTGGGTTTTGCATGGCTCAGATTCCGTACCACTGTCGACGACCGAACAGGAGTACTTCAGCCAGCAGGCTGAACTGTGAGTTCCTTAGGGTTTAGTTTATTTATTTCAGTTCATTTCCAGATGTGAGCCCGCATTATGGGACGTACTGTTTATTCATTGTATTGGATCATTTGCTTCCGCACTTATTGTTTATTGATTCTTGTTATTATGGATTTGGACATGTATTAGATTAGTTTATTATTTTGTTCTTGATATCTCCACAACCGTAATGTGACTGTGGATGGATAATTCCTACCCACAGGTAGCATGGTTGGCTATGTCACGTGCCTCATCTTGCGTACTCTGGGAAGCGGGGCGTGACACATCCGGTCAAAGAAACGAGAGCTACTAAACAGCTGCTATGTCATGTATGACTTCGATGAAGAGGCGGATGCTCAATGGGAGGACGCTAATTCTGAGACAGTGAAAGTTCCAGATGCAAAAGTGCACAGTCCGCCGTTCGAAGAACAAATGGACAAGCTTATAAAGGAAGCTGGTCAAAAAGTCCGGGACGATCATAACCGCGAAATGGTCATCTATGAGAAAGCCAAAACGCAACGCCTTCTCCAACAGGCCGTGAAAGATGAAAATGCTGCTCCTTGTCAACCTGTTATAAAGAAGGCTCGACGCAAAAGCAGAAACAAGTCGAAAGGCCAAAAAGACGCTCAACAGCAACAAAGCAGGACTAAGATGCCACGCAAACGGGAGTCAAGTGTTATTGATCTATCCCTTATGAAGAAAATGGGTCGAGCATACTCGTTTTCTCGGGACAAGACAAAGAAGATACTTGACCTCGCTCTAAAACATCAGATGCTTACACTGCCGGAGTCCAAACACCCCGAACAAGCAGGCGAAGTCTCACACCCAGACTATTGCTCTTATCACCGAGTGGTAGGGCACCCTCTCGAGGACTGCTTCACCTTCAAGAATTGGGTCGAAGATCAGTACCAGCTTGGCAAGTTCGCTTTGTCCGACAACTGGAGGGTAGCACCGCCACAAAAGCACGAGCCCAAGGCCACGAAAGAAGAACCAGTTCCGCACTGGGATTGGAAGCGAATTCGTACTTGTCACGTGATAATGATATCAAGGGAAGAGCCCGAGAACATGGATGACCTTCCCTGGTGCTTCGAGAACAGCAACGACGAGATAATCTTAGAATTCCCACCAGCGCCAAAAGAGCTGGAAGATGGAATCCATACCACTGCAGATAACCTCAAGAAAATTGAGTTAGGGACGGCAAACGATCCACGACCGACATTCATCAGCGAGCTACTATCTGAAGAAAGGGTATCTGCGTTAAAGAACGTGCTCCTACAGCATAAAGATTGTTTCGCATGGAACTACTCCGAAATGCCGGGATTAGATCCAGAAATTGCTGTGCACAGATTGGCGATATCTCCGGACGTCAAGCCAGTCAAACAGGCGCCGAGAAGAATGCGTCTCGAGCTTGAAATGAGTATCAATGCTGAAGTCAAAAAGTTGATCGACTCTGGCTTCATCCAGGAAGTTCAATACCCTGAATGGATCGCCAACATCGTCCCAGTGATGAAGAAAAATGGGACAGTGCGCATATGCGTAGACTTCCGGGATCTCAATAAAGCCTGCCCGAAAGACGATTTCCCAGTGCCAGTCACCGAAATGATGATTGACAATACGTCCACTCATGAGGTTTTCTCCTTCATGGATGGCTCATCAGGGTATAACCAGATAAAGATGCATCCAGAAGACCAGAAGCATACCGCCTTTAGGACTCCTCTGGGTATATTCTGTTACAAGGTGATGCCCCTTGGTCTAAAGAACGCCGGTGCCACCTACCAAAGGGCCATGACGAAGATCTTCGATGACCTTATACACGAAATCGTCGAATGCTATATCGACGATCTCGTGGTTAAAAGCAAATCATACGAGGAACATCTCGAGCATTTGAAGACTGTATTTCAACGCCTTCGGCAATACAACTTGAAAATGAACCCGCTCAAGTGTGCATTCGGAGTTTCCTCAGGCAAATTCCTGGGATTCATTGTTTGACACCGAGGTATTGAAATAGATCCGTCTAAGATCAAGGCGATCATGGAAATGCCTCCGCCAAGGAATCTCAAACAGCTGCGGTCTCTCCAAGGGAAGCTCGCGTATATACGGCGATTTATAGCCAACCTTTCAGGAAAGTGCCGTCCTTACAGCCACCTGATGAAGAAGGGAACCCCGTTCGTATGGGACCAAAAATGCCAAAGCGCACTAGACGAGATCAAGCAATACCTGCAGAACCCACCGGTGTTGGCTGCTCCGGTCAAGGGAAAACCCCTCATTCTTTATACAACCGCCCTCGAAGGTTCCTTAGGCGCATTATGGGCACAAGAGAACGATCAAGGGAAAGAAAGAGCACTCTACTACTTAAGTCGAGTTCTGCTGGGGGCAGAAATCAACTACTCTCCCATTGAAAAACACTGCCTGGCGTTGATCTTCGCGATAACAAAGCTCAGGCACTATGCGTTGGCGCACGAGGTCCGTCTCATTTCAAAGGTGGACCCCCTTAAATACTTGATGTCAAAGGCCATATTGACGGGACGACTCGCTAAATGGGCCCTGCTCTTGATGGAGTTCTCGATAACATATCAACCTCTCAAGGCAGTGAAAGGCCAGGCCATCGCCGACTTCCTCGCTGAGCATCCGATACCGGCCGACTCTCCTTTAAATTGCGATCTTCCAGACGAACATGCGTTTGATGCGATCGACGGTGATAATACCCGATGGGAGCTTTATTTCGACGGAGCATCTTCCGTGAAGAAGCGCAAACAAAGTACCCCTATAATCAAATCGGGGGTAGGACTCATCTTTATAACTCCACAAGGAGGGATAATGCGCTACGCGTTCTCCCTGACGGAGCCGAGGACAAACAATGAAGTCGAATACGAAGCTCTGATAGCAGGCCTCGAGATCGCCATTGATATGGGAATTGAAAACCTCCTCATATACGGAGATTCTCAACTGGTCGTTAGTCAAGTAAAGGGCGACTACCAAACGTGCAAGCCAGAATTGGTAAAGTACGGCAAAAAGGTGCAACAATTGTTGACCCAAATTCCCTCTTATACTTTGGAGAACATACCGCGCGCGGAAAACAACAAAGCAGACGTGTTGGCCAAACTTGCTAAAGAATTGGCTGACGAGAACCTCGATGACGTTAGAATCGTGGTACAAAGCCGTCAAGTGCTTGCCCCAGCAGAAATATCTCCGGAATCATCCGAAGAAAAGGGAGCGAGCGAGTAGACGACCCTGCAAGTAAAAGATTGGAAAAATGCCGAGGATTGGAGAGAAGTCTTCATAGACTACTTTAAGTCCCACCGAATGCCTGAAGTAGCGTCCACAAGACATCAGCTCATGAAACGAGCTCTGTCTTTCGCCTTCGTCAATGATACTCTATACAAGAGGTCATTTGATTCTCTGTGGTTGAGATTCCTGGGACCTGACGAAGCGAAAAGAGTCGTCCAGGAAGTTCATGACGGACTCTGCGGGTCTCACCAAGCGGGCCCAAAGATGAAGTTGAAGATCAAACGGATGGGCTACTACTGGCCCACGATGATCCAGGACTGCCTCGAATATGCGAAGCAATGCCACTCGTGCCAAATTCATGGGGACTTCATCCACCAGCATCCAAATCCACTACACCCGACGGTGGCTAGCTGGCCGTTCGAGATGTGGGGAACTGACATAGTCGGCCCCATCGAACCAACATCGTCCAGAGGACATCGTTTTATCCCGGCGACGACTGATTACTTCTCCAAATGGGCAGAGGCAGTACCGCTGAGGGAAGTGAAGACGAAGAATATCCTCCACTTCTTCAAGACGCACGTCATATATCGGTTTGGAACGCCAAGACGGATAATCTCCGATAACGGGCCAGCCTACAGAAGCCACAAGATCAGTCGCTTCGCACAGCAGCATAATATAGACTGGAGATATTCTTCAGTTTACAATCCGCGAGCTAATGGTCTAGCTGAAGCCTTCAACAAGACCCTGACGAAAATCATGAAAAAGACGGTGTCCCGAAATAAGAGAGACTGGCACGAGAGACTGCAAGAGGCTCTTTGGGCGTATCGAACTACGTTCAAGACGGCCACGAGCACAACGCCGTACGCGTTGGTATTTGGGACAGAAGCGGTACTCTCTCTCGAGATAGAGTTACCCTCTCTAAGAGTGGCAGTCCACTACGAGCTGACGGACGAAGAAAATGCTCACCTTCGGCTTGAGGAGCTTGACGCCCTTGATGAAACCCGACTCATAGCGCAACAAAATCTGGAAGCTTATAAAGCAAAGATGACGCGCTCATATGAAAGATTGACCCGACCGAGGACATTCCGCCAAGGCGAACTCGTGTTAGTGGTCAAAAGGCCTATGATCCCCAATCGCGCCAAGCGGGGAAAATTCGAGCCAAACTATGAAGGCCCGTACATCATAGATAAGGTCTACCAGAGTGGGGCCTATCTGCTCATGGACATGCACGGTGAAAGGCCTTTCAGGCCAATAAACGGTCGCTTCCTAAAGAGATACTACGCTTAATGAGCCACGGCCTAGGTCAATGATAGATGACGACGACTATGTCCGCTCGCTATCTTCCTAAGCTCAAGCTTTATAAGCAGTAGCCGGCCTTCTCCATGTCGGACCGAAATGTCCTTAAACTAATAGCAGACCGAAACGTCTTTAAACTACTACCGCAGCATCTTTTGGCTGACGAGATATAAAAAAAACATATAAAAATAAAATAAAATAAAACGGTATGTCCATAAGCAAAAAGGGCACGGATGAAAACCCGAAAGGGCTCCATGAGTAAAAACAGCAGGGCTACCGGCGAGTGTTCGTGAAAACCCGAAAGGGCGCGACCTCGTAAAAAAAATATATATATAAAAAGAATTTAAAAAAAACGGTATGTCCATAAGCAAAATGGGCACGGATGAAAACCCGAAAGGGCTCCATGAGTAAAAAAGCAAGGCTACCGGCGAGTGTTTGTGAAAACCTGAAAGGGCACAACCTCGTTAAAGGACACTTATAGGGTCCTCTCGACCTTGTAAGGAGAAACCACCCGCGTGAGATCCTTACGACTCACAAGGGAGCAACACACTTAGGGATCCCCACGATTCCTAAGGAGAAAATACACTTGCGAGATCCTCACGACTCGTAAGGAGAAATCTCTTATGGGACCCTCACGGCTTATAAGAGTTGAAAGTCTTAAGTTACAGAGACCTAAATCTGTGCTTAAGCAACCCCCACAACTTCCGATATTGCCCTACAAGTGGCTCAATACTGACTCTTGTATACAATCCACAGACGCGAATAAACATTTCCCTAACCAAGTCTCATCCGTGACTGGGGATATGTTCGCATGGTGAACAACCCTTGTAAATCCTCTCGATTTATGAGGAGAAAACCCTCCTGTAGGATCCTTACGACGTACAGAGGAAATGAACACTTAGGAATCCTCACGATTCCTAAGGAGAAAATACACCTACAAGATCCTCACGACTTGTAGGAAGAAATACCTTTGTGAGACCCTTACGGCTCATGAAGTCAAAAGCCTTAGTCGGCGGGATCCTAACCCTGTTCGCTAAGCCACCTTTGTTCGACACCGACGGAGGCAAATGATGATTCGCTCCTGGAAATATCCCAGCTGTAGCGGTTCTGATGCCGAAATCGACGTCTAATTTCAGGTTTACGGCGAAAAGCCAATAGGCCGCACATGCAAAATAGCCGAAATGATAGGGCAACTTGCAATAAAAAGCAGCAAGTAAAAATATATGCATGCAAAATAGCCGAAATGATTGGGCAACTCGCAATAAAAAGCAGTGAGTAAAAATAAAATAAATAGCCGAAATGATTGGGCACCACGAAAAATAGCCGAAATGATTGGGCAATCATGACCTTCGCGATATAAAAGCTGAAATGATAGAGCATCGCGGAGATAAAACAAAAAAAATGATGATAAAACTTTCGCCCTACAGTTAAGATCACATCGATCCCTGTATACAATCCAAGGGTGTAAACAAAGAGGGAACCATACTTTCCCAACAGGCTCCGCCAGAAGACGAAGCCAAATCTCGACGGTTCAGTCCAACTCCGAAGAAACCAGTGTCCTCAACAAATTCCTCGACTCACGGATACAAACACTCCTTGACGAGAGCCTCCTGATCCGCGTCGACTCGCAGAGCCACCAGTGCCTCCGTGGGAAATTCTCGACTCGTTTCAAACCCCAAGGAAACAAATAATCCTTGGCGCTAGGGAAACAAATAATCCCTGGCAAACACCTCAACTCACGGATACAAACACTCATTGGCGAGAGCCTCCTGATCCGCGTCGACTCGCAGAGCCACCAGTGCCTCCGTGGGAAATTCTCGACTCGTTTCAAACCCGAGGAAACAAATAATCCTTGGCGCTAGGGAAACAAATAATCCTTAGCGAATTCCTCGACTCACGGATACAAACACTCCTTGACGAGAGCCTCCTGATCCGCGTCGACTCGCAGAGCCACCAGTGCCTCCGTGGGAAATTATCGACTCGTTTCAAACTCCAAGGAAACAAATAATCCTTGGCACTAGGGAAACAAATAATCCCTAACAAACACCTCAACTCACGGATACAAACACTCCTTGACGAGAGTCTCCTGATCCGCGTCGACTCGCAGAGCAACCAGTGCCTCCGTGGGAAATTCTCGACTCGTTTCAAACCCCAAGGAAACAAATAATCCTTGGCGCTAGGAAAACATATAATCCTTAGCAAATTCCTCGACTCACGGATACAAACACTCCTTGACGAGATCCTCCTGATTCGTATCGGCTCGCAGAGAAACCAGTGTCTCCACGAGAAGATTCCTGATTCGTCTCAACTTGCAAGATGAAGCCTCAGGCAGCAGGGACTAAAAAACTCGCTTCCTGAACAATGGGACCTGCAAGTCGATCCAAAAAGATCTCTTGCATACTATTCACGGGTCTCACTCTCCAAAGTCGAATCTCGACAAGGAGGGAAACAACCGCTTATGAGTCCTCTCGACTCGTAAGAGGGAAAAATTCTCTTACAGGATCCTTACGACCTATGAGAGAAAACACACTTAGGAATTCTCATGACTCCTAAGGAGAAAAACCCACCTACGAGATCCTCTCGATCCGTAGGGAGAAAAGTCTCTACGAAACCCTCACGGCTCATAGAGTTGAAAAGTCTTAGGCAGCAGATCTGAACCTACGGCCTAAGCCATCGCTATTTCTTGAGGAAATCAAGATGCTTGCTCTAATCATCCGTCAACCATGTTTACTAAGGTGGCATGTTGAGAATAAAAGAAAGAAAAGGCGGAGAAATAGCACAAGACATTACAAAAAATGTGTATCTTTTATTCATAAACTTGATTGAGTACAGGATACATTGTGCTAAAGAATAAAAAAAATATATATATACTTTTTTTATTTACAAGTACAAACGATACAAAGAGGGATAACTACTGAGGAGGAAGTGTCTTTAACAAATCTGCAAGCCGCTCTTGCACTTCCTTCAGCGCCTCCTCCTGAGTGGTTGCCGCGGCCACCTCCGCTTCCACTTGGGCTCGCTGCTGCAAGAAGGATGAAAGTTGCTCCTCCGCCGCCTTCTGGGCTGCTTCCTGGCTAGGTGCATCTCGCTCGACAACGTCAAGCTATTGCCTCAATGATAACCCTTCGGAAAGACATTGCAGAAGGCCCTCAAAGACAACCTTCAGCCGTGCAGCATTGGCCTCCACCCGAGCATGCAGTTGGGCAGACTTGCTCGAAGTCTCACCGCGCTCCTTACGCCTTGAAATGACTTCTTGTTCGAGATGGCGGAAGTAAGAAGCACTCTGCTCAATCCACGCTACTCTTTGGTTGCTGGAGGCCAAGGTCTCGGGAGCGGGACGCAGCGACTCCAACTGATGCAGACGGGCCTCGATCTCCCTGCAATGGTTAACCCAAGATGCGATGATACCCTCGTCATGAAAGTTCACGAGTATCACCAGCATCGGGTTAACCGCCGTCGCGAAGTCTGCGGAAGATGTAGGAGTTTCAACGTCGAGTTCCTCGACGTAGTCACTCAACATGCCCAGACTATTCGTGGCGCCTTTCGAAGACGGACGTCTCAAATAAGGACCCGCCGGCATTGTAGTGCGAGGTTCGAAGGGCGCCGAGACCGGAACAACAGCTGAAAAGAAACAGGATGTGATCAGATAACAGTAAAAAAAATAATAACAAAAAGGGGGAGTTATCGATGTGATAGTCGCCGTACCAGCTGAGACAGGTGGCAAAGCCGGAAGGACCAGTGGCGCAGCCGATCTTTTATCCCCTCCTTCAATCTGTAGCACTGCAGTCGAGATGAGAAAAAAGGGGGTTAGAAGTAATTCCATCAATGAAAAAAGAAGAATATCAATGGAAATCATACTCACCAACGCCACCAGAGGAAGAAGCGAGTTCGGATAGGAAGGAGAAGTGTGGGAGTAACATCTGATAAAGATGGTCAAAAAGCACTCCTGAAAGACATAACAGTATGACTTTAGTACACAAATTATACATCTGAAAATGAGATTAATAAGTTGCAAACTCATACCTTCCAACATCTTTGACGGTATGAGAGAGGGCTGAGAGACGACCACCGCCGGGGCAGTAGTTGAAGGAGCTCCCTCGAGCAATGAGGCATCGACACTGGCTGCACCTGCGTTACGAACAAATGTGAACTTGTCAGAAAGGATTGTAAGATAAAGAGGACAGTAACTTGGGATTTACCTGGTGAGCTGCCAGCCGAAACGGAGGCGGCTCCTTCCTCCATCGACATGAGGCCACCGCCCGTGGCCTCATCACTCGACTCAATGGGAACTGTTGTTGTGCTCGCGAGACCTGGAGACGGCGGAGGACTATAGACGGGAGGGCTATAACTGGAGCATTCCCAGATTCCAGAGAAGGAGCGGTTGGCTCGCCCTCGGGAGTCATGGCCACCTCACCCGCTACTCCCTCGGGTTCAGTAGTCGCGGTTGTCTCGTCCACCGTCACCACGAGGTCGCCAGCCTCAAGCGCCTCGTCCGCCAACACCCTGGGCTCAGTTATAATGATCATTTCATCTGCCACCACTTCAGGTTCGGCATCAATGACCTTCTCGGCTGCAGCCCCCTCAACCTCCACCTCAGACTCCAAAGCCTCACCAACGTTGCCCACCGTCGGCTCGAGTTCGGCAGGTACCGCCTCCTCTGCTTCCTTGGGTTCAATGGTCTCCGCCTCCCCCTCGGTCGGACTTAGCCCTATAAGATAAAATATATAAGAACCCATGGCATTATAACTCTTACAACAAAATCTTGGGAGAAATATTACCTGAAGTGGATTTATCATTTGCGCTCCGAGCTGCGCGCGCCACTTGTCTCCGAGCAGTGGATAGGAGGGCGACAGAGGCCTCTTGGGAAGGAGTATCAGTACGAGGGACGGTGCTGGGGCCCGCTCCCATAGCCAAGGCAGCCCTGCGTGCCTTTGCTTCGCGCCTCGACCGCTTCCGTTCCTCCCTGGCTGTCGCGATGGACCTCTGTGACACTTCCTTCAGGGCGTCGTCGTCCTCGTTCAGAGATGCCTCCAGAGCCTTTAAGGCGTCTCTCATCGGCTCTTCAAGACGAACCTCCTGCAGTAACCCTGAGGAAGCAGGAACATCGGCAACTAGTAGAACATCTGCGTCACTTGGAGGGAGCGGCATTGAGGTTCCTGTGATTAAAAGGGAAAGGTTAGATCGACCATAACACAAGGGAAATGAAAACTTGATGAATCGAAACTTACTAAGGCCCATGGACGCTCTAAGACGTTCCTCTTCCTCGAAAGTCTTCAGAGAAGCGGCAATGGCTTCTTCATCAGTGATGCCTGTTGGAAGAAAAGAAAGAAAAGCGTTAGTCAAAGGCAATGAAGAAGATATGTTGCAATAAAGAAAATGCGACTAGTAGTTACCTGATTGCGCAAGCTTAGCTAGCCACGCGTCACGCCTCTCCAACCACGCTGAAGCTTCGAGAGCAGCCTCCAAGTCTGTATCGTCCGGCGGCGGCATCACTAATCCTTCATTAGTCCCGTATTCGATCAAGCCCTTGGCATAGGGAGCATGGGGTTTCTGACCGAACACGACGTCCGCAGCGAAGAGCGACTTCTTTTTCTTCTGCCCTCCGACCCGAGGTGCACGTGGGATCGACTTCCGTTTAGCAGCCGCCTTGGGACGGCGGGTCCCGATGTCCGCACCCACGCCAGACTCCGGTGAGGCTATAACCACTGTCTCCACTGGAGCACAGGGCGCTGGTGGTGCATCCGCAATATCAGGGAGCGGCAATCCGCGCGGAGGACTCTGCGCACGCGAGGGTCCGGCTTTGGCATCTTTTAAAGGGGGGATTATCGGGGTCCTTGGCACCAAAGGAGCATTGCGATCGCTACCTGGAGGTGCACCCTTATGGTCGATCAGCAACCGCCTTTCCTCCTTTATGACCGCTCCCGTCGAATGACTGTACCATTCTGTATATACCCTAAGAAGTCGTGGGGCGCAAGCCGGCTCACTGATAAAGAAGTGAGAGCCCGTGTTTAGACGCATGAAATGATGCAGCGCTCTCTCCATCCCTTCTTCGGTCGCGGCAGGTTTCGATAAAAAGGCCTCCAGCGGTACCCCTTGATTATAACTCAGCTGTTGGGCGAAACGATGCGGGTTATATCTCATGAAGATCGCTGTCCCGTCCTGCCTAAACACCAAGAAGCCCGGTCTGATGGAATATAAGTGAAGGGTCTCCCGGGCCGTTAAAACTGAAGCTCCATCCTTGAAAGTGTCTTGCAATGGCCGCACTGCAGTGGTGGACGTTTTTCCAATAGTCAACACTTTGTCAATGAAAGACACACCGGCTCCAATGGTGTGGGAGCGAAAGAGTAAACCCCGGGCATTTCGTGGCGATGGATTTACAATTGATGCGCCGATCAGCTGTAGAATGCGAGGAAAACTGCACATTTCGTAGAACGAGGGCCTTTTATGCATGCCGAAGACACCCGCCGTATGTAACTCGAGCCATGACATAAAGTAGTGCATCGGGAAGACCACGTGCAATACCCCGGGCTCGTTAGCATCCGCTGCTCGGCTGAGGCCATGATATAGGTGCGCCAAGCCAGCGATCCCAACGGCCACCTTTACCCCGATGGTCATCCGGTGGGCTGGGTAAAAGACTGAAGGCCGCATGCGGTGAGAGTGCATTGGGAGCGCAAACCAACTCAGCCAAAGCCCAAGAAATCCTAAAAAGAAGGTCTCCTCGTCCATCTCGGGGGCAGCGACTTCTGCAAAAGACATGGTTGGGGAGTTAGGAAGAAAAAAGTCCTTTTAGTCTATTTCCTTCGCCGGCAGGTTATCCAAACCTAAACCGAAAGGGTCCTCAAAGGTGGCAAACTTGGCAACTTCTGCCGAGAGGACGTTTGGGTGAAGGAACCGAGCAATGAAATCCTCAAAACTAACTCCGCGGCTCCCACGCTCAATGAAAAGGGCCTTGTAGATGTTCAACACCTTGATCAGACTTGGAAATTGGTGTTGAACAGCGTTCTCCGGCGTGAGCCCCCTTATCACCGGCTTAGCACCGAAGACGTACTCGTCCGTCGGGAGCAACTCCTCATAATGTTCCCCCATGACCGGTAGACCAGATACCTCTGTAAACTCTTCCAAAGAGATTGACACTTCTCGATCCATGGCGAGGAAAGTGTGGGCAGGAATGTTCCACTGCTCCAGGAAGGCCTTGAACCACCAAGTTGGGAGCGTGGGATATTGGAACAGAGAGACGTACACTGCGGTGTACAATCCTAACTTTATCAACTGCGACTTCTTCGTCGACAGGATGTACCGGGCCCACGGTTGATAACCGATCGGGTGGCGGGGGAATCAGACCAATGTTATATGATTGCCCCCAAGGTCGCGCCTCACCCTGACAGATACGGCGTCCTAGGATATCCAAAACCATAGGACGCTGGACCGGGATGGCATCTATAGCCGGATGAAGAAAACCCTTCGATGTCCAATCCACCATCTCCACGGCATACTGCACCGAGGGTGGGGTAGCATAGTGAATCGCTGTGATGGGTTCTGACGGCACCGCGCATGTGAAGCTCCGGCGGCCCATGATGATCTGGTGGTGGAGACTCTTGTATTCCGAGTCGTATTCCTTGATCATGGCCAAGACTTCACGGTTCAAGGGCGCTTCGGGAAACCCTTCCTCCGAGCGGACGAATGGAAACGATGTGTCGAGAGACATGATCGCTGCAAAAGAACAATCTAGCCGTTAGTGTTGTAATTCCAACGCTTGGCGTTTAAAAAAGAAAATGCGTTAATCAATTAATTAAATTAAAATTAATTAATTACACCACACAACAGTGCGGCGGGTAGAAGACCGAAGGGGGACCCACAAAATCTGGATGACAATATGTCAGTTAATAAGACAACCTCATCATTGAATGAGATTGTCAGTTGGTCCCCAGGAAAACATTCCCACTAATAATAATAATAAAAAAAATCCCTAGAGACAAGGAGAAAATCTCCTCTTTCAGAGCAAAGCTCTGTCACAGAATGACACTTGTCAAATTCTGGTCTCAAAGGAATAAAATTCCTTAAAAGAGCATAGCTCTGTGATAATAATGGAAAAGATCCATCAGAAAATTTTAACACTTAAAAATTTTAAAATTTTTGGGACTTTGAAAAATCCATGAAAACTTATAATGAGTTCTTCATTTTGCAGATCTAAAAGATCCACACTTGATCCAAGAGCAAAGCTCTGTTCATGGGTTAAAACCCATGAACAAGATCTCTTCAGATCTATGGATTCATGAGAGCAAAGCTCTGTTGGTGAAACCCCAATGGGGATCCCTTTAGATCAAAAGATCTATGAGAGCAAAGCTCTATTGGTTAATTAAAATTAATTTAACTCAAGATTAATTTTACCTAAAGTTTTCTAACTTGGAAAACGAGAGCAAAGCTCTGAAGTTCTAAGCAAGAGCAAAGCTCTGGAATCAAAATCTAGAAAATGGTGAAGTTTTCTAAAAGGCCATAGGTCCTATTTATAAGGAGCTTGCGCCCCTTCAGCTCGCCCCTTGATCCAACGGTCAAGAGCTTGCCACCGCTGCACTCACGTGCGCGCCACGTGAGCGCAACGGTGGGGGGGCATTTGTTTCCCCCAATCAGAGCAAAGCTCTGCTGGAAATTCAAAATTCAAATTTTGAAGCAACGCTTCAAATCCCGGGCGCAACGCGCCACGTGTCAAGCGCAGACACATCAGCGCAGCGCCCAAGGCAGCGCACCCAATCAGAGCAAAGCTCTATTTTAAGTAAAATTAAAGGAAGCAACGCTTCAGTTGCGCAAGCACTGCGCTGCGCGATACGTGTCAGCGCAGACGCGCTGCGCGACACGTACCAACGCAGTTGCGCTGTGCTTTGCACTGCGCGATACGTGTCACGCGCTGGGGGCGTCTGCGCCAAACAGAATTAAGATTTCAAAAAAATCTTTCTGTTCTTGTTAAAACAAGAAGATTTTCTTCTGTAAAACAGAAGCCTTTGGATCAAAGATCCAACGGTGGGGAAAATTTCCCAAATCACTCAGAGAAAGATCTCTTTAACTAATTTATGGGCACTATAAAAAGGACCCTAGACCTCAATTCAAAGGCATCAATATTTCTTGAAAAAAGTCAAGAGCTTCAAACAGAGAGAACTCTGAGAAAATTTCAAGAAAAAGGTAAAAACATTCACGAGAGAGAAGAAATTTCTTCTAATAGATCATTGATCTAAAAACCAGATCAATGATCTTTACATAATAAACAGTGCTTTGCACTTCTTATGAACCACTGTTTCTTTAAAACAAGGAAAAACAAAAATAAAAAAATATATATAGTGCTTTGCACTTTTATGAACCTTTGGTTCTTGAAATAAAAAGAAAAACTTGTTTTTCTTTGATCTAAATTAGATCAAGAAATCAAATAGTGCTTTGCACTTCTTTTATGAACCATTGGTTCTTGAATCTAAAAGATTCTCAAATTAATAGTGCTTTGCACTTATAAATCTGCACTGTTGCGCTCTTGGGCTGGCACAAGCCACCAGAGAGCGCCACGTGTCAGCGTCTGAACCATTTGCGCTATGCGCTTTTGAAATAGAGCTTTGCTCTCTGAAATTGGCGCATCTCACCAGAGCGCGCCACGTGTCAGCAGCGCAAGCGTAGCGCACTAGCGCAGCGCTCTGCGCCTGCATGACACGTGTCATCACCACGAGCGCTTGCGCTCTCTGATTGGCGCAAAACGCCTGATAAATGCAATGCATTTCCTAAAAGGGCCAGGCCCAAATCAAAAAGTCCAAGCAGGCCAAAATAAATTGCAAAGCAATAAAAGGGCAGAGCCCAAATAAAATTGATGCTCTGCATCATTTATAAAGGGCAGAGCCCAAAACAAATTGATGCTCTGCATCCTTCTGGGCAAAGCCCAAATAAAAATAAAAAGAAATGCAATGCAAAAGCAAATAAAATGTTGAACATTTTCAACTGGACTTAGCCCAATTTTGGCCGTAAGTCCTTAAATTAAATTGACTGAGCAAGATTGCTCTCTTAAATCAATTTATATCCGGTTCGAGGGTACATCTCCGAACTCCTCTGACAACTGTCGTTGTAATCCTTCAACGACGTCAGAGAGGTGACGGGTCCCGACAACCACACATCAACACGGACTGCGGGGTCCTTAAACTCGTGGACCGAAACGTCCTTAAACTAATATTGGACCGAAACGTCCTTAAACTAATGTTGGACCGAAACGTCCTTAAACTAATAATAGACCACCACGTCCCTAAACTGCAAAATGGACCACCACGTCTCTAAATTGGAATATAGACCACCACGTCCTTAAACTGGAACATGGACCATCACGTCCTTAAACTGGAGTATGGACCACTACGTCCCTAAACTGAAACAATAGAGCCTCCAAATGCTCTTTTACCGGATCTAAACGACCCCGTTTAAGTCGATCTTAGCCCCAAACACGGCTAACGTATCCTTAAACATTCAAATGGATTATAAAACTCCCAATCAACTCTAGTTTGAGGGTACATCTCCGAGCTCCTCTGACACATGTCGTTGTAATCCTTCAACGACATCAGAGAGGTGACGAGTCCTGACGGCCATATATTAAATGGATTATCACGTTAAGTTGATCTTAGTCTCAAACAGGACTAACGTATCCTTAACGAACGTTTAAGTTGATCTTAGCCGCAACGCGGCTAATGCATCCTTAAACTAAAAACACCAAACCCAAATCTAAGTAAATACGGATTTGGACTAATCCACGTCCTACGGGCGACGACATTACTTAGTCTCCGTATACAATCCACGGGCAACCACAAACAAAACAGACACACACGATACGAAGTGAAATTCTGGAGCAGGAGAAAGTTGTTATCGCGAAGCGGTAGCGTAATTAACTGCAGGGGCTTGCGCCTGCAGGGAAGAGTGTCCCCACAATCAAAAACCCCTCAAGCGAGGGGGAATCTGACGAAGTCTGCTACATCGGCCGGGTCCGTCTAAACCTCCGATGCACGGTGCCATAAATCAACTTGGCATCTTCGGAGAGATGGACGGATAAAACCAAATAGCATCTGCCCCGAATCTCAGGCAGGACGTTCACCGCGTCTCCGCCGCGTCATTCGGAGGGGAACAGATTCTGGCACGCCCGGTGGGACCTTTTCCTCTTTCCACTCCACACTTCGTGTGTCGTCCTCGCGAACCAATCGCGGTTTGTTAAATGGTTGCCTTCGGATTTCAAGTTACTAAGATTTGGTCTTTCGCCTGGCGCATAACTCAAGATTCAATGGCCTTTAACTGCACCAACTGCTCGAAGTGCCAATGCAACGGACGTTCCACCTCCCCCGGAGGTGTAGCATATGGGCCCCAAGCGGCTTCCTTCCTCGCTCTGCCAGTAGACCAGGTGACCCAGGCCACCACCGGCCTGTTTTTCGGGACCATGATCCCGCCTACAAGCTTCTCTATGCCAATACCTGCACCGGAAGTGAACAAGAAGTCGGTCTTCGACCGGCTCACTGCTACGACGACCCCTGTCAGCGGGTCGCCCACTACCAAACCAACAACCTCTATTTTCGCCAGGCTGGATCAGAACTCTAAATTGGCTGTTCCAAGGAAGGCAATAACTGCTGCTCCAGAAGTCGTCAAGGCGGCTTCCCCTGTCAGAGAGTCAGTCTTTTCAAGACTGACGATCCCTGCTCCTGCCCTTGCTCGAGGGCCCGTCTTCGACAGGTTGAATATCACCCCTCAAAAGACAACCTCAGTCTTTAAGAGGTTAACACCGGCGGCGCCCCATTCAGACAGGGGGCAAAAAGAAGCTATCTCTATCTCCGAGCCAGTCCCAACGGCTCGTCACGCTCGACGTCGCCATTGGCAGCGAGTGAGAAAGGCAGGGGGCAACTCCCCCTCAGGGCTAACTCCACCGGCTCCAGTGGTGGAAGTCAACGCTGCTGTTCCAACTGGGAACAGCTTTGAACTGCTGAGGAGGGTACGTAAGAATTCTCCAGCCGCTACATTGAAAAGATCTCCTCCGCCCGCGAGGAGAGTTCTGGAAACAAAGCAAGAACAGCCCCCTCAATGGCTGTCCTAAAAAATTTATAAAGTTTGGCGGAGAGTTCAAGACTCCGTAATTGACCTAGATCGCTCTCGTCAACAGAAAAAGGCGAAAGTGGAAAAAGAAAAGGACCGTCCGATCAAACAGGAAAAGATGACAGTCGCTAGGGTGCCCATTGCAACGGCCCCTCCAACTTCAACGGCCCACAAAAGAAGAAGGCCGGAGAAAACCCCCGCGCCGGCGATAAATATCAGAGGTGGTGAACCCAAACGCCCTAAGTCAGGGGGCATTGTAGTTCATACCGTCTATGTGGCGTCTGGTAAAGAGGACAATTGCATATCTACGGGTCATCAACCGCTTACGCGATCAGTGACCAAGGCGCAGGAGCAGCAACAGAAGCTCCAAGAAATGATGAATGCTATGGCCGCACTTACAGGGCCAAAAGAAAACCCTGAAACGTCCTCGGATGAGCGCCAAGAGGAAGAAACCGACGCCGAATTCCTTCGTCGGATATTGGAGAAGAAGGACAAAGAGGCTGCTGAACAAGCAGCCAACATACAGCGTATGGGCCTCCTCTTCCAAGACATGATAGGGAAATTGGTGCTTCCATGGCGTCCCGAGTTCGTGGCGCCAATTGTTCCAAATTGCGTAAATCAGCAATTGAAGGAGGGGTGACCGGCGAGGAAGTAGACGGCTGATATGATCCTCGAGGCGCTGGACCACGCCCCGGTACCTCTCCTCGGAACCGGACTGGTCGTACAGGTAGACGTCATCGGGAGTAATGATCTCTTCGATCGTGTAGATACGCCCGGCCATCTCGAAGAAGCAATGCTGAAACAAACCCATCTCCTTCTCTATTTATAGCCTCCACAGAACCCCCAAGAGCCCAAATTTGCGCGCACATGGGCGCGAATCCTGGGATTCGCTCAATTCTTCCAATATCGTACCGCCACGTGGCGAGCATCCCGTATTTCTCGGCGAATCGAAGTCGGAACGATGCGGATCTTGGAACGCCTCGCCTCACCTATGTGTTTCTGCCACGTGCCGCCCGCAACGGTCACCCTTCCCGATATTCACACACCAAGGAAGGTCGGGCACGCCTCGCAAAACTGAGCAGCTTCCCTGCTCGGCCCATCCATGGCTGGTAGTTTACTACCCACCGATGCCAAGGATCGAAGCCCTCGTCAAGAGGCCACCAAGCAGCCTCCCTGCTCGATCCATCCTTAGTGGGTAACTTCTTATCCATCTACGCTAAGGATCAAAGCCCTCATCAAGAGGCCACCGAATAGTTTCCCTGCTCGGTCCATCCATGGCTGGTAGTTTACTACCCACCGACGCCAAGGATCGAAGCCCTCGTCAAGAGTCCACCGAGCAGCCTCCCTGCTCGGTCCATCCTTAGTGGGTAACTTCTTACCCATTTACGCTAAGGATCAAAGCCCTCATCAAGAGGCCACCGAGCAGCTTCCCTGCTCGGTCCATCCATGGCTGGTAGTTTACTACCCATCGACGCTAAGGATCGAAGCCCTCGTCAAGAGGACACCGAGCAACCTCCCTGCTCGGTCCATCCTAAGTGGGTAACTTCTTATCCATCTACGCTAAGGATCAAAGCCCTCATCAAAAGGCTATCGAGCAGCTTCCTTGCTCGGTCTATCCATGGCTGGTAGTTTACTACCCATCAACGCCAAGAATCGAAGACCTCGTCAAGAGGCCACCGAGAAGCCTCCCTGCTCGGTCCATCCTTAGTGGGTAACTTCTTACCCATCTATGCTAAGGATCGAAGCCCTCATCAAGAGGCCACCGAGCAGCTTCCCTGCTTGGTCTATCCTTAGTGGGTAACATCCTAACCATCTGTACTAAGGATCAGAAGCCCTCAACCTCAGTAAACGCCGACCAATCTTAAGAGAGGTGGTCGCTGACCCAACTCGAGGGAATGGGCAAGTCTATACCTTTCTACTCGGAGGCGTTTACCGACATACCTTCAACGAGCGATCGACACCTCGACTTCAGGGCCATAAGGACGCCGACCTAATACCGACCTTTGTACACTTGACAAATAATTGGATTTAACTCGACGCGCGATCGCCAACTAAAGGACCGGCCGCCGACCTAGCGCTCATCAGGCGAGCAAAATAAAGACAATACCACGAAATGAAAACATTGCCACACAATTTTCTGCAAAAGGGCTTTATTCACAACTCGGGAGTTTTTACAAAGGTATTGTGGGCTCCTCAGCCTTACAAAATTGCCCGAAGGCTTACAAAATTCCAAGACGAAAACAAGAAAAAAAATAAAAAGAAAGCAGGGAGATTCAAGGCCCGGGACCGGGGAGGACCTCAACGAGCTCCGCAGCAGCGTCGGAAGCCGGGGTGGCGGCTTGATGGTCGGCTCCCGCGGAAGGAGCTTTGGCACTGGGAGCCGGGGTGATCTCCTTATCCCCAACGCCCCCACCGGGGGCCTTCCCCCCGGCGGCGCTTCCGGCGGCATCCCCCTGCGTCTCACCCTCGAGGGGGTACTCGAACCGGAGCCCACCGTCGGGAAACTCCGGCATCAACGCCTTGACGGCGTTGAGGGCCTCATGCCAGACGATGGCTGAGGCGTCGGCGAGGTCGGCGTAGAATTGATCCGACGTCTTATAGCTCTCCACCGTCTTCACAGCCTGGAGGTCGGCGCGCTTCATCCTTTCATTCACCGCCTCATTCTCCCTCTTAAGGGTATCCTGTGTCTTCTTCAGAGTGGCGACGAGCACCCTGACATCCTCCAACTTGGCCTCGGCGACCTTGTTGGACTCCCTCAAAGCCCGGATGGTCTCCCGGCAGTTGGCGTTCACCCCCTCCTTGGCAGCCACCCGATCTTCGAGGAAGGCAATCCTCTCCCTCGCCAGACGCAGCTCCCGGCTCAGGCTCTCCTCCCGCGAGGAAGACTCGCCCGCTATCTGCATTGTCGGGGCGATTTCCTCGTGCTCCATGTTGGCAACGAGGGCGCAGTGCTGGAATACCCGAGGAAAACAAAAGGAGGGGTTAAAAAGGTATCCGATCATGCAAATAAAAAGGCTTAATGAAAACCCGAACGGGAGGCGGACACTAACCTCCACGGCCTCCTGGGCTATGGCCGCAATTTGGGCCTTGAGGGTCCCCCGGGGAATCTTACCCCCAGCCGACCGTTCCATCTCCGAGAGCAGGCTATTGGCGACAAAAAGCCCCGAGGGCACCTCGAAGCGAAGATCCCCCTCCTCCACGAAGATCGGGGAAGATGGAGCTCGAGACACCGTCCTTTTGTGCCGCTTGAGGGGGGCCACGGGAGGGTCGGCTTCATCCGCCACCCCCAAAACCTGGGGTTCCTTCTCCCGGGCGTGTTTGCGGCTTTCCCCATGGCTGATCTGCGGAGCCCGGGGTGTAGTGGAACGCCTAGCTGAAGCGGCCGCCGAGGGGGCCGGGCTCGAAGCGGGGCGTGATGAGCCGGCACCTCCGACCTTCCTCCCCTTCTTCTCAGCCATCGTAGCCCGAAATTAGGAGCGGTCCATCGGTTCTGCAAAAAAAAGGAAAACACACAAAGGGAGTTAGCGATACCAGAAAGAATAGAAGAAGAGTATGCAAGTCTAAGCAGGTCGCCTAAGCTCCTAACTTACCCACAAACTGAGCGGGGATGAGCCTGGCCCAGCTAAGGGCCTGCTCGAAAAGTAACACATCGGCCCGTTGGACGGGCTCCCACGCCGACACTTCCCTTGCTTCTGGATTTGACGACCGCCTCACCCGCGGGCAGTCGGCCCTGTGCCACTGGACAGGCACATGCCAATCCTCATCCTTGGGTGGCCCGACAAATAAGAATTTCTCCTTCCATTCATGGATGGAATTAGGAACTACTACGACCCCCGACCCGGCCGTCCCTCCCCTTTGTTTTCTAAAGGAAATGTATACCCAGCTCGGTTCGTCCTTTACGGGTGCCGGGATGATTTTTGTAGCAGAGGGAGGAAAGGAGAAGGGTCAGGCTAAAAGGGATTTCTTGTAGTCTCAACCGGACCAGGAACCCGAAGAAAATTCTCCACGAGTTCGGCACTAGTTAGCCCGGAGCTAGTTGGAAGCAACGCAGCGCCGCACTCACCTCGGGGAAGAAAGGCAGACACATTACAGCCCAAAAGGCATCCAAGTACAAGGCAATCTCTTTGCCCTGCACCTGGTCTGTTGGATATATATGCCCTAGAGGCCTTCATTGTAGAGGATGCTAGGGATATGTATGTATATGACAGTCTTGCTTAATATGATAGTACGCTATTTGGTTTGTCTTTATCTTAACATATGATATATTTTGCGTAGTATTCATATATATATATATACATGTTGATAAAGCCCATAGGGTGTTTGCCTTACTACCGGCGTTGTGATGGCGGTCATACTAGTGGGAGCTGGATAGTTAATAGGCACATCCTTAGATGTCCCTGGTCGCAGGAGTATCGAGACTGGGCATCGATACTCCGGAGTAGACTGGTATATACATATCTAGATCCTGAGGAGGGGCGATGGATTGGTCCCACAGCCATTGGTGGAGTGCACCTAAGATTGTATACAGATGCTCACTGGGTGTGAGTACATCGGACAGGACTCGCCGAGAACTGACTGGATGGTATTTATACCTAACTTCAGATAGCAGTTCTCAGGTGACATGTGCGCAGATAGTCCGTTGACTTACAGTCGTCATTTGTCTCGTGTGAGTTCCCACTGTGCTTTGATTACTACCGTACCACGGTTCAAAGGAGTCGTGCAAACAGGTTTTAGTTGGGCACAATCCCGAGCCACGTGGAGGCAGTGAGTGACTGTTAGGGATTCGTCTCTCCCGGTATAGGGAGTTTATATCGCACGGTGATCGGTTGGTCATTACCATAAGTCCCTGGCCAGGGCTGATTGAGAATTACTGATAGACTGATCAGTAGATTCTCGGATGGTGATTGAGCCATACAGACACGACTTGTACGGTTATTAGGGGTCTGACGTTTACCACCTCCCTAGACCATACATGCGATACTCTTAGACGAACAGACCGGACTACACGGATATTTTCACGGATAGGCTCAGTAAGAGTTCGGATGGGTTTCCTCATCGGCCTTCTTATCGACATCTACCTGGGGACCGTTGCGTACAGCTAGTGCCGCTTGCGGTCTGTGGTTAAACACACTGCCAGCGTAGTAGTCGAGTCTTTAGAGTCCCACACAGAGTTTTCCCAACTCAAGGCGAAACAATATAGAGGTCGTACGGTTTTACGACAAGGGTTCAGACGAATACGTGTTTAAACGCACGTACGACATTCAAATAGTTTTTACTAGACGGCTTTGGTTTAAGCCAGATTCTAGTATCAGGTTATTGGATTTATACAGTCTAAAGTTTTTCCGTGTTTTCACGGATGGGAGGGGCGTTCTCGTAATTTCCGGGAAGCTTCTAGAAGCATGGTGACTTGAGGGGTTTAGGTGGCATTGTCATTAAATGATATTGTGACTCATAATATGTGATTCATTATGTCATTAATGCATTATTAAATGCTTAATGACTCACATAGTGAATCACTCATTATACATTTATGTAGCATGATGAATAATCTCTTTTTATTCATTTTATTGATTTATTCATTATGCTTCATATATCAAGTGAGAAACAATTTCATATTCATTATTCTAGTTCACCTTCTCTCTCCTCAAGCTCACTCTTTCTTCAAGCTCTAATCCTACCACTCATGAGTTGAGAACAAGGATTAGAAAAGACTAAACATTCCATAACCTAACTCTATATGATCTAAGTTCCTTTGATTAGCAACTAGAAAAACTTAGTTACCTCAAGTTTTGAGGTGACACTTGGATTAGGGTTCTCGGGTGGATCATCTATCACTTGGAGGAGGCCGAGGAGGACGTAGAGATCGTAAAGACGAAGGACACGTATCACTAGGTATAATCTCTTTACATAGTAGCTAAGAACTTCTATGGTAGTTGTTGATTATCATTAGCAAAGATCTTCGGTTAGTCGATGTATGCTTCAAGAACAAGATCGTTTTTCATATTTCCGCCTCCCCGTAACTCGTGGGGTGTTGCACATCGACTTACAGTGGTATCAGAGCCTTACTAAACAATAATTAACTCACTTGCAAAGTCGTATGAATTTCGAACGCAAAACGAACCGGAAAAGATATCGTATTCACATAGTTTCTGTCGATTTTAAAATGAGGTCCAAAAATTTTTCAGGGACCTCCAGAATAAGCTACAAGGAAACCTAAGAACACTGGAGAAATTTGGGTGCATGAATCGGCCAACACACCGCGGAACCGCGGCCGAAACCATCGATCCACCGTGGATCCGTGGCCGAGTTGAGCCCGATTCACCCCAAATCTCCCCAGTAATTCTTCTGTGAATGTTTTGTCTTTTTTGGAATGTTTATTTTTTGCTCAGGTCTCAGGTTTACAGAGAAGTCTTGGAGCAGAATCTAATGGGTTTGATCGATCGAAATTATACGATGTTTGCTTGTTTGATTATATCTGTGAACTGTATTATGTGTTTTTAAACCCCCCCGACTGCTAGTATGTCGGTTGGCAGGGGGTTGCACATATCTGTAATGTTTTAACTGTTTGTGATTATGAACTGTATTGGATTGTTGTGATGATTAGCCAGGGTTTTGTGATGGGTTATTGTATTAATTCATTCGATGTAATTGTAATAAGTTGTAATATTATTTTGCGGGGCACATCCAGGTTGCGGTTGTAGCCACCGTTGTATTATTTCTTTTTACTGTTTTTGCTCTTAGGATAGACCCAAGATGGGGTGCACAAACTACTGGGTATTTCGAAGTGCTTAGTGGCCTACTCACGTTGTTGAGGGAGACCGCTTCACTTCGGGTACTTGGCGGGTAGTTTGCCGTACCCGTAGGGGTCTAGGGTGGGATAAAGGCTATTCATCACAACTGTGTAATCCGTCTTTCGTTGCAGGCTCAATAGAAACGCGGATTGCTTGCATATCCAATAAAGTTTATCTGTGATCTGGAATGCCTATTATTGCGTCTGACGAATGTACAATATCTATATATGATAGCTATTTAGACGTCACTTATGTTTTACACCGGCACTAGCCCAGCCCCTGTCCTGCCGTTAGTTAAGTAACCTAACGGGTGATGACGGGACCCCGTGGCGAATGCGGATGGCATAAGAGGACGTTGTATTTTCGTTGTTATCTGTAATGATAGGTTAAAGATGGGACACATTATTTTTAATGCAAAGAAAAATAAGACCTAAACTGAATCGTTGGAACAATTTCAAAACCACTCGGTTTTCTTCAAAAAGCAAATTTTAAATGCGGAGCTTAAACCACTCCTTTTAATAAAGGCTATCATGGGTCCTTCGTTCATATCAAGTTCACTACGTTAACGGTTTTTTGTCAAAAACCGGCCGTAACCCTCCGTCGTTTCAAATAGACAACACATCGTATTCATGCTATGCTTGTTGGCCTACGTCAAGGCATAGTGGATGGTAGCAGTGTGTTTGCTTATTTGTAGCATAGGTAGATGCATTAGTATAGGACAGACGTACAACCTTGTTGGCCTACGTCAAGGGCATGTACGATGTACCTAAATTAATCAGGACAACGACGGGTAGAACTTGACTTGCGTCTTATGATTTGTTGGCCTACGTCAAGGTCATAAGAGCTTGGGGTAAAAACTCACATCGGGAGTTTCGAACACAAAGGAAACTTGCAGATTTAGCATACCTTCTGGAGTGTGGTGACTAGAGTGGCTTCCATCTAGTACATCATGCAATGATAGTTGGATCCCGATCCCACTGATGAGAAGGATTACTCTCGGGAAATTTTCTCACTTAACAATCAATGCTATAAACCAAGTAGGTGTCCAGAAAGGTGTTAGAGGGGCTACGCCTCCAGGGAAAAGAGGTTATTTAATTAAGAAACTTCGCAAAAGCGTTGGAAAACCTCCCTCGAAGTACCAACACCAGCCTGACTGAAAGGTTAAGCAAGTATTGTGACGTATGATTAAATCCTGACTAGTTCTTCTTTTAGGTTTTGAAGAAGGATTTGAGAGAACAGTGGGAGACATCTTGTTTAGATAAACTAATAACCAATCTAAACTTGCAAGAAGTATATGCTGAGTGTTTTCTTTTCTCTCTCTCTAGCAGCTACCATGACAGGACTAAAACTATTACTTGAAAAAAATATACTGACCGGGCAGAACTATAAAGATTGGCTAAGGAACGTCAACATTGCACTGACTTATGACAAAATAGCATATGTTACCACCGTTGTTCCTCCCCTTATCCCTGGACCAGATTCCTCAGTTATGGACAAGGAAGTTCGCAAAACCTGGGATCTAGATTGTGAGCGAGCTAAGTGTATCGTGCTGGCGTCCATGAACAATGAACTCCAGAAACATCACGAGAGTATGGATATTATATCCATCTTTCTCCATGTCAAGGAATTATATGGAGAGCACTCCCGTATCGCGAGGTACGGGACCTCAAGGAAACTCTTCCAGATGAGGTTAGCTCCAGGATCGCCTGTAGGAGAGCACGTCCTCACAATGATCGGCCTCATTGAGGAACTCGCAAACCTGGGATGCGTGCTAGAGAATGATTTGTATATCGACTTGATTTTGCAGTCCCTTCCCCACACCTTCTCTCAGTTCGTGCTTAGCTTCAACATGCACAAAATGGAAGCTGATCTTCCAAAGCTCCTCAACATGTTGAGGGTAGCAGAGACCTCCTTGAAAAAGGAGAAGACCCCCGTTCTGTATGTTGGCCAATCATCCTCTTCTAAATCTAAAGTGAAAGCTAAAGGGAAGAAGAAGATGAAAGCCACCAAACCGAAGGGTGGGGTCAAGAAGGTGCAGGGAACGAACAAGGCAGGAAGGGTGAAAGCGGATATAAACGAATGCTTTTATTGTCACAAGCAAGGGCACTGGAAGAAGGACTGTATAGCCTTTAAAGCCAAGGACAAGAAGCAAGCCGTTGCTTCTGCTTCAGGTGTGTTCGTAATCGAAAATTGTCTTTCAGTAAACTCTACATCATGGGTACTTGATACCAGTTCTGGTTCTCACATCTGTAATTCATTGTGGAATCTGAGAAATAGCAGAGTACTGGGGACAGGTGATATGACTCTCCGGATGGGCAATAGAATGCATGTAGATGCTATTGCAATAGGGGAATATCACCTAGGGTTGACTAGTGGGCATATTTTGGTGTTGTACAGCTGTTTTTGTATTCCCAGTATGTTGTGTAATATTATATCAGTATCTTTGTTATCTAATGAAGGATATAATTTTGCGCTTGAAAGAAATGTCATGAACATTCTCCTAAATCAAGAACTGATTGGGTATGGCACACTGGAAAACGGCATATACATACTTAATCAACCTCGAATTTTCAATATTCAAAACACACTTAAAAGAAAGGCTCCAGATTCAAATCAAGCTTTCCTATGGCATTGTAGATTTGGTCATATAAACGAAACAAGGTTGACTAACTTACATAAAGATGGATATCTAGATCCGTTTGAATATTCATCATATGCAACTTGTCAATCATGTATCAAAGGAAAAATGACCAAATCTCCGTTCACCGGACACGGAGCAAGAGCCACGGAACTCTTGGGACTTGTACACAGTGATGTATGTGGTCCAATGTCTACACATGCGCGAAGCGGTCACTCTTACTTCATCACTTTTACTGATGACTTCTCTAGGTATGGACATGTGTTCTTAATGAAACATAAATCCGAGGCCTTTAAAAAGTTTAAGGAGTATAAAAATGAAGTAGAGAAACAAACTGGTAAAAGCATCAAGACACTTCGATATGATCGAGGTGGAGAATACTTAAGTACCAGTTTCTTGAATGCTTAAAAAAGAATGGAATTCTCTCTCAGCTTACTCCGTCTTATACACCTCAGCATAATGGTGTATCAGAAAGGAGGAATCGCACGCTATTAGATATGGTGCGTTCAATGATGAGTAGTGCTGAGTTGCCACTTTCCTTCTGGGGATTTGCTCTAGAATCAGCAGCATACTTATTGAATAGAGTTCCAACTAAGTCTGTGCCTACCACTCCATATGAAATGTGGAGTGGGAAGAGACCATATCTCAAGTATATCAAGATATGGGGGTGTCCGGCATATGTTAAAAAGCATAGACCGGACAAGCTCAAGGCACGATCGGTTTTATGCAAGTTTGTAGGATACCCCAAACATTCAAGGGGGTACATGGTCTACCACACTGAAGAACAAAAGGTGTTTGTCGCTCGCCACATTGTCTTCTTAGAAAGCGAATTTCTTGCAAAAGAAATTAGTGGGAGCGCGGTAGAGCTGGAAGAAATTCCAGAACCTCAAACTGCTACCGAGGACTTAGTAGAACCTCAGATTTCAATAGAACATGACGAACCAACGCCACTCCGCAGATCTAGTAGGCTTTCTCATCCTCCTGAGAGATACTATGGTTTTCTTCTAGATGGGGATCGAGAGGATTGCATCATCGATGATGATGAGCCTACTGGTTTTCAGCAGGCTATCACGAGTATTGACTCGGTGAAGTGGCTGGATGCTATGAGATCCGAAATGGAATCCATGTACACCAATAAAGTATGGACTTTAGAAGTTGCTCCTCCTGGGGTGAAACCAGTTGGATGCAAATGGATCTTCAAGAAGAAGATTGGTGCACTTGGACAAGTGGAAACCTACAAAGCTAGACTCGTTGCAAAAGGTTTTCTTCAAAGACCAGGATTGGACTATGATGAAACCTTTTCACCTGTAGCTATGCTTAAATCCATTCGGATCCTGCTTTCTATTGCTGCCTTCCATGACTATGAAATCTGGCAGATGGACGTAAAAACAGCTTTTCTAAATGGACATTTAGAAGAGAGTGTTTACATGGATCAACCAGAAGGTTTCTTAGACAGTGGGAGCAGCGGAAGAGTATGCAGGTTGCTTAAATCCATTTATGGATTAAAGCAAGTATCGCGAAGTTGGAACATCTTCTTTGATGAGACAGTCAAAGAATTTGACTTTATCAAAAATGTAGATGAGCCATATATTTATAGGAAGATTGTAGAAGGAGCAGTAGTCTTCCTCGTTTTGTACGTCGACGACATACTACTGATAAGGGAATGATGTCCCTATGCTACAATCAGTAAAACTCTTCTTATCACAGAAATTCTCCATGAAAGACTTGGGTGATGCAACCTACATTTTGGGCATTAAGATCTATCGTGATAGATCTAATAGAATGTTGGGACTTTCACAGTCCAGGTATATTGACACTATACTAAAGAGATTTAGTATGGAAGATTCCAAGCGCGGTAATATGCCCGCTTGTCACGGGATCACTCTCTCAAAAGACATGTCTCCAAAGACTGATGAAGAGAGGGCTCGCATGGGCATTATACCCTATGCTTCGGCAGTAGGATCTATAATGTATGCGATGTTATGTACAAGACCAGATGTAGCTTACGCACTTGGTGTGGTAAGCAGGTATCAGTCTGACCCAGGTGAGAAGCATTGGATAGCGGTAAAGAACATTCTCAAGTACCTGAGAAGGACTAAGGAGATGTTCTTGATTTACGGTAATAGGGACCTCCAGGTAGAGGCTTTTACCGACTCCGGCTTCCAAAGTGACAAAGATGATTCTAAATCCATTTCGGGTTTTGTGTTTACCCTCAATAGAGGGGCGGTATGTTGGAAGAGTTCCAAACAGGATACCGTCGCAGACTCAACTATGGAGGCTGAGTATATAGCTGCTAGTGAAGCCGCAAAAGAGGCTGTTTGGATGAGGAAGTTCATCTCTGAATTTCAGGTGGTTCCGTCCATTGCCAATCCAATACCTTTGTATTGTGATAACAATGGGGTTGTAGCATTAGCGAAGGAACCGAGGTCCCATCAGAAATCCAGGCATATCTTAAGGCAGTTTCACTTGATCAGGGAGATCGTTGATCGTCGGGAGATCGAGGTACGGAGAGTGGATACAAAAGACAACACGGCAGATCCATTCACCAAGGCCATCCCTCAAGTCTAGTTCGAGAGGCTGTTTGAGATGTTGGGCATGCGGTACGCCAACAACTGGATCTAGTGCAGACAGTGGGTACTCATTGCGCCAATTATGGGCCTTAGTGCAAGTGGGAGATTGTTGGATATATATGCCCTAGAGGCCTTCATTGTATAGGATGCTAGGGATATGTATGTACATGACAGTCTTGCTTAATATGATAGTACGCTATTTGGTTTGTTTTTATCTTAACATATGATATATTTTGCGTAGTATTCATATATATATACATGTTGCCCATAGGGTGTTTGCCTGACTACCAGCGTTGTGATGGCAGTCATACTAGTGGGAGCTGGATAGTCAATAGGCACATCCTTAGATGTCCCTGGTCGCAGGAGTATCGAAACTGGGCATCGATACTCCGGAGTAGACTGGTATATACATATCTAGACCCTGAGGAGGGGCGATGGATTGGTCCCGCAGCCATTGGTGGAGTGCACCTAAGATTGTATACAGATGCTCACTGGGTGTGAGTACACCGGATAGGACTCGCCGAGAACTGACTGGATGGTATTTATACCTAACGTCAGATAGCAGTTCTCAGGTGACATGTGTGCAGATAGTCCGTTGACTTAAAGTCGTCATTTGTCTCGTGTGAGTTCCCACTGTGCTTTGATTACTACCCTACCACGGTTCAAAGGAGTCGTGCAAACAGGTTTTAGTTGGGCACAGTCTTGAGCTACGTGGAGGCAGTGAGTGACTGTTAGGGATTCGTCTCTCCCGGTATAGGGAGTTGATATCGCATGGTGATCGGTTGGTCATTACCATAAGTCCCTGGCCAGGGCTGATTGAGAATTACTGATAGACTGATCAGTAGATTCTCGGATGGTGATTGAGCCATACCGACACGACTTGTACGGTTATTAGGGGTCTGACGTTTACCACCTCCCTAGACCATACATGCGATACTCTTAGACCAACAGACCGGACTGCACAGATATTGTCACGGATAGGCTTAGTAAGAGTTCAGATGGGTTTCCTCATCGGCCTTCTTATCGACATCTACCTGGGGACCGTTACGTACAGCTAGTGCCGCTTGCGGTCTGTGGTTAAACCCACTGCCAGCGTAGTAGTCGAGTCTTTAGAGTCCCACACAGAGTTTTCCCAACTCCAGGCGAAACAACATAGAGGTCGTACGGTTTTACGACAAGGGTTCAGACGAATACGTGTTTAAACGCACGTACGACATTCAGACAGTTTTTACTAGACGGCTTTGGTTTAAGCCAGATTCTAGTATCAGGTTATTGGATTTATACAGTCTAAAGTTTTTCCGTGTTTTCACGGATGGGAGGGGCGTTCTCGTAATTTCCGGGAAGCTTCTAGAAGCATGGTGACTTGAGGGGTTTAGGTGGCATTGTCATTAAATGATATTGCGACTCATAATGTGTGATTCATTATGTCATTAATGCATTATTAAATACTTAATGACTCACATTGTGAATCACTCATTATACATTTATATAGCATGATGAATAATCTCTTTTTATTCATTTTATTAATTTATTCATTATGCTTCATATATCAAGTGAGAAACAATTTCATATTCATTATTTTAGTTCACCTTTTCTCTCCTCAAGCTCACTCTTTCTTCAAGCTCTAATCCTACCACTCATGAGTTGAGGACAAGGATTAGAAAAGACTAAACATTCCATAACCTAACTCTATATTATCTAAGTTCCTTTGATTAGCAACTAGAGAAACTTAGTTACCTCAAGTTTTGAGGTGAAGCCTGGATTAGGGTTCTCGGGTGGATCATCTATCACTTGGAGGAGGCCGAGGAGGACGTAGAGATCGTAAAGACGAAGGACACGTATCACTAGGTATAATCTCTTTACATAGTAGCTAAGAACTTCTATGGTAGTTGTTAATTATCGTTTAGCAAAGATCTTCGGTTAGTCGATGTATGCTTCAAGAACAAGATTGTTTTTCATATTTCCACCACCCCGCAACTCGTGGGGTATTGCACATCGACTTACATGGTCTGCCCTCTCCCCCTCCCAGGCCAAGCGAAGTGGAAGCGAGCCCGGATTGTGGTGAGCTCGTCCACATTCCTCAGGAGGGAACGCGTGTCGCGAACACTCTTGATACGCGCTTTGGGGACTGTCCCCATCGCGCGACCCCTGGAAGCATGTCTGACCCTAACTTCCCGGGGAGAATCCGACTCGAATGAGGCAAAGGAAGAAGCATCAGAAGACTCCCTAGACTCTACCCGAACTATCTCTACAGACTCCTCAGAGGAAGACATCTAACCTGAGCAAAGGAAGGAGACCTCCGAGGAAAGAACGCAAGAAATCCGACCTAAAGGGAAGAGCGCCGAGCTAACTCACGCAGCGATGAGGAAATTATAGCGAAGTGTGGACCCTGAGAGGATCCCACCTCTATTTATAGCATTGGGCAAACGCATCCAACGGTGCAGATCGTTTCCCGCCAAAACAGCGCTTCACGCTCGCCAGCTGTCGACGCTCCATGTGTCGCGCGACCATTGGTCACGTCCCTTCGGGCGCAGAAGACGGCGACAGCCAGTCATGTCCATCAATCAGCTTCGGATACATAGCCTGCACCTCAACGGACGTACGAGCGGACCGACGCTCCCTCTTTAATGCACGACTCCTCTCTGATCTGCTGACGTCATCGAAAAGTACGGCTAACTGCCCAGGGATCCATGCCAACGAATTCGTCAACTAAGAACTTGGCTCAGGTGGCTGATCAGACCACTCTCAACCCTACCTATAAATAGGTTGGGATGAGAGTCGGGGGCTAATGATGATGCTCAATACTGAGAACTCCCCAGATCATAACACGTGGTAGGTGACGTGTCCCGGGACTTACGGAAAAGGAGCAAGAACGGTACATTGAAGGCGCACCCCGGGCCTTCGTCCCGAGGCCTGTCTCAACCTTCGACGGCCTCCTATATCACTCATATGCTCGTCTTACAAATAACCATTGGCTCGCCTCCGAGCCCTCCTGCACACTGGGCTTCCTCAGCCCTCCAGCTCGCCACCGAGCTATCACAGAACCAAGCTTGCTCGGCCTCCCGCTCGCCCCCGAGCCTCCTGTCGAGCTCAGCTTCCTCGGTCTCACCAACCGACTCGGAGCACAGGCCGCGGGTGTTCCCGCCATGGCTCCGCGAATCTCACCAGACGCGAGATATCCGCCGCCCCAAGATCCCGCGTTCCACACCACCGCGTTCCCCCGCTAACGGGCATATCTCGTCGTTAATGGAGGATCCTGCCATTCGCGCAGGTGTGACTCCGGAGGCGTAACGGCCGGCGTAAATCTCGCGCCCGCCAGCCCATGGCTGCCACTATATAAACCCTCTCTCAGACGACTCAGGTAAGGCAATTCCTGTCTAAATAGGCCGCTACTCTGCCCAAATACCTCTACTAACTTGATCGTCGGAGGGTCCACGATGGTACAACCATCCCGGGACTTCCTTGCAGGTAGATCGGCTTCGTTGCTAATCAAGCCCACTGAGATCCACACGCATCAGCAGGCAACCCTCAAACCCAATCCCAGCCATTCATCAACGCTCGCGACAGATCAAAGAAAAACAACATCTGAAGGAGATCCAGAGCTCCATCAACATCCAATCATCCAATCATCCAACCATCCAATTTTACAAAGTCATCGATCCGTATAGTATATTATTTAATAAGAGAATAACTCTAATGTCCCAGCAATATTCATGTCATGTCCTTATCATGAGTTGGCCGGGTGCCTACTGGTCATAATGACCAATGCGAATATGAAAAGGAAAAAAATTCATGGATTAGGCACTTTTTGATCTTATCTATTTTTCTCAACAAAAAATTAAAAAAATATAAAATACTTGTCAACAATAACAGATACTGTACTATTCATATCTCCTTACTTGCAAAAAATAAAAAAATGTACATATAAAAAATAGGGTAAATCATACTGAACACCGGCATTGCCTATCATGGTTTTTCACTAAAATACCTTAAAGTTTTTTATTACAGTAAATTACCTTAAACTGTGGTTTTAAGGGAACCTTTTCACTAGAATACCCTCAAAAGTAGCATTTAATGTATTTTACTGTAATAAAGGAACTTCTTTACGAATGGACGGTGAGATGAATTTTGTATCTCGCCAATTACCATTGATGGATGGATGATTTACGTGTAGAGGACCTAGAGGTCTCTCCATTAAAAATATTGGCAGAAACTCCCGAGCTCGCTCAACACCGCATACATAAGAAAGGAATCCTACACATAAGGGTTGCAGGAAATATTTAGCATCTAAACAGGATTGGATTTGAAATCATAGAATCATCTTATCACAACCTTAAATTATTAAAGACCTGAAAAGCCAGCTTAGAGAATAACCAAGCTTTCAAGAATATAGATAGATTTCTGTCTGCAATAAAATCGCTATAAACTGAAACGTCAAAAATTTCGCCTGAACAATTACACGGTAGATACCATATCAAACCGCAAAGCTATAACACCTTTGACAAACTTCAAAACCGAGCCCCGGAAATGATGCTTGTAAACATATGCATCATGCTCTGAGGGGCAAGCTAACTCCAGGAGAAATAACAATTACAACTCTTATGACAATAAACTAAAAGAGCCCGTTGAAATAAAGAAAAAGAGAGGGAGAAATTATATAGAAAGAATAATTTGTTATTAAAATATTTTACTAAGCTTGTTATACCAGGCTTGTTATAGTCAAGGCTTCAATTAAAATCTCCTTATTATAATAAAAAGGAAAACTATAGACATGAACAGAAGACATAGCAAGATTCAAAAGCTTTAAGAGATCGTTCAATAGCTAGCTAGCTATTTAGTCGTATAAGTCTCATTCATCACATAGAGGTGGCATCCGAATGTCTATATTCCTATAAACACCGTCACCCTCGACATTACCATATATATCAAGGAGATAACAGAAGTTAACAGATAACAAGGCCGGTTTTTACGGCTCATATTGCTTGATTAGAGTCTATAAACCACACACAGCTTCACCTCGATCGATCTCTCTTCCTCTCTACTGTGTCTGTGTGAGTGTGTGCGTACGCGCATAAAGGCACTTGCAAATGTCAATCTATTAGGACTATAGGATTAGAAAATCAAGTTAATGCTTCACTATAGCAGTTGTTCGAGCCTCTGTGTCCTGAAACTGATAATTAACCTCAGTTTTATCTGTGCTCGCCAAATTGATGCAAGAAGGCTGATATGCATATGATTTTTCAATACAAATGAAGATATTTGTAAGGGAAAAGAAAGAGGAGCACGGACTGTTAGGTTACAAGTGATGGAAAGATGTCATCTTATCATGTGTATATACCATCGAAATGGAAATGGCATAACAAATAACATACATTTTTTTTTGTTGTGAACTGAATTAAATTCCTTTAGATATAGCATGAATGTCTAAGAAGTAGCTGAAAACTGTCGGTTAATGACATGCTAATTTACTTGTTTAATCAAATGAGAGATGCGTGTTATTGTATTGTCCATTATGTAACAATAGATGATTTAAATGCTCACCAGCATCTTGGACCCTAAAGAAGCAAGCTTCAGGCCTCCAACTTTGACCCTGAAAAATGCATGAAAACAGTCAAATATCTAATGAAATTGAAGAAACAAAATGTCCATCCAACCGATAACTTGCCTGAGTAACCATATATTATTCGTCTAGAATTATGATACATTTATGGCAACTTCTATTGCTTAAAGCTGCATCATGACTGATAAATGATGTAATAGGCGAGGCGTGTCTGTTTAGTCTACGACCCTCGCATCATTAGAACAAAGAAACGAAACAGAACTGCTAGCGGTAATCTACAATGCATAACATCATCATAAGATACCAATAACATAAGAATAATTAGCACAACTATTCCACAGATTCAGCGACTTTGAGATAAAACTCAATCAAATATTAAAAATGAATAAAATAATTATGAGAGAGACAGATAGGATACTTTATTTCATCAAAATATATCTCATATACAAAAAATGATTCCAGTAATACATTGTCTTCAACTTTTCATTTTCAGAATATTCATCACCGCCTTACAGCAACACTGAAAATCTAGTGTAAAGCATGTAGAATAAATCGCTCCTACAATAACCTGAAAATTTTAAGAGAAATCAGATAACTTTTTATGGTTCTTCAAATGTCTAAGCTCAACTGCGTATTCATCGTTGGTAATATGAAGCAAACTACGGAGATTAGTTAATAAATCCTCTCGCTCCCAACTTAAAGGTCCAGATTTGTAAAATGTCACCATTGTCCTACGATAGGCATCTAACTCCAATCGATGAATTTCATCAGCCCCTACTGTTCTTGTAGATTCAGGAGCCTCGACATCATCAAAATGAATCTCCATATTTTGAGTTGGATTATTTCTCGTGCTACAGCTACCAGAAGAGGATGCGACACTATCAGAATCGGTATGTTCTAAATGCACGGCATTTTCATTCGGCTTTCCCCAATTCATGCTCAATTCAGGAAACACGGTAGTTCTAGTACTTGAGAAAGCATCCGTCCAAGCACAAGCATCTACCTTTCTAAATACCATTCGATGCTTGTCTGTCTTACAACTTGGCCCCAAAATGCGTGGTTCTTTCTCCGGTCTTCTGAAATAAATCCGATAAGGCCCAACGCCACCTTTGTCATTTTTATGTTTTCGATCTGTAGACTTCCTTGCTTTGAGTTTGTGTGATCTTTCTAGCTTTGCTTCATTAAATTTTCCTGAATCCTGCAACCAAATAATAGATCCATCAGAGACTGAGACTGTAAGAAGACACTAATCTGGAAATAATATTTATAAACCTATGAGGTCCCTAAACATATAGATATAATGAGGGGAAGCAATCGATGAGGCTTTGTTACTCTAAATCAATATAATATATGAGAACGCTATTTTATTTTCAAACAATAACTATATGTGATGAGAACAAAATGTCAAACTATAGTGATACCTTGCCAACCGAGACCCATTTGCTGCCATCCCAAGACTGCCATGTCCGAATGTAAGATCTATGAACTTTAACCTCTCGATCCGACCCGATAAGCCTAACAACATAGTAATCATCAAGCGCCCTTACCACCTTTGCAGACTTCCAAGAGATGTTCTCGAAAACCTCAACAAAATCACCAAGAAACCAAGTCCTCGATCTCGAAATCGTCGGAGGCAATGGCCTGACGGCCTTCCTTTCCACTCTTTCAATTGCGGGAAATCCATTGGCAAAATAATGGTCGTATCTAACAATATAATGACGCCCATTTCCAGAGATGATTTCGGCACGAAACCAAGAGCCTGAAGAAACCTCGAACATGTTCATAACCTCGACTTTGACCCCTTGCTTAAAACTCATTTTCGTAATTATATAGAAATCAAATGCTGAATCTCTAATCTATACAAAAACAAAATTTAGGAAAATATATTAGTAACTACAAAAGGTAGTTGTAAATAAAGTGAAAATAAAAATCGAGAAAACCCTAATTAGAGAATCGAAAATAACATTAAAAATCGGATCAGTTGCAAAATTCCAATCATCAGAATTAAGTGAAGTATATTGTACATCTGATTACAACACAACCCGCCTAAATGTCTTTGCATAAAAAACAAATCAACGATATGAAATTAAGCTTTCAAATTACGACGATCCGTTTCAAATCTAACAATGCCATGAATAGTGATTGCAACTATCACTGAAATACAAATCAAATTGGAGAGACCATAACAGATGGTTAATCAAGGCGCGCGATGAAAGGAAAACCCCAGAATTCTTCTGATCAACGACAAGAATAACGAAAAAGATTACTAATTAGCATCCATTTTTTGTGATTTTGGCAGCAATAATATTAACACATTTTCGGGAACGATATCAGAAACCACAAAGCAATAGTTGATCAACGTTAGTTGTAAAAATAACTCAAAGACATGAAATTCACAAAACCCTAATTGCAGAAATTGAAATCACATCATAAAAGACAACCACTCAATGAAATAAATCACTTAACACAAAAAAAGTTAAAATTGTATCATTTGATCATCACAGAAGCAGCATAAATATCTCAAACAATAAAAACAATAGAAAAAAAATAAAGAGCTGTACACACTAAACTTCATCAAAATAATCAAGTCGACAAATTTAATATGAAAATCATAAGGATGCAATGAATAATAAATGCAACAATGATCAAAATTGAAACTTGATGAGTCAAACCATGGATTCAAGCACTCACCTTTGCAAACCCTAACTTTTGCAACGAGAGAGATTTTGATAATAATGCACTGGTGTTCTCACTTAACTTGAGAGGGTTAATAAGAGAATATATATAAATACATACATATATATATATATACAGAAAAAGAATAATGGAGAAAAAGATGCAATTGGAGGGGATTTACTCATCAAAATAATATAAACTCCGCCATTTTTTCCGACTAACGGCATCCATCATCATCAAGATTTCCTCAAATGGCACATTTTCTCCATTAATCTCATATATATATATATATATATGTTCGGAAATAGTCTAGGATTGCTTTAGGAATAGTCTAGGATTGCTTTTGGGCAAATCTCGGCCGTCCAATTGCTGATCTATCTTCTGGTTCATTGAAAAATCTAATTTAGGGTAAAGCAGCAATTTGAAGTGGTAATAGAGAAAAAAGTTTATGGTGGTTTAGTGAAAGATAGTGATAGTTAAGGATATTAAGGTGTAATTTTTTAAAATGCAAATCTAAGGGGGTTGTGATGGAAGATTCAAATCTATCGTTGAAACGAAAGTAAAAACAAATCCTAATTTATAGTTAGATATTTATTTTCTATTTTTTTAATAAAAAAGTTTAGTAATTTTTTGGCTTTCTTAAATATATTTTAAGGAGGTAATTAGTAACGTGGCCCCCCTTTAAATAATTACAATGAAAATTTAAAATACCATGTTGCATCTACAAAAGTCACAAATCAAGTTTCTCTTATATCTTCTGTTATTAAATTTTTTTATATGTTTTGTTATATTAATTTGTTGTCAATTTATCATCCAAAAAGAATAGATATATCCGAAAAGTTAGTTAGGTGTGTGTTTCAAAATATTTCTTCTCAAAACCATAATATTTTTTCTTGGCACTTGTCGCTCTGAGAATCAACTGGCAATCAATTGAAGATCCCTTTAGTTTAGCATTAGAACACTAGAGATATAGGCTTACATATCTGTGCCAAAAAAATTTAAAATAGACGAGATTATAAGAAGTCATGCTGATCTAAATAATAATTACTATAAATTAAACTCACTATTATCTTATATCATATGCTAATCTTTTTATATTAGGCTTTTTATTGCAAAGCCCTCCCATACTTCACTAGTTACTAAAACGTACCCCATACTTTATATTTGCTTAAAAGACTTCTCAGACTTTTAAGTTGCACTAAAAAGCGTCTTGCATCGAAAGTTAAGGTCCCATTAATTATTTATGATTAGCTATCTAACCTGACATCAAAGTAGAGAGAAAGAAGAGAGGCCCCACATGTTCCCGAAGACCAGTTGGTAACTTGGCATCCTCTGATTATACTAGTATATAATATAGTGTATAATAGTTAATGACATTAAAAATGGCATGCATTTTGACAAACATATTAAACACGTTAATTCTATAAAGAAGTTAGTGTTGGTTCCTGACCACCAACCAACCCCTTGATTTGTTTGTCTTACAAGCATCACCCTCAATTCAAGAAACCTCTCATACAACAACCGGCAGTTAGTTATTTATGAATTCAAAATCTTTATAAGAAGAGACGCGATTTCTTCAACAACCCACCAGCACTACTTTCAGCTATGGCAATTACAATCTCAGCCTCTTTCATCTCCATAATCATTCTCTTGTTCAACTCTTGCGTTGCGTTCGCCGTTGAATTTGATTACCCTGCGATCTTCAACTTCGGCGACTCGAACTCTGACACGGGGGCACGTGTCGCTGCGGGCCTCGAGAGCATAGATTTACCTTATGGGCGAAGCTACTTCAAAGCGCCAGCTGGCAGGTTTCGCGATGGCCGGCTCATCATTGATTTTCTCAGTAATTTCCTCTTTTTGATCTGAATGCATGCGTGTTATGTTATCGATTAAGCCTTAACGCTTCGACCCATGATTGCAATATCTTTACAAAAAAAGACCGAATAATGTTTCCAATATCACATAATTGCTTATTAGCATCGACATCTGCCAAGAGTCAAGATGTTAACTATTGCGCATAATATAAAGTCAGTTACATTTGTTTCCCAATTATCTAACATTGAAGGTTTTAGTGGGGAAAAATACTTTAAAAAAAAAGTTTAACGAGTTTACTATAACAAAAAATACATCAAGGGACTTCAGTGAAAACAGCAATCATTGAGGGTAGTTTGGTGTAAGTTGGCCTATAATAAGCAACACGGAATTTATTTTGACGCAGTGGACGCAATGGATCTTCCATTTATTAATGCGTATATGGATTCAGTTGGCGCCCCAAGTTTCCTCAAGGGTTCCAATTTTGCAGCAGAGCAACCGCGACATCTGTCAGCCCATTTTCCTTTGGGGTTCAGGTTTCTCAGTTCCTCCGATTTAAGCAACGGGTTCTAGAGTTACTAGCTAAAGGTATGCTAAGTTCTATCGAGGTATCAAGAATATAATTATAATTTAATACGCCGTTCAATCGAAAGTTGCTGATCAGAATTATGCAGAATAACTAGTTTTCTTTTATGGATTGATGATATGCTCTTATAATTATGAACAATTTGCAAGATTTCATATATTTTTGGAATAAATTAAAATTTGGAAACTGAAAGATGGGATAAGAAACTCGTTCTTGTGTATGCATGCACGCATGCACGTGCACCTGCACGAAGAAGTTCTAGTTAATCTGCTGATATGAAATGGCTTCTGGTTTGGTCAATATGTTAGCAATGCAAATTTCGCGCCTCGGTATAATATGAAAGGTAAGGTAAATTAATGAATTCTGTCATCAAGTGATGAAGTATACAGTGTCAAAAAAAGTCATTATTGGATATAGCCATCACATATATTAGATTGCATTGTATCGGTGGACAGAGTTGCCCCAACGTTTCATTAACAAGTATATGATGATTAATAACTGAGTACCGAAAAAACAAAAAAAACAAGAATGAATCATAGCGGTCATCTCCATCTTGCAGGCAACAAATTGAAGAAATACATTCCTCAAGCAGATTTCTTCAGTAAAGGACTGTACATGTTCGATATCGGCCAAAATGACCTTGCCGGTGCATTTTATACCCAATCAGAGGACCAAGTTTTGGCTTCTATTCCTACAATTCTGTCGGAATTCGAAACCGGACTCAAGGTTTTGCACATGCTCCTCAAATTCAAAGTTTCCCTTTAAAAAGAAAAGGTTTGATTAAACAAAAATACCCTTAACTATCGTCAGTTGTCACTAAACTACCATAAAATTTTCTATTAATGTAGCCCTCTAAGGAAGTTTTGTAATAGGAAAAAATGTTTAAGGCAGTTTAGTGAAAAACAGTGATAGTTAAGTGTGATTTTGGCTTAAAAAGGTGATTGATCAAGTATATATCAGTTACTTGTGTCCAATATCTAGTATGTCAGTCTCTATACTATTATAACTAGAAGACGTAGGTGGCATGTTAAATTCAATTTGACCAAAGAAAAGACCAAAAAAGAAGAAAAATCCTAGATTGTTAGGGTGTCCACATCATTTCAATAAATTATAGAGAAATAAAATTATATCCAGAAATTTGGTTGCAAATTTTTGGGGAAATAAAAAAACCCAACCCACTATGACACCACCTACAAAGTAGTTACAAGTCTTTGTTCAAATCAAAACCGCACATAATTTTTACCTACAATTTTCACTCTACATGTGATGCACATGAAAAATTCTAGTTATTAATAAATGTAATAATTGTATATTTTTATATCAGAAATTGTATGATCAAGGTGCAAGGAGATTTTGGATTCATAATACGGGCCCCCTTGGGTGCTTACCACAGAACATAGCCTTATTCGGGAAAGATCAATCGAAGCTCGATGAGATCGGATGTGTGAGCTCTCATAACCGTGCTGCTAAGCTTTTCAACTTACAGCTTCATGCGCTTTGCACAAGGTTGCAGGCTGGATTTGGGGATGCAAATATCACTTATGTCGATATCTTTTCCATAAAGTCCGATCTTATAGCAAATTATTCTCGATATGGTAAGTAAATACTTCATTTTTGAAGTAAGGAAAGGATAGCAATCCAGAAAATCTGACTTGCATGAGTATTTTCACCGGAAATACCTAAATAATGAAAGTCTAAATTGAAAGCAAGATATCTCCTTCTCTATATCGAAATGCTGCAGTTTGCCTCCTTCATTTAGAGTAGTCGTTTTTCTTAATTTCTACAACTTTCTATATCCAAATTGCCCTTGATTTTTGTCATTTTTACTTCCATTTTTCAACTAAAATCATGTGTTTAATGATACTACATGGCGGTGTTTTAAAAATTCAAAGATGAAGAAAACATTAGAAGTTAACATTCGTCATATAAGGGCGCAAGCACAATTTTTCAAAGTGTAAATTTCACTAAAATATCCTTACCTATCGTTGTGCCTTATATTTCTAATACAGAAACTCCCCTGATTTAAGAGAATATATCAGCAAAATACCCTTCAAAGTATCGCTATAAGGAAGATTACTGTACGGGAAAATAATTTATGAGCAAAACACCCTTCAAAGTATCACTATAAGGAAGATTACTGTACGGGAAAAAAACTTTAAGGTAGTTTAGTTAAAAACGGTGATAGTTAGGATATTTCAGCGATTTTCAAAACATAAGGGGAGCAGAAATAGGAAGGTATTTATTCCAATATAACCATAATCATAATCCCTGTCCTAATATTAGGAACTCAAATCCAAGTTGTATCCATAATTTTAACATTGACTTGTTTTTACCAGGATTTGAGAATGCTATAGCAGCATGTTGCGGGTATGGGGGCCCACCTCTGAACTATGATAGTCGAGTAGGATGTGGACAAACAAAGATTCTGAATGGAAGTTCAGTTACGGCGAAAGCGTGCACTGATTCCACTGAATACATTAATTGGGATGGGATACATTATACTGAGGCTGCAAATTTGCAGGTTTCATCACAAATACTCACTGGAAAATATTCCGATCCTCCATTTTCAGACCAAATGCCATTTCTTATCAAGCTGAAGTTCTAAGATTCCCGTTAAATATTTATTCTTTTCTCTGGGATTATATGACAAATTCATTTATATAAATAAAGGTATATCTTCGGTATCTACTAAAATTTGTCTCGGTAAATGTTTGCAGAGTAAATTAGATTTATTAATCATGGCTTTAATATAATTTTGGATCCCCGTTAAGCACAAATGCTACCCGAAAAGTTGAATTATCAAACAATTACAACAAAAAATATATTTGTTCAACAAATATCAGAATAGCACATGTAAGAAAACTCTCTGCATATCTAAGATTCTCGAATAAATATATTTGCATAAGAAATTCCTTACCAATTTCCTTTGCGCAATTAAACCTACTTCTTGGAGACAAAAAAAGAATGAAAGACACAGCATTTACAACCAACTTCTAAATATATTGCATCCTTAGCAGCATAATATAGGTAATAAGGTCACAGTTCCAAACATAAAGGAAAATTCATGCAAATATTTTATAGCGATATTAATTCATATTCATATGAGTTGAAATTCTTTCTGCACATCAAGATTCTCAATTAATATATCTTCATAAAAATTCCATAACAATTGCTATACAAAAAAAGGCAATCTACTTCTTAGAGACATAAGCATAGTATTGAGCCATGGGAACAACAAAAGCAATGACAAGCAAACCTCCGACAACAAGAGTAAATTGTCCTCTCTTTTCTTCAGTCTCTTCTTTAGATTTAAAATTCGATTCGCGCTTGTTCTCTTGGAACTTGGGCCCACCAGGATCTGGAAGCCCATCGATAGCGGCAACTAGGCGCTTGGCCGTGCTCAGCAAAGCTTCGTTGTACTTCTCCTCCGTAGCTAACACTGTAAGACATCATTTTTAAGTTTAAAATTTCATTTTATCGAGATTATCAGCATCCAAAAGTTTTTTACAAGCACGCCGTAAAGTCTTCTAGTAACATTGTAACAACCTAAGATCCAATCCTTAATGCCAAATATGTACCACACAACTCTAAGATCAACCTTTTGGCTAAAATGCAGGAAACCCTTCTCCATTTTGGCTTGAAAGCAGGAAACTCCCTAACTTTTTGAAGCTGCTATTTGTCCCTTTAACTTAACCGCTGTTAAAAATTTCCATCCAAAAGCGAACATTTGTGAATTACTATTGGACCAAAATACCTTTATTTCAAGAAAAGAAAAGTTAGAAGAAAAAGATATTAGGGGTTTTGGAAATTTGAAGAGCGTTAGGCATTTGGATAATGTGAAGAGGGTTTAAGCGTGAATTAGGCAAGGATTTAGGGATGGGAAACATTCAAAGATGAAGGGGGAGGAATTGGTCATTTTGCTTGCGGGTGAATTAGATAATGAATTAGAATTATTTAAACATGAAGAAGAGGAAATATAGTAAAGTCTACAGGGATAAGTTTGGGGATTGAGACTCATCGGTCATCAAGTTCTCCGCACATAATGAGTTTTTGATGAAAACTAACAGGGTTAAGTTAAGGAGGCAAAGTGCAGATCTTTACAGCTAAAGTTTCCCTACTTTTGGATCAATGCAAGATGTGTATCCTGCAGTTTAGCCTACCCTTTGTTTTATTGTTTATGTTTGTGGAACATGGATATGAATATATAAGGTCAAGATGACCCTAGCCTAATCAATAGTTTCATTGCCAACATGAGCTGATAGCATTACAAAATACAAATTAAAGAACAAAAAGGAATGATTAAAAAATAAATAAAAACCTATAAGGAATTTATTTTACCAGGAAGGTTCTCGGATACAGTAGAATCAAGAACAGTATCACCAACGGCTTTAATGAACGCTGGACCTCCTGTGATTGCTCCTTCTTTTTGACTGGTCACGAGCACGACTAAGCCTTTGTTATTGCCTTGTTCTACTGTGGGATACCATTTCTCCAACACTTGGTCTGCATACTCAAATGCATCCGCTTTACTCTACAAAAATAAAAAAAATTACCGATCATAATCAAAACTGAATGTTTACTTGCAGGATCATCAATCTTGTTATTTGTTTCCCTCATATTCATCTGGAATGAAATATATTGATAATTTTCTCAAGAAAATTGAAATTCAGTGGTTATAGTTAAAACAAAAAAGAATCTTTATATTTGTGAAATGATTATAAACACTTTATCTAAAACTAAAAATCTATTCATGAGGATGAACTGTAAATTAAAGAGTGTGTATAATTTACTATTTCATAAAACACTTTCGGGAAAAATACTTCTGATTGTCCTCAAAGACAATTGCATACATTTCAGCAATTTATGTTATTAATTTCTAACACTGAACTAAAACTCCGAAGTCATGGTGAAGGTGAGAAGTCCTATATTCTTGATTTTTTGTGTGCCAAAACTGGAGCTTTTATGTGACAATATTCACATTCTTTTCTTCTATCAGATTTTTATGAAGCAATTTCACAAACACATAGTATTCAATTGGGCAAGCGCCAAATAAAACATACCGTAAGTTTCCGAACCGTAATAAAATTGATCTGCAAATTCTTCCTCGACTCCAAATCAGAGACCAACCTCTTCAGATCGGACTTCGTGACCCGGCTCAAAACCCCAGCATCATCCACCACGTAACTCTCAGCAGGCGGCCCTTCATTCAAAATATCAAACTCCGAAGCGAATGCGGAGTCTAACAAAGGAAAAGGGCAGAAATTTATGGCTAAAGAGAGCGCGGCCGCGGCCAAGCCATGCTGAATGTAAGAGATGAAGCTCTTTTGGGTTGGGAGCTTAAGAGATGAAGAAGTGATGGGTGGGGATTTTGAGTGGAGTTGAGATTTGGGGAGGCGATGGGGTCTCGGGGTATTGAAGAGGGGGGTGAAGGATGAAGGGGAGGAGATGATGGTCTCCATTGTTGAAGAGAGCATTGAGGTGAATAGAGATTTTTGAGATAAATTTCACATTTTTTTGGGGGGCGTTGATTTTTTTTTATTATTGGATTTTGATTGGTTGGGTTGTGTTTGAATTTGGATAAGGGGCAACGTTTCCTTTTTAACAGCCCATAGCGCTTTTTGGCGGGGGAGGAATGGGTAAGGGCATTTTTGTCTTTTACAGTAGGTTTAGTAATGGTGAAATCTAGAGTAATATAAGATAAATGCTTATGAAAATACTAAATGAGACAATAGAATAATATCCTTTATAATAAAATTGTTCATTTGCCTCTAGTCAAACCAACGACATTGCAAGAATCAAAAGTATTGAGAAAGAGCGATTATATTTCAAGATGTATATTTTTTATTGTTTTATTATTTTTTTGGTATTGGCCCGTAAACCTTAATCTATGCACACACCACGCACACCCACACAGAGGACCCGCAAATTTTCTCCCAAAGCGTTAATTTTTGGGGACAGAGGCCGGGGGTGCGCAGGGACGGCCACCCCCCTTGAAATTTTGCGCAGCTAACTATATACCCTAAAATTTCTATGTTCCTATAAAAATCTATAATAATAACCCCTAAAAAATTTGCCTGTTTCATAACCGAACACTCCTCTCCGTAAAAGTTTATATTTGATGCCAGATAGCAATAACTAATTAACTATCCTATATCTTTAGTATTATAACCCTAAAAGGAGGGTTCCAAAATTGTAAATCTAATTTCAGCAACAGCCTCATAAATGGCTGTACAATTTTCTCCTTTTTCAAGCCAAATAATAATTTTCTATATTTTAATTTACAAAAGGTTAGGTGAATATCAAATGTTAAAGCAAGATGGCTTTATCAACTTAGGCTTGGATTTTCCGTTGAAATTGAAGGTAAGCGAATTAATTTTTTTATACAGCATAATTTATTATATTATTTCTTCGTATCTTTACTGTGCGAAAATGAACCAATTAGGTGATATACACCCACACCCATTCCTCTGATTAAATCGTGCTTCGCACATGCACCATACTAATCATTGTATTTGTTATGAAATTTTGTAACTTGAATTCTCTATTCTGTTTAGCCTTTTCTGAAAACTAGTAATAATAAAGATAAAGATAATAGCAAAGATAAAAATATTATTTAAATTTCTCACACAAAGATTGTCAATGTTGCCCTCAAGAACTACTGAAATGACGAGAATGCCGCATGTCCCTATCCCTTCGTCTGTCTCGTGGCAATTTTGTTGCAAAGCTGAATTCTTTTACTCTGGTATCAAATGGAAGGAGAGAGTTGCTCCCATGGCCATTCATCTCCTTCTCTTCTCTTCTCCTCTCCACCAAAATTCCCCTCTCAAAACCCTAACCCTAGCCCTAAATCTCCTCTCAGTTTCAAATCTAAACTCCATTGCTGCTCCTACTCGAAGAGAGAAGCCATCTCCATTCTCTCGCTAACCCTAGCCCTAACCCTAAATCTCTCACCTTTAGAAGCCCTATCTTCGACTATAGAGGCCTCCCCTCGTCCTCCTCGTCCTCCTCATATTTCGAGAAAGCAAACCCTAGATGGGATCTGCAGCACAAAGTCTTGGTTTTAGTTCCTTGGCGATGGGTTCACGATCCGCATCCCTCCTCAATTCGAAGACATCATGGAGCCTGAGGTATTTGATATGGAAACTCTAATCAAGCTACACAATCAAAACTAGCTTCTTTTTTACCTAACTGTTCAAATGTTCTTGTAGATTATGTGATTGTAACTCTCCAAGTTGGCATTTTTATATCCCTAAGTATTTTAGGGAGGCACGATAATGCCACATCGATGTGAAGCTGGAAAAAATATGTTTTTAATTAAAAAGCATAGTACATTTTGCTATTACTAAGAAAATTAGTAGCATTAGATCATCCACTTGTTTATAGCACCGAAGTGACTAGAAGTTACAACTTGAGCTTCTAAACCCAATTACCGATCAATTGCGTAAACCTCAACAAACAGCGATTTAGCGGGTTAAAGCCCTGATATCTTCCGCATTGACATATATAATCGTGTTTTATGCTGAGCTTCTATTTTGTTTATTCCGAATTCATCCTGATTGTACCTTTTGTTCTTAGGACTATAATGCAGGATTGTCCTTGTATGGCGACAAAGTAAAACCTAAGACTTATGCTGCTCGTTTCGCCTCTCTCGATGGGTGCGTAACTCATATTCTTAACAGTTCAAATTATAAGCTCTCTCGATCCTAAGATTTAATCTAGAACATTTCAACTCCTGCCTTATTTATTTATTGTTCATTTATTGTAAGAGTCCTTTGCCTTAGCTATCGCATTGCATCTCATCTGTGTGAGATCATACTTCATTCCTGAAACACCTATTTCTTACTTTTCTACTGACCTAAATATATTTGTGGTTTTGATCCAAACTATTTAATGCCCAGCTAGGGTTGTCTCTATATAAAATCTCACCTGATTATGTAAGAACTAATGATGGCATGCCACATGATGACTATAAAAAATCTTCTGTTATTAAATTTCATGTGTTTTTGCCTTGTGATATTTGTACCTTATTGCTTACATCGAAGTTTTAGTGTTCAAATATTTTTTCGGATGTTCGGATGTTTCTCAACCGGATAAACTGCATAACTGATCTAATGAAGTGCCCTGGTCCCTCTCTTTTTTTGTGTTCAAACTTTTTTTTTTTGTGTTCAGGTCAGAAGTTTTAAGTGTGGTTGTTCGCCCAACCAATCAGCTCAAGATCACCTTTTTAGACGTTTGTGGACTAAAAATCCTTGGCCATTTCTCATTTTTTCAAGCCAAAATACAAGATTTGATGCTGTATTTATATTCATAGAACTGACTGAAGAATGCATTTTCTCGCTCCTCCTAGATAGCATTATAATTCTGTCTTCTACAGCTCTATTGGCTCTTTTTTTTGGTGGAAATAAATGCTCTAGTGGATATTACATATAGCTAAGTAATAACAGAACCTTTGCATTTTGATCACTGATCGCAACAACTCCAGTGAATCACTTGATTTGTTTTCATCACTTGATAAATAGGAAAGAGAAAATATTTAATCTACTTAGGTTGCGCTTGGTATATGGAATAGAAGATTCCGGGAATCCTCGCATTTCCGGGAATGAGATGACCGGGCATCTAATTCTAAGGAATCTTGCATTAACGTGCTTGGTATACTTTAATCATTCCCGGTAATATATGTATGTGCAACCGTTGACCGGCGGCAAGGCCGGAGAAGGGCCGGTGGGTGGTGGCGAGACTGGTGACGAACGGCTGATCGAAGGCGGGCCGCCGACAAACGGCCGGTAAGCGGACGGCCAAGAAACGGCCGGCAATAGAGGCGGGGTCGGCCATCGACGAACTACGGCCGGCCGGCGGCAAATGTTCGATCAGCGGCGGGCCGGCCGGCGAATGACCGGTGACCGGTCGGCCGACGGATGACCAATGATGGGCGGCTAGGCCGACTGGCCGGCGGGTGGTGAGGGAAGCCGACGGCGGATGGTCATGGATTATTCATGTTAGGCAGGAATATTTCGTGGTAATCTAGGATAGACACATATTTTGGGGGGAATACGATTATCATGAAATGATGTTATTTGATTAACATGGTAATCCTATATTCCCGGGAATATGTTTTACACCTAAACAAGTGTAGTAATATTTCATGGTAATCTAGGATTACCACTTAGATTACTTCCTACCAAGCGCATCAAGTCACTTCAGAACAATCTTTTAATAACATTGCTATCTATATTCCTAGAACTAGGAAAATTGTGTAGCCAATCGGAATATGTTCTTAAACATTTGCAATCCCATTATCCAAGAATTATGTTACTGCACTTTCAGGTATGAAAAGATATTGATTATCTGGCAGTGATAGAGATTTTAATGTCTTAATGAAATCTAATAACATACATTCTCTTTTTAATTTGTTATACTCCTGTAACGGCTTGTTCTGCAAAGCGTGAGTTCTATGGGGTCTGAATGAAGCTCTGAGAATATGCTTCTGAATAACTAAATATATCGTTTATACTATTGTTGAAAAAAGCTCACTACATAGCTTGCTATTTTGTGCTACATACCATAGCTCAACCTATTTAATATGTAGCTCAACAAAATAGCTTAAATGCTATTTTACTTTATTTCCATAAATAGATTATGCTACGCACAGATAGCGATAGCATAGCTTACGCTATTTGTAAATAATATTTTATATGGGGATTTTTGTGATGAAACTGGATTGCTCAATAGGTCAAGTGAATCTAATAAATTAGGCAACACATTCTCCACCTTCCAATTCTCTATGATTTAAAGAGAAAAAAGTCCTAATCCCACTCATTGACTATTAATACCTAAGTCGATTAATTCCTAATCCCCATTTGTCGTCGACTTTATTTTCCTATTCTTCATTACGACTGATACTAATGCGAAACTTTATGAATTCATGAATTATTGATTTATCTTGTCGATGTCTTGAAAATTACAAGCTCTCAAACTCACAATCCAATATATGCAATTCAAACATTTATCTATTTAAATCTTCTCTCTTTTTTATTTGAAACATTCATCCTTTCCAAATTTTCCTTTTTGGATCACTCGGGCAATCCATTTCTCCCTCTGATTTTTTTTCAGTAACGATTGTAAGGTTGTTGACTTGTCAGTAATTGTTCACATATCGTCATTTTTCTATTAATCACCGGTTATTGTGGTTGTTGTTTGGTATTATGGTTTCTCAATTACTTCATTGTTTGATTGCTTTTGAACGGGTAAAATGCTATTGTGAAGTAGAATGTAAACTCGAAAATCGAAAAAATTAGGAATTTATTATGTTAATTGCTGGTAGGACTTGCATTATTTTCTTAATTTTGTAAATCTACTTTTAGTTTTAAAACTAATTTCCTTAATATAATATGAAAAGCATAATTATTAAAATTAATAATTCGTGCATCTTACAGTTTACGCTACGTTTTTTTGCGCTTTTTGCTTTTTGGAAGCGGAATGTTAGGCTTTATGTCATCGTTTTCAACATTGGTGTATACCCACAAAGTAAAAACAAATTTGGTAATAATCTTCTGCATGAGATAGTTGCAGGTATATTAATATCATGTTTCTCTATGCAGGCCAAAGACATTACAGATTTAGGATCTCTTAAGGAGGCAGCTAAATATTTTGTTCCCGGTAAATTTTTCAACATTGTGGCAAAGATTAAATCAGCTACCAATTAAGTTTACCATCATAATATGTTTCGTATGCTTTATAGTATATAGAGACAATGGCTAATATGACTAAACGCATTAAATTGCTATAGTCAAGACTATCATGCAAATTAGTGGTACAGATTTGTAGCTATAATATGATGTATGCAAACAAAAAGCATCATAAGAACTTGGGCTTTTGTTCCTGGTTCTTTGCCATCTCTTTCAGCTATATTGAATTAATGCCCCTTCTATTTTTTAACAGGTGGTGCAAACTTGTAGTCGGCCTGCGCTATTAAAATTAAAGAAGATGAAGGTTTCAGGTAACTGGAAGTTCATGATGTGAAAATAGATGAGCATTGTCTCGTTCTCATTAGTTTAGATGTCGGGTGAGTTTATTTAATTATCTATAAATTCAGGAAGAAGAAGAAAACCCCAATCACGGTCGAGAATCATCTAATAGTTTTTGATCTTACATGAGAAAGTTAGCTGAAATTAGCAATCCTCTATCTTCGTTTTATGTGTATAGACCGCTCAAATAATCTATCTAGATATCTTTTATATCGTGGAATGAGAGTTTTTTAGAGCTGCTGGATTTAGGAGATTTTTTCCCAACTGTTTTTGGTTGCTTTCAGGACTTACTACTTCTATGAGTTCGGAACTTATGGACAGCATATTGCTTTAGTTACTTCTGTTTACAGTGGCAAGGTATCTATGTTATTTTTCGAACCTTCTCTCCATATATTGCTCTCTTTTCTTATGCTGTCAGTGTTTAATGAAAGAATTCTACCAAATTATTTCACTCATGTTTGTGCATTTTCCGGGGTAAATTTAACAAAGATTCATATTAAATTCCCTTTAGTCACTTGGTGAAGATGTTATAGTATATACAAACTACAGATATTGCAAATTTCAACTATAAATCATAGCATATTCCACAGCATGTGCATAGTGTTTACCCTATTTAAGACCTCTAATGATCGTATCCTTAAGATAAAGGTAGAGTTTAAACAAACAAAATAAGGTTAAAACTTAAAAGTTTGACCATGAAGTCTTGAGGTTTAAGACTTCCGATAAGCACGAGCACTTATCGTTAATTATATCGTATTGTCCCAGGAAATACCTAGATGGGATATCTTGTTAGGTTGTTCCAAATCACACCGTTTAAAGAAGATCACATCACATATGTATGTACTTGGAAAATTAAGACGATATAAAAGAATCATCAACAAAGATTTCATTACATTGATTTGCATACAACTTTGATACAATATATTTCCTTTCGTCTTAAATTCATACAAGGAGAAAGAATTACAAATATGCATTTGAAAAGTAATAGAGGGGGGTTTAATATCAAAGTTGATATCATTTTCGAAGTCTAAGTGGGCACTTTCATTTGTGGGACCCAAACAAGGACGGAACCAACATATCCATACTGCAACGACGAAAATTAAATTTTCATTTTTGGAAATAAGAAATATACAATGAAAATTATATGTTTATGAGCTTCCAATAATAATCTTACAACTACTTGTACATTATAAATTTTTTTGAACATTTAAAAATCATTGGTATAGTATATCATAACTAATTTTTTCTACAATATTTTTCTGTAAAATCTTTTTAGTTGAGATGGTTATATAAGATATTATATTTTAGTCTAAGTTTAAGGGGTGTGCTTGCCTTATAAATTCAAGATTTTATCTTATATTTTTAAGCTAATTAAGTTTTGTTAAAATCATAAAGATACTACTGCAATTGGCAGTTACTAATTAAGATTCTAATATCTAAAATTTAGGATTCTCCAATATTATTATATCTTTATTAAAAAAATCAGCAAGGCAAATATTTGTTTAAGGCGGCAAATTGGAGAATTATGTTATCTTGGAGCTAAAATCAAGAGTCTTTTGGAGATTGGGGGAGGGAGGAATTGCCTCTCTCAATCCCCACGTAGTTCCGTCCTTGGACCCAAGCTTAGCCAATTTGAACAAGTGTGGGATCCTTAGAGTAGGACCCACAACATCATTTCATTTTAAAATAGATGGATGACTTCAAGTGGGACCCAACCTATATTTAAAAGAAGTTGTTGATATCTTTAAAGAAGATATCTAAGTCCAAGTGACATGTTTGCGGGTACCTTTTGAGATGCCCGATTTGCGGGTATATTTTGAGATGCCCGATTCGATTTGCAAAGATACCCGATTTGCTCATGTTGGTATGATTTTGGCCATGTCTAAGCTGTGTGAACATAATTATATGCGTTATGTCAAAATTTGTTTTAAAAAGAATATAGGATTGTACTCATTGTTCAAAATTTATTCAAGAACATAAGCTTTAAAGTTTTCATATCCATGCATGGTATTGTTTCGAAGCTTAATGAGTTTGATTTTATATGTTTCGAACGGTTCGCGATTTGGTGCTTTTTGGTAAGAGTTATGACTGTTTTGTTCAGATGTGTCTATATTGCCAGATTCAACCAAAAAATACGGATACCTTTTAAGATATTTGAAACTCTATTATTTTAAGACCATTTATCTTCATGTATAGTCTCGTTTCGAAACATAATGAGTTAGCTTTCAAATGCTTCAAACGGTTCGCGATTTGGTGCTCTCGGGTGAGAGTTATGGTCGTTTTGCTCATTGTTTGAGCTGGCAGACTCAACCTGAGAAAAAATATCCGAAAATCTATTTTTCATGATCATTTATTTTCATGTATGGTCTTGTTTCAAAGCTTCATGAGTAAGCTTTCATATGTGTAGGGTGGTTTTCGTCATCCCATTGTGATAGGAATGCGCGCACGCTTGTTGGGCGAATTACAGTTTCCTCCTGCCTAGGGTAGGCTGTGGTTTATTGATTGTGGGGATCCGAATCTCCGGCAGACGCGGACTAAGCTGCCGTTAATTACCCATCGTCTTTGGAGCGAGGGAACCTTCAATTAACGGGTTAAACTGGTCATGCGAACTCAATGTGCAGTGTTGTGTTTTGAAGGGGATTTGGATATATTGGGGGCCCCGCAGAGTTTTTACGGGGCCCCGCTATCCAGATAGCGGGCTGGGGGTTAAGGGGGCTAGCAGCCCTCTTGCGGGGCAGCGCCCCGTTAGAATTTTTTTCTAACGGGGACAGTGACAATGTTGTAGAGTATGTGTGTGTGTATATAAGAGGGAAAGGGCATCCAAAGGATGCATAGGGAAGAAAGCGCCAACGCCTCACGTGCGCGACACGCGGGCGCTTGGGCGCTGGCGCTATCGCCCTGGACGCTCGGGCGCTGGCTCTATCGTCCTGGACGCTAGCGCTTTGGGTGCCGGGGCGCGAGCGCTTTGGGCGTTGGCGCCTTACGTGCTAGGCACGTGGGCGCTCGCGCTTCGAGCGCCAGCGCCTCACTTGCCAAGCATGTGGGCGCTCGGGCGTTAGCGCTTTGGGCGCTAGCGCCACACGTGCCAGGCGCTCGGGAGCTCGCGCTTTGGGCGGCAAAAGGGACTTGGTCTCTGCAATGAGAGTTGTACTCCCAGAAAGAAATACTTATTATTTTTTTTTTGTGTGTATGAGGAGTTAAACTCCTAGGATATTTTGAAGCTGATGAAGGGGTTTCTCCCCTTGAGCCCTGTATCTTCTTCAAAGTGGGGTCTTTGGAGATGAGTCTCCTTCCTCCTTCTTTGTTGGCCGGCTTTTGGATAACAAGAGGGGTGAGATTTTAAAAATCTCTCTTTTTAAAGATCTGATGGAAGATCTGAGCTCCCTTTTGTGGGTTGTGCGGTGAAAACCTATTTAGTTTTGGAAAAGAAAGTAAAACTTTTGATTTAATTCAAAAGAAAGAAAAAAGTTTAGAACCTTGAGGAAGGAGGAGGCACAGATCTTGATTTTTTAGAGAGAGAAAAAAAGATCCCTAGATATTTTCATTATCTTTGCTTTTATAGGCTATACACTTTACATATAGCCCATTGGGTTTTACAAAATGGCATTTTGCCCATCCCATGGCTCATGTGCTATTTCTTTTTGCACATAAGTCATGGGCTTTACAAAAATTTGGCTTTATGCCCATTCATGCATAAAAAATTACATCAAAATTATTTATTACATGATTTTTATCTTGGCATGGTGGAGGGCCGGCCGCTTCATGTTCGGGCTCGACCTGGGCATGAGCCCACTTGATCTGGGCTTGGGCCCACTTGTCTTGGGGTTGACCTTGACTTTGACTTGGTCAACCGGGGTGCAATTTTCGACCCCAACAATATGCTTCGAACGATTCGTGATTTGGTGTTCTTGGGTGAGAGTTATGGTCGTTTTGATCAAGATGTGACTGAGTTGACAGACTCAACTCGAAAATCTGTCAGAGTTTTTCCATATATATATACAGAAGATAGGTTTCCTCAATAATCTAAATAAAGTATTTTCATACTCTCGGTTTGTCAAAGAACATGGATTAACAATATTCCTTTTAGTCCTCAACCCTAAGTATCATGTAAAAAGAAGATAAGAAAAGGTTATAAAGAAAAAGTTTTCATCAAGTCTCTACTTCTCTTTTCTTCTTCTTCTTCTTTTTGAATCAAAAGCGAGAGCCTTCAAGTCCTTGAAACCTGTATTTTTGAGAATTCTCTCTATGTTGAATAATGAGGGATCATTTTCTTTCTTTCTTCTTTGAGGTATATATATGAGTGGAGAAGTTATAAAAATGCTCCCTCATTTTGAGGGAAGTGGGGGAAGAGAGCAACTCCTCATTTTATTTTATTAGTATTATTATTATTTGTTCCAACACATAGGATATAAAAAAATTCAGCACCCGCTTAGCCCTGAGCTTCTGGTCGTTCCATCTAATGAAGTCTCACATTGGAGAGCTATATAAATACCAATAAGTTAAATTTAATTACTGTCTGCAAAACATTTTTTCTCCCCTGATTCTATACCAGGCATACATTGCTGGAGCAACTGCTCCACAAAATAAATGGGAAGATGATGGTGTCATATTGCGCTCTGCTGCTGTATCCTTAGCAGTTTGACAAGCTTCAATCGGATATTCAACATATTTAGTGAGGGTAGTTCTCATTGTAAAAGAATATGCGATTTTTTCACCCTTTTTGATAAATCAGTTGGATTGGATACATGCTCTGGCATTTGTTTGATTGTTGTTTTGTTATTTCTGTAAGTTTCACAGGTTTAGTAAAATAGTAAAAAGGAAAGTTGATCTCTACTTATAAATTCTTTTTCCTTCCCATTTTCACAAAGCTATTACTCAACATATGATGAACATATATTGCCGCGTTCAATATAAACAACAATCCCTGAAAGAGTTGCATTTCCTTTTCTGCAATTAAGACTAGAGTGTTATGTGATTGTGCAGTTCTTGACCTTGTTATCCTCAATCTCTTCCTCTATCATGTGGCTATTAAATAGATTTTTATGGAGATATTGGATTTTTATATCATGATGCTTGCTTTCTTTCCGTAGAGTTTCACTAGTGCATTCTTTCCCTATTAATCTTAAAGTGTTTGTGGTCATTTATCTATTTTCGTTTTTTATTTCTGCCTTTAGTTTGCTTTGCTAATTTATGAATCTAAGGTTGGTTGTAAACCTTCAAAGTCGATGTTAAAATGAAATAGGATGACAATTTATGCTAAGTTTGGTTGGAATCTATTGAAATTGATAATATATTGGGAATGTACTCTCAAATCTCAATAACCTTTTACTCTCAATTATCCAAGTTTATATTCAATTGACCTTTATTCATAGTGCCTCAACCCCACAATAAACATTAGACAACAGTGGAACCAAATTTGCCAGGGTTAACATATGATGGAAAAGACAAAGCATCTTGTTCCAGCTAAAGCTTGCACAATTTTTTGCAGTTAATTGTTTCATCTAACCAACCTTCATTTGGCAGCTGCACACCTTCAGAACATATAAAGTATTGATGCATGCCTCACATTAAACCATGTGGGTGTGAATTCTATTTGAATGATAGATTGGCTATCAAACAAAAAGATTGAATTCTTAAAGTTCATCCACATGCACACATCATTCATTTCCCTTCCCCTAAAGTTTAGTTTCAGTAAAATATTTGTGCTTACAAATATTGATGAATGAAATCCCACAACTTGCCTGTATACAAAAGCATTTTAAAATCAAAAGCCATCTCACATTAACTTAATACTCCTCTTGAGCTGATATCAGAATTCTGATTGTTATAGTTCAATTAGTACCTTGATTAAGGTTGGTTGAAATTCAAAGGTGAAATCTTTCTTATATTTGAGTTTGAGTCGGTGCAAGATAATGGAGACTATGGTCCAATCTCTATATTGGAAGTTAGAGAATTAAATAAAATCTAATCATTTCCAATGTTTCAGGTATATATTTTTGTTAATTATAGGACCAAGACATGATTGTGATGATGGATTATTCTTAACCTTTTTGCCATTTGTATGAACTTATGCCGATTTTATTTTTAAATTTTTTCTTGTCATGTCATTGTAGGGTGTTTTTCGTCACCCCATTGTGATGGGAATACGCGTCGCTTGTCAGGCGTACTATAGATTTTTCCTGCCTAGGGTAGGCGGGGTTTATTGATTGTTTGGATCTGAATCTCCGGCAGCCGCGGACTAAGCCGCCGTTAATTATCCCTCGCCTTTAGAGCGAGAGAACCTCTGATTGACGGGTCAAACCGGTCATGCGAACTTAATGTGTAGTGTGTTGTGTTTTGAAGGGGTTTTGGATATATCGGGGGCTCCGCAGAGTTTACGGGGGTCCCGCTATCCGGATAGCGGGCTGGGGGTCAAGAGGGCTAGCAGTCCTCTTGCGGGGTGCGGGGCAGTGCCCCGTTAGAATTTTTTTCTAACAGGGGAAGTATATTTAGTGTGGAGTGCATATAAAATGAGGGGGGATGCGTCTTAATAACGCGTGCATTGAGCAGGACGTCAGCGTCTCACATGCCTAGCGCGTGAGCGCCTCATGTGCCGGGCGCGTGGGTGCGACCTCACTTGCCGTGCGCGTGGGCGTTGGGCGCCCGCAAAAGAGGGGACTTGGTCCCTGCACTGGGAGCTGTGCTCCTGATTTGACTTCTGGAGTTAAACTCCTAAAAAAAGATTAATTTATGGAGTTAAACTCCAACAGATTTTGAATGGAGTTAAACTCTTAGAAATATTTGGAAATGATCAAAGGGGCCCATTTTTTTTCTCTCCCTTTGGTGCTGGATCTTCCCAAGATGAGATTTTTGGAGATGGATCTCTTTCTTCTTCCTCTCGGTTGGCCGGATCTTGGAGAGGGGGGGTTGAGATTTAAAATCTCCCATTTTTTAGATCTGATGGAAGATCTGAGTTCCCCTTCAATAGTTTGATGGTGAAAAACAGTTTATTTTTGGAAAATGAAGAGTTTAAACTCTTGATTTAATTCAAAGAAAAGAGGAGAATGTTTTAGAACCTTGAGGAAGGGGCACAGAAACTCTAAATTTTTGGGGGAATGAAAAGTTATATTTATTCCATTATCATGTTGTCTTATATAGGCTTACAAATTTACATATAGCCCCTTAGGCTTTACAAAATGACATTTTGCCCATCACATGTCTCATGCGCTCATTTCTTTTGCACATGAGCTACGTGCTTTACAAAAATTTGGTTTTATGCCCATTTTTCTTACTTTCATGCATAAAAAATTAAATCAAAATTATTTATTTCATGATTTCATTTTGGCATGGGGGAGGCCGGCCGCGGGGCTCGACTTGGGCATGGGCCCACCTGATCTGGGCTTGGGCCCGCTTGTTTTGGGTTGACTTTGACTTTGACTTGGTCAACCGGGATGTAATTTTTGACCCCAACGGTCACTTTTTTTTGAGTAATTTTCTTTCAGAATTTAGAATGCCATTTGTTTGATGGTCGTTTGAGCATTATGTGTATCTTTTGGTATGACAACTGACTGAAAGTGTTCAAATTTTGTTCCAGTTTATTATTTTTATCATCCTCTCGGCTTCTAAATTTATAAGCACTCTATTTCTATTGTCCTTGTATTAGTTATCTGATTCACAATTGCTCAGTGAGATTGCTCGGCGAAAGAAGCAGATTTCTAATATCGGAGATAAATTCTTTTTACTTTGTTGGTTGCGTTCTTTGAACTTGCTGATCGTTTTATTGGTTGAAATATATAATATGCAAAAAAGAAACAAATATATTAGCAAAAATGTATTATTATATAAAGCATGGCAATATATCACCAGCACCACATATGGGAATATGATAAAATGTTGAATTGCAAACTAAAACTGCAGGAACAGCTAAACATCTGAATGGACTGAAGATTGATTCTAACATGCATATCTATCGACCAAACTTTTTGGAGGAATTATTACATGGAAATCAAATTCCAGCTTCCTTCTTAAAGCTGAGAAAAAGCTTTAGCCATGGCTGGGATTCAATGGCCAAAATTTATTTACTACCATCCAATCTTTTGGGAATATAATTTGTGAGAACATATCAAAATAGAATAGAAGAGGGATGGAATCTAATCCTTGATGGCATAAGTGGAGTCAATTATTAATAATATTGATGATGATACACCAGATATGAGAGGGATAGATTCTCAGTATCATTTTCTTGGTAATGATACAGTCCTAGGTGTTCTTCCATATATTGAGCTAAACTTTATTTTCTTGATCGCTTTTTTAACTTCTCTTTTCATATTCTTCCTCATCTTCTTTTTTATGTTCTTTAATTGACAGCTCATTGGTTTGTTTTGCTTTCATGTTGAAACAGTAGTTCATGCATTTCTTAGGTCACAAAAATCTTTTTATTGATTGTATAAAGTTTGATGGAGTAAATTAGCTATTCCCTTATCATTAATGGGGTATCTGGGCTCGAACCCGGGTCTTCTCCGTAGGCTACTCCAAACGCTCGTTTATGTAGCTACGTACCTTGTTGATGTAACATTTTTGATCAAGTCTTTTGACCAAAAGGATCATTCTAATTGCCATCTCATTCTAAGCAGAACACTGGTAATTTCGGGGGTAAATAATCAACTTAGCCCAGTCTTAAATGACATTATCAGAATTAATCCAGCTATATAATCGATCTCCATAATTGAGCAAAATATTCAACACTTTCAAATCTAATTAAATTTCATTGACAGACAATATTCAATTCCACAGATACAATCCCCCTTGAACCACTAATCACTGTTTCTGAGCTTGTACATAAAAAAAAGCAAATGGATCAAGGAGAGATAATTATGTGTGAAGCAATAATTAGTAAATTAAAACCCTGTGTTTTGCAACATGCAATGTACATATTCTCTCTTCTCATAAGTATGCTCACCTTCTTCTTTTTTCCAATTAATTTCACTCATTAATTTTAATTCTCAATACTTCAAAGAATTCATGTGTTGTTATCTCATGAGCCAGGACATGGTTGGTTTTGCTGATTCATCAATACATAGGTCGTATCAAATTTATCTTTATGGATACTTTGCCGGGTATTTATCTGCAGTTAGTATCAATGTTTGAATATTTGTATTCAACCATGATTTTTTTAAAGTTAGACTCTTATGGTTCCATTTTGTTTTGGACTTGCCAAGTTTGCCCGGTTTTCATATAACTTTATAACTTACAATAATTTACAATAATAGGAACCGTCTGTCACTAAGAAAAATGTATATTCTAATTTATGAAGATTACATTCAAATGGATGTGATCAGTCTGTTCCGTTTGTTTGATATGTATCGATCAATGCAGATAATATGGAAACATGATGGTAAAATTGTATTACTCTCGGTATACCATTTTTTTTAAAAAAAAGATTTCCTTGTCAGTATGCAGTAATTTTAAGTCATATTTTTATGGATTTTAAAATTTTTTTTGGGTGTCTAAATAGCAAATATTTCTTGCAGGAGCATAGCGGGATGGAAAAACGCCGCAGCCATGGAACGGCGTGAGAGGGTGCTCTGTCCAAGGTGGGCCCCACCTTTTCTTCCAGAACCAAATGGGCCTGGGCCCCACCCTCTCGACCCTAAGCTGGCATGGCGCCTGCCGACGTCATCCCACGCCATCCTTCATGGTACTTCATAACAGACATAACGGATCAGGACATTAATTTTTATTTTAAGGCTAAGTTGTCCTGCAACCTGTGTGTGAGAGACCGCGGATAATAAAGGAAAGTTATCGTACCATAGAATTTAGCTCTGTGGTGTCGGAAAAAATATACCTTCCATGATTTTTTTCAACGATCGGCAACATCATCTTTATCATGTAGGATTTGGATACATCAAATTTCATATGATTCCATCACTTTTCACCGGGTGCAAAATTAATGGTTTGCCAACAATATAACATTTTATATTGCTAATTCAACTGTGAAAAAGTGGTGGAATCATATAAAATTTGGTGTATCCGCATCTTACATGATAAAGGTCATGATGGGTGCCGATCGTCGGAAAAAAAATCGTGGAGGATATAGATTTTTGACGCCGCCTAACGAAAATGCCTCCCAGGACCTCTTTTCTTCATTATTATCTTTCTATATTCATCGAGTGTACCAAAAATTCATCGGCTTTTCGGTGAATGAAAAATGCGATCGCTTGATGGCTGTATTAGAGATCACCAAATCTCGTGAAATCTTGTATACAACTTATCTAAAACATATAGATAGAAGTGTAATGATCCGGAGATTCCTGTATAATTGTAACACAGTCAATATATAGAAAGGTGTATTTCAGCTTAATTAGGAGTTATAAGTTAAATTTGTTCAATAATACAATTGTAACACAGTCAATATATAAAAAGATGTATTTCATCTTGATTAGAAGTTATAAATTAAATTTGTTCAATAAAAATAAGAAATTCTTTGTAGTTCACTAGTTAATACTTTCCACTGTTGTTTCTTAACTTGCGTGTTCGAATCCCATCAACCTTGATTATTTTTAATATTTTTCCTTTTAACCTTTTGGAAGCGCAAGAGTTGCATATGCATTACACGGAGAAACGAAAAGTTTCAGATAAAACAAACTGAAGAAACGAAGAGTTAAGACTGAATAAAACACATGACCCAAGTCTCGAGACACGTGGCCATCATCGGGCCACCCAAAAATACCCAAAAACCGCTTTTGGCGGTTCTGATGTCCCCGTTCGCTTCCGTGCTTCTTCCGTGCATCCCCCTTTGACTTTTCTTTATTTCTTTTTCCTATTTATTTTCTCTGAATTAAACCAGAGAACTCACAACCCTTTCATTTCCTCCATTAATATAATTAAATCCATTTTGATTCAATTTTATTTTCCCACACTCTCATATTTTACCATATAAATACCACCTCATCTTCTAACTCTCCCATATTCTGAAATCTATAACAAAACTTTTTTAAATTATCTCTCAAATTTAAGTGGAGTTAGCTCAATTCAAGTTCGTTCTTTCGAAGACCGGAACCGTTCTTCGATACTCGACGCTACCACGGTTCCATGAAGCTTAAAAACCATAAGTCTCTTCTTTCAAAGACCACTTCTTCTCTTCCTCTCTTTTCAAAAGCTTAAAAACCATAAGTCTCTTCTTTCTTTTCCCCTTCTCTCAATCATTTAATCTCAAACGATCCTTAAAACGAATATCGATAAAAATGGAGTTGGCTTATTCACAAGCTCTTTAAAATAATTTTACTATCGTTACCATGCTAAATAAATTACAATAAACCTTTAACTACAGCCTTAAAATATTGTTCATTTAATTAATTTTGCATGTGTTTAGAATTTCTTATTAAATAGAACGTATATCGAATTTTACACAAAAATACCATGAACTTTATATATACCCTTTTTACGTTATCATGACCTATAACTCTAAAAAATCAATGGGGTAACGACTTACCCCACTCACATACACAATGGTTTTCATAGCATGATATTTTGATTACATATTTTATTTAAAAGAAACAATTTTAATTAAAATATTCTTGCTTTATAAAAATACGTTTTTAATCGCTATTTAAAAATCTTTGCAATTACGTCTCTACAACCATCGTTAGGGGACCCATTTGTGGATGATGTTGATTAACGCACGTTCTTGAGATAGTAAAGCGAGATGCAGAACTTCTCACTGAGAATTCGGTCTTGAAAGGAATAAAATATGATTTTAAGGAAATACCGTTGGGTTACCTTAGCACCCCCGCCATGTTTCGGTAGGTATCAAGTATGCTATTTCAAAAAATCTAGGATGTCGAGAGAGCATGACAAATGATCTAACTAGAGAATTAGAGTTTTTATAGCATGTAAACAAATTTTACACTAAGTGATATAGGAATACAACTTTGTAAACTGGTCCTTCACTTCTAAACCTCTACGTAGTAGTCCCTTTGTTCCAAGAAGTGATGTCCCAGACTCTCCTTAGGCTCTATTAGGCGAAAGAAACGAGCTTGCTTAAGGATCTTCGAGGCCGAAAATGATCTACGTCGAAAAATCTCCAACTCATGCTACCTCTTCACTAATTGATGGATTAGTAAAGCAAACAACCTATACTAAATAACTAGTTTGGTATAGATTGATGAAGTAGGAATTTTCCTCACTTTAGAATTATTTTTCTCTTTTTCTTTTTCACCCCACTCAAAATCAAGAGAAGAAAAATGAGATGAAGAAGAAGATCAAGTTGTCAAGTGATGAACCATGGGTGTGAAAATATCTCATATAATCTCTTGTAGAGACTTAACCATGGCTAAAGATAATGGTTAGGTTAATAAATATCTAGAGTAAAACAAAATTAGTGGACTAAGTCAAGATTTCTACATGCTTCCACAAGTATCTTAAACCATGCCAATTTCCACCTAATTTTGGTTTATCTCTTAATAATTAAGCATCCAAATTATTTTTAGTTAGGTATGAGCCTCATACATCCAAGTCCTATGTATAATCTAGCATGACACAAAAATAAATACATTAATATATATCACACACATATATAGTAGAAAAGAAATTCTTAAGTGAGCTAATATTAGTTAATATATATTAATATATCAAATATATAATTATTTATTAAATTATTAAATCAACACTTGATTTAATAATCCAGCTATATCACATATAACCGACTAATATCATTTATATCAATTTATCGAATCAACACTTGATTCAATAACCCGGCTATATCTCATATAACCGACTGATATCCTATATCGTGACATTAGAATACTGTATCACATACACGTATCAATCTCGGTCCTGCACATATCACATATGTGCCCTACTTCGTTTCGCTTGAGCCAGGAAACCTCTGTGTAAGACTCTAAACACTCGTCAATACGCCAGCAGTAGGTGATGATCATATCAGTCACCCACAAGCCGTTAGTGGTACTAACTGGACGTAACGGCTACCCAGGTATTGAGCGATCAGAAGATCAACAAGAAACCTTGTCTATACTCCCGTGAATCCAGTAAGTAATACTACCTTACAGTCCGGTTCGTCTGATATGTCGCATATCAAGTCTGTGGGTGGTAAACGTCAGACCCCAATAACTTGATAACGGGTCGAGAAACTACTGATAACACTTACCATTAAATCTCATCATCAGCCCTGGCCAGGGACTTCCTGTTATGGCCAATCGAGCATAGCGCAACATCAACCCCCAATACCGGAAGAGACGAAACCCCTCCTATCGCTCATTACCTCCACGCGACTCGGGACTGTACCCAAAATCCACCTGTTTGCATGCTCTCTTAAACGTGGTAGGGAGAAAATCAAAGCACAGTAGGAATCATACAAGACTCTATGACGATCTCGGGTCTACAGACTAACCTGTACCAGTGTCACCAGAGAACTGCTATCTGACGTTAGGTATAATACCATCTAGGAGTTCTCGGCGAGTCCTGTTCGGTGTACCCATTCTTCAATGAGCACATGTGTACAATCTTTGATGTCAAACACCAATAGATGTGGGATCATCCACCGCCCCATACAGGGTCAAGAAACGTACAACTAGTCTACTCTGGAATACCGATGCCCTGTCTCGATACTCCCACGACTAGGAACAATTAAAGGATGAATTTGTGGACTACCCTGGCCCCATTAGTATGATCTGCATCATAATCCTGATAGTCAAGATACATCCTAAGGGCTTTATCAACATGTGAGAGAAAAAGACAGTATCACCATACTAGTCTACATGTTAAGATAAAGAGTAACCAGATAACATACTATCATATCGAGCAAGAAAGTCCTCCCTATATATGTCCACGCATCCATTATAATATACAATCATGTACAATAATGGCCTCTAGGGCATACATACAACTAACAAATACGATTTTTAAAAAAGTTAAATAGTTGGAAAATTATATAAATCATAAATCCATATTGTCAATGAAATCAAATTGTAAAAAAAACTATATTTTTGAATGAAAGATTAAATTTACATTAAAAAACACCATCTAAGTTTCCAAAAGTGGTATCATTAAAATACCATAAACTTTAAAACTTAGATTTTTACACTAAAACACCACAAAATATAAAATATGTTTTTATACAAAAATATTGACTTTTTAAACAACATATTTTTATTAAAAACTTGTTCGAGACTTTATGACGAATTAAAAACTCTCGAGAATTTTTAAATAACAGTTTTACTAAAATACCCTAAAAATCAAAATACTAGTTTAGATTACGTATTTTAGATTACAGATTGGCTTGAGTAGTATCTTCTTGTAACGACTCTGAATTTACTGTACCGAATTTCTATTTTAATGTACAGAAATGAGTTTATAGCCTGAGTTTGAGTTATAAGTTAATTTTGTTAAATAACAGCAAGAAATAACTTGTAACTCACTGGTAAAGCCTTGCACTGCTGTGACATAGCCCCTGTGTTCGATTCCCATCAGACACATTATTTTTTTCTGAATTTTTTTAACTTTTTGGAAGCCCAAAAGATTGCACGTGCAATACACAGGGAAATGAAAAGTTCAGAAAAATCAAACATGTGCAAAAATGTTTAAATACAGATTTTATCAAGTGGCATGAGTCTCGAGGCAAATGGCATGAGATTGACCGGTGGAATGCTCAATATAGCCGGCGGGGACGGGTAAGATGAAGCCAAAGAACTCCAGGCTTTGCACTCTAGTTCCTTCACCTACTCCTAATTTCTCTGCACTGTTTGATTTCCCTGCAATCAAACATAGACTTTTCATTTCACAATTAAACCACATTTTAATACTTTTTAATCCAAAATTTTAATTCCAAAACCCTAATTCTTCACTATAAATACCATTCCCTATCTTGGCTCAGCACCATTCTGAAAATTAAAGCAAAATTCTCTCAAAAAGTTCCTAAATACAAGTGGAGTAAAGAGGAGTTAGCGAACAAGCAACTTCCGGCGAAAATCGAAGCAACATCCGGAGCTCCCGCGACACCACAAGGATTCCCTCATCTTCCTTAAAATCTTCTTAGCGTATTCAAACCGTAAGTCCCTCCCAATCCTCCTCATTTTTCATTGCTTTTCACGTTAAATCCAATATCGGTAAAAGTGGAGTTATACCGATATCTTCTTTTATAAAACCTATAACTCCATTTTCTTTTATCATTTGGGTCAAACCACATCTACACAATACTTGTAACCCTAAATACTAATATTTAGAATTAATTTTAACCAAGAATCTCATGTGAAAAATCCATACTTGAACTTTTTCATTAAAATACCATGAATTTTGATATCTCCTCTTTTAGTATTTGTAAAACAATACCTTAGGAAAAACTTTACGGGGTAACGACCTACCCCACACGCACACTTGGTTTCATAGCATGATACTCGTTGTATGTATTTTCGTTGCGAAGTATAATATTACAATAAAATACCACATAATTTTAAAAACTGGATTTCTTTTAAAAGCGGTATTTTTTATCCTTTGCGATTACGCATCTACAACCCTCTTTAGGGGATCCGCTAATGGATGGTGCAGATTATCGCACATTCTTAGGCTAGTAGAACGAGATGCAGACCTCCTCACGGAGCATTCGATCTCGAAAGGATTTAAATACGGTTTTTAAGAAATACAAAATTTCTAAATAAAATAAAATTATTTTTAAAATTAAAATTATATAAATTATAAATAAATATTTTCAAAATATAATAAACCTATATTTTTTTGAAAAATGAAAAGATTAACAAATGTCAATAAAATACCACCAAGATACCAAAAAGGCAAGTTTTACAGTAAAATACCATGAACTTTCCAAGCTAAATTATTATCACTAAAAATACCCCAAATACTTAAATTCATGCTCATGATAATCTCAAATAATACTAATCACTCTCAAGATTTACTTTTAACTATATTAAAATATTTTCATAAAACTCCATCGAGTTATATAAAAACAATATTTAAGAACTTTAGTAAATATAGGTTTAAGCGGGATCAATTCTCTTGAGGCCCAGGGAGCTGGAGAAAGTGAGTGCTTACCTATTTAAGGTAGACAACTTAACGGAGTTATCAATGGTAATTGTCTTGAAAAAAGACACAAATTCTGTCGTCCATGTGCAGCAGTTACCGATGACTCCTGAACCTAATTCAAGAGCTAAATCAGTTTACAAGTGTCCGACTCAGTCTGAGTCCAATTCAAATCTGAAATATCAAACATGAATACTTGAATCAAATATCAATATCAAACATGTATACTTGACTTGACCGAACCATGGTTTTAACTTGACTTGACTACTTGAATACTCGATTACATCCTGAACATGAATACTTGAACAACTTGTATCCATAGTTTCGACAAGTCTGATAATTATAATCTATACAATACATTATACGGAGATAAAGTGGTAGATTGGTACGGAACGTATATCGTGGCACGATCGGTCACTTAAAAGACACCTACATGAATTCTCATGCCGTTTTCCCATGGATTATGACGGGGCCTTGTACTACATGTTACCATAGTCCACGGGGTAAGATGGACTCCTCTTGTATACATGAATACTTTCTATATCAAGCTACAAACAACCACGTTATAATAACCATCATATACCTGTACAACTCACCTGTTCATTCACATTGCTTGTTATATTCTATTTCTTCTTTTGGGACTTACCGAGCGCTAGTTCGCTAACGATATTTCTTTCTATTTCTTTCTTTGGAATGTTCATCAGGAGGACAGGACTCTCAGGAGATCGAGTCTAACCAGGAGGACTTGAACCAGCTCATGGCACAGCCTGATTTCTAGTTTCTTGTACTTACTTTCATTTTGTATGCCACTGTTTAGGCCCCGCTTTACTCATTGTATCTTTTCTTTTTAAACAGTTGTATATAATGATGAATATAAATAAAGTTGCTATTTTATTTTAATACTCTTATCATTCTTGTACATGTTATATATTTCTTAATTACGCTTAACATATTTATTTCTTAGTAAATATGTTGCGGCCCGCCACGTCATCGTTTCCGTCTACTGGGTAGCGGGGCATGACAGGTTATGTTGGTGGCCCATGCAGGTCAGTTCTGCATGAAGTCTTAAGCAATATATCACAAGAATTATAAGAATCAGCAACTATACATTCCTTACATTTCTAATTTCTTGAATCTATCATAACCATTCATTTTCTATCAAGGTCATAGATTCTCCCAACAACACCAGCACGCCTTAAGCAATATATCACAACAATGGCAACACCCCACCGCCAACTCTACCACCACCACTTACCGTTGCAGCTCCCATCAACGGGAAAACGGTACTGCTTGAGGCGATCAAAAGCCTCCTGGAAGGCCAGCAGCAGCAGACTGCTATCCTCATGCACCGCCCAGAAGCCGAGGCACCCGGAGTCAAAAAATTCCGGGCACTACATCCAAAAAACTTTTCAAGAAAAGAGAGCCCACTGGAGGTAGAAGAATGGGCTCAATCTATCGAAGATGATTTGGCAGTAGCTTAAGTGCCAGATATTGCCTGGGTGAGAGTTGCAAAGCTGCAAATGACCGACAACGCCAGAGTCTGGTGGAAGCCTGAAGAAAGCCATCTCACCCAACCGATCGAGTGGAAGACATTTCACGATCTGTTTGATGTGAAGTACCTCCCTGAGACTTCCCGTTTCGACATGAAGCATCAGTTCATTCATCTACAATAAGGCTCGATGTGGGCCAAGTTTGTGGATGAATACGATGCCGAGTTTACTATGTTTAGCCGGTAAGATATTGTCTCAAATTCAAATTCCTGATTTCACTCATTACACTGCTAACACAAGGTCGTAACAGGTTCGCTGCACACCTGATTTCTACTGCTGAGATCCGGACACGACGATTTCAGTAAGGGTTGGATCCAGAAATCCAAGTTGCACTCGCTACAGAGGATTTCCCAACCCATGAACTTTCTCTGAAGGCTGCCCGACGCTATGAGGCAGTTGTGAAGAAGAAGGGCAGACCGCAGACTGCCGGTGTGAAACGCCCTGCCACACAGATGACAGGAGGAGCCTCTTTTAGGCCAACATTTGCACCTGGGAGACCGGGAGGATCGTTTAACTAACCCAGTGCAGACTTTTGCTTCTACTGCAAGATGACAGGAAACCTGGCGAAGGACTGCATGCGTGCAAATGGTTTGTGTTTGGTTTGTGGCGCATCCACTCACGCCATCGGAGCATGTCCATATCACTTCAACACAGCTCCAGCCCCAGACCAACAATCACAGTTCCGCAGTGGCCAGCCATTCAGTCTCCTGCACCCCGACTAGCCCTACCTGCACCAGCTCCACGTAGACTTCCTACACAGTTTCAACATCAGTTCCATCAGGCACAGAGAAACATGAATTAAGGGAAGAGAAACATGCCCCAAGGACAGAGGAATGTGCCTCCAGTAAGGAGGAATGTAGGCTTTCACAATGACGGTCGAGGAGGCCGAAGCCACATGCCAATTCATCACCGGTAATTCCCAATCCTTTCAAACCTTTTCAATCATTGTATATCTCTATAACTTTTCTTGTATCTAAACTTAACCTCACACAGCTTAGGTACTATAGTAGTAGCCTCCCTTCCTGGTCTAGCACTCTTCGACACTGGAGCATCACATTGCTTTATGTCGCAACGGTTCGTCCGAACTCATGCGATTCCGGTTAAACCGTTTGTATCCAGCTGGAATGTCAGTTCAGGGAACATCGTTCTAAAAGAAACTCTGGGATACGATCTGTGTCTGCAGTAGAGAATTTTATATGGACTTCAAGGTGCTGGACATACCGAACTTGGACGTAGTCTTGGGAATGGACTGGCTGGGAACTTTCTTCGCTACCATCGACTGTCACCAAAGGAGGGTAGTATTTGAAATACCAGATCATCCAGTGTTCTATTTCAAGAGTGGAGACCGTACCTTGGAACCTAGCATCTACAAAGCAAAACCAAGGAATGCAGTGGTTGCAGCATTACAAACGGAAGAATCGAAACCAGAGGTAGTTTGAGAGTTCGAGGATGTATTCCAGGAAGATATATCAAGTCTGCCTCCCGATTGAGCTCTTGAATTCGGCATTGATTTACTACCTGATGTGCAACCTATAATCAAAGCTCCGTACTGGCTAAGTCCAGAAGGTTTGAAGGAGATTCGTATGCAGTTGGACGGACTCCTGAAGAAAGGTTGGATTCGTCCCAGTACTTCAAGTTGGGGATCTCCAGTGTTACTTGTGAAGAAGAAAGAAGGTTCATACAGTATGTGTGTATATTATTGAGCTCTGAACGAAGTGACGATTAAGAACAAGTATCCACTATCGCGCATCGATGACCTTTTCGATCAGCTAAGTGGGTCTTGTCTATTTTCGAAGCTAGATTTTCGTTCGGGTTATCATCAGGTGAAGGTCAAAGAGTCCGATATTCTGAAGACGGCGTTCAGGACTCGATATGGTCATTATGAGTATCTTTTAATGCCATTTGAAGTGACAAATGCACCTGCCATTTTTATGAATATGATGAACTAAGTTTTCCGAGAGTACTTAGACATGTTCGTTGTCATCTTCATCGACGAAATTCTGGTGTATTCAAAGGATCGGAAAGAACACGCCGAGCATTTACGGATTGTCCTGGAGATATTGCGACAACATCATCTCTATGCCAAGTACAGCAAGTGTGAATTTTGGCCAGATCAAGTCGGATTTCTCGGACATATCGTTTTAGGCGAAGGAATCTCAGTAGATCCAGCTAAGGAGTCAGCTGTCAGCGAATGGCTGACACCAAAGAGGGTGAAGAATATACGAAATATCTTGGGATTAGCTGTAAGTCGATGTCACGCACCCCACGGGTTCGCGGGGAGGCGGAATATTTAAAAACGATTTTCAAAGCTCACAACATCGACTTGAACTCCAGGATCTTGGCTAAACCCTAACTAGCTAAGCATGTAAAGAGGTTAACTACTTAGAAAGAAAGTTATACCTCACGATACAAGTCCTTCGGGTCTTCTCCGCTGTCCTCCTCGTCATCGTAGGCTCCGAGGATCGTAACGGATCGGTGCTTCCTCATCGGCTTCTTCGAGTCAAAGACGATCCACCCGAGAGTCTATAGTCCGAGCTCCTACCTCAAATCCGAGGTAACCAGGGCACCTAGCTCGCTAGACTAGATGACCTAGGTGATGTAGAGAATGAATATGGGTTAGTTTATCTCTTGGAACCCTAGATTTCTCAACTCATGAGACTTAAGGGTTGAGAGGAAGAAGAAGGAGATGGCTTGAGGAAAGAGAAAGTGATTTTGATAAATGATAATTGAGATGGCTCACTTGATATGACTATAAGCATGGCAAGAAAAATATCTTACCCAAAATATCTAGTGCCATAAAATATCTAAGTCAATCCAAGCCTCAATAGTCAAACCAAGTAGCCATGCTTGAATTATCATTAGTAAAAATAATAATCCATTTCCTCCACCTCATAATTGTTTTAATCAAGTAAATGATCAAAACCCTAATGAGGTGTCCCCTTCTAAAAGCAATCTTGAGTAATTGCAAGAATGCTCCTCTCATCCGTATATACATACTCGTATCAGTGTTTTGAGAAACACGAAAACAATGAGACGAAATTGATCCATCAATATAATACTAGGATCCGGCTTAAACCAAAGACCACCAGTATTATCCGCCCGAACATCATACGCGCACAAGTGCGCGTACGTGATCGAAGCCCTGTTGTAAAACCATATGGCCTCTACATCTTTCGCCCGATGCATGGAAACTCTTTATGTGGGAGTCTAAAGACTCGACAGTACGCCGGCAGTGGGTTTAACCACAAGCCGCAAGTGGTACTAGCTGTACGCGGCTACCTAAATATCTGTTGATAAAAAGGCCGATGAGCAAGCTCATCCGAACTCCTACTAAGCTTGTATGTGACAATCTCTGTACAGTCCAGTCTGTTTGTCTAAGAGTATCGCATATCGGGCCTAGGGGACGGTAATCGTCAGACCCTTGACAGCGCAATAATTCATGTCGGAGTGTAGCCCAAAACACCATGAGAAACTACCGGAATACCTACCAGTAAATCTCGCTTGCCCTGGCCAGGGACTTTGCATAATGGCTCTCCGAACACAGCGCGATATCAACCCCCAATACCGGGAGAGACGAATCCTATCTAACCGCCACTGCCTCCAAGTGCTTCGGGACTGCACCTAACTACTAACTGTTTGTACGACTCCTTTGAGTCGTGGTAGGGTAATAATCAAAGTACAGTGGGAACACACTCGAGGCGAAGTAGCAATGTCAAGTTGACGGACTAAGCTGTACTTATGTCACCCGGGAATTGCTACCCGACGATAGGTATAATACCCACCAGCAGTTCCCGATGAGTCCTGTCCGGTGTACTCATAACCCAATGAGCACCTGCATACTATCTCCAGTACGACGTACTAATGGCTGTGGGACAGACCATTTCCCCTGTTGGGATGAGAAGCGTATACACTAGTCTACTCTGGAGTATTGATGCCCCGTCTCGATAATCCCATGACTAAGGACCTGTATAAGGATGTGAGTATATACTACCTAGCCCCTACTAGTGTGACTGCTATCACAACGCTGGTAATCAAGCAAAGATCCTAAGGGCTCTACCAATATGTATAAGCGATATGCTAAAAGAAACACATGCACATATTGAGGTAGAAACAAACCAAGTAGCATACTACCATTTTGAGCAAGACTGTCAATACAACTGTGAGTATCCCAAGCTTCCATTAAGTAATATACAAACCGGTATGATACAATAATGGCCTCTAGGGCATATATCATTAACAATCTCCCACTTGCACTAAGGCCATGTATTGGCATATCACAGACTTATCATCTCGATTAGCCTCTCGAACTGTGTCTGAGAGATAGCCTTCGTGAGTGGATCTGCAGTGTTATTCTGCGTATCTACTCTCCTCACCACGATCTCCCGGCGATCAACGATCTCCTTGATCAGGTGGTAACGCTTCAAAATGTGTCTGGACTTTTGATGGGACCTGGGTTCTTTCGCTAAGGCTATAGCGCCGTTGTTGTCGCAATACAGAGGTATTGGATCTACAATGGATGGAACCACCTGAAGTTCTGTTAGGAACCTCTTCATCTAGACTGCTTCCTTCGCGGCGTCACAAGCAGCTATGTACTCCGCTTCCATCGTCGAGTCAGCAACGGTGTCCTACTTGGATCTCTTCTAACAGACCGCCCCTCCATTGAGGTAAAGACTTAACCTGACATGGACTTGGAGTCATCCTTGTCACTCTGGAAGTTGGAGTCAGCAAATGCCTCGATCTGGAGGTCTTTTCCGCCATACACCAAGAACATCTCCTTAGTCCTTCTCAGGTGCTTCAGAATGTTCTTTACTGCTATCCAGTGCTTCTCCCCTGGGTTTTACTGATACCGGCTTACCACGCTTAGTGCGTAAGCAACATCTGGTCTGGTACACAACATCGCATAAATTATAGAGCCTACCACAGAAGCGTAGGGTATAGATGTCATGCGAGCCCTTTCCAAATCAGTCTTGGGAGATATCTCTTTAGAGAGAGTGATTCCGTGACAAGCCGGTAGATTACTGCATTTTGAATCTTCCATACTAAATCTTTTCAGTATGGTGTCGATGTACCTGGACTGCGAAAGTCCTAACATTCTCTTAGATCTATCACGATAGATCTGGATCCCCAGAATGTAGGAGGCATCACCTAGATCTTTCATGGAGAACTTCTGTGACAAGAATCCTTTGACCGATTGTAGCATACGAATTTCATTTCCTATCAAGAGAATGTCATCCACGTATAAGACGAGGAATACCACAGTTCTCCCTACAATCTTACTATATATGCATGGTTCATCTGGATTTTTGATAAAATCGAATTCTTTGACCGTCTCATCAAAACAGATGTTCTAACTCCGCGATGCCTACTTTAGTCCATAAATGGACTTAAGCAACTTGCACACTTTCCCGTTGCTCCCACTCTGAATGAAACCCTCTGACTGATCCATATAGACGCACTCTTCCAAATTTCCATTTAGAAAAGTCGTCTTTACGTCCATCTGCCAGATTTCATAATCGTGGAAGGCAGCAATGGAAAGAAAGATCCGAATGGATTTAAGCATAGCCACTGGAGAAAATGTTTCATCATAGTCCAAACCAGGTCTTTGACGAAAATCTTTTGCAACAAGTCTAGCCTTATAGGTTTCAACCTGTCCATCTACACCAATCTTCTTTCTGAAAATCCATTTGCAGCCTACGGGTTTTACCCCTTCTAGAGCAATGTCCAAAGTCCATACTTTGTTGGTGTACATGGACTCCATCTCGGCCCGCATTGCATCTAGCCATTTTACCGAGTCGCCGCTTTGAATGGCTTGCTGGAAGCTAGTAGGCTCATCATTGCTAATGATGCAATCCTCTCGATCCCCGTCTATGAGAAAATCGTAGTATCTCTCGTGCGGATAAGCCTGCTTACTAGTTTTGCGGAGTGGCGCGAAGATGTCCGGTTCTTCTGAAACCTCTGGTTCTACCAAGCTTTCAGTAATAGCTTATGGTTCTGGAATTTCTTCCAGTTCTATTGCGCTCCCACTTTTCTGATTTTCTAAAACTTCAACTTCCAAGAAGTGGGCATGACGAGAAACAAAGACCTTTTGTTCCTCTACGCAATAGAAATAATACCCCCTGGAGTTCTTTGGGCATCCCACAAACTTACACAGTACTGAGCGTGCCTCGAGCTTGTCTGCATGTTGCTTTTTTACAAAAGCTGAGCATCCCCATGTCTTAAGATACCGAAGACAGGGTTTTTCCCACTGCACATCTGATATGGTGTGGTAGGCACTGACTTAGTAGGAACTTTGTTCAAAAGATATACAGCTGATTCTAGTGTATAACCCCAGAAGGATCGCGGCAACTCAGCGTTACTTATCATAGAACGTACCATATCCAATAGGGTTCGGTCCCGTCTCTCCGATACACCGTTGTGTTGTGGCGTGTATAGAGGAGTAAGTTGAGAGAGAATTCCATTCTTTTTTAGGTAATTCAGGAACTCGGCACTTAAGTATTCACCACCTCCATCAGATCTCAGTGTCTTGATACTTTTACCTGTTTGTTTTTCCACTTCATTCTTATATTCCTGGAATTTCTCAAAGGCCTCAGATTTATGCTTCATCAAGAAGACATGTCCATACCTAGAGAAATCATCCATAAAAGTAATGAAATAGGAATAACCACTTCGCGCATGTGTAGACATTGGACCGCACGCATCGCTGTGTATGAGTCCCAAGAGCTCGCTCGCTCTTACTTCGTGTCCAGTGAACAGAGTCTTTGTCATCTTTTCCATGAGACAAGACTGACAAGTTGCATAAGACTGATATTTGAACGGATCCAAATATCCCTCTCTATGCAACTTCGTAAACCATGTATCATTGATGTGACCTAGTCTTCAATGCCATAAGAAATCTTGATTTAATTCCGGAGACTTTCTTTTAAGTGTGTTCTGGACACTGAAAACTTGAGCTTGATTTAATACGTATATACCGTTATCTAATGTACCTGACCCAATCAAACCTTGATTTAGGTGGATGTGGACCACATCGCTTACAAATGTAAAATTATATCCTTCCTTAGAAAGTAAGGATACAGATATGATATTACAAGCTAGACTAGGTACATACAAACAGTTACGCAGAATCAATATCTGCCTACTTGTCAATCCTAGGTGATATTTCCCTACGGATTCAGCATCCACGCTCATTCCGTTAGCAACCCTGAGAGTCATATCACCTACCCTGATAACTTTACGGTTTCTCAAAGCCTGTAATGAATTAAAGATATGAGATCCTGATCCAGTATGTAGTACCCAGGAAGTAGAGTAATTGACATACAGTTTTCGATTACAAACACACCCGAAGTCGAAACCACAACATGCTTCAGATCCTTGATTCTGGCTTTCAAAGCCCTGCAATCCGTTTGCCAATGCCCTTTGTAACAACTCCAATTTTAATGTACAGAAAATTCATTTAAAGTTAATGTACAATTGGGGTATTTACAATCCTGTGTATACTATAAGTATTTGTTTTAATTTAGAACAATAAGAAAGTACTTGTAGCACATTGGTAAAGCCTTGCACTGCTGTGATGTAGCCCCTGTGATCGAATCCCCCAAACCACATTAATTTTTTATTTAATTTTCTTTTAATCGTTTTAGAAGCCTAAGGGTATACACGTGCACAATACGTAAACTGAAGAGTTATAAATTATTTAAACATGTGCACTGAAGAATACCAAACGATCCCGACACGTGGTCTAAACCCTAGCCCCCTCCGCCGGTAAAAACCCGGCGACAAGCACAAAAAAACGGCACCTCCGGTCATATCCGTCGCTAATGCCTTGATCTTTTGCTCCCTGCAACCTTTCAACTACCCCACTCCTCTCACACTGCTTGTTTTCTCTGCATTCATACAGAGAACATTGAATCACCCCTTTAATCCTTTTAAATGCAAATTTTTAATGCATTTCTTTCACCCCATAAACCCTAATTTCCCCTATAAATACCACATCATATTTCATCCATCCTCACTCAGAATTCTAGTACAAAAACTCTATAAAATTTCCAAGTCTCTTTAGTGTACAAGTGGAGTTAGCAAATGGGTGAAGTTCTGGTGACGATCCAAGGAGTTTCCGGTGACGAAACGACGCATCGGTGCTTTCCTACTCTTTCCTCTTCTCCCCTCTACCTTAAAAGCCAGTAAGTCCCCCTCCACCTCTATTATTCTTTTTTAAAAACTTTCATTTCTAAAACCCAACGGAAGCGGAGTTAATCCGACTTCCGATTCGGTTTTTCTTTAAAAATCCTATTTTTCTTAAGAAAGGAAATACCAAACTTTCATATCATGCTCAATAAACATTAACAAACATATTAAACAAGTTTCACATCAAAAGAATTCATATTGCAATTTTCATCGCAGTTTTACAGTAAAATACCACATACTTTAGTTTCCGGCATAAACAACATATTACCCTTAGATGGTTCACGAGGTAATGACCTACCTCATCACAACATACATCTCTTTCATAGTACGATAATGTTTTGGGAATTTATTCTTGGGATAAAACAACTTTGCAAATAAATACCATCAACTTATAAAACCATTTCTATGAAAGGATGTATTAAACATTTCCATGCAATTGCGCCTCTACAACCCACTTTTGGGGACCCCGTTCGGGATGGTGTGGATTATCGCACATCCTCGGGCCTAGTAGAGTGAGATGCAGACCTCCGCAAGGAGCATTCGACCTCGATGGAATTTTTATACATTTTTCTTTAGAAAATGAGATTTCTACAAGAAAATAAATAAATTATTTTCATTGAATATATATATACCTATTATCAAAATACCTATTTTAGTCATATAAATATTCCAAGTTTCTAAATCAAAGGAATCACTATTATATGAAAATACCATCCAAATACAACACAATTCCAATATTTCAATAAAATACCATATATTATGAAGTTAGGTTTTACTCACTAGAAATTTCACTTTTATAAAATATACATCTATGAAAACCCTAAAGACGATAATTAAATGCTTGAGGTGTATTTTGAAAATTATATCAAACTATTTTTACATAAAACCCCCTCAAGTTATACTAAATTACAATAAGGACCTTAGTAAACATAGGTTTAAGCGGGACTGGTCTCTTGAGCCTCACGGAGCCGGAGATATGGGTGCTTGCCTATTTAAGGTAGACAATCTAACAAACGGTGTTATCAACACGGTAATTATCTTGGAAAAAGACACATATCCTGCCGTCCATGTGCAGCAGTTAACGATAACATCAAAACCAATTCAGGATTTCAAGTTCTTTTTAGCGATAGCTTAAGAGAGCAGCGAAAGAAGATAAGGTGATATTTCCTGACTAGCAAGTGGAGGATCATTCCAGGCTCTAATCCAGTCTCTGATGGCGTAGCTGATGTGTCATGCTAGGAAACTGACTCAGACTGAGTCTCAATCTAATCAATCTGACTTGAATATGATTCAAGTATAAACTACAATTCAACATGAATTCGTCTATTCAATCTATATCAATCTATATTGACTGAACCGAACCATGGATATTCTCCATCTACATGTACATCCATTATATCCGTTCCATTACTGATATCATGGTTCTGGCAAGTCATCCATATACAATTTACAATACAAGACAATACAATACAAACAATACAATCAAGACATCGCGGGGTTTTATAAGGGGTAGATTGGTACGGAAGGTGTTAAAAGTGGCACGGGACTGTAACCATAATACACCTAACCTGAATATCCATTGCTGTTGTACCATGGCTAAACGGTTCCTTGTGCTCCGTATACGTTAGTCTCCGGAATAGTGAGACTTCTCTCGAATACACTGGCATTTTCTGTACCAAGCTACAAACAACAGCGTTAACAACATAATATAACTTTAAAAGTTACATTCTCTTTATGTCTATTCTGTCTATACCCATTCTTTGGGATTTACCGAGCGATTGTTCGCTGACAACATTCCTTTCTTCTTTCTTTGGAATGTTGTTAGGTGGATCGGACCTTTTGGAGACAGAGCCCGGCAACGAAGATTTGGATCAGATAGCCTTCGCCCCAGAGCTCTAGTTTACTTGTATATATTTTCATTTATGTTATGCCGCTGTTTAGGCATCGCTTTCATTCTATGTATTTACTTTTCCTTTGTATTGTAAAAAGAATGTTAATTAAATAAAGTTGCTGTTCATTTACATCTTGTCTCTTGTGTATTTTACTTTATATTGCTTAGATACACTTAGCGTGTTTACTTCTGAGTAAATGCATAGCGGACCCGTCGCGTCTCTTTGCCCGTACACTGAGAAGCGGGGCGTGACACCCTTTCCCGTTATAATAGGAACATCCCTCCTTCCCTACTGTTAGCCCCGAAACTTTTGCCCTTTCCTTTCCCTCTACCTTACTGACACCGCCTATGGGTTTTGTGGAGGTTTTCTTCTTCTCACCCTCGGCATCCGTCTTGGATACAGAAGAGGAAGATTCCCTAATAAGCAAAGCGGGTGTCTCCCTGCTTTCCTTCAGGGTTTAAGTAGAAGGTAGGGACTGTGGAATCAAGTCAGCATATGACTGGTTCTCTAATATGGTCTCCAGGTCTGTGAGCTCATCTATATAGCTAGTCATTGTAAGGACGTTGTTCCCTACAGATGACCCGATAGCCAACTTTGCTTGAAGAAATTCCTTTGAGATCTCATATCTTGCGATATGAGATTGCTCTCCATATGAATCTTTGTTATGGAGGAAGATGGAAGCTAGTCCATCTTCTCGTGCTCCCTCTGGTTTTCACCATCTACTGAGGCCAACACGAGACACTTAGTATTCGCACTATCCCTTTCCCTTGTCTTACGGATGTCAATATCCGCGACGCTGGAAACTGGACCTGGGACGGCGAGGGCTTAAGTAGTAATGAGGTGGTCCAGCTTGTCACAGGCAGTGGACATCTGGACAAACCTTTGCCATTCAATATAGTCTGGCCCAGTCAATTTATTAGCCAGTTGTAACCTAGGTGTGGTCAACTGGTCGCTGTAATTAGGAGAAAGAGAAGAAACACTTTAGCATGATGCACTTGCAAATTTAGATTGGTTTTTAGTTTATCTAAACAGGATGGCTCCCACTGTTTCTTGAATCCTTCCTCAAACCATAAAAGAAGAATTAGTCAGGATTAATCTCACCGTACAATTTTTGCTTAACCTTTCAGCCAGGCTAGTGTCGGTACTTCGAGGGAGGTTTTACGACACTTTTGTGAAGTTCCTTAATTAAATAAGCTCTTTTCCCTGGAGGCGTTGCCCCGCTAACACCTTTCTAGACATCTACTTGGTTTATAGCATTGATCGTTAAGTGAAAAAATCTCCCAAGGAGTAGCATATACTCATAGTAGGATTGGGATCTAAATATCATTGTGTGATAACCCTGAAGGAATCCTACCAACATTATCACACTCTAAATGGTATGCAGCACTAGCAAGTTCCAATTTTCTTAGAAACTCCCGATGTGGATTTTTGCCCCATGCTCTTATGACCTTGACGGAGGCCAACAAATCATAAGTCACATGTCAAGTTCTACCCATTATTGTCCAGGTTGATTTGAACCCACCCGCATATACCCTTGACGAAGGCCAACAAACTAATACGACTGTCCCAAACCAACGTATCTATCTATGCTACATATGAATATCCAGCAGCTACCAATCACTATGCCTTGGCTAAGGTCAACAAACATAGCTTGAATACTACTGAACATTCATATGAAATGACGGAGGGCTACGAATGGTTTTGGCGAAACCATGAATGTAGTGAACTTGATATAATCGAAGGAACCTGATAGCTTTTAAAAGGAGTGGTTTAAGCTACGCATTTTTAAAAGTTTGCTGTTTTGAAAAAACCGAGTGGTTTAAAAATTTATTCCAATGATTCAGCTTTGGTTTGTTTGCTTTGCATTAATGTAATGCAGTCCCATCATTTACACCTATCATCACAAAAAGAAACGAAAATATGATGTATGCTTATGCCACCCGCATTCGCCACGGGGCCCCGTCTTACACCGTTAGGTTAGTTAACTAACGCCAGAGCTGGGGGATGGACTAGCGCGGATGCAAAACAATAGAAACGTCTATAATATATATATATATATATATATATATATATATATAATAATAATGTCCATTCGTCTCACGCAATAATAGGCATTCCAGATCACAGATGAACACATTGGATATACTAGGAATATCGCGTTTCATTTAAGCCTGTAACGAAAGACGGATTCCACGGTCGTGATGAATAGCCATACCCTACCCCAGACCCCTACGGGTGCGGCAAACTACCCGCCAAATTCCTAAAGTGAATCAACCTCTCTCAACAAGGTGAGTAGGCCACTCAGCACTTCAATGAACCCGGTAGTTTGTGCACCCCACCTTGGGTTTATCCTAGGAGCAGAAAACAGTAAAAGAAATAATATACAACGGTGGCTACAACCTCAACTCGGATGTGGCCCACAAAATAATATTACATCAATTTACAATTTACATTGAATGAAAGAATGAAAACTCTCATCTCACATCCCCGGCTATTCATCCACGACGATCCAACAAGTTTATATACAAAAATCAACATCACAGATCATAGATATGTGCAACCCTCACTAATCGACGTATAGAGATTAGCGGGTGTTCATCACATATATCACAACACAGATAAAACCCGATTATCCAAAGTACTTAGAACTTCGATCAAGAACCAAATTTGAATCTACCCCAAGTACAAACTGTACACAAAATATCCTGGGTAGAAACAAAATATCCCAAAAATCACAAAACACCAATATAGATATACTGAAGAAAACCGAGGTGACTCGGCGTCGACTCGGCCGCGGAACCGCGGCGAAACACATGGTTTCTCCGCGCTTCCGCGGCGGTCTTAGTGACTTACCAACTCGTTTTTCTTAGGTGTTCATTAAAAAGCCTGCACTTAATTTTAAGGCCCCTGAAAAAATTTTAGGACCAGATTTAAAAATCGACAGAAAGTGCAATTTTGGTCGTGAATTTGGGATTTTTCCGTGATCGAATTTCTAAAGACTTTGCTAACTAGTTAGGAAAGGTTTAGTAGGCTCTGATACCATTGTAAGTCGATGTCACGCACCCCACGGGTTCGCGGGGAGGCGGAATATTTAAAATGATTTTCAAAGCTCGCAACATCGACTTGAACTCCAGGATCTTAGCTAATCCCTAACTAGCTAAGCATGTAAAGAGGTTAACTACTCGGAAAGAAAGTTATACCCCATGATACAAGTCCTTTGGGTCTTCTCCGCTGTCCTCCTTGTCATCGTAGGCTCCGAGGATCGTAACGGATCGGTGCTTTCTCGTCGGCTTCCTCGAAGATGATCCACCCGAGTGTCTATAGCCCAAGCTCCTACCTCAAATTCGAGGTAACTAGGGCACATATCTCGCTAGACTAGATGACCTAGATAATGTAGAGAGTGAAGATGTGTTAGTTTGTCTCTTGCAACCCTAGGTTTCTCAACTCATGAGACTTAAGGGTTGAGAGGAAGAAGAAGGAGATGACTTGAGGAAAGAGAAAGTGATTTTGATAAATGATAATTGAGATGGCTCACTTGATATGACTATAAGCATGGCAAGAAAAACATCTTACCCAAAATATCTAGTGCCACAAAATATCTAAGTCAACCCAAGACTCAATAGTCAAACCAAGTAGCCATGCTTGAATTATCATTAGTAAAAATAATAACCCATTTTCTCCACCTCATAATTGTTTTAATCAAGTAAATGATCAAAACCCTAATGAGGTGTTCCCTTCTAAAAGCAGTCTTGAGTAATTGCAAGAATGCCTCTCTCATCCATATATACATACCTGTATCCGTGTTTTGAGAAACACGAATACAATGAGACGAAACTGATCCATCAATATAATACTAGGATCCGGCTTAAACAAAAGCCCACCGGTATTATCCGCCCGAACATTATACGTGCACAAGTGCACGTACGTGATAGAAGCCCTGCCATAAAACCATACGGCCTCTACATCTTTCGCCCGATGCAGGGAAACTCTCTATGTGGGAGTCTAAAGACTCGACAGTACGCTGGCAGTGGGTTTAACCACAAGCCGCAAGCGGTACTAGCTGCACGTAATGGCTACCCAGGTATCTGTCGATAAGAAGGCCGATGAGCAAGCTCATCCGAACTCCTACTGAGCCTATATGTGACAATCTCCGTACAGTCCGGTCTGTTCGTCTAAGAGTATCGCATATCGGGCCTAGGGGGACGGTAATCGCCAGACCCCTCATAGTGTTAGTTATATGTATGCCCTAGAGGCCATTACTGTATATACGATGTATATTGTAGTGGATACTTGGACATATATATTGAGAACTTTCTTGCTCGACATGATAATATGCTATCTGGTTGCTCTTTATCTTAACATGTACGCTGATTGTCTCTCTGTTACATATTGATAAAACCCTTAAGATGAGTACTTGACTACCAGGATTATGATGCAGATCATACTAGTGGGGACAGTGTAGTCACTAAGTACATCTTTCAAATGTTCCTAGTCGAGGGTGTATCGAGATAGGGCATCGATATACCAGAGTAGAGTAGCGTATAGCTTCTCGACCCATGTAGATGGGTGATGGATGATCCCATATCCATTGGTGTTTGACATCAGAGACAATATACGGGTGCTCAGTAGAGACTGGGTACACTGAACGGACTCGCCGAGAACTCCCAGATGGTATTATACCTAACGTCAGATGGCAGTTCCCTGGTGACACTGGTACAAGCTAGTCTGTAGACTCGAGATCGTCATAGAGGCTTGTGTGATTCCCACCGTGCTTTGATTTCCACCTTACCACGTTCAAGAGAATGTGCAAAACGGTGGCTTTTGGGTACAGTCCTGAGTCACATGGAGACAATGAGCGATAGGAGGGGTTTCGTCTCTCCCGGTATTGGGAGTTGATGTTGCGTTATGCTCGATTGGCTATAACAGGAAGTCCTTGGCCAAGGGTGCTTCAGAGATATACTGGTAAGTGTTATCAGTAGTTTCTCGACCCGTTATGAGCCTCATATCGACACGACTTATCGAGTTACTGGGGTCTAACGTTTACCACCCCTAGACGAGATATGCGACATATCAGACGAAGAGACCGGACTGTACGGTAGTGTTACCGATTAGATTTGCAGGAGTGTGAGCAGGCTTGCTTGTTGATCTTCTGATCGCTCAATACCCGGGTGGCCATTACGTTTAGCAGACCGCTTGCGGCTTGTGGGTGTTTGATATGATCATCACCTACTGCCGGCGTATTGACGAGTCTTTAGAGTCCTACACAGGGGTTTCCTGGCTCAAGCGAAATGGAGTAGGAGCACATATGTGATATGTGCGGGACCGAGATTAATACGATATGAGATACTGTATTCTATTCTCGCGTTTTGTGACATTGGTCGGTTATATGCGATATAGCCGGGTTATCGGATCAAGTGTTGATTCGATAAATTGTTACACATGAAATTAGTCGGTTATATGTGATATAGCCGGATTATTAAATCAAGAGTTGATTTGATAATCTAATGTATAATTATATATTTGATATATTACATTACATTAACTAATATTAAGCTTACTTATGATTTCTTTTTCTCATTTTGTGCACATTGAATATATGTGATATATTTTTGTGTACATGTTATGTGTCAGTGTATATGCCCTAGAGGCCATTACTGTATCATACTAGTTTGTATATTACTTAATGGAAGCTTAGGATATTCACCTTGTATATACAATCTTGCTCAAAATAGTAGTATGCTACTTGGTTTGTTTCTACTTCAATGTGTACATGTGTTTATTTTAGTATATCACCTATACACATTAGTGGAGCCCTTAGGATCTTTGCTTGATTACCAGCGATGTGATGGCAGTCACACTAGTGGGGCTGGGTAATCTATAAGCGCATCCTTATGCAGGTCCCTAGTCGCAGGACTATCGAGACAGGGCATCGATACTCCGGAGTAGACTAGCACATGCGCTTCTCATCCCAGTGTGGGAGACGGTCTGTCCCACAGCCGTCAGTACGTCGTACTTGAGATAGTATGCGGGTGCTCGTTAGGTTACGGGTACACTGGACAGGACTCGTCGGGAACCGACTAGTTGGTATTATGCCTATCGTCAGTTATCAGTTCCCAGGTGACATGAGTACAGCTTAGTCCGCTGACTTGACACTGTCACTTCGCCTCGAGTGTGTTCCCACTGCACTTTGATTACTATCCTACCACGGCTCAAAGGAGTCGTGCAAACAGGTAGTAGTTGGGTGCAGTCCCGAAGCACTTGGAGGCAGTGACGGTTAGACAGGATTCGTCTCTCCCGGTATTGGGGGTTGACATCGCGCTGTGTCTAGGAGAGCCATTACACGAGTAGTCCCTAGCCAGGGCAAACGAGATATACTGGTAGGCTTCCAGTGTTATCTCAGGGTGTTTTGGGCTTCACTCCGACACGACTTGTACCGCTATTGGGGGACTGACGTTTACCGCCCCGTAGGCCCGCCATGCGATGTATCAGACGAACAGACCGGACTGTACGGAGAATGTCACATTCAGGCTCAGTAGGAGTTCAGATGGGTTTCACCTCGTCAGTCTTCTTGTCGGCATCTACCTGGGGACCGTTACGCACAGCTAGTGCCGCTTGCGGTCTGTGGTTAAACCCACTGCCAGCGTAGTGTCGAGTCTTTAGAGTCCCACACAGAAAGCTATTCGCCTTTAGGCAAAAGAGTAGAGGTCGCATGGTTTTGCGACAGGTCGCATGGTTTTGCGGCAGGGTTCGGTCACATCCGTGCACTTGTGCACGTACAGTGTCCGGACAGTTTACACTAGCGGGCTTTGGTTTAAGACAGATCCTAGTGTACCTTTTGGGATTGGTTTTATCCAGTATGCATCCGTGTTCCTCGGAACACGGATGCGGGTGTGTATGCACAGTTGACGGAGAGACAGAGGCAGAGGATTCTCATTAGAGTTGTTGACCGTTGACAGTTGACTATTGACTTTTTGCTCAACCCTAATGAGAATATGATATGTGATTAACAATTATATTAATTAAGTATTATGGTGACATGGTTGTTGAGGGATTGACTTTGTTGACTTGTTGACTTTTGTTGACTTGTTGACTTTGTTGACCGGTTGACTAGGCTTGACCAGTTGACCATCATGATAACTATAGCTATCATTTCATGGCAAAGACTTTTGGCTTGCTTGCTCTTTTGTGCAAAATGAGTGCATGAAATGATATGGCTATGGTTGCTTAAACCATCATATAATACTTGATTGATGTGAGGTGTTATGATTGTTTTTGGATTATGAGAGCCAAATGAGAGAAGTCTTCTCTCATTCTTTCATGCTCATTCTCTCTCTTGTTCTTGAGCTCTCATCTCCTCCTCTTGCTCTCCCTCTCTTGACTCTATAGTTCACTTGTCTCATGAGTTGAGAACCAAGAACCATAGATAAAATCCCATACAAACTCTTCTCTACTCACTCTAGTTCACAAGGTTTAGCAAACCGAGTGAACTAGTTTCTTCAAAGTTCGAAGAAGGAGCCAAAGGTTGAAGCTTTCAGGTGGATCTATCTTCAGCGCAAGGAGACGACGGGGAGAAGCCGATTCGGACGACCATCGAAGCTTGAAGACGAAGGAGTTCGAGAAAAAGAAAGGTATAACCCCCTAACCGAGTAGTTAGCAACTCGTAATTAGGCTGTTAGTTAGATGTTTAACAAAGATCCGGATTTTAAGTCCATGTTACCACCTCTAAGAAAATCGTTTTTTATCAAATTCCGCATGCCCGAAAGTACCGGGAGAGGTAGCATGGACTTACAGTGGTATCAGAGCCTAGTTAAACTCTATCTAACATGTTAGCAAAGTAGCTAGAAGATCGATCAAAGAAAAGTCGCAAAACGAACCCAAAACTGTCAAGTTTCTGCCGAATTTTTTTCTGTTCAAAAGTTGATAAATTTCATCTTAAAAATCGGCTCAGGCTTTTTATAGAATAACCACCAAATTTGGTCCCACGAACCGTTCAAAGCGCCGCGGAAACGCGGCGGGAGCACGCTCCCGCCGCGGTTCCGCGGCCGAGTTGACTCGACCGGGGTCCAACTTTGGTGCAGTGTATTTCTGGGGTTGTTTTGGGATTTTTGGAATATGTATTTTCTTCCCAGATTTTCCAGAACGAAAATTTTGTATTGGGGGCCTATAAATCCGTATTTTTGATCGAACTTCTAAAAGACTTTAGCTGACGGGTTTTTCTGTAATGTGATATTTGTATTGAACGTCTGCTAATCGCTATATGTCGATTAGTGGGGGTTATACAAATCTGTGATCTGTAATGTTATTGGAATGTGTATATGAATTCATTGGATTGTCGTGGGTGAATAGCCGGGGGTTGTGAGATGAGAGTTTTCTTTTCTTTCAATTCATGTAAATTTGTAAATTGATATAATAATTATTTGTATGACCGCACAACCGGGTCGGGGTTGTAGCCGTCATTGTATAATTCCTTTTTACTGTTTTTGCTCCTAGGATAGACCCATGGAGGGGGTGCACAAACTACCGGGTATCTCGAAGTGCCGAGTGGCCTACTCACGGTGTTGAGGGAGGTTGCTCCACTTCGGGTACTTGGCGGGTAGTTTGCCGCACCCGTAGGGGTCTTGGGTGGGGTATTGGCTATTCACCGCGACCGTGTAATCTGCTTTTCGTTACAGGCTCGTACGAATTGCGGATTCCTAGTATATCCAATGTATTCATCTGTGATCTGAAATTTCTATCATTGCAATATATCTATATATGATATTATTTAGGCGTTGCTTATGTTTTACAGCCGCGCTAGCCCAGCCCCCGCTCTGTCGTTAGTTAAGTAACCTAACGGGTAATGACGGGGCCCCGTGGCGAATGCGAATGGCATAAGCGTACGTCATATTTTGGTTGTTTTCTGCAATGGTAGGATTAAATGATGGGACGCATTAAAAGAACTAATGCAAGAATATCACGCATTAAAAGAACTAATGCAAGAAAATAAACCAAGTAAAAGTCGTTGGAACACTTTCGAAAAACCACTCGGTTCTTTTCAAAACTAACTTTTAAATGCGGAGTTTGAGCCACTCCTTTTAAAAGCTATCTCGTTCCATCGATTATATCAAGTTCTCTACGTTCACGGTTTCGCCAAAACCATTCGTAGCCCTCCGTCGTTTCACATGAATAGTCAATAGTATTCAAGCTGTGTTTGTTAGCCAAAGTCAAGGCATAGTGATTGGTAGCTATTGGGTATTCATGTGCAACATAGATAGATGCGTTGGTTTGGAACAGTCGTACTGCCTTGTTGGCCAAAGTTAAGGGTAGGTGCGGGTGGATTCAAATTAACCTGGAGAACGACGGGTAGAACTTGACATGTGACTTATGATTTGTTGGCCAAAGTCAAGGTCATAAGAGCATGAGGCAAAAATCCACATCGGGAGTTTCATAAGTACTGAAACTTGCTAGCGTTGCATACCATTTGGAGTGTGATGATTCTGGTAGGATTCCTTCAGTTTTGTCACGCGATGATATTTGGATCCCGATCCTACTGTGAGTATATGCTACTCCTCGGGAAATTTCTCACTTAACGATCAATGCTATAAACCAAGTAGGTGTCAAGAAAGGTGTTAGCGGGGCTACGCTCCCAGGGAAAAGAGGTTCTTAAATTAAGGAACTTCGCGAAAGCGTTGGAAAACCTCCCTCGAAGTACCGACACTGGCCTGGCTGAACGGTTAAGCAAGTATTGTACGGTGAGATTGATCCTAACTAATTCTTCCTTTTTGGTTTGAGGAGGGATTCGAGAAACAGTGGGAGCCATCCTGTTTAGACAAACTAAAAACCACTCTAAACTTGCAAGAGCATCATGCTGAGTGTTTCTTCTTCTCTCTCCTAATTGCAGCGACCAATCGACATGACTGGACTTAAGTTACTTCTAGATAAAAACATACTGACATGGCCAAACTACAAAGATTGGCTCAGGAATGTCAAAATGGCAATCACTTATGACAAGCTGGGGTATCTTCTTACCACCAAAGCTCCCCCCGTCCCAGGTCCCACCTCCAGCGTCGCGGATAAGGAAATCCGTAAGACTTGGGAGATTGATTGCGCGAAGGCTAAGTGCCTCGTGCTTGCCTCTATGGACAACGAACATTAGAGGAGGCACGAGAATATGGACCTGGAATCCATATTTCTTCATACAAAAGAACTGTATGGAGAGCAGTCTCGTATCGCAAGATACGAAGCGTCGAAAAAGTTATTTTCGGCAAGGATGGCCGTCGGATCATCAGTAGCAGAACACGTGCTTAAGATGATCGACTACATTGAGGAGCTCGCGGACCTAGAGACCACATTGGAGAGTGAGCTCTATACGGACTTAGTTCTCCAGTCCCTTCCTTCCACTTACGCCCAATTTATACTGAACTTCAACTTGCAAGAAAAAGAAGTTGAACTTTCAGAGCTCCTCAACATGCTGAGGAGCGCATAGGGCACCCTACAGAAAGGTAGGGAAACATCCATTTTGTTTGTAGGAGGATCATCTTCTTCTAGGTCCAAGGCGAAAGCCAAGGGAAAGAAGAAGAAAGCCCCCGCCAAACCAAGGGGCGGTGTTAGTAAAGTGGATACGAAGGGAAAAGCTAAAGCAACAAAGAAAGCGGGGAAGCTCGTGGATAAGGAAGAATGCTTCTATTGTCATAAGAAAGGACACTGGAAGAATGATTGCAGGGCCTGGAAGGCCAGAACACAGGAATTAAAGCAGGTTGCAGCTTCAGCTTCAGGTGTGTATGTTATTGAAAACTGTCTTTCAATAAACTCTAGTTCCTAGGTATTGGATACCGGATCAGGATCTCATATCTGTAATTCTTTACAGGCGTTGAGAAACCGTAGGGTTTTGAAGGCAGTAGACATGACCCTCAGAGTTGCAAACGGAGCTAGCATGGATGCTAAGGCCGTGGGGGACTATCACCTGGGAATGTCAGATGGACATGTTTTGGTTTTGCGTAATTGCTTTTTTGTACCCAACGCAACTTGTAATATCATTTCTGTATCTTTAGTTTCTAAAGAAGGTTATGAATTTGCGTTTGTAAGTAATGTTGTAAACATTCACCTTAATCAAGTTTTGATTGGGTCAGGTACATTGAGCAATGGGATATACGTATTAAACCAACCACAGATTTTCAATGTCCAGAATACATACAAAAGAAAGTCTCCAGAAATAAATCAGACTTTCTTATGGCATTGTAGACTAGGTCACATCAATGAGAGAAGGTTGACGAAGTTACATACAGAAGGATATTTGAATCCGTTCGAATATCAATCGTATGCCACTTGTCAATCCTATCTCAAAGGAAAGATGACAAAGACTCCGTTCACTGGACACGGAGTAAGAGCGATCTCGCTCTTGGGACTCGTGCACAGCGACGTGTGCGGTCCAACGCCTACACATGCGCGAAGCGGTTATTCTTACTTCATTACTTTTACGGATGACTTCTCAAGGTACGGTTATGTCTTCTTAATGAAACATAAGTCTGAAGCCTTTGGAAAATTCCAGGAATATAAGAATGAAGTAGAAAAACAAACCGGCAAAAGTATTAAGATTCTAAGATCGGATCGAGGTGGAGAATACTTAAGTGCCGAGTTCCTGGATTATTTAAAAGAGAACGGAATTTTCTCTCAGCTTACTCCTCCATACACTCCGCAACATAACGGTGTATCGGAGAGACGGAACCGAACCCTATTGGATATGGTACGGTCCATGCTGAGTAACGCTGAGTTACCGCGATCATTCTGGGGGTATGCGCTAGAATCAGCTGCATACCTTTTGAACCGAGTTCCTACTAAGACTATGCCTACTACACCATATGAGATGTGGTGTGGGAAGAGACCCTATCTTAAGCACATTAAGACATGGGGATGTCCAGCTTTTGTTAAAAAGCAGCATGCGGACAAGCTCGAGGCACGCTCTGTACAGTGTAAGTTCGTGGGATATCCAAAGAACTCCAAGGGATATTTCTTCTACTGCGAAGAGGAACAAAAAGTTCTTGTTTCTCGTCATGCCTACTTCTTGGAAACTGAGTTTTTGGAAACCCAGATAAGTGGGAGCACAGTAGAACTGGAAGAAATTCCAGAACCACGAGCTATTACTGAAAGCTTAGTGGAACCAGAGGGTTCAAAAGAACAGGACATTCCTACCCCGCTCCGCAGAAGTAGTAGGCAGTCTCATCCGCCCGAGAGATACTACGGTTTTCTCATAGACGGGGATAGAGAGGATTGCATCATGGATTTTGATGAGCCTACTAGCTTCCAGCAAGCCGTTCAGAGCGTCGACTCGGTAAAATGGCTGGATGCAATGCGGACCGAAATGGAGTCCATGTACACCAACAAAGTATGGATGCTGGACATTGCTCCAGACGGGGTAAAACCCGTAGGATGCAAGTGGATCTTCAAAAGGAAGATTGGTGTAGATGGACAGGTTGAGACCTATAAAGCTATACTGGTTGCAAAGGGTTTTCATCAAAGACCTGGTTTGGACTATGACGAGACCTTTTCTCCGGTAGCTATGCTGAAATCCATTCGGATCCTTCTTGCCATTGCTGCCTTCCACGATTATGAGATTTGGCAGATGGACGTAAAGACCGCTTTTCTAAATGGAAATTTAGAGGAGTGTGTCTATATGGACCAGCCAGAGGGTTTCATTCAGAGTGGGAGCAGCGGAAAGGTATGCAAGTTGCTTAAGTCCATCTACGGACTAAAGCAGGCATCGCGGAGTTGGAACATCTGTTTTGATGAGACGGTCAAGGAATTTGGCTTTATCAAAAATCCAGATGAACCATGAATCTATAGTAGATTTGTAGCGAGAACTGTAGTATTCCTCGTTTTATACGTGGATGACATTCTCTTAATAGGAAATGACATTCCTATGCTACAATCTGTCAAGGGGTTCTTATCACACAGGTTCTCCATGAAAGACCTGGGTGATGCTTCATACATCCTGGGGATCCGGATCCATCGTGATAGATCCAAGAGGATATTAGGACTTTCACAGTCCAGGTACATTGACACCATACTGAAAAGATTCAGTATGGAAGATTCCAAGCGCGGTAACCTACCGGCTTGTCACGGGATCACCCTCTCTAAAGAGATGTCTCCCAAGACTGATTTGGAGAGGGATCACATATCCATTATACCCTACGCTTCTGCGGTAGGCTCTATAATGTATGCGATGTTGTGTACCAGACCGGATGTAGCTTATGCACTGAGTGTGGTAAGCCGATATCAGTCAAACCCTGGGGAGAAACACTGGATAGCGGTAAAGAACATTCTCAAGTACCTGAGAAGGACTAAGGAGATGTTCTTGGTGTATGGCGGAAAAGACCTCCAGATCGAGGCCTTTGCTGACTCCAGCTTCCAGAGTGACAAGGATGATTCCAAGTCCATGTCGGGTTTTGTCTTTACCCTCAATGGAGGGGCGGTGTGTTGGAAGAGTTCCAAACAGGAAACCGTTGCAGACTCGACGATGGAAGCAGAATACATCGCTGCATCTGATGCCACAAAAGAAGCTGTCTGGATGAGGAAGTTCTTGAAAGAGCTTCAGGTGGTTCCGTCCATTGTTGATCCAATACCTCTGTATTGCGACAACAACGGGGCTATAGCTTTAGCGAAGGAACCCAGGTCCCATCAGAGATCCAGACACATCTTGAGGCGGTATCACCTGATCAGGGAGATCGTAGATCGCCAGGAGATCGAGGTTCGGAGAGTCGCTTCAGAAGATAACACTGCAGATCCATTCACCAAGGCCCTGCCCCAGACTCAGTTCGAGCGGCCGATCGAGATGATAGGTCTTCGATACGCCAGTACATGGCCTTAGTGCAAGTGGGAGATTGTTAGTGTATATGCCCTAGAGGCCATTACTGTATCATACTAGTTTGTATATTACTTAATGGAAGCTTGGGATATTCACCTTGTATATACAATCTTGCTCAAAATAGTAGTATGCTACTTGGTTTGTTTCTACTTCAATGTGTACATGTGTTTATTTTAGTATATCACCTATACACATTAGTGGAGCCCTTAGGATCTTTGCTTGATTACCAGCGATGTGATAGCAGTCACACTAGTGGGGCTGGGTAATCTATAAGCACATCCTTATGCAGGTCCCTAGTCGCAGGACTATCGAGACAGGGCATCGATACTCCGGAGTAGACTAGCGCATGCGCTTCTCATCCCAGTGTGGGAGACGGTCTGTCCCACAGCCGTCAGTATGTCGTACTTGAGATAGTATGCGGGTGCTCGTTAGGTTACGGGTACACTGGACAGGACTCGTCGGGAACTGACTAGTTGGTATTATGCCTATCATCGGTTATCAGTTCCCAGGTGACATGAGTACAGCTTAGTCCGCTGACTTGACACTGTCACTTCGTCTCGAGTGTGTTCCCACTGCACTTTGATTACTACCCTACCACGGCTCAAAGGAGTCGTGCAAACAGGTAGTAGTTGGGTGCAGTCCCGAAGCACTTGGAGGCAGTGACGGTTAGACAGGATTCGTCTCTCCCGGTATTGGGGGTTGACATCGCGCTGTGTCTAGGAGAGCCATTACATGAGTAGTCCCTGGCCAGGGCAAATGAGATATACTGGTAGGCTTTCAGTGTTATCTCAGGGTGTTTTGGGCTTCACTCCGACACGACTTGTACCGCTATTGGGGGACTGACATTTATCGCCCCCTAGGCCCGCCATGCGATGTATCAGACGAACATACCGGACTGTACGGAGAATGTCACATTCAGGCTCAGTAGGAGTTCAGATGGGTTTCACCTCGTCAGTCTTCTTGTCGGCATCTACCTGGGGACCGTTACGCACAGCTAGTGCCGCTTGCGGTCTGTGGTTAAACCCACTGCCAGCGTAGTGTCGAGTCTTTAGAGTCCCACACAGAAAGCTATTCGCCTTTAGGCAAAAGAGTAGAGGTCGCATGGTTTTGCGACAGGTCGCATGGTTTTGCGGCAGGGTTCGGTCACATCCGTGCACTTGTGTACGTACAGTGTCCGGACAGTTTACACTAGCGGGCTTTGGTTTAAGCCAGATCCTAGTGTACCTTTTGGGATTGGTTTTATCCAGTATGCATTCGTGTTCCTCGGAACACGGATGCGGGTGTGTATGCACAGTTGACGGAGAGACAGAGGCAGAGGATTCTCATTAGGGTTGTTGACCGTTGACAGTTGACTATTGACTTTTTGCTCAACCCTAATGAGAATATGATATGTGATTAACGATTATATTAATTAAGTATTATGGTGACATGGTTGTTGAGGGATTGACTTTGTTGACTTTTGTTGACTTGTTGACTTTGTTGACCGGTTGACTAGGCTTGACTAGTTGACCATCATGATAACTATAGCTATCATTTCATGGCAAAGACTTTTGCTTGCTTGCTCTTTTGTGCAAAATGAGTGCATGAAATGATATGGCTATGGTTGCTTAAACCATCACATAATACTTGATTGATATGAGGTGTTATGATTGTTTTTGGATTATGAGAGCCAAATGAGAGAAGTCTTCTCTCATTCTTTCATGCCCATTCTCTCTCTTGTTCTTGAGCTCTCATCTCCTCCTCTTGCTCTCCCACTCTTGACTCTATGGTTCACTTGTCTCATGAGTTGAGAACCAAGAACCATAGATAAAATCCCATAAAAACTTTTCTCTACTCACTCTAGTTCACAAGGTTTAGCAAACCGAGTGAACTAGTTTCTTCAAAGTTCGAAGAAGGAGCCAAAGGTTGAAGCTTTCAGGTGGATCTATCTTCGGCGCAAGGAGACGACGGGAAGAAGCCGATTCGGACGACCATCGAAGCTTGAAGACGAAGGAGTTCGAGAAAAAGAAAGGTATAACCCCCTAACCGAGTAGTTAGCAACTCGTAGTTAGGTTGTTAGTTAGATGTTTAACAAAGATCCGGGTTTTAAGTCCATGTTACCACCTCTAAGAAAATCATTTTTTATCAAATTCCGCATGCCCGAAAGTACCGGGAGAGGTAGCATGGACTTACATGTATCATGCTTGATGATACATGCAACAAAGGTGTGTGTATGACTTACACCATGCTATGAATAATGAAGGGTTTTTATTTATTTTGGTAAATCAAAATGGTGGCATTTTTGGTCATGGCAAGAAGCTTGAGAAGCTTGGATTTGCATTGACCAAGTCCACTCTTTTGTCTTGGCTAAGATATTTATAAACCCAACCATCATTCTAGCTATGGTTAAGTCTCTACAAAGGTTAATATATGATATTAACTCACCATGGTTGCCATTCTCACTTGCTATTATTTTTCATAAGAGATATATCTTCATCTTCTTCTTCTTCCAAAAGCTTTCTAGCTTCAATGGAGGTATGAGAAAAAGTGTGAGAAAATCAAATCTAAAGTGAGCCCACTTCCTACCTCATCATCCTCTACTACTTGCCATTTAGTACAGTGTGTTTGCTTCACTAATTCCATAATTAGTGAAGAGATAGCTTGGGTTGGTGTCTCCTCGACGTAGATCATCTTCGGTCTCGAAGACTTCGAAGCAAGCATGTTCGTTTCTTCATCGGAGCCTTTCTAGAGTCCGGGACTTCTTGATCGCAGCGAAGGGACTACTACACGGAGCTAATGAAGTGAAGGACCGGTCTACAAAGGTTGTATTCCTTGCTCACTAGACTTGCAAAGTGTTTGCATTTTTATTTCCGTCGATTTCTAGTTAACGATTCAAAGTTAGGGTTAGCTAGAACGGCAAATTTTTGAATTTGGAATGGACGATACCTCCCGAAACCTTGCTGCCATGCTAGGTAACCCTGCAGTGGTATCAGAGCCATGCTAGAAATTTATACAGATTTTGTTAAGATTATGAAACCGAAACAACTCCGAAACTTGGAACGTGAAATTCAAGTTTCTGTCGATTCTAAAAACTTTCAGAAATTTTTTTAAACAAGTACAGAATGTAGTATGTGATACAACATGAACACAGAAGGAATTCGAGGCATGATGCTCGGAAAATGGCCGTCGAGACATGCATGAAATCCGGCGACCTCGGGTCCTTCATGGGGTTTTGGCCTCGAATTTCTACTGTGTTCCAGTGACTTAGTTTTGTTGTTTCAGGTGTTGTTTGTTTTTGCTAATTTTGCATATGATGTAATCTTACACTATAAACAATTCGGAGTGTTTCGTATTCGTATTTTTAACATTGTTTCGGGTTATTCGTATGTTGTCTAGATGAAATTAAAAAGTTCGATCGAGTGTCAAAAACCCATTTTTCCAAAGTTTAACGTATCCGGAAAAACATGCGAGTAATCCTATGAACTCTCTAGAAGAATGAAACCCTAACTCGACTTTTTTGGGTCGCGGAACCACGGTCAAACCCTAGGGTTTGCCGTAGTTCCATGGCAACATGAGTGAGGCTTGGGTTTGCCCTTCTACGGCTGGTGCATAGGTACTGTGGCATATTCTGGGTATTACTAGACTGTGCTCAAGTGTTGAGCTGTCGGGAAATTGTGGGTCTTTGATGAATCGATCGAAAAGTTTAATGTTCGTCCGGGTATCATGTGATGAGATACAATATTTGGAATCCATAAATGTAGTTATGAGATAACTAATTTGAATGTTATAAATCTAGCAGTTCAGTTTCAATTGATCGGTTGCCACGGGATTTTGATGAGATCAAAAGTCCGTCGCAATCACGTAGCGTACGCGGATACTCGCCGGGTAAACTTAATAGATAGCCACACCCCATAGCCCCGACCAAGTAACTGTAGGAGAACCCTGTCGCCAAAAGAATCCGTTCGGGTGCTCGCGGCAGCGGTGTTCCGCCTTAGTGCACTTCGTCGACGGTATCGGGAGGTGCGGCCGTCTACTAAAGTTTCTGACGAGCATTCGATCAGGATGTCGGGAATCTTGTTGAATTGCCCAACTAGATATTAAAAGGTGTTTTGAATATCGAGACTAAAATGCGGGGTTTATAATTGTTAGGCATGTGATGTCTAAGGAATTCATTTGGTTAGGCATGTGATGCCTAAGGTGGTTGCGGATTCCAACTGTTGTAGTTTTTCACTTTCTTTTCTATGACCGTAAGTGTAATATGTGGTGTATCGCCGGTTTCGGTGCTATATGTCAACGACAATTGGGATACGCATATTTACTTACGTTGATGACATGTGATGTTATGTGTTGCTGGGATATGTTATATTGGATCGTCGTGATTGAATAGCCGGGGGTTTTATGTGAGATGAGAGTTTTTCATTTTCATTCATGTAAAATTCATTGTATATAATATTCTTTTATTGGGGCACTTCCGGGTTAAGGATGATGTCACCATTGTATATTATTTAATTTTCCGCATTAGGATAGACCCAAGGCGGAGAGCACAAGTAACCGGGTTCTAGGGTCCAGTGGGAGACCATCTTGAGGAGTCGAGACCGGGTTTCCTAACTCTAGAATTGGTAGGGTTGCTTGCCGCTCTCGTAGGGGTCTAGGGGTGTGGGATTGGCTATTCATCACGACCGTGGAATCCGTGTTTTATACAGGCTTAAAATAAAACCCAGAAATCCTAGTATATCCAATATTTCATATGTTTTATTCTGCTGCGATATTCTGTGATGCGATCATTGATTATATTCTGAGACGAATGCCTATATATTATATATATATGATATATATTATATATTACTGCTTTCGTTTCATATGTGATGTTTGGGAAGCATAATTAAATGGGACTTCTTTAATGAGATTAATGAAATAAAAGAAACCTAAAGATATTGTAGAAACTTGTCTTGAAAAATGATAGCTCTAGTTCTTGCTTTGCATGGCGGTATTCCTTGTAGAATATCCAGCACCTTATTCGATAAGGAAAGAGACGAGATCCCTTTACCGGGAGTGACCTCTTTAGCGAAATTAGCAGATGCTACAACCCTCGGTTTTTCTTTTGATTGCTTTTATAGTTTTTGCTTTGTATAGTGGTATTTGTGAAATATCCTGCATCTTATTCGATAAGGAAAGAGCCGAGATCCCTTCACCGGGAGTGACCTCTTTAGCAAAACTAGTAAAAGCCTAAAAAACACTCCTTTTCAAAATCACTCGATTCTACGACGATATCAAGTTCATTACGCAAATGGTTTTCTTAAAAACCTGTCGTAGCCCTCCGCCATTTCAGATAAGTACTACTTAGTATTCGTGCTGCGGTAGTTTGGCATGCGTCAAGGCGTAGTGTACGGTAGCTAACTAGTGCTTATCTACTAGCATACGATGCGATTGGATTAGGGTATTCGTACGGTGTTGTTTAGCATGCGTCAAGGGTCGTACGGGTGGGTTTAATTCAATCATGAAATGCACGGGTTGAACTTGACTGGTGGACTATGGGTTGTTTGGCATGCGTCAAGGTCATAGCACGCTAGGGGTAAAATATTATTGGGAATTTCAAGTGTTGAAATTTGCAATGACATTGCATACCTTCTATGAGATAGTTGGATCCCGATACCCACTGCGAGTAAAAGTTACTCCTGGGAGAGTTTTACACATTACAATTAGCCGATCAAGTAGGTGTCTAGAAATGTGTCAACGGGGTTATGCCTCTGGAAAAACGAGGTTTATTTTAATTAGGTAAAGCACGGGGAACCTCATTCAAAATACCGACACTAGCCTGGCCGAAAGATTGGTGAACTTGTAGAGTGTAATTAATTCCGGCTAGTCTTTCCTTTTAGGGTTTGAAGGAAGATTTGACTAAAACAGTGGGAGCCATCTTGATTAGATAAAATAATAACCAATCTAATCTTGCAAGAGCATACGCTGAGTGTTTTCTTCTCTCTCTCTCCAGGTAGCGACCGTGTCACGCCTTAATCAAGATAATAATATGGATGTATTGACTGAACCCGCTTGTTATACTGAGCTGGGGAACGTTGGTCCCGCTCCAACTTATAATTGTTATAAGACTGAGCAGAAAATAGGGGATTACCAGAATTCCCGTGCCGCCAAAACAAAGAAAGTGTATGTTGATACATCTTCTTCGGGTGTGTTCATTACAGAGAACTATTTTTTCAGTATCCTTTATGTCCTGGGTATGAGATACCGAATCAGGATCCCATATATGTAATCTGTTACATGGGCTACAGATAGGTAGAGAACTGGGAATGAGTGATAAGTTTCAAAAGTTGGAAATGCTGCAAGTGTTGCAGCCAAGATTGTTGGCAGTTATCACCCTGTATTACCAAATACATTGATTCTGAACGAATGTTATTAGATACCGAACCTGATTTACAACATCATATCAGTCTCTTTATTTAGTAAAGAAGGATATAATTTTGTATTGTTGGATAATGTTTTGAACATTTCCTATATTAAGAGTTGATCGGTTCAGGCACGTTATCTAAAAGCATATACGTTCTAAATCAAACCACAGTTCTTAACGTACAAAACACACACAAGAGGAAGAGTTCAGAAATGAATGAATCCTTCTTAAGGCATTGTAGACTAGGTCATATCAATGCGACCCGACAAGCTAAGTTACATTAAGATGCATATTTAAATCAGTTTGAATTTACATCTTGTAAAACTTGCCAGTCATGTCACAAAGATAAGATGACCATAGCTCCGTTTATTGGAAACAGAGAAAGAGTTAGTGAACTCTTGGGATTGATACATGATGATGTATGTAGGTCCCCTGTCTACACATGTCAGGACTGGTTCTTTGTACTTCATTACATTCACTGATGATCTTTCAAGATTCGCACATGTGTTCTTGTTGAAACACAAGTTTGAAACTTTTGAGAAATTCAAAGAATATAAGTCAGAAGTAGAGAACCACAATGGGTATAAGTATTATGTCCTTTGATGTGATCGGGGAGGAGAATACCTGAGCACGGAATTCCTGGTCTATTCTAAAGGAGAATGAGATTCTCTCTCAGCATCATTCCTCCGTATACACCATAGCACAATGGTATATCGGGACGGAGCAATCACACCTTATGTGATATGGTGTGCTCTATGATGAGTACTACTGAGTTGCCTATTTCCTTTTGGGGGTTATGCACTTGTGAAGCTGCATACCTATTGAATAGGGTTCCAATCAAATCAGGTGCCTACCACTCCATATGCGATATGGTATGGAAAGAGCCTATCTCTTAAGGATGTTAAGATTTTGGGTTGTCCGACCTATATCTAAAAGCAAAATCCGGACAAGCTCGAGGCAAGGTCAATTCTGTGGAAGTTTGTTGGATATCCCAAGCATTCGCAAGGGAATATCTTCTACCATACTGAGGAGCAAAAAGTGTTTTGTTTCTCAGCATGCCACCTTTTAAAAAAAGGGATTTCTTGTGAAGAAATTAGTGGACATGAGGTAGAACTAAAAGGAGTTCCAGCTATACAAACTACAGCTGATGATTTGGTAGAACCAGAGGATTCAATAGTTCCTGACAAACCTCAGCCTCTCCGCCGATCTGGTAGGGTTCCTCATCCACCTGAGAGATACTTCTGTTTTCTCTATGACAGTGGGAGCGAGGATTGCATCATGAGATGATGACCTAACTGGTTTCGAGCAGGCCATCAAGAGTAGTGACTCTGTGAGAATGGCTGGATGCTAAGCGATCTGAGATGGAATCCATATACACCAACAAAGTATGGACTTTGGTTGCTATATCTGAAGGGTTAAATCCCTATCAGGAGCAAGTATATCTTGAGAAGATTACTTGGTGTATATGGAAAAGTTGAGACTTTCAAAGCTAAGACTTGTTACAAAAGGTTCTCGTCATCGACCAGATGTGGATAATGATGAAACCTTTTCTAGTCCCTATGCTTAAGTCCATCCAGATCCTACTTGCCATTGCTACATACCATGACTATGATATCTGGCAGATGGGTGTCATGACTGCTTTTCTAAATGGTGATTTAGAAGAGAGCGTTTATAAGTACACAGCCAGAGGGCTTCGTAGACAGTGGGAGCAGCGGAAACGTGTGCAAGTTGCTTTATGGGATAAAACAGGCATCGCGGAGCCGGAACATCTGTTTTGATATGGTAGTCAAAGAGTTTGACTTCATTAAAATGGTAGATGAACCTTGTATATACAAAAAGGTAGTAGGGAGTATGGTGGTGATCTTCGTATTGTACGTGGATAACATATTCTTGATAGGAAAGGAGTTTCCTATGATACACTCGGCCAATCTCCTCTTATCACAAGGATTCTCCATATAGGATCAAGGTGATACCTCCTAAATCCTGGGTTTTGAATCTATGAGATAGATCTAAGTAGATGTTAGGATTCTCACTAGGTGTAGTGAGATGGTATCAATCGATCCTGGGGAGAATCACCGGATATCTTCCAGGGTGGGAAGCTTGACTGAATGTCAGTCACATGCATTGTCTTTACCCTCAGTGGAGGAACGGTATGTTGGAAGAGTTCCAAGCTAGATACCGTGACATACTAGACGATAAAGGCTGGATACATTTCTACTAAGGATGCTACCAAAGAGGTAGTCTGGATGTATATAAGTTTATGAGATGAACCTCGTTCCTACCATTGTGTGACAATGGAGTTGTGGCTTAGGCCTAGGAACCCCCGTCCCATCTACGATCCAGACATATTCTTAGGCAGTATCACCTGATCATGGAGATGGATGATCTCCAGGGAGATCGAGATTAGGAGAGTAGACACAGAGGAGAACATGGCGGATCCACTCACAAATAGGGGTGTAACCGAGCCGAGCTTGAATGAGCCGACCCCTATCCAAGCTCGGCTCGTCTTAGTTTATGCTAGCTCGAGTTCGTCTCGAGTTTGTCTCGAGCTGAAGAGTTCTGGCTTGTGTTCAGCTCGTTAGCTTACCGAGCTTTAAACGAGCCAAAGTCGAGCTCGAATGCATCTTCTATTAGGCGATCTCTGAAAGGAAAATGACAAAGAGGCGTTTGGTGGAGGCTGAGGATAGGTCAATGGCCATTACAGGTGTTTCAGAAAAAAAAAACATAAAAGTATATTGTAAGAGGCGAGGCAGGGGACAACAATCATAGAGCCTAAGATCCAGGGCTTTGAGATATGAAAAAGTTAAAAAAAAATTTACATTTAGAGCATGAAATGAGTCTGAGTGCTGGGTTTTATATTCATTTCAGTTGCACTTCATATCCCGTCTCTTAATTGAATTAAGTGTTCTGAGAGTTATATAAAATCTATTCTATATTACATATTATTCAAACTGTGTAACCGAGTCGAACTCGAGTCAATACCGAACGAGCTTGGCTGAGCTTGAGTTCGGCTCGTTTAATAAACGAGCCAGGCTTTCAGGCTCATGTTCGGCTCATTAATAAATGAACCGAGCTTGAACGAGCTGATACCGAGCTGAACCCTAATCGAACCCGAGCCGACTCGTTCAATTACCACCCGTACTCACAAAGGCCTATTCCCAGGAGAGACTTTTATGGGATGGTTGAGTATGAGATACTTCAACCACTGCTGATTGTTGGGTATGAGATACTACAACAGATGGCCCTAGTGCAAGTGGGAGATTGTTAGTTATATGTATGCCCTAGAGGCCATTACTGTACATACGATGTATATTGTAGTGGATGCTTGAACATATATATTGAGGACTTTCTTTCTCGACATGATAGTATGCTATCTGGTTGCTCTTTATCTTAACATGTACGCTGATTGTCTCTATATTACATGTTGATAAAGCCCTTAGGATGAGTACTTGATTACCGGGATTATGATGCAGATCATACTAGCGGGGACAGTGTAGTCGCTAAGTACATCCTTCAAATATTCCTAGTCGAGGGTGTATCGAGACAGGGCATCGATATACCAGAGTAGACTAGCGTATAGCTTCTCGACCCATGTAGATGGGTGATGGATGAACCCATATCCATTGGTGTTTGACATCAGAGACAGTATACGGATGCTCAGTAGAGACTGGGTACACTGAATGGACTTGCCGAGAACTCCCAGATGGTATTATACCTAACGTCAGATGGCAGTTCTCTGGTGACACTGGTACATGTTAGTCTGTAGACCCGAGATCGTCATAGAGTCTTGTGTGATTCCCACTGTGCTTTGATTTCCACCTTACCACGTTTAAGAGAACGTTCAAAACGGTGGCTTTTGGGTACAGTCCCGAGTCACATGGAGGCAATGAGCGATAGGAGGGGTTTCGTCTCTCCCGGTATTGGGAGTTGATGTTGCGCTGTGTTCGATTGGCTATAACAGGAAGTTCTTGGCCAAGGCTGCTTCAGAGATATACTGGAAAGTGTTATCAGTAGTTTCTTGACCCGTTATGAGCCTCATATCGACACGACTTATCGAGTTACCGGGGTCTGACGTTTACCACCCCTAGACGAGATATGCGACATATCAGACGAAGAGACCAGAATGTACGGTAGTGTTACCGATTGGATTCGCAGGAGTGTGAGAAGGCTTGCTTGTTGATCTTCTGATCGCTCAATACCCGGGTGGCCGTTACGTTTAGCAGACCACTTGCGGCTTGTGGGTGTTTGATATGATCATCATCTACTGCCGGCGTATTGACGAGTCTTTAAAGTCCTACACAGGGGTTTCCTGGCTCAAGCGAAACGGAGTAGGAGCACATATGTGATATGTGCAGGACCGAGATTAATACGATATGAGATACCGTATTCTATTCTCGTGTTTTGTGACATTGGTCGGTTATATGCGATATATCCGGGTTATCGGATCAAGTGTTGATTCGATAACTTGTTACACATGATATTAGTCGGTTATATGTGATATAGCCGGATTGTTAGATCAAGAGTTGATTTGATAATCTAATGTATAATTATATATTTGATATATTATATTACATTAACTAATATTAAGCTCACTTATGATTTCTTTTTCTCATTTTGTGCACATTGAATATATGTGATATATTTTTGTGTACATGTTATGTGTCATGCTTGATGATACATGCAACAAAGGTGTGTGTATGACTTACACCATACTATGAATAATGAAGGGTTTTTATTTATTTTGGTAAATAAAAATGGTGGCATTTTTGGTCATGGCAAGAAGCTTTGAGAAGCTTGGATTTGCATTGACCAAGTCCACTCTTTTGTCTTGGTTAAGATATTTATAAACCTAACCATCATTCTAACTATGGTTAAGTCTCTACAAAGGTTAATATATGATATTAACTCACCATGGTTGCCATTCTCACTTGATATTATTTTTCATGAGAGATATATCTTCATCTTCTTCTTCTTCCAAAAGCTTTCTAGCTTCAATGGAGGTATGAGAAAAAGTGTGAGAAAATCAAATCTAAAGTGAGCCCACTTCCTACCTCATCATCCTCTACTACTTTCCATTTAGTACAGTGTGTTTGCTTCACTAATTCCATGATTAGTGAAGAGATAGCTTGGGTTGGTGTCTCCTCGACGTAGATCATCTTCGGCTTCGAAGACTTCGAAGCAAGCATGTTCGTTTCTTCATCGGAGCCTTTCTAGAGTCCGGGACCTCTAGATCGCAGCGAAGGGACTACTACACAGAGCTAATGAAGTGAAGGACTGGTCTATAAAGGTTGTATTCCTTGCAAACTAGACTTGCAAAGTTTTGGCATTTTTATTTCCGTCGATTTCTAGTTAACGATTCAAAGTTAGGGTTAGCTAGAACGGCAAATTTTTGAATTTGGCATAGACGATGCCTCCCGAAACCTTGCTGCCGTGCTAGGTAACCTTGCACATAGCCCAATAAGTCGCGTCGGAGTGTAGCCCAAAACACCCTGAGAAACTACCAGAATACCTACCAGTAAATCTCGCTTGCCCTGGCCAAAGAATTTATGTAATGGCTCTCCGAACACAGCGCGATACCAACCCCCAATACCGGGAGAGACGAATCCTATCCAACTACCACTGCCTCCAAGTGCTTCGGGACTGCACCCAACTACTATCTGTTTGCACGACTCCTTTGAGCCATTGTAGGGTAGTAATCAAAGTACAATGGGAACACACTCGAGGTGAAGTAGCAGTGTCAAGTCGACGGTCTAAGCTGTACTCATGTCATCTTGGAACTGCTACCCGACGATAGGTATAATACCCACCAGCATTTCCCGATGAGTCCTGTCCGGTGTACTCATAACCCAATGAGCACCTGCATACTATCTCCAGTACGACGTACTAATGGCTGTGGGACAGACCATCTCCCATGCTGAGATGAGAAGCGTATACACTAGTTTACTCTAGAGTATCGATACCCCGTCTCAATAATCCCATGACTAGGGACCTGTATAAGGATGTGCTTATAGAATACCCAACCCCCACTAGTGTGACTGCCATCACAACGCTGGTAATCAAGCAAAGATCCTAAGGGCTCTACCAATATGTATAAGCGATATGCTAAAAGAAACACATGCACATATTGAGGTAGAAACAAACCAAGTAGCATACTACCATTTTGAGCAAGACTGTCAATACAACTATGAATATCCCAAGCTTCCATTAAGTAATATACAAACCAGTATGATACAATAATGGCCTATAGGGCATATATCACTAACATTAGCAGGATACTACCGACGATTCATTGAAGGCTTTTCGAAGATTGCAGCATCCCTGACTAAGCTCACACGTAAAGATGAAGCATTCGTATGGTCAGAAACATGTGAGAACGCTTTTGTAGAACTCAAGTCAAGATTAATTTCTGCTCCTATTCTCGTAATACCGGATCAATCTGGAGGATTTGTTGTGCATTGTAATGCGTCCGGTAAAGGATTAGGATGTGTTCTAAACCAGCATAGAAAAGTTGTGGCTTTTGCATCAAGACAGCTAAAGGTACATGAGTGCAACTATCCAACACATGATTTGGAGTTGGCAGCCGTAATCTTCGCACTTAAGATTTGGTGCCACTATCTTCTGGAAGAACGAGTGGATATATACACTGACCACAAGAGTCTGAAGTATGTATTCACTCAGAAGGAATTAAACATACGGCAGAGAAGATGGCTAGAACTCATGGCGGACTTCGACATCAACCTACAATATCATCCTGGGAAGGTGAACGTAGTTCCTGATGCACTTAGCCGCCAGCCATTAGCAATGAACCTCACCGCTTAGTGGAAGCTACAGCAAGAATTGCACGGATTGGCGATTGAAGTATTTATGCCAGGTAACGCTTTGTATTTGATGAACCTAGAAGTCCAGTCTACTCTTGTCAATTAAATCAAGACAGCTCAAGCAAATAATGCCAAACTACAAAAGATTCGAGAACAAGTAGAAAGTGGACTTCGAACTGACTTCATCATCCACGAAGAAGGATCCTTGAGATATGGAAGTCGATTGTGTATGCCACATGGCCCAGTTCGAGTGTCATGACCCGAAAGTATGGAACGTGACTGGCCCTTAATTATGAGACGTCTCAAGGCGTAACGTAATTAAGTAAGCCAAAGCTTAGAAATCTAAACCATTTAAAGAACTAGAGTGAAAGAAAACTTAATTAAAGAAAACGATTTAAACCAAATAAGTCGCATTAAATATTTTAAAAGCATCAAAATTTCCCGAAAATTCCGGCAGAGTCTCCTTTGTAAATACTGGCCCCGAAACGGGTACAAACAAGAAAATACATATAAATGAATACATGCATCCCCAAGCAGGAGCTAGCTCTTCGCCAAAGGCGGAATCACAACCACATGCAATGAATATATCATAATAATGCGAAATAAGCATGAAAGCATAAAAGTATCATATCGACTCAAGTGAGCATCGACACCAAACCACAAATACAAGTCTCAAGTCTCACCGTTTAGTCCAATATATAAGGGTAGATGGAGTATACTAGATACAAATAAAATACACGGTGGGAGCAAAAGAAAATCCTCCAAGACCCACCTGTGAGCAAACTACAAGCCGAAGCAATCTAGCGGAAAAGAAGGTACACCCACCGCTACTGTGCTGACGGGTCAGACCTGCAAGATACTGTGGTACAACATGGGTGAGTTGCCAACTCGTGAGTAGTAAGTAACATCTAATAAGGCTATCATAAGCATGCACGCAAATGCGTCACACCCTACATATACCGATATGATACAATGTACTAGCATGAATGCAACATGAATGCATAATCAATACCCGAAACCTGAACATGAGAAAATCTTTATTTTTATCTTAGAAAATCTCCTGTTAAATAACTGAAGTAATATCAATGAAATCAATAGAAATCTGTGTCAAGTATCGATACAAAATACATATATCTCAATGCCTCAACATCTCAATGTCTCGACATATCAATGTCACAATATCACAATATCTCTGTATCTCAAATCTCAATATCTCAGGCTCCGTCAGTCCGGATCGGCCGAAATCATCAAATCTCAATATCTCGGGCTCCGTCAGTCCGGATCAGCCCAAATAATCAAATCTCACGACTACGATCGGTATCCTCCGGATATCCGCCGCGCCAGACATCACCGGTAGGTAGTCTGCCCCTGCCAGGCTCATCGTCATCCCTACAAAAACACTCTCTCCCCGGGGTACCGTACCGGGCCCACCATATATTCGAAACGGTTCATCCTACTCCTCGAATCGGGTCTCGAAAACCAACAGTAATCATGAAAACTCATGTGGACGACTCATACATCACGAGAAAACCGCAACTTGCATTTTAAAATGATAATAAGTTTTTATAAAATTCTTGCGGTTTTCCCCAAAATCCAGAAATCTCATAAATACTGAAATCCTCGAGAAGAACCACAATATATAAATACGCCGATGATGATGGAAATCTATGATACGATAGTATATACCATACGAAATACGTCCAGAACCTATGCATGAATCATGATGCAATGAGGTATGTATACATGATTAACAATTTTACGTATCCATTTAATGAGATGAATATGCAGGTATAAATATACGAATCATATATGATGCAAATGCATAAATATCTATTCTAAGCAAGTTCTATAGTGTTCGTGACATAACAATTACCAATGGCGTTTATATATATATATATATATATATATATATATATATAACGATGCGATGCAATGAGATGGCTAACTAGGAAACTACGCATATAGTGCAATACTATAAGTAATACTAAACCATCGGGCGCCTCGCGCCATCCAGACGATCTTCCCATAGATGTGTACATCTACTCACCGGGACGCCTCGGCTAATCTGATTCGATCTCCGTTCTGTCTCTCCGCGCCACATCCGATACCTCTGCACCCGATCCTAGAATCGCACACAAGCAATTAAAAGGATAAATATACGAATAGTCGCGGGACAAACGACACAAATCAATCACGCACACTAACTAGACGCGCACACACTAGGTTTACAGAACGTGCCCGCGACAACGCCACAAACTACAACTAGGGTCGCTATACGTGACAACCACCAATCCTAGTACACATTCGTACCAATTGCGCATCCACAATACTCTAAATATTATGTGAATTAGGTTGTAGTTCAATTCAACCACAAACTTACTTAAAACCCATTTATTCCAAAAACCTAGTAAGCATCCATTTGCCATTTTTGTACAAATCTAGATGTTTTAACAAATCTAGTGGCCACAATTTTCACTAAATATCTTAATTAAGTCACACAAACCATTACAAAATTTTTATCACACCAATTTGTATTAATTACAAAAACCTAGTTTGTAAATTATACAATTTTAAAGTAACAATTTGCAAACTAACAACTAGTTTAGATTTTTCATGCCTTAATATGTTAAATTACACATTACAACTATTATCAAATAATCAAAACCCTAACTTGAACTCAAACCCTATTCTTGAATTTCCAAGTTTGCAATTAAAACCTAATTTAAACACCTAATAAGCTAGATTAAAGTAATTAACTAACAATTAAACGTTAGGGTTAGGATTTATACCTCACAAACTTGAGATCAACTTGTAAAATTGGTCTCCCAAAATGGCTTCTTGCCTCAAGAATCCAAGTTAGAATGAGCAAAGAATAATGGTTAAAGGATAATTGAGGAATTAGTGGGATTTTGTGTTGATTTTTGAATGGATTTTTGAAGAATTTTGTGTTGGAATGAAGTGGGAAAATTTGGGCTGCCATGGGAGAAGACTCTCGGCTATTGAGGAAATGAGGGGAGAGAGAGAAAGAAAGGTGTAGGTATGTGTAGAAGTTGCTAGAATTAATACCTCTTTTCACTTATATCCTTAATTATTCAATTTTCTTTTATTTGTTGAGGTGTAATGAGTTGAATAGAGGGGGGGGGGGGGCTATCAAGGGGCTCGGCCATTTGGGAAGGGGAGAAAGAGAGAGAGAGAGAGAGTTGAACATGTATATGTGTGTAGAATTGTTTTTAATTAATACATGTTTTCACTTATTTCATTAATTATTACATCTTCTTTTCTTATTTAAACTCCTTCTTTAAATTTTCTAGAACCCCCTTGAAAATTCCAATTCATTTCAAAAGCAACATGTTACATTTTAGTTTAATGTGTCATGGTTCACTAAAATATAATCAACCCATTCCAATTTGTAATTTACACTAATTACATATAAAATTGAAAGCTTATAATAATATTTAAATTAATTAATTAAGGAAAAACATTTAAGTAAATTAATAATTTATAAGCGGCCAATTAAATTCCAAATACTAGCAATTACCTAGTTAAAATAGGTGTTTTCACGTCTATGTTGAAAAATAATTATAGTCAAGTTTTACGGAAAATAGGTGTTATATTACCGGTTAGCGAAAAATTCACTTAAAGGATTTTTTTATTTTTTTATTTATTTTAAAACGTTACATCGAGAAGAGTTGATGAAAGAAGCTCACAGCTCTTCTTATTCTGTACACCTCGGTGGCACAAAGATATACTAGGATCTACGTCAACACTACCGGTGTCCTGGAATGAAGCACAAAGTAGCTAGAAGCATAGCCAAGTGTTTAGTGTGTCAGCAAGTGAAGGTTGAACATCACAGAACTGCTGGTCTACTTTAGCCGTTACCAATCCCAGAAAGGAAATGGCAGCACATTACTATGGACTTCGTGACTGCCCTTCCTCGCAGCACGAAAGGTAACGACGCAGTATGGGTTATTGTGGATCGACTCACCAAGTCGGCTCACTTTATTCCATTTCAAGTTGGCCAATCTACCGAGACGTTAGCAAAAAAGTACATGGTAGTAAGCATAAATCTAAAGTAAGATTTAAACCTTTAAAGTGTTCAATATTTGATATCCATGAACTCATACAGGAGATCGTGAGATTACGTGGAGTACCAGTTTGTATCGTCTCCGATCGTGATACTAGATTCCGATCACAATTTTGGCAGAGTTTGCAAGCTAGCCTGAGAACGAGTCTGAATTTCAGCACGACTTATCATCCACAAACGGACGGACAGTCCAAGCGAAGAATTTAGATTCTAGAAGACATGATAAGAGCTTGTATGTTAGATTTTGGAGGTTCATGGGAAGATCACCTACACCTTGTAGAGTTTTCATACAACAATAGCTATCAGGCAAGTATTGGAATGGTACCATTCGCAGCACTCTACGGATGGAAGTGTTGTTCACCACTAAGTTGGGACGACGTTGGAGATCGTGAACTCTTTAGACTAGAGATGATCGTGGCAACTGTGGACGTAGTTTGCATGATCAGGGAAAGAATGCACATAGCCTAAGACAGATGGAAGTATTGGGCAGATGCAAACCGACGACATTTGTAGTTCCAACCTGGAGACCATGTTTTCTTAAAGATCTCTCCAAACAGAGGAGTGGTCCTCTTTGGCAAGAGGGGTAAGCTAAGTTCAAGATACATAGGACCGTTCGACATACTTGAACGAGTTGGAGAAGCGGCATACCGTTTAGCACTACTACCCTCATTGGAAGGAGCGCACAACGTATTTCACATATCCCAGCTAAGACAATATGTGAGCGACCCCAGCCACATACTTGATCACTTAGAGCTCAAAGTATAGACATACCTGGCTTGCGAGTAAAAACCCGTTGAGATCCTGGACCAAAAGGTAAAGACACTGCGGAACAAGGAAGTAAACTTGGTCCGAGTGATGTGGAGAAAGGATTCGCCAGGAGAATCAACATGGGAACGAGAAGAATACATGCGTGCAAGATATCCTTACCTCTTTGAAAATTAGTCCATATGTAAATGTAAATTTCGAGGACGAAATTTTTATAAGGAGGGTAGAATGTAACGACTCTGAATTTACTATACTGAATTTCTATTTTAATGTACAGAAATAAGTTTACAGCCTGAGTTTGAGTTATAAGTCAATTTATTAAATAACAACAAGAAACAACTTGTAGCTCACTGGTAACGTCTTGCACTGCTGTGACGTAGCCCCTGTGTTCGATTTCCATCAGACACATTATTTTTTTCTGAATTTTTATAACTTTTTGGAAGCCCAAAAGATTGCACGTGCAATACACAGGGAAATAAAAAGTTCAGAAAAATCAAACATGTGCAAAAGGGTTTAAATATAGAATTTATCCAGCGGCACGAGTCTCGAGGCAAATGCCTCAAGATCGACTGGTGGAATGCTCAATATATCCAGCGAGGACAGGTAAGATGATGCCAAAGAACTCCAGGCTTTGCACACTAGTCCCTTCACCTACCCCTAACTCCTCTGCACTGTTTGATTTCCCTGCAATCAAACATGGACCTTTCATTTCACAATTAAACCATATTTTAATGCTTTTTAATCCAAATTTTTAATTCCAAAATCGTAATTCTCCACTATAAATACCATCCCCTACCTTGGTTCAACACCATTCTAAAAATTATAGCAAAATTCTCTCAAAAAGTTCCTAAGTATAAGTGGAGTAAAGAGGAATTAGCGAGCAAGCAACTTTCGGCGAAGATCGAAGCAACATCTAGAGCTCCCGCGACACCACAAGCATTCCCTCCTCTTTTTTAAACTCTTCTTAGCGTATTCAAACCGTAAGTCCCTCCAAATCCTCCTCCTTTTGCATTGCTTTTCACGTTAAATCCAATATCGGTAAAAGTGGAGTTATACCGATATCTTCTTTTATAAAACCTATAACTCCATTTCTTTTTATCATTTGGGTCAAACCACTTCTACACAATACTTATAACCCTAAATACTAATGTTTAGAATTAATTTTAACCAAGAATCTCATGTGAAAAATCCATACTTGAACATTTTCATTAAAATACCATGAACTTTATTATCACCTCTTTTAGTATTTGTAAAACAAAATCTTAGGAAAAACTTCATGGGGTAACGACATACCCCACACGCACACTTGGTTTCATAGCACGACACTCATTGATTGTATTTTCGTTGCGAAGTATAATATTACAATAAAATACCACATAACTTTAAAAACTGGATTTCTTTTAAAGCGGTATTTTTTATCCTTTGCGATTACGCATCTACAACCCTCTTTAGGATACCCGCTAATGGATGGTGCGGATTATCGCACATCCTTAGGCTAGTAGAACGAGATGCAGACCTCCTCACAGAGCATTCGATCTCGAAAGGATTTAAATACGGTTTTAAGAAATACGAATTTTCTAAATAAAATAAAATTATTTTTAAAATTAAAATTATATAAGATTATAAATACATATTTTCAAAATATAATAAACCTATGTTTTTAAAAAATGAAAAGATTAACATATGTCAATAAAATACCATCAAGATACCAAAAAGGCAAGTTTTACAGTAAAATACCATGAACTTTCCAAGCTAAGTAATTATCATTAAAAATACCCCAAATACTTAAAATCCATGCTCATGACAGCCTCAAATAATACTAATCACCCTCGAGGTTTACTTTTAATTATATTAAAATATTTTTCATAAAACCCCCTCGAGTTATATAAAAACAATATTTAAGGACTTTAATAAATATATGTTTAAGCGGGATCAGTTCTCTTGAGCCTCAAGAAGTCGGAGAAAGTGAGTGCTTTCCTATTTAAGGTAGAAACTTAACGGAGTTATCAATGGTAATTGTTTTGGAAAAATATATAAATCCCGCCGTCCATGTGCAGCGGTTACCGATGACTCCTGAACCTAATTCAAGAGCTAAATCAGTTTACAAGTGTCTGACTTAGTCTGAGTCCAATTCAAATCTGAATCTAATAGAAAACATGAATACTTGAACATGAACATGAATACTTTAATCAAACATCAATATCAAACATGTATACTTGACTTGATTTGACCGAACCATGATTATAACTTGACTTGGCTACTTGAATACTCGATTACATCCTGAACATGAATACTTGAACAACTTGTATCTATATTTTCGGCAAGTCTGATAATTATAATCTATACAATACATTATGCGGGGATAAAGGGGTAGATTGGTACGGAACGTATATCGTGGCACGAGAGGTCACTTAAAAGACACCTACATGAATTCTCGTGCCGTTGTCCCGTGGGTTATGACGGGGCTTTGTACTACATGTTACCATTGTTCACGGGGTAAGATGGACCCCTCTCGTATATATGAATACCTTCTATATCAAGCTACAAACAACCACGTTATAATAACCATCATATACCTGTACAACTCACCTGTTCATTCACATTGCTTGTTATATTTTATTCCTTCTTTTGGGACTTACCGAGCGCTAGTTCGTTGATGACATTCCTTTCTATTTCTTTCTTTAGAATGTTCGTCAGGAGGACATGACTCTCAGGAAATCAAGCTTAGCCAGGAGGACTTGGACCAGCTCGCGGCACAGCCTGACTTCTAGTTCCTTGTACTTACTTTCATTTTGTATGCCACTGTTTAGGCACTGCTTTACTCATTGTATCTTTTCTTTTCAAACAGTTGTATGTAAAGATGAATGTAAATAAAGTTGCTGTTTTATTTGAATACTCTTGTCATTTTTGTACATGTTATATATTGCTTAATTATGCTTAATGTATTTATTTCTTAGTAAATACGTTGCGGTCCACCACGTCATCGTTTCCGTTGCCTCGGGGTTGCCAGAGACAGTGATGCATCACCTGTCTCTCCCTAAATATAGATCGTAATCTTAGAGTGGAAATTATTATATGACAATCGTCTTTGAAAAAGACACAAATCCTTCCGTCCATGTGCAACGAGTGTCGATATTTTACAAACTCAAGAAATTCATTAGATTAAATCGAGTACTATGATATGCCTAAAATCTGAATACAAACTCGACTTGAACTTAAACTCGAACTCAATCCACTCGAACTAACTTGACTCGACCCAGGATTGCAACTGACATGACTTATGTTCTACTTGACTTACTCGCGTTCTACTTGACTTATTCGACATAATTCTTCACCTTTTGCAATCTATGGTTTCGATCAAAACATGTTATAATCAACCAATCAAATTAACCAAGTCAATTTAACAGTTATAATTTATTATACTCGGAGTGCTTGGGGTAGTTACAAGTGTGAATCCATCGGAACTTCAGGAGTTCCGTACTAACCTACGTGAATTCTATTTATTCAAATCTTAGTCTGGTCGACTCCTCCACAGCTTCGAGTCCCAAAGCTAACATATGAAATGAGCCCGTGTTTCCTTACTCCTAAGGCCCTCACTTTTGAGCTCATGAATACTTCTATGGTTGCGTTGACATTCACACTTGGACTTAACGTTAACATAGTTACCATAATGACACCTATATGACATATACCAATGTTCACTTCCACACACTTTTACTCGTCATTTACATTACTTCATTTTATGCTATACCTATCACTATTCACATTTACCTTGCTTTTGGGACTTACCGATCGTTAATTCGCTGACGGACATTCCGCCCACTTTTGTTTTCTTGGAATGTTCGTTAGACACTGTTGAGACTGAGGAAGTGGACGCTACGGGGGAGGATTAAGACCCGATCAGTACTTAAGCATAGCTTAGCTTAGCTTATGTAACATTTCAGAAAAAATAAAACATTATTTTGGGAATTTAAATAATTAAATAATAAATATTATGGATATTTTAATAGTATGGAGATTAGTTTCAATGAAAAGGTATAATTATATACCGATAATTTGGAAAATAATTGGGTAATTAATATAAATTACTGATTGGAAGGTATTTAAGTGATTTGGGCATTTTATGAATTATTGTACAATTATTTGTAAATGGATTATTTACTAAACTCGATTAGTATTTACTAATTTTGCATTAAATACGTTTATGTGCATGACATGCACCACAACATGTTACAAACACTTGTTACATTTCTATGAACCATACTTCATTTGGGTTTTTTTTTTGTGTTTTTAAATAAAATAAAAGAAAATGTGAGATATTTGTGAGGTGGGGGCATGAGACATGAGCGGGGGGGGGGGGGGGCCAGAAAGAGAGAGAGAGAGTGAGAAGACTCTAGATTTTTCCATGACCTTTGACCATGGCTCCTTCATTTTTTTCCTCATCTTCATCTCATTCTTCATAGCTTCATCTCCCTCATCATCTACCTCCTCTACCTCACACAATCATCTCAAAAACTTAGCTAAAACCTTATACCATCTTCACAAAAAATGGTCTCTAGCTCACTACAAGCATGATGGTAGGAGCAAGTGAAGATTTTGAGCACTTGAGCAACTCAAGAATATTCCTGAGTTGCTAAATGAGGTATTTTCTACACCCTTAGTTTGGTAATTGAGTTTTTAAAACTTTTTTAGTAGTTTAAAGTTGATTAAATTGAAGTTTAGTGATCTTGGAAATTTCCAAGTTGAGGTCTTGGTGATTTTATAAATTGAAAAGGGTGTAATTGAGGTTTAGACTTGACTACAATCCTTCCAGTGTCAAAACTTGGACTAAAACAAAAACCCAAGACTTGAGCTGATATTTGGTCGATATCGTATTTTTGTGGTTTGTAATACCTACAGGATATCTAGAGTAATCTGAGACCTTTATAGGAAAATCAAACATATACATCAATCTAGTTAGACCACTAGGAGACCACCAAGTGAAGACGAACCTAAATTCCCCCTTATGACCGGCGGCGCCGGGTAGATTAGGCTTCTCGCCGGGCCTATGTTAGGTGGTGGTATTGTGACTTTGGCTGTAGCTCATACACCTTGTAAACTATCCCCTGTATTGTTTGTTTAGCCCCAAATTACCCGAGTCAAAATCTGGAACTAGTTTTCTAAGTTGCTGTTTTGGTTTTGTGGTTTTTAATGACTTGTTTTGATATTGGTGCTCTATCTCGATCGATTGGCGTTCGTACGTCGATAACGAGGGTTATTTGGTGGTTGTGCATGCGGGGTCCGTAGGTTCTAACCTATGAGCCCTTCGCATGTTGTGTCGGTTCTTGAGTTGGATTTTTGATGCGATACGATGTGTTGTGATATGTAGGTACATTCGCGTGGATTTCGGGGCGACAAGGGAGATGCGTGGCGTCATCGACTTCAAAAGCGAGGATCAAGGTGAGTAGATGTATATCTACAGGGGAAGTCGGATGGATGGTGTACAGCACCTCACAATTTCGTAGATTAGGATGCGTATGATATGTATATATGTAGTACAGATACTTAGCAAATAGGGTTTTCTAGGAGACTATGGGTAGATTAAGCGTACTTGGAAGAAGATTGCTCTTAGTTTAGTTTCTTAGTCGTGAACCTGTAGCGTATAGGTTGTCACACACACACGCACGCACGCACGCACGCACGAGATATGATATATGGGTGTATATGTATATATGTGTGTGTGTATATATATATATATATATATATATATATATATATATATATATATATATATGGATGCGTTGATATATATATATATATATATATATATATATATATATATATGCGTTGATACATACATACATACATCATACATACATACATATGGTATACATATACGTATAAGATAAGGATACAAGATGTTGAATGGATATGAGTCGATATGATCGGGCATGATGCCGTGAAATTATGATACGTGATTGAGTCGAGGTATCGTTTATGATTTGATATAATAAAGGATCGTTTGGCGAATTATATGTAAACATGCGATAACATATGACTTGGCGAGATATTAGATTGTACGAGACCTTAGATCCGTACTCCTGATCATGATATTGTACGATGATGATATCGAACGAATGACGATGTATATATGATATTTGACCCGTACCCTCGATTTTGGGGATGCCGTACGATGGATTTTACTGTACGAGGTATACATATGATGATTGATCCGCACTCTTGACTCGAGGATGTAGTACGATGTATTATTACCGTACGTGATGATATGAGGCTGGATCGCCGACTATTAGATATATCGGCTCGGGATGTTATAGATTTCTTATTACCTTCGAGTAGGTTCTTAGTTTAGTCCTCAGTTGCGTAAATATAGGTTAACTTATGCGCGAGTCATACCTATTTTGAAAACCGACGAATCGTAGGGTTTTTCAAAAATAAAACGAGGGATGCTACGGATTTTCAAAGGATATATATTTTCTCAAAACATCTTAGTCCCTACTTTTCTAAAAACCACGATTCGTGCTATTTCAAAACACAAAAATTGTACGACTCGTATACAAAGATGTATATTCTATAATGTTGCGTTTACTATTCATTTTCCGTCATACTCATGTTGTCTTTTTGCATTGCATATATATACATGTGTTTCCTTTATCTATTATGATCTCGGCTGCTAGGACACGAGCACCATTACCGATGATGCGTATGTTGCACGTACACTTGCTTGCCGGCTCACACACATCATCATCGGTAATTGCCATGTCACGTACACTTTAGAAAACGTTACCTCATCGGTATAACCTGCTGGCTGGTAGTTTAAACATATTATTGTATGCTTGCTCTCATATGCTAGTTTAGATATTGCATTCCTTACTTAGATACCCGATGCATTCATATATTCATTCGGTTATGTACTGTTGTGGGGTTTTATGTCGATATTCACTGTTTATTGATTCGTGATTTTGAGATTTCGAATCTTTCATGAGATTTCTGGATTTGGGAAACCGCATGTGAATTTTATAAACTTATGATTATTTTAAAAGAGAAAGATGCGGTTTTCCTTGATATGATGAGTAGCGTCCACCATGATGTTTTCTTGGTTCTGAGTTGGTTTTCGAGACCCGATTCGAGGAGTAGGATGATCCGTCTGCGGGTACATGGTTGACCTGGTAAGGTACCCCGGGGTGAGAAGCTCAAGATGTAGATGATGAGCCTGGCAGGGGAGCACTACCTACTGGTGATATTTGACGCAATGGAGATCCGGAGGATACCGACCGTAGTCGTGTGATCAGATGATTTGGGCCAATCCGGACTGACGGAGCCCGAGATACGAGGATGATGTGTCGCTGATGGACACGGCTTTCATGATGTTTCGAGTGTCGATGTTGGGCACTCAGATTTTCTGATGATTTTGTGTATCGATGCTGGACACACCCATTTGATGATGCATTCATACATAATATACATGACATATGGTTACTTTGTGACACGGACACGAGTTCTGACATTTCACATATGCTCATAGTACTACCTTTACTACTACTCGATGTTATCGTATCATTATTATTCTAATATTATAGTACTGTATGACCTAGGAGATAGTCATACATGCGATTTCTACTCGGTGATGTCTTCTACTCACGAGTTGGCAACTCACCCCCGTTGTGCCACTGTTTCTTGCAGGTTTAGCCGTGCATGTTCCGTAGCGGTTTCGCTGGCACACTACTTTCTTTCGGGTGATTTCTTTGGTAGGTAGGATACATTGCATCGTGACCACCGTCGTTGTTGTATCTAATTAAAAGCTCCATCAACCAGACTTGTATATTCTTTCGGCCTTAGAGTCGTGTTTATGCATTTATTGTTGCTTCTGGTTTTCGTGATGATGTTTAGTTTTTCTCGCTTTCTTTCTGAGTTTTGACCCTCACCTTTCGGCGTTATATACTTATATTATCTTGCGTGGTTGTTTCCGCCAATTGGCGAAGAGCTAGCTCCCGCTTGGGGATGCCGTATATATTATTGCTTGTATTCATTTTAGGTTAAAAATTACAAAGGAGGTGCTGCCCAAATTTCAAACGACAAAAGGGGTTTTCAAGTTAAATACAAATATAGTGCTTTCATAAATTACTACTTATGTATATATAAGAATAAGTTTGATTTCAGTAAACCTTATTTTAAAACCGCACCTCCATTATTTTTCCCCTAAAAAGGTTAGATTTTTGGGCTTTTGGCTTACTTGAATTATGTGGGGTTATAGACTTCACATGATTCAAGTCCCAGTCACGTGCCTTTTCCGAGTCGTGACAAAGTTGGTATCAGAGCATTAGGTTTAACCTTGGTTCGAGATTAGGTTCGACTGTGCGGAGTCTAGGGCGTATATTCATATTCAGAACCTAGGCTGGACCTTACGGAACTTAGACTTGGCCGAGGTATTAGACCCGAACTTTCGTCGCGTAGGTTGATCTTGGTTGATGGAGTAGGTGACTTAAGTAGAGTGACGTACCATGTGTATGTTTCGCGGCATACTTACGATACGCTACTCCGCTTAAGAAGCCTTAGGATGTACAATTTTTAGGCACTGTATTTCTATTCGTTCCTATGATCTATCCTCATCGATATCAGATTGTGGTTTCTGTTACCACAGTTACACGAGCAGGGAGAGCTGCGGCTAGAGGTGCGGTCAGCATGAGCTCGTCATGAATGAGGAATGACCGGGGCGTATTCTAGTGGCTCACGATTTCATTGATATATTGTTATTTGGATTTTTCCGTTGACACGAGTGTTCGAGATCTGCTCTAGATGATTAGGCTTTTGCCAGAGGCCAGCCGTATTGCGAAGACTACTAGGGTACTGTTAACTCCTGATGATTGAGACGATGTCTACCGTGCAGACAGATGAGCCAGTTGTTGCTGCGAGTGACAAGATATCGGCCCAGACGTTGAAAGCCATTACAACATGAGGTTACACTCAGGAATGTGATAGAAGATTGCTAGTCACCTTTGGATAAGACTAGGACCTTTTGTTCGTTGGATGCTTCGATGCGAGATTATCAGAGTGACTAACTTCAGCTAGAAGAGGCCCTGACACAGACGTGCTGTGAGTCGATCTAGAAAGGGCGTTGTTTGTTGGATGTTCCGATGGAAGATCAGTAAGTTGACCAGTTTCGGATAGAAGGTCCTCACCCAGATGCGTTGTGAGTCGATCGAGAACGAACGAGCGTAAGCGCATCACTCCGATGATTTGGACGAGTCCCCGAGAATGTAATTGGCCAAATTCCTACTATAGGATAATTGAGATGTCGACTTCGTAGCTTCGGAAAGGAGACTCCAGATACGAGTGCAGCCGTTTGGAGCGCAGTCCACACAGCTACGAAGAGATGATTCCGAATTGGTCCACATTGAAGAGAAGCGGAGTAAGAGGTTCGTACGAGATCTTAACGAAATGACATTCCACTCCGTTGATGTTAGAGATTTTTTATGCGCGCAGAGGCGTTGGATGCGGACGTACTTCCAGAGAAAGGTCATGATGAGTATGCAGCTGTTCCAGAACAAGAAACGGGTTAAGTAAAGTGCTAACTTTCGGGCAGTCCGTCAGAGATGGTATTGGAAACAGACCCTGACAGGATCCTTTTGGAACACTACTCGGTAAGACTTAAACACAGGATCAGTTGTATCACACCTACTCATGGGGCCAGAGACTACCATCGCTGACGTGATACGTTAGGAGCGACCATGTTAATTGGCCAGGAGATCTTTAGAGGATGCGCTAGAGCAGAACTGTTTCCATCATCACTCCGTATCGGGTTGTTGAGCGGAGTAGACATATAACTGGCAATCCGCAGTGAGAGACGAGGACATAAGAGCCGTGGCATCAAACCGTGGGCAAGAGGCAAGTAGATATTCTTGCTCTGCCAGCCTTAGATGCACCGACACCTTCCGACTTTGAAGAAGGGCCACATCGACGACGGTTATTTATGCTTTGCAACTCAGTGATTTGGATATGACGTTTCTGTTGTCTTTGATTCTGGTATTTTGAGGATTTCGTTTAATGGTTGATATTTCTTATGTGCACCACAGTTGCACATGATTCGTATTTTATATATCAGTTGTGGTGATTGTTGCTTTCATGCATATTTATTGCACTCGATTTCGATCTTATACTGTCCGAGATGTATGATTTGATTTATGCCTTCGGCGTAGTTTACAAGAGCTTTCAGTACTTGATGTGGTTTTGTGCTCACAGATACACATGTTTATGAGTTTATTTGCCGCGGTATACATGACTTCGATTTGGTATATCTCGTATACCGTTGATTTCGATTTTTATACTTGATGTTCGTTTTCGTGCATCGTAGTGCACTGGATTTATGTTTTTGTGCACCTTGTGCACTTGATTGGAATTCTTGCGCACACTTGGCGCATTAGATGTGATTTTGTGCACACCAGATACACTAAATCGAGATTCTTCGTGCATATTAGATGCACCCAGTTTTGTTGTCAGGCACACCCATTGCACTTGACAGATGTTTTCGTGCACACCCGTTGCACTTAGTTTTGTTTCTATGCACATTAGCGGTACCAGTCTTGATTTCGATTTTCGTGCGCACCAGATGCACGTGACATTCCTATGTTTGCTATTTGAGGTTGATTTCCTTTTGAGCATAATGTTTTCATGACTTAAATACTATACAGTTGAGTAATCAAGCAAGACTGGTCTGAGAACAGTACCTGAGTATTTTACATGCATCGATAATTAAAGAAGGGGTTATCAAAAGAGCTATAGTCTCAATATTTTCTTACGTGTCCTTGACGACATAAATTTTTACAAAGAAAACCCTTCCCAAATCATTTCCAAAAAGGTGGGACGTGTATGTTAAACAAAAGATGTATATATATTTAGCTATTTTCCTTATAAATGAACGTCTGCTACTTGTGCCGTGATACGCGCATCGCACGGTGATTTGAAAAAGGTTTTGCATGCATGTCGATTTAGTTGATTTAACAATTTTATAATGATGCGTACTTATATCATGTTGGTTTTCGTATTGGATTTTGGCATTCGTATTTTCTCCATAACTCTGATGATTGCGTGATGCTTGATGGAGTTTTGAATTGAGTTTTACACTCATTTTTATTGTGCATGCATTGTGCTATGATATGATTTAGGTATTCATGATTTCAGAGCCCCGACGACTTGATCATTTTACCGAAATATTTTAGTATTTGGAGAGAGTTTTAAATTTAAATTTGGGGACCGAATTTATTTAAGCGGGGAAGATTGCAACATTTTAGAAAATAAAATATTATTTTGGGAATTTAAATAATTAAATAATAAATATTAGGGATATTTTAACAGTATGGAGATTTGTTTTAATGAAAAAGTATAATTATATACCGATAATTTGGAAAATAATTGGGTAATTAATATAAATTACTGATTGGAAGGTATTTAAGTGATTTAGGCATTTTATGAATTATTGTACAATTATTTATAAATAGGTTATTTACTAAACTCGATTAGTATTTACTAATTTTGCATTAAGTACATTTATATGCATGACATACACTACACCATATTATAAACACTTGTTACATTTCTATGAACAATACTTCATTTGCATATTAATGGGTTTTGTTTTATTTTTTGTTTTGTGTTTTTAAATAAAAGAAAAGAAAATGTGAGATATTTGTAAGGTGGGGGTATGAGACATGAGAGAGAGTGAGTGAGAAGACTCTAGATTTTTCCATGATCTTTGACTATGGCTCCTTCATTTTTTTCCTCATCCTCATCTCATTCTTCATAGCTTCATCTCCCTCATCATCTACCTTCTCTACCTCACACAATCATCTCAAAAACTTAGCCAAAACCTTGTACCCTTTTCACAAAAAATGATCTCCAGCTCACTACAAGCATGATGGTAGGAGCAAGTGAAGATTTTGAGCACTTGAGCAACTCAAGAATAGTCTTGAGTTGCCAAATGAGGTATTTCCTACACCCTTAGTTTGGTAATTGAGTTTCTTTAACTTCTTTAGTAGTTTAAAGTTGATTAAATTGAAGTTTAGCGATCTTGGAAATTTCCAAGTTGAGGTCTAGGTGATTTTATAAATTGAAAAGGGTGAAATTGAGGTTTAGACTTGACTACAATCCCTCCAGTGTCAAAACTTGGACTAAAAAAAAGACAAAATTCCAAGACTTGAGCTGATATTTGGCCGATATCATATTTTTATGGTTTGTGATGCCTACAGGATATTTGGAGCAATCTGAGACCTTTATAGGAAAATCAAACATATACATCAACCTAGTCAGACCACTGGGAGACCACCAAGGGAAGACGAACTAAAAATCCCCCTTTATGACCGGCGGCGCCGGGTAGATTAGGCTTCTCGCCGAGCCTATGTTAGGTGGTGTTGTTGTGACTTTGGCTGTAGCTCATACACCTTGTAAACTATCCTCTGTATTGTTTTTTTAGCCCCAAATTAACTGAGTCAAAATCTGGAACTAGTTTTCTAAGTTGTTGTTTTGGTTTTGTGGTTTTTAATGACTTAAGTTTTGATATTGGTGCTTTAACTCGATCGATTGGCGTTCGTACGTTAATATCAAGGGTTATTTGGTTGTTGTGCATGTGAGGTCCGTATGTTCTAACCTATGAGCGCTTCGCGTGTCGTGTCGATTCTTGAATCGGATTTTTGATGCGATACGATGTGTTGTGATATGTAGGTACATTCACGTGGACTTCGGGGTGACAAGGGAGATGCGTGGCGTCATCGACTTCGAATGCGAGGATCAAGGTGAGTAGATGTATATCTATGGGGGAAGTCGGGTGGATGGAGTGCAACACCCCCGCAATTTCGTAAATTAGGATGCGTATGGTATGTATATATAGTATGGATACTTAGCAAATAGGGTTTTCTAGGAGACCAGGGATAGATTAAGCGTACTTGGAAAAAGATTGCTCTTAGTTTAGTTTCTTAGTCGTGAACCCATAGCGTATAGGTTGTCACACAAACACACACACGCACACCCGAGATATGATATCTGGGTTTATATGTATATATGTACACACATACACACACACACATATATACACACACACACACATATGGTATACATATACGTATAAGATGAGGATACAAGATGTTGAATGGATATGAGTCGATAAGAACGGACATGATGCCGTGAATTTATGATACGTGATTGAGTCGAGGTATCGTTTATGATTTGATATAATAAAGGACCGTTGCGCGAATTATATATAAACATGCGATAACATATGACTTGGCGAGATATTAGATTGTACGAGACCTTAGATCCGTACTCCTGATCATGATATTGTACGATGATGATACCGTATGAATGATGATGTATATATGATATTTGACTCATACCCTCGATTTTGGGGATGTCGTACGATGGATTTTACTGTACGAGGTATAAATATGAGGATTGATCCGCACTCTTGACTCGAGGATGTAGTACGATGTATTATTACCGTACGTGATGATATGAGGCTGGATCGCCGACTATTAGATATATCTGCTCGGGATGTTATAGATTTCTTATTACCTTCAACTAGGTTCTTAGTTTTGTCCTCAGTTGCGTAAATATAGGTTAACTTAGGCGCGAGTCATACCTATTTTGGAAACCGACGAATCGTAGGTTTTTTCAAAAAATAAAACGAGGGATGCTATGGATTTTCAAAGGATATATATTTTCTTAAAACACCGTAGTCCCTACTTTTCTAAAACCCATGATTCGTGCTATTTCAAAACATAAAAACTGTATGACTCGTATACAAAGATGTATATTCTATAATATTGCGTTTACTATTCTTTTTCGTCATACTCATGTTGTTCTTTTTGCATTGCATATATATACATGTGTTTCCTTTATCTATTATGATCTCGACTGCTAGGACACCAACACCATTACCGATGATGCGTATGTTGCACGTATACTTGCTTGCCGACTCACACACATAATTATCGGTAATTGCCATGTCACGTACACTTTAGAAAACGTTACCTCATTGGTATAACCTGTTAGCTTGTAGTTTAAACATATTATTAGTATGCTTGCTCTCATATGCTTGTTTAGATATTGCATTCCTTACTTAGATACCCGATGCATTCATATATTCATTCAGTTATGTACTGTTGTGGGGCTTTATGTCGATATTCACTGTTCATTAACTTGTGATTTTGAGATTTTGGATCTTTCATGAGATTTCTGGATTTGGGAAACCGCATGTGAATTTTATAAACTTATGGTTATTTCAAAAGAGAAAGATGCGGTTTTCCTTGATATGATGAGTAGCGTCCACCATGATGTTTTCTCGGTTCTGAGTTGGTTTTCGAGACCCGATTCGAGGAGTAGGATGATCCGTCTGCGGGTACATGGTTGACCTGGTAAGGTACCCCGGGGTGAGAAGCTCAAGATGTAGACGATGATCCTGGCAGGGGAGCACTACCTACTGGTGATATTTGATGCAACGAAGATCCGGAGGATACCGACCGTAGTCGTGTGATCAGTTGATTTGGGCCAATCCGGACTGACGGAGCCCGAGATACGAGGATGATGTGTCACTGATGGACACGACTTTCATGATGTTTCGAGTGTCGATGTTGGGCACTCAGATTTTCTGATGATTTTGTGTATCGATGCTGGACACACCCATTTGATGATGCATTCATACATAATATACATGACATATGGTTACTTTGTGACACAGACACGAGTTCTGACATTTCACATATGCTCATAGTACTACCTTTACTACTACTCGATGTTATCGTATCATTATTATTCTAATATTATAGTACTGTATGACCTAGGAGATAGTCATACATGCGATTTCTACTCGGTGATGTCTTTTACTCACGAGTTGGCAACTCACCCCCGTTGTGCCACTGTTTCTTGCAGGTTTAGCCGTACATGTTCGGTAGCGGTTTCGCTGGCACACTACTTTCTTTCGGGTGATTTCTTTGGTAGGTGGGATACATTGCATCGTGACCACCGTCGTTGTTGTATCTAATTAAAAGCTCCATCAACCAGACTTGTATATTCTTTCGGCCTTAGAGTCGTGTTTATGCATTTATTGTTGCTTCTGGTTTTCGTGATGATGTTTAGTTTTTCTCGCTTTCTTTCTGAGTTTTGATTCTTGCCTTTCGGCGTTGTATACTTATATTATTTTGCGTGGTTGTTTCCGCCAATTGGCGAAGAGCTAGCTCCCGCTTGGGGATGTCGTATATATTATTGCTTGTATTCCTTTTGGGTTAAAAATTACAAAGGAGGTGCTACCCAATTTTCAAACGACAAAAAGGGTTTTCAAGTTAAATACAAATATAGTGCTTTCATAAATTACTACTTATGTATATATAAGAATAAGTTTGATTTCAGTAAATCTTATTTCAAAACTGCACTTCCATTATTTTTCTCCAAAAAAGGTTTAGATTTCTGGGCTTTTGGCTTACTTGAATTAGGTGGGGTTTTATAGATTTCACATGATTCAAATGCCTGTCACATGCATTTTCCGGGTCGTGATAGCTTATTTTTTTCCAGTTTATATATATCACCGTTTTGGCATTTTTGTTTTTGTATTTTCTTTTCAGTTGAGCTTTGTTCACTGCCGGAAGACGGACCGGGATGTTGGGATGTCTGGCCTGAATCCTGGGGGCAGATGCTTTTTGGATTTATCCATCCACCTCTCTGAAGATGCCAAATTGATTTATGACACTGTATACCGGAGGTTTGGGCGGATGCGGCCGTTGTAGCAAACTTTATCAGATTCCCCCTCGTTTGCGAGGGGTTTTTGATTGTGGGGACGCTCTTCCCTGCAGGCGCAAGCCCCTGCAGTTAATTACTTTATCGTATCGCGATAACCACTTTCTCCTGCTCCGAAAGTTCATTTCATGTCATGTCTGTTTGTTTTATTTTGGGTTGCCCATGGATTGTATACGGAGACTAGTTTATGTCGTCGCCCATAGGGCGTGGATTAGTCCAAATCCGTATATTTTTAGATTTGGGTTTTGGTTGATTTAAGGATCGTTAATCTGGTTTGAGATTAAGATCAACTTAAAACGTATGAACGTTCGGGCTCGATTATTTTAGTTTAAGGACATCGCGGTCCATTATCGCCATATTTGAGGTGCAATGTTAGATTAAAAACGTTTCGGTACATTATTGCCGTATTTGGGGGCGAATATTAGTTTAGGGACATTTCGGTCCATTGTCGCCATATTTGGGGGTGAGTATTAGTGTAAGGACATTTCAGTCCATCATTCATCTCGCGCGCACGTATATTTGTTACGTGGCGGAGTGAACGATGTTGATATGGAATGTGCCCAATTTGAGTCACGCTCTGATTTGAGGCATGCACATTAATTTTGAAGTGCATGAAGAAGTTATTGGTCGTTGGGACCCACCACCTCTCTGAAGACGTTGAAGAATTACAACGACATGCATCAGAGGTGTGAAGAGATGTACCCTTAAACCAAATCCCATTTTTGAGGGATAAGGGGTTGTTGTGGACTTAAGAATTTTTGGTCATATTTGAGACCTTGGAAATCAAGAGCATATGGGATCGATTGGTTTTTTTTTAAGGATATGTTATTCCAATTTGAGACTAAGATCCACTTAACAATATTTTAGGATCTTCTTTATTTAAGACCCAGCAACAGAGCATTTGGACTCAGTTGCAAGACTTTAGCAACTTAGCCAATTTGGGCTTTAGTATGCTTATTCTCCCTTTTTTTAAAAAAAAGTGCTAAGCACTTATTTGGGCTCTATTTATTCAGTCCCACTTTTTTATGCAAAAAGTGCTGAGCATTTATATGAGTTCTAACGCCCACATATAATTATGTGGAGCTTTCAGTCATGGGCATTGCCCAATAAGTGTTGAACACTTTACTCATTTTGTCTTTATATGAAGCGCTAGGCACTCTTTATGGCGTCTACGTGGGGAGCGCGTGACGCGCTGCCCAATGAGTGTTGAGCATTCAGCCGTTTTGGGTTGCCTGTGGAGTTCTAAGCACTCTTTTCTTCTCTTTTGCAGTGCCCACATTGGGAGCACGTGAGGCGCTGGACACTGCTCAATGAGTGTTGAGCACTCAGCCGTTTTGGACTGCCTGTGGAGTGCTAAGCACTCTTTTCTTCTCTTTTGTGGCGCCCACATGAGGCGATGAGCGCTGCCCAATGAGTGTTGAACACTCAGCCGTTTGACTCTTTTTTTTATGGAGTGCTGAGTACTTTATGGCGCCTTCATGATTTTCACGTGCGGCGCTGGGCCCCGGGTGCTGCCCAATGAGTGCTAAGCACTCTTCTCTTTTGTGGCACCCACGTGAGGCGCTAGGCGCTTTTAGAGACGCTCATGTGGGGCGCTAAATTCTTTTCTCCTCTGTTAATGACATTTTTGCCCATTAATGATCACCGGGATCTTTGTTTTGAAGATCTAGAATCAAGCTTCATTTTTAAGAACTAAGTTCTTTTATAAGAACTAGATTTCTCTTGTACGCTTTTGTTATTTAAGGAACTCAATTTCTGGTTCTTTTCTGAATCTTTGATTCTCAAGAACAAGTTTTTCCCGATCAGAATTAAATTCTCAACTTGTGGGAGACTTGCCTCGCGGATTTCAGATCCAGAGAAAGAACTAAGTTCTTTTAAAAGGGTTAAACACTTCAATAGGCAAATGAGATGTTTTGATCTCTATTTTTTTATTTACCTAGAGTTTTGAGGAAGGAGATCTTCTTCCTTGAGAATTTAATTCTTTGTTCCTTTTGAAGCTTTCTGTCTTTTTTTTTCAGAAGCTTATGGGGGGTCCTCTATATCAGGCTTGAAGTCTTAGGTCCTTTATGTATTAGCGGCAATTTATTAATTAGTTTTGAGCAAATCTCTCATTGAGAGATTCCGATTGATTTGGGGAATTTTACCCATCATTGGATCTTTGATCCAAGGGTTTCTGCTTTACAGAAGATATTTTCTTGTTTTTTAACAAGATTGGGGAAATACTTTCCCATATGCAGAGTTTTATTCTGTGAAATGGTAATTTTTAATCCAAAAGTTCTCTGTTTTACAGAGGACAATCTTTCTTCTTTTGAAAGATTGAGGGAATATATCCCAAAATAGAATTTTATTGTATGATCCAACCGAAATTATCTTTCTTATTTTTTAGAAAGATTTGGGGAATGTTTTCTTTCGATAGAATTTAATTCTGCATTTTTGATGATTTATCATCTCCGTTGGATCAAAGATCCAACGGCTCTGTTTAACAGAGAGTAGAATTTAATTCTACTTGGTTGCCGGCGCTCACGTGTTGTGTACGTAAGGCGCCACATGAGAGTTTTAACTCTTATTTAATAGATTCTTTTGTGCTTTGCACACTGGCGCCCGCGTGAGGAGCACATGCGGCGCTATATGAGAGTTTTAACTCTTATTTAATTTAATAGATTCTTTTGTGCTTTGCACACTGGCGCCCGCGTGAGGAGTGTTCACCACCGAAATCCGGGAAGACAAACGGCTTGCTTGATTTCGGGGGCAGATGCTATTTGGGTTTATCCGTCCATTTATCCGAAGATGCCAAGTTGATTTATGGCACCATGTATCGGAGGTTTGGACGGATGCGGCCGTTGTAGCAGATTTCGTCAGATTCCCCCTCGTTTGTGAGGGGTTTTTGATTGTGGGGACACTCTTCTTTGCAGCCGCTAGCCCCTGTAGTTAATTACATTACCGTGTCGTGGTAACCACTTTCTCCTGCTCCATAAAGTCACTTCGTGTCGTGTGTGTTTGTTTTATTTTCGGTTGCCCATGGATTGTATACGGAGACTGATTTATGTTGTCGCCCGTAGGGCGTGGATTAGTCCAAATCCGTATATTCTTAGATTTGGGTTTGGTTTGATTTAAGGATCGTTAACCTTGTTTAAGATTAAGATCAACTTAAATGTTTGTTAAGGATACGTTAGTTCGATATTGGACTAAGATCTACTTAACGGGGGTTCAGGATCATTTTTGATCCAACAAAAGAGCATTTGGACGCTATCGTTTTAGTTTAGGGATGTTACGGTCCATAGATCACCATTTTTTGGGGTGAGGCTTTAGTTTAAGGACGTTACGGTCTATAGCTAGTTTAAGGACATTGTGGTCCATTGGTATGTGCTCATAGGTTTGGGAGTGTACCAAAAAGCTGTTGGTTGTTGGAACCCTCTACCTCTTTGAAGACGTTGAAGAATTACAACGACATGTATCAAAGGTATGGAGAGATATACCCTTGAACCAAACTCCAGATTGAAGGGAGAGATCATGGTGGAATGAACACCATTTTAGATACTATATGTTAGGAGATCATTAGTCATCTTTGGAACTAAGATCGATTTGGGGAGACCTGATCATAGGAAGGCTCGGTTAATTGGTGATCAAAAGAGTTTTGGCCTCGGGAGACTTGTCTAATTTAGGCTAAGGTTGGCCTATCATAGTGTTAAACACTAAAATTTGCTCGGCGCTCACGTGCTCCCACGTGAGGCTCTAAAGCAGTGTTAAACATTGAAATTTAGAGCGCTCACGTGTGGCACATGAGGCGCTTGAGAATTGGACACTGCTTCTTTAGGTTTATTCCCTTTTTCTTTTATAAGTGCTAAGCACTATTGGGGGTCACATGGGCTCACATGAGGTGCCCTAAAAATGGGAACTGTCTTTGATTTATTTCCCTTTTCCTTTATAAGTGTTGAGCACTATTAGGGGGTCACGTGTGATCACGTGAGGCACCCCAAAAATGTGAACTGTCTTTGATTTATTTCTCTTTTCCTTTTATAAGTGCTAAACACTATTGAGGGGTCATGTGAGATCACGTGACTCGATCTCAGTCGTTCTTTTGCTCATCAGGGGTGGTCACGTAGGAACACGTGATCTGTCGTTATAGCGTTGAACGCTAATATGCATGGAGACCTTGATCTGAGTTTTGAGAATTTCACGTCCCTTATTTTTATAAGAATTAAATTCTTTTATCGGGTTAAATCCTAGTTTTATCAGAGGAATTAAATTCCTATATCTGTTTGGAAGAATTAAATTATTCAAACTTAGTTCTTTCCCTTAAGTTTTGAGTCTGCATGACAGAATCTCCCTGATGAGAATTAAATTCTCAACTTGTGGGGAGATCTGCTTCTGCAGACCTCAACCAGAGGAAGAACTAAGTTCTTTTTAGAAGAGTTAAACTCTTGAAATGGTGAAGGGGAGATAAAATGATCTCTATGTCTTTCTTCTTACCTAGGGTTTCCTTTTCTAAAAGAGAGCTCTTCTTCTTCTTTTTTTGTTGTTTCTCAAATCTTATGGGGGTCTCCTCTTCTTTAGATTTAATCTCCTTGCTCCTATTTATAGGAGAAGGAAAAAAATCAATTTTTTGAGAGAATTTCTCATTGAGAGATCTTGATTGATTTCATAATCTTTTAGATTAATCGGTGAATTTTATTCACCGTTGGATTTTTAATCCAAAGGCTCTCTATTTAACAGAGAAGATTTCTTGTTTGTTTGACAAGATTATGAATATTTTGTTAGTTTTAACAAGATTAGAATTTTATTGTATCATATCTTTTTAGTTTAACAAGATCAGGAAAATATTTCCCAAATAGAATTTAATTCTAAAATTTGATAGAAGCGTTTTAAATTAGGGTGCTTACATGCTTTGCATGTGAGCGGCAAGAGAACTCACGTGTTTAACACGTGACCCATAGTGTAGGTTTTAGTCTGTTTATTTTCAGCGCTCATATGAGCATATGAGCACTCACGTGTTTAACACGTGAGACCTGTTTGACCATTGGTGATTTATGTTTAGCGCTCATATGCTTTGCATATGAGCGCTCACGTGTTTTACACGTGATGCCTGTTTGGCCCTTTAGATTTATTTTATTCAACGCTTATATGCTTTGTATATGAGCGCTCACGTGTTTAACACGTGATGTCTGTTTGGCCCTTGGTTATTTATGTTCAGCGCTCATATACTTTGTATATGAGCGCTCACGTGTTTTATACGTAAGTCCTGTTTGGCCCTTTGTTATTTTCTTTCAGCGCTCATATGCTTTGCATATAAGCGCTTACGTGTTTAACACGTGATGTCCAACCGTGAACTCTTTTCCTCTTTCTTCTCTCCCTTTTTTATAAGGGTTATAAGAGAACAAATAGCTCTTGGCCGAAAATTTTGGCGGAAACAAATGCCCCCACTACTTCGTCCATGTAAGTACGTACGTGGGTGAAGTAGTGCAGAGTTATGCATGGCCATATAATTGAGGGCTTAGGAGACAAGTTTAGGGTCCTTGTAGACTTTTTTTTATCTTCATGAGCCGTAAGGGTCTTAAGAAGGTTTTTTCTCCTTACTGGTCGAGAGGATCTCATAGGTGCAAATTCTCCCTAGAAATCATGATGATTTCTAAGTGTTCATCGCCTCCATGAGTCGTAAGGATCTCACTAAGGTATTTTTCCTTACGAATCGTGAGGATCCGTAAGTAGATTCTTTATTTCATTGGTGAATGTGGCTTTGGCAAATATGGCATGTAGATAGTCCATCTTGACCCCCTTGTAGGGCAGCGATGGCTTAGGAAACTAGTTTGGATCTGCCGCCTAAGACTTTTCAACTTTATGAGCCGTGAGGGTCTCATAAAGACTTTTCTCCCTACGAGTTAAGAGGATCCCGTAGGTGTATTTTCTCCTTAAGAGTCGTGAGGACTCTTAAGTGCGTTTTCTCTTGAGAGTCGTAAGGATCTCACAAGAGAATTTTCCCCCTTACAAGTCGAGAGGACTCATAAGTGGTTTTTTCTCTCCTTGTCGATATTCGACTTTAGAGAGTGTGGCCCGTGGATAGTATACAATAGTCCATCTTGGACAGACTTGCAGGGCCCCAGTGCTTAGAAAACAGGTTGATATCCCCATTGCCAAAGGCTTTTCCCTACGAGTTGAGATGTGTCGAGAAGTTCTCGCAGGAACATTGTTTCTCCTACGAGTCGAGACGAATCGAGAAGTTCTCGCAAGAATGTTCTAACGTCACAGTTAACCTCAGCTGATAGAAGTCCGTTAGGGTCTGTGGTACTAGGGCTTTTGTCTGTCGTACCGTCGCGTTGGCCAATGTATTCCTAGTTACGCAATCTTGCTGTTCGAGTAGCCCATTGTATCTCTGATCCCTTCGGGGGATGGACAAGACGTCTTCAAGTAATCTTCCAGGTGATATTACCGTCGGAAGAGCAAGCGTTAAGGATATTCCATGCCGCTTTTTTACTTGAGGTTAGGCTCAGTTTGGGAGCCCCGATGAGTCATGACCACTCCGCGATGGTGTGGGATGATCTCCGATAGTCTTTCAGGTCTCATTTGAGTTGCCGTCGAGACCCTGGAGCTAGGGATCTTCCTTTGCTTCGTTTGTTGACATTGTGTCTACAATATGTCGAGGTTGTCTCTAGGTTGTCTGTGAACCATCGTGGCTTGGAACTAAGGACTTTGCCATGGCTCCGTTGTTTTGACCCTAGGGTCGGTTGTTGACGTTGCGTCTACATCTTGCTGTAGTAAGAAGGAACGCCGTTGTTGATCTCTGGGCTATCTGTAAACCATCGAGATTTGGAACTAGGGACTTTGTCATGACTCCGAGGTAGTCTCTAGGTTGTCTGTGAACCGTCGATGCTTGGAACTAGGGACTTTGCCATGGCTCCGTTTTGTTGACGTCACGTCTGTATTCGGTGCATTGGCTGATGCATTCCCCGATACGCAATCTTGCTGTTCGAGTATCCTTGCGACTGTCGTGTCTCTGATCCCTTCGGGGGCTGGAAAAAACGATCTTCAAGTAATCTTCCAGGTTATATTACCGTCGGAAGAGCAAACATTAGGGATATTCCATGCCTCTTTTTACTTGAGGTTAAGCTCAGTTTGGGAGCCCCGATGAGTCATGACCACTCCGCGCTGGTGTGGGATGATCTTCGATAATTTTTCAGGTCTCATTTGAGTTGCCGTCAAGACCCTGAAACTAGGGATCTTCCTTTGCTTCATTTGTTGACATTGTGTCTGCAATATTGCGACGAATGTCGAGGTTGTCTCTAGGTTGTCTATGAACCGTCGAGGCTTAGAACTAAGGAATTTGCCATGGCTTCGTTGTTTTGACCCTGGGGTCGATTATTGACGTTGCATCTGCATCTTGCTGGAATTGAGAAAGAACGCCGAGGTGATATTGCGTCAGTTGTATCGAAACGAACGTCGAGGTGGTCTCCGGGTTGTTTGTGAACCGTCGGGACCTGGAACTAGGGACTCTTCCATAGCTCCGTGGCAGTCTCTCGGTTGCTGGTGAACCACCGAGATTCGGAACTTGAGACTTTGCCATGGCTCCGCTTTGTTGATGTCGCGTTTGCATCCGGTTGGAGTGAGAAAAAACATCGTTGTTGATCTCTAGGCTGTCTGTGAACCATCGAGATTTGGAACTAGGGACTTTTCCATGGCTCCGGGGTAGTCTCTAGGTTGTCCGTGAACCGTCGAGACTTGGAACTAGGGACTCTGCCATGGCTCCACTTTGTTGAAGTTGCGTCCGCATCCTGCTGGAATGAGAAAGTACACCGGGTAGTCCTTAGGTTGCATGTGAACCGTCAAGACTTGGAGCTAGGAATTTGCCATGGCTCCACTTTGTTTCGATCCTGGGGTCTCCTGTTGACGTTGGGTCTTCAACCTGCTAGACTGAGAAGGAGCGCCGGGTTGGAGCGCCGGGTTCTGCCATCACTCCTTGGAGCTTTGTTGACGTCACGTTTGCACTCTGTTGGAATGAGAAGGAACGCCGAGTTGATATTTAGGCTGTAGATGTTGCCGTCGAGATCTGTCTCTTCTTCTGACGGATCCAGGTGGGAAAATATGGTTCCCTTTTCGTTTGTGCCCATGGATCGTATACAGGGGTTGATGCGGACTCACCTGCAGGGCAAAATTTTTTTCTTTTTTTTTTGTTTCTTTCCGCGATGCTCTATCATTTCAGCTTTTTATATCGCGAAAGTCGTGATTGCCCAATCATTTCGGCTACTTTTCACGGTGCCCAATCATTTTGGCTATTTTTCTTTTTTACCCGCTGCTTTTTATTGCGAGTTGCCCAAACATTTCGGCTATTTTTATATGCATACACTTTACTCGCTGATTTTTATTGCGAGTTGCCCCATCATTTTGGCTATTTCATATGCATCTTTTGCTCGTTGATTTTTGCGAGTATGGAACTTGAAATCTGATCCCAATCTTGGCATCAGCATCGCTGCGACCGGAATATTGTCAGGAGCGAATCATCATTTGCCTTGAAAAGACTTAGAATTTGCTACCAATTTAGGCATCAACATCGCTACCACTGGAATGTTACCAGGAGCGAATCATCATTTGCCTTTGCTGATTTTAACAAAGGTAGCTTAGCAAACAGGGTTAAGATCCTGCCGACTAAGGCTTTTTGACTTCATGAGCCGTAAGGGTCTCATAAAGGTATTTCTCCCTACGAGTCGTGAGAATCTCATAGGTGTATTTTCTCCTTAGGAGTCGTGAAGATTCCTAAGTGATATCTTCTCTTATAAGTCGTAAGGATCTCACAAGAGTGTTTTCTCCTTGCAAGTCGAGAGGACCTACAAGTGTTGCTTACCAAATAGGGAAATTTCGCGCCATTGGTGGAACTAGGTGAGGGAACGTTTATTTGTGCACGTAGATTGTATACAAGGGCTGATATTGGACCGCCTGTAGGGCAACTTGGGGAATGTGATGGCTTAAGAACAGGTTCAGGTCCCTGTATTTTAAGGATTTTGAATCCTATGAGCCGTGAGGGTTTCATAGGGGGAATTCTCCTTACGAGTCATGAGGATCTTGTAAGTGTAGTTTATCCTTAGAAATCGTGGGGATCCCTAAGTGTGTTTCCCCTTTGTGAGTCGTAAGGATCTCACTCGGGTATTTTTCCTTATGAATCGTGAGGACCTTGCAGGTGTCTTTATTTTAACGAGATTGCGCCCTTTCGGGTTTTCACAAACTTGCCGGTAGCCCTGCTGTTTTTTCTCACGGCTCCCTTTCGGGTTTTCATCCGTGCCCATTTTGCTTATGGACATACCGTTTGTTTTTCCAATGGCACTTAGGGAGGACTTCGCCACCAGGGTAGCTGTGTAGCCAGCAGAACTTGAGTTGCAATCCTTGCCGCCGGGACTTGTGAACTTGAATTCCACTGTTTCCGTGTTTGAGGCGACGTACTTAGTTTAAGGACATTACGGTCCATTGTTAGTTTAGGGACATCTCGGTCCTCTGTTAGGTTTAAGGACATCTCGGTCCATTGTTAGTTTAGGGACTTCCCGGTCCATTGCAGTTTCGAGGTGAAGTTTTGCCGGATACTACTTATAAAGTTTGGACTCAGAAAGACAGCGAGCGGACACGAGTGTCGTCAACCATCATTAACCTGAGCCGTGAATTGTCAAGCGTAGTATTTTTTAAGGAACCGGCCATTTATTGGCCGGAAGGGTGTTTTGCCATGCATATCCATGAGCAAGTAGGCCCTACCTTGGTAGACCTTGTCTATGATGTACGAACCTTCATAGTTTGGCTCAAATTTCTCCCGTTTTGCACGGTTGCGGATCATAGGTCTTTTTACGACTAACATGAGCTCGCCTTGGTGGAATGTTCTCGGCCTATTCAGTCTTTCGTATGAGCGCATCATCCTTGCTTTGTAAACTTCCAGGTTTTGCTGCGCCATGAGACGAGTTTCATCGAGGGCATCGAGCTCCTCAAGCCGAAGATGGGCATTTTCCTCATCCGTCAGCTCATATCAAACCGCTACTCGTAGTGAGGGTAGCTCTATCTCTAAGGGAAGTACCGCTTCCGTGCCGAATACCAACACGAATGGCGTTGTATTCGTGGCCGTTTTGAACGTGGTCCGATAAGCCCAGAGAGCTTCATGCAGTCTCTCGTGCCAATCCCTTTTATTTTTGGACATTGTTTTCTTCATGATCTTCATCAAGGTCTTGTTGAAAGCCTTAGATAGACCGTTAGCTCAGAGATTATAGACCGAAGAGTATCTCCAATCTATATTATGCTATTGTGCGTAGCGACTGATTTTGTGGCTTCTATAGGCTGGCCCGTTATCGGAGATAATCCGTCGCGGAGTGCCGAACTGGTAGATGACGTGTGTCCTGAAGAAACAGAGGATGTTCTCCGTCTTCACCTCCATTAAGGGTACCGCATCTGCCCACTTAGAGAAGTAATCGGTTGTCACCAATATGAACCGATGTCCCCTGGACGATGCTGGCTCGATGGGTCCGATTATATCAATTCCCCACATTTCGAACGGCCAGCTATCCAATGTCGGGTGAAGCGGATTCGGATGTTGGTGGATGAATTCCTCGTGAATCTGGCACGAGTGACACTGCTTCGCATATTCGAGGCAGTCCTGGATCATCGTGAGCCAATAGTAACCCATTCTCTTGATCTTCAACTTCATCTTTGGCCAGGATTGATGTCACGCCCCACTTTCCAGAGTACGCTAAGATGGGCACGTGACATAGCCAACCATGCTACCTATGGGTAGGAAGTATCCATCCACAGTCACATTACGGCTGTAGAGATATCAAGAACAAAATAAAACTATCTAATACATGTCCATAAGCCAAAATAAAGTGAGTCAAGAATAATAATAATGCGGAAGCAAAGAGATCCAATACAAGAATAACTGGAATGTATGTCCCATAATGCGGGCTCACATTAGGAATAAAATACTGAAAAGTAAAAGAACTAACTACTACTGAATCCTCACTGCTCAGCCTGCTGGCTGAAGTACTCTTGCTCGGACTGCAACAAAGGTACGGAATCTGGGCCATGCAAAACCCAGACGTCAGCGCGTCATGTCATCAAGCAATAAAATATAAACAGGGTAACAAGACATGCAAGTATAATCATAAATGGTAAAGCATGGTAATAGCAATATACATCGGGGCGGTGAAATGTAGTGTGCAGTGAGTAATCTAAACTGGTTATTGGGTTGAATAGTCTCAAGTCCTTGAAATCAATTTGATGAATTATCGATGTAACTCAATAGTATCCCGTGCATGCCCATGACCATGGTCTAAGACTCTCGGGCTAAAACCGAGACGTGCCGCCATGCACTAAAAGGAAAAGGGTAAAGACGAACGATGTCAGCAGCATCGTCCCGAGGCGGGCCTAGCCTCTAAAACTGATCAGTATAAGCAAGCAACTGTCGAGTTACAAGTCAGGATTTCATCATTGATTTCCCCATACCCCCAGGTTATATGTGTCAAGTCAGGTATTCAGTAATTAAGAACTAATGCCAACACAGGATCAGGTAGGTGCAGCTTTGTCTGGATAGACAACAAGAACGGTCCGTAAGGACTACAGGTTAGGCTTGTTGGCATTAGACACAAGATCAGGTAACAGGTAAAGCCATGGTACATCAGGTCAAGTCAAATAATGTATATAGGTGTCATGTCATGTCAATAGTGTATGGTACCATGTCGGGTCAAGTAATATATGTAGCAAGTCACGTCAGGATGTACAAGATATCATGTGGGTGCTCATAATCAACTAGCATAATCATGGTTATAAATAACAAGCATGGGTATCATCAGAACAATTAATTGGCACATGTAATAGGTTAAGCAATATGTACAGATTAAATTACTTAGCTGTACGGTTATCAGTTTGTGTTTAAGAGATAGTTTCAACATTACATGAATACAGTAGGACAAATATGGATGTTAATCAGGTTAATAAGCATTAAGTAATTTAGGGATGCAATGACATGTGTAATATGTTTAATGGATGCAATTTATTAAACATGGAGTGTTAATATCACAGTATTATGTAGTAATGTGATCTATGGATGCAATTATATATATCTTAAATGCGATGGATGCAAACGGGTATCCGAAAAGTTATAAAACTATAAAATGGTAATGTGGGACGTACAACTAAGAAATATGTGATATAAATATTGATATAATAATATTAATATGGATAGCATATTCAAAGCGATTAATAACTATAAAAGTGGTATTGATTAACCATGCACAAGAAAGTTCCGTTCAGAAATTCAGCGTCACCCTGATTGCTAAAATAGCTTAAAAATAACAAACGTTCTCCAAAAAGGACGTGTCTTATACCAAAACAAAGATAATTCAATAAGGTTTTTATTTTTTATAAGTATAAGCATCTTAGGTTGTCCCTATAAAAAGTTATGAACATTCGAAGTTGAAAGTTTGCTGCTATAATTTCCATGGACGGCAGTTTAAAGACATATTCATTTGCATTTTATGTTATTTAAACAATTTATTTTTCAAGTAAATATTTCATAGAGTTATATTATTTTGAGTTAGCTTCGTAACGAACTAAAGAACGTATACTAATGATTTTTCTATGATTTATAATGAATTTTATAAGGTAAGGTGTATAGTAAATTTCAGATTTGTCGTATCCGCTTTTCAACGACGTTTCATGTGTAAACTATAATATTTTCAAATGTATAATATTATAAAATGCTAATTATAAACTAATTACAGATAATAATAAGAAATATTACGACGATATATATTTTAAATGATATGGATGCAGTATAATGTAATCTAGTATGTCACAAGATAAGTTTTCATGATCTAGATTTAAAATGATATAAACAGATGCAAACGGAACATCGAAACGTTATAAAATTAATCATGGGGTACTAGATTTAAGCTATAGGTATGGTATTTATTTAAATAGGTATAAAATGAATTATATAGCATGTAACAAGATTAACTTGCCTAGACGGAACAAGAACGGATGTGTACGGAACGTCCTTCGTCGGCGAAAAGTCGCGACGCGCGCACGGTACACGGAACGGTTCCAAACAACGCACGATGGTGATCACGCAAGTCAAGTACGTTCACTGGATCACTCGGATCGTCAGCGACGAGCATGGCTCCGGCAGTGATCACCGGAATCAAGAAACAAGATCAAGGAAAAGAAAGAAGAAAGAAGAAGAAGAAGTAAGAAGAAGAGGTTGTGTATTAAATAAGGAAAAAAAATTAAATAAATAAAAAATATATATAAATATATATATGCAGAGGAGAGAGAGAGAGAGAAAGGGGTTGTTGGTTTGTTAGGAAGTTAGATTTAAAATTTTAAAAGATTTTTAGATTTAAAATTTTAGATAAGAGCTTTCAGTTTGTTAAAGAAATCGTATGAAAATATTTAAACTAAATTTTAAAATTAAATAAATTGAATTTTGGCGGGATACAAAAATATTTCAAAACGCGCCCGGGTCGGGTCTAAAAATTCAGATTTAAAATACGAAAAATATGTGCGACTTTCAAAATTAAAAATGAATGGTCGGGTAACGAAAATGCATACCCCCAAGAATGGATGCAAGTACATGCGCGTCGCCATCCAAACACATCCGTTTCACTGAACGGGACGATAACAAGATGCGCGGATGCTACCACGGGGTTAAGGGTATCATGCAGGCTATGAAATGCAATTTTAAATTATTTTACATGACCTAAAATGTTATATGGTAAAAGATGCAATGCCAGGTAAAATGCCAGTATGCAGTATACATGAGATGCACGTGTCTATGTAACAAGTCAAGGTAATCTATGAATACGAATCAAACAAATTCAAGCAAGCGGGTCGGATCGAATGCAAAGTAATATGTAAAATACCATTCGTACCCACAATACGTTAACTCAAGAAAAGACCATGGATAAATAAATACGGAGACTGGAATTGGTATAAATGAACTCGGTTGTTACATTATACCCAACTACAAAAAGAATTTCGTCCTCGAAATTCCAAGAACAAGAAAGGATAAACAATCAAGAAACTACAAGAATAGATGTGGAAACTTCTACTGGATTTCATCTTCTCGTTCCCAAGTTGATTCCCCATATGAGCGATTACTCCAAGAAACAAGTACAAGAGGGATAACCTTTTTCTGAAGAACCTTTTCTCTTCGATCCACGATTAACACCGGTCGCTCTTCAAAAGTCAAATCTTCTCGTACGGTTAGCTCCGAATGATCCAACACATGTGTTTCATCTCGAACATACATACGGAGTTGAGGTACGTAACACACGTCATGAACATTCTCCAAAGATTGTAGTAACACCAAACGATATGCCACTTCTCCAACACGCTCAAAATCTCAAAAGGTCCAACGAATCGAGGACTAAGCTTTCCTCGACTTCCGAAACGAATCACCCCTCTAGTCGGTGATACCTTCAAGAATACCAAATCACCAACGGCGAAGTCTAAAGGTCTTCTCCACGTATCTGCTTAACTCTTCTGTCGGTCTTGTGCTGCTTTCATATGATTCCGGATAGTAGTAACCTTCTCAACTGTTTGCACGATCAAATCTGGTCCCAACAATCTTCGTTCTCTAACGTCGTCCAGCAAACTGGTGAACGACACTTGCGACCGTATAAAGCTTCGAATGGAGCCATCTGAATAGTCGCCTGAAAGCTGTTGTGGTATGAAACTCCACCAAGTGTAGATGATTCTCCCATGAATCCTTGAAGTCTAACATACACGCCATCAACGTTTCTTCAAGAGTTTGGATCGTTCTCTCCGACTGGCCATCTGTTCGAGGATGATAAGCTATGCTAAACTCAAACGCGTCCCAAAACCTTCCTGTAAGTTCCTCCAAAAGTGTGATAAGAAACGAGTGTCACGGTCGGACACGATGCTCACCGGTACTCCATGCAATCTTACTATCTCCTGCATGTACCGCTCTGCCAAAGCTTCTGTTGATCGACCAACTCGAAATGGTATGAAATGAGCTGCCTTGGTCAATCGATCAACAATCATCCCAACTGCATTGTTGCCCTTTGGACTTCGTGGTAGAGCTGTCACGAAATCCATGGTTATATGTTTCCACTTCCATTGAGGGATCGAAAGTGGTTGCAATAAACCGGCAACCCGTTGATGTTCAGCCTTAACTTGCTGACACACCAAACACTTTGCCACAAAACGGCAACATCCCGTTTCATGCCTTTCCACCAGAAATGCTGTCGTATATCTCGGTACATCTTCGTGCCTCCTGGATGTATGGAATATGCTGAACTGTGCGCCTCCTTCATAAGTTCTTCACGAATGTATCTTTTTGACACACACAAATGACTACCATATCGCAACGAACCATCTTCATGAATTAACAAGTCCGTTCGAAGTCCAGCTTCAACCTATTCTCGAAACCTTTGCAATCTTGGGTTTTTTGACTGCGCTGCTTTAATACTCTCGATCAATGACGACTGTACTTGCAGCGACATCAACTGTCCTGAAGAATGCGGTAGCACGATCTCCAACTCGAATCTCCGAAAGTCTTCAATAAGTTTCTTTTTGTGCAGTCAACATCCGAATTGCTGGTAACCGACTAAGCGCATCCGGCACAACATTAACTTCCCCGGATGGTACTTAAGATCAAGATCGTAGTCAGCCATCAGCTCCAACCATCTACGCTGCCTCATATTAAGATCCTTCTGTGAGAACACATACTTTAGGCTTTTGTGATCGGTGAAAACTTTGACCCTTTCGCCCAAAAGGTAGTCTCCAAATCTTCAAAGCGAATATCACAGCCGCAAGCTCCAAGTCATGAGCTGGGTAATTCTTCTCATGGGTCATCAACTTCCTCAACGCGTAAGCTACAACTTTTCCATGCTGCATCAAAACACATCCCAATCGTTTCCCAGATGCATTGCTGTGAATCACCAATCCTCCGGAACTGTCTAGCACGGTTAAAACAAGAGCGGTTATCAACCTTTGCTTCAACGCCTCAAAAGCTGATGCACACTTATCCGTCCCCACAAATGGTACTTCCTTGCATGTAAGCTTGGTCAGAGGCTCAGCCAAACGAGCAAAATTCTCTACGAACCTTCTGTACTATCCGGCAAGTCCAAGAAAGCTTCTTATCTCCGCAACGTTCTTCAGAATCGATCAATCTCGAACCGCTGTAATCTTTCAGGATCAACGGAGATTCCATCTCCAGCCACGACATGCCCCAAAACTTTACTTCTTCCAGCCAAAACTCACACTTGCTCATCCTTGCATACAATCTCTCTTGCCTCAAAGTCTGCAGTGCGATCTTCAAGTGTTCTACATGCTCTTCCTTACTCCCTGAGTAGACCAGAATATCATCGATGATCACCACTATAAACTGGTTCAAGAACGACGAAAGATTCGGTTCATCAAGTCCATAAATATCGCCGGTGCATTCGTTACTCCGAAGGGCATCACTAAATACTCGTAATGTCCATACCGAGGCCGGAACGCAGTCTTGCAAATATCTTCAGATTTAACTCGGACCTGATGATATCCGGATCGCAAATCCAGATTCGAGAATACCTTCGCGCCGCTAAGTTGCTCAAAATAATTCACCAATGCGAGGGATCGAGTACTTGTTCTTAACAGTCACCCGGTTCAATTCTTGATAATCGATGCACATCCTCCTTATGACATCATCTTCTTACTAGAAGAATTGGAGCTCCCCAATGTGAGTTACTGCTGCGAACCCAACCCTTCTCAAATAATTCAGTAATATGCTTCTTAACTTCTTCCAATTCCACTGGTACCATTGGATAATACGCTTTAGATACTGGCGCTGCACCTGGAATAAGATCAATTGCGAACTCCATGTCTCGCCTCGGCGGTTAACCTGATATGTCCTCGAACACATCCATGAAATCTCGAACAATAGCTAGCGCTTCATCTTTAGCAACCTTTATCGACGAAAGATCATTAATTGTCGGCCTAGCCCTAACCTCGGCTGGCCCGACAGAACTGCTTCCTTCAGACAACCTCTGGGTGTCCGGGAATCTGGAGAATCACTTTTCTTTCCTAACCATCAATATAAGCGTGGAAGGTGCCGCGAAAATCCATTCCCAAGACAACAACAAACGAGGGATGCACCAGAATTGAATAATTCTAATGCGGGGAAAACATGAACAAGTAAGATACCGAGATGACTTCATCCGAAGTCAAGATACTGAAGAGGATTAAGCACGATAAACTTGATTCAAGCTGGCGATGAAACAATAACTGATAAGCAATGAAACCGAGAAAAACAAGATAATATAACAATCATGGAATAAGGAAGTGAATCAAGACCAGGACTCCAAGTTACTCAAATATAGTACCGCATTGTAACTATGCTGCAGTTCATGGGTAAAATTACATAACTCCACTCAAGTCGCCCAAATCCTAGTATCGGAATCAAGGAACAGGGAGAAACAATAATGAACCAAAAAGGTTTCAAGCCGAGATGCAAAGTTGTCTGCATATCGTTAAAACGAAGGATAAAAGAAAGATATGATTCAAGAATCACGATAACAAGGTGGCAGGACATGTTCCTAATCACGAGTATTCTGATTCGTGTATTAGGTCCAATACCCAACTACAAAAGAATCAAACTCAATTAACCAATATCCAATGGCTCTGATACCAAAAGAACCATGTCACACCCCGATTCCCAGAGTACGCTAAGATGGGCACGTGACATAGCCAACCATGCTACCTGTGGGTAGGAAGTATCCATTCACAATCACATTACGGCTGTAGAGATATCAAGAACAAAATAAAACTATCTAATACATGTTCATAAGCCAAAATAAAGTGAGTCAAGAATAATAATAATGCGGAAGCAAAGAGATCCAATACAAGAATAACTGGAATGTATGTCCCATAATGCGGGCTCACATTAGGAATAAAATACTGAAAAGTAAAAGAACTAACTACTACTGAATCCTCACTGCTCAGCCTGCTGGCTGAAGTACTCCTGCTCGGACTGCAACAAAGGTACGGAATCTGGGCCATGCAAAACCCAGACGTCAGCGCATCATGTCATCAAGCAATAAAATATAAACAGGGTAACAAGACATGCAAGTATAATCATAAATAGTAAAGCAGGGTAATAGCAATATACATCAGGGCGGTGAAATGTAGTGTGCAGTGAGTAATCTAAACTGGTTATTGGGTTGAATAGTCTCAAGTCCTTGAAATCAATTTGATGAATCATCGATGTAACTCAATAGTATCCCGTTCATGCCCGGAACCACGGTCTAAGACTCTCGGGCTGAAACCGAGACGTGCCTCCAGGCACTAAAAGGAAAAGGGTAAAGACGAACGATGTCAACAGCATCGTCCCGAGGCGGGCCTAGCCTCTAAAACTGATCAGTATAAGCAAGCAACTGTCGAGTTACAAGTCAGGATTTCATCATTGATTTCCCCATACCCCCAGGTTATATGTGTCAAGTCAGGTATTCAGTAATCAGGAACTAATGCCAACACAGGATCAGGTAGGTGCAGCTTTGTCTGGATAGGCAACAAGAACGGTCCGTAAGGACTACAGGTCAGGCTTGTTGGCATTAGACACAAGATCAGGTAACAGGTAAAACCATGGTACATCAGGTCAAGTCAAATAATATATATAGGTGTCATGTCATGTCAAGAGTGTACGGTACCATGTCGGGTCAAGTAATATGTGTAGCAAGTCACGTCAGGATGTACAAGATATCATGTGGGTGCTGATAATCAACTAGCATAATCATGGTTATAAATAACAAGCATGTGTATCATCTGAACAATAAATTGGCACATGTAATAGGTTAAGCAATATGTGCAGATTAAATTACTTAGCTGTACGGTTATCAGTTTGTGTTTAAGAGATAGTTTCAACATTACATGAATACAGTAGGACAAATATGAATGTTAATCAGGTTAATAAGCATTAAGTAATCTAGGGATGCAATGACATGTGTAATATGTTTAATGGATGCAATTTATTAAACATGGAGTGTTAATATCACAATATTATGTAGTAATGTGATCTATGGATGCAATTATATATATCTTAAATGCGATGGATGCAAACGGGTATCCAAAAAGTTATAAAACTATAAAATGGTAATGTGGGACGTACAACTAAGAAATATGTGATATAAATATTGTTATAATAATATTAATATGGATAGCATATTCAAAGCAATTAATAACTATAAAAGTGGTATTGATTAACCATGCACAAGAAAGTTCCGTTCAGAAATTCAGCATCACCCTGATTGCTAAAATAGCTTAAAAATAACAAACGTTGTCCAAAAGGTACGTGTCTTATACGAAAACAAAGATAATTCAATAAGGTTTTCATTTTTATAAGTATAAGCATTTCAGGTTGTCCCTACAAAATGCTATGAACATTCGAAGTTGAAAATTTGCTGCTGGAATTTCTATGGTTTGCAGTTTAAAGACATATTCATTTGCATTTTACGTTATTTAAACAATTTATTTTGCAAGTAAATATTTCATATAGTTATAGTATTCTGAGTTAGCTTCGTAACGAACTAAAGAACGTATACTAATAATTTTTCTATGATTTATAATGAATTTTATAAGGTAAGGTGTACAGTAAATTTCAGATTTGTCGTATCCGCTTTTCAACGACGTTTCATGTGTAAACTATAACATTTTCAAATGTATAACATTATAAAATGCATATTATAAATTAATTATGGATAATAATAAGAAATATTACGACGATATATATTTTAAATGATATGGATGCAGCATAATGTAATCTAGTATGTCACAAGATAAGTTTTCATGATCTAGATTTAAAATGATATAAACGGATGCAAATGGAATATCGAAACGTTATAAAATTAATCATGCGGTACTAGATTTAAACTATAGATATGGTATTTATTTAAATAGGTATAAAATGAATTATATAGCATGTAGCAAGATTAACTTGCCTAGACGGAACAAGAATGGATGTGTACGGAACGTCCTTCATCGACGAAAAGTCGCGACGCGCGCACGGTACACGGAACAATTCCAAACAACGCACGAGGGTGATCACGCAAGTCAGGTACGTTCACTGGATCACTCGGACCGTCAGCGACGAGCACGGCTCCGGCGGTGATCACCGGAATCAAGAAACAAGATCAAGGAAAAGAAAGAAGAAAGAAGAAGAAGGGGTTATGTATTAAATAAAGAAAGAAAAATTAAATAAATAAAAAATATATATAAATATATATATGCAGAAGAGAGAGAGGGAGAAAGGGGTTGTTGGTTTGTTAGGAAATTAGATTTAAAATTTTAAAAGATTTTTAGATTTAAAATTTTAGATAAGAGGTTTCAGTTTGTTAAAGAAATCGTATGAAAATATTTAAACTAAATTTTAAAATTAAATAAATTGAATTTTGGCGGGATACAAAAATATTTCAAAACGCGTCCGGGTCGGGTTTAAAAATTCAGATTTAAAATACGAAAAATATGTGCGACTTTTAAAATTAAAAATGAATACTCAGGTAACGAAAATGCATACCCCCAAGAATGGATGCACGTACATGTGCGTCTCCATCCAAACACGTCCGTTTCACTGAACGGGGCGATAACAAGATGCGTGGATGCTACCACGGGGTTAGGGGTATCATGCAGACTATGAAATGCAATTTTAAATTATTACACATGACCTAAAATGTTATATGGTAAAAGTTGCAATGCCAGGTAAAATGCCAGTATGCAGTATACATGAGATGCACGCGTCTATGTAACAAGTCAAGGTAATTTATAAATACGAATCAAACAAATTCAAGCAAGCGGGTCGGGTCGAATACAAAGTAATATGTAAAATACCATTCGTACCCACAATACGTTAACTCAAGAAAAGACCATGGATAATTAAATACGAAAACTGGAATTGGTATAAATGAACTCGGTTGTTACAATTGATGAGAACCGCAGAGTCCATTGTGAGTTTCTCGGACGACCCTTTTTGCTTCTTCCGGTCCCAGGCATCTCATCCACAGACAGTCGAAAGATCTCTTATAAAGAGAGTCATTGACGAAGGCGAAAAATAGTGCTCGCTTCATGAGCTGATGTCTTGACGACGCGTCTTCGGGTGTTCGATGGGATTTGAAATAGTTTATGAAGACTTTTCTCCAATCCTTAATATTTTCTTCGCCTTCTATTTGGCAGGCCGCTTGCTTAGCCGCTTCCTTTTCTTCAGACGACTCCGGAGATATTTCTGCTGGTACGAGAATCTGGAGGCTTTGCACAATGATCCTTACGTCATCGAGATTTTCGTCAGCCATTTCTTTAACGAGTTTGGCTAGTGCATCCACCTTACTGTTTTCCGCACGCGGTATGCTTTCCAGGATGTAGGAGGGAATTTTTGTCAGCAATTGCTACACTCTTTCACCATATTTCACCAACTCTAGCTTGTACGTTTGGTAGTCTCCATTTACTTGGCTAACAACCAGCTGGGAGTATCCGTATATAAGGAGGTTTTCGATGCCCATGTCTACAGCGATCTCAAGACCTATTATCAAAGCTTCATATTCCGCTTTGTTATTTGTTCTTGGCTCTGTTAAGGAAATGGCGAAACGCATTATCCCTCCTTGTAGAGTCACGAAGATAAGGCCCACCCCAGCTTTGATTATGGGGGCTTTGCTTTCGCTTCTTCAAGGAAGATGCTCCGTCGAAGTATAGTTCCCATTGGGCGTTATTTCCTTCCTTCTCCCATTCGATTGTATCGAACGCGTGTTCGTCTGGTAATTCGCAATTTAAGGGAGAATCGGCCGGTATCAGATGTTCAGCGAGAAAGTCGGCGATGGCCTGGCCTTTCACTGCCTTGAGGGGTTGATACGTTATCGAGAACTCCATCAAGAGGAGGGCCCATTTGGCAAGCCTTCCTGTTAATATGGCTCTTGACATCAAATACTTGAGAGGATCCACCTTTGATATGAGATGGACCTCATGTGCTAGGGCATAATGTCGAAACTTCGTTATTGCGAAGATCAGTGCCAGGCAATGTTTTTCGATGGGGGAGTAGTTGTTTTCTTCCCCCAGGAGAACTCGACTCAAATAATAGAGAGCTCTCTCCTTCCCGTGGTTGTTCTCCTGTGCCCATAGCGCGTCTAAAGAACCTTCAAGGGTTGTTGTGTACAGGATGAAAGGTTTTCCCTTGACCGGAGTGGTCGGTACCAGGGGATTCTGTAGATACTGCTTGATTTCGTCCAGTGCACTTTGGCATTTATGATCCCAAACGAACTGGCTCCCTTTCTTCATTAAATGGCTGTAGGGACGACATTTGCCAGAGAGGTTAGCTATGAACCGTTGGATATACACGAGCTTTCCCTGAAGGGACTGCGGTTGCTTGCGAGTTCTTGGCGCGGGCATTTCCATAATCACCTTGATCTTTGATGGGTCTATTTCGATGCCTCGGTGTCGTATGATGAATCCTAGGAATTTACCCGAGGAGACTCCAAACGCGCATTTCAAAGGGTTCATCTTCAGGTTATATTTCCGAAGACGCTGGAATACTATCTTCAAATGCTCTAGGTGTTCCTCGTATGATTTTCTTTTCACCACGAGGTCGTCGATATAACATTCGACAATCTCATGTATGAGGTTATCAAAGATCTTTGTCATAACCCTCTAGTAGGTAGCGCCCGCGTTCTTCAAGCCGAAGGGTATCACCTTATAGCAGAATATGCCTAGCGGGGTCCGGAAGACGGTATGCTTTTGGTTTTCAGGATGCATCTTTATTTGATTGTAGCCTGAAGCTCCATCCTTGAAGGAGAAGACGTTATGAGTGGACGTGTTGTCGATCATCAGCTCAGTAACAGGCACTGGGAAGTCATCCTTCGGACAAGCTTTGTTGAGATCCTGAAACTCCACGCAGATGCGCACCGTCCCATTTATCTTCATCACTGGGACAATGTTGGCGATCTAGTTGGGATATTGAACTTCTTGGACGAAGCCGGAGTCGATTAGCTTCTTGACTTCGGTATTGATGCTTATCTCGAGTTCGAGCCGCATTCTTCTTGGCGCTTGCTTGACTGGCTTAACGTCCGGCGATATAGCCAGTTTATGCATTGCTATTTTTGGATCTAGTTCCGGCATCTCGGAATTGTTCCAAGCGAAGCGGTCTTCAAACTGTATAAGCATGTCTTTTAGCATGGCCACCTGCTTTTCAGACAGCAGTTCACTGACGAACGTTGGCCTCGAATCGTTTGTCGTCCCCAAATCGATTTTCTTCAGATTGTCTGCTGTGGTGTGTATCCCATCTTCCAGTTCTTTTGGCGCCGGTGGAAATTCTGAGATCATCTCATCTTCATCTTCATTTGCGAAGCACTGGGAGGGGTCGTCCACATTCTCATGCTCTCCTTCCTTTAAGAATGTTATCATGTGGCAGGTGCGAGCTCTTTTCCAAGCTCGATGCTGATCTGGACTTTCCTTCATAGTGTAGGCTGCTCTTGGCTCATACTTTCATGGCAAGACTACCCTCCAACTTTCGGATAGAGCGAACTTGACTTGCTGATACTGGTCTTCGACCCAGTCTTTGAAGGTGAAGCAATCTTCAAGAGGATGCTCTATTGCTCGGTGGTAGGCGCAATAAGCCAGATGATGGATCTCGTTTATTTGTTCAAGGTACCGAGACTTTGGGAGCGTCATCATTTGATGCTTCATGACGAGGTTGAATATTTTCCTTGTCTTGTCTCGAGGGAAAGAATACTCCCGACCCATCTTCTTCTTAAAAGACTGGTTCCAGCTGACCTTTTCTTGATAGCGTGGCTTCTTGGACTTGCTTCGCCGTTTTTGAACATCATTCCCGTCCCTCACCTTATTGTTGCTTCTACGTTGGGCCTTTTTCTTGCCGTGAGAGTGCATAGCGGGCTGAAGATGAAGGGCATCGTCGTCTTCTCTTTCCGTAGACTGCTGAATGAGACGTTGCGTCATGGCTTTCTCATAAATGGCCATCTCACGGCTATGGTCATCCCGAACCTTTTGACCCGCTTCCCTTATTAGCTTGTCAATTTGTTCTTCGAATGACGGGCTTGGTATTCTCATGGCGAGATCTCGCTCTAGTTTGACATCAACGCTATCTGGATATGGATTCGCTTCTCCACCGGAGTTATTTATGACATGGAAATGATGGAATCGCTCCCGTTTCTTGGACCGAACGTATCCAAGCCCCGTCGTCTCTATCCTCCCATTGGGTATTTTTCGCTGAGTCCCGGGAATGTCCCAAATGTTCTTGTAGAACTGGGCTCGTCGGGCGGTTTGTTTGAAGGGTATGCCTTGGCATCTTAACAACCTTTTCAATCCCTCTGCGTAATATCTGGGCAGACGGATTGGTTGGAGTCTATCGAGTGTAGGATCGGCATCATGCCAGACTTCTTTCTCCACTTTAGTCTCCGTGGATTGGTAGAAGAGGATCGCCTTTTCACCTTTTCGCCTAGGAGGAACGTAGAAGGTCTGCAGCTCTTGCACGCCGTATGTGTCGAGCGCTTCAAGTTCTTTGTAATGGTACTACGGAATGATGGTGATTTGCAAGCTCTGATCAGCTCCAATGAAGGTTTGTATTGAGGGACGAACAGAGAATACTGTGTTGACTTCATCTTCAGAGTCGCTGCCAAATACCAAAATAGGCTTATATGGTCTTGGCCTGCTGCCTTGGGGTTGCCCCGAGAAGACCATCTCTTCATCATCTTCGGTATCGCTCCCAAAGATCGGAACGGTGGCGAAGACTTTCTGTTTATTCTCCGATTTATGACATCTATCCGTGTCTTCGAAGTCTGGTAGGAAATACTTGGCGTCTTTGTATTTACGGACTTCGTTTATGGAGAATGGGTTTAGCTCCCCTGTAACTGTGTACTCGAGGCCGTCTTTGAAGTACTTCATACACTGATGTTGTATAGAAGGGATGATGTTGTACTCGTGTAACCAAGGCCGGTCGAGCAGAGCGTTATAACAAGTCTTGGTGTCTATGACATGAAACTTGATGTCAGTGATGAGCATCCCGAAGCGTAATGTCAGTATTACAGACCCAAGCGTCCGTGATGACTGCGAGTCGAACCTGGAGATAGTAATTTTTTCCCGCGCCAGGTGTTGAACGTTCATGCAAATCTCCTTCAACACTCTCACATTGAGAAGGTTGACGGAGGACCCGTTGTCAACCAGGATCTTCCCTATCTTGATGTCGTGGCAGTACCCAGTGACATATAGAGGACGGTTGTGCTCGCACGTTCCGAGGAGGAGATCTTCATCGCTGAATGTGATATCAGCTGTGTGAACTTCTTCTAACTCGTCCTTCATCTTTTCTTCTGCCAGGAAAGCTTGAAACTGATCGGGCTCCTGTAATGCTTTGATCAAAGAATCTCGTGCCTCTTTGGACAGGAGGAGAGCATCCAGTATGCTCAGTTGTGAAGGTATCTTGCTCAGGTGTGCCAGGACATTGTAATCCACCTTTTTTTCTTAGGCGGGCTCTTAGCTGTGAGCTCTTCGACGACTCTATCATCGAGGGCAATTTCCTCGGGGACCTTTTCCTTCCCCTTGTCTCTCTTACCTAAACTTTTGTTTGAGGGTCCGAGATTCTTTTCAGATAACGTACGATTACACAGCTGAATGTTCTCGTATTTGTTCACCTTTTCTTCTTTTCTAGAGGTGGATTCCTTGAAGAGAGAGCCGAGGGCCATTTCTCCGTCCGAATCGCTCCCGAAGATAAGAACTTGAGATTTCCCTTTTGTCGAAATGTCATCAACCATATGACTGTTACCTGTTGTTCCTTTATGCTTATCCTTCGTGCTTCTCTGTTCCCCACGGGCTTTGCGCTTCATTCGTTCGAAGTGTTGTCGTGGGTCACGTATCCTTGCCACCACTTTTGAAGACATTGCACTCTTCGGTACGGTGGATGACCCTCCGATGGTATAAGCAGTATTTTGGATGTACATCCGCTTCGCCAAGGCACGTACTCCCGGGAGTATTTCCTTCGAAAGGTGGCAGCTTCATTCCCATCGACAGGGCTTTAGCGAACCGTTTTCCAGTCTTAAACTTGCTTTTGTCTGCAGCGGGTATGCTTCGATCTAGTTGGAGTACTTTATGACTCTTCTTCACCGCAGCTTCTTCATCCTGACGCCGACGCTTGGCCTTTTTGTATATGGCCATTTCACGCTCTCGGTCAGCTTTGCTCTTTTGAAGGGCTTCGTTCAGCATTTTATCGATCAGGCCGTCTGACGGTTCTAGGGATTTTGACGCCGGTCCTGCCCCCAATTCCTCTGTGTTGCTTTCCGATACTGAGGGAGCTTCTTCGTCTCTTAATGACAAGTGGGAGACTATGTGGAAACTTACTATATAATCCTCGGGTTCTTCTGACGAGACATTTCCTTCATCAATGCCACTGTCTCTGTTCTCAAGAATATGCTTGAGGAACTCTTCAAGTGTGACTGGGGTCCGCTCCTTTAGTTGTATTCCTCCAGTGCATCGATGTATTTTTGCAGATCCATACGATCGTCTTCAGGCTGCACGGGCTTCTAGGTCTTCTTTTTCTTCAAAGATTTTGAAGGCGTGATCTGGGTATTTTGCCCATCACTACCAACTTTCGGTGTTGGGCGCGGTTTCAGCATCACCTCAATGATCTCGAGCTCCAACGGGCTTTTCCACCTGATCGCTGGGCATGCTTGAAGATCTTTCAGCATTCTTTTAGTTTTAGACGAAAGGACAACTTCCCACGGAGCTTCTTCTATAAATGAGCATGATGCCTCCGGCGTGTCCACCTTTTTAGGAGCGTGCTGCTGTGGCGGGTTTACCTTCCGGTTTTCGGATAGCACGAACTTTCCTTACAGGTACTGGCCCTCAACCCAGTTTTTGAAGACGTAGCAATATTTGATTGGGTGGCCCATTACTCTATGGCAGGGGCAATAGTTGGGACTGTTGACGTCACCAGGCTGCAGTAGGCGTCTTGGATCCGGTAGAGTGATGAGCCTGTTGCGCACCGCTAGTTCGAACAGTCTTCTCGTTTTATCCCGGGAAAACGAGTAAGGACATCTCAACTTCTCTTCGAGGGATCGGCTTGTGTTGCTTTGGCGAGCGATCGATTTTGGGTCATTCGGTTGTTGTTGAGCGTTGGCAACGAAGGTCGCTTTCCCTTTACCTTTTTCATTCTGGAGATCCTTTTTTGAAGAAGACGGCCTATGGCCCATCTAGTCCATTTGGGCCAGCATTTCGATCAAGGCCTGTAAGGTGGTCGGCTTGAAGATCATAAATTGGGATATAGTCGTTTAAGGATCAAGGGTCCCCATGAACATAACCACAGCAGAAGCTTCTTCTATGCGTTGTTCGCATTTTGACTATAGGTTCCGCCATCGAATTGCGTATTGAACCCAGGTTTCTCCCGGTTTCACCCTGGCATTGATCAATGCGGTGATCGGGGTGTGCTCTCTTGCGCTCGCGAAACACTGTATGAATAGCAGCTTCATTTTTGTGAACGTTTTGATGGAGTCATTCGGAAGCTCCGAATACCATTTGTTCAGTCGAAAATATTACAATCTTTAACACAACAATTTTCTCACTTTTCTAATCATCTAAGGATGTTTGTTATAATTATAACATGTATTACAAGTTCGTCTAGAAAATACCAAATACCACGTGTTATACATTATAATCAACACTTCGGAAGGAAATTGTGTGTTTATTATTTCAAGCATGATATTGTATATCTCAACAATCTTCAGTGAGATTTTGTGCAAAAAATGATTTCAGGACATATATCAAAATCGTAAATTCGCCGACAAAATACAACAAATCAAAGAGTAAAAATCTGGCAAAGATTCAGAAGAGATAAGAAGATTCTAGATATCACCTGAATATCCATAGACCAAGACTAGAAGACACAAGAATAATGAGGCAGTGATCTTACCAAATGGCCGCGGATCCGCGACCGAGTTGGGGGCTCCGGTGAAGATACTTTTCCAGAAGCTTCATCTCAACTTCCTAGCTTGCTGAGGACGCTCAATTGTAACAAGTTTGTTATGAAAACTTTGTAAGTCCACGTTGCGACCCCCGGTTCTTACGGGGAGGCGGAAACGGTATAAAAATCAAATTTTTAGCGCATGGGGCAACATGGACTAACAAAGTCGGGATCTTTTCTAAACTAAACTAGCAAACAAGCTAAAGAGAGTTAGCTACTCGGTAAGATGGTTATACCTAACTTGAACTCCTTCTTCTTCAAACTTTTGTAGAGGTTGATGGTTCTTCCTTGTTGCCTTCTCCCGTCAAAGATGGATCCACCTGAGGGTTCAACCTTCGGGCTCTTTCTCGAACTTTGAGAGAACTAGAATCGTCGGCTTGCTAAACCTTTGATCCTAGAGTGAGTAGAGAGTGTCTAAGGGGTGCTTTTCTTTTAAGGAGAGGGATTCTCAACACATGAGAAGGATTCTCCTTTTGCTAGAGGAAGAAGAAGATGAAGTGAGGAGAGAGAAGCTAAATGATAGAATGAGCTATCTTTTTCTTTCTTGCAACCATATTGCCAAAAGAAAAAGAATTATCAAATTAATAATAATAATGAAAATGAAATAGTTGATGGAAGGTTTAGGAATGACCATTATCATTTCAAACATTAAATGAAAATGCTAGAATCAAAGAGCATCTTTCTTTTGTAATGATGATGGTCAAAACTTCAACCATGGTCAACAAGTCAACCACGGTCAATTAGTCAACAAAAACCAACCATGACACAATTTCATTTTATTAATATTATTAATTGATATAACATAAATCCATTAGGGTTTGGAAAAAGACGACTGTGAACTGTGCATACGCACCCGTTCCGAAACCCTAATGAAAGTCCTCTTCCTCCTCCTCAAACAACTGTGCATACACACCTGCATTCTTGTTCCGAGGAACATGAATACTGAGAGATAAAAGCAATCCTAAAACATATACCAGTATCTGACTCAAACCAGAGCCAGCCAGTAATATCCGTCCGGACTCCAAACGTGCACAAGTGCGCGGATGAGAACGAACCCTGTCGCAAAACCATGCGACCTCTACTCTGTTTTGCCCAGAGGCGAATACCCTCTGTGTGGGACTCTAAAGACTCGACACTACGTTGGCAGTGGGTTTAACCACAGACCGCAAGCGGCACTAGCTGTGCGTAACGGTCCCCAGGTAGATGCCGACAAGAAGGCTGACGAGGTGAACCCCATCTGAACTCCTACTGAGTCTGAATGTGACAGTCTCCGTACAGTCCGGTCTGTTCGTCTAATACATCGCATGTCGGGCCTAGGGGGCGGTAAAACGTCAGTCCCCTAATAGCGGTACAAGTCGTGTCGGAGTGAAGCCCAAAACACCCTGAGATAATACTGGAAGCCTACCAGTATATCTCGCTTGCCCTGGCCAGGGACTACTCGTGTAATGGCTCTCCTAGACACAGCGCGATGTCAACCCCCAATACCGGGAGAGACGAATCCTGTCTAACCGTCACTGCCTCCAAGTGCTTCGGGACTGTACCCAACTACTACCCGTTTGCACGACTCCTTTGAGCCGTGGTAGGGTAGTAATCAAAGTACAGTGGGAACACACTCGAGGCGAAGTGACAGTGTCAAGTCAGCGGATTAAGCTGTACTCATGTCACCTGGGAACTGATAACTGACGATAGGTATAATACCAACCTGTCAGTTCCCGACGAGTCCTGCCCAGTGTACTCGTAACCCAACGAGCACCCGTATACTATCTCCAGTACGACGTACTGATGGCTGTGGGACAGACCATCTCCCACACTGGGATGAGAAGCGCATACGCTAGTCTACTCCGGAGTATCGATGCCCTGTCTCGATAGTCCTGCGACTAGGGACCTGTATAAGGATGTGTTTATAGATTACCCAGCCCCCACTAGTGTGACTGCCATCACAACGCTGGTAATCAAGCAAAGATCCTAAGGGCTCCACTAATGTGTATAGGTGATATACTAAAATAAACACATGTACACATTGAAGTAGAAACAAACCAAGTAGCATACTACTATTTTGAGCAAGATTGTATATACAAGGTGAATATCCCAAGCTTCCATTAAGTAATATACAAACTAGTATGATACAGTAATGGCCTCTAGGGCATATACACTAACAATCTCCCACTTGCACTAAGGCCATGTACTGGTGTATCGAAGACCTATCATCTCGATCAGCCGCTCGAATTGAGTCTGGGGCAAGGCCTTGGTGAATGGATCTGCAGTGTTATCTTCTGAATTTACTCTCTTTACCTCGATCTCCTGGCGATCAATGATCTCCCTGATCAGGTGGAACCGCCTCAAAATGTGCCTGGACTTCTGATGGGACCTTGGTTCCTTCGCTAAAGCTATAGCGCCGTTGTTGTCACAATACAGCGGTATTGGATCAACACTGGTAGGAACCACCTGAAGTTCCGTGAGGAACTTCTTCATCCAGACAGCTTCCTTTGCGGCTTCGCAAGCAGCTATGTACTCCGCTTCCATGGTTGAGTCAGCAACGGTTTCCTGCTTGGAACTCTTCCAGCAAACCGCCCCTCCATTGAGGGTAAAGACATAACCCGACATGGACTTGGAGTCATCCTTGTCACTCTGGAAGCTGGAGTCAGCAAAGGCCTCAATCTGGAGGTCTTTTCCGCCATACACCAAGAACATCTCCTTAGTCCTTCTCAGGTACTTGAGAATGTTCTTTACTGCTATCCAGTGTTTCTCCCCTGGGTTCGACTGATACCGGCTTACAACGCTCAGTGTGTATGCTACATCTGGTCTGGTACATAACATCGAATACATAATAGAGCCTACCGCAGATGCGTAGGGTATTGATGACATGCGAGCCCTTTCCAAATCAGTCTTGGGAGACATCTCTTTGGAGAGGGTGATTCCGTGACAAGCCGGTAGATTACCGCGCTTGGAATCTTCCATACTGAATCGTTTCAGTATGGTGTCGATGTACCTTGACTGTGAAAGTCCCAACATCCTCTTAGATCTATCACGATAGATCTGGATCCCCAGAATGTAGTTGACATCTCCCAGGTCCTTCATAGAGAACCTCTGTGACAAGAATCCTTTGACTGACTGTAGCATAGGAATATCATTTCCTATTAGGAGAATGTCATCGACGTACAAGACGAGGAATACCACATTTCTCCCTACAATCTTACTGTGAATGCATGGTTCATCTGGGTTTTTGACAAAGTCGAATTCTTTGACAGTATCATCAAAGCAGATGTTCCAACTCCGCGATGCCTACTTAAGTCCATAGATGGACTTGAGCAACTTGCACACTTTACCGCTGCTCCCACTCTGAATGAATCCCTCTGGCTGATCCATATAGACGCACTCTTCCAAATTTCCATTTAGGAAAGCCGTCTTTACGTCCATCTGCCAGATCTCATAATCGTGGAAGGCAGCAATAGCAAGAAGGATCCGAATGGATTTAAGCATGGCTACCGGAGAAAAAGTCTCGTCATAGTCCAAACCAGGTCTTTGATGGAAACCCTTTGCAACAAGCCTAGCTTTATAGGTTTCAACCTGCCCATCTACACCAATCTTCTTTCTGAAGATCCATTTGCAGCCTACGGGTTTTACCCCTTCTGGAGCAAAGTCCAAAGTCCAAACTTTGTTGGTGTACATGGACTCCATCTCGGTCCGCATTGCATCCAGCCATTTTACCGAGTCACCGCTCTGAATGGCTTGCTGGAAGCTAGTAGGCTCATCATAATCTATGATGCAATCCTCTCTATCCCCGTCTATGAGAAAACCGTAGTATCTCTCGGTAGGATGAGACTGCCTACTACTCCTGCGGAGCGGCGTAGGAATGTCCGGTTCTCCTGAACCTTCTGGTTCTACTAAGGTTTCAGTAATAGCTTGTGGTTCTGGAATTTCTTCCAGTTCTATTGCGCTCCCACTTATCTGATTTTCTAAAAACTCAGTTTCCAAGAAGCGGGCATGACGAGAAACATGGACTTTTTGCTCCTCTGCGTAATAGAAAAGATACCCCTTGGAGTTCTTTGGGTATCCCACAAACTTGCACTGTACTGAGCGTGCCTCGAGCTTGTCCGCATGCTGCTTTTTTACAAAAGCCGGATATCCCCATGTCTTAAAGGATTTAAGACAGGGTTTCTTCCCACTCCACATTTGATATGGTGTGGTAGGCACTGTCTTAGTAGGAACTTGGTTCAAGAGATGTGCAGCTGTTTCTAGTGCATAACCCCAGAAAGATCGCGGTAACTCATCCTTACTCATCATGGAATGAACCATATCTAATAGGGTTCGATTCCTCCTTTCCGATACACCGTTGTGTTGTGGTGTGTATGGAGGAGTACGCTGAGAGAGAATTCCATTCTCTTTTAAGTAGTCCAGAAACTCGGCACTCAAGTATTCACCACCTCGATCCGATCTTAGGATCTTGATACTTTTGCCTGTTTGTTTCTCTACTTCATTTTTATATTCCCGAAATTTCTCAAAGGCCTCGGATTTGTGCTTCATTAAGAAGACATGTCCATACCTAGAGAAATCATCTGTGAAAGTAATGAAGTATGAATAACCGCTTCGCGCATGTGTAGACATTGGACCACACACGTCACTGTGTATAAGTCCCAAGAGCTCGCTCGCTCTTACTCCGTGTCCAGTGAACGGAGTCTTTGTCATCTTTCCCATGAGACAAGATTCACAAGTGGCATAAGACTGGAACTCGAACGGATCCAAGTATCCTTCTTTATGTAACTTAGTCAACCGTGTCTCATTGATGTGACCCAGTCTACAATGCCATAAGAAAGCCTGATTTAATTCTGGAGACTTTCTTTTAAGTGTGTTCTGGACACTGAATATCTGAGCTTGATTCAATACGTATATACCGTTATTTAATGTACCTGACCCAATCAATGCTTGATTTAGGTGGATGTTTACTACATCGCTTACAAAAGCAAAATCATATCCTTCCTTAGAAAGTAAGGATACAGATATGATATTACATGTCGCACCTGGTACATACAAACAGTTACGCAGAATCAATATCTGCCCAGTTGTCAGTCCTAGGTGATATTCCCCTACGGATACAGCATCCATGCTCATTCCGTTAGCAACCCTGAGAGTCATATCACCTTTCCTGATAACCCTACGGTTTCTCAGACCCTGTAACGAATTACAGATATGAGATCCTGATCCGGTATCCAATACCCAGGAAGTAGGGTTAACTGACAAACAGTTCTCAATCATAAACACACCCGAAGCCGAAGCCACAACATGCTTCGAATTCTGGCTACTGGCTTTACAAGCCCTGCAATCCTTTTGCCCATGTTCATTCCCGTAACAATAGGAACATCCCTCTTTTACTACATCTGTTCCTATAACTTCTGCCCTTCCCTTTCTTTCTACTTCCCTAGTTTCCTTTAGGGTAGTAGGCAGAGACTGTTGAACTGAGTCAGCATATGACCCGTTCTTCAACGTGGTCTTCAGGTCCGAGAGCTCAAAAGAGCTGGTCTCTGCAAGGACGTTGCCCCCTACAGATGACCCGATAGCCAACCTCGCTGGAAGCAATTCGTTCGAGGTCTCATATCTTGCGATACGAGATTGCTCTCCATATAAAACTTTGTTATGGAGGAAGATAGAAGCGGAGTCTATCTTCTCGTGCTGCCTCTGGTATACACCATCAACTGAGGCTAACACGAGGCACTTGGCTTTCGCACAGTCTTCTTCTGATGTCCTACGAATATCAATATCCGTGACAGGGGAAACTGGACCTAAGACGGCAGAGGTTGGATCAGTCAAGAGGTGTCCCAGCTTGTCCTGGGCAATGGACATCTGGACAGACCTTTGCCAGTCGTAACAGTCAGATTCAGTCATTTTATTATCTAGATGTAACCTAGGTGCGGTCATCTGGTCGCTGCAGTTAAGAGAGAGAGAAGAAAACACTTTAGCATGATGCTCTTGCAAATTTAGATTGGTTTTTAATTTATCTAAACAGGATGGCTCCCACTGTCTCTCAAATCCCTCCTCAAACCACAAAGGAAGAATTAGTCGGGATCTTTCTCACCGTACAATACTTGCTTAACCGTTCAGCCAGGCCAGTGTCGGTACTTCGAGGGAGGTTTTCCAACGCTTTCGCGAAGTTCCTTAATTAAGTAACCTCTTTTCCCTGTGGGCGTAGCCCCGCTAACACCTTTCTAGACACCTACTTGGTTTATAGCATTGATCGTTAAGTGAGAAAGTCCCCGAGGAGTAGCATATACTCACAGTAGGATCGGGATCCAAATATCATCGCGTGATAAAACCGAAGGAATCCTACCAGAATCATCACACTCCAAATGGTATGCAGCGCTAGCAAGTTTCAGTACTTTTGAAACTCCCGATGTGGATTTTTGCCCCATGCTCTTATGATCTTGACTAAGGCCAACAAATCATAAGTCACATGTCAAGTTATACCCGTCGTTATCCAGGTTAATTTGAACCCACCCGTATATACCCTTGACTATGGCCAACAAGGCAATACGACTGTCCCAAACCAACGCATTCTATCTATGCAACATATGAATACCCACTAGCTACCAAACACTGTGCCTTGACTAAGGCCAACAAACACAGCTTGAATACTGTTGAATATTCATATGAAACGACGGAGGGCTACGAATGGTTTTGGAGAAACCGTGAACGTAGTGAACTTGATATAATCGATGGAACGAGATAGCTTTTAGAAGGAGTGGCTCAATCTCCGCATTTAAAAGTTAGTTTTTGAAAAGAACCGAGTGGTTTTTCGAAAGTGTTCCAACGATTTTAACTTGGTTTATTATCTTGCATTAGTTCTTTTAATGCGTGATATTCTTGCATTAGTTCTTTTAATGCGTCCCATCATTTAATCCTACCATTGCAGAAAACAACCAAAATATGACATACGCTTATGCCATTCGCATTCGCCACGGGGCCCCGTCATCACCCGTTAGGTTACTTAACTAACGACAGAGCGGGGGCTGGGCTAGCGCGGCTGTAAAACATAAGCAACGCCTAAATAGTTATAAATATAGCAATGATAGACATTACAGATCACAGATGAATACATTGGATATACTAGAAATCCGCAATCCGTTCGAGCCTGCAACGAAAAGCGGATTACACGGTCGTGGTGAATAGCCAATACCCCACCCAAGACCCCTACGGGTGCGACAAACTACCCGCCAAGTACTCGGCAGTTTGTGCACCCCGCCATGGGTCTATCCTAGGAGCAAAAACAGTAAAAAGAATTATACAATGACGGCTACAACCCCGACCCGGTTGTGCGGCCAAACAAATAATAATATTACATCAATTTACATGTTACAAATGAATGAAAGAAAAACAAAAGCTCATCTCACATCCACCCCGGCTATTCACCCGCGACAGTCCAACACATTCATATACACATTCCAATATCAAACACAGATCACAGAGATGTATAACCCCGACTAATCGACTTATAGCGATTAGCCGACGTTCAATACATACAAACATCACAGATATAACCATCATAGTCAAAGTGTAGTGAAGTTCGGAAAAAATACGGAATTATAGGCCCTCAAAAACAAATTTCTATTCTGGAAAATCTGGGCACATATAATATATCTTAAAAATCCTAAAACCAATAAAGAGATACACTGCACCAAAAACGAGGCAGAGAGGAGACAAGACGGCCGCGGATCCGCGGCGACATAGCTTGCTGTCGCCGCGGAAACGCGCTCGTTTGGTCAGATCTCTGGCTCGTGTTTGGTGGTTTTCTTTAAAAAACCCTGAGATGATTTTAGGTATATAACAAATTTTGTTTTGACCAGAAAAAAAAATTAACAGAAACTTGGGTTTTTGCAAAGTTTGGTTTTTGGATTTTTCGGTTCCGAAGTTCGTTACACTTCACTACCTAGCTAGTTTAAGTTTAGTTAGGCTCTGATACCACTGTAAGTCCACGTTACGACCCCCGGTTCTTACGGGGAGGCGGAAACGGTATAAAAATCAAATTTTTAGCGCATGGGGCAACATGGACTAACAAAGTCGGGATCTTTTCTAAACTAAACTAGCAAACAAGCTAAAGAGAGTTAGCTACTCGGTAAGATGGTTATACCTAACTTGAACTCCTTCTTCTTCAAACTTTTATAGAGGTTGATGGTTCTTCCTTGTTGCCTTCTCCCGTCAAAGATGGATCCACCTGAGGGTTCAACCTTCGGGCTCTTTCTCGAACTTTGAGAGAACTAGAATCGTCAGCTTGCTAAACCTTTGATCCTAGAGTGAGTAGAGAGTGTCTAAGGGGTGCTTTTCTTTTAAGGAGAGGTATTCTCAACACATGAGAAGGATTCTCCTTTTGCTAGAGGAAGAAGAAGATGAAGTGAGGAGAGAGAAGCTAAATGATAGAATGAGCTATCATTTTCTTTCTTGCAACCATATTGCCAAAAGAAAAAGAATTATCAAATTAATAATAATAATGAAAATGAAATAGTTGATGGAAGGTTTAGGAATGACCATTATTATTTCAAACATTAAATGAAAATGCTAGAATCAAAGAGCATCTTTCTTTTGTAATGATGATGGTCAAAACTTCAACCATGGTCAACAAGTCAACCATGGTCAACTAGTCAACAAAAACCAACCATGACACAATTTCATTTTATTAATATTATTAATTGATATAACATAAATCCATTAGGGTTTGGAAAAAGACGACTGTGAACTGTGCATACGCACCCGTTCCGAAACCCTAATGAAAGTCCTCTTCCTCCTCCTCAAACAACTGTGCATACACACCTGCATTATTGTTCCGAGGAACATGAATACTAAGAGATAAAAGCAACCCCAAAACATATACCAGTATCTGACTCAAACCAGAGCCAGCCAGTAATATCCGTCCGGACTCCAAACGTGCACAAGTACGCGGATGAGAACGAACCCTGTCGCAAAACCATGCGACCTCTATTCTGTTTTGCCCAGAGGCGAATACCCTCTGTGTGGGACTCTAAAGACTCGACACTACGCTGGCAGTGGGTTTAACCACAGACCGCAAGCGGCACTAGCTGTGCGTAACAGTCCCCAGGTAGATGCCGACAAGAAGGCTGACGAGGTGAACCCCATCTGAACTCCTACTGAGTCTGAATGTGACAGTCTCCGTACAGTCCGGTCTGTTCGTCTAATACATCGCATGTCGGGCCTAGGGGGCGGTAAAACGTTAGTCCCCTAATAGCGGTACAAGTCGTGTCGGAGTGAAGCCCAAAACACCCTGAGATAACACTGGAAGCCTACCAGTATATCTCGCTTGCCCTGGCCATGGACTACTCGTGTAATGGCTCTCCTAGACACAGCGCGATGTCAACCCCCAATACCGGGAGAGACGAATCCTGTCTAACCGTCACTGCCTCCAAGTGCTTTGGGACTGTACCCAACTACTACCCGTTTGCACGACTCCTTTGAGCCGTGGTAGGGTAGTAATCAAAGTACAGTGGGAACACACTCGAGGCGAAGTGACAGTGTCAAGTCAGCGGACTAAGCTGTACTCATGTCACCTGGGAACTGATAACTGACGATAGGTATAATACCAACCTGTCAGTTCTCGACGAGTCCTGCCCAGTGTACTCATAACCCAACGAGCACCCGTATACTATCTCCAGTACGACGTACTGATGGCTGTGGGACAGACCATCTCCCACACTGGGATGAGAAGCGCATACGCTAGTCTACTCCGGAGTATCGATGCCCTGTCTCGATAGTCCTGCGACTAGGGCCCTGTATAAGGATGTGCTTATAGATTACCCAGCCCCCACTAGTGTGACTGCCATCACAACGCTGGTAATCAAGCAAAGATCCTAAGGGCTCCACTAATGTGTATAGGTGATATACTAAAATAAACACATGTACACATTGAAGTAGAAACAAACCAAGTAGCATACTACTATTTTGAGCAAGATTGTATATACAAGGTGAATATCCCAAGCTTCCATTAAGTAATATACAAACTAGTATGATACAGTAATGGCCTCTAGGGCATATACACTAACAAACTTCCCTACAACAGCCTAGCTTCTTGAGGAAGTTTGTTAACTACCTTATTCTAGAAGTTTCCCTACAACTACCTAGCTTCTTGGGGAAGATTGACCTAGCTTCTAGTGAAAGATTGGTGAAGGGCTATATAAAGGACCTTAGCCTTCATTTTGGCGGTTACTCAATTTTTAGTATAATAATTCATTACACAAGTTGAGTGACACAACTTGTAAATCCAATTCAATTCCAAATCTAGATCCAAATCAAGAATCGTTGAGAATAACATCGAGCGACGACATTCAAGATCCTTTACGCGAAGCCGATCGTCATCAAAAGCACGTGATCCGCGATAGATCCAAGTCTCACGGAGATCGAGCAAAGCGAAATTTGACGGAATAGTGAGCTCTTCAATGGAGCTATCGAGAGCAATTCTTGTAATCTCAGATTGAAGGAAAGTGTAATTAGAAGTTGATTAAGAAAGGTGATCATTTATTAATTCTCTCTTTCTTTAAATTTTCACATTATGAAATTTCTAATTCTTGATTCTTTTATTTTCATGATGTGTGATTAAAATCTCCGCTTTCTAAGGATTCGAAGGAATTCGGTAGATCAAATGGTGATGAAATTCTATGCGCATCTTAAGTCTTATGAGAATTATGAATTTTAGGAAAAAGAATCGTCAACGACCAAAATTTGGAACGAGATCACCGTTCTTGATAATTTCGTTGCAATTTGGGATTATATGAGTGATGATTTTCTTTGCTAAAGGCTAGATTTGAATGATGATCAATGAAAAGACAAGGGATAGTGAATGAGAAACCTTAGTTTCTTCAAAAGATCCCTAATCTTCATTCATCGCCATCATTCTAGTTATAATTCATCAATAGATAAGATGAGTCATTATTAGTATTCATTATTGCTACTAATTCCTATCGAATCCTATAAGTTATTCTTCAATTTTCTTGATAACTAAAATTGATACTGGACAATTTCTTGATTACTAAATCTTCAACTCTTCCTTGATTCTCTTGAAATGATAAACTCAATTAAATCTTGAAATCTCATTTTCTTGAATTTTCTTTACTATTTTCTTTCGGCTCAACTAAGATAAGAACGAAGAAATACACGAATCTCAGTGGACGACCAATACTCATTAACGAACTACATCGACACCGTTATTGATTGCGGTTATAAATTCTTTGATTGTGACTATACATTTCATTTCAACTAATCAAAAATTAGATCAATCAAATGGTGCCGTTGCCGGGGATACGTGCGTAATTTATTCGTTCTTTCTATTTGAGTTGAAATATTATTATTCCATCAAAATTTAAATCAAAATCGCATCGTGTGCTTAACGATTAGTGTTTCAATTTTTGCGAGGGAATCTGGCATCATTGAAGCAGAGAGATCAAGATTCAGAGACGTTCTAAAGATTCCAGAGGAGCAAAGGAAGCTACAGTGCAAAGAACAACACCTAACTCCTCTATTCCACCGTGGAACCGCGGCGGATTCAAGGTTTTTACGGTGGATCCGCCGTTGAGTTGGTGATTCACTGCTTCAAATTTCTTTAGTATATTCTATACTTTCTTACCTCTCCTCTGATCTTGTCCAATAACAACTTTTCTGCAGGATTCTTTGCAAAATTTCGCCGCTTAAACAAAAATTCTTGTTGTGTGTTTTGATATTGGTTGTTTTTGCATATTTTAATACGGAAATTAAGGGGCAAAGACCAAATTCGGATTAGGTGGGGATTTCATTACCCTTCCTAAACCCCGCAAATCACAAAACTAGCATCCGCATCACCCTTCATTAACTAAACAAATATCTAGACAAGACTCTAAGGACCGTCGCGCTCAATTAGAACAGAGGGAGGTCGTGGGTAATCTATTGCTTATCCGCATTTCTTTTGTGGTGTCTAGGCAAGTGTGTCTAAGTCAAGTGATTACTTAATTAGGCCCGCTACTTACATAGCGGATACCTCCCACTTACCTGGCACTTACCTGGCCACAGGAGGGATAAAGAGGTAGTAGAGGATTTATCCTGCGATTTTTCTTCTGGAAGTCTAGGAGCGGTCTAGTGACTTGACCTCGGTGACCTTAGATCTAGGGTTGATTGTGTATTTTTGTGTGATTTTTCAAAATCCGTTTTTTTCAAAAACAAACCAAAAACTAAAACAAACCAAACTTTTCTCTAATTAATTTACGCCGCCACTTGTGCTAAACCGTTTAGTGCATGCTCGGCTGGACACGGGATTCTAATGCCCGTCTTGCCCGCGTTTTGTCTATCGACTCCAAAGTCGATAATTCTACATCTTCTTTTTCCTCACCACCTACCACATCCACCGAGATGGACGGATTTCCATCAAATTTTCACAACACCACTTTGCTACCACCCACAGGTGCGCAGAATCCACCACGCATCTCTCTCCAAGAGAGATGCTATCCTATCCGTGGTCCCCTACCCACTTGTCTTTCTATTCCACCAGCCAATGGGGATAATTTCGAAATCAAACCTCAATTTATCAAACTGTTGCTAAAATTTCACGGGCTTGAATCCGAAGATGCATACGTTTTTATAAACAAATTTGAAAACATATGTGCTATGATGGGAAATTCACAACTTTCTGTGGATGCTATGCGTTTACGTCTTCTCCCTTTTACTTTGTGCGATTTAGCCGAGAAGTGGCCTTATAACACAACCGCACATTCTATTTCAAAATGGGATGAATTCGTTATAGCATTCCTTAAGAAATTTTATCCCAATCATAAGACCGCCCGCGTTCGAAGCGAGATCTACCAATTTACCTAACTTCCCAATGAACCGTTTTGGAAATGCTTTGAACGATTTAAGGAACTGCTTATCCAATGTCCTCATCACGGAATTAGTAGATAGGATCTTTACCGCATTATATATGAGGGCATTACTCTTTCGACAAAGCAGTCGCTTGAAATCATGTGTCAAGGCAAGTTCATGACTAAAGACGATGGTGAAGCTTGGAAATTCTTGGAAGATTTTGCTGAAAACGCTATGCAATGGGAAAGCGTTAGACCACCATCATCTGAGGAAGGTAACCATCAGCTCGATGTTTCCATCGCATTGAAAGCCGAAATGGCTGCGATACAAAGAAAACTCGATGCTATAGAAAACAAATTCTCTTCAGCCTCTCTAAACCAATACACGCTTCCCAAAACTGTGTGTGGATGCTGTTCCAACCCATCTCATTTGATGGAAGAATGTCCTTTGAATTCTCCGTTTCAAGGTCAAGAACACACTAATGCTGCCTTTCAGCAACAATCTAGAAACGATCCTTATTCTTCCACGTACAATCAGGGATGGAGGAATTATCCTAATTTTGCTTGGAATCAAAACCAAACCCAAAATCAAAACCAGTCCCAAAGCAATTATCAAAGACTTCCTCCACAACAACAGCAACCACCACAACTGAGTCGGCACCCCTTTCAACCGCAACCTTTACAAAACCCGGCCGATAACTTTGATCCTTCTTCTACCGGTACCGATAATCCCTCTGCACTCGACATATTCATTAAACATTCCATGCAAACGAATGATATTTTAACGTCTTCTATCCAAACGTTATTTCAAAACACTGCCTCCCACGGTGAGAGTATTAAATCGATAAAATCATAAATTGCACGATTAAACGCTGAAATGAGTGCTAGAGAGAAAGGGAAACTTCCAGCTCAACCCCTACCTAATCCAGGGTACTCACAGTATAATGTGAATGCACTTACCACGTTGAGATCTGGAAGAGTGCTGAATAACCAAGTCGGTGAACAGGTTGATACTGATATTGATATTGAGGAATCAATAAATGATATCCCGGCTTCTTCTTCTTCTTATCCTATTCCGTCTAATCTACCTTCTTCTTTCGAGCCTATTCTCTGTTTTCCCCTAGGATCGAACCCTCCACCCATTTCATCGATTCCACCCCCAAAAACTTCTCCACAAATGTTGGACCAAACACTTATTGATAAAGCTCCATTTCCAGATAGGTTGACGCCCAACAAACCCAACGCACAAATGGAGAAGATTGTGGATATGTTTAAGCAGGTTAACATAAACATCTCTCTCCTAGATGCTAAACAACAAGTTCCGTCTTATGTGAAAATACTTAAGAACTTGTGCACTAGGAAGAGAAAAACTCAAGTGCCTAAAAAGGTATTCATGTCGAGTAATGTAAGCACAGCTTTTACACATCAATTACCCAAGAAACGTAAGGACCCTCGCTGTCCTACAATATCCATTTCTATTGGGGGTAAAAATATTAATCGTGCTCTACTCGATTTAGGTGCTAGTGTTAACCTGCTTCCATATTCTGTGTATGAGCAATTGGGAATCGGAGAGTTAAAGCCCGCGCACACAAATCTACAGATGGTTGATCGATCTATCACCAAACCTAGGGGTGAGCTTGAGAATGTGTTGATAAAAGTCGGGGAATTTATATTCCCTGTGGACTTTATTGTTATAGATACACAGCCTGTAGCGAACCCACGGAACCAAATTCTGGTTATTCTCGGTCGACCCTTTTTGGCTACTTCCAACGTTGTAATCAATTGTCGAAACGGCTCTATGAACCTATCCTTCGGGAATAGGTCAATTGAGCTTAACATTTACAGGTTGGGAAGTCAACCCTCCGAATCTCATGCTCGAGTATGTTCTGTCGAATTAATGGATGTCGACAACAGCGAATTTGAACTACTTCATGATACTGATCTAGACTCCCTTAGTACGTTGGTGTTTGACCCAACGATGTATTATACACATACGGACCCTTCTTTCGAGTTGTCCAGATCAACATTTAACACTTATTATGAACCTGTTATGGAGTCTGAGTATCACCACGTTCTTTCAAATAAGAATATTCTTTAGGGTATCGATGAAAGATTTGAAGAAATTTTCGCCGATGAACTCGCATTCTTAGCAGACACGGGAGTTGTGATGAATCAACCCCAAACCAAAGAAGTTGAACCATCACCCCTATTTCTTAACAATAACAAGAATGCGAGTAATCCATCATTAACATTGTGTCGTCTCTCCAAATCGAGACGCAAATCCATTCCATACCACCTCTTGTTTCTTCTCCACTTCTTCTGGGTTGTAGACAACATGTTCTTCCACCAACCGGTGCATTACATTGATAAAATCTTCGAATGGTTAGTGTTGACTTTTGGTCTTTGTAAAGCTTTGCATTGACCAATAACTCCCCCGCCCCTCTTATGATTTTAAAAGCTTAATATCGTTTAACTCAAGTTTGGGGGGTTTATATTTTTGGCTCTTGAAAATAAAATTTGTACACAAAATTGTGAGCCAAAAATAAGTTTGGGGGAGGATTTTCATGTTCATTTATTCTTATCCCCGTTAATAACTTTTCCTCTCAAGCCTACAGGTTTTTGAGATTTGAAAAAGATAACAGTGAGGACACTGCTGTAAACAGGTTTGGGGGAGATTTGTGCTTATTTACGCATCACTTTACATTACACTTTGCATAAGCACAAAATTTTCAAATTTTTTTCTTTTATAATAAAAGATTAGAAAGTGAAAAATTACATTTAAAAGATTGGAAGAATTTAAGAAAACCAAGAAAGTTTGATGTTTTCTTAAACGAAACTAGTAATAAGTAGTTATGAGCCGTTGTCCCAAGGGTTAGTAAGATGAAGGAAGTCACTGATCTGAGGATAAAAATAAGTCTGAAAAATAGTTCTTATTCTGGAAGCCAAACATCTGAACGTTGATACCCTACTATACACACTTACACACATCTTGAAACTCGGGATAGTAGAGGATACCTTGAAATGCTCTTGTCTAAAACCTAAAGTACGAAAAAAATAAAAATGAAGCATAAAAGTATAAAATGGTGAAGAAAAATGAACACTGGTTTTGTAATCACCAAGGCAGCATAAAAAAATATGGCGAGGGTGCTTCATCACCTAGTTCCTTAGACCAACTGGTTTGGGAGTCACTGCTAAGACTTAGGTGTTGCAAGACGAGGAAATTGCTAATTACGCCTAATATGTGAGCATATTTAGTAATCGGTCGGTTAGTAGCTCAAGAAGTATTAACGGTCGCATGAAGAATGTGTGAGCAATTCCATCTAACATATTTACCGACTAAAAAGTACCGAGGTAGATGGACAAGAGTATAATAGCTTGAATTGAATTCTTCGAGTGTAGGGATGTCTTTTACACACACGTAGGGGTATATGATCGGTGTTTGGAAGAAAGGTATGGATGAAGAATAAAGGCGATGTTTTATTGAGAGATGATGTGATTTCTAACATCTTTTCATGACTATTAAGATTGGGCTCATGACAACCGAAAAACTAGTGTAGTTGGAAACTCTGATTTCAAGTTCTTTCTTTTACAATTCTTATCTTTATATGTAACTTTCACAGTATTCCTTTTATTATAGAATTTTGTGGGTGCAATTCGCTGAAAACCCTCAGGAGACAACACTCCTCCTACTAGGGACACCTAGAGGTTTAAAGGCTTGTTGCACGTGCTCAGTGCAATCGTGTTGCCTATGAAAGTGTGCTAGTTAGTTTTTTTTTCTTTCTATTTTCTCCTTTTCTTGAATAAAAGAAGTTTGCTCGAGACGATCAAAGTCAAGTTTGGGGGAATTTGTTCAGTCGAAAATATTGCAATAACATAACAATTTCCTCACTTTTCTAATCATCCAAGAATGTTTGTTATAATTATAACACGTATTACAAGTTCGTCTAGAAAATACCAAATACCACGTGTTATACATTATAATCAACACTTTGGAAGGAAATTGTGTGTTTATTATTTCAAGCATGATATTGTATATCTCAACAATCTTCAGTGAGATTTTTTGCAGAAAATTATTTCAGGACAGATATCGGAATCGTAAATTCGCGAACAAAATACAGCAAATCAAAGAGTAAAAATCTGGCAGAGATTTCGAAGAGATAAGAAGATTCCAGATATCACCTGAATACCCGTAGACCAACACCAGAAGACACAAGAATAATGAGGCAGTGATCTTACCAAACGGCCGCGGACCCGCGGCCGAGTCAGGTCAATCCGCCGCGGATCCGCGGCCGAGTTGGGGGCTCCGGTGACGATACTTTTCCAGAAGCTTCATCTCAACTTCCTAGCTTGCTGAGGACGCTCTATTATAACAACCTTATTCTGAAAACTTCCCTACAACAGCCTAACTTCTTGAGGAAGCTTGATAACTACCTTATTCTAGAAGTTTCCCTACAACTACCTAGCTTCTTGGGAATGATTGACCTAGCTTCTAGTGGAAGATTGGTGAAGGGCTATATAAAGGACTTAAGCCTTCATTTTGGCGGTTACTCAAATTTTAGTATAACAATTCATTACACAAGTTGAGTGACACAACTTGTAAATCCAATTCAATTCCAAATCAAGATCCAAATCAAGAATCGTTGAGAACAATATCGAGCGACGACATTCAAGATCCTTTACGCGAAGTCGATCGTCATCAAGAGCATGTGATCCGCGATATATCCAAGTCTCACGGGGATCGAGCAAAGCGAAATTCGACGGAGTAGTTACCTCTTCAAGGGAGCGATCGGGAGCAATTCTTGTAATCTCGGATTGAAGGAAAGTGTAATTAGAAGTTGATTAATAAAGGTGACCATTTGTTAATTCTCATTTTCTTTAAATTTTCGCATTATGAAATTTATAATTCTTGATTCTTTTATTTTCATGATGTGTGAGTAAAATCTCCGCTTGCTAAGGATTCGAAGGAATTCGGTAGATCAAATGGTGATGAAATCCTATACGCATCTTAAGTTTTATGAGAATTATGAATTTTAGGAAAAAGAATCGTCAACGACCAAAATTTAGAACGAGATCACCGTTTTTGATAATTTCGTTGCAATTTGGGATTAAATGAGTGATGATTTTCTTTGCTAAAGGCTAGATTTGAATGATGATCAATGAAAAGACAAGGGATGGTGAAGGAGAAACCCTAGTTTCTTCAAAAGATCCATAATCTTCATTCATCGTCATCGTTCTAGCTATAATTCATTAATAGATAAGATAAGTCATTATTAGTATTCATTATTGCTACTAATTCCTATTGAATCCTACAAACTATTCTTCAATTTTCTTGATAACTAAAATTGATATTGGACAATTTCTTGATTACTAAATCTTAAACTCTTCCTTGATTCTCTTGAAATGATAAACTCAATTAAATTTTAAAATCTCATTTTCTTGAATTTTCTTTAATATTTTTTTCGGCTCAACTAAAGCAAGAACGAAGAAATACACAAATCTCAGTGGACGACCTGTACTCATTAACGAACTACATCAACACCGTTATTGATTGCGGTTATACATTCTTTGATTGTGATTATACATTTCATTTCAACCAATCAAAAATTAGATCAATCACCATTCAAATGCTGTCTCTGCCAAGCTACCGATGAACTGGCGAAGCAGCAGTTTGTCATCACCTCCAGTATTGCCGCATAGAGCTCTGAATTGAGCGACGTGCTGATGGGGATTGCCTGTCCCCTTATACACGTGGAATTTAGGAATCGTATATCCCGGTGGGTACTTTAATTGATCATACCTGCCTGGATAAGGTCGCCCAGTTCTTACGACTTGGCCAGCCGCTTCGCTTGCCTGATGAGCTCGTATTTTTTAATCTATGTAGTCGTCAAGGGCAGCCTTGGAAATTGTCTCTTCTTGGGCTGCCGAGACAGCCGGAGGAGGGTTGGACGTTTCTCCTCTGTCGTCTTCGATGATTATCGGAGGGTCTTCGGCTGGAGGTTCCGGCTGGATCATCATCCCAACCATGTCTTGTAACAGAAGCGCCATCTGTTTTATACTAGTGGCCTGTTCCGCGACCTCCTTATCCTTCCTTTCTAGCACCCTTCATAAGAACTCCGCATCGGTGTCCTGATCTTGGCGCTGTTCAGACACTACTGATTCCCGGCTTTCTTTCTGCCCGGTGAGTGCTGACATTTTCATCAGCATTTCTTGGAGCTTCTACTGCTGCTCCTGAGCTTTCGTCAACGAGCGAGTGTGTGGTCGATGACTCACGGAAGAACGACTATCCTCTTTTCCGGAAGCCATGTAGACGGTATGTACAACCATTCCCCCAGACTTGGAGCGTTTGGGTCCACTGCCTTTGAAATTTACCGCAGGCATGGGGATCTTCTCCGGCCTTCTCCTCTTGTGGGGGGTCGAAGTTGAAGGGGCCGTTGTAGCAGGCACCTACGCAGATGATACCTTCTGTGATATGACAGAGGGATGATCTTCCTCTTGCCGAGCCTTTGTCTTCTTCAGTCGGCGAGAGTAATCTTTGTCAGTTACAGAGTCTTGGACTTTCCGTCAGACTCTGTGGATCTTGGAGGACAACCGCTGAGGAGGTTGTTCCGGCTTCACCTGTGTCATGCTTTCAGCAGGTGGAGGAGACTTCTTCAATATGGCGGTTGGAGAGTTTTTGCGCACCCTCCTGAGCAGCTCGAAGCTGTTCCTAGTTGGAACGACAGCGTCAATTTCCACTATTGGAGCTGGTGGGATAAGTCCAGAGGGGGAACTGCCCCCAGCCTTCCTTAATAGGCGCCAGTGGCGACGTCGAGCATGTCGTGTAGATGGGACCACCTATGTTGTGGAAGCGACCTCGTTATGCCCCCTGCTTTGATGAGAGGTTGCTGTCGATGTCAACCTGTCGAAGACTGACTTCCGCTGAGAAGGAACGGTCAATCTGTCGAAGGCAGACTTTCTGGCAGGGGAAGTATTTTTAACGACCTCGCCTGCAGCAGGAGTTGTAACGGTCAGTCTTGCGAAAACCAATCCTCTAGCAGGAGAAGCCCTTTTGACGACTTCGTCTGTCGGAACAGGAATGGCTATCCGCTTCGGGATAACCCCTTCAGGTATTGCGAGCCTCTTTGCGGGCCCACTGGAGTTGTGGCTCAGTCTGTTAAAGACCGCGGCATTAGAATTGGACGACCTGTTGAGTGGGGCCTTAGTGATTGCAAGCCGATCGAAGACCGACTTCTTTGGAATCTCCTGTGATGGCACTGGGGTGCTGAAACTCACTGGCGGGAGCATGGTCCCGAAAAATAACCCAGTGGTGGCCTGAGTCACCTGTTCCACTGGCATTGAGAAGATGCGGGCTACATGGGGCCCGTAAGTCCCTCTTCCAGTTGGGGATGAGCGAGAGTTGCTGTTGCAGTTAGTGCAGCTGGAGGCCATCGATATTTCCTTTTCTGCATAGGAGCAAGACACCAAATCTTAGTACCTTGAATCCAAGGGAAGGCATATCAAACCGCGATTTATTCGTGAACACGACACACGAAGTGTGGAGTGGAAAAAGGAAAAGGTCCCACCGGACATGCCAAAATCTGTTCACCGCTGAAAGCTGGGAAGACAAACGTCTTTCCTGAATTTAGGGGCAGATGCTATTTAGGTTTATCCGTCCACTTCTCCGAAGATGCCAAGTTGATTTATGGCACCGTGTATCGGAGGTTTGGACGGATGCGGCCGTTGTAGCAGATTTCGTCAGATTCCCCCACGTTTGCGAGGGATTTTTTATTGTGGGGACGCTCTTTCCTGCAGGCGTAAGCCCCTGTAGTTAATTACGTTACCGCATCGCGGTAACCACTTTCTCCTGCTCCAGAAGGTCATTTCGTGTCGTGTGTGTTTATTTTATTTTCGATTGCCCGTGGGTTGTATACGAAGACTAATTTATGTTGTCGCCCGTAGGGCATGGATTAGTCCAAATCCGTATATTCTTAGATTTGGATTTGGTTTGATTTAAGGATCGTTAACCTTGTTTGAGATTAAGATCAACTTAAATGTTTGTTAAGGATACGTTAGTCCGATATTGGACTAAGATCTACTTAACGGGGGTTCAGGATCATTTTTGATCCAACAAAAGAGCATTTGGGCTCTATCGTTTTAGTTTAGGGACGTTACGGTCCATAGATCACCATTTTTTGGGGTGAGGGTTTAGTTTAAGGATGTTACGGTCCATAGCTAGTTTAAGGACATTGCGGTCCATTGGGATGTGCTCATAGGTTTGGGAGTGTACCAAAGAGCTGTTGGTTGTCGGGACCCTCCACCTCTTTGAAGACGTTGAAGAATTACAATGACATGTATCAAAGGTATGGAGAGATGTGCCCTTAAACCAAACTCCAGATTGAAGGGAGAGATCATGGTGGAATGAACACCATTTTAGATACCATCTGTTAAGAGATCATTAGTAATCTTTGGAACTAAGATCGATTTGGGAAGACCTGAGCATAGGAAGGCTTGGTTAATTGGTGATCAAAAGAGTTTTGGCCTCGGGAGACTTGTCTATTTTAGGCTAAGGTTGGCCTATCATAGTGTTAAACACTAAAATTTGCTCGGCGCTCATGTGCTCCCAGGTGAGGCTCTAAAGCAGTGTTAAACACTGAAATTTGGAGCGCTCACGTGTGGCCAGTGAGGCGCTTGAGAATTGGACACTGCTTCTTTGGGTTTATTCCCTTTTTCATTTATAAGTGCTAAGCACTATTGGGGGTCACGTGGGCTCACATGAGGCGCCCCAAAAATGAGAACTGTCTTTGATTTATTCCCATTTTCCTTTATAAGTGCTGAGCACTATTAGGGGGTCACGTGAGGCGCCCCAAAAATGTGAACTGTATTTGATTTATTCCCCTTTTTCTTTTAGAACTGCTAAACACTATTAAGGGGTCACGTGAGATCACGTGACTCGATCTCAGTCGTTCTTTTGTTCATCAGGGGTGGTCACATGGGAACACGTGATCTGTCGTTATAGCGTTGAACGCTAATATGCATGGAGATCTTGATCTGAGTTTTGAGAATTTCAGGTCCCTTATTTTTATAAGAATTAAATTCTTTTATAGGGTTAAATCCTAGTTTTATCAGAGGAATTAAATTCCTATATCTTTTTGGAAGAATTAAATTCTTCAAACTTAGTTCTTTCCCTTAAGTTTTGAGTCTGCATCACAGAATCTCTCCGATAAGAATTAAATTCTCAACTTATGGGGAGATCTGCTTCTGCAGACCTCAACCAGAGGAAGAACTAAGTTCTTTTTAGAAGGGTTAAACTCTTGAAATGGCGAAGGAGAGATAAAATGATCTCTATGTCTTTCTTCTTACATAGGGTTTCTTTTTCTAAAAGAGAGCTCTTCTTCTTCTTCTTTTGTTTCTCAAATCTTATGGGGGTCTCCTCTTCTTTAGATTTAATCTCCTTACTGCTATTTATATGAGAAAGAAAAAATCAATTTGTTGAGAGAATCTCTCATTGAGAGATCTTGATTGATTTCATGATCTTTTAGATCAATCGGTGAATTTTATTCACCGTTGGATTTTTAATCCAAAGGCTCTCTGTTTAACAGAGAAGATTTCTTGTTTGTTTGACAAGATTATGAATATTTTGTTAGTTTTAACAAGATTAGAATTTTATTCTATCATATCTTTTTAGTTTAACAAGATCAGGAAAATATTTCCCAAATAGAATTTAATTCTAGAAATTGATAAGAGCGTTTTAAATTGGGGTGCTTACATGCTTTGCATGCGAGCGGCAAGAGAACTCACATGTTTAACACGTGACCCCTAGTGTGAGTTTTAGTCTGTTTATTTTCAGCGCTCATATGAGCATATGAGCGCTCACGTGTTTAACATGTGAGACCTGTTTGGCCATTATTTGATGAGACAGTCATTTATGTTCAGCGCTCATATGCATTGCATATGAGCGCTCACGTGTTTTACACATGAGGCCTGTTTGGCCCTTTAGGTTTATTTTATTTAGCGCTCATAAGCTTTGCATATGAGCGCCTACGTGTTTAACACGTGATGTCAGTTTGGCCCTTAGTTATTTATGTTCAGCGCTCATATGCTTTGCATATGAGCGATTACATGTTTTACACTTGAGGCATGTTTGGCCCTTTGTTATTTTCTTTCAGCGCTCATATGCTTTGCATATAAGCGCTCACATGTTTAACACGTGGTGTCCAACCGTGAACTTTTTTCCTCTTTCTTCTCTCCCTTTTTTATAAGGGTTATAAGGGAACAAATAGCTCTTGGCCGAAAATTTTGGCTGGAACAAGGAGCACGTGCGGCGCTATATGAGAGTTTCGATTCTTATTTAATTTAATATATTCTTTTTTGCTTTGCATACTGGTGCCCGCGTGAAGAGCACATGAGGCGCCACCATAGGATTTAATCCTATAAAATTGGCTCTGGTGCTGGCGCCCTTGTAGAAGGCACGTGAGGCGCTGCCTCATTAATTTTGAACAGAGCTTTGCTCTTTTATTGGGTGAAACAAATGCCCCCCACCGTTGCGCTCACATGGTTCACACGTGAGTGCAGCGGTGGCATTTTTTCCACCGTTTGATCTTCTGGGGAGTTGAACCATCTTCTTTTGTTTTATAAATAGAGCCTTTGGCCCTTGAGATGACTACTGTTTCCCTCATCCTGTTGAGTTTTCTTCCTTCCTTGAGAATTTAATTCTCTTTTTAGAGCTCAGATCTTTATCCAAAGAAACTTCCCTTAGAGTTAAAATTCTGTCAAAATTGGTAAGAATCATGAACATGATTTAACTCTTAAAGAAACTCTTGAAAGACTCTCTTCATGTTCTAGGGTTTTTTTTATCCCACTAATAGAGCTTTTCTCTTCTCTTATAATGATCTCTTAGAGATCTAAAACCTTTATTTGAGTAGTCCATAGGTCTTAAAGATATTTAGGGTTTTACCCTATTACTAACTTTGATTTTTGAAAGTTATTTGGAATTTAATTCCATTTACTGAGCGGATTTCTGGTATTTTATCCTATTGTTCTACAGAGATTGGCTTTAAGAAAAATTTCTTTTAAAGAAAGTCTTTTGGGAATTTTATTCCCCTTCTTATTTTCCTTTTAGGATCCTTTTTTGGCAGATTTGAAATCTGTTTGTAGAACACATTTCTCAAGAGAGTTTAACTCCAAAGTTCAATGAGATTTTCTCATTAAATGAGAATCCTTATGGATTCTTACAATGAGTGCCTGCTTCATCATTGGTGGGGGTATTACCTTAATTTTGTAGGGCCCCTTGTCCCTTTCCCTTTGAACTGTGGTGACTTTTACCACGCAGTACAATTCTAGGTGTAATAAAAATGTTAAAGTCTTGAACATTGTGTTGATAATTAACCCCTTCTCTTTTTCTTTTTTTTTTTATGTGCAGGTACTATGGCTTCTGATTCCTTCTTCCTCTTCATTCGCTCGGAGAGTGCTTTCGCTGACGCACCTACAGATCGGGAAGTCATCGCACTTATTCGGGACTATGACCTAGAGAAAAAGTCTCTTCATCTGTGGGGGTCATGGTACAGTCAAATTATTCAGGGTCGGCGCAGTTTTACTTGCGCAGCGCCTTCGGAACCGATCCCGGCGATCCATTATGCTGACTCGCCGCTGGTAACTTACGTAGTAGAAAAGGTCAACTGGACCTCGGAAGGTCGTCTTCAGCCTTTCATGGCATCAATACCAGTGTAACCGCCGATAGCCCTGGACATTTTAGGGCGACACATATGCCAAGGAGAGTCGCGTTCTTGGAGGCAAGTTTACATGATAGGGATGACTCCCCGTCATTTGGCTGGCTATCTGCAGTGGGCTCAATATTTTCTGTCGGCCAAGAAATCTCTTCTACTGAAAACCGAGATGTATCCCGCGATCTATGCGTCCCTCTTTCACTACCACACTCCTCATGTGTGGTGGGTTAAATCTATTCTGGAGCAATGGAACATCCCGACCCACACATTTCTCTTATCAGATCGGGAAGTTTCAATCTCATTGGAGGAGTTTACGGAGATAACTGGATTACCCGTTAGAGGGGAATATTATGAGGAGATACTTCCCCCTGACGAGTATATCTTTGCCACCAAATCAGTGGTAATGGGTCATACTCTGGAGAATGCCGTTCAACAGCAGTTTCCGAGCTTGATCAAGGTGCTGAACATGTACGAGAGCTTATTCCTGGAGTTTGGTGGGCACGGAGTTAGCTTCACATATTTTATCACCCGCTTTCTTCGTCCGGAAGCTCTGTCTAAACAAGCTGCGAAGTTCGCCAAACTCGACGACCCGTTCGGATTTGGTTCAGACAACTTACCGACCGTGGAGGCAGATCTAAAGAAATTCTTTATTCTGAATACTCCAGTCGTCCCTTTCGCAGAGATTGCTGCTCCGGACATTGACGAGGAGACGTTCTTCATAGGGTTTATCGGCTTGTGGCTGAGTTTGTTTGCGCTTCCGATGCATCCCCGCTATATGAGACCATCTGTCTTTTATCCAGCTCATCGCATTGCCGTGGGGACGCGTATAGCCATTGGGGTCGTGGGAATGGCTCATTTATATCATGGCCTGAGTTTAGCAGCTGACACTACTCAGCCGGGGGCAAAGCTCGTAAATCTCCTATTGCAATACTTCCCCTCATGGATCGAGATGCATGTGCTGGGTGCTTTTGGTGATCATAAACTACTCCGATTTTACGAAGGCTACAATTTTTCCTGGGTCATGAGCCTTGTCGACGTTTCTGCTCCAGACCTAAGACAGCGGGAGGGTCAGCGATTGCTCCTTCGCCTACGCATGGTTGGGGATAGCATGACCTTTGTCGATAAAGTCCTGACCATCGGTAAAGAATCTTCCAAAGTGATCCAACCGTTGCATGATGTTTTCAAGGACGAGGCTTCTGTGTTGAGGGTTCGAGAGGTTGTGCACCTGTATTCTAACAGGAAAGGTTTTCTAGTATTTAGACAGAACGCCTCGGTGTTGTTTATAAGGTATAACCCGCATCGCTTTGCCCTGCAATCGGGTTACAACCAAGGCGTTGCTCTCGAGCCATTCCTAATTGATCCGGTTGCTACGGAAGACGGCGTTCGCAGTGCGGCGCATCATTTCATGCTGTTAAATACGGGGTCCAATTTCCTCATCCGCGAGCCGAGTTATATTCCAAAGGTTTCGAATGCTTACGTTGCTTGGTACCAGCATGCAATGGGTGTTGCCATCAAAGAGGAGAGGCGGCTGCTATCCCAGCCAGTAATCCAGTGGTCCCATTGAAGCGACGGACAGTCGTGCTCCCTTCTTTGAGAGAGATCGCTATGTTTATAACCCCGTGTGCTTTTCCTAGGAAGCCTCGACCAGATGTTCCTGCGACAGCAGTAGCCGTGGTGTCTCCGGAACCAGGCGTTGGTTTGGAGATCAGAACCCGTCGTCCGAAGAAGCCTATTAAGCGAAAGCTCTTATCATTGGCTGTTGGTGCTAGTTCGCAGAAGAAGAAGAAATCCTTATTCTCTGTTGACGTCGTATTCGGCCAGGAGCCTCATGCTCCTTATAGCGAGGGCTTATGCGAGTATGGCACCAATAACGGTCTGTTCGATGCGTTTGTGACCGATACCGATCTTCAGGCTGCCATTGAAGTTTCCAAACGACTGGCCCGTGAACAAGCGGGGTTAGCCTCTATTGTGGAGTCCGGTATACTTCGTTTATACTCTCCTGTATATATTCCCCTATTTTTTTGAACTTATGCGCTTTATTAACGCTCTCTTCCTTAACAGACATTTCTGTTGAAGAGGCTCTCTTGACGTCCCTTAAAACGTTTGAAGAGGAGAAGAGGCTCCACGCCTCCTTGGGCCTTGGTATGATTCGTTTCACTACGCCTTTATATCTTTAGTTGCTTTTATTCATGACCTAACTCTTTTCTTTATCCTATTACAGGAACCACCATTACACAGGTTGTTTCGAGTGTAATGTCAATCCTAGGTGGTGATGTAGAAAAGCCTTCAGAGCCACCGACTACGGCTGAGGCCTTCCCAAGGCTACCACAGGAGGCGTTGCTGAAGCAACCGATGACGGATGCCACAGCGGATCCACATGCCGAGCCTAATTTCGACGAAGATGTCCCCCGTCAGAAGTTTTGAGGAGATCGGTGCTGGGTTTCGCCTGCGCCCTGTCCATCAACCGTGGCCGGTGCGGAACAAAAACCGGCGTTTAAAATTTTTTGGCGCAAATAAAACCATGTCCAAGAGCTAAACCATAAACCTATACTAGCAAAACTAAAAGAGCTAAACTAAAGGGTTAGAGTGATTATACCAAAAGAACCAAGTCCTTCAGTCTTCCATCACCTTCCTAAGCTCCTTGAGGTGTGCTCGAACGAACTTGGTCACCGGTCTTCCTCCGTCGAAGATGATCCACCCGAGGGATGTAGTCATGACTCTAGCTTCACATAATGAATGCAAGTGAAGCAACTAGGATTTCTAGGTTGCTAATCTAGAAAACCTAGGATGTAGTGAGTGATCAAAGTGTTAATCTACCTCATCTCACCTCTTCTAAACACATGAGAAGGTTGATAGGATGTGGAAGATGAAGGTGGAGGAGAAACATGAAAGCTAGAGAGAGAGTGAAGCTCAATGGAGAGGAGATCCAAAACTCAAGTGAGAAAATAATGAACCATCCTTGGAGAGAGAAAAGGAGATGGCATGGTTTTGTAAAAACATTTCTTTTCTTTTTTAAAATGCCACCATATTTGAATAGTATGCACAAATGAATTAACAATTCATTTGTGCACACTATGCAAGCATGGTCCTCACCATACTCCCCTCAAATTATTGCCACCTCATTTATCCATTTAAAATAAATGGTCAAAATCTTAAAATGAGGCGTCCACCTTCTAGAATATTTTCTGGAAAAAATACAGATTACATTATACTGTATATACATACCTGTATTTGTACCGAAATACGAATACCCAAAGAGATATAATAACACAATGAACATAATACTAGAATATACATATCAAAATATATATATATAAATTATTAAATCAATACCTGATTTAATAATCCGGCTCAAACCCGAGCCGGCTAGTATTATCAACTGTCCGATCGAATGTCCGGGTACAAAGTACAATCAATCGATCGGAACCCTGCACGTATCCAATACGACCACTACATCGTTTTGCCAGAACCAGAGAAACCCTCTGTGTGGGACTCTAAAGACCCGTCAATATGATGGCAGTGGGTTTAACAACAAGCACGTCAGCGACACTAGCTATACGTTACGGCTACCCAGGTATTGAGCGAAAGGAAGGCCGACGAGCAAGCTTATCCAAACCCCTACTGAGCCTGTCAGTGACAATCTCCATACAGTCCGGTCTGTTCAACTAAGAGTATCGCATATCGAGTCTAGGGGGTGGATAAAGTCAAACCCCTAATAACGCGACATTTCATGTTGGTATGAAGCTCATCATCCACTGAGAAACTACTAATCCAAATTATTAATTCTCGTCCACCTCGGCCAAGGATTTCTGGTGATGGCCATCCGTGCACAACGCGACATCAACCCTTAATACTGGGAGAGACAAATCCCCGACAATCCACTCACTGCCTTCATGTGGCTCGGGACTATACCCAACTAAAACATGTTTGCACAACTCCTTTGAGCCGTGGTAGGGTAGTAATCAAAGCACAATGGGAACTCACATGAGACAAAAGACGATCTCAGGTCGACAGACTAACTTGTACTCATGTCACCTGGAAACCGATATTTGACAATATGTATAGTACCAATTAGCATGTTCTCGGTGAGTCCGTCCAGTGTACTCATAACCCAATGAGCACCTGTATACTATCTTAGGTGACTAACCGACACCAGTGGCTTGTGAGACCGGCACCGCCCCTCGTCGGGGTCTCGATAAGTATACACTAGTTTACTCCGGAGTATCGGTGCCCAGTCTCGATACTCCTACGACTAAGGACATTTAAGGATGTGCTTATAGACCACCCAGCTCCCACTTATATGATCGCCATCATAATGCTGGTAGTCAACAAAGAACCCTATGGGCTCTATCAACATGTAATAGTGATCTGTAATGCTACCTAATGTTGTACATGATGATAAAGACAAACCAGATAGCATACTATTATCTCGAGTAAGATTGTTCTACCCGTATAGGTCCTCCCTCAATCATCACAATCGCATGCCTGCGATTCAATAATTGACTTGAGGGCACTATTGCCAACAATCTCCCACTTGCACTTAAGGCTAATTATTGCGGTGTCGCATACTCACATCCCGTCTGATACCGAACCCCTAACTTCTCTACTAATCAGTCTCGCAAAGCCCATTTGCGAAACTATTGCGTTCGAGAAATAGCCTAAGTGAGTGGATCCGCTCTAGTGTTTCTATCTTTATCTCTATATATCTCAACTTCGCAGAGAAAAACTATCTCCGGAAATGAGTGGTACCTATCTTAGAATTTGTCTGGATATCTGATGGGACCCGGTTCACAAATGAACTCTAAATCCAACAAACTTCTTAGACTGTATCATCCACTGAATTTAATTAGTATCCTTCTCTATGTCCTCCTTAGTATTGGCTTGGACCACCTGTCCAACATACTGTCCCTCAAAAGAGGGAAAACTGTAACTCTGATAGCCACTCTGTCATCCAGGTCACCTTGGAAGCCTAAAATGATAACCGCCTCTCGAAGGAGGCTGCCGTTACCATATACCAAGAACATCCACTTATGTTCATAACTGCTTCCCAACGTTTCTCCAGGATTGGATTAATATATATGCTTAATGCATCCAGTGCAAAAGCAATATCTGGTGTGGTACTTGACATTTCATGATTAACTCAATTGGCTAAGCAAGTGATATGCTCATCATGCAGATCCCTCTCCTCATCAGTCTGAAAGACATCTCTTTAGAGAGGGTGACTCCATCACCTGTGGGTACACCATCACACCACGAGTCGGCCATTCTAAAACACTTTAGAATAGTGTCAAAGTACCCAAATTGGGACACTTCCCAAATCTAGACCTAAAACCATAAATCTAGTAACCAGAATCCCTGATATTTTATCCAGATCCTATATGGAGAAACACCTTGTGACAACCACAGTATAACCGATCGTAGTATAGGAATATCACTTCCTGTCAAGAGCATGTCATCCAAATAACAGGACATCACTCCCTACTACCATCTTACCAGATCCATTTATTATTATGACGATGTCAAACTCTATAACTTTCATATCAAAAATAGATGATCAATCTCCGCTCTACTTGCTTTAGTCTATAAATAGACATAAGCTACATGCCCACTATACTTCTGCTGCTCCCACTGACTACAACAACCCTCTGACATAGTCATATACATATGCACTTCTAAAGCTGGTTTAGAACGACATTATACTCATCCTCCTGCAGGGTCTCATAGTCTAGAACAGCAGCAATGGCAAGTTTGGGTAAACAAGAACCTCCCTGCCACCGCCTCTGAGAAGACCGAAGCACCTCTCTAGTGTCTGAGGCTACCCACCAAATCTGCGGAGTGGCTAATGGAATGTCGAATCCAATTGAATCTTTAGGTTCCTCTAAATTATCTGTAATCATTTATGGTTTTGGAATCACTTCCAGTTCTACCATACTCCCACTAATGTTTTCTAAAAAGAATCCATTTTACTAAAACTGACGGCGAGTCTAGAACAATATAACTATTGATCTTCCAAACGGTAGAATGTTAACCCTAGTCAAAGCCCGGGATAACCCACAAACTACCCTTACTGAAACGTTCCTAGAGTGTGTCCGGATTCTGGTTTTAAGCATGTCACGCCCCGCTTCCCAGAGTACGCTAAAATGGGCACGTGACATAGCCAACCATGCTACCTGTGGGTAGGAAGTATCCATCCATAGTCACATTACGGTTGTAGAGATATCAAGAACAAAATAAAACTATCTAAAACATGTCCATAATCCAAGATAACATGAGTCAAGAATAAATAAATGCGGAAGCGAAAGATCCAATACAAAATAACTGGAATGTATGTCCCATAATGCGGGCTCACATCAGGAATAAAATGCAGTAAAGAAAAGCTAACTACAGCTAACACTCACAGCTCAGCCTGTCGGCTGAAGCACTCCTGCTCGGGCTGCGACGGCGGTACAGAATCTGGGCCATGCAAAACCCAGACGTCAGCGCGTTAAGTCATCAAGTAATAACATAATAAACAGGCAATGCGAATATAAACATGAATAAAGCAAGGGTAACAATAATATGAATCAGAGCAGTGCAGGGTAGTGTGCAGTGGGTAAACTGGACTGTTCTATCAGGTTTTCTGTTCTAAAGTCTTTGAAACCAAATTGATGAATCATCGATGTAACTCAATAGTATCCCGTACATACCCGGGAACACGGCCTTAATATTCTCGGGCTGAAACCGAGACATGCCGTTAGGCGCCAAACAGGAATGTGTACACTCAATAGTATCATGTACATACCCGGGACCACGGCCTCAATATTCTCGGGCTGAAACCGAGACATGCCTCTAGGAACCAAACAGGAATGTGTACACTCAATAGTAGTGAACTGTTGAGTTACAAGTCAGGTTTCACCTTTGATTTCCCCATACCCCCAAGTTATAAGTGTATGTCAAGTTAGGTATCCCGTAATCAAGAAACTAATGCCAACAAAGGATCAAGTAAACATGTTTGTCTGGATAGACAACAGGAACGGTCCATGAGGACTACATGTCAGGTTTGTTGGCATTAGACACAAGATCAGGTAACGGGTTAGGTCATGGTACATCATGTCAAGTCAAGCAGTATACGGTACCATGTCGGGTCAATCAATATGTAGGTAGCAAGACAGGTCAAGAAGTAAGCGATATCATAGGTGTACTCACAATCAGTTATACAATCAAGCATGGGTATCAACAACATGATATAAGCAATGAATTAAGCAATAGGCAGATTCATTCAATTAGCAATACAGTTATCAATTGTGTAACAGAGATGATTTCAACATTATGAGAATGCAGTAAGACAATTATAGACGTTTAATCATGTTACCAAGTTAAGACTTCATGGGTGCAATGATATTTACATATATAGGTTCCAAGTTTGAAAGATAAAATGTTATATAACAATATTGAACACGAAAAATAGAAATGATCGTACCAAAGTTAAATTTATAGGTTAGGGTGTCATTAATATATATGTAAATATTGTTTAGCATGTAGCAAGGGGTACTTGCCTCGACGGGTCGCGGGTCGGGAAAACAAAACGTAAAACGTCGGCGGGGAAAACTCGCGACGGGCGCACGGTTCACGGAATGAACCCAAACGATGAACAGTGGAACCACACGGGTCGTGGTACCTCGCTGGAACGTCGGGACGCGTCGCCGGCACGGCCGGAATCCGGCGAGATACAAAACAGTGAATGTCAAGAGTTGCACAAAGAAAAGAAAGGAAAATAAAGAAGAAAGAGAAGGAGGATGGAGAAGGGAAGGCTTACAATGGTCTGTGGGACGGGTGGTGACTGTCGACCTCGTCGACGGAGCTCCGGCGGTGGTCTGCGATGACGGTGGAAGTTTTTGCGGATCAAGAAACCAGATCAGCGAAGGAAAAGAAGAAAGGAGAAGGTGAGGGGATGAGAAGCTCACCGAGGGGGTGCGCGAGGGCCAGGGGCACGGAGACGGGTCGTCGGTAGCGACCTCCGGCGGTGCAACTGTGTGCAGGGGACGTGCGCGGGCCTGGTCGGGGGGTGTGCAGGCGCTTGGGAAAACGATGAAGGAGGATGTGGATGAGACGAGGTTGAGGAGGCGAGGATGCTGGTGATATTCGCGTCGGCGTTGGTGCTGCAGCGGCGAGGGGTGAGGCGGCTAGGGTTCGCTGGGGTTGGGTTCTGCGTTTTAAAAAAAAGAAAAGGAGGAGGAGAGGTGGTTTTTATATATAGAGGAGAGAGAGAGATATCGGGGAGAGAGAGAGAGAAATATAAGGAGAGAGAAAGAGAGACGGGGAGAGGAGAGAGGAGAGAGATAGGGAGAGAAGAGAGATCGAGAGGAGAGAGGAAGGAAGCGAGAGAGAGAGAAAGAAAGAGACGGGGAGAGAGAGAGAGAGAAATGAGGTGGGGCCCACGGGAATAAAATGGATTGTGATTGGCTGAAGAAGGAAATTTGAAAGGTTTAAAAAATTATAAAAAATATTATATGGTTACAATAAAATATACAATGGTTTAATATATATTAGAAAATGGGATTTTGGCGCAAAGTAAAACATTTCCAAATCGCGCCCGGGTCGGGTCCAAAAATTTGAAATTGAAGTAATAGAATTTTAGGCGGGATCAAAAAGTGAAAATGAAGTATTTTACAATCAAAAAGCATACCCCCAAAATGGACACACGTACATGCGCGTAGCCGTCCAAACTTGCCCGTTTCACTGAACGGGACGAGAACACGATGCACGGACGCTACAACAGGGTTAGGGTTGTCAAGTAGGCCAAGATGAATATTTTTAATTTTATTTTAGATGCTATAAATTGTTATATGCAGAATTGAATTGACGGGATAAAATTACAATAAGTAACAATCAAGCAAGATAAATGAAATGAGTGCCACACTACGTTCAAACGGTAACTGAAATTAGTAGCATTGGGCTCGGGTGTTACATTATACCTAACTACAAAAAGAATTTCGTCCTCGAAATTCCAAGAATACAAAGATAAACAAACAACTACAAGAAAAGATAAGGAAACTTCTGCCGGATTTCATCTTCTCGTTCCCAAGTGGACTCTCCATGCGAGCGATTACCCCAAGAAACAAGCACAGGGGGGATCACCTTGTTCTTAAGAACCTTTTCCCTTCGATCCACGATTTCAATCGGTCGCTCCTCAAAAATCAAGTCTTCTCGTACTGTTAACTCCGAATGATCCAATATATGCGTTTCATCTTGAACATACCTTCGTAGCTGAGATACGTGAAACACATCGTGCACACTCGCCAAGGACTGCGGTAACGCCAAACGATACACTACCTCACCGACACGCTCCAAGATCTCAAAGGGTCCAACGAATCGAGGACTAAGCTTTCCTCGACTTCCAAAACGAATCACCCCTCTAGTCGGTGATATCTTCAAGAACACCAAATCACCCACGGCGAACTCTAGAGGTCTTCTTGACGTGTCTGCCCAACTCTTCTGTCGGTCTTGTGCTGCCTTCATATGATTTCTGATAGTGTTAACCTTCTCAACTGTCTGCACAACCAAATATAGTCCCAATAATCTTCGTTCACCGACATCGTCCCAACAAACAGGTGAACGGCATTTACGACCATACAAAGCTTCAAATGGAGCCATCTGGATAGTTGTCTGAAAACTGTCGTTGTAAGAAAACTCCACCAAATGTAGATGATCTTCCCATGAACCCTTGAAGTCCAACATGCATGCTCTCAACATATCCTCAAGAGTTTGGATCGTTCTCTCCGACCGATCATCAGTTTGAGGATGATAAGCTGTGCTAAACTTCAATCGAGTCCCCAAACTTTCCTGTAAACTCCGCCAAAAGTGTGATAAGAACCGACTGTCCCGATCGGACACGATGCTCACCGGTACTCCATGAAATCTTACAATCTCTTGCATGTACCGCTCTGCCAAAGTCTCTGTTGATTGACCAACCCGAAAAGGAATGAAGTGAGCTGCCTTGGTCAAACGATCAACAATCACCCATACAACATTGTTGCCTTTTGGACTTCGCGGTAAAGCCATCACGAAATCCATGGTTATATGTTCCCACTTCCACTGAGGAATCAGAAGTGGTTGAAATAAACCAGCAACCCTTTGATGTTCAACCTTAACTTGCTGACACACTAAGCACTTCGCCATAAAGCGAGCAATCTCCCGTTTCATGCCTTCCCACCAGAAATGCTGTCGAATATCTCGGTACATCTTTGAGCCTCCTGGATGTACAGAATAAGCTGAACTGTGTGCCTCCTTCATAAACTCTTCACGAATATCTCCCTTTGGCACACATAAACGGCTACCATATCTCAACGAACCATCTTCGTGGATAAATAAAACTGTTCGTAGTCCGGCTTCAACCTGTTCTCAAAACTTTTGCAGTCTAGGGTCATGCGATTGTGCTGCTTTAATATTCTCGATCAACGATGACTGTACTTGCAGCTGCATCAACTGTCCCGTAGAATACGGTAGCACAACCTCCAAGTCAAATCTTCGAAAATCTTCAACAAGCTCCTTCTGCGTAGTTAACACCTGGATTGCTTGTAACCGACTAAGCGCATCCGGCATGACATTAACCTTCCCGGGATGGTATTTAAGATCAAGATCGTAGTCAGCCATCAGCTCCAACCATCTACGCTGCCTCATATTAAGCTCTTTCTGTGTGAACACGTACTTCAAGCTCTTATGATCAGTAAAAACTTCGACCCTTTCGCCTAAAAGGTAGTGTCTCCAAATCTTCAAAGCAAAAATCACAGCCGCAAGTTCCAAGTCATGAGTTGGGTAATTCTTCTCATGGGTCTTCAACTGTCTCGATGCGTACGCTACAACCTTCCCATGCTGCATCAAAACACATCCCAATCCTTTCCCAGATGCGTCGCTGTGAATCACCAATCCTCCGGAATTGTCTAGCACGGTCAGAATAGGGGCGGTTATCAACTTCTGCTTCAACGTCTCAAAAGCTAACGCACATTTGTCCGTCCATACAAAAGGTACCTCCTTGCGCGTAAGCTTGGTTAACGGCTCCGCCAGACGAGCAAAGTTCTCCACAAATCTTCTGTAATACCCGGCGAGTCCACGAAAACTTCTTATCTCCGCAACATTCTTTGGAATCGGCCAATCTCGTACTGCTGCAATTTTTTCTGGATCGACGGCAATTCCATTGCCAGACACAACATGCCCAAAAAACTTTACTTCGTCCAGCCAAAACTCGCACTTACTCATCTTTGCATATAACTTCTCTTGTTTCAACGTTTGCAGTGTGATCTTCAAATGTTCAGCATGCTCCTCAAAACTCTTCGAATAAACCAGAATATCGTCAATAAAAACCACGATAAACTGGTCCAAGAACGGTGAAAAGATTTGGTTCATCAAGTCCATGAATACTGCCGGCGCATTCGTTATTCCGAAGGGCATCACTAAGTACTCGTAATGTCCATACCGAGTTCGGAACGCCGTCTTGCAAATATCTTCTGTTTTCACTCGGACCTGATGATATCCGGATCGCAAATCCAGCTTCGAGAATACCCTCGCGCCACTAAGCTGCTCGAAAAGTTCGCCAATGCGAGGGATCGGGTACTTGTTCTTAATAGTCACCCGATTTAATTCTCGATAGTCGATGCACATCCTTCTTGTGCCATCCTTCTTCTTTACTAGAAGAACTGGAGCTCCCCAAGGCGAGTTACTGCTTCGAATCCAACCTTTTTCAAGCAATTCAGCAACCTGTTTCTTGACTTCTTCCAACTCTACTGGTGCCATTGGATAATACGCTTTGGATACTGGCGCTGCACTAGGAATAAGATCAATTGCGAACTCCACGTCTCGCTTCGGCGGTAAACCCGATATATCTTCAAACATGTCCATAAAATCGTGAACAACAGCCGGCTCTTTACTTTCATCAACTTCCATTGCTACAAGAATGTTGTTTGTCGGCCTAGCCCTGAACTCGACTGGCCCGACAGAACTGCTTCCTCCAGTGAAGCTAAACTCGGGATGTCCGGGAATCTGGAAAATTACCTTCCTTGCCCTACAATCAATGTGAGCGTGGAAAGTGCCAAGAAAATCCATTCCCAAGACGACTTCGTAGCTGCCCGTATCAATCACCAAGAAATCTGCAAAAAGCTCCCGTCCGCACACAACAACTGTACAATCTTTACATTCCCTACTAGCTATGATTTTCCCATTCCCCGTGTGTATGTCCCAGAAACTAGACAGGGTCGTGTATCCAATCGAGTGTGTAGTTATAAACTTGGATGACATAAAACAATGGGATGCACCAGAATCAAATAACGCTAATGCGGGAAAACCATGAACGAGTAGAGTACCTGAAACAACTTCTCCTGACGCCTTAGCTTCTTCTGCTGTCAAGGTAAAAGCTCGAGCCTGATTAGATCCTTGAGTCAGTTGTTTCTGTCCCTGGAACGGTCTCTGCGGAGGCTTCTGAAAATCATCTCTCGTACGAAGCTTCGACAGACAAACACTAACGGCGTGATCTGCCGCTCCACAAACCAAACAGAGTCCCAGCCTCCTTCGACAATCCTTTTGCATGTGGCCAGGTAAATTGCAATAGTTACAAGTCATGCTCTTTCTTCGATCGACGATCACTGGCTTCTTCATGGGTGCTACACCTCGACGGTCCACTAGAATACCTCTGCGACCATGAGCTCGGTTAGGTATAAATGTTGGCTTCCTTACCGCAACTGCTGTCTGCTGCAAACTCTCCTTCATCCCAGATAAACTCTGCTGCTCTCGGGCTGCCGCAAGTACTTGTGAGAAAGTGGTCAAACCTAGGGAGATGATCTGCCTCTGGATGTCCACGTCCAAGCTGCGCATGAACCTCCGTGCCCTGTCTGCATCGTTGGCAACTAAAGGTCCAGCGAATCTGCTGAGTCTTGTCCATTCTGCTACATGCACATCTACGGGTGCTCCATTCTGCTTTAGCCCGATGAATTTCTCTTCCATTTCTTCCCGTGCAGTCCACGGAAAGAACTTCTCTAGGAAACTCTTTGAAAAATCCGCCCACTTGATCGGCTTGGGCAAGCGGTTCTCTTCCATAAGCCACCATTCTCGGGCGTAGTCCACTAACTGAATGCATACCACATCAACTCTTTTCTCATCTGGAATCTGTGCCGCAATAAGCAAGTTCTCTGTGTCAATTAGCCACTGCTCCGCTGGCAACGGTTCCTCCAAACCAGTAAATGTAGACGGACCCAAACGTCTGAAATCTGCTACGGTCCCTCCTCGGTCAACTAGTTTAGCTCCAACATTGTTCACAGACTGCTGAACGATCTGCAAACCTTCCTGAAACGATTCCGCTTGCTGCTGGATCAGCTCAGTCTGTTTCTTTTGATTCTCCAGCATTCCTCTTATCACTCCAAGCATGGCGGCTTCGTCCACACGCCTCTGGTACGTCTTCAAATTCTTACCGGCCATATTCCTGAAATCAAAACACCCAACATTAGCATGATGATAGATTCTGAATATAGATCAAGGCTAGAACTCCAAGATACTTAAATAGAGTGCCGTATTGTAACTATGCCACGGTATCATAGCCACAATTACATAACTCCACCCAAATCGCCTAAGTCCTAGAGATAACAAGGAATCAGGTTTCGAGTCGACATGCAAAAGAAGTTTGCACATCGTAAAGGATATAATAAAAAAGAATGTGATTCAAGAATGGTAAAACGGCAAGGTGGCAGGACATGTTTCCTAAACACTGGTATTCTGATTCGTGTATTGGGTACAATACCCAACTATAAAAGAATCAACCCGACTAACCTATGGCTCTGATACCAAAAGAACCATGTCACGCCCCGCTTCCCAGAGTACGCTAAAATGGGCACGTGACATAGCCAACCATGCTACCTGTGGGTAGGAAGTATCCATCCACAGTCACATTACGGTTGTAGAGATATCAAGAACAAAATAAAACTATCTAAAACATGTCCATAATCCAAGATAACATGAGTCAAGAATAAATAAATGCGGAAGCGAAAGATCCAATACAAAATAACTGGAATGTATGTCCCATAATGCGGGATCATATCAGGAATAAAATGCAGTAAAGAAAAGCAAACTACTGCTAACACTCACAGCTCAGCCCGTCGGCTGAAGTACTCCTGCTCGGGCTGTGACGGCGGTACAGAATCTGGGCCATGCAAAACCCAGACGTCAGCGCGTCAAGTCATCAAATAATAACATAATAAACAGGCAATGCGAATATAAACATGAATAAAGCAAGGGTAACAATAATATGAATCAGAGCAGTGCAGAGTAGTGTGCAGTGGGTAAACTGGACTGTTCTATCAGGTTCTCTATTCTAAAGTCTTTGAAACCAAATTGATGAATCATCGATGTAACTCAATAGTATCCCGTACATACCCGGGAACACGGCCTCAATATTCTCGGGCTGAAACCGAGACATGCCGCTAGGCACCAAACAGGAATGTGTACACTCAATAGTATCCTGTACATACCCGGGACCTGATTATTGTGTCAAAAACATGAGTTTACCGCAATCAGAAACGGCGTCGCTTCGCAGCTAGCCGGTGAGTACGGGTCGATCCACAGAGACGTGTAAATTTCTTTTATGTGTTTTAACGAGTTGATTCAAAACGTCGTTTTGATTGGTTTATGAAAATCTAGAAAAACTGGATCTAATTAATCTAATTAAAAGTCTTGCTAGGGTTAGGCTTAGGGGAAGTTTTGGAGATTAACGTTTTTCTTCACCGCTTTCAATGCCTTCTTTTTTTAGATCTATTAGATGTTAAGTTAATTATTAATAAAGTGGATCCAAATCTTTTGGGAAGATGTTTCTTCCTCTAGATTTGTATCCTTCCTTTGTTGATAATTACCCTAACCCTCACGGAAAACGCGCACAACCGGCCCTTTATACTACGGTTCATCGTTACCTTGAAGGGTAGGATGCCGCAGGGAGCGGTTGTGCTCGTATGCGTGAAGTTCTAATTCATTAGGTGAAATTGGCATTGAAAGGGGTGAGAGATTTCATCTCTCAACCCTTTCCCTAAGGCTAACCCTAACAAACGAGGAGATTACTCGCTCATTAGGGGATGAGAAAAAAAATTTAATTAAAAGAAACAGAAATAAAATACCTTCCTAAGTTGACGGCTCCCTCCAAACAAGAAGAACAGATCTGAAAATAACTCCCAGAAAGTCTGAATTTTATTGATTGAAAAGATGCATAAGGTTTTACAATTTTGAGATTACAATTTATAAGTAAACAGGAGAATTAGGGTTTCAGAGTCTCGCACATGCGAAATTACTGATTTGCCCACGTAAAATCCAAACCTCTGCACCGACACAACAGCACAGAAAAAATGCACCGACACGGGCCCTGTATGGCCGCGGAACCGCGGCGCCAGGCTGGGTTTGGCCGCGGTTCCGCGGCCAAAGAAAGGAATTGGGCTCTGGAAATTTTGGGCTTGGTTCAGGGGTTCTTGGGCTCTTTATTTTTATACTTCTTTTCTATTTTTGGCTTCTGGGTCTTCTCCAGATTTTCAGTGAAACTTGTACGTATCTTTTGACCGTTCACTTGACATTTTTGGACCTTGCACTGTTCTTCGACTAGGCTTGACTAGGATCCGTCTGCTGGTTGGTCAAAAGTCCCTTTTCTGCATCAGCTTTCGTCTTTTTCACTGTATTCGCTCCAGAAACCTGTATCCTGTAATATGCAACAAACGTGCGTCAAGAGTACCTGTTTATTTATAAAATGGATAAGAATATGGGAATGAAGAATGCAATATTATGGTCTGAACAAATACCCCCAAACTTACCTTTTGCTCGTCCTCGAGCAAACTTATTATTTTATTCTCTAAAATCCTAACCACACTTTCGCAGGGAAACGCGATTGCACTGAGCACGTGCAACAAGCCGTTAAACCTCTAGGTGTCCCTAGTAGGAGGAGTGTTGTCTCCTGAGGGTTTTCAGCGGATTACACCCATAAAATCCTATCAACTCGGCCCATTGACTTTTGTTCTCCAATTAGGTTTTCTAACAAGGAATTCTATTATCTTTTGACTCGCAAATTATCCACCCATATTCTTCACACTTCCTCATTATTTAACTTAAGATTATATATATCCTGTAGAATTACCTAGCTTTCGGCATTTCTTAAGATTTTCTTCTAGGGTTCCATCTCCACTTAGGAATTTCTATCAACCCTTACTAAATATACAAGTTCTATTCTTCACTCCTTTCTCTTATCTAAATCCCAATCACATACCCCTACGTGTGTGTATAAATCACCCCTACACTTGGAAATTCAAATCAAGCAATCATGCCCTTGTCCGTTGTCCAAAGTACTTATTAGTAGGTGAATTTTTAATTGAATTTTGCTTACACATCCTTCATGCGACCGTTAATACTTCTTGAGGTACCAACAACCGATTACAAGATATGTTTGCACATTAAAGCGTAATTCCTAGTCTTGCAACACCCAAGGGTTTAGCAGTGACTCCCAAACCAGTTGGTCAAAGGCACTAGGTGATAAGGCACCCTTGCTAAATATTTTTCTATTTTTTACAGCCTTAAGTAATCACAAAAACCAGTGTCCATTTTTTTCATTATTCACTTTTTTTTTCTTTTTTTTTCATTGTACTAAGGACTTTAGACAAGAGCATTTCAAGGTCTCTTCTACTATTTCAAGTTTCAAGGTGCGTGATTGTGCAAATTGTAGGGTATACATTTTCATAATCTAGACTTAAGCTAGGAACTATTTTTCAAACTTATACTCTAATAAGAATATCAATACTCTTCCTTTGTTTCAACTTAGCCCAAGAAGTGAACCCAAAATTTGCCTATTTCTAAATAAACTACAAGACATATACTTTCTACCGTTAAACTTTAAGGAAGGTTATTTTTAGGGTTTTTAATTTACTAAGTCAAAGATCTAGTTGTTCCTAGCTAGTTAACCTATCTGTCAAACTCTAGTCAATTAGCCAAAATTGAATACAATAAGTTTTATAATTTTTCAATTTTTTTATGGGTTTTCAAATAAGTATGCAAATGCAAAAAATATGTACAAATGAATGCGAAGGAAGAAGACGTACCGAGCATACCCCCAAACTTGAACTTGACAGTGTCCTCACTGTCATGCTAAACCAAGAGGGTCAAAATACCGATACTCCCCTGTTTATTTATTTATAGTCTTTTTTTTATTGTTAAGAAAAACAAAAATATATACAAAAAGACCCTCCCCCAAACTTCATTTAAACTATGTTAGACATTAATGCCAAACTTTGCATCGGCCAAAAGTCAACACCAACCAGTTGAAAAATTTATCAGTAAAGAATATTGGTTGGTGGAAAAATAAGTTGTGGTGGTCCGCAAAGAATTGGGGAAGATAGAAGTAGTGGTATGGAGGGTGTGGAGGTAAATATACAGGTGATGGTGATGCATCGAAACGAGAATGTAAATGATCAGCAATCAGTGGAGTGTTAGCATTCTCGTACCTTATTAAAAGAAATGGGGGTATTTCAACTTCTAAGGGAGGAGGTTGACTCACCACAATACCCCCAAGATGTTCCTGTGGGTCCTCTAGTGACCTGGCATCATCCATCAATTGTGTATGATATTCAATTATGAGGGAACTGATCTCCTCGATGTCCACCATAGTCCAACTGAAAACTTGCCGCCTATCTTGTAAGACTTTTAAAATAGCGTTCTCTTGCTCGAAGGCTAGAGAGGCTGATATGATAATGGGAAAAGTCTCATTCTCACCCATGTAAGCATATTTAAGATGAGGCGGTAAGGACATTAGTTCGAGTTTCGGAGGCGAAAGAATCATTGCGGAATCTACCTCGAACTTAAAGCACTCCAACACAGGTTCGAAATCACTGCAAACAACCGATTCGGATGGTTCGACTAACTCAACCAAAAATTCAAAAGACTCATATTCGGGCTGTGAGTCGTCGTCATCCGAAAAAGTGAAACATTTATAATCAACATCGGTTGTGTCAACGGTAGTAGGCTCAAGGAGGGACGCACTAGTGGCGTCAAAACTGTTTTCATCAAATAGAAATCTTTCAAGCTCGCAGTCCTCCTGTGTGATTTCGTGAATAGAGCAAACTTCTCGTGTACTAGTTTTAGGTACGGGGGGCAGACTTCCCATCTTATAAATATTGAACTCACTAGACCTCTTTCCGAAGGATAGAGTCATGGAGCCATTGCGACAATTTATTACGGCATTGGAAGTGGCTAAAAATGGTCGACCAAGAATCACCGGAATTTGGTTTCTTGGGTTAGCAACAGGTTGTGTATCCATAACGATAAAATCAACGGGGAATATGAATTCCCCGACTTTGATCAACACATCCTCTAGTTGACCCCTTGGATAGGTGATTGACCGATCAGCCATTTGGAGAGTGCAACGAGTGGGTTTCAACTCTCCAACCCCTAATTGTTCGTACACGGAGTAAGGAATCAGGTTAACACTAGACCCAAGATCTAAAAGTGTTCGATTAATTTTCTTATCCCCAATTGTGATTGAAATAGTAGGACGGCCGGGGTCCTTTCATTTTTGGGGTAAGGTTTGATGGTGGTTAATAGCATTGCTCACTGCACTAGCCACTAGCACTTTCTTGGGTACTTGAGATGCCTTTCTCTTCGAGGTGCATAAGCCCTTTAAGATTTTCGCGTATGAAGGGACTTGTTGGATAGCATCCAAGAGAGGTATATTTATGCTAACATACTTAAATATCTCCACAATCTTCTCCACTTGTGTATTTGGTTTATTAGGACTCAACCTGTTTGGGAATGGAGCATTCTGAAAATTTGTTGAGTCAAAAGTTTGTGGAGTAGAATGTGGAGTAGGAACGGATCCCAGTGTGGATGTGTTCGTGTTGTGAGAAATGGGTCCGTTCGAGTCAGGAGAAGTAGAGCCGTGTGAAGGGTGGAGAATAGGCTCTAAAGAAAAAGGTGAAGAAGGAAGTGAAGAAAATGAAGAAGGGGAAGAAGAACCACCGGCGGGGATGTCATCACTAGTTCCCACATTATTTTGCAATTCTCTTCCGGATCTCAACGTGGTCACCGCATTTATATTGTGATTGTGATATGCGTTTTGTGTGTGACCGGGATTGGGGAATGGTTGAGATGGAAGCTTTCCCTTTTCTCTCTCGCTCAACGCAGCAGTTAATTGTGCAATTTGTTCCTCAATAGATTTGATACTTTGATCGTGTGAGGCATTGTTATTCATTAAAGATTGAACATAACTTTCAAATCTTGCTGCGGATTCTGTAGTTTGCTTAAGAAATGCATCTAGACTTTTTTCGAGCGAGATAACCTTATCATCATTTGGTTGAACCAAATTGTTCGTTTGGTTTGTATAAGGTTGTTGTTGGAAAGGTTGCTGGTTTTGAGTTTGTAAAGGTGCTTGTTGTTGTTGTGGAGGAGGTCTTTGAAAATTGTTATTCCCTTGGAACTGTTGATTTGGGTGACTCCTCCACCCCTGATTGTATGCCGAAGAGTACGGATCGTTTCTTTGTCGTTGCTGAAATGCAGCATTGACTTGATCCTGTCCTTGAATAGGTGCATTATAAGGACACTCTTCGGTTAGATGTGATGGATTAGAACAACAAGCACAAACAGTTCGTGTGGGTAGAGTAGGGGCAGGAGAAGACGATGAGATTTTGGTCTCAATGGCTTCTAGCTTTTTCATAAGTGAGGCCATCTCGGCCTTCATAGCAATCGACATATCTACTTGATGTATGCCTTCCCTAGATTGACCACTAGAAGATGATGTGGTCTTGGTACTCTCCCACTGAATTGTTTGCTCACTAAGATCCTCAAGAAACTGCCAAGCTTCGTCGCTAGACTTGGAGAGAAAATGACCTTGACATATTGTTTCTAGCAACTGCTTCGTTGCTGCGTTCAATCCCTCGTATAATGTTTGGCAAAGTTACCAACTTTCTATCCCATGATGAGGGCATTGAACAAGTAGGTCTTTAAATCTCTCGAAGCACTTCCAAAATGGTCCGGAAGGAAGCTGTGAAAATTGTATAATCTCGTTTCGGATTCTAGCAGTTTTGTGATGAGGATAGAACTTTTTCAGAAAAGCTCTCACAAACTCGTCCCAATTTCTAATGGAGTGTGATGCGGTGCTATATAGCCACTTCTCGGCTAGGTCACATAAGGTAAAAGGAATGACCCTTAGCCTTATTGCGTCATCACTTAATTGGGTTGTCTTCATCATGCCGCAAACGTTTTGGAATTTATTAATAAAAATATATGCATCTTCGGATTCCAAACCATGAAACTTAGGCAGCATATTGATGAAATGTGGTTTTATTTCAAAGTTATCCCCATTTGCCGGTGGGGGTGAAAGACATGTAGGTAAGGAAGTGCGGACGGGGTAGAAGAGATCCTGGAACGCAACTCGTGCGGGCGCTACAACAGGCGGAAAATTCGGGTTATTCGCACCTAACGGAGGTGGAATCATTCCCGTCGGTAAGGTATTGTTGGGGTCGTGTCCCGACATACCTTCGAAAGAAGAATTTGAGGATTGAGGTAAGGAAATGGACGGAATGTCGACGAAGGGTTCGTCGAAGGGTTCGTTGGTCGGTACCAACGAAACACGGACTAATCGGGCGTTAGTATCCCTAGTCCAAAATGACATACACTAAAGGAGTAGTACAGTCAGAAAAAAATAGAAAAACAGAATGTGGGGGTAAGATAACGTCAATGAAGGAGAAATGGTGGAAGTGAGGTGCAAGTTTTCTTAGCGGCAAGTTGCAAGTTTTGAAAAGATTTTTCTTTATTTTTTTTTTATTTGAGAGTTTTGCAAGAAGGTTTTAGAAAATGGGACTCGTGACACAAATGTAATCAACCACACATGCACAATCAGGCCTAGATCTAGGGTTGCCTAGGTCTGCTAGACAGCTCCTAACTAGGGCTAGAAATAGGACATCAAACCGCCTCTTCACGGACAAATACGGCCAGGTAAGTGGGAAGGAACCACCACTACAGTGGGCCTAATTAATAACCACTAGCCTAGACACCGCAAAGTCGGTTAGGATAAACGGCTGATGCCTATACTAGTCCTTTTCCTATTGAGCTCGATGTCCTTAGGTCTGAGTCTAATCTTTTTTAATTAATTGTGGTCGATGCAAAATGCTTTAGGTGTTTTCTGGGGTCCTGGGAAGGGTGATGAAATCCCCACCCAATCTGAGTTTGGTCAATTAGCCCCTTAGTGTCGGATTAAATTATGCAAAACAAAAATTCACTTGCATTCAATTTTAGCACGGCGCAAAGAAACCTGCAGAAAATCTGTTATTTAGAAGGGGAAGAAAGACTCTTTACGCAAAGAATTCCTGCAGAAAATTTTTTACAGACAGAGATATGGAGGTTGCAGAGGGGAGAAGAAAAGAACAAACAGTGCAAAAATGATGCGCTGACGTGGCAGATCGGCGGCGGTTCCGCGGTCTGGGACCCCACTATGCGGCGGAAACGCGGCAAGATGAGGAGATCAGGTTCTGAAAAAAATTGTACTGCTTCTCTGTACAAATTCTCCTCTGTTCTTCTGCACCAACCTCTGTTTTGTTCTTCTGTAAATTTCCAGATTTGCAATCCTTCGCTGTTCCTGCAAGATTCAAACAATAAACCCTTCAAACAGATCAAAATTGATAATGTTTGTATTTTTTTATATTTTCAGATTTTTATAATTTTTTAAAATTTATATCAACCCGAAAATTCACAAAAAGAAAAATTACGCCATCCACGGCAACGGCGCCATTTGATTATTGTGTCAAAAACATGAGTTTACCGCAATCAGAAACGGCGTCGCTTCGCAGCTAGCCGGTGAGTACGGGTCGATCCACAGAGACGGGTAAATTTCTTTTATGTGTTTTAACGAGTTGATTCAAAACGTCGTTTTGATTGGTTTATGAAAATCTAGAAAAACTGGATCTAATTAATCTAATTAAAAGTCTTGCTAGGGTTAGGCTTAGGGGAAGTTTTGGAGATTAACGTTTTTCTTCACCGCTTTCAATGCCTTCTTTTTTTAGATCTATTAGATGTTAAGTTAATTATTAATAAAGTGGATCCAAATCTTTTGAGAAGATGTTTCTTCCTCTAGATTTGTATCCTTCCTTTGTTGATAATTACCCTAACCCTCACGGAAAACGCGCACAACCGGCCCTTTATACTACGGTTCATCGTTACCTTGAAGGGTAGGATGCCGCAGGGAGCGGTTGTGCTCGTATGCGTGAAGTTCTAATTCATTAGGTGAAATTGGCATTGAAAGGGGTGAGAGATTTCATCTCTCAACCCTTTCCCTAAGGCTAACCCTAACAAACGAGGAGATTACTCGCTCATTAGGGGATGAGAAAAAAAATTTAATTAAAAGAAACAGAAATAAAATACCTTCCTAAGTTGACGGCTCCTTCCAAACAAGAAGAACAGATCTGAAAATAACTCCCAGAAAGTCTGAATTTTATTGATTGAAAAGAGGCATAAGGTTTTACAATTTTGAGATTACAATTTATAAGTAAACAGGAGAATTAGGGTTTCAGAGTCTCGCACATGCGAAATTACTGATTTGCCCACGTAAAATCCAAACCTCTGCACCGACACAACAGCACAGAAAAAATGCACCGACACGGGCCCTGTATGGCCGCGGAACCGCGGCGCCAGGCTGGGTTTGGCCGCGGTTCCGCGGCCAAAGAAAGGAATTGGGCTCTGGAAATTTTGGGCTTGGTTCAGGGGTTCTTGGGCTCTTTATTTTTATACTTCTTTTCTATTTTTGGCTTCTGGGTCTTCTCCAGATTTTCAGTGAAACTTGTACGTATCTTTTGACCGTTCACATGACATTTTTGGACCTTGCACTGTTCTTCGACTAGGCTTGACTAGGATCCGTCTGCTGGTTGGTCAAAAGTCCCTTTTCTGCATCAGCTTTCGTCTTTTTCACTGTATTCGCTCCAGAAACCTGTATCCTGTAATATGCAACAAACGTGCGTCAAGAGTACCTGTTTATTATAAAATGGATAAGAATAGGGGAATGAAGAATGCAATATTATGGTCTGAACAGGACCACGGCCTCAATATTCTCGGGCTGAAACCGAGACATGCCTCTAGGAACCAAACAGGAATGTGTACACTCAATAGTAGTGAACTGTTGAGTTACAAGTCAGGTTTCACCTTTGATTTTCCCATACCCCCAAGTTATAAGTGTATGTCAAGTTAGGTATCCCGTAATCAAGAAACTAATGCCAACACAGGATCAGGTAAACAGGTTTGTCTGGATAGACAACAGGAACGGTCCATGAGGACTACATGTCGGGTTTGTTGGTATTAGACACAAGATCAGGTAACGGGTCAGGTCATGGTACATCATGTCAAGTCAAGCAGTATACGGTACCATGTCGGTCAATCAATATATAGGTAGCAAGACAGGTCAAGAAGTAAGCGATATCATAGGTGTACTCACAATCAGTTATACAATCAAGCATGGGTATCAACAACATGATATAAGCAATGAATTAAGCAATAGGCAAATTCATTCAATTAGCAATACAGTTATCAATTATGTCACAGAGATGATTTCAACATTATGAGAATGCAGTAAGACAATTATAGTTGTTTAATCATGTTACCAAGTTAAGACTTCATGGGTGCAATGATATTTACATATATAGGTTCCAAGTTTGAAAGATAAAATGTTATATAACATTGAACACGAAAAATAGAAATGATCGTACCAAAGTTAAATTTATAGGTTAGGGTGTCATTAATATGTATGTAAATATTGTTTAGCATGTAGCAAGGGGTACTTTCCTCGACGGGTCGCGGATCGGGAAAACAGAACGTAAAACGTCGGCGGGGAAAACTCGCGACGGGCGCACGGTTCACGGAATGAACCCAAACGACGAACAGTGGAACCACACGGGTCGTGGTACCTCGCTGGAACGCCGGGACGCGTCGCCGGCACGGTCGGAATCCGGCGAGATACAAAACAGTGAATGTCAAGAGTTGCACAAAGAAAAGAAAGGAAAATAAAGAAGAAAGAGAAGGAGGATGGAGAAGGGAAGGCTTACAATGGTCTGTGGGACGGGTGGTGACGGTCGACCTCGTCGACGGAGCTCCGGCGGTGGTCTGCGATGACGGCGGAAGTTTTTGCGGATCAAGAAACCAGATTGGCGAAGGAAAAGAAGAAAGGAGAAGGTGAGGGGATAAGAAGCTCACCGAGTAGGTGCGCGAGGGCCAGGGGCACGGAGACGGGTCGTCGGCAGTGACCTCCGGTGGTGCAACTGTGTAGGGGGCACGCGTGGGCCTGGTCGGGGGGTGTGCAGGCACTCGGGAAAACGATGAAGGAGGATGTGGATGAGACGAGGTTGAGGAGGCGAGGATGCTGGTAATGTTCGCGTCGGCGTTGGTGCTGCAGCGGTGAGGGGTGAAGCGGCTAGGGTTCGCTGGGGTTGGGTTCTGCGTTTTAAAAAAAAGAAAAGGAGGAGGAGAGGTGGTTTTTATATATAGAGGAGAGAGAGGGTATCGGGGGGAGAGAGAGAAATATAAGGAGAGAGAGAGAGAGAGAGACGGGGAGAGGAGAGAGGAGAGAGATAGGGAGAGGAGAGAGGAAGGAAGCGAGAGAGTGTGAAAGAAAGAGACGGGGAGAGAGAGAGAGAGAGAAATGAGGTGGGGCCCACGGGAATAAAATGGATTGTGATTGGCTGAAGAAGGAAATTTGAAAGGTTTAAAAAATTATAAAAAATATTATATGGTTACAATAAAATATACGATGGTTTAATATATATTAGAAAGTGGGATTTTGGCGCAAAGTAAAATATTTCCAAATCGCGCCCAGGTCGGGTCCAAAAATTTGAAATTGAAGTAATAGAATTTTAGGCGGGATCAAAAAGTGAAAATAAAGTATTTTACAATCAAAAAGCATACCCCCAAAACGGATACACGTATGTGCGCATAGCCGTCCAAACTCGCCCGTTTCACTGAACGGGACGAGAACACGATGCACGAATGCTACAACAGGGTTAGGGGTGTCAAGTAGGCCAAGATGAATATTTTTAATTTTATTTTAGATGCCATAAATTGTTATATGCAGAATTGAATTGACGGGGTAAAATTACAATAAGTAACAATCAAGCAAGATAAATGAAATGAGTGCCACACTACGTTCAAACGGTAACTGAAATTAGTAGCATTGGGCTCGGGTGTTACAAAGCATCAGCCAGACTACTCCATATACCTTAACATCGTTAAGATATGAATCTATTCTATATCTCAAATATAGAAACAAAGGCACTAATTTAATTGGAACCAGATTCAAAAATACATGCAGCCGTTTGCAGTGCATATCAACTAAATGGAAGGAAGTCAATCAGCATACTCATCTAGGAATGCATCCACATATGAGTAACCTGAGAGAGAATCTAGTTCTCAAAACTATTACTTACAACGGAATTCCTAACATAAGTATCTATATCTTCGATCACCTTGAAGAATCTTGATACTTGCAACAAATGGTTCTCTACTTTATTCTTATACCTATAACTTCTCAAAAATTGGACCCTGTTTTTCAACGAATTACTTGTCTAAAACTAGAGAAGTCATGAGTAAACACAATATAGTATGAGTACCAACCCCTTTATCCTACTGGACACTGGACAACATACAATACTTGAAATTGGTGCATAACGATGGACCCCTTTGTCCTAATGGTTCTCTACTTTATTCTTATACCTATAAGTCCTCTGAGTTTAATAACTCAAACCCCTGTGCATAGTAGGTTGAAAACTGTGCTATGGTTAGGAAGAATTACACCGCTGCTGAATGCTCCTTACCTAACCATCAACTAATATAGGTAAATGTCATAGACATAATTTCAAAAAAGTTATATCCCACTTTATAAAATAAACGTACAGATATATCTATTTGAAATTGGTGCATAACGACGGATATTCAAAACCAAATATTTGCCATCAGGCAAAACCCAGGCGATTTCCTCAAATATCACCAATTACAAAGAATTCTAATATGTTGAGAATATAATCACTTAATTCCCAATATCTTACTCCCACTTATCATCTGTAACGCCATACAGATGTGAGAATTAAGTCTGGTAAATACATAACCTGGAGTCAGAATCTAATTGGGAAAACAGTTTTCAATTAATATTGCACAGTCAAACTGAACATGAAAATTTTTCGAAAGGGTAGCCGGGTATTCCTAGTAATGCCTCTTCCACTATTCAGATTCATGACAGTAACCGTATATTTCCTTACCCTCACTCCAATCCCTTTATATGTTTTTACTTATTACTTTCTGTACACCACACTTAGGCTAAATAGTTATCTTCCTTCCTTATCTTTCGGCACCGGCCAAAGATTTGGAAGAAGACTGTCCAATAAGCGTAATAGGTGTACTCTCCTAACACCAGGAGCTCTCGCAATCTGAGAGATGGTAAAGAGAAAAGATAACTGAAAAATCCTTATTCTGTTTCTCCAGAACCGGAAACCATTCTCGAACTGGAACAAATTATTTCGAGTTCGTATGTAACTATACAATGACATATCCAATCAATATGGATCTTCATAGTGATACGGAATGTTCCGGAGAAATGCAAAGGTGAAGTAGGAGTGGCGGTGATATACGCGGTTTCGTCGTGAATGATAGTAGTCGCAATTTTCTTTGCCCTTAATCTAATCCCTTTATATGTCTTTACTTTTTATCTTCTGTACACCACACTTATGCTAATTGGTTTTCTTCCTTCCCCACCCTTCGGCACTTACCTATGGTTTGGAAGAAGACTATCCAATAAGCGCAATAGGTTTACTCTCCTAATACCAGGAGCTCTCGCAACCTGAGAGAAGGTAAAGGGAAAAGACAACCAAATAATCCTATTCAATTTCTCCAGAACCAGAATCCATCCTCGAACTAGAACAAGTTTCTTCGAGTTCGTATGTAACTTTACGATGGAATATCCAAGAAATGTGGATCTTCGTAGTGATACAGGGTGTTCTGGGGAAATGTAAAAGTGATATAGAAGTGGCAATGATATATGCGACTATGACAATCTAAAAGCCAAAGTGTTTTAAGAAGGTTCGGTTAACTTGGTTCATGGGTTTAGTTTGAAGTCGGGTCATGGTCGCTGCCAGAGAGAAAGAGAGAAGAAACACTCAGCGTGCACTCTAACCTAGATTAGACTAGTTAATCGCTTTATCTAATCAGGATGGCTCCCATTGTTTATTCGAATTCTCCTTCAAACCCTAAAAGGAGAATTAGTCGGGATCATCTAAAATCACCCGAGGAGTAACACCTCCTCATCAGTGGGAATCGGGATCCAACTATCATCGCATGATATCTTGATGGAATCCACTTATGTCATCATACTCTAGAAGGTATGCGCATGCCTGGCAAGTTTCCTGTATGTTTGAAACCCTCGATGCGGTTTTTACCCCTAGGACCTAAGTGACATTGACAATGCCAACATATCAAAGAGTCCTAGTCAAGTTCAACCCATCATTATCTTGATTGTGTTAAACCCACCCATACGAGCCCTTGATAATGCCAATATGACCGTACGACTGTCCCAACCAATCCACATATCCATGCAACATGAAAGCATTACAGAGCTACTGAACACTACACCTCGGCAATGCACGACATACATAGCACGAATACTAAGCAATACTAATCTGAAATGGCGGAGGGCTACGGCTGGTTTTTGGCGAAAAACCTTTAATGTAATGAACTTAATATCGTTGAAGGAACCGAGTGGTTTTATAAATATATAGTGGCACAAACTTTTGCTAAAAAGGCCACTCCCTATGAAGAGATCTCGGCTCTTTTCTCGTCGAATGAGGTGCAGGATATTCCAAACTGAATACCATGATGCAAAGCAAAAGAATCGACTATAGTGAAGTTATTACAATGACGCAAACTTTCGCTCAAGAGGTCACTCCCGATGAAAGGAACTTGGCTCTTGCCTCGTTGAATGAGGTGATGGATATTCTGAACCGAATACTACTATACAAAGCAAAAGGAAACGTCTTGCAACAACAGTTCAAAATTGGCTCCAACAACATCAAATAGGTTTATTTTTTCTTGTGTTAATTAGAATCAACGCAGTCCCATCAATTAATCCATATCACACCACAAAAAAGGAATGAAAATAAAATGTATATATATGCCATCCGCATTCACCACTGGGCCTCATCATCACCCGTTAGGTTACTTAACTAACGACAAAGCGGGGGCTGGACTAGCGCGGGTGTAAAGCATATACAACATCTACTAGTGTGTGTGTGTATGTGTGTGTGTGTAACATTCGTCCCTGGCATGATATAAGCAACATCACAGAGTCACAGCCAGCAACACAGAATGGTGGATAATCTTGGAGCCTCAGGTTTCATTTGAGCCGCAAATGAGACTCAACGTTCCCGGTCGTGTGGATTGTTCGTGCAATGAAAACCTGGACCCCTACGAGCGCGGCAAGTTACCCGCCAATCCCAGAAGTGAGGCAATCCCAATCAGCAAAGTGAATGGGCCATGAGCACCCCTTCATGGGTCAAACTATACCCCCTACGAGTGCGGAGAATAACCCGCCAATTCTAGAGTGAAGCCCCTCCGTCTCAACGCTATGAGATGCAGGCTTGCTGCCCTCTAGAACCCGGCTATTCATGCACTCCACCGCGGGATAATCCTAGTACAGAAAAGAAAAGATATATATAATGGCGGCATCGACCTCAACCCGGTCCTGCCCCAAACAAATAATATACAAACTGGCAAAGACAGCAGTCCACATGTCGGACGCTCGCCCCGCAAAACAAATATACAATGAATCTGAACTGTACTAACTATCATTGCACCACTGGCTATCCACCATGACAATCCAACCACAATATCAACACAACACAGAACATCAACGTGGATATAATGTTCGCAAACCCGTCTATTTGAATATATAGCAACTAGTCGGGTTGTACCGCTCAATAATATTTACGGTCGCAGATATCATCACATGTACTGATAATCACACAGTTTAAAATTTCGATCGACTAAAACTTTCCCAATTTGGCCCCAAATGCAAAATAGCACATTAAACAAATCTGGGCAAAAACTAAATATACCAAAAATCAAATTTCCATGTCAGAGAGTGCCAGAAGAAATTTGGAGAAAAACGCCCACAAATGCGCCGCGATTCCACGGCCAATGTGCATATATTGCCGTGGAACTGCGACCATTTGGTGGGGTCTTGTCCCTAAATTTCATGCGTTGCCCTAGTTTTTCCTGCATGGATTTTTAAGATACACAGAAGATTTTTTTGAACACTTTTCAAAATCGACAGCAAGCACATAAAAATGGAAAAATGATTCGGAAAGTTTAGTCGATCGATATTCTAACTTCGTGCAAACTAGCTAGTATAGGTTTATGGGTGGCTCTGATACCATTGCTGGGTTTCGCCTGTGCCCTGGCCATCAACTGTGGCCGGTGCGGAACAAATACCGGCGTTTAAAATTTTTTGGCGCAAACAAAACCCCGTTCAAGATCTAAACCATAAACTTATACTAGCAAAACTAAAAGAGCTAAACTAAAAGGGTTAGAATGATTATACCAAAAGAACCGTGTCCTTCGCTCTTCCACCACCTTCCTAAGCTCCATGAGGCGTGCTCAAACGAACTTGGTTGCCGGTCGTCCTCCATCGAAGATGATCCACCCGAGGGATGTAGTCATGACTCTAGCTTCACATAATGAATGCAAATGAAGCAACTAGGGTTTCTAGGTTTCTGATCTAGAAAGCCTAGGATGTAGTGAGTGATCAAAGTGTTAATCTATCTCATGACACCTCCTTTTATGATTCCCAACATATGAGAAGGTTGAGAGGAGGTGGAAGATGAAGGTGGAGGAGAAACATGAAAGCTAGAGAGGGAGTGAAGCTCAATGGTGAAGAGATCCAAAACTCAAGTGAGAAAATAATGAACCATCCTTAGAGAGAGAGAAAGAGATGGCATGGTTTTGTAAAAACATTTATTTTCTTTTTTAAAATGCCACCATACTTGAATAGTATGCACAAATGAATTAACAATTCATTTGTGCACACTATGCAAGCATGGTCCTCACCATACTCCCCTCAAATTATTGCCATCTCATTTATCCATTTAAACTAAATGGTCAAAACCCTAAAATGAGGCGTCCACCTTCTAGATTGTTTTCTGGAAAAAAATTCGGATTACATTCTACTGTATATACATACCTGTATTCGTACCGAAATACGAATACCCAAAGAGATAGAATAACACAAAGAACATAATACTAGAATATACATATCGAAATATATATATGTAAATTATTAAATTAATACCTGATTTAATAATCTGGTTCAAACCCGAGCCAGCTAGTATTATCAACTGTCCGATCGAAAGTCCGGGTACAAAGTACAATAATCGATCGGAGCCCTGCACGTATCTAATACGGCTACTACATCATTTTGCCAGAATCAGGAAAACCCTTTGTGTGGGACTCTAAAGACTCTTCAATACGCTGGTAGCGGGTTTAACCACAAGCACGTTAGCGGCACTAGCTGTACGTAAAGGCTACCCAGGTATTGAGCGAAAGGAAGGCTGACGAGAAAGCTCATCCAAACCCCTACTGAGCCTGTCAGTGATAATCTCCATAAAGTCCGGTCTATTCGTCTAAGAGTGTCGCATATCGAGTCTAGGGGGGATAAAGTCAGACCCCTAATAACGCGGCATTTCGTGTTGGTATGAAACCCATCATCCACTGAGAAACTACTGATCCAAATTAGTAATTCTCATCCACTTCGGCCGAGGATTTCTGGTGATGGCCACCCGTGCACAACGCGATATCAACCCCCAATACCGGGAGAGACGAATCCCCGACGATCCGCTCACTGTCTCCATATGGCTCGGGACTGTACCTAACTAAAACCTGTTTGCACGACTCCTTTGAGCCGTGGTAGGGTAGTAATCAAAGCACAGTGGGAACTCACACGAGACAAATGATGATCTCAGATCGACAGACTAACATGTACTCTTGTCACCTGGGAACTGCTATCTGACAATAGGTTTAATACCAACTAGCATGTTCCCGGCGAGTCCCTCCAGTGTACTTATAACCTAATGAGCACATGTATACTATCTTAGGTGACTAACTGATACCAATGGCTTGTGAGACCGGCCACCGCCTCTCGTCAGGGTCTCGATAAGTATACACTAGTCTACTCCGGAGTATCGATGTCCAGTCTCGATACTCCCACGACTAGGGACATTTAAGGATGTGCTTATAGACCATCCAGCTCCTACTTATATGATCGCCATCATAATACTGGTAGTCAAGCAAGAATCATATGGGCTCTATCAACATTTAATAATGATCTGTAATGCCACCTAATGATGTACATGATGATAAAGACAAACCAGATAGCATACTATCATCTCGAGTAAGATTGTTCTACCCATATAGGTCCTCCCTCAATCATCACAATCGCGTGCCTGCGATTCAATAATTGACTTGACGACACTATAGCCAACAATCGGTTCATATAGCCCAGGCTGACAGGAAGCGAAGAAAGCACGCTACGAGGGAACATCAGGCTATCTTAGCCGCGGGCGCAGGTTCGAGTAATGCTCAACCCTCTGGCATTCCTATGGTGGACGTTCCTTCTGCCCTGTCCACTACCCGTAGACAGGTTGCGCGTACGGCTTGAGAAGAGGTTGAACAACTACTTCAAGGTAGAACAACGCACGGTCCTTAGTAACAGCCTTTTTCTTGAATCATAACACACGCATTTTTTTAACAGGGTCAAATTTTAGTGATGGCGTGGCAGGTGAAGTGCCGGTGATTAAAGAGCCTGAAGTGGCAAACCTTCCTCTGGAATCTGGGATTGTTTCGACTGCCGCTTCTTCTCCCTGTGGATACTTGGTATCAGCGGGTGATGCAAGCATTACGCCGGCCCTTATCGAGTCAGAAGACGAAGGTGTGGATGTTGAATCCACTTTCCCAATGGAAACCGAGGAAGCCGTCACAACTGGTGATGCTTCGGGCACTGTCTCAGTTTCTGCTCTGTCAGGTACTCCTTGAGTTATTATCTTTGAGTTTTTTAATCACGCTAGGCATCTCTAATAATATCTCCTTTATTCTGAGTATAAGCGTGGTAAACCCAGATGCTGCTAAAGAATTACCGCCGGTCATTACCCTAATTGTCACGGTTCCATCCCTCTCTTCTGCGTCTCCCCGAATTCTGGAAGGTGAAGATTTCTCATTTCTTTGCTTGAGTGTAGATACCATTTTCTTGCATTAACCATATATTGTCTCAATCCTGCAGGAGTGCTCTTTGATCGCTTACACCAGGTGTTAAGCCCGCATTTTTCCTTCCTATCGAAATTCGTTCCCCCTTCCGGCATTGGTTAGTATATTCTTCGCTTGGTGTTTCTTCTTTTCATAAGTAAGCTTTCTATTTCTAAGCTTTCCTCATATTGACCTCAGTATCACGGCTCGAGGGAGGGAGCGAAAGAACAGCCGAGCCTCCTATGCTCCATGTCTTGCCACTTTCAACAACTTGTACGGTAGATCTCGTCCATCAGTTTTCTTCTTTATTTTTCAAGTTGAAATCTGATCCTTATTCGTGCGTGATTTATTTTGCAGCAGCTACACCGACTTCGGTTTATTTTGAGTCTCGCATTACCATGCCTACGGGGCCTTTTGCTAAGCGTCAATCTTCCAGGGGCACGGTGACTAGCATGCGGATGTTAAACGAATTTATCGAAGATCTTGATACTGAGGCTCTTACTTCTGCCGCGGATGTCACTGACGAAGTCAACCCTATGCTGGCGACGCTTGTGAATTTCCACAACGAAGATTTCGTCGACATTTGGGTTGATTATTGTAAGCGGATCGAGGCTTTTCTGCATGAGATCGAGCTCAAGCATCTCCTGAAGTATTGACCTTGAAGACTCAGCGGGTCGTGTGGATCGAGCAAAGTGTCGATTCTATTCAATATTTTGAACAAAAGTTGGCCCTGAAGCGAAATGAGCATGAGACAGCTTCCGGCAAATCCATCCAATTGCGTGCCCAGATCGAAGCAAATGCCGCGCAGCTGCAAGTTATTTTCGAAAATCTCCAACAATGTATTTCTAATGGGCTGTCGCTGAGGTAGAACCTCGATTTTATCGAGCGGGGCATGCAAGATTGCGAGGTTGCCAAGCAGGAAATCGCTGAGAAACTTTCATCATGCTTGCAACAGCGGGCTCAAATTGAAGCGGGGCTGGCCGCAGTAGTAGCATGTAAGGAGGAGTTGCAGGGAGCGCGTGAGCTGGTTGCCAATTTGTTGAAAGCCCCGCCTTTTTTACAATTGCAATTGTATTCCCCCCTTTTGTATTAATTGTATCTCTTAAACATTTTGATTCGTGAATAAAGAATATACACTTTTTGCATGCGCTCATTTGTGTTTTGATGTCTTAATGTGGCGCTAATTAGTTTACTTACTCGTTTCGGAGTCTGTAGTTTATTCACTCGTTTCGGAGTCTCTAGTTTATGTACTCATTTCGGAGTTTGTAGTTTATTCACTCGTTTCAGAGTCTCTAGTTTATGTACTCATTTCGGAGTTTATAGTTTATTCACTCGTTTCGGAGTTTCTAGTTTATGTACTCATTTCGGAGTTTATTTAGTTTACCTCCCTTAGGTTTACAGGCAAACTTGTCCTAACGTTATATATAGATAACCTCCATCATTTACGATAGAGGTCCGTTAAGTTTTGTGGTACTAGGGTTTTGGCCCGTGGTACAGTCGCGTTGGCTGATGTATTTCTCGATATGCGGTATTTAAGCCGTTGTTCGAGTAGCCCCACAAATGTCGTGTCTCTGATCCCTTCGGGACTAGACAAGATGCCTTCAAATAATCTCCTTAGGCTATATTACCGTCGAGAGAGTAAGCGTTGGGAATTTTCCATGTCGCTGTTTACTTGAGGTTAGGCTCAATTTGGAGCCTCGATGAGTCATAATCACTCCGCGCTCGACTGGAATGATCTCCGACAGTCTTTTAGGCTTTATATGAGTTGTCGTCAAGATCCGAAGCTAGGAATATGCCGTCACTTCATTTTTTTTTCCGATACCGTACCGTTTCTTTGCTGAAGTAGGGTAGACATCTGTAGGACCTCTATGGTGTATGTATTGCAGTTGAAGTCTGGAGCTAGGAATATGCCTTTGCACCAATTTGATTTGGCGCGTTGGAGTTTTGTTGACGTTGCGTCTGCACCCTGATGGAATGAGAAGGTACGCCGGAGTAGTCCATAGGTTGTATATGTACTGTCAAGACTTGGAGCTAAGATTTTTCCATTGCTCCGTTTTTAAGTTGACCCTTGGGTCTTTGTTAATGTTGCGTCTGCATCGATAAGGAACGTCGGGCAGGAGCTAGGATTTTGCCGTCACTCCGTTTTTGATTTGACCCTTGGGTCTTTGTTAACGTTGCGTCTGCATCGATAAGGAACGTCGGGCAGGAGCTAGGATTTTGCCGTCACTCCGTTTTTTATTTGACCCTTGGGTCTTTGTTAACGTTGTGTATGTATCCTGCTGGAATGAGAAGGAATGTCCGGCTGGAGCTAGGAATATGCCATTGCTCCACTTTGTTCAACCCTTGGGTCTTTGTTGACGTTGCGTCTGCATCGAGAAGGAACGTCGAATTGGATCTGGGATTTTGCCATTACTCCTTTTTGATTTGGCTCCTTGGAGCTTTGTTGACGTCACGTCTGCACTGAGAAAGAACGTCGAGCTGGAGCTGGGATTTTGCCGTCACTCTTTTTTTGATTTAGCTCCTTGGAGCTGTTTCCCCAATAAAAGTGCAAAGCTCTATTAAAAAATGATGTAGCGCCTCACGTGCTTCCCACGAGGGTACCAGCGCCAAGACCAATCTGATAGGAATTAATCATATGGTGGCGCCTCACATGCTCCTCACGCGGACGCCAATGTGCAACGCGGGCGCCAATGTGCAAAGCACATAAATACCCAATATAAGAATTAAAAGCTTAAGTAGCCCCCACGTGCACAACACGTGAGCATCGTCACCCAAGTAGAATTAAATTCTACTCTCTGTTAAACAGAGCCGTTGGATCATAGATCCAACGGAGATGATAAATCATAAAAAATACAGAATTAAATTCTGTCGGAAGAAAACATCCCCCAAATTGGATTATAGAATAAAATTCTATTTTGGGATATATTCCCCCAATTTTTCTAAAACAATAAAGATTGCCCTCTGTAAAACAGAGAACCGGTGGATTAAAAATCCAACGGTGATTAAAAATTCACTGTTTTACAGAATAAATTATGTGTAAGGTAAAATATTTCCCCAATCTTGTTAGAAAAAAGAAAATGTGTTTTGTAAAACAGAAACCCTTAAATCAAAGATCCAATGGTGGGTAAAATTCCCCAAATCAATTGGGATCTCTTAATGAGATATTTCTTCGGAGTTAATTAACAAATTGCCTCTACTATATAAAGTACTCAAGACTTCAAGTCTGACAGAGAGGAACCCCCCATAAGCTTCTAAAAACTAAAGCAGAAAGCTTCAAAAGGGAACAGAGAAGAAGATCTCCCTTCTCAAAACTCTAGGTAAATAAAAAAAACAGTGATCAAAACATTTCGTTTACATATCTATGGGTTTAACCCTTTTAAAAAAAGAACTTAGTTCTTTCTCTGGATCTGAGACCCCCAAGACAAATCTCCCATAAGTTGAGAATTTAATTCTCATCGGGAAGAATTTGTTCTTGAGAATCGAAGATTCAGAAAAGGACTAGGAATTGAATTCCTTGAAACGAAGCATATAAGAGAAACCTGGTTCTCATAAAAGAACTTGATTCTTTAAAAACGAAAGCTTGATCATCAATGGGCGCCACAGAAGAAAAGAGTGCTTAGCACTCACTGAGCAGTGCCCAGCGCCTCACGTGTCCCTCGCATGGACGCCACAGAAGAAAAGAGTGCTTAGAACTCACTGGGCAGTGCTCAGCGCCTCACATGTCCCTCACGTGGGCGCCACCGAAGAAAAGAGTGCTTAGCACTCACTGGGCAGCGCCCAGCTCCATACGTGTTCCTCACGTGGGCTCCACAGAAAAAGGAGTGCTTAGCACTCATTGGGCAGCGCCCGGCGCCTAGCGCCTCACGCGCTCCCCACGTGGACGCCATAAAGAGTGTCTAACACTCTATATAAAGACAAAAGGAGTAATGTGTTCAACACTTATTGGGCAACCTCATGACTGACAGTTCCACATGATCATATGTAGACGTCAGAACTCATATAACTTTTGCATAAAAAAAGGGGGGCTGATTAAACAGAGCCCAAACCAGTGCTCAGTGTTTTTTTTCAAAAAAGAGGGGAGACTAAGCAGACTAAAGTCCAAATTGGCTAAATTGCTAAAGTCTTGCAACTGAGTCCAAATGTTCTATTGCTGGGTCTTAAATAAGGAAGATCCTAAAATATTGTTAAGTGGATCTTAGTCTTAAATTGGACTAACGTATCCTTAACAAAAATTCTTAAGGCCACCATAACCTTTCTCCCTCAAATACAGGATTTGGTTCAAGGGTACATCTCTTCACACCTCTGATATATGTCATTGTAATTTCTCAATGTCTTCAGAGAGGTGGCGGGTCCCGACAACCAACAACTCATTTCTCCCACATTGATGCATTGTTCACTTTGTCGTGTAACAAATATACGTGTGCGCGAGATGAATAATGGACCAAAATGTCCCTAAACTAATATTCGCCTCCAAAATGGTGATAATGGACTGAAATGTCCCTAAACTAATATTCGCTACCAAATGGCGATAATGGACAGAAACGTCCTTAAACTTAAACAATGGAGCCCAAATGCTCTTTTGTTAGATCTGAAAATATATGATCCTAAAAATTGTTAAGTGGATCTTAGTCTCAAATTGGACTAATGTATCCTTAACAAAAACAAATCGAGCCCCAAATGCTCGCATACATTTAAGTCGATCTTAATCTCAAATCAGATTAACGATCCTTAAATAAAAAACCCAAATATAAAATATACGGATTTGGACTAATCCATGCCCTACGGGAGACGACATAAATTAGTCCCCGTATACAATCCACAGGCAACCCAAACAAACAAAAACACACACAACACGAAGTGAAATTCCGGAGCAGGAGAAAGTGGTTATCACGATGCGATAACATAATTAACTGCAGGGGCTTGCTCCTGCAGGGAAGAGCGTCCCCACAATCAAAAACCCCTCGCAAACGAGGGGGAATCTGACGAAGTCTGCTACAATTGCCGCATCAGTCCAAACCTCCGATATACGGTGGTATAAATCAACTTGGCATCTTCGGAGAGGTGGACAGATAAATCCAAATAGCATATGCCCCCAAACTCAGGCAAGACGATCCATCCCAGTTCGTCTCTGTTTTCGGCGGTAAACAGGAGCCTTTGTTGATGTCGCGTCTGCACCGAGAAGGAACGTCGAGCTGGAGCTGGGATTTTGCCGTCACTCCTTTTGATTTGGCTCCTTGGAGCTTTGTTGACGTCATGTCTGCACCCTGTTGGAATGAGAAGAACGTCGAGCTGATCTCTAGGTTGTATATGAACCGTCGAGATCTGGCTCTCCCTTTGACGGAGCCTGGTGGGAAATTATGATACCCCTTTCTTTCATTTATGCCCATGGATTGTATACAGGGGTCGTGTAGACCTACCTGCAGGGCAGAAAAGTTTCATGTTCATTTTTTATTTCTTTCTGCGATACTCTATCTTTTCAGCTTTTATGATGCGAAAGTCGCGATTGCCCAATCATTTCGGCTATTTATCGTGGTGCCCAATCATTTCGGCCATATCATTTTTTTTCTTTTTTACTCGCTATTTTTTTATTGCGAGTTGCCCAAAGATTTCAGTTGTTTCATATGCATATATTTTTTTTGCTCGCTAATTTTTATTGCGAGTTGCCCCGTCATTTTGGCTATTTCATATGCATATTTTTTTACCACTCGCTGCTGTTTTTATTACGAGTTTGGAATCTGATACCAACCTTGGCATCAGCTTCGCGATGACTGGAATGTTGCCAAGAGTGAATCATCATTTTCCATGAAAGGATTTGGAGTTTGACACCTGTTTAGACATCAGCATCGCTACAACTGGAATGCTGCCAGGAGCGAATCAACATTTGCCATGAGAGGACTTGAAGTTTGACACCTGTTTAGGCATCAGCATCGCTACAACTGGAATGCTGCCAGGAGCTAATCATCATTTGTCTTTATCGATTTTAACAAAAATGGCTTAATAAACAGGGTTAAGATCCTGTTGACTAAGACTTTTTGACTTTATGAGCCGTAAGGGTCTCATAAAGTTTTTTCTCCCTACGAGTCAAGAGGATCTCGTGGGCGTATTTTCTTCTTAGGAATCATGGGGATTCATAAGTGTGTGTTCTCTTATAAGTCATAAGGATCTTATAAGATTATTTTCTTCTTATAAGTTGAGAGGACTTACTAGTGTCATTCACCATATGCGGACATTTCTCGCCATTGGTGGAACTTAGTGGGGGAAATATTTATTTCTTCCTATAGATTGTATACAAGAGTCGGTATTGGACTACTTGTAGGGCAACTATGGGGAATGTGGGGTTTAAGAACAGGTTCATATCCCTGTAGCTTAAGGCTTTTGAATCTTATGAGCCGTGAGGGTCTCATAAGGCAAATTCTCCTTACGAGTCGTGAAGATCTCGCAAGTGTAATTTCTCTTTAGGAATCATGAGGATTCGTAATTGTGTTGCTCCTCTGTGAGTCGTAAGAATCTCACGCGGGTATTTTCTCCTCACAAGGTCGAGAGGACTTTGCAAGTGCATATGAATTTTTTATTTTACGAGTTTGCGCTCTTCCCAGGTTTTAACAAACTCGCCGACAGTCCTGCTGTTTTTACTCACGGCGTCCTTTCGGGTTTCCATCCGTGCTCATTTTGCTTGTGGACATACCATTTTTATAACAAGATCGCGCCCTTCCGGGTTTTCACAAACTCACCGGTAGCCCTGATGTTTTTACTCACGGCGCCCTTTCGGGTTTTCATCCGTGCCCATTTCATTTATGGACATACCTGTTTTTAGCGAGATCGCGCCCTTTCGGGTTTTCACAAACTCGCCGGTAGCCCTGCTATTTTTATTCACGTCACCTTTTCGATTTTCATCCGTGCCCATTTCGTTTGTAGACATACCCTTTTTCCCAAACGATGGAACTCACGAAAGTAGTTTCACTGTGGGTGATCCATCAATTTACTGGTGGGATTTGGTGGTGGCTTCATCGCTAAAATAGCTGCATAGCCAGCGGGACTTGAGTTGCAACCTCTATCGTTGAGATTTCGATTGCAATATAGATCTCAAGAGAGTGTATCACCGTTTTGGTGGCGAAGTGCTAGTTTAGGGACATCTCGGTCCGTTATCGCCATGTTTGAGGCGAATTTTTAGTTTAAGGATATCTCGGTCCGTTATCGCCGTTTTTTGAGATGAAGTTTTAGTTTAAGGACATCTCGGTCCGATGTCTCCATATTTGAGGCAATGTTTTAGTTTAAGGACACATCGGTCCATAATCACCTTGTTTGAGGCGAATTTTTAGTTTAAGAATATCTCGGTCCGTTATCGACGTTTTTTGAGACGAAGTTTTAGTTTAAGGACATCTCGATCCGTAATCATCTTGTTTGAGGCGAATTTTTAGTTTAAAGACATCTTGGTCCATTATCGCCGTTTTTTTGAGATGAAGTTCTAGTTTAAAGACATCTCGGTCCGTAATCACCTTGTTTGAGGAGAATTTTTAGTTTAAGGACATCTCGGTCCGTTATCGCCATTTTTTAGGCGACGGAGCTTCTTTGCATACTACTCTCAGAGTTTTTGACTCAAGAGGATAACGAGCAGACACGAGCGTCGTCATCTATGATTGACCTAGGTCATGACTCGTCAAGCGTAGTATTTTTTGAGGAACCGGCCGTTTATTGGCCCGAAGGGTCTTTCTCCATGCATATCCATGAGCAGGTAGTCTCTACCTTGGTAGACTTTGTCCATGATGTACGGGACTTCATAGTTTGGCTCAAATTTCCCCCGTTTGGCACGATTGGGAATCATTGGTCTTTTGAAGACCAACACGAGTTCGCCTTGGCAGAATATTCTTGGCCTGGTCAGTCTTTCATATGACCGTGCCATCCTTGCTTTATAAGCCTCCAGGTTTTATTGTGGTATAAGGCGGGTTTCGTCGAAGGCATCTAGCTCCTCGAGCCGAAGATGAGAATTTTCTTCATCTGTCAGCTCATATCGAACTGCTACTCATAGAGAAAGGAGTTTTATTTCCAAGGGAAGCACTGCTTCCATGCCGAATACCAACGCGTACGGTGTTGTATTTGTAGCCGTCTTGAACGTTGTGCGGTATACCCAGAGAGCTCCATCCAGCCTTTCATGCCAGTCTCTTTTGTTTCTGGACACCGTTTTCTTTATAATCTTCGCCAAGGTCTTGTTGAAGGCTTCAGCTAGACCGTTGGCCCGAGAATTATAGACCGAAGAGTATCTCCGGTCTATTTTATACTGCTGTGCGAAGCGACCGATTTTATGGCTTCTATAGGCTGGCCCATTATCCGAGATAATTTATCGCGGAGTGCTGAACCGATAGATGGCATGTGTCTTGAAGAAATGGAGGATATTCTCCGTCTTCACTTCCCTTAGTGGTACTGCTTCTGCCCACTTGGAGAAGTAGTCGGTCGTTGCCAGTATGAACCGGTGTCTTTTGGATGATGCTGGTTCAATGGGGCCGATTATATCGGTTCCCCACATTTCGAACGGCCAACTAGCTACTGTTGGGTATAGCGGGTTTGGATGCTGGTGGATGAAGTCCCCGTGAATTTGGCACGAGTGACACTGCTTCGCATATTCGAGACAGTCCTGAATTATTGTGGGCCAATAATAACCCATTCTTTTGATCTTCAGCTTCATTTTTGGCCCAGCTTGGTGAGAATCGCATAGTCCGTCGTGAGTTTCTTGGACGACTCTCTTCGCTTCTTCTGGTCCCAGGAATCTTAGCCACGGACAGTTGAACGACCTCTTATATAGAGTATCATTGACGAAAGTGAAGGATATAGCTCATTTCATGAGCTGATGTCGAGACAACGCAATTTCGGGCGTTCGTCGAGACTTGAAGTAGTCTATGAGGAATTCTCTCCAATCCTTGACCTTTTCTTCGTCCTCTATTTGAAGGTTTATTTGTTCGGTCGTTTTTTTTCCCTTGGATAGCATTATTAGGTCTTTCGAAGAGATCTCCATTGGCGTGAGGATCCTACGACTTTGCACGATGATCTTTACGTCATCGAGATCTCCGTCGGCTAATTTCTTAGCCAGTTTGGCCAACACATCCACCTTGCTGTTTTTTGCATGCGGTATGCTCTCCAGGATATAGGAGGGGATTTGCGTCAGCAGTTCTTGCACTCTTTCACCATACTTTATCAGCTCTGGCTTGGACGTCTAATAATCGTCATTTACTTGGCTAACGATCAGCTGGGAGTCTCCATATATGAGGAGGACTTTGATTCCCAAGTCGACAGCGATCTCGAGACCTGGAATCAAAGCTTCATATTCAGCTTCGTTATTTGTCCCCGGCTTTGTTAAGGAGTGGGCATAACGCAATATCCCACCTTGTGGAGTCACGAAGATAAGGCCCACACCGGCTTTGATTATGGGGGTGTTTTGCTTTTGCCTCTTCATGAAAGATGCTTCATCGAAGTAGAGTTCCCATCGGGAATTATTTTCTTCCTTCTCTCCTTCGATTGTGTCGAACACATGTTCATCCAGCAACTCGCAATTTAAGGGGGAGTCAGCTGGTATTGGATGCTTGGAGAGAAAGTCAGCGATGGCCTGGCCTTTCACTGCTTTGAGAGACCGATACGCTATCGAGAACTCCATCACAAGGAGGGACCATTTGGCAAGCCTTCCTATTAATATGGCCATTGACATCAGATATTTGAGAGTATCCACCCTTTATATGATATGGACCTCATGTGCCAAGGTGTAATGTCTGAGTTTCGTTATCACGAATATCAGTGCCATGCAATGCTTTTCGACGGGAGAGTAGTTGTTTTCTGCCCCCAGGAGAACTCGACTCAAATAGTACAAATCTCTCTCCTTACCCTGATCATTCTTTTGTGCCTATAGTGCGCCCAGAGAACCCTCAAGGTTCATTGTATATAGGATAAGGGGTTTTCCCTTAACCGGAGCGGTCAATACCGGTGGATTTTGCAGGTATTGCTTGATTTCGTCTAGTCCATTTTGGAACTTTTGATCCCAGACGAACGGGGTCCCCTTCTTCATCAGATGACTGTAGGGACGGTATTTTCTGGAGAGGTTGGCTATGAACCGCCGGATATATACGAGCTTTCCTTGAAGAGATCGCAACTGTTTAAGGGTCCTTGGCATGGGCATTTCCGTAATTGCCTTGATCTTTGAGAGATCGATTTCGATACCCCGGTGCCGTATGATGAATTCTAGGAATTTGCCTGAGGAGACTCCAAACGTGCATTTCAGAGGATTCATCTTCAGATTATACTTTCGAAGATGTTGGAACGCTATGTCTAAATGTTCCCAATGTTCCTCGTAAGACTTGCTCTTCACCACCAAGTCGTCGATGTAGCATTCGACAATCTCATGGATGAGGTCATCGAAGATCTTTGTTATGGCCTTCTGGTAAGTAGCGCCAGCGTTCTTTAAACCGAAAGGCATCACCTTGTAGCAGAATATGCCCAGCGGAGTCCGGAAGGCGGTATGTTTTTGGTCTTCAGGATGCATTTTTATTTGGTTGTATCCTGAAGATCCATCTATGAAGGAGAAGACCTCATGGGTAAACATGTTATTGATCATCAGCACAGTAACAGGTACTGGGAAGTCATCCTTCGGGCAAGTTTTGTTGAGGTCCCGAAAGTCCACGCAGATGCACACCGTCCCATTTTTCTTCATCACCGGAACGATGTTAGCGATCCATCCGGGATATTAAACTTCTTGGATGAAGCCAGAGTCGATTAGTTTCTTGACCTCAGCATTTATACTCATTTCAAGTTCGAACCGCATTCTTCTTGGCGCCTGTTTGACTGGCTTTATGTCCAGCGATATGGATAGTTTATGTACTGCTACCTTTGGATCTAGACCTGGCATTTCCGATTAGTTCCATGCAAAGCGGTCTTTATATTGCATGAGCACATCGTTTAACGTGGCTACCTGTTTTTCAGATAGTAGCTCACTGATAAACGTTGGCCTCGGGTCGTTTTCCGTCCCTAAGTCAATTTTCCTTAGGTTGTCCGCCATAATGTGTATCCCGTCTTCCAGCTCTTTTGGTGCTGGTGGAAACTCTGAGATCACCTCATCCTCGTCTTCATTTGCGAAGTACTTGAAGGGGTCATCTATAGTCCCGTGCCCTCCTTTCTTTGAGAGTGTTACCACATGGCAGGTATTTGTTTGCTTCCATTCTTAACGTTGATATGGTCATGTCCTCACGGTATAGGTCCTCTTTGGCTCATGCTTTTACGGCGGGGTTACCCTCCAGCTGTCGGACAAAGCGAACCTGCCTTATTGATACTGGTCTTCGACCCAGTCTTTGAAGGTGAAGCAGTCTTCAAGGGGATGACCTATTGCTCGGTGATAGGAGCAATAATTCGGATGATGGACCTCGTTTATTTGTTAGGGGTGCCGAGACTCCGGAAGTATCATCATTTGATGCTTCATGACAAGGTTGAATACTTTTCTTGTCTTGTCTTGAGGGAAAGAGTATTCCCGGCCCATCTTCTTCATAAAGGACGGGTTCCAGCTGGCTTTTCCTCGATTGTACGGCTTCTTGGATCCGTTTTTTGTTTTCGAGCGTTGTTTGCTTTCTTCGCCTTGTTTTTGCTTCTATTTCGGGATTTTCCTTCAAGGCGAGAATGTACAGCTGACTGAGGATGAAAGGCATTATAGTCTTTTTTCTCCGCGGACTGCTGGTTGAGGCGTTGCGTCCTGGCCTTTTCATAAATAGTCATTTCGCGACTGTGGTTATCCCGCATCTTTTGACGGGCTTCTTTTATTAGTTTGTCAACTTGTTCTTCGAACGATGGGCTTAACGTTCTTAGAGCAGGATCTCGTTCTGTTTCAATGTCACAGCTATTTGGAACAGCATTCTCTTCTTCACCAGAGCTGTTTATGATGTAGAATCGTTCCCGTTTCTCGGAACATATCCGAGCCCAGTTGTTTCCATCTATCCGTTGGGCATCTTTCGCTGAGTCCTGGGAATATCCTAAATCTTTTTGTAGAATTGGGCATGTCGAACAGTTTGTTCGAGTGGTACACCTTGGTATCTTAACAGCCTTTTCAATCCCTCCGCGTAGTATCTTGGCAGACGGATTGGTTGAAGCTTGTCGAGTGCAAAATCGGCACCGTGCCAGACTTCTTTCTCTACTTTGGTCTCTATAGATTGGTAGAAGAGGATCGCTTTTTCACCTCTTCTCCTAGGAGGGATATAGAAAGTCTGTAGTTATTGTACGCTGTATGTACGGAGTGCATTAAGTTCTTTGTAATGCCGAGACGGAACAATTGTGATCTATAAGCTCTGATCTGCTTCATCAAGGATTTGCATTGGCGGGCGGATGGAGAACACTGCGTTGGCTTCATCCTCAGAGTCGCTGCCAAAGACCAGAATAGGGGTCGATGGTCCGGGCCTGTTGTTTTCTTTCTGGGGTTGCCCCGAGTAGACAATTTCTTCATCCTCCTCGGAATCGCTCCCAAAGATCGGAATAGTAGCGACGGACTTCTGTTTATCCTCCGGCTTATGACATCTTTCCGTGTCTTCGAAGTCTGGTAGGAAATACTTTGCGTCTTCATATTTCCGAACCTCGTTTACGGAGAATGGATTCAGCTCCTCTGTGACGGTGCATTCTAAACCATCCTTAAAATACTTCATATATTGATGTTGTGTAGAAGGGATGACATTTTACTTATGCAGCCAGGGCCTGCCGAGCAAAGCGTTATAGCAAGTCCTGGCGTCAATGACGTGAAATTTGATGTCAGTGACGAGCAATCCGAAGCGTAACGTCAGAATTACGGACCCAAGCGTCCATGACGAATGTGAGTCAAACCCGCGAGTAATTTTATCTTGGGTCAAGTGCTGAACGTTCATGCAAATCTTCTTCAGCACTCTCACGTTGAGAAGGTTGACGGAGGATCCGTTATCGACAAGGATTTTCCCTATCTTGATGTCGTGGTAGTACCCGGTGACATATAACGGGAGATTATGTTTGCACGTACCGAGGAGAAGATCTTCATCGTTGAATGTAATGTCAGCCATGTGGACTTCTGCCAGCTCATCCTTCATCTTCTCTTCTGTGAGGAAAGCTTGGAACTTATCGGGCTCTTGTAATGCCTTGATCAGAGACTCTCGTGCTTCTTTGGACAGGAGGAGAGCATCCAATATACTTAGTTGTGAGGGTATTTTTCTCAAATATGCCAGGATGTTGTAATCCACCTTATTTTTCTTAAGCGGGTCCCTCACTGCGAGCTCTTTGACAACTCCATCATCAAAGGTGATTTCCTCAGGGATTTTTTCTTTCCCTTTGTTTTTTTTGCTCGAACCCTTGTTTTTAGGTCCGAGATTCTTTTCAGGCAGCGTACGGCTAAGCAGCTGAATGTTCTCACAGTTCTTCTGCCCCTTTTCTTTTTCGGAGGTGGAGTCCTTGAAGAGAGGGTTGAGGGTCATTTCGTCCTCAGAATTTCTCCCGAAGGTAAGAACTTGGGGTTTTTTCCTTTTCGGACTGGTATCAACCATATGACAGTTGCCAGCCATTTTTTCACGCGCATCTTTCGCACCTTTTTGCTGTCGACGAGCTTTGCGTTTCATCCTCTTGAAGTGTTTTTGATGGGCAACGTATCCTTGCCACCACTTCTTTAAAGCACTGCATTCTTCGGTGGGGTGGGTGACCCTCCGATAATATAGGCAGTAGTTTTGATGTGAATCCTCTCTGTCGAGGCGTATGACCCCGGGAGTGTTCCCTACAAGAGGTGGCAGCTTTATTCCCACTAACAGGGTTTTGGTGAACCACTTCTCTGCCTTGATCCTGTTCTTATGTGTGGCAGGGGTGCTTCGGCTTGGTTGGAGTACTTTACGACCCATCCTCGCCTTGGCTTCTTTATCCTGACGTTGACACTTATCCTTTTCATATATGGATGTTTCGCGTTCTTGGTTGGCTTTGTTTTTCCGAAAGACTTCGTTTAACAGCCTATCGATCGGGTCTTCTTCTGGCAGTTTCGGGGATTTTAGCGCCGTATCTGCCCCCGGTTCCTCTGCGTTGTTTTCTGACGCTGAGGGAGTTCCTTCGTCATTTAACAACGAATGGGAGACCAAGTAGCAACTTGCTACATAGTCTTTGGTTTCTTCTAATGAGTCATTTTCCTCATCGTTTTCACTATCTTCGTTCTCAAGAATATGCTTGAGGAACTCTTCGAGGATTACTGGTGTCCGCGCCTTCTGGTTGTACTCTTCCAACGCGTCAATATACTTTTGTATGTTTGTGCGCTTGTTATCATACTCGGCTGGTTGCACTGGCTTCTTGGTCTTCTTCTTTTTCTTCGAAGACTTTGAAGGCTTGACTTGGGGATTTTGCCCTTTGTCAACAACTTTCGGTACGAGATGCGGTTTCAGCATCCCTTCGATGATTTCGGCTTCAGGCGGGCTTTTCCACCTGACTGCCGGACTCGCCTATAGATCTTTCAGCATTTTTTGGTTTTAGCTGAAAGAACGACTTCCCTTGGAGCTTCTTCCACGAGCGAGCATGATGCGCCCAGTGCATCCACCTTTTTAGAGTGTACTTCTGCGGCGGGTTCACCCTATAGTTCTCAGAAAGCGCGTACTTCCCCTGTTGATACTGGTCCTCGACGCAGTTCTTGAAGATGTAGCAATCCTCAATTGGGTGGCTCACCATTCTGTGATAGGAGCAGTAGTTAGGGTTGTTGACGTCGCCGGGTTGCGGTAGATGCCGTGGGTCTGGCAATGTGATGAGTTTGTTATGCATTGCCAACTCAAATAGTTTTCTCGTCTTATCGCGGGGAAACGAGTAAGCACGTCCTAACCTTTCTTCCAGGGATAGACATGGACGTGCATTGTTTTGGCGAGCCGTCGGTTTTGGGTCGTTCGGTTGTTGTTGAGCGTTGGCAACGAAGGCCACTTTCCCTTTACCCTTAGCATTTCGAGGGTCCTTATTTGAGGAGGATGGTCCGTGGCCTATCTGGTCCATTTGGGCCAGTTTATCAATCAGAGCCTGAAAGGTCGTTGTCTTGAAGAACGTCATGAACTGGGACATGGTCGTTTGAGGATCGAGGGTCCCAATGAACATGCCTACTGCAGGGGATTCTTCGATACGTTGTTCGCACTTTGATCATAGGTTTCGCCACCGAATCGCGTTTTAGACCCAGGTTTCTCCCGGCTTTACCCTGGCATTGATTAATGCCATGATCGGGGTGCGCTCGCTTGCGCTGGCGAACCGCTGTGTGAACAGCAATTCTATTTCTGTGAATGTTTTCACGGAGTCATTTGGGAGCTCCGATTACCATTCAAAGGCTATCTCTAACAGGCTACCAATGAACTGGCGAAGCAGTAGTTTGTCGTCGCCTCCAGTGTTGCTGCATAGAGCTCTGAACTGCACGAATGTGGGTTGCCTGTCCCCTTGTACAAATGGAATTTGAGGATCGTATATCTTGGCGGGTACTTGATTTGGTCATAGCAGGCTGGATACGGTCGCCCAGTTCTGACAGTTTGGCCGGCCGCTTCAGTAGCTTGATGAGCTCGTATTTGTTGAGCTATATATTCATCAAGAGAATTCTTGGAGATCGTTTCCTCCTTAGCTGTCGACAAAGCCGGAAGAGGGTTTGAAGTTTCCCCTCTGTCATCCTCGATGATTATCGGCGGATCCTCGGCTAGAGGCTCTGGCTGGATCATCATTCCAACCATGTCCTGAAACAAAAGCGCCATCTGCTTTATATTAGCCGCTTGTTCCGCGGCCTCCTTGTCTTTTCTTTCAAGCACCCTTCGTAGGAACTATGTATCGGTCTCCTGTTTTTGGCGCTGTTCGGCTGTTGAATTCGGACTTTCTTTCTGCCCGGTGAATGCTGTCATTTTGGTCAGCATCTCTTGGAGATTTTGTTGTTGCTCCTGAGCTTTTGTCAGCGACCGAGTTTGTGGTCGGTGATACGGAAGCACGATTTTCTTCTTTTCCAGAATCCATGTAAACCGTGTGTACAATCATGCCCCCAGACCTGGGGCGTTTGGGTCCGTCGCCTTTGGAGTTTGCCGCCGATTGTGGAATTTTCTCCGGCCTCATCATTTTGTGGGAGGTCGAAGTTGAAGGAGCCGTTATGACAGGCACCTTTGTAGAAGAAGCCCCTCGCTGTATGACGGAGGGATGATCATTCTTTGGCCGAGCCTTCAATTTCTTCGGTCGGCTGGAGTAGTTTTCGTCGATCACAGAGTCTTAGACTTTTCGCCAGACTCTGTGAATTTGGGAGGAAAGTCGATGATGGGGCCGCTTCTGTTTTTCCTACACAGGGACCTCAACAGGAGGGGTGATTTCTTCAGTACCGCTATGGGGGAGTTTTTGCGCGCCCTCTTCAGCGGTTCAAAACTGTTCTCGGTTGGAACAACAACATCGACTTCCACCATTGGAGCTGGTGGAGTAAGTCTAGAAGGGGAGTTGAGCCCGGCTTTTCTTACTCGGCGCCAGTGGCGACATTGAGCGTACCTTGCTGAAGGGACCATCTCGGTTTTGGAAGCAGTTGCAGCTTTCCCCTGGTTTTGTTGAGGAGCTCCAGCAGTTGCCAGCCTGTTAAAGACTGACGTCCTTGGCAAGATTTGATTGGAGACGGTCAGCCTCTTGAAGACCGATCGCCTGACTGGTGAAGCACTTTTAACGGATTCATTCATAGCATGAATTAGGAAGGCTGTCCTTTTTGGGGTAGCTCCTTCGGGAATCATGAGCCTCTTTGCGAGCCCGTTTTGGTTATGGCTCAGCCTGTTGAAGACTGAGATGCCTGAGCTTCGGCTTAGCCTGCTGAAAACTGAGGCATCGGACTTGGACGACCCGTTGAGAGGGGCCGTTATGGTTGCAAGTCGATCAAAGACCGACTTCTTGGGAGCTTTATCTTGCGGCGCTTGGGCGCTGAAACTCGTTGGTGGGGACATGGTCCCAAAGAACAATCTGGTAGTAGCTTGAGTTACCTGCCCTACCAGCATTGAAAAGATGGAGGTTGCATTCGGCCCGTAATTCACTCCTCCAGTTAGGGCGAAGCGGGAGTGCTATTGCAGGTTATGCAATTGGAAGCCATTGATGTTCTCTTCTTCTGCACAGGAACAAGACACCAAATCATAGTACCTCAAATCCAAGGGCAACCATAGCGAACCGCGATTTTGTTCGCGAAACACGACACACGAAGTGTGGAGTGGAAAGAGGAAAAGGTCCCACGTGGCGTGCCAGAATCTGTTCACCGCCGGAAGACAGACCGGGATGTTGGGACGTCTGGCCTGAATCCTGGGGCCAAATGCTATTTGGATTTATCCATCCATCTATCTGAAAATGCCAAATTAATTTATGGTACCGTATATCGAAAGTTTGGACGGATGCGGCCGTTGTAGCATACTTTATCATATTCCCCCTCGTTTGCGACGGGTTTTTGATTGAGGGGACGCTCTTCCCTGTAGGCATAAGCCCTTGAATTTAATTACGTTATCACATCGCGATAACCACTTTCTCCTGCTCCAGAAGTTCACTTCGTGTCGTGTATGTTTGTTGTATTTTGGGTTGCCCATGGATTAAATACGGAGACTAATTTATGTCGTCGTCCGTAGGGCGTGAATTAGTCCAAATCCGTATATTTTTAGTTTTGGGTTTGGGTTGATTTAAGGATCGTTAATCTGATTTGAGATTAAGATCGACTTAAAGCGTATGAGCGTTCGGGCTCGATTATTTTAGTTTAAGGACACCGCGGTCTATTATCGCCATATTTGAGGTGTAATGTTAGTTTAAGGACGTTTCAGTCCATTATCGCCGTATTTGGGGGCGAATATTAGTTTAGGGCCATTTCGGTCCATTGTCGCCGTATTTGGGGGCGAGTATTAGTTTAAGTACATTTTGGTCCATCATTCAACTCGCGCGCACGTGTATTTTTTATGTGGCGGAGTGAACGATTTTGCTATGGAATGTGCCCAATTTGGTGCACGCTCCGATTTGAAGCATGCACGTCAATTTGGAAGTGCATGAAGAAGTTATTGGTCGTCGAGACCCGCCACATCTCTGAAGACATTGAAGAATTACAATGACATGTATCGGAGGTGTGAAGAGATGTACCCTTAAACCAAATCCCATTTTTGAGGGAAAAAGGGTTGTTGTGGACTTAAGAATTTTTGTTCATATTTGAGACCTTGGAAATCAAGATCATATAGGCTCGATTGATTTTTTTTTTGTTAAGGATACGTTAGTCCAATTTGAGACTAAAATCCACCTAACAATATTTTAGGATCTTCTTTATTTAAGACCTAGCAACAGAGCATTTGGACTCAGTTGCAAAACTTTAGCAATTTAGCCAATTTGGGCTTTAGTCTGCTTAGTCTCCCTTTTTTTTAAAAAAAAGTGCTAAGCACTTGTTTGGGCTCTGTTTATTCAGTCCCTCTTTTTTATGCAAAAATTGCTGAGCACTTATATGAGTTTTGACGCCCACATATAATCATGTGGAGCTTTCAGTCATGGGCATTGCCCAATAAGTGTTGAACACTTTACTCATTTTGTCTTTATATGGAGTGCTAGGCACTCTTTATGGCATCCAAGTGGGGAGCGCGTGAGACGCTGGGAGCTGTCCAATGAGTGTTGAGCACTCAGTCGTTTTGGATTGCCTGTGGAGTGCTAAGCACTCTTTTCTTCTCTTTTGCGGCGCCCACGCGGGGAGCACGTAAGGCGCTGGGCGCTGCCAAATGAGTATTGAGCACTCAGCCGTTTTGGGTTGCCTGTGGAGTGCTAAGCACTTTTTTCTCTTTTGCGGCGCCCATGTGAGGCGTTGGGCGCTGCCCAATGAATGTTGAACACTCAGCTGTTTGGCTCTCTCTTATTTTTATGGGGTGCTGAGCACTTTATTGCGCCCTCGTGATTTTCACGTACGGCGCTGCCCAATGAGTGCTAAGCACTTTTCTTTTTTGTGCCACCCACGTGAGGCGTTAGGCGCTTTTAGAGGGGCCCATGTGGGAAGCACGTGGGGCGCTGAATTCTTTTCTCCTCTGTTGATGGTATTTTTGCCCATTAATGATCACCAGGATCTTTGTTTTGAAGATCTAGGATCAAGCTTCATTTTTAAGAACTAAGTTTCTCTTGTATGCTTTTGTTTTTTAAAGAACTCAATTTCTGGTTCTTTTCTGAATTTTTGATTCTCAAGAACAAGTTCTTCCCGATAAGAATTAAATTCTCAACTTGTGGGAGTCTTGCCTCACGGATCTCAGATCCAGAGAAAAAACTAAATTCTTTTAAAAGGGTTAAACCTTTCAATAGGAAAATGAGATATTTTGATCTCTATTTTTTTATTTACCTAGAGTTTTGAGGAGGGAGATCTTCTTTCTTGAGAATTTAATTCCTTGTTCCTTTTGAAGCTTTCTGTTGTTTACCGCCGGAAACCGGGAAGACTGACGTCTTGCCTGAATTCGGGGGCAGATGCTAATTGGTGCTATCCGTCCACCTCTCCGAAGATACCAAGTTGATTTATGGCACCATGTATCGAAGGTTTAAACGGATGCTGCCGATGTAGCAGACTTCATCAGATTCCCCCTCGTTTGAGGGGTTTTGATTGTGGGGAAGCTCTTCCCTGTAGGCGCAAGCCCCTGCAATTAATTACGCTACCGCATCGCGGTAACAACTTTCTCCTTCTCCGGATGGTCACTTCGTGTCGTAGGTGTTTATTTTTTTTTTTGGTTGCCCGTGGATTGTATACGGAGACTAATTTATGTTGTTGCCCGTAGGACGTGGATTAGTCCAAATCCGTATTTTATTAGATTTGGGTTTTTTGGGGGGATTGAGTTTAAGGATACGTTAGCCTCATTTGGGACTAAGATCAACTTAAACGTTTGTTAAGGATACGTTAGTCTAATTTCTAGACTAAAATCAACTTAATGGGATCGTTTAGATCCAACAAAAGAGCATTTGTACTCTAATGTTTAGTTTAGAGACATTGCGGTTGATTACTAGTTTAAGGACATGGTGGTCCAATACCAGTTTAAGGACATGGTGGTCCATTACCAGCTTAAGGACATGGTGGTCCAAGGTTAAGGACATCATAGTCCGTGAGTTTAAAGACATCACAGTCAAGGTTAAGGACATCATAGTCCGTGAGTTTAAAGACCTCACAGTCAAGGTTAAGTACATCATAGTCCGTGAGTTTAAAGACCTCACAGTCAATGTTAAGGACATCATAGTCCATGAGTTTAAGGACCCCACAATCCAGGTTAAGGACATCATAGTCCATGGGCTTAAGGACCCCACAGTCCAGTTTAGAGACGTCATAGTCTGTGAAGTGTGTGGTTATCGGGACCCGTCACCTCTCTGAAGACGTTGAAGGATTACAACGACAAATATCAGAGGAGTGAAGAGATGTACCCTCAAACCAAAGTAGATTAAGTGATCTGTAGTCCAATTTAGAACTAAGATCAATTAATTAGATTATTAGCACATTGGCTCAATTAAGTCTGAATTGAGGACTTATGGCCAATTTGGGCTAAGTCCAATTAAATTTGGAATGTTGGCCCTTTGTTGGACCATTAGACATTTGTCTGGATTCGAGCCCATATTATTTAGCAATGCTAAACGAGAGTTTGAGGGCTTTGGTAACATTTTTGTCTTTAACTGAGCATTAAACATTATAGCTCTGAATTTTACTCAATTTTGAGATTCAGTTGAAAGGGGAGGCTTTGCCTCTGGAAAATTAGCCAATTTGGCTAAAAGTAGTGTTAAACACTAAGGAACAGCAGTGTTAGACACTGGAAATAAAGCTCTCAAATTAGTGTTAAACACTTAGAAGAAAAGGGGTCACGTGGGGACACATGAGGGCGCCCAAAGGTGGGGCCAGATCTCCTCGCTTTGTTCCGCAAATAAGTGTTAAACACTTTGCTCTTTGACCGTCACGTGTTGGCACGTGATGGAGCTTTACGTTTTAATTATTCAAGCTTTCATCTAGGGGTCACGTGGTAACACGTGAGAGTGCCCGAGTTAGATTCTTCCCTTGCTTTTATTCCTTTTGTTTAGGAGGTCACGTGGGAGCACGTGATGGCATCAAAAAGTGGGGCCAGATCCCCTTTATTTTGTTCTGCAAATAAGTGTTAAACATTTTTAATTTTCATATCCATCACGTGTGGGCACGTGATCTCCTAAACAAAAGGAATAAAACCAAGGGCAGAATCTAAAGAGCTTCCGGAAAAGAAGAAAGCTGCACTTCGACGGGCCACCGACCGCTCACCCGATCAATAACAAGGGCTCAGGAACAACAACAGCAGAAGCTTCAGGAGATGCTGACTGCAATGGCCGCACTCACTGGGCCGAAAGAAACTCCGGAGACCTCGGAGCAGCATCGGGAATAAGAAACTGACACCGAGTTCCTCCGAAGAATGCTCGAGAGGAAAGAAAAAGAGGCTGCAGAACAGTCAGCCAATATAAAACGAATGGCGCTTCTCTTCCAAGACAAGGTCGGGATGATGTTACAACCGGATCCTCCAGCTGAAGACCCTCCGATCATCATTGAAGACGACCGAGCGGAGACGTCAAATCCCCTTCCGGCTTGTTCAACAGCCAAAAAGGAGACCATCTCAAAAGCTGCGCTCGATGATTATATAGCTCAGTAAATCCGAGCTCACCAGGCGAACGAAGCGGCATGTCAAGTTGTTAAAACGGGGCGACCATATCCAGGATGGTATAACTAAATAAAGTACCCGCTGGGATACACGATCCCCAAATTCCATGTGTACAAGGGGACAGGAAATCCCCATCAACATGTCGCTCAGTTCAGGGCTCTATGCGGCAATACTGGAGGCGACGACAAACTGTTGCTTCGCCAATTCGTCGGCAGCCCAGCAGAAACGGCCTTCGAATGGTATTCGGAGCTGCCTAACGACTCTGTCAAAACATTTGCGGAGATGGAGCTGCTGTTTGCATAAAGATTTGCAAGCGCCAGCGAGCGCACCCCGATCACCGCATTGATTAACGCCAGGGTAAGGCCGGGCGAAACATGGGTTCAATACGCAATACGATGGCGGAATCTGTGGTCAAAATGCGAGCAACGCATCAAGAAATTGCCAGCGGTAGGCATGTTCATGGGCACTCTTGACCCTCAAGCGACCATCTCGCAATTCATGATGTTCTTCAAGCCTACTACTTTCCGGGCCTTGATTGACAAATTGGCCCAAATGGACCAGATGGGTCATAGACCGTCTTTTCCAAAGCCGGATTCTCGAAATGTAAAAGGGAAAGGAAAAGCAACTTTCTTCACCAATACTCAACAACAGCCGAGCAACTTAAAGCTGATTGTTCGCCAAAACAACATGGGTCCACGCCCATCCCTTGAGGAGAGACTAGGACGTCCCTACTCGTTTCCCCAAGATAAAACGAGGAGACTGTTCGAGCTGGCGATGCGCAACGGACTCATCAATCTTCCAGATCCAAAACGTCCGTTGCAGCCAAACGACGTCAACGATGCCAATTACTGCCCCTACCACCGAGTATTGAGCCATCTGATCGAAGACTGCTACGTCTTCAAAAACTGGGTTGAAGACCAATACCAACAAGGCAAGTTCGCGTTATCGGAAAATTGGAAGGTGAAACCGCCACAACCTCATACCCCTAAAAAGGTGGACACGCCGAGGGCATCATGCTCTTTTATAGAAGAAATTCCGTGGGAGGTCTCTCTTTCAGCCGAAACTAAAAGAATGCTAAAGGATCTCCAAACGTGCCTGGCAATCAGGTGGAAAAATCCATTGGAACCCGAAATCTTCGACGAAATGCTAAAACCGCGCCCAACTCCAAAGATCGGTGGTGATAGCCAAAGCACACACACCCAGCCATCGAAATCTTCGAAAAAGAAGAAGAAGCCCGTAAACCTGGTGACAAGCGCACAGACCTGCAAAAGCAGATTGACGCGCTGGAAGAATATAATCAAAAGGTGCGGACTCCAGTCACACTCCAAGAATTCCCCAGCCACGTTCTTAAGGACAGAGATCATGACAATGGGGAAGACTCGTCGGATGAACCTAAAGATTATGTGGCAAGCTGCCATGTGATCTATCACTCGTCAATAGACGATAAAGAAGCTCCTTATGCAGAGAATCTGGGGGCAGATCCTGAGCCGGAACTTCTAGGACCATCAGACGAAATGATTGATGCATTCCTGAACAAAGCCCGTCTTAAAAGTAAAGCTGATCGGAAGCGTGAGATGGCCATATTTGAAAAGGCCAAACGCCGGCGACTGGACGAAAGGGTTAAAACACTCCCCCCAGATCGAGGCACTTCATCTACCGCGAATAACAGAAGGTTCAAGACGAGGAAAAGGTTTGCCAGAGCCATATCGTTGGGAATGAAGCGGCCCTCTTTTAAAGAAAATTCTCATGGCGATATACGCCTTAATGATGAGGATGTGCATCCTAATTACTGTTTATATCATCAAAGGATTGCGCACCCCACTGAAGAATGCAACGCCTTTAAAATTTGGTGGTAAGGATACGTTGCTCACCGGCAATACTTCAAGAGGATGAAACGTAAAACTCATCGACAGCAGAAAAATGCAACAGACGAACGAGAAACTGTTGACAACGGTCACATGGTTGACGGCAGAAGATCGCAAGCTCTCACCTTCGGGAGCAATTCTGAAGAAGAAATGACTCCCAACCCTCCCTTCAAAGAATCCACCTCAGGAAAAGAGGAAAAAAAGAAGAGCTGCGAGAACATTCAGCTGCGCAATCGCACGCTACCCGAAAAGAATATCGAACCCGCAAACAAGGGATCGAATAAAAGGGATAAGGGGAATGGAAAAGCGACTTTCGTCGCCAACACTAAACAACAGCCGAGTAACCCGAGACCATTTGGTCGTTAAAACAACAAGCCGTGTTACCTCAATGAGAAGTTGAAACGTCCTTACTCGTTTCCCAGAGATAAAACAAAGAGACTGTTCGAGCTAGCGGTGCGCAGCGGGCTCATCACTCTGCCGGATCCAAAACGTCCGTTGCAGCCAGGTAACGTTAACAATCCTAACTATTGTCCCTACCACAGAGTAATGGGTCACCCACTCGAAAATTGCTATGTCTTCAAAGGCTGGATTGAGGATGAATACCAACAGGGCAAATTCGCGTTGTCTGACAACTGGAAGGTGAGCCCGCCACGACCACATGATCTGAAAAAGATGGACATGCCGGGGGCATCATGCTCGTTCATAGAGAAAGCCCCATGGACCACTATGTCCTAAAACTGGATAAAGACCGAAACGTCGTTAAACTAACAATGGACCGCAATGTCCTAAAACTTGCAATTGACCAAAACGACGTTAAACTACTACCAACCTGCGACATCCTCAGGCTGATGTGGAAAAAAAAAGGTATGTCCATAAGCAAAATGGGCACGGATGAAAACCCGAAAGGGCTCCGTGAGTAAAAACAGCAGGGCTACCGGCGAGTTTTGTGAAAACCCGAAAGGGCGCAATCTCGTTAAAAGACACTTACAAAGTCCTCTCGACCTTGTGAGGAGAAATCACCTGTGTGAGATCCTTACGACTCACAAGGAAGAAACACACTTAGGGATCCTCACAATTCCTGAGGAGAAATTACACTTGCGAGATCCTCGTAAGGAGAACTCTCTTATGGGACCCTCACGGCTCATAAGATTCAAAAGTATTAAGTTACAGGGATCTGAACCTGTTCTTAAGCAGCCACCACAACTTCCGATACTGCCCTACAAGTGGCTCAATACTGACCCTTGTATACAATCCACGGGCGCGAATAAACATTTCCCTAACAGAGTCACATCCGTGACTAGGGATATGTCTATACGGTGAATAACCCTTGTAAGTCCTCTCGACTTATAAGGAGAAAATACTCTTGTAAGATCCTTACGACTTATAAGAGACCATGCACTTAGGAATCCTCACGATTCTTAAGGAGAAAACGCACCTACGAGATCCTCACGACTCGCAGGGAGAAAAACCTTTATGAGATCCTTACGGCTCATGAAGTCGAAATCCTTACTCGACAGGATCCTAACCCTGTTCGCTAAGCCACCTTTGTTCGACATCGACAGAGGAAAATGATGATTCACTCCTGGCAATATTCCAGTTGTAGCGGTGCTGATGCCGAAATCGATATCTAATTCCAGGTTTGCAGCAAGAAGCTAGTGAGCCACACATGCATACGAAATAGCCGAAATGATGGGGCAACTTGCAACAAAATCAGCAAGTAAAAATGTATGCATGCAAAATAGCCGAAATGATTGGGCAACTCGCAATAAAAAGCAGCGGGTAAAAATGAAATAAATAGCCGAAATGATTGGGCAACTCGCAATAAAAAGCAGCGAGTAAAAATGAAATAAATAGCCGAAATGATTGGGCAACTCGCAATAAAAAACAGCGAGTAAAAATGAAATAAATAGCCAAAATGATTGGGCAACTCGCAATAAAAAGCAGCGAGTAAAAATAAAATAGATAGCCGAAATGATTGGGCACCGCGAAAAACAGCCGAAATGATTGGGCGATTTTCGCGATATAAAAAGCTGAAATGATAGAGCATCGCGGAAAGGGAAAAATATGATGAAAAAATGAAATTTATGCCCTATAGGTGAGATCATATCGATCCCTGTATACAATCCAAGGGCACAGACAAAGAGGGAACCATACCTTCCCAACAAGCTCCATCAAAAAGTGAAGCCAAATCTCGACGGTTCATAGACAATCTCGACATTTGTCGCAATATTGCAGACACAATGTCAACAAACGAAGCAAAGGAAGATCCCTAACTTCAGGGTCTCGACGTCAACATCGACAACTTAGAGATCACCAACGGCGTTTCTCCTCACTCCAACCAGATGCAGACGTGACTTCAACAACCGACCTCAGAGTCGCAACGAAACGGAGCCACAGCATAGTCCCTAGTTCCAAATCTCGACGGTTCACAGACAACCTAGAGACTATCTCAACATTCGTCTCGTTACACCAGACGCAATGTCAACAATGGCGTTCCTTCGCAATCCAGCAAGATTCAAATGCAACGTCAACGAAAGACCCCATGGTCGAAAAAAAGCGGAGTGATGGCAAAATCCCTGCTCCACCTCAGCATTCATCTCGTTACAGCAGAGGCAATGTCAACAACGGCGTTCCTTCGCAATCCAGCAGGATTCAAATGCAACGTCAACGAAAGACCCCATGGTCGAAAAAAAGCGGAGTGATGGCAAAATCCCAGCTCCACCTCAGCATTCGTCTCGTTACAGCAGACGCAATGTTAAAAAACGACGTTCCTTCGTAGTCCGGCAGGATGCAGATGCAACGTCAACAAAAGACCTCATGGTCGAAACAAAGCGGAGTGACGGCAAAATCCCAGATCCACTGCAGCATTCGTCTTACAGCAGACGCGATGTCGACAACGGCGTTCCTTCGCAGTCCAGCAGGATGCATACGCGACATCAACAAAAGACATCATGGTCGAAACAAAGCGGAGTGACGGCGAAATCCCAACTCCACCGCAGCATTCGTCTCGATACAGCAGACGAGATGTCACTACAGTGTTCTTCCTCCAACAGGATTCGAACACGCCAAAGCAAACGAAGCGAAGGCCAAATTCCTAGCTTCAGGGTCTTGACGGTAACTCATATAAAACCTGAAAGATTACCGGAGATCATCCCACATAGAGTGGTCACCACCACGACGTTCGTCTCGATACAGCGGACGAGATGTCACCACAGTGTTCTTCCTCCAACAGGATTCGGACACGCCAAAGCAAACGAAGCGAAGGACAAATTCCTAGCTTCAGGGTCTTGACGGTAACTCATATAAAACCTGAAAGACTACCGAAGATCATCCCACATGGAGTGGTCACCACCTCGACGTTCGTCTCGATACAGCAGATGAGATGTCACCACAGCGTTCTCACTCCAGCAGGATGCAGACGCGACAATCAAACAATGGAGCCACGGCAAAATCCCTAGTTCCAAACCTCGATGGTTCATCAACAACCTAGAGACAACCGTGACATTCGTCTCGATACAGCAGACGTAATGCCAACAAACGAAGCGAAGGCCAAATTCCTAGCTTCAGGGTCTTGACGGTAACTCATATAAAACCTGAAAGACTATCGGAGATCATCCCACACCAGCGCGGAGTGGTCACCACCTCAACGTTCGTCTCGATACAGCAAACGAGATGTCACCACAGCGTTCTTCCTCCAACAGGATTCAGACGCGACAATCAAACAACGGAGCCACGGCAAAATCCCTAGTTCCAAACCTCGACGGTTCATCAACAACCTAGAGACAACCGCGACATTCGTCTCGATACAGCAGACGCAATGCCAGCAAACGAAGCAAAGGCCAAATTCCTAGCTTCAGGGTCTTGACGACAACTCATATAAAACCTGAAAGACTATCGGAGATCATCCCACACCAGCACGGAGTGGTTATGACTCATCAAGGCTCTCCAAAATGAGCCTAACCTCAAGTAAAAAGAGGCATGGCAAATTTCTAATGCTTGCTCTTCCGACGGTCAAACTGCCTAGGAGGATTGCTTGAAGACGTCTTGTCCAGACCCCGAAGGGATCAGAGACACGACAGTCGCAAGGCTACTCGAACAGCAAGATTTCCTGTCGAGGAATACATTAGCCAAGGCGACGGTACGATGGGCAAAACCCTAGTACCACAGACCCTAACGGACCTCTGTCGTAAAGAGCAGAGGTTAACTATAACGTTAGGACATCCTTGCGAGAACTTCTCGATTTTTCTCGACTCGTAAGGAAAAGCCTTAGGCAATGGGGATAAAAAAATCTGTTTCCTAAGCACTGGGGCCCTGCAAGTCGGTCCAAAATGGACTCTTGCATACTATTCATGGGCCACACTCTCCAAAGTCAAATCTCAACAAGGAGGGAAACAACCACTTATGAGTCCTCTCGACTTGCAAGCGGGAAAATTCTCTTATGAGATCCTTACGACTCTCAAGGGACAACACACTTAGGAATCCTCACGAATCCTAAGGAGAAAATACACCTACGGGATCCTCTCGACTCATAGGGAATATATCTTTATGGGACCCTCATGGCTCATAAAGTTGAAAAGTCTTAGGTGGCAGATCCTAACCTTATCTCCTAAGCCATCACTGCTCTATAAGGAGGTCAATATGGACTATCTGCGGGCTACATTTACCGAAGCCACATTCGCCAATGAAATAAAGAAGCTACTTACGGATCCTCACGATTCGTAAGGAAAAATACCCGAGTGAGATCCTTACGACTCATGGAGGTAATGAACACTTAGAAATCCTCACAATTTCTAGGGAGAATTTGCACCTACGAGATCCTCTCGACTCGTAGGGAGAAAAACCTTCTTGAGACCCTTACGGCTCATGAAGACGAAGAAAGTCTTAGGCTATAAGGACCCTAAACTTGTCTCCTAAGCCCTCAATTCTGTAGCCATGCATGACTCTGCACTACTTCACCCACGTACACACTTACGTGGGCAAAGTAGTGGTGGGCATTTGTTCCCGCCAAAATTTTGGCTCAAAACCCACTCCCTTATAAAATAATAACAATAAAATAAATATAATAATAATAAAATATAATAAAAGGAAAAACTCCACATGCAAAGAATGTAACAAATACTTCAAAGCCAAGAGTTAAAAAATTGAAGCAACGCTTCAGATCCTGTACGCTGCGCGCCACGTGTCAAGCGCAGACGCGCTGGCGTCAGGTGCGTTGCGCCCTAGGCAGCGCACCCCCAATCAGAGCAAAGCTCTATTTCAAAATTCAAAATTTAAATTGAAGTAATGCTTCAGATTCTGCGCAGCGCTGTGCGCCACATGTCAAACACGGGTGCGCTAGCGCAGTTGCGCTGCGCTCTGCGCTGTGTGCCACGTGTCAACACGGGTGCGCTAGCGTAGTTGCGCTGCGTTGCGCGCCACGTGTCGAACGTAGGTGCGCTAGTGCAAGGTGCGCCAGCGCTGGAATTAAAAATTCCCCACCGTCAGATCAAAAGATCTACTAATAATAAATTATTAATTAATCAGAACTAAAATTCTGTTATGGAAAGATTTTTCAATCTTATTAAAACAAGAAGATTATCTTCTGTAAAACAGAAGCCCTGGGATCAAAAATCCAATGGTGGGGAAACATCCCCAAATCAATCAGAGAAAGATCTCTTTAACTGATTTAACAAATCAATTTGCCCTATATAAAAGCCCCGAGACTTCAAGTCTGAGATAGAGAGAAAAGAGATATAGAGAATACAGAAGAAAAAAGAAAAAACTCTCTGCAAAACTTTGAGAAAAACTGAAAGAGAAAGAAAGGCAAGCCTTTAGAAGAAAGAAGATCATTTCTTCATCTTTAAAGGTAAAGAATTAATTCTTGAACAACAGAGATGAAATCATCTCGTAAAAAGAAGAAACATCTTCTAAAAAGATCTTAGATCTACATTAAAGACCAAGGTCTTTGATTAAAAACAAAAGATCTAATCATAAAAATATAAAAAGAAGTATTTTACTTCATTCACAGATCTTTTAATCTATAAAGGCAGAGCCTTTTATAAAAACAAGAAATTTTGTTCTTGGATCTTGAGGCAAGGCCTCCTTTGAAGAACATAAATTTGTTCTTTGATCTTAAAATTGATCAAAATGCGCTTTGCTCTATTAGACAGTGCTTTGCACTCATGAACTGCGCCTTTGCGCTCCTCGGATCGGCGCTCAGCGCCAAAACATGCCACGTGTCAACCATAGACATGATTTGCGCTTTGCGCTCCTGAAAACAGCGCACTGCGCTCTTGGGTTGGCGCTCAGCGCCAGGCGCGCCACGTGTCACTCACTGGCGTACCCATAAACTAGTGCAGCGCACTCATAAATTAAAAGCGCAGTGCACTAACAAACTAGCGCTTAGCGCTAAGCGTGACACGTGTCCTCCTCGTGTGCGCTAACTGACAGAAGCGCAATGCGCTCTTTGACTGGTGCAAAGCGCCTGGCGCGCCACGTGGCGCACTGTCAGAACACACATCGTTCTAATAAATGCTATGCATTCAATACAAGACAGAAGATGTCAGAACCCAATGCTTAGCATTATTAAAAGGGTCGAACCCAAATAAAGGCTCAATAGCCAGAACAATAAAATGTTAAACATTTTAATTGGACTTAGCCCAATTCTGGACATAAGTCCTCAACTTATATTGAACTGAGCACATCTGCTCACAAGTATTCAACAGATCTTAGTCTCAAATTGGACTACAGATCTTTCAACCGATTCACACCGGTTCGAGGGTACATCTCTTTACTCCTCTGATATCTGTCGTTGTAATCCTTCAACGTCTTCAGAGAGGTAACGGGTCCCGACAACCACACATTTCTCGGACTGTGGGGTCCCTTTAAACCCACGGACTACGATGTCCTTAACCTTGGACCACTATGTCCTTAAACTGGTATTGGACCACTATGTCCCTAAACTGGTATTGGACCACCATATCCTTAAACTGGTAATCGACCGCAATGTCCCTAAACTAAACATTAGAGTATAAATGCTCTTTTTTTGGATCTAAACGATCCCGTTAAGTTGATCTTAGTATAGAAATTAGACTAACGTATCCTTAACAAACATTTAAATTGATCTTAGTCCCAAATGAGGCAACGTATCCTTAAACTCAATCCCAAAAAAAAACAAATCTAATAAAATACGGATTTGGACTAATCCACGTCCTACGGGAGACAACATAAATTAGTCTCCCTATACAATCCACGGGCAACCAAAAACAAAACAAACACCCACGACACGAAGTGACCATCCGGAGAAGGGGAAAGTTGTTATCGCGATGCGGCAGCGTAATTAACTGCAGGGGCTTGCGCCTGCAGGGAAGAGCGTCCCCACAATCAAAAACCCCTCAAACGAGGGGGAATCTGACGAAGTTTGCTACATCGACCGCATCCGTTTAAACTTTCGATATATAGTGTCATAAATCAACTTGGCATTTTCGGAGAGGTGGACGGATAGCACCAATTAGTATCTGCCCCCGAATTCAGGAAAGACGTTCGTCTTCCCGGTTTCCGGCGGTAAATAGATTCTGGCACGCCCGAATTCAGGCAAGACGTTCGTCTTCCCGAATTCCGGCGGTAAACAGATTCCGGTACGCCCGGTGGTAAACAAATTTGAAAACCGAACCCAGTCTATCGTTCGCGAACACGACACACGAAGTGTGGAGTGGAAAGAGGAAAAGGTCCCACCGGGCGTGCAAGAATCTGTTTGCCACCGGAAATCGAGAAGACTAACGTCTTGCCTGAATTCGGGGGCAGATGCTAATTGGTGCTATCCATCCACCTCTCCGAAGATGCCAAGTTGATTTATGCCACCATGTATCGAAGGTTTAAACGGATGCGGCCGATGTAGCAGACTTCGTCAGATTCCCCCTCGTTTGAGGGGTTTTTGATTGTGGGGGCGCTCTTCCCTGCAGGGGAAAGCCCCTGCAGTTAATTACGCTACCGCATCGCGGTAACAACTTTCTCCTTCTCCAGATGGTCACTTCGTGTCGTGGGTGTTTGTTTATTTTTTTGGTTGCCCGTGGATTGTATACGGAGACTAATTTATGTTGTCGCCCGTAGGACGTGGATTAGTCCTAATCCGTATTTTATTAGATTTGGTTTTTTTGGGGGGATTGAGTTTAAGGATACGTTAGCCTCATTTGGGACTAAGATTAACTTAAACGTTTGTTAAGGATACGTTAGTCTAATTTCTAGACTAAGATCAACTTAACGGGATCGTTTAGATCCAACAAAAGAGCATTTGTACTCTAATGTTTAGTTTAGGGATACTGCGGTCGATTACTAGTTTAAGGACATGGTGGTCCAATACCAGTTTAGGGACATAGTGGTCCAATACCAGTTTAAAGACATAGTGGTCCAAGGTTAAGGACATCGTAGTTCGTGGGTCTAAAGGGACCACACGGTCCGAGAAATGTGTGGTTGTCGGGACCCGTCACCTCTCTGAAGACATTGAAAGATTACAACGACAGATATCAGAGGAGTAAAGAGATGTACCCTCGAACCGGTATGAATCGATTGAAAGATCTGTAGTTGAGACTAAGATCTGTTGAATACTTGTGAGCAGATGTGCTCAGTTCAATATAAGTTGAGGACTTATGTCCAGAATTGGGCTAAGTCCAATTAAAATGTTTAACACTTTATTGTTCTGGCTATTGAGCCTTTATTTGGGCTCGGCCCTTTTAATAATGTTAAGCATTGGGTTCTGACATCTTCTGTCTTGTATTGAATGCATAGCATTTATCAGAACAATGTGTGCTCTGACAGTGCGCCACGTGGCGTGCCAGACGCTTTGCGCCAGTCAAAGAGTGCATTGCGCTTCTGTCGGTTAGCGCACACGAGGAGGACACGTGTCGCGCTTAGCGCTAAGCGCTAGTTTGTTAGCGCACTGCGCTTTTAATTTATTAGTGCGCTGCACTAGTTTATGGGTGTGCCAGTGAGTAACACGTGGCGCGCTTGGCGCTGAGCGCCAACCCAAGAGCGCAGTGCGCTGTTTTCAGGAGCGCAAAGCGCAGATCATGTCTATGGTTGACACGTGGCATGTTTTGGCGCTGAGCGCCGATCCAAGGAGCGTAAAGGCGCAGTTCATGAGTGCAAAGCACTGTCTAATAGCGCAAAGCTCATTTTGATCAATTTTAAGATCAAAGAACAAATTTATGTTCTTCAAAGGAGGCCTTGCCTCAAGATCCAAGAATAAAATTTCTTGTTTTTATAAAAGGTTCTGCCTTTATAGATCAAAAGATCCGTGAATGAAGTCAAATACTTCTTTTTATATTTTTATGATTAGATCTTTTGATCTTTTGTTTTTAATCAAAGACCTTGGTCTTTTATATAGATCTAAGATCTTTTTAAAAGATGTTTCTTCTTTTTACGAGATGATTTCATCTCTGTTGTTCAAGAATTAATTCTTTACCTTTAAAGATGAAGAAATGATCTTCTTTCTTCTAAAGGCTTGCCTTTCTTTCTCTTTCAGTTTTTCTCAAAGTTTTGCAGAGAGTTTTTTCTTTTTTCTTCTGTATTCTCTATATCTCTTTTCTCTCTATCTCAGACTTGAAGTCTCGGGGCCTTTATATAGAGCAAATTGATTTGTTGAATCAGTTAAAGAGATCTTTCTCTGATTGATTTGGGGATATTTCCCCACCGTTGGATCTTTGATCCTAGGGCTTCTGTTTTACAGATGATAATCTTCTTGTTTTAATAAGATTGAAAAATCTTTCCATAACAGAATTTTAGTTCTGATTAATTAATGATTTATTATTAGTAGATCTTTTGATCTGACGGTGGGAAATTTTTAATTCCAGCGCTGGCGCACCTTGCACTAGCGCACCTACGTTCGACACGTGGCGCGCAGCGCAACTGTGCTAGCGCACCCGTGTTTGACACGTGGCGCGCAGCGCGCAGAATCTGAAGCGTTGCTTCAATTTAAATTTTGAATTTTGAAACAGAGCTTTGCTCTGATTGGGGGTGTGCTGCCTAGGGCACAGCGCGTCTGCGCTTGACACGTGGCGCGCAGCGCACAGGATCTGAAGCGTTGCTTCAATTTTTTAACTCTTGGCTTTGAAGCATTTGTTACATTCTTTGCATGTGGAGTTTTTCCTTTTATTATTATTATATTTATTTTATTGTTATTATTTTATAAGGGAATGGGTTTTGAGCCAAAATTTTGGCGGGAACATCTGTCTCTTTTTTTGCAGAAGCTTATGGGGGGATTCTCTATATCAGACTTGAAGTCTTTGGTCCTTTTTATAGTAGAGACAATTTGTTAATTAGCTTTGAGGAAATCTCTTATTGAGAGATTCCAGTTGATTTGGGGAATTTTACCCATCATTGAATTTTTGATCCAAGGGTTTCTGCTTTACAGAACATATTTTCTTGTTTTTTTAACAAAATTGGGGAAATATTTTCCCATATGCAGCGTTTTATTCTGTGAAATGGTGATTTTTAATCACCATTGGATTTTTAATCCAAAAGTTCTCTGTTTTACAGAGAACAATTTTTCTTGTTTAGAAAGATTGAGAGAATATATCCCAAAATAGAATTTTATTTTATGATCCAACCGAAGGTATCTTTCTTATTTTTTAGAAAGATTTGGGGAATGTTTTCTCCCGACAGAATTTAATTCTGCTTTTTTGATGATTTATCATCTCCGTTGGATTTTTGATCCAACGGCTCTGTTTAACAAAGAGTAGAATTTAATTCTACCTTGGCGCTGGTGCTCGTGATGCGCCACCTGAGAGCTTTAACTCTTATTTAATAGATTCTTTTGTGCTTTGGATACTGGCGCCCGCATGAGGAGCACGTGCGGCGCTATATGAAAGTTTTAACTCTTATTTAATTTAATAGATTCTTTTATGATTTTCATACTGGCGCCCGCGTGAGGAGCACGTGCGGCGCTATATGAGAGTTTCAACTCTTATTTAATTTAATAGATTTTTTGTGCTTTTCATACTGGCGCCCGTGTGAGGAGCACGTGAAGCGCCACCATAGAATTTAATCCTATAAGATTGGCTCTGGTGCTGGCGCCCTTGTAGAGGGCACGTGAAGCGATGTCTCATTAATTTTGAACAGGGGTTTGCTCTTTTATTGGGGGAAACAGGCTCATATATTGTAAATATTTCAAGTTTGAATTTAAATAAAGAAGTTTGTTGAAAAATTTACAGTCTCCATTTATTCTTACATTGTGTATTTTTGTTTCAATACGCTTAGTACATTTATTTAGGGAATGACCTTCTCTGAATAAATATATCACGGGCTTGCCATGTCACCGTTTCCGTCTATTGGGAAGTGGGGCATGAGAAGAAGTGAACGATACGGATCAATGATTAACAAATTGGGTTATGAGTTAGAAATTTCGGCCCCACACTAAGAAATGAGGTCCGGCCTCAAAGAATCAGCTCTCTCTCTCTCTCTGTCTATATATATATATATATATATATATATATATATATATATATATATATATATATATGAAAATGGATATAAGTGTTGGTTATATGTATGCCCTAAAGATCATTATTATACATGTGATGTATATTATAGTGGATGCTTGGACATATATATGGAGGACTTTCCTGCTCGACATGATAGTATGCTATCTGGTTTCTCTTTATCTTAAGATGTACACTTATTGTCTCTCTATTACATGTTGATAAATCCCTTAGGATGGGTACTTGACTACCAGGATTATGATGTAGATCATACTAGTGGGGAAGAGGTAGTCGGTAAGTACATCCTTCAATTGTTCCTAGTCGTGGGATTATCGAGACGGGGCATCGATATTCCAGAGTAGACTAGTGTATACGCTTCTCGACCCATATGATGGGCGATGGATGATCCCACATCCATTGGTATACGGGTGCTCAGTGGAGACTGGGTACACTGAACGGACTCGCCGAGAACTCCTAGATGGTATTATACCTCACGTCATGTAGCAGTTCTCTGGTGACACTGGTACAGGTTAGTCTGTCGACCCGAGATCGTTATAGAGTCTTGTGTGATTCCCACTATGCTTTGATTTCCACCTTACCACGTTCAAGACATCGTGCAAAACGGTGGTTTTTGGGAACAGTCCCGAGTCACATGGAGGCAATGAGCGATAGGAAGGGATTTTGTCTCTCCCGGTATTGTGGGTTGATGTTGCGCTATGCTTGATTAGCTATAACAGGAAATCCCTGGCCAGGATTGCTGAGATTTACTGGTAAGTGTTATCAGTAGTTTCTCGAACCATTATGAGCCTCACATTGGCATGACTTATAAGGCTATTGGGGTCTGACATTTACCATCCCCAGGCTGTGATATGCGACATATCTGACAAAGAGACCGCACTGTACGGTAGTGTTACTTATTGGATTCGTAGGAGTGTGAGCAAGCTTGCCTGTTTATCTTCTGATCGCTCAATACCCGGGTGGCTGTTACGTTTAGCAGACCGCTGATGGCTTGTGGGTGACTGATATGATCACCACCTACTGCCGGCCTATTGACGAGTGTTTAGAGTCCTACACAGAGGTCTCCTGGCTCAGGCGAAACGAAGTAGGAGCACATATGTAATATATGCGGGACCGAGATTAATGTGCGTATGTGATACCACCTTCTATTCTCGCGATATGTGATATCGGTCGGTTATATGTGATATAGCTGGGTTATCGAATCATGTTTTGATTCGATAAGTTAATACATATGATATTGGTCGGTTGTATGTGATATAGCCGGATTATTAAATCAAGTGTTGATTTAATAATTTTATGTATAATTATATATGTGATATATTAATTTACATTAACTAATATTTGCTCATTTAAGCATTTCTTTTTCTCACTTGTGTCTGTACACTTAATATATATGTGATATATATTATTGTGTCGTGCTTGTTACTATATGCTACATGGGTGTATAAGACTCACACCATGTTTAACATAATGAAGGTTTTATTATTTAAAGTAATTCAAAATTGGGTGGAAATTAGTCATGGTTGATGCTTAGTGGAAGCTTGTAGAATCATTGACTAAGTCCACCAATTTTATTTTACTTAAGATATTTATTAATCCAACCATTATGATTAGCCATGCTTTAATCTCTACAAGGGTTAGTATGTGATATTAACTCACCCATGGTTTCCATTCTACACTTTCCTTTTTTCCATGGTTGCTTTTTTTCATCTCCTTCTTCTAGCTCTCTAGCAATTTGGGAGTTGAAGAAAATTATTGAAAAAAATTATTCTAAAGTGAGCAAAATTCCTAGTTCATCAACCTACACTAGACTGGCCATTTAGTTTAGGTTGTTTGCTTCACAATTAGTGAAGAGATAGCTTGAGTTAGTGTCTTCTCGACGTAGATCATCTTCGGCCTCGAAGACCTCAAGCAAGCTTATTCCTTTCATCTTGTGGAGCCTTTCTTGAGTCCGCGAGTTCACTACTTGGAGCGAAGAGACTATTACATGGAGATATTGAAATGAAGGACCGGTCTACAAAGGTTGTATTCCTTATTTCACTTAGATGTAAAGATATTTACATACTAGTTTTTGTCTAATTCTCTAGTTAAGATTCTAGGATTATGGTTCTTTAGCGCGCCAATTTTTAAAAAACGGCATGGTCGATGCCTCCTGAAACCTAGTAGCGGTGCTTCGGAACCCTTCAATAAGGTGGTGGTCCCTTTTTCGAAAAATGGCCCCCTCGTCTCATCACACACCTACCCCCATGTATTTTCACCGATCCAAACCAGTCAATTTGATCTATTGTATTATAAAAACCCCAATGCACAAAAATATCTTGAGATTTCAAGAGCTCAAGCACGTCCATTAAGCGACCGTATTTTTCTTATACTGATGACCCGTTAATTTTTCTATTTGATGAATACGTTAGAGATCTTTAAATCTCAATTTTTTTTTGTATATAAGAGTTTTATCATATGTAGATCAAGATGGCCGGTTTTGAATCGGTGAAAATTATGCAGAATATGTGTTTAAGGCGAGAGTCCATTTTTGAAAAAGGGGCCGCCCACTCTTATATATATATATATATATATATATAATATATATATATATATATAACCGGTCCGCGTTTTTGAAAAACGGAAATTTTTGGTTTATGACATATTTTTAATGATTCGATCCGTTCAAGTTGATCACCCTACCCTCAAATGTATGTATATGAAAAATCAAAGGATTTGAAGACCTCTACCCTATGCATTGATGGGTGAAAAAATTAACGTTTTTCGATAATGCAACATAAACTTCAGCTGATGCATAGGCTAGAGGTTTTCAAATCTTTTGATTTTTCATACACATATATTTGAGGGTAGGGTGATCAACTTGAATGGATCGGATCGTTAAAATTTTATATATATATATATATATAATATTTTTTCATCACTCTATTGAGATATGAATGAGTGCGCTTGTCAGGCGTATAAAAGATTCCTCCGACCTAGGATAGGCTGGGGTTTATTGATTGTGGGGATCCAAATCTCCAGCAGACGCGAACAAAACTGTCGTTAATTACTCATCGCTTATGGAGCGAGGGAACCTCCGATTAATAGATCAAATAGATCATGCGAACTCAATATGCAGTATGTGATGTGTGTAGGCGTGTTCATTTCATTTTTTTTGTTTATTATGTAAATATTTACAAGAAAAAATTTTAAAATAAAATTTTAGTAAACGTTTCTCTATTTTTTTCCTTTTTTCTATTTTTCTTTTTTTAAAAAAGTATGGAAGTGAAGAGGAAGCGTGCAGCCACGGTAGTATGTGCGCTATAGTTACATGTGCAGCTACAGCAGCATACGCGTTACACTAGCATCCGTGCTACAGTAGCACAGCTGCATTATCATGCGCGGCTACAGTGTGCGCTATAGTAGCATGCGCAGCTTACAGTGCACGCTACAATAGCATGTGCGCTACAGTAGCATACGAGCTACAGTTGCATAGCTATAGTTGCAAACGCTACAGTAGCATGCGCATATATGTCAAACGACAATTGGGATACGCATATTTACTTACGTTGATGACATGTGATGTTTATGTGTTGCTGTGATTGATATGTTATATTGGATCGTCGTGTTTTTTTATGTGAGATGAGAGTTTTTCATTTTTCATTCATGTAAAAAACTTGTATGTAAATGTTCTTTTTATTGGGGCACTTCCGGGTTGAGGATAATGTCACCATTGATGTATATTATTTACTTTTCCGCATTAGGATAGACCCAAGGAGGGGAGCACAAGTAAACCGGGTTCTAGGGTCCAGTGGGAGACCATCTCGAGGAGTCGAGACCGGGTCTCCTAACTCTAGAATTGGTAGGGTTGCTTGCCGCTCTCGTAGGGGTCTAGGGATGTGGGTTTGGCTATTCATCACGACCGTGGAATCTGCGTTTTTTATTGGCTTAATTTAAAACACGGAATTTCTAGTATATCCAATATTTCATATGTGGGACTTTCTGCTGCTGATATTCTGTGATGTGATCACTTTATATGATGAGACGAATGCTTATATTATATATATGATATATAATAAAATATTGCTGCTTTCGTTTCTTCTATGATGCTTAGGATGCATAAAAGCTGGGACTTCATTACTGAGATTAATGAAATAAAAGAAACCTAAAGATGTTTGTAGAATCTTGTTTAAAAAATTGGTAGCTCTAGTTTCTTGCTTTGCATAGTGGTATTCCTTGTAGAATATCCAGCACCTTATTCGATAAGGAAAGAGCCGAGATCCCTTCACCGAGAGTGACCACTTTAGCGAAACTAGCAGATGCTACAACCCACTCGGTTTTGTTTTTTGATTGCTTTTTTTAGTTTATGCTTTTGCATAGTGGTATTTGTGAAAATATCCAACACCTTATTCGATGAGGAAAGAGCCGAGGTCCCTTCACCGGGAGTGACCTCTTTAACAAAACTAGTAAAAGCCTAAAAAACACTCATTTTTTCAAATCACTCGTTTCTACAACGTATCAAGTTCATTACGCAAAAAGGTTTTCTTAAAAAACCTGATGTAACCCTCCGTCATTTTAGGAAGTAAAGTACTTAGTATTTTGTGTTACGTTTGTTGACCATAGTTAAGGCGTAGTGTGCGGTAGCTAAGTGATGTCTTTCTTACACAGCATATGATGCGATTAATTAGGACAGTCATGTGACTTTGTTGACCCTAATTAAGGGTCATGTGGGTGGGTTTAACTAATCACGAAATAACGGGTAGAACTTGACTAGTGCTTATAATTTGTTGACCATAGTTAAGGTCATAAGTCATTAGGGGTAAAAATATTATCGGGAATTTCAAGTGTTGAAATTTGCAATGAGATTGCATACCTTCTATGAGATAGTTGGATCCCGATACCCGCTGTGAATAAGAGTTACTCCTAAGAGAGTTTTACACATTACAATTAGCCGATCAAGTAGGTGTCTAGAAAGGTGTTAACGGGGTTACGCCCCTGAGAAAACGAGGTTTATTTTAATTAGGTCCGTGCGAAAGCACGGGGAACCTCTCTCAAAGTACCAACACTGGCCTGGACGAAAAATTGGCGAACTTATAAGGTGTAATTAATCCCGGCTAGTCTTACCTTTTAGGGTTTGAAGGAAGATTTGATAAAAATAGTGGGAGCCATCCTGATTAAATAAAATAATAACCAATCTGATCTTGCAAGAGCATATGCTGAGTGTTTTCTTTTCTCTCTCTCTCCTGGTAGCGACCATGTCATGCCTTAGTCAAGATAATAATATGGATGTATTGACCAAAACCTTCTTGTTATACTGAGCTAGGGAACTGTTCTCCGCCGAATACCGGGAAGACAAACGTCTTGCCTGAATTTAGGAGCAGATGCTATTTGGTTTTATCCGTCCACCTCCTCCGAAGATGCCAAGTTGATTTATGGCACCGTGTAGCGGAGGTTTTAGACAGATGCGGCCGTTGTAGCAGACTTCGTCAGATTCCCCCTCGTTTGAGGGGTTCTGATTGTGGGGACGTTCTTCCCTGCAAGCGCAAGCCTCTGCAGTTAATTACGCATACCGCATCGCGGTAACAACTTTCTCCTTCTTCAGATGGTCACTTCGTGTCGTGTATGTTTATTTTATTTTTGGTTGTCCGTGGATTGTATACGGAGACTAATTTATGTTGTTGCCCGTAGGGTGTGGATTAGTCCAAATCCGTATTCTCTTAGATTTGGGTTTGGGTTGGGTTTAAGGATCATTAATCTCATTGAGATTAAGATCAACTTAAACGTTTGTTAAGGATACGTTAGTCTAATTTTAGACTAAGATCTACTCAACGGGGGTTTGGAATCATTTAGATCCGATGACAGGGCGTTTGGGCTCTATCGTTTTAGTTTAGGAACGTTGCGGTCCATAAGTTTAAGGACATCATAGTCCATGGAGTTTAAAGACATTCATAGTCTGTGTTTAAAGACAGCATAGTCTAGTTTAAAGACATCATAGTCTATAAAGTTTAAGGACATCATAGTCCATGAGTTTAAGGACCGCATAGTCTAGTTTAAAGACATCATAGTCTAGTTTACAGACTTCGTAGTCTGTAAAGTTTAAGGACATCATAGTTCATGAGTTTAAGGACCTCATAGTCCATAGAGTTTAGTTTAGGGACGTTGCAGTCCATAAAGTGTCTGGTTGTCGGGACCCGCCACCTCTCTGAAGACGTTGAAGAATTACAACGACACATATCAAAGGTGTGAAGAGATGTACCCTTGAACCGATGTTGGTTGAGAAATCTATAGTCAGGTTTGGGACTACGACCAATTAAAAATATTTGGAGCACATGGGCTCAGTTAATCTGAATTGGGGGATTTATGGCCTACTTGGGCTCGGCCCACTCAGTTAAAATGCTGAACATTTTTTTGGGCTCAATCCTTTTTATTTAACAATGCTGAGCATTGGTTTGGGTTCTGACAAATTTTTTTGTCTTTTATTGAGTGTTGAGCACTCATTATGGTTCTGGGGTTTTATTTAAAGAACAATTTATATTCCCTCAGCGCACACGTGAGGAGCACGTGGCACGCTTGGCGCTGAGCGCCAGACTTAGAGCTCTAAGGCGCTTCCTGTGAGATAGCGCACACGTGAGGAGCATGTGGTGCGCTTGGCGCTAAGCACCAGTCAATGAGTGCAGAGCGCTCTTTATAAAATAGCGCCCACGTGAGGAGCACGTGGTGCGCTTGGCGCTGAGCGCTAACCTTGGAGCGTTGGGCGCTTCTTTTAAAATAGCGCTTGGAGCGCTGGGCGCTGAGCGCCAGACTTGGAGCGATGATGCGCTTCTTTAAATTGGAGCGCTAGGAGCGCTGCGGCGCCGTGTGCCAGTCTTGAAGCGTTGAGACGCTTCTTTAAATTGGAGCGTTAGGAGCGCTGCGGCGCTGTGCGCCAGTCTTGGAGCGCTAAGGCGTTTCTTTTTAATTGGAGCGCTAAGACTCTTTTTAGGTAGCTTTGATCAGTTCTGCGCTCTAAGAATTAAACTCTCGTTTATAAGAGACTTTGTCTTGTGGCTTTAAGAACCGGGTTCTTATTTTATAGGAGATGTTACAATCTCTTATGTTTTTTTTTTTTTTGCGAAAGACTTTGTCTTTATGGATCTGTGATCTGAAGAGAATTAAGTTCTTCTCCCCCCCCCCTTTATGATGAGATGCTATGATCTCTTTTTATGAAAGACCTCTGTCTTATAGATCTATGTGTTAGTGTATATGCCCTAGGGGCCATTATTGTATCATTCTAGCTTGTATATTATTTAATGGAAGCTTGGGATATTCACAGTTATATTAACAGTCTTGCTAAATATGGTAGTACGCTACTTGGTTTGTATCTATCTTAATGTGTGTATATGTTAGCATAATCGAGAATACATATTGATAGAGCCCTTAGGATCTTGCTTGACTACCAGCGTTGTGATGGTAGTCACACTAGTGGGGGCTGGGTAGTCTACAAGCACATCCTTTTTCAGGTCCCTAGTCGTAGGATTATCGAGACAGGGGCATCGATACTCCGGAGTAGACTAGTGTGTACGCTTCTCATCCCAGCAGGGAAAATGGTCTGTCCCACAGCCATTAGTACGTTGTACTGGAGATGGTATACAGGTGCTCGTTGGGTTACGGGTACACCGGACAGGACTCGCAGGGAAACTGTTGGTTGGTATTATACCCGTTGTCTGTTAACAGTTCCCGGGTGACATGAGTATGGCATAGTCTGCAGACTTGACGCTGCTGCTTCGCCTTGAGTGTGTTCCCATTGTTCTTAGATTGCTACCCTACCACGGCTCAAAGGAGTTGTGCAAACAGGTAGCAGTTGGCGCAGTCCCGAAGCACTTGGAAGGCAGTGGCGGTTAGATAGGATTCGTCTCTCCCGGTATTGGGAGTTGATATCGCGCTGTGTTTGGAGAGCCATTACGCAAAAGTCCCCTGGCCAGGGCAAACGAGATTTACTGGTAGAATTTCCAGTAGCTTCTCAAGGTGTAATGGGCTTCGCTCTGACATGACTTATACCACTTTTAGGGGACTGACACTTGCCGCCCCCTAGGCCCGATATGCGATAGTCGTAGACGAACAGACCGGACTGTACGGAGATTGTCACAGCAAGCTCAGTAGGAGTTTCGGATGGGTTTCCTCATCGGCCTTCTTATCGACATATACCTGGGGGACTATTACGTACAGTTAGTACCGCTTGCGGCCTGTGGTTAAACCCACACAGAGAGTTTCCCTGCTTCAGGCGAAACGATATAGAGGTCGTATGGTTTTACGACAGGGTTCGGACACATACGTGTTTTTACGCACGTACGATGTTTCGGACAGTTTATACCAGCAGGCTTTTGGTTTAAGCCAGATTCTAGTATTGGATTATTGGATTTATACAGTCTCAGTATTTCCATGTTTTCACGGATGGGAGGGGCATTCTCGTAATTAGTCGAGAAGCTTCTAGAAGATTGATGAGTTGGAGGCTTAGGTGGAATTTGCATTAAATGGATTAATGACTCATGGTGTGATTCATACAAAGGAGTTAATGAAGCATTTATTGCTTAATGACTCATGGTGTGATTCACACAAAGTGATTAAATGAAGCATAGTTGATATTATCATATGATTATTCATTTAATAATTATTATGCTTCATATATTCACAAATGAGATATTATTCATATCATTCTCACTCTCACCTTCTCTCTCCTCAAAACTCTCTCTCTCTTCAAAGAACTAACCCCTAACCTCTCATGTGTTGAGATCCAAGGGTTAGAAAGACTAATAGATCCTTAATCCTATTCTATATCCTCTAGGTTACTTTGATTAGCACTCATAGCAACCTAGTTACCTCAAGTGAGAGGTTAAGCTTGGAGAAGTAGCTCTCGGGTGGATCTTCTATCACATCGAGGAGGCCGACGAGGAGGTGATCAAACGAGAACAAGAAGGACCTTGATTCATTAGGTATAAATCATCTTTCATAGTAGCTAATGACTTTTATGTTGTTGTTAGTTAGGGTTTGGCAAAGATCCGTAAAGTTAGTCGATATTAGTTTTAAACAAAATGATTGTTTTACCTATTCCGCCTTCCCCGCATCATGTGAGGTGTCTAACGTCGACTTACAGCGGTATCAGAGCCTCGGTAAACCATAACTAACTTGTTGGCAAAGTCGTTAGAAATTCGATCGCAAAACGAACCCGAAAAATCATCATTTTCACCATGTTTCTGCCGATTTTAAACCTGGGTCTAAAAATTTTTCAGGGACCCTTAAAAATACAAGCAGGGAATTATAAGCTTACTGGAGAAATTTGGGATCGTGACTCGGCCAAACCGCCGCGGAACCGCGGCTGATCCAAGCGATCCGTCGCGGATCCACGGCCGAGTTGAAGCCGAGTCAGCCCAAATTTGCCCAATAACCCTTCCGTGTTGATTTTGTATTTTCTAGGATGTTTTGTTTCTGCTCAGGTTTCAGTTGCACAGAGAATTTTTTGGAGTAGAATCATTTATGTTTGCTTGATCGAAATTCTAAGATGTTTGGCTAACTTGATTATATCTGTGATTTGTTTAATGTGTCCGTAAACCTCCCCTAACTGCTAGTATGTCGGTTAGCAGGGGGTTGCACATTTCTGTAATGGTTTTTACTGGTTTGTGAATGTGGACTAATTGGATTGTCGTGAATGGATAGACGGGGATATGAGACGAGTGTTTCTTTCATTCAAATGTAATTTGTAAATTGTTGTAATATTCTTTTGCGGGGCACATCCGGGTTGAGGTTGTAGCTACCGTTGTATTATTTTATTTACTGTTTTCTGCTCCTAGGATAGACCCAAGGTGGGGTGCACAAACTACCGGGTACTTTGAAGTGTTTAGTGGCCTACTCACGTCGTTGAGGGAGACCGCTTCACTTCGGGTACTTGGCAGGTAGTTTGCCGTACCCGTAGGGGTCTAGGGTGGGGTTTTGGGCGACTGTGTTATCCGTCTTTCTTTGCAGGCTCAAAAGGAATGCGGATTCGTAGAAAATCCAATATGTTCATCTGTGATCTGGAATGCCTATTATTGCGTCTGACGAATGTACAATATCTATATATGATAGCTATTAGACGTCACTTATGTTTTGCACCCGAGCTAGCCCAGCCCCCGCTCTGTCGTTAGTTAAGTAACCTAACGGGTGAATGACGGGGCCCAGTGGCGAATACGGATGGCATAAGAGGACGTTGTATTTTCGTTGTTTTCTGCAATGATAGGTTAATTGATAGGACGTATTATATTAATGCAAAGAAAATAAACCAAAGTTGAATCATTGTAATAGGTTAAAAGAAACCACTCGGTTATTTTTAAAACAGAAGATATTTTTAATTGCGGAGCTTAACCACTCCTTTTAAAAGCTATCAGGTTCCTTCGATCATATCAAGTTCATTACGCTCACGGTTTCGCCAAAACCATTCGTAGCCCTCCGTCATTTCATTTGGGTATTCAGTATTATTCAAGCTATGTATTTTGACCAACGGCAAGGCATAGTGTTTGGTAGCTGCTGGGTATTCATTTGTTGCATAGATAGATGAGTTAGTTTGGGACAGTCGTATTATCATTTGGCCAACGTCAGGGGTATGTACGGATGGGTTCAAATTAACAAGATAATGATGGGTAGAACTTGACATGTGACTTATGACATTTTAACCAAGCCAAGGTCATAAGAGCATGGGGCAGAAATTGATATTGGGAATTTCTAAAGAAACTGAAATTTGCAAAGAGTTGCATACCATTTGGAGTGTGATGATTTTGGTAGAATTCCTTCAGCTTTATCACACGATCATATTTGGATCCCGATCTTATTGTGAGTATCCGCTACTCATCAGGAGATTCGTCACTTAACGATCAATGCTATAAACCAAGTAGGTGTCGAGAAAGGTGACAGCGGGGTTACGCCCCCAGAGAAAATAGGTTATTTAATTAAGGAACTTCGCGAAAGCGTCGTAAAACCTCCCTCGAAGTACCGACACCGGCCTGGCTGAACGGTTAAGCAAGTATTGTACGGTAAGAATAGTCCTGACTAGTTCTTCCTTTTTGGTTTGAGGAGGGATTCGAAAAACAGTGGGAGCCATCCAGTTTAGATAAACTAAAAACCACTCTAAACTTGCAAGAGCATCATGCTAAAGTGTTCCCTCTCTCTTTCAATTACAGCGACCCAGAACATGACAGGCCTTAAGTTACTATTAGATAAAAATATTTTGACAGGGCCAAACTATAAAGATTGGTTCCAGAATGTGAAGATGGCTTTGACTTATGACAAATTGGGGTATGTCCTTACTGCTAAGGCACCTACTATCCCTGGTCCAGAATCCAGTATTGCGGATAAGGAAATCCACAAGACCTGCGAGTTAGATTGCGTGAAGACCAAATGCATCGTGCTTGCCTCTATGAATAATGAACATCAGAGGAGACACGAGAATATGGATCTTGAGTCCATATTTCTCCACACCAAGGAACTATATGGAGAGCAATCTCGTATAGCTAGATACGAGACCTCGAAGAACTTGTTTCAGTCGAGGATGGCCGTCGGATCATCTGTAGGAGATCGTGTTCTAAAGATGATTGGCTATATAGAAGAGCTCGCAGACCTCGGGACAACTTTAGAGAACGAGCTGTATGCAGACTTGGTTCTTCAGTCCCTTCCTTCCACCTACGCCCAGTTTATTCTGAATTTCAACATTCAAGGAAAAGAAGTTGAACTTCCATAACTCCTTAAACATGTTGAGGAGTGCAGAGGGCAACTTGCAGAAAGCAAGGGAAACACCCACTATGTTTGTTCGTGGTGCTTCCTCTTCCGGGTCCAAGGCTAGGGCCAAAGGAAGGAAGAAGAAGGCCGCTACCAAACCAAGAGGTGGTGTTGGTAAGGTGGGAGCTAAGGGAAAGGCAAAGGTTGCGGTGCCAGTAGTGGCAAAGGACGAGTGCTTCCACTGTCATAGGAAAGTCTATTGGAAGAAAGATTGCAAAGCTTGGATTGCCAAGAACCAGGAACCGAAGCAAGCTGTGGCTTCGACTTCAGGTGTGTTTGTAATTGAAAATTATCTGTCAATCAACTCTACTTCCTGGGTATTGGATACCGGATCAGGATCTCATATATGCAATTCATTGCAGGCACTAAGAAACCGTAGAGTGCTGAAGGTTGGTGATATGACCCTCCAGGTTGCTAACGAAGCTAGCATGGGTGCTGTGTCCGTAGGGGATTGATTGAATGAAATTCTTGTTGTGTAGTATGTAAAATCGTAAAGAAATCACAACCAAAAATTATTTGACCGCAATCAACTACGGTGTCGGATGTAGTTTGTAAGTGAGTGCGGATCGTCCACAGGGATTGCACGATTCGTTTTTATATTTGCTTCGTTTGAATTGAAAAGTTAATTGACAAGAAAAGAAAACATGATTCAAGAATTTATCAATTGATTCAGGTGTCACGATATTTAATCAAGAATCAAGAAACTGATAAACAATCAAGAATTGGGTTTTGATAATATTTCCAAACAAAAAGTCAAGAATCTAAAAGAAGCTCGTAGGAATCGATCGGATCGATAGACGTGATGTAATCTAAAGATTTCGTGTTCTTGTCCTTCGAAGGATTGATACTAGATCGATGATCATCGACGAGAGTTAGGGCTTTCTCGTGAAACTAGGGTTTCATCTTATCCCTTGTTCTTTTGTCGGTATCATTCACATTCTAGCCTCTAGAAATTTCAAGAAACGATCCTAACTCCCCAATTTCGAGCGATATCATTCAAGAAAGCATCGTAACGAAATGGGTTGTCGGTTCTTGAACTTGCTAGGGTTTACAAAACTCGTAGGAATCAAGAATCGATTAAAGCTATGTTACATCATCATTCTATTGACCGTCTCGACTCCTCGACGAGCGGAGTTTTATTCACACATCACCACACAGAAAATATTTACGAATTGTAAAGATATCATGATGCAGAATTTAAAGAAAACAAGATAAAAGAATATCACCTTTATTTATCTCAACAATTTTGATTACATTCGCTTCAAGAACTACAAGAGGAAGAATCTAGATTGTTGATCGGGCGTCGCTCGGCTTCATGAGTCGTGGATCGGCTCGGATCGCTTGCTCCGTTGAAGATCGGCTCCGCTCCTAAAGGTTGTAGGGCTTCTTGCTTAATGGGTACTCGGGATCTTGATTTTGATTGGAATTAGGGTTAGGGTTTCACACAAGTTCTCTCACTAGACTTGTGGAAGAAGAAGATGAAGGGGGTAAAATGAAGAAGTATCTAAGTCTTGGATAATGGATCCAAGTATCAAGTATATAGTATCAAGTAAGTCTTTAACCCTAGGTTTAGGCTTCTATTTATAGACTTCCCAAACCCTAGGTCTAGGTTTGAAATTACAATTCCCTCCAAAAGTTTGTTGAGGGTTTCTAGAAAGAGTTTGTTAAGAGCTAGCTTAGGCTTTAAGCTAGGTTTAATTAGGCTTGGAAACCCTAGTTTGCTGATCTGGCAGAAACCCCTGGAGTATTCTGGAACTTGAGATACATTTCTGAGCAGTGGGCCCTTAATGAAGCATTGTAGACCAAAATTTAGTGTCTGAATCCCTTGTCCCACCGCGGATCCGCGGCATTAGCAAGCCCCTGCCGCGGATCCGCGGCTCTTTGATGGGCTTGGCCTTTGGGTCTTCTGGTGTGGACTTGTGATGGAGTTTGGGGCTTCTTCTGATATGCTGAATTGTGATTGCTACTTTGTATTGATACCAGATCTGAAGTTAGTGAGTTGGCGTATCTTTTGAGCAGTGTTGATTCGAGCATGCTTCTAGTTTCCTGCACAGACTTCGAAACACGGGTTGCGACATATAGAAATATTGCGATGCCATGCAATGCAGTCAATTTCCCTAGAAATGCCGGTTTTAAGGTCTAATACATGTAATCTGATATTTTGCGACAGTTTTGCTAATATGTAAAATATGAATGCCGTACACTTCGAAATGAGTGCAAATGATGAGGAAATTGCCGGCTAAAATATACAATATTTTCGACTAATCAAATACCCCCAAACTTAATTTCGATCGTCTCGAGCGAATGTTTTATTAAAAAGAGAAGGAGAAAATAAAGAAAAAGAAAAACTAACTAGCACACTTTCGTAGGCAACACGATTGCACTGAGCATGTGCAACAAGCCTTTAAACCTCTAGGTGTCCCTAGTAGGAGGAGTGTTGTCTCCTGAGGGTTTTCAGCGGATTGCACCCACAAAATCCAATAATAAAAGAAAGATCATGAATATTACATTTAAAGACAAGAATTGTAAAAGAAAAGCTTCAAAAATTAGGGTTTCCAACTAAGCTAGCTTTTCGGTTGTCATGAGCCCTATCTTAATGGTCATGAAAAGATGTTAGAAATCACGTCCTCCCTCAATAAAATATCGTCTTATTTTTCATTCCTATCTTTCTTCCAAACATCGATCATATAACCCTGCGTGTGTGTAAAGACATCCCTACACCCGGAGAATTCAATTCAAGCTATCATACTCTTGCCCATCAGCCTCAAAACTTTTTAATTAATGAATATTTAGATGAGATTGCTCACACACTTTCATGCGACCGTTAATACTTCTTGAGGTACTAACCGACCGATTACTCCTGTGCTTGCTTACTTGGTGTATTTTTCTCGTTTTGCACCACCTTAGGCATAGCAGTGACTCCCAGACCAGTTGGCCTTAGGGTACTAGGTGAAGAAGCACCCTCGCTATACATTTTTTATTGCCCTTGGTGATAACAAAACCGGTGTCCATTTTTCTCACCACTTTATATTTTATTCATTTCTTTTTTTTATTTCCTTCATACTTTTGGCTTTAAGACAAGAGCATTTCAAGGTATCCTCTACTATCCCAGGCTTCAAGACGTGTGTAAGTGCGAATAGTAGGGTAGCAACGTTCAAAATGTTTGGCTTCCAGAATAGAAACTATTTTTTAGACTTATTTTTATTCTCAGATTAGTGATGTCTTTCATCTTACTAACCCTTGGGACAACGGCTCATAACTACTTATTACTAGTTCGTATAAGAAAACTTCTAATTTTCTTGGTTTTCATAAATTTTTCTAATCTCATGGATGTAATTTTTCACTATCTAATCTTTTATTATCTTATTTATGTACAAAAGTATTTTTTATAGTTTTGAAAAAATTTTAAATTTTTATAGGTTTTCAAAATGTTTTGTGCTTATGCAAAGTGATATGCAAATGATGCGTAAATAAGCACAAACCTCCCCCAAACTTGTTTTCAACAGTGTCCTCACTGTTGCCTTCCGCTAAATCTCGAAAAACCTGTAAGCTTGGGAGGAATTTATTAGTGGGGGGAAAATATTTAAGTGAAGAACTTCCCCGAAACTTATTTTTGGCTCATCTTTTTGTAAAATTTTCTTTTCAAGAGCCAGAAAAAATATCCCCCCCCAACTTGAGTTATGCAATGTTAATCTTTTAAAATCACAAGTGGGGGTCAAAAATCAGTGGTCGATGCCAAGCTTTGCAAAGACCAAATGTTAACACCAACCATTCAAAAATTTTATCAATGCAGTGCTCTGGTTGGTGGAAGAAGAAATGGGGAAAGGGTAAGTGGTGGAATAGAATGTGTGTGCGTCTCATTTTGGAGAGACGATGCAGTGTATGTGATGGATTACTCGCATTCTTTTTACAAGTTAGAAAAAGGGGTGGAGGTTCAATTTCAGTGAGTGGAACCTGATTCATCTCAACACCCGTGTTATTCAGAAATGCGAGTTCATCAGCGAAGATCTCCTCAAAAGTTTCATCTATACCCCGAAGAATAATGTCATCACAAAGTGCGGGGTGATCTTCAGACTCTAAAAACAGTTCATAATCAGTGTTACTTGTTGACTCGGACATCTCGGTGGAAGAGTCCGTATGTGTATGATACATAGTTGGGTCAAACAACAACGTATGAAAAGAGTCAAGATCGGTATCAGGAGGATCATTAAATTCGCTGCTGTCGACATCCATTAAGTCGACAGAACAGACCTGAGCAGTAGGTTCAGAGGGTACACTTCCTAACTTGTAAATGTTCATCTCAATTGTCATTTTCCCGAAGAATAGGGTCATAGAACCGTTACGACAATTGATGATAGCATTGGAAGTGGCCAAAAAGGGGCGACCTAAAATCACCGGAATTTGATTCCGTGAGTTCGCTACAGGCTGTGTATCAATTACAATAAAGTCTACAGGGAAGATAAATTCCCCGATTTTTATTAACACATCCTCTAGTTCACCCCTAGGTCTTGTGATTGATCGGTCAGCCATCTGGAGAGTGCAAGGAGATGGTTTTAATTCTCCGATCCCTAACTGTTCATAAACTGAGAAAGGAAGCAGGTTAACACTTGCCCCAAGATCTAGTAGAGCACGGTTAATGTGTTTCTCTCCAATAGAGATGGAAATCGTAGGATAGCCAGGATCCTTACGTTTCCTCGATAATTGCTGGGGGAAAGCTGTGTCTACTGTCTTTGCCATGAATATCTTCTTGGGCATTTGTTTCTTCCTCTTTCTAGTGCAAAAGTCTTTAAGAACTTTCGCATATGCAGGGACTTGTTAGATAGCATCTAGAAGAGGGATATTTATGTTAACCTGTTTAAACATCTCAGTGATCTTCTCCATATGTGGACTTGGTGTGTTAGCCCTTAACCGATTAGGATAAGGTGCTTTAGCAATAAGCATTGGGTCCATCATAGGAGAAGGAAGTGTGTGTGGAACCGATCCTAGAATAGAAGTGAGAATCGTCCGTGGAGGGGTAAAAGAGGTGGGCTGTAGTGGTGAGCCTTTTGGGAAATGGAGAATAGGCTTGGAAGAAGGTGGTGGGGTAGAAGAACTGGGGTCAGAATTAGAAGTGTGTGTGTGAGGAAAGGTCTCAGCCAGGGTGTTGATATGATTTTCAGTATCATCAACTTCTTCCCCAACATGATTGTCAAGCACTCTTCCAGATCTCAACGTAAGTGCATCCACATGATGTGAATAGCCAGGATTGGGTAAAGGTTGAGCTGGAAGTTTCCCTTTCTCTCTTGCACTCATTTCGGCTTTTAGTAGTGCAATTTGTTCTTCCATCGATTTAATACTCTCGTTTTGGGACGCAGAGTTTTTCTCGATTTTATCGACAGAAGACTTCATTTCAGCCGAAACTTGCATGATATTTGTTAAGACCAAATTCATGTATTGTGCAAAAGAAGAGGATTCATCAGTTCCGGTCAACTGTAAAGGACTAGATAGTGCAGGTGTGTTGACCTGATTTTGAAAATTATATACTTGAAAGGGGTGCTGACTCAATTGAAGTTGTGGCTGCTGTTGTGGTGGAGGGACCCTTTGGAAATTGTTTTGGTTTGGAACCGTGTTTTGTGATTGTGATTGATTCCAAGCAAAATTAGGGTGATTCCTCCAACCCTGATTATATGTGGAAGAAAAAGGATCGTTTCTCGGTCTTTGAAATGTGGCATTGGTATGCTCACGACCTTGAAACGAACATTCTTCCGTCAAGTGAGACGGATCAGAACAGCAGCCACATACAGTTTTGGAAAGTGACATTTGATTAAGGGAGGCAGCTAAAAATTTGTTTTCCATAGTCTCGAGTTTCTTTTGTATAGCTGAAATGCCAGCTCTAACTCCTATGGAAGCATCTGATTGGTTATTGCCACTCCTAAATGATGGACTTTCCCACTGTAAAGACTTTTCAGCGAACTCTTCTAAATATCGCCAAGCTTCCCCATCATCCTTAGTCATGAAGGTACCTTGACACATATTTTCAAGGCTCTGTTTAGTGTTAGGGTTACTGCCCTCATATATGATTCGGCAAAGCTCCCATCTCGGGATGCCGTGATGAGGACATTGAACCAATAGATCCTTGAAACGTTCAAAGCATTTAGAGAATGGTTCAGCGGGGAGCTGGGCAAATTGATTTAGTTCGCTACGGATTCGAGCTGTCTTTTGTATTGGGTAAAATTTCTTAAGGAATGCCGCGACGAATTCTCCCCAATTCGTAATAGAATGTGCGGTAGTGTTATATAGCCACTTCTCGGCTATATCGCACAAGGTAAATGGAAGAAGTCGTAGACGCATAGCATCCACTGAAAGTTGTGACGTACCCATCATTGCGCATACGTTTTCAAATTTGGTAATGAAAACGTAAGCGTCCTCAGTCTCGAGTCCGTGGAATTTGGGTAAAAGATTGATATACTGGGGCTTGATTTCAAAGTTATCCCCATTGGCTGGTGGTGTGGATAAGCAGGTCAAAAGAGGACCTCGAATAGGGTAGCATCTCTCCTGGAGAGAGATGCGGGGTGGATTCTGCGCACCAACGGACGGCGGCAGATTAGGGTTAAAGAAGTTTGATGGAGTCGGATCCATCAGTGTGGGTGTGGTAGTGGGTAAAGAAAAGGTAAATGGAGAAATATCGACTTCGGAGTCGATAAGGGGTACGCGGACTAAACAGGCACTAGAATCCCGTGTCCAGCCTATCTTGTACTAAAAAGGGTTAGTACAAGTGGCAGCGTTGGCTTATAATTAGGGGTAAATGAATGCGGTGTTTGCTTTGAAAAAGGGACGGATTTTTGAAAAATTGATGTAACAAAACAAATGCAGCACACAAACCCTAGAATCCAATGGTCACCTAGGTCCGGCTCTAGACCGCTCCTAACTACCAAAAGACAAGTCGCAGGATAGAATCCTCCACTGCCTCTTTGTCCCCCTGTGGCCGGATAAGTGCCAGGTAAGTGGGAAGGTACTCCACTACGTAAGTAGTGGGCCTAATTAAAAACCACTAGCCTTAGACATACTCGCCTTAGGCACCACAAGAAAACGCGGATAAGCAATGAATTACCCACGGCCCTCTTCTGTCCTAATTGAGCGCGACAGTCCTTAGAGTCATCTCTAGATTTCTTTTAGTTAATGTGGGTCAATGCGGATGCAAGTTTTGTGGTTTTCGGGGCCTAGGAAGGGTAATGAAATCCCCACCTAATTTGGATTTGGCCGTACCCCTTAATATCCGTATTTAGAATGCAAACAACCAAGAAACAAAATCACGCACAAATTTAACTTTGCAATTTGCGAGCTGCAATTATTTGCAAAGAATCCTACAGAAAAGTATTAGTTGGAGCTAAAAAGAGGAGAGAGGAGAAGTAAAGAAGTCACCTGAGGCAAAAATTTTGCAGAGAACCCCCTAAGAGGCCGCGGTTCCGCCGCAATAGGAGACTTAGGTCGCCCTTCCGCGGTCTGATGGTTTGATCACTTGAAAATAAAAGTTGCAGAATGCACCTGATCACTTCCCTAGTCCTCTGGAATTTTCCAAATATTTTTATCAATTTCCAGCAAGCTCCAGATCTCCTTACAATGAAACACAACAAATTATTTAGGGTTTGCATGAATTTTGATCTCAAAAATCACAATGAAATAAATCTTTCAATTCAAACTATAAAACGAAACGAATTAGCGCGCGATCCCCGGCAACGGCGCCATTTGATTGAATGAAATTCTTGTTGTGTAGTATGTAAAATCGTAAAGAAATCACAACCAAAAATTATTTGACCGCAATCAACTACGGTGTCGGATGTAGTTTGTAAGTGAGTGCGGATCGTCCACAGGGATTGCACGATTCATTTTTATATTTGCTTCGTTTGAATTGAAAAGTTAATTGACAAGAAAAGAAAACATGATTCAAGAATTTATCAATTGATTCAGGTGTCACGATGTTTAATCAAGAATCAAGAAACTGATAAACAATCAAGAATTGGGTTTCGATAATATTTCCAAACAAAAAGTCAAGAATCTAAAAGAGGCTCGTAGGAATCGATCGGATCGATAAACGTGATGTAATCTAAAGATTTCGTGTTCTTGTCCTTCGAAGGATTGATACTAGATCGATGATCATCGACGAGAGTTAGGGCTTTCTCGTGAAACTAGGGTTTCATCTTATCCCTTGTTCTTTTGTCGATATCATTCACATTCTAGCCTCTAGCAATTTCAAGAAACGATCCTAACTCCCCAATTTCGAGCGATGTCATTCAAGAAAGCATCGTAACGAAATGGGTTGTCGGTTCTTGAACTTGCTAGGGTTTACAAAACTCGTAGGAATCAAGAATCGATTAAAGCTATGTTACATCATCATTCTATTGACCGTCTCGACTCCTCGACGAGCGGAGTTTTATTCACACATCACCACACAGAAAATATTTACGAATTGTAAAGATATCATGATGCAGAATTTAAAGAAAACAAGATAAAAGAATATCACCTTTATTTATCTCAACAATTTTGATTACATTTGCTTCAAGAACTACAAGAGGAAGAATCTAGATTGTTGATCGGGCGTCGCTCGGCTTCATGAGTCGTGGATCGGCTCGGATCGCTTGCTCCGTTGAAGATCGGCTCCGCTCCTAAAGGCTGTAGGGCTTCTTGCTTAATGGGTACTCGGGATCTTGATTTTGATTGGAATTAGGGTTAGGGTTTCACACAAGTCCTCTCACTAGACTTGTGGAAGAAGAAGATGAAGGGGGTAAAATGAAGAAGTATCTAAGTCTTGGATAATGGATCCAAGTATCAAGTATATAGTATCAAGTAAATCTTTAACCCTAGGTTTAGGCTTCTATTTATAGACTTCCCAAACCCTAGGTCTAGGTTTGAAATTACAATTCCCTCCAAAAGTTTGTTGAGGGGTTTCTAGAAAGAGTTTGTTAAGAGCTAGCTTAGGCTTTAAGCTAGGTTTAATTAGGCTTGGAAACCCTAGTTTGCTGATCTGGCAGAAACCCCTGGAGTATTCTGGAACTTGAGATACATTTCTGAGCAGTGGGCCCTTAATGAAGCATTGTAGACCAAAATTTAGTGTCTGAATCCCTTGTCCCACCGCGGATCCGCGGCATTAGCAAGCCCCTGCCGCGGATCCGCGGCTCTTTGATGGGCTTGGCCTTTGGGTCTTCTGGTGTGGACTTGTGATGGAGTTTGGGGCTTCTTCTGATATGCTGAATTGTGATTGCTACTTTGTATTGATACCAGATCTGAAGTTAGTGAGTTGGCGTATCTTTTGAGCAGTGTTGATTCGAGCATGCTTCTAGTTTCCTGCACAGACTTCGAAACACGGGTTGCGACATATAGAAATATTGCGATGCCATGCAATGCAGTCAATTTCCCTAGAAATGCCGGTTTTAAGGTCTAATACATGTAATCTGATATTTTGTGACAGTTTTGCTAATATGTAAAATATGAATGCCATACACTTCTAAATGAGTGCAAATGATGAGGAAATTGCCGGCTAAAATATACAATATTTTCGACTAATCAGGGATTATCACCTTGGATTGACGAGTGGATATATTTTGGTTTTGCATAACTGTTTTTGTGTACCCAGTTTAACGTGTAATATCATATTAGTATCGTTGTTATCAAGAGAAGGTTATGATTTCACGTTTGTAAGCGATGTTGTTAACATCCACCTTAATCATGGTTTGATTGGGTCCGGTACACTAGATAACAGTATATATGTGTTAAACCAATTACAGATTTTCAATATCCAGAACACACTAAAAAGAAAGTCTCCAGATTTAAATAAGGCTTTCTTATGGCATTGTAGACTAGGTCACATCAATGAGACAAGGTTAACTAAGTTGCATAGAGAAGGATATTTGGATCCGTTCGAATATCAATCTTATGCCACTTGTCAATCATGTCTCAAAGGAAAGATGACAAAGACTCCATTCACTGGACATGGAGTAAGAGCGAGCGAGCTCTTAGGACTCATACACAGCGATGTATGTGGTCCAATGTCTACACATGCAAGAGGTGGTTTTTCATATTTCATTACTTTTACGGATGATTATTCTAGGTATGGATTCATTTTCTTAATGAAATATAAATCCGAGGCCTTTGAGAAATTCCAAGAATATAAGAATGAAGAAGAAAACCAAACCGGCAAAACTATCAAGACACTGAGATCTGATCGAGGTGGTGAATACTTAAGTGCCGAGTTCCTAGGTTACCTAAAAGAGAAAGGAATTATCTATCAGCTTACTCCTCCATACACTCCACAGCATAACGGTGTATCGGAGAGATGGAACCGAACCCTATTGGATATGGTACGTTCCATGATGAGTAATGCTGAGTTACCGCGATCTTTCTGGGGTTATGCGCTAGAATCAGCTGCATATCTTTTGAATAGGGCTCCTACCAAGACTGTTCCTACCACGCCATATCAGATGTGGAGTAGGAAGAACCCTATCTTCAGTATCTAAAAATATGAGGATGTCCAACTTTTGTTAAAAAGCAGCATGCGGACAAACTCGAGGCACGATCAGTGTAGTGTAAGTTTGTGGGATATCCAAAGAACTCCAAGGGGTATTATTTCTATTACGCAGAGGAACAAAAGGTTTTTGTTTCTAGTAATGCCCATTTTCTAGAACATCAGTTTTTAGAAAAGGAAACAAGTGGGAGCGAAATAGAACTGGAAGAAATTCCAGAACTACAAACTACTACTGAAAGTTTGGTAGAACCAGAAGTTCAAGAAGAACAGGACATTCCCGCACCCCTCCGCAGGAGTAGTAGGCCGTCTCATCCGCCTGAGAGATACTACGGTTTTCTCATAGACGGGAATAGAGAAGATTGCATCATTGATAATGATGAACCTACTAGCTTCCAGCAGGCCATCCAGAGCGGCGACTCAGTAAGATGGCTGGATGCAATGCGGACCGAGATGGAGTCCATGTACACCAACAAAGTATGGACTTTGGACTTTGCTCCAGATGGGGTAAAACCCATAGGATGCAAATGGATCTTCAAGAAAAAGATTGGTGTAGATGGACAGGAGGAAACCTATAAGGCTAGACTTGTTGCAAAGGGTTTTCGTCAAAGACCTGGTTTGGACTATGACGAAACTTTTTCTCCAGTGGCTATGCTCAAATCCATTCGGATCCTTCTTGCCATTGCTGCCTTCCATGATTATGAGATCTGGCAGATGGACGTAAAGACGGCTTTTCTAAATGGTAATTTAGAAGAGTGTGTCTATATGGATCAGCCAAAAGGTTTCAATCAGAGTGGGAGCAGCAGGAAAGTGTGCAAGTTGCTTAAGTCCATTTATGAACTGAAGCAGGCATCACGGAGTTAGAACATCTGTTTTGATGAAACGGTCAAAGAATATGACTTTATCAAAAATCCAGATGAACCATGTATATATAGTAAAATTGTAGCACGAACTATCGTATTCCTCGTCTTGTACGTGGATGGCATTCTCTTGATAGGAAATGGCATTCCTAGGCTACAATTTGTCAAAGGATTCTTGTCACACATGTTCTCCATGAAAGACCTGGGTAATGCCTCTTACATTTTGCGGATCCGGATCTATCGTGATAGATCCAAGAGGATGTTGGGACTTTCGCAGTCCAGGTATATCAACACTATACTGAAAAGATTCAGTATGGAAGATTCTAAGTGCGGTAATTTACCGGCTTGTCACGGAATCACCCTATCCAAAGATATGTCTCCCAAGACTGATTTGGAAAGGGATCGCATGTCAGTTATACCCTACGCTTCTGCGGTAGGCTCTATAATGTATGCGATGTTGTGCACCAGACCAGATGTAGCTTACGCACTAAGCGTGGTAAGCCGGTATCAATCAGACCCAGGAGAGAAGCACTGGATAGCAGTAAAGAACATTCTCAAGTACCTGAGAAGGACTAAGAAGATGTTCTTGGTTTACGGCGGAAAAGACCTCAAGATCGAGGCCTTTGCTGATTCCAGCTTCCAGAGTGACAAGGATGACTCCAAGTCCATGTCAGGTTATGTCTTTACCCTCAATGGAGGGGCGGTGTGCTGGAAGAGTTCCAAGCAGGACACCGTTGCTGACTCGGCGATGGAAGCGGAGTATATCGCTGCTTGCGATGCCGCAAAAGAAGCGGTCTGGATGAAGAAGTTCCTCACAGAACTTCAGGTGGTTCCATCCATTGTTGATCCAATACCTCTGTATTGTGACAACAACGGGGCTATAGCTTTAGCAAGGAAACCAGGTCCCATCAGAAGTCCAGACACATCTTAAGACGGTATCACCTGATCAGGGAGATCATAGATCGCCGGGAGATCGAGGTCCGGAGAGTTGCTACAGAGGAGAACACTGCAGATCCATTCATAAAGGCCTTACCTCAGACGCAGTTCGAGAGACTATCAGAGATGATAGGTCTTCGATACGCCAGTACATGGCCCTAGTGCAAGTGGGAGATTGTTGGTGTATATGCCCTAGGGGCCATTATTGTATCATACTAGTTTATATATTACTTAATGGAAGCTTGGAATATTCACAGTTATATTAACAGTCTTGCTAAACATGGTAGTACGCTACTTGGTTTGTATCTATCTTAATGTGTGTGTATGTTAGCATATCGAGAATACATATTGATAGAGCCCTTAGGATCTTGCTTGACTACCAGCGTTGTGATGGCAGTCACACTAATGGGGGCTGGGTAGTCTACAAGCACATCTTTTTTCAGGTCCCTAGTCGTAGGATTATCGAGACAGGGCATCGATGCTCCGGAGTAGACTAGTGTGTACGCTTCTCATCCCAGCAGGGGAAATAGTCTGTCCCACAGCCATTAGTAAGTTGTACTGTAGATAGTATACAGGTGCTCGCTGGGTTACTGGTACATCAGACAGGACTCGCAGGGAACTGTTGGTTGGTATTATACTCGTCGTCAGTTAACAGTTCCCAGATGACATGAGTACAGCATAGTCCGCAGACTTGACACTGGTGCTTCGCCTCGAGTGTGTTCCCACTGTTCTTAGATTGCTACCCTACCACGGCTCAAAGGAGTCGTGCAAACAGGTAGCAGTTGGGTGCAATCCCGAAGCACTTGGAGGCAGTGGCGGTTAGATAGGATTTGTCTCTCCCGGTATTGGGAGTTGATATCGCGCTGTGTTTGGAGAGCCATTACGCAAAGTCCCTGGCCAGGGCAAACGAGATTTACTGGTAGGATTTCCAGTAGCTTCTCAAGGTGTAATGGGCTTCGCTCCGACACGACTTATACCGCTTTTAGGGGACTGACACTTGCCGTCCCCTAGGCCCGATATGCGATAGTTGCAGACGAACAGACCGGACTGTACAGAGATTGTCACAGCAGGCTCAGTAGGAGTTCGGATGGGTTTCCTCATCGGCCTTCTTATCGACATCTACCTGGGGACCGTTACGTACAGCTGGTACCGCTTGCGGCCTGTGGTTAAACCCATTACGAGCGTAGTAGTCGAGTCTTTAGAGTCACACACAAAGAGTTTCCATGCTTCAAGGGAAACGATATAGAGGTCGTATGGTTTTACGACAGGGTTCAGACACATACGTGTTTTTACGCACGTACGATATTCGGACAGTTTATACTAGCAGGCTTTGGTTTAAGCCAGATTCTAGTATTGGATTATTGGATTTATACAGTCTCAGTATTTCCGTGTTTTCACGGATGGGAGGGGCATTCTCGTAATTAGTCGAGAAGTTTCTAGAAGATTGATGAGTTGGAGGCTTAGGTGGAATTTGCATTAAATAGATTAATGACTCATGGTGTGATTCATACAAAGGAGTTAATGACGCATTTATTGCTTAATGACTCATGGTGTGATTCACACAAAGTGATTAAATGAAGCATGGTTGATATTATCATATGATTATTCATTTAATAATTATTATGCTTCATATATTCACAAATGAGATATTATTCATATCATTCTCACTCCCACCTTCTCTCTCCTCAAGCTCTCTCTCTTCAAAGAACTAACCCTAACCTCTCATGTGTTGAGATCCAAGGGTTAGCAAGACTAATAGATCTCTAATCCTATTCTATATCCTCTAGGTTACTTTGATTAGCACTCATAGCAACCTAGTTACCTCAAGTGAGAGGTTAAGCTTGGAGAAGTAGCTCTCGGGTGGATCTTCTATCACATCGAGGAGGCCGACGAGGAGGTGATCAATGAGAACAAGAAGGACTTGATTCATTAGGTATAATCATCTTTCATAGTAGCTAATGACTTCTATGTTGTTGTTAGTTAGGGTTTGGCAAAGATCCGTAAAGTTAGTCGATATTAGTTTAAACAAAATAATTGTTTTACCTATTCTGCCACCCCCGCATCATGTGGGGTGTCTAACGTCGACTTACACTATGATCTAGAAAAAGAACTAAGTTCTTCTTCTTTTATGAGATGCTTTTATCTCTCTGTTTTATTTACCTTGAAGAATTCTTCTTCCGAGGGCTTGCTCTTCTCTTTGAAATTTCTCAAAATTTGTGGAGGGGTTTCTCTGTGCAAGACTTGAAGTCTTGGGTCCTTTATATAGTGGAGGCTGATCAGTTAAGGCAATCTTTTTTTGATTGATTTGAGGATGTTTTCTCACCATTGGATCTTTGATCCTAGGGCTTCTGTTTTACAGAAGACATTTTTCTTGTTATTAACAAAATTGAAAAATTATTTTCCCATACAGAGATTACTCTATATCTTGGTGATTTTTAATCACCATTGGATCTTTGATCCAACGGTGCTCTGATTTACAGAGCACAATCTTTCCTGTTTGGAAAGATTCTGAGGAGTATTTCCTTAACAGAATTTTATTCTGGTAATTTGATGATTTTTAATCATTTTTGTTGGATCTTTGATTCAAGGGTGGGGAATATTTAGTTCCAGCGCTAGCGCTCTCGTGCTTTGCACATGAGCGCTGCATCAGAGTCTCTGACTCTTGGTGCTAGCGCACTTAGCGCTAGCGCTCTCGTGCTTTACACGTGAGCGCTGCATCAGAGCATTTGACTCTTAGCGCTGGCGCATTTAGCGCTGGCGCATTTAGCGCGAGCGCTCTCGTGCTTTGCACGTGAGCGCTGCGTCAGAGTCTTTTGACTCTTTGCGCTGGCGCTCTTAGCGCTGGCGCTTTTATGAAGCGCTGCTTCATTTCAAATTTCAAAATTTAAACAGAGCTTTGCTCTGATTGGGGGAAACAGGAACGTTGGTTCCGCTCAATCTTATAATTATTATAAGTCCAAGCAGGAAATAGGGGAATATCTGGATTCCTACGCGACCCAATCGAGGAATGAGCATGTTGATGCATATTCTTCGGGTGTGTTCGTTATCAAGAACTGTTTCTCAGTATCCTCTACGTCCTAGGTATGAGATACCGAATCAGGATCCCGCATATGTAATTTGTTATATGGGCTACAGAAAGGTGGAGAACTGGGATTGGGTGATATGTCTCTAAGTTTTAGAGAATGGTGCAAGTGTTGCAGCCACGACAGTTGGAAAATATCACCTTGTATTACCAAATGGTAAATACATTGATTCTGAACAAATATTATTAGATACCGAACCTAATAAACAATATTACATCAATTTTCTTTATTAAGTTAAAGAAGGATATAATTTTGTATTGCAGGATAATGTTATGAACATTTTCCTTAATCAAGAGTTGATTGCATCAGGCACGTTATGTAATGGCATATATGTTCTAAATCAAACCACAGTTCAAAGTTTATAGAACACACACAAGAGGAATAGTTCAGAAATGAACGAATCCTTCTTGTGGCATTATAGACTAGGTCATATCAATGAGACACAACTAGCTAAGTTACATAAGGATGAATATTAGAACCCGTTCGAATTTTCATCTTATGATACTTACCAGTCTTGTCTCAAAGGTAAAATGACCAATACTCCGTTTACTGGAAACAGAGAAAGAGTTGCTGAACTCTTGGGACTGATACATGGTGATGTATACGGTCCTATGTCTACAAAAGCGAGGGTTGGTTCTTTGTACTTCATTATATTCACTGACCATCTCTTAAGATTCAGATATATGTTCATGTTGAAACACAAGTCTGAAACTTTTAAGAAATTCAAGGAATATAAGCTTGAAGTTGAGAACCAGACGGGTAGAAATATTAAAGTCCTTCAATGTGATCGAGGAGGAGAATACTTGCGCATGGTGTTCCTGGATTTTCTAAAAAGAGAATGTGATTCTCTCTCAGCTTACTCCTTCATGCACACCACAGCACAATAGTGTATCGGGGCGGAGGTATCGCACCCTATGAGATATGGTGCGCTCTATGATGAGTATTGCTGAGTTGCCTGTTTTCCTTTTGGAGTTATGCACTTGAGAAGCTGCATACCTATTGAATGGGGTTCCATCCAAATCAGTGCCTACCAATCCATATGAGATATGGAATGGGAAGAGACCATGTCTTAAACGAGTTAAGATATGGGCTTGTCCGGCCTATGTTGAAAGGAAAAATCCAGACAAGCTCGAGGCAAGGTCAATTCTGTATAAGTTTGTTGGATATCCCGAACATTCGTGAGGGTATATCTTCTACCACACTGAGAAGCAAAAGGTGTTTTATTTCTTAGCATACCACCTTTTTAGAAAAGGAATTTCTTATGGAAGAAATTTGTGGTCATGAGGTAGAACTGGAAGGAGTTCCAGCTGGACAAACTAACAGCTGTTGATTTGGTGAAACCAAAGGATTCAATAGTCTCCAACGAACCTCAGCCTCTCCGCGAATCTGGTAGGGTTCCTCATCCACCTGAGAGATGCTATGGTTTCCTCGGTGACGATGGGAGCGAGGATTGCATCATAGTAGATGATGACCCAACTAGGTTCAGGCAAGCCATCACGAGTGGGCACTCAGTGAATTGGCTGGATGCTATGTAATCAGAGATCAAATCCATGTACACCAACAAAGTATGACTTTTAATGTTACACCTGAAGGGATAAAACCCATCGGGAGTAAGTGGATCTTGAGAAGATTCTTGGTGTAGATGGAAAAGTTGAGACTTTCAAAACTAGACTTGTAGTAAAAGGTTTTCGTCAACAACCAGGTGTGTCATGATGAAACATTTTCTCCAGTGGCGATGCTTAAGTCCATCAGGATTAGAGCACGCATCGTGGAGTTGGAACATCTGTTTTGATGTGGCAGTCAAAGAGTTTGACTTCATAAAAAAGGTAGATGAACCATGTATATACAAGAAGGTTGTAGAGAGTAAGGTTGTCTTCCACGTATTGTACGTAGATGACATACTCTTGATAGGAAATGGTTTCCTATGCTACACTCGGTCAAGCTCCTCTTATAACGAGGTTTCTCCATGAAAGATCTGGATGATACCTACTGTATCTTGTGGATTATGATCTATGGTGATAGATCTAAGTGGATGTTAGGAGTGTCCCAAATCCAAGTACATTAATACCATACTAAAGGAGTTTAGTATGGAGGATTCTAAGCGTGGTGGTTCGCCCACTTACTTAGGAATCACTCTCTCCAAAAAGATGTCTCCTGAGACTGATTTGGAGAGAGCTCGCGTGCAAGGGATACCCTATGCTTCGGCACTAGTCTCTATCATGTATGTGATGTTATGTACCAGGAATCGATCGGATCTTGGGAGGATCATTGGACAGCTGTGTAGGACATTCTTAAGTACTTGAGAAGCACTAAAGAAATGTTCTTGGTGTTTGGTAACGGTGAACTCCAGTGGGAGTCCTTTACCAATTCCAGCTCCCAGAGTGATAAGAACCACTGAAAGTTAGTCACAGGCTTTGTCTTTACCCTCAGTGGAAGGACGGTATGTTGGAAGAGTTCCAAGCTATATACCGTGGCAAACTGGACGATAAAGGCTGAATACATCGCTACCAACGATGCTACCAAAGTGGATGTCTGGATAATTCTTGTCCATGATATGAACATGGTTCCTACCATTGAGCGTCTAATAACTATTATTGTGACAACAATGGAGTTGTGGTTTTGGCCTAAGAACACCGGTCCCATCAGCAATCCAGACATATTCTGAGGACAGTATCACCTGATCAGGGAGATGCTTGATCTCCAAGGGATCGAGGTAAGGAGAGTTGACGCGAAGGATAATACGGCGGATCCACTCACAGAGGTCTTTCCCTAGAGAGACTTTTATGGGGCGTTGAGTATGAGATGCTACAACTAATGGCATTAGTGCAAGTGGGAGATTGTTAGTTATATGTATGCCCTAGAGGCCATTATTATACATGTGATGTATATTATAATGGATGCTTGGACATATATAGGGAAGACTTTCTTGCTCGACATGATAGTATGCTATTTGGTTGCTCTTTATCTTAATATGTACATTTATTGTCTCTCTATTACATGTTGATAAAGCCCTTAGGATGAGTACTTGACTACCTGGATTATGATGCAGATCATACTAGTGGGGCAGAGGTAGTCGGTAAGTACATCCTTCAATCGTTCCTAGTCGTGAGAGTATCGAGACGGGGCATCGATATTCCAGAGTAGAATAGTGTATACGCTTCTCGACCCATATGATGGGCGATGGATGATCCCACATCCATTGGTGTTTGACATCAGAGATGGTATACGGGTGCTCAGTGGAGACTGGGTACACTGAACGGACTCGCCGAGAACTCCTAGATGGTATTATACCTCACGTCAGATAGCAGTTCTCTGGTGACACTGGTACAGGTTAGTCTGTCAACCCGAGATCGTCATAGAGTCTTGTGTGATTCCCACCGTGCTTTGATTTCCACATTACCACGTTCAAGAGATTGTGCAAAACGGTGGTTTTTGGGTACAGTCCCGAATCACATGGAGGCATTGAGCAATAGGAGGGGATTTCGTCTCTCCCGGTATTGGGGGTTGATGTTACACTATACTTGATTGGCCATAACAGGAAATTCCTGGCCAGGGTTGCTGAGATTTACTGGTAAGTGTTATCAGAAGTTTCTCAAACAGTTATGGGCCTCACATCGGCATGACATATCAGGCTATTGGGGTCTGACGTTTACCACCCCCAGGCTATGATATGCGACATATCTGAATAAAAGACCGGACTGTACGGTAGTTTTACTTATTGGATTCGCAGGAGTATGAGCAGGCTTGCTTGTTTATCTTCTGATCGCTCAATACCCGGGCGGTCGTTACGTTTAGCAGACCGTTGACGGCTTGTGGGTGACTGATATGATCACCACCTACTGCCGGCGTATTGACGAGTCTTTAGAGTCCTACACAGATGTTTCCTGGCTCAGGCGAAACGAAATAGGAGCACATATGTGATATGTGCGGGACCGAAATTAATGCGTGTATGTGATACCGCATTCTATTCTCGCGATATATGATATCGGTCGGTTATATGTGATATAGCCGGGTTATCGAATCTAGTGTTGATTCGATAAGTTGATACATATGATATTAGTCGGTTGTATGTGATATAGCCGGATTATTAAATCAAGTGTTGATTTAATAATTTGATGTATAATTATATAAGTGATATATTAATTTATATTAACTAATATTTGCTCACTTAAGCATTTCTTTTTCTCACTTGTGTGTGTACACTTAATATATATATGTGATATATATTATTGTGTCATGCTTGTTGCTACATGCTACATGGGTGTATAAGACTCACACCATGCTTAACATCATGAAGGGTTTTATTATTTAAAGTAATTCAAAATTGGGTGGAAATTAGTCATGGTTGATGCTTAGTGGAAGCTTGTAAAATCATTGACTAAGTCCACCAATTTTGTTTTACTTAAGATATTTATTAACCCAACCATTATGATTGGTCATGCTTTAGTCTCTACAAGGGTTAGTATATGATATTAACTCACTCATGGTTGCCTTTCTACACTTGCCTTTTTTCTATGGTTGATTTTTTCATCTCCTTCCTCTTGCTCTCTAGCAATTTAGGAGATGAAGAAAATTAGTGAGAAAAATTATTCTAAAGTGAGCAAAATTCCTATTTCATCAACCTACACTAGAATAGCCATTTAGGTTAGGTTGTTTGCTTCACAATTAGTGAAGAGGTACCTTGAGTTAGTGTCTCCTCGACGTAGAGATCATCTTCGGCCTCGAAGACTTCAAACAAGCTTGTTCCTTTCTTTTTGTGGAGCCTTTCTTGAGTCCGGAAGTTCACTACTTGGAGCGAAGGGACTACTATACGGAGCTATTGAAGTGAAGGACCGGTCTACAAAGATTGTATTCCTTATTCACTTAAATATAAAGATGTTTACATACTAATTTTGTCTAATTCTCTAGTTAGGATTCTAGGATAGGGTTCTTTAGCGCGCCAATTTTTAAAAAACGGCATGGTCGATGCCTCTCGAAACCCAGTAGCGGTGCTGCGGAACCCTTCAATAAGATGGTGGTCCCTTTTCGAAAATGGCCCCCCGTCTCATCACACACCTACCCCCATGTATTTCTCCGATCCAAACCGGTTAATTTGATCTATGTATTATGAAACCCCAATGTACAAAATATCTTGAGATTTCAAGAGCTCAAGCACGTCCATTAAGCGACCATATTTTTCTTATACTGATAACCCGTTAATTTTTCTATTTGATGAATACGTTAGAGATCTTTAAATCTCAATTTTTTTGTATATAAGAGTTTTATCATATGTAGATCAAGATGGCCGGTTTGAATCGGTGAAAAATATGCAGAATATGTGTGTTTGAGGCGAGAGTCCATTTTTGAAAAAGGGGCCGCCCACTCCGCCCACTCATATATATATATATATATATATATATATATATATATATATATATATATATATATATATATATGATCCATTGCAAACCGGTCCGCGTTTTTTAAAAATGGAAACTTTCGATTTATAACATATTTTAATGATTCGATCCGTTCAAGTTGATCACTCTACCCTCAAATGTATGTATATGAAAAATCAAAGGATTTGAAGACCTCTAGCCTATGCATTGATGGGGGGAAAAATTAACGCTTTTCGATAATGCAACATAAACTTCATCCGATGCATAGTCTAGAGGTTTTCAAATCTTTTGATTTTTCATACACATATATTTGAGGGTAGGGTGATCAACTTGAACGGATCGGATCGTTAAAATTTGTCGTAGAACGAGAGTTCCCGTTTTTAAAAAAACGCGGACCGGTTTGCAATGGATTACTTCCCTATATATATATATAGTGTTTTTCGTCACCCTATTGAGATATAAATGCGCGCGCTTGTCAGACGTATACAGATTCCTCCGGTTTAGGGTAGACTGGGGTTTATTGATTGTGGGGATCCAAATCTCCAGCAGCCGCGAAAAAACTGCCATTAATTACTCATCGCTTATAGAGCGAGAGAACCTCCGATTAACAGATTAAACAGATCTTGCGAACTCAATATGCAATATGTGATGTGTGTGTGTTATGTTTTGAAAACAATGCAAAAAGGCGTGTTCATTTCATTTTTTTGTTTATTATGTAAATATTTACAAGAAAAATTTTTAAAATAAAATTTTAGTAAACATTTTTCTATTTTTTTTTTCTTTTTTCTATTTTTCTTTTTTTTTAAAAGTGTGGGAGTGAAGAGGAAGCGTGCAGCCGTGGTAGTATATGCACTATAGTTGCATGTGCAGCTACAGCAGCATGCGCGTTACACTAACATTCGTGCAACATTAGCACAGCTACATTATCATGCGCGGCTACAGTGTGCGCTACAGTAGCATGCGTGGCTACAGTTCACGCTACAGTAGCATGTGCGCAGCTACAGTAGCATGCGAGCTACAGTAGCATGCGACGCTACAGTAGCGCAGCTATAGTTGCAAATGCTATTGCGACGCTACAGTAGCGCAGCTATAGTTGCAAATGCTACAGTAGCATGTGCAGCAGTAGCGCGCACTACAGCAGCGCACGATGCGCGAGGAGGGAGCCAAAAGGTTACGTATGGGCCAAAAGGTTCGATTTGGGGCCAGAACCCGGGTTTGGAGCTCTAAAGGGGTGTTCTTCTCTTCTTTGGCTTAGGGAGGCTCTCTTGATTCTTCAAAACTGAGATTTTAGATTTTTAATGGATCAAAGGGGTCTCTTTTAACTCTCACAAGCCTTGGATCTTACCAAAAATAGAGTTTTGGAGATGGCTTTCCTTCTTCTTCCTTTCTCAAATTGGATCTTAAGGAGGAAGAAGAAGATGAGTAAAAATCTTTCCTTTTTGGGATTTGATGGAGTAATCTCTCTTTTCAATGAGTTTATGGTTAAAATCTAATTCATTTTGAAAAAAGAGAGCTTAAACTCTTGGTTTAATTTAAAAGAAAAGAAGATGAAGAACTTGAAGAGAGAGAAAGATGGAGGCATAAACCCTAATTTTTTGTGAGGGATTAATTATTCTTATCTCTTCATAATTTTTGCCTTATATATGCTACATTTTTTTACATATAGCCCTTTGGGCTTTACAAAATGGCTCATTTGTCCATCTCATGCCCATGTGCTCATTTATTTTTACACATGAGCTATAGGTTTTACATAATTTTGTATTTTTGCCCATTTAATTTATAATTTAACATTTATTTGTATATAAAAACTATTTATTACATATTTCTCTCTTTTTTTTCTTTCTTCTTCAACTGACAGCTGGTTTCGTTGGGCTTGAGGCGGTTTGGACGTAGACCCAGTTACTTAGGGTCGGACCCGGGTCCACTCAGGCATTGACTTTGACCCGTTGGTTTTGGATTTAGATTTTTTTTACTTCTAATTTGGATTTTTGATTTTGGCGACATGATATAATTTTTGACCCCAACACACACACATGAGAGTGATCTATTTCAAACCAGTCCGCGTTTTTAAAAAATGAGAACTCCCGATTTATAACATATTTTAGAGATCTGATCCGTTAAGTTGATCACCATACCCTCAAATATATATGTAGGAAAAACCAAGAGATTTAAAGATCACTAGCCTATACAGCGGATGACGTTTATATTGCATTATCGAAAGACGTTCATTTTTGCACCCATTGATGCATGGGCTAGAGATCTTTAAATCTCTTGATTTTTTATACACATATATTTGAGGATAGGGTGATCAACTTGAACGGATCAGATCATTAAAATTTGTCGTACACCGAGAGTTCCTGTTTTTAAAAACTGCAGATCGGTATGCAATGGATCGCTCCTCTCTCTCTCTCTCTCTCTCTCTCTATATATATATATATATATATATATATATATATATATAATGGAGGAAAGATGCCATAGGAGGGAATTTACTCCTATGGCGTCGAAAAAATACACCCTCAATCGTTTTTCCGACGATCGGCACCCGTCATCTTCATCATTATCATCTAAGATGTGATGTCACGTCCCGCTTCCCAAAATATAGAATACGAGGGGTTGACAAGGCCAGCCATGCTCCTACGGTCAAGGAAATATCCTGTCGTAGTCACACTTCGGCTTCTAGCTTTACGTGGTAATCAGTAAATAATGCGCAGGTAATGAGAAATGCAGTAACTGAAACAAATCAATATAAAGAACTAACCTGATGGGAAAAAAAAGGGTATAACTCTGGATAGCTAATCAAGATGTCCGTGATGTACGTCTGGTCCTGGTCCCGGCTAAATCCACTCCTCACACTGAGCATGCATACTCAGGTCGTCAGAGCGATACAATAGCAATATAATATATAGATACAAGTGACAACTCGAACAGTGATAATAGATTATATGACAGTAAATCAAGAAGGTTTAGGTATGAACATGCAGTAACCAAAGAAGTGTCTAATAAATCAAGTGAACAGTAAAGCAGTAAAATAATATGCCAGGTATGTCAACAACGGTAAGTAATGTATATCAATGCCATTATCCCTATCAGTCTCTAAGTCTCACTGTACAGGTAACTAAGCCTATCGTCAGTCCAAGTGTGAGAGTCAACCACTCGCGAGTGTCCTCCACCCAAGGGCAGAACCCAACGGCAAGGGACCACGGGCCCAACATGTAACTCACGGTAATAATCATGTACCCTGTAAATCTCCATATATCTCCATATATATGAGCCGGCATGGGACTCCCGAGATTCTGTTGAACTCATACTCAAACTACCCCACACCCCGTGGTCTACATCAAACGCTAACCATAACCTCAAATACCAATCGGTCTGTGACAATTCTGCGCGAGAACTGGAGGCAGGACCTCCATCAAGCACATCCCGACTAATACCTAAGATAAATAGCATGTCTGGTGCCTTATCTATGACACCCATGCAAGAGCTTCCATAAGTGTCCCATACCACTTATAGTCACACGTACACGCGTCCCACAGACGTCGACAATGCAATAGAATAATAAGGTTCACTGATTGTGTACAAGTACGTGTTACTTCCACTTATTCACTCATGCACGAACACTACGTACTTGCCACAATCATCACTAATACCTAACACTGGGTAATGCACATGATCACTAGGTTATCAATGCAGTGACATATGTATGATATGATGAGGAAACAGTATGTAAAACATAATTAAGATGTCATAGAACAGTATTCTACCACTTGCACAATTTATCCTAAATCATACGTGTACAGTTTAGCGAAACGATGAACAGGGAATAAATAGTATGTTAAATTAACTATCCAGCGAATTTAGTTTCACGCCAATCGGGTTTCAGGATCACTAGTTATGGCCATTTCATTTTAAGCGTTCACGGCTAAAAATCCGGTTTCAGAATCGGAAGTCCGTTTCGCAACGCATTTTAATCCCAGTTGGGATCAGAATTTAGCAATGCTATAGTTGAATGAAATATAAGGTTTCTAATAAGATTTTCAACGCAACAGACGGATCATCAATAGCGTTTGTACGTCAGGATTTATACACTGTTTAACACTAGTATATCACTTCTGATTCTGTTGGGACTGTTATACGTCCCCATCTTTTAAATTATAGATTAAATAGCAACCGATGACGAAACAGAATGAAACCACTTGTGTTATCTAGCTAACAGATTCTCCTTAAATAAACAGCGGAGTTCCGCAACCTACGAGTTAAGTAAATAGGGTGGTACCCATTACGGGACAGTGAACAACAACTAGAGTCGCTCTGGACTGCAGTCCAGAGTCGCACTCCGAACAAAATATTGTCACAATTTAAGTACAGAAACCATGAGAACCTTGCATAGGATTATAGTTCGTCGAGTCGGCTTCGATTTGAGCCCTCGAACGCATCATTTCAGTTTGTATCTAATTTATGGTGATTTTAACCGTTTTCAGATACGAGAAATTTCCAGTTTTATGGATGTATTTGGGGTATTCGTTTTAGTCATTAACGGTCATATTTTCCAATGAAATTCACACACTAGATTCACAGCCATACGGGCCAGACTATACAATTGAGTTCCGTCAAATTAAATAAGGATTTTCATTGAGATCATGCATCGAACAGTTGCGTCGTATAATTTAACAGAAAAGTAAAACATGGAATCTATACGATTGTAATTTGTAATTAACATAAAGTAGCATGTAGCAAGTATGGAACTTGCCTGGAGACGTTTTGGGGCACACGGCAGCGGCAATGACACACGCGCGGCACGGCAACGACACACGCGCGGCTCAGGGTGAGCTTGGGTCTGTTCTGGAGGCAGCGAAGAGCGGCGTTGGTTGGCCGTAGTAGGGGAGAGGCGTTGCAGAGAGAGGGAGAGTGGGCTTTAGAGAGAGAGAGGAGGGATTAGAGAGAGAGAGAGAGAACAGAGAGAGAGTGTGAGAAAGAGAACAGAGGGATTAAGAGAGGGCAGAGAGAGACGCAAAGAGAGACACAGAGAGAGAGAGATGTAGAGAGGGAGAGATATGATGGCGACGACGACGACGACTACGACGATGATGATGATGATGATGATGATGCGGTCGACGATTGTGCGGTGGGGGCTCGCCGGCGAGAGGGCGCAGAAGCTCGAGCTCGGGTGTGCAGTGTGGGTTGGAGCTCGAGAGATGGGCTCGGCAGAGAGGGAGGTGAGGTGATGAGGGAGGAGGTTAGGGTGATTGCGGTTGAGGAGTTCCGGCGAAGAGCGATGGGTTAGGGTGGCCGGTGATGAGTGCAGGGAGGAGGAAAGAAGAGGGAGCTCGGGATTTCTGGAGAGAGGAGGGAGGAGGAAAGGAGTGATGCCGGCGATGGTGGCGAGACGAGCGTGGCGACGGTGTGATGTGGGCGTGGGTCGGGAGGGGGAGCTGGAGGTTGGATGCAAGTGGAGCTCGGGACAGGCGATGGGAGGAGACGAGGGAGGTGTGGAGGTTGGTGAATGAGATGGGAGATTTGAGAAAAGAGAGGAGTGTGGGTGTCGACGAGGAGAGGTCGAGGGGCGCGCGTCGTGGGTAACGCTCGCGAGCGTAGACGCGAGGAGCGGCGAAGATGGTGGATCGAGGGAACAGTGGAGCGGGAAAAATGGGAGTAGCCGTTAGGGGAGAAAGAGAAGGCGGGTCGGGTAGGGTGCAACGGGTCGCAGGCTGTTGGGCTTGAAGAAGGGAAAATTAAGAAAATTTGAGGAGAAAAGAGGGAATGGGCCGGGCTCTGTTAAATAAAAGAAAATTCTCTTTAGATTTCTCGTGGGCTGAGGAAACTGCTGGGCCGAGGAAAATAAGTTTGGGTTTTAATAAAAAGAATTTAAGTTATATAAAAAGAATGGGCTTGGGATTTGGTGAAATAAAAGAATAAGAGAATAGAAAAGGGGTCTGGTTTGGAAATAAATAAGAATAGGGAAATAGAAATCAAATAAAAGGATCTGTAAAAATATAGACTCGATAGGTAATGGGGCTTGAGATAAATTAGGGTTTGGGAAAGTTATAATATTAAAATAGTTGTACAATAAAATAAATAAATTTTAAGAGTAACAAAATACGGATATTGGTGTAAAAATGGACTGGGTGTTACATGTGATTACACCAAATTTCATGTGATTCTACAACTTTTTCACTGTTGAATCAGTGGATTCAAAATTAACGGTTTACCGACAATAGAACTTTTTACATTGCTAAATCAACGGTGAAAAAGTTGTAGAATCACATGAAATTTGGTGTACCCACTTCTTAGATGATAACGATAAAGATGATGGGTGCTGATCGTCGGAAACCACGGTGGAGGATGTATTTTTTCGACGCCATAGAAGGAAATTCCCTCTTATGGCCTCTTTCCTCCATTATTCTCTCATTCTCTCTCTCTCTCTTTATATATATATATATATATATATATATATATATATAATGAAGAAAAGAGGCCCTATGAGACTTTTCCGTTGGGTGGTGTCAAATGTCTATATCTTCTATGATTTTTTTCGACGATCGGCACTCATCACCACCATCTTTATTATGTAATATGTGGATACACCAAATTTTATGTGATTTTACCACTTTTTCACTTTTGAATTAGCAAATATAAACAGTTTTATTGTTAGCAATGTAAAAAGTTTTATTCTCGGTAAACCGTTAATTTTGAACCAACTAAATCAACGGTGAAAAGGTGATGGAATTATATGAAATTTGGTGTACCCATATCTTAAATGATAAAGATAATGATGAAGGTGATGGGTGCCGATCGTCGAAAAATTGATGGAGGGTGTATATTTTCGACACCTTAGGAAGAAATTCCTTCCTATGGCATCTTTCCATCATATATATATATATATATATATATATATATATAGCGAGAGAGGGATAGAGCAGATCTTATGAGACCGGACCTCATTTCTTTTATATATATATATATATATATATAGCGAGAGAGAGATAGAGCTGATCTTATGAGACCGGACCTCATTTATTAGTGTGAAGGCAAAATTATATAGCGAGAGAGAGATAGAACTGATCTTATGAGACCGGACCTCATTTCTTAGTGTGAAGGTAAAATTTTTACCATATAACCCAATTTGTTATTCACCGATCCGTACCATTCACTTCTATCCATGTGTTTTAAATATGTTGTATACAAGGTTTCACGAGATTTGGAGATCTTTAACACAGCCATCGGGCGATCACATTTTTCATTCACCGAAAAGCCGATGAATTTTTGGTACACTTGATGAATGTGTTAAATGTCTCCAAATCTTGTGAAATTTTATATATGACTTATCTAAAACATGTAAATCAAAGTGAACGGTATAGATCGGTGAAAAACACAGCGAGTTGTGTGTTAGAAAGTTTGGCCTCAAAATAAAAAACGAGCTCCGACCTCATAGGATCAACTTCATTATATATATATATATATATATATATATATATATATATATATATATATATATAATGGAAGAAAGAGGCCATATGAGGGAATTTCCTCCTATGGCGTCGAAAAAGTACGTCCTCCATCGTGTTTTCCGACGATCGGAATCTATCAATATAAGGGAATTTCCTCCTATGGCGTCGAAAAAGTACGTCCTCCATCGTGTTTTCCGACGATCGGAATCCATCATCTTCATCGTTATCATCTAAGATGTAGGTACGCCAACTTTCATGTGATTCTACAACTTCTTCACCGTTGATTTAGCAATGTAAAAAGTTCTATTGTCGATAAACCGTTAATTTTGAACCCACTAATTCAACGGTAAAAAAGTTGTAGAATCATATGCAATTTGGTGTACCCATATCTTAGATGATAACGATGAAGATGATGGATGCCGATCGTCGGAAAACACGATGGAGATTGTATTTTTTCGACACCATAGAAGGAAATTCCCTCCTATAGCCCCTCTCTCTCTCTCTCTCTCTCTCTCTCTCTATATATATATATATATAGAGAGAGAGAGAGAGAGAGAATAATGAAGAAAAGTGGCTCTTGGAGACTTTTTTGTTAGGTTGCCGTAAAAATATATTCTCCGCTGTTTTATTCGACAATCGGCATACATCATCATCTTTATCATCGAAGACGTGCATACACAAATTTCATATGATGCTACCACTTTTTCACCATTGAATTAGCAACGCAGAAAGTTCTATTGTCGGTAAACCGTTAATTTTGCACACGATGGTGAAAAAGTGGTATAATCACATGAAATTCGGTGTATCTACATCTTAGATGATGTAGATGGAGGTGATGGATGCCGATCGTCGAATAAAATCATGGAGTGTGTATTTTTTCGACGCCATAAGAGGGAATTCCCTTCTATAGCGTCGAAAAAATACACCTCCATGATTTTATTCGACGATCGGCATCCATCACCTTCATCTATATTATCTAAAAGATGTGGATACACTAAATTTCATGTGATTCCATAACTTTTTCATTTAGTGGGTGAAAATTAACGGTTTACCGACAATAGAACTTTTTAAACTATTAATTTAACGGTGAAAAAATGACGGAATCACATGAAATAATTTGGTGTATCTACATCTTCCTTGATAAAGATGATGAAGGTTGTCGATCGTCGAAAAAACCCATGGACGTAATAGATATTTGATGTTATCTAACAAAAAATCCTCATATGACCTCTTTTCTCCATTATATATATATATATAGAGAGAGAGAGAATAATGGAGGAAAGAGACCATAGGAGGGAATTTCCTCCTATGGCGTCGAAAAAATACGCCTTCTATCGTGTTTTCCGACGATCGGAATCCATCATCTTCATCGTTATATCTAAGATGTGAGTACGCCAAATTTCATATGATTCTACATCTTTTTCACCGTTGATTTAGCAATGTAAAAAGTTCTATTGTCGGTAAACCGTTAATTTTGAACCCACTAATTCAACAGTGAAAAAGTTGTAGAATCACATGAAATTTGGTGTACCCATATCTTAGAGGATAACGATGAAGATGATGGATGCCGATCGTCGGAAAACACGATGGAGATTGTATTTTTTCGACGCCATAGGAGGAAATTCCCTCCCATGGCATCTTTCCTTTATTATATATATATGATGGGTGCCGATCGTCGGAAAACACGATGAAGATGATGGTTACCAATAATAGAATTTTTTACATTGCTAAATCAACGGTGAAATGGTTGTAGAATCACATGAAATTTGGTGTACCCACATCTTAGATGATAACGGTGAAGATGGTGGGTGCCGATCGTCGGAAAAAATGGGGAAGGATGTATTTTTTCGACGCCATAGTGGGAAATTCTCTCCTATGGCATCTTTACTACATTGTTCTTATATATATATATATATATATATATATATATATATATAAAAGACTTCAACTGTTTTTCCTGATAAATATATTTCTTGCCTATAGATTCCATTAATAAATGTGTTTTAATCAACATCTACAGCACACAAGGTACATAGAATATAGCATTGAAGGCCCTCTTTAGTAGAAAGAGCATGGTATAGAAGATCTACCGCTAATTTTTAACAATATCTATTGTGCTACGTGTTATATATAAACAAATCTTCAATGTCAATATGATTACTAGACCTTCAAATACTAAAAACAATCGGACCTTTATTTGCGTTCTGAATATGATTTGTTCTTATCATTTATGACATTCAATATGGTGTAGCCTAAATATTAAAGCCATCTAATTGTATGAGAATTGAAATTTTGTCATGAAGCTGGCTCGAATGACTTGAAATTATCTCCACGGTGGAGAAAAAGTAATCTATTTGTATGAGAATTGAAATTTTGTACCCCTTTCCTTTGTTTGGAGACATCATGCGGTTATGACCAACATTTGAGGCTGACCAAGATAACATTTATATTTGAATAAAGGGTTTTAATCAAAGATATTACAGAATAATAAGTTTCAACTATCAATGTCTATCAATCTTTCAACATGCTTTGTTGAATCAACACCGTCCAATTAATTATCTGTGCATGAGTCAAAGAATGGACGGCCAACATTAATTGTTGTCATTTATCAGATTAAGCCACTTTAGGACAAAATTTTGCCTGGCCCCTCGAATAATATTTTGGACCAACCAAGTTTGGGGTCAACTTCAATATGTCATGTGGCGTTGAACTACGTGTAGACAAGGAAGCTTCTTTAGTATATTCCTCATGGGGAAAATTATATAGAGGCCCAGGTCCTTGTATTTCATGATAGTAACATATTAACACACATTACATCATGGAGAGTAATTTATCTCGATTAATCCTTCAAATGTCCTAATATGACAAGCACTAGGACAAAAAAGAGGTAAAGCTTATGTACATTTTATATAGAGACTTAGTTAATGTTATATATGTTTATGACAATTTGCGGTTGTTTGTAAAGTGGCAATCAAATGAATACTGTTGCATAAAAAGAAAATTATAGTTGAGCGTAGATAGTTTAGAATTTGCTGTAAACAACGCATAGTCATATAATTGATTGTAGACTAGGTTGAAGGATATGGCTTCGGCCATTTTATTGCTCACTGGTTTGGTTTGGATATTAACAACAATTATACATTTATGATCAATGATATTTAGAAAGATAGCTGCACTTGATTAGGATTTAGGAATACAAACTAGAATAGATCGATAGATTGATGACAATAAAAATGAAAATTTGATATTCCGACCAAGTAAATCATTACGGCAAGCAATAAATGCATGATGTAAAATATTGATAGGAAGTTTAAATTAAAAAAAAGGAAGAAAGAAACGAGCACTACTAAAATAACAAAAATACAATGTGCTTGTACACATTATAACAAAGCGAATATTAGGAAAGATAAAGAGAATAATAAAAGGAAATAGCTAAGTTAAGAAGTGAAACAGTTTCCTTAATTTCCCCAACGTTAATATTTTCTTATTATGGGATCCAACTAAGCATTATAATTTCAAAAAATAATTTTAAAAAACACATAAATGAACTAAAATATCAAATTTGCTTACAAAAAACATCCTTCCAAAGATTCTAGAATCCATAAGAGTTCCCATCACCGCCGGTGAACTTAAAACGAGAATTCCAATAAGTCCACGTCATCCATTCTCCTCTCATATTTATACCCTCTCTCTTCTCCAAAATCTCCTCACATTTCGATTCCAATTCTCAAATCTCGAGACCCAAAGCAAACCGATCGAATTATTCCTCGCTCGATGTCGAAGGCGGTGGCGGGAGCGGCTGTTCCGGCGACCCCCGCTGCTGCGCTAGCGGAGGCGGCGGCCGCCCCGGAGATGTTGGCGCGCGATTCGATGATCGCGTGGTTTCGCGGCGAGTTCGCCTCCGCCAATGCGATCATCGACGCGCTCTGCGGCCACGTGGCTGAGATGACTGGAAGGGGTCCGGAGTACGAGGCGGCGTTCGCCGCGGTCCACCGGCGGCGGCTGAACTGGATCCCTGTGCTCCAGATGCAGAGGTTCTGCTCGATCGCCGAAGTGACCGCGGAGCTGAATCGAGTGATGGAGAAAAGGAGGGATTTTGAGGAGGAGGAGGAGGAGACGAAGCTCAACAAGGATCATGATGAGCGATCGGTGGCTGATGATTCTTCTGGCGATTTAGATCAAAAAGTCCATCCCGAAGAAATTGGAGGTAAATTATTTATTTTCTATGATTAAAGTTAGTTTCTTAATTTATTATATTTGTTTTAATTATGGGATTTGATTTGATTGCTTAGATCTATACTATTGGTTGAATGATTCGATTTGAAGCGCGTTAATTAATTAAGTTCGGGCTTTATCTTTAAAATGGTGCAATTTTTTACTAATGCCAATGCTCAAGAAGGCAATTTTTTACAAGAATTTTATTGATACACTTGCTCTTTTCCTTTCCTCTTAGAAGAGAAATTTGCAAAGATTTATATTTTAAGGTTGGAATGGCCGCACAAGGCTGAACCGCCACGCGTCACGTTTCACGTTGGGTGGGGCCCATGGAATGGAAGCTGTAACGGGGTCTTGAGGGGTGCGGGATCGAGGTTTAGCGAGTAGGGGGGGCTGTCTAAATAGCAGCCGTCAGATTCTGATCCAACGAGTCAGAACCCTTTGGAACTATTTGAAGCGAGTGGGAGGGGCCCACTTCTGACACGATCAGTCAGGACACGTGCTACTCAGGCCTGTCCATTTAGGGGCTGTTTGGTTGCAGGATTATGGAATTTGGATTCCAAAAATAGTACGGTTGAAATTTCTGGATTTGGTAATTTGTTGTTTGGTTGGTTTTGGATTCCTAGTATTGGATTTGTAGATCCTTGTAATCTTTGTTTGGTTGGTGGAAAAAAATGGGATTTTGATTTGAGGATTTTAGAGAGAGATAGAGAGAGAGAGGATTGTTAAATAAATAAAGTGCATGGGCCCCATGTAAAAGTACAATGAATAGTGCCAAATCCTTGAGAATCCTTGAAATTCTTTTGGATTCATGAATCCTTGTTTTGTGGTGGGCCCCCCATAAAAAACAAAGGAATCCTAGAAATCCTAATCCTGCAACCAAACACAAAATTGTGGAATCCTAGGATTCCACAATCCAAAATCCAAATCCAAACTCATAATCCTGCAACCAAACAGCCCCTTAGGGACTGGATTTAGAAATTTGGATCCCAAAATAGTATGGTTGAAAATTTCTGGATTTGGTAATTTGTTGTTTGGTTGGTTTTGGATTCCTAGTATCGGATTTGTAGATCCTTGTAATTTTTGTTTAGTTGGTGAAAAGAAAGTGAGATTTGGATTTGAGGATTTTAGAGAGAGATAGATAGAGAGAGTATTATTAAATAAATAAAGTAGCACGGGTCCCATCTAAAAGTACAATGAATAATTCATTGCAAATTCTTAAAAAATTTTAGGATTCAAAAATCCATGTTTTGTGGTGGGCCCCCCATAAAAACAAAGAAAGCCTAGAAATCCAAATCCAGCAACCAAACACAAAATTATGGAATTCTAGGATTACACAATCCAAAACCCAAATAATCCTGCAACCAAACAGTCCCGATCACCTGATTGTGTGGTTTGCTGTTTGGATGATGCGCCTCACGTGACCTCCTTTGGGCCCATAATGGACGTCGTGTTTTGTAGTCAGCCCAATAAACGTTAGCTAACAAACTTTGAAATTGGAACATATGCCAAAATGCACTTCATGCATTTCCTTGCATTAGTCTTGACAATTTTTTTTTGACTAGCCTTTGAATTAAATGCAGATTGTTCTTCATCTAGATAGCTGTCTAAACGTCTGAATTGTAATCAAAGTTTAATTTCTTTCTTTTTCCTGCAGGATTACTGCCCATATGAACAAAAAATATATATATTTGATGCCGACAATGTGTTTGTTTGGTTGTAGGATCTCAAGAAGAAAAAACTGATTATTTTGAATACACCAATATATGCTTTAATCATGAGGAATGCGCAGCGAGGAGAGAAAAGATCAAGACCTGCAAAGGTTTTCAAGCTAGGGAACCAGTAAAAGGGCACATGGTTAGTTCTTTTGTCGCTTTGATCTCGCTTTAACTATCAAATCTCATGACTACGTTCTTAATGTTTTTTCAGGTAAATGTTGTGAAAGGGTTGAAGGTGTATGAGGACATTCTCACTGGCGCAGAGCTCAAAAGGCTTTCAGATTTCATAAATGAGCTCCGGCTTGAGGGTCATAGAGGGGAATTTCCAGGTTTGTGTTATAGAGCTAATTTAAGTTTCAATATGTTTAATTCCTTTTTATTTTTTTTGTTTTGGTTGTCTGTGGCACAATTAAGTGGGTTTAAAAGCGGTTATCATAAAATTTGTCTGCTAAGCTTTTAGTAAATTGCTATGAGAATTTATTATAAGATTGTGTTACACATTATCTGGCAAGAAAAATATCTCCATGATGGAGAATTTTGCAACCCAATTGCTTCTGTTTGTCTCCCGACATTAATCATATCCTAATTCACATATCTTCATAAGCAGGCAAATGCATTTGCCATGTCATTTCTTCTTTGATGACCTACATCAAGTTGTCAAAATTTAATTTGCACATTATGTATAGTGCCTTAATTGTTATCGCAAGTCATCCTTATTTAGAATATTTATATATGAAACTTAAGAAGTTGATAAACTAGTGAATTTAGTAGTTTTATAGCAGCGGAATTAAAATAAAATTTATTCACTTAATAACGCTCGAGGGTTGGCTTTAAACATAATTGCAGCAATGTGTTTCCATTGATAAAATCTATGATTATGGGTTTGCAAATCACTTCTGTGACCTTATTGTATGATGATGAATTTAAGATTGTAGTCGAACAAAATATATATGGTTAGGAGCAATGTTTTATGTGTCGTATGTCGGGTTCATGTCTGCATGAAAAAAAATTCTAGATGAGGGATGTCAGGATATGTCAAAAACATTTAGTAATTATATTTGTCATATCGGATGAAAGTGTCATGTCATAAATAGGAACTTGACAAGCTCTACATTAACTAAATTTTCTAAATATCATCAATCTATTATGATATAATATAAATTCATTAAATTATTAATTTAATGCCATAAAAATAAAATTCAGTTAAACAATAATAGTTTTAAAATTTAATACATGTAAAGTTATCTCGAGTCCTTGATGCTTTGCTAATTGCTATTAAGCAATGCAAATAATAATACAACAAAAACAAACAAACAAACAAATATAAAACAATAACATTATTATCTTACTTCATACTCATAATTCAATTTAAAGGCTCCGTCGGGAAGTTGGAAGATATTTCGGAAAATATTGGATAATATGTCGGGTAAATTACAACATTTTGGGGGCATTTACCGAAAATGTTAAAAAAACCCATATTTTATTGCATGTCAGCGGCAACCCACACTGGAAAAAGATATTGCGAGTGACATATTGGATGTTTCAGGGACATTAAAACAAAGGTGACTGGGTATCGAGTTTTGTCGATTAATGTTTACATCTACCTTTGCGCTCCCATAGTATTTTCCAAGATAATGGGAACGTTTATCCAGAATCTATGCATGTTTTTCTACTTACGCATGGTGACTCGATGAACAGAGGTGTGAACAAATAGCTACCAATTAATGTTCTTATTTGCAAATAGGGAACAATTTAGAACCACTGGATTTGGCTTGCTCATGGTTTTTATAGCTCTGAGAATTGACTTTCTAGTGTCGGATAAAAATGATGAGTTTATTATGTATGTTTAGCTGTGTAAACATAGAATGAAATCAATAAGGGTTACCTCTTTGATGGCTATTTGATGTTGAGTCTTGATGCTCATAACACAAAATGCACAACCCTTCTTGCTAGCATGTGATGATGCAATTACACGATGGAGGCACGCCTCTACATAAATTATATGACGATGAAGGTTAAGGTTTTTCAAACCCTAACTCTAGTAGGAATAAGAGCGATCGGCCAATATGATATAGGAGGGTGGGTTCACTTGACTCGTTCACCCACAAGGCCACCTGAGTTGTAGCCTGCCCTAATTATTTCCAACTAGTTTCAAACACAAACTAAGGTGGAAACTAAGTAAGAAACTACCAACTTAGGTTTCCATTAAAATTTTCCAGAGATAGGACTTCAATGGTGATTCTAACATTTCCATACCGTGTTTTTGATGCATTAAGTGTGGATTGAGGAACCATCATGATTTCGTTTCAGTTAACTTGGTGGTGATAGAGAATCTATTAGCGAAATTTTAATTATAGATTTGAGCTAAGAAGCATGGACAAGCACCATGACATGCACATGATACGGCATGTCATGCATGCTTCCAAAACCATCTCGATTGGTGCTTCCTCATTCTATCCTCACTAGGAGAAACCTATAAGTTATATAACTTCTATGAATGCACTGATATCTTATCCTGTCCCATAAAGTAGCGTAGTTGATCCATCTCAACATTCTTATCTTCACTACGTTCGTTTTCAAACCAACGGTTTCTTAATTGCCCCAACATTCTAATTCATGAAACAATATAATCGTACAATCATCCTTTAAAATTCCTTTGCACCTTAGGCATTTTAGAATCAGAGAATACCTTAGAAATTATGTGATCATAAAACTAAGGCAAACACAATTTTTTTTTCTTTTTTTTTTGATATGTTGCAGTAAAATAAGGCTATAAGAATTTATAACCTTTTTGAATGGAAATTACCAATTACTAAGAAAGCATGCCTTTCTTTCAATGGAAGTGTGAGAGAGCCCTTATAGTTTCCATTACAATCACAGGCTAATACACGTCCACAAGTAAGTTTAGTTTTTGAGAGAAACATAGTCGATATAGGATTGTCTAGACAAGGAGGTTTAAAATAAGGTTGTTGCAAGAATTCATCCTACATAAAATGTTTTAAGACGTTAGGACAATGATGGAATTTTTATTTGTATTGTACTTTTCAAATTTTAGCTCACAGAGAAGAAATACCTCATCGAATAAGTTGATGTTACAATTGTTAGGCCTTCTCTATTTGAGGTATAAACGCCATTGAACCAAGTGATCAATGGGTGCCTCTAGGATCAGAGGAATAGGTTTGATATTATTGTTTATGACATCTAATTCTCTTTGGATGCCTATATTTAGGTGAAACCTTCATTTACTTCAACAAGCAGATGAAAGGGAACAAGAGAGAGATCATTCAACTTGGTGTTCCACTATTTCAACAGACCAACAAAGATTCAACAAGTTCCGTTGCATTCATATCTACAACTTACGGTTTATCTTGGTTACAAAGATCTGTATCCTTTTTTATAGTGGTCTTTAATCATACAGACAGACATTTCTATTTCTACTATTAGCAATATTCCTCCAATATATAATAGTTGCATCAGCTTCTAGTATGAGTTCACCAGTCGGGTTGGACGGGTTTTTGGAGAACTCTTGCACCCGAATCCGTTCTATCGAGCAGGTTTTCAACTATTATATATACCCATTTGCTGCAATGGGTATGCATCTGTATTCATGCCTGTACCCAGAGGGTTTAGGCAAGTTTTGGGTGCGGGTTGGGCTTTTAATGAACCGGGAGTAGAAAGCATGTTAGTGTGGGTTGGTCTCGACGAATTAGGCAAAATAAGATCCATCTTTGATTTTTAATTTTGTAGGGCATTATAGCTAAAAGGAAAGAGGAGTAGAGAACTCATAAGGATTTTTTCTTAGATTATTGAAGTATGAGAGGCTAAAAAAGAAAGGAGAGTGGCTAGGGTTTCTTATACTTAAAGAAGACAGGAGAGTTAGGCCTTGAAAGAGAGGGAGATTTGTATTTTGGAGTTGGAGATCCAGAATCTAGAAAAGAGGCATTTCGACGTAAAACGATGGAGAATAAGAGAAATTTTGGGTTAGTTCTTTATATGTAGAGACATCATAGCATCTTAGTTTTTGACATTAATAGCTAAGATGCAATTGAGCTAGGCAAGTTATTGGCAGGAAGGCGAGGATTCGGATTATGGGTGGCTTTTAAAAAATTTAATCCCCTTCCCCCACCAAAAAAAGTTAATTCATTTCCTCAAACCCGCCTAATGCCATATCTGGCGAGCTTTGAACCAAATATTTACCTTTTAATTAGCAGAGGGGTGCGAGTGAGTGCGGGTCAACCCACCCTGTGAAGAGCCCTAGTTTCTCCTATCTTTAAAATCAATAATTAGCACTATACGACCTTATAGACTTGTGGCTATTAGCTTACAAAGTGTGAGGTACTCATCTGAAGTTATTTCTGTTCATTAGGTTGCATTGAACCAATTCCTCCGATCCTAGAGGCCCTCATCGATCACTTGGTGCAGTGGCGTTTAATCCCTGAAGGGAGAAGGCCAAACAGTTGCATCATCAACTTCTTTGATGAGGTATTTCTCCTCTTAATTTCAGATGATTTGAAAGTACAATCCACAATCTCAATTTCATCACCATCATCTAACCTTTCACATTTTATGCAGGACGAATCCTCGCAACCTTACTTCAAGCCGCCTCATCTAGACAATCCAATCGCAACCATGGTGCTCTCAGAGACCGTGCTTGCTTTTGGACGCGTGCTGGCAAGTGATCCCAATGGAAACTACAAGGGTTCACTCACACTTCCACTGAAAGAAGGGTATGCTTTCTTAATTGTTTGTTGTTTACATTTAGAAAGGTTCTATATTTGTATTGGATGGTATTATTGTAGGATCAACATCTCCAAGAAATTTCTATTATCTAACCTTTTACGATCACAAAATTTAAGAGGTATTTTGTGACTGTAAAATACCTATGAAGTTAGTAGGAATTACAAATAATGACTGTAAGATCAGATTGTTTGATAAGTCGGAATGGTAGGACAATTAGGAAGCAACAATTCAAGAAATGAGTGTAGTTAAAATAAGAATGTGAGATAGATTGGTACAAGTAGTCTAAGAGATGGGAAAATGTCAGTACATTTGTAAGAAATCAAAGATACACCTAGTGAGGATTAAATGAAGACAAATTGATTGTGATGGTTTGGACATGTGAAACAATTCTGATAAATGTGTAGCTAGGATGAGCTTGTAGATATGGAGGCTGAAGGATAGGATAGGCAAACATGGATGGAGTGAGTTCCAAAAGATATGTTAATCGTTAATTTATTAGAAGAAATGTATTTTAACGAAGTTGAAATGGAAGAAAATGATTCATGTACCCTACCCAGTATAAGACTGGTTATTGTTTGTGTGAAGTCGGTACATAATCGAAGGTAGTCAGGCTAATGGCATTTTACATAACTAGTGTAACTAACATAACTGCCGACCTTTTCAGGTCGCTCCTAGTCATGCGCGGGAACAGCGCCGACATGGCGAGACACGTCGTATGCCCATCCAACAACAGGCGGGCCACCGTAACATTTGTTAGGGTCCGACCCCCCATCAAGCAACTCGATCAATCAGCAAACCCCATACAAAACATGGCGATGACCCTTTGGCAACCTGGGGCCCCACAACTAGGTATGGGGCTCATCGCCTATGGGCCCCAGAACTTAGTCCCCTCATGGGACCCGACTCTTCGAGCCCCTTTTGTTATGTTCAGTCCACCAAAGCCTGCTATGGCCGTTATGGGCCCAAGCAAGCGAAATGCTCGTGGTGGGACCGGGGTGTTCTTGCCGTGGAATATGCGGCCCAAGAAGTATACTAAGCATCTTCCTCCGCGTATTCAGAAGAGGCGGCTGGCTTCACTTCCTTCGCCTATAGAAGCAATGTGATTGATTCTATGTTTTCTAGCAAAATATGGTATAGTATTTTTCTATCAACAGAAATTTCGATAGGAACTTATAGAGATCAAGCAATGGAGAAGGCAGTAGTAGCATTGTGGTTTATGAGAATTGTGGTTTTTCTTTTCCCCTTTTCAAGTGTAGATGAAGGATGCTGTTTTGTTGTATCTGAGTTGGAGATCTTTGGAATTTATCAGGTTTCGGTTGGATTTTTATTTTGTTGTGAACTAAATTCATGTAAGAGTTTTAGTTGTTTTTAATTTATCAGATAAATTGCTGTGAAGTTGGCATTGTTTTTTGTATTTAATATCTGGATCTTGTTACTGTAATTTAAAATTTGGCTCATCAGTTACTGTTGTTTTATCAAACAGTGATAATTTTTTATCTAACAAAAAAAGGGTGACAACTTTATTGTAGATAATGGATGTTTTGTAATGTGTGTTTGGGTTTCTTTGATATATATCAGATATCAATAGTTTTTCTTAATCATTTGAACTTATTCCAGTATGAGATGTCTATAATTTATCAGGCAATTTGTTGTGAGTTGCCAGTGTTTTCTGTATGTAATATTTCAATCTTCTTGTTGTATTTAAATATTTGGTTTATAAGTTACTGTTTTTTAAAGTATAAAAAAAAAATCAAATAGTGATATTTTTATTGCAGATTATGGATGTTTTGTGACAGTTTATATATGTTTCTTTGCTATTTGTCCAAGGATGCACAGACATGGACACGGAGATATAGACATGATACGATGCGACACGGCGATACGGCAAAATCCCAAAATATAGAATACGGATATATATAATTATAAAATAGATAGTACCATAATATTACAACAACGTATTCAACAAAAAGTCAACAATTCATAAAGTTCCACTAAGATTATGCTTTTCTTGCCTTTAATTGAGAAAATAAGGTTGTCACTATTACGGGAATCGTTTTTGTGTTGTGGCTATACTTAAATATGTTCGACACGTGTCCGATACGTGTCCAAATCCAAAGCCGCCTCAATTCGAAGCTGGACACAGAAATTCCGTGTCGGATACTTGTCGTGCAAATGTCGGGCATGAATCCGTGTCCGACACGGATACGGCAACCAAAAAGAAGTGTTCATGCAACCTAGTATTTATCAGATAGATTTCAGTTAGTTTGTTTAAATAAAAAATATAATCTTGTTAAAATTCTAGACGCCTTTAAATTTAATCAGGCATCCTGTTGTGGAATTGTCATTGTTTTCTATATATTGATTGATATTATGGATCTTGTTATTATAAATGATTCTCAATTAAGGATTTATTGATTATTTTTGTTTGTTTTCTCATACAAACCATGGCCATGCTATTCTAAGGATTTCTTTGAATTCCTATACAGTAATCAAACCAGCTAGGCCTTTTTCTTTTTCCTGGTGTCTTCCTAGTCGCTGAGAATTGGGACATTCATTAAGACAATTTAGGTAAAAGTATTGACATTAATTAAAAGAGAATTTATATAAAATTTTAAAGTGTTTTTTTATTCTTTCGGTGGAAAATCATGATCATGACGAGGACGACGACGAAGAAGTTTAATACCGATTTACTTCAGATCACCAACTTTTCAACAAAGAAAAGAAAAACACATACATCACTCAGTAACAATAACCCAAATTAAAAGCAGTAAATATCAATCACAATCACATCCACTTAATTAGGACAGAAAACTTCAACAATCAGAGCAGATATCAAACATCCAACTACTACAAACATGAAAAAATTCAGAGAAAAATCCTTTTGAAATAAGCCCCATGAAATGTTGACTTAATGAGAATTCTAATAAACGTCACTAAAAAGCTGTATTAGCTTTAGAACATTACCAGAACTAGTATTACATAGCTTTGAAGAAAAAGTTGAGAATTTAAAATAAGGTTTCACTAACAATTTTAAGAAATGCAAATGCGATGTATCGCGATGGTGGTGGCATTGGTTTCAATAAGATAAGAGTGTGACTCGCTATGTAGATAATGGCAAGCAATTTAAGCTCATTTCCGTAAGCTTGATAAGAAAGCAAATGTAAGAAATTAAATAGAAATTTATGAAACGATTGCTCTTTCTAACCATAACTATATTTCAACAGAATAGAATGGTGTGCAACTGTTTTTCTATATATCAATAATAGAATTGTATAAATGCAGACACTGATAACGAGGAAGAAATTAATTTGGAAAATATCAGGTCAATGACTACAACTATAGTTTAATCCTCTGTTTTCGAGGTCAAAGCAGCAGCAGCATCATCATCGCTTCGATTAACTTTCTCTAGCTCTCGTACATTCTCAACATGAGCTGCTTCTACTTGTAAGATTCCAACAACTTTCTTTACCTCTCCTTCTTGCTCCTTTTCTACATTGGTGGCATTCTCAACCTCCCAGCTCAACTCATCCTCCTCATCACCCAAAATCGCTCCTTTAACATATTTCCCAATTGCATCTTCACCCTGCTTCTGCTTCTGCTTATGAAGGCAATAAAAATACCGACTCCAAAAAGTCTCTCAATCAACGTCGTCATGCGCGTATTTCTCAAGAAATACGTCCAAATCCTCATATTCATTCAACAGCCTCTCAATCTCCTCCTCCTCCTTCTCCTCAAACCTGAACCCTAATCTCCATTTGTCAAATATCAAAATCTTTTTCTTTCTTCCTTTTTCCAATATTATACTTGCTATAACACAAGTATCATGAAATATTAAAAAAATCACTTTTATTTTCTTTTTTCCATTTTTTAATATTTTGCAAGCTATATAACACATGACAATCGCAAAATTTACAAAAACGCCAAAATAATTTGTTTTCTTCAAATTCACTATATTTTGAACGCTGCCGCATGAAAATTGCATAATTTTAAAAAAACCAAAACATTGTAATTCTCAAAATACTAAAACTTTTTTGTTTTCTGCTGGTTTTCAATATTTTTCTTGTTGTAACACACGAAAATCACGAAATTTTCAGAAACTTCAATTTTTCAATATTTTGCATGCGGTAGCAACCGAAAACCGCAAAATTTTCCTAAATTCAAAAAATATTTGTGATTTTTGGTTTTTTCGATAATTTACTTTCTATAACATGTGAAAATCGCAATATCTTCAGATTTTCAATATTTTGAATGCTATAGGAATAAAAAATCGTGAAATTTTCAGGTATTTGAACGCTATATATATTTGGCAAAATTTTAGAAATATCAAAATTACGGTTTTCTACGGTTAGAACATGAGAAATCATGATATGTTTGAAAATTTTAATTTTTCTGTTTCCATTAAATTTTCAATATTCTGCATCTTATATATAACAAACGAAATAGCGATATATTTTTGAAATACAAAAAGTTTCCGTTTTATTCAAATTTTTTAAAATTTTACCAGCTATATCACCCTAAAATCGTGAAATTTAAAACATTTTGCAAGAAGCACATGAATATAACGAAAACTTTAAAATCTCACAAAAATAAATTCTTCAGTTTTCAATATTTTGCTTGGTATATACCATAAAAAATCATGAAATTTCTAAAAGTAATTTTTTTTGTTTTCTTCGGTTTTTCTCTATTTTCCATTATATAGCAAAGTAAAATTTTCAAAAGTTTCAATTTTTTTTGTATTCTTCTCTTTTTCAATATGATGCATGCCAACACACAAAAATCATAAAATTTTCAAAAAGAGAAATTCCATTCTCTACGCATTTTTTATATTTTGCATGCTAACACATAACAATCGCAAAATTTTAAATAATCCCAAAATTTAATTATTCTCTTAATATACAATATTTTTGCCACATGAAAATTGCTTAAGTTTCAAACATTTCTATTTTCTACGGGTGAGTGTTTTTCTTGCAATAGCAAACGAAAATTATGACATTTTCAAAAATCTCAATAAACTTTTTTTTGCAATTTTTCAACATTCTGCATTCTGTAGCACCCGAAAAACGCTAAATTTTAAAAAATTCAAAAGAAATATTGTGCTCTTCGGTTTATCAATAATTTACTTGTTATATAGCATATGAAATCGCAATATCATCAAAAACTTCAAAATTTTCTGTTTTTTTCCTTCAAATTGTCAATACCTTGCATGCTATAACACTCGAAAAGAATGGAATTTTTAAGAATATTGCATGTAGAACCCAAATATAGCGAAATTTGAATAATCTCAAAAAATCCGTTTTCTTGGTTTTCTTATTTTCTGATTATTATAACATAACAAAATCATGAAACTTTAAAATATATATTATTTGTTCTGTTTTTTCAGGTTATCAATGTTTTCTATTATATAACAAACGAAAATCACAAATTTTCAAAAAATATCAAAATTTTCTATTTTCTTCATTTTTCGGTAATATTCTAAAACACATGAAAATCGTGAAATTTTCAAAAAAAATCACAATTTTTTTCTTTTTCTTTTTTTTATAATATTTTTCATATAGCATGCAAAATGTCAAAATTTTCTATTTTCTTTCTTTTTTCAATATTATAACACATAATAATCACGAATTTTTCAAAAATCATGAATTTATTTGTTTTCTTAAATTTATAATATTTGCAAGTTATCACATGAAAATTGTGTAATTTCAAAAACCTCAAACTTATCTGTTTTCTACGTGTTTTCAATATTTTTCTTGCTATATAGCATACAAAAATTGCAAAATTTTCAAAAAATCAAAAAAACTATACTCTTTGGATTTTCAATAATTTGTTTGGTATAACACATGAAAATTGTGATATACTCAAACTTTTATCTTGCATGTGCGATGCATGCGTTCAAATAAAAATCATGTTTAATTTTTTTAATTTGAATTCAAAAAAAATAGAGAAGATTACAACCGTTGGAGTTAACTTATTTTCAAAATGATTCACAATGATTAGTTTTTTAAGATTAATAGAGATGATTGTATAGTTATATCTGATTTGGTTCATGATTATATTTTTATTAAATATTTGTTAAAGAGAATTCTACATTTAATTTTTTTAATGCTGATGTGGCGCTATTTGAGTCTGCATTAGACCATCAAATTGAAATCAATTTGAAGTCCCTCAAGTTTTGTGATTCTAATAGTAGAAATATTCAATATTTTGCATTCTATAACATACGAAAATCGCGATTTCCAAAAAAATACATTTTTTTTATTTTTCTTCAAAATTTCAATATTTTGCAAGCTACATCACACGAAAATCATGAAATGTTCAATCATTTTGCTCGCTATAACACATGAATTTGACGAAATTTTAACAAATTCAAAATGTCTTTTTTATTCGGTTTTCCAATATTTTGCTTGGTATAATATAAGAAAATCATAAAATTTTCAAAAATAAAATATTTTTTGTTTTTTTCGCTTTTTCAATATTTTCCAGAACATAGCAAACTTAATCGCAAAATTTTCAAAAATATCAAAATTTTTATTTTTTTCCTTTTTCAACATTATGCTTGCTATACAACACGAAAATCATAAATTTTCCCGTTTTCTTCACTTTTTTAATATTTTGCATACTATAAAACATAACAAAAGTTAAATTTACAAAAATTCCAAAATTATATATTTTCCTCAAATTTACAATATTTTGCACGCAACCATATGAAAATTGAGTAAAACCTTAAAATTTTCTGTTTTGTGCAGGTTAACAATATTTTTCCTGTTATATAGCATACAAAAATCGCGAAATTTTCAAAATTCTCAGTAAATTTCATTTTTCTTCGATTTTCAATATTATGCATGCTTTTGCAGTATTATGCATGCTGTATAACACACGAAAATCGCAAAAATTTCAAAAACATATTTTTTTTTTTCTGTTTTCTTCGTTTTTGCAGTTATACATGATTTAACGCACGGAAATCGTGAAATTTTAAAAAATCAATTTTTTCCGGTTTCTTCGCTTATTTAATATTTTGCATGCTGTAACACTTGCCAAGGGCGAAATGTACAAACATCCCAAATTATTTATTTTCTTGAAATTTACAATATTTTGCACACTGCCACATGAAAATTGCTCAATTTTCAAAAAAACCAAACTTTTTTGTTTTCTGCGGTTTCTCAATAATTTTCTTAGCACATGAAAATCGCGAAATTTATAAAAATCTTAATAAACTTTAATTTTCCTCGATTTTCAATATTGTGCATGATATATAGCACACACAAATCGTAAAAGTTTCAAAAATTCAATTTATTTTTACTTTTCGGTTTTTCAATAATTTGTTTGTTATATAACACGTGAAAATCACGATATATTGAAAAATCTCAAAATTTTCTTATTTCTTCAAATCTTCACAATTTTGCATGCTATAACATACGAAAATTTCATTTTTTATAAAATACAAAATTGCCAGCTTTCTTCAAATTTTCAGTATTTTGCTTGTTATAGCACTTGAAAATTATGAAATTTTAAAGCATTCTTTACGCTATAGCAAACAAATATGGCGAAATTTTAACAGCTCAAAAATTTTGTTTTTTCCGGTTTTCCAATATTTTGCTTGGCATAAGAAAATAATGTAGTTTTCAATAATATATTTTTTTTGTTTTCTTCCATTTTTCGAAATTTCACATGACAAATGACGATATATTAAAAAATCTCAAAATTTTCTTATTTCTTTGAATTTTCAATATTTTGCATGGTATAACATACGAAAATCTGAAAATTTGTTTGTTATATAACACGCGGAAATCATGATATATTCAAAAATCTCAAAATTTTCTTATTTCTTTAAATTTTCAATATTTTGCATTCTTTAACATACGAAAATCTTAATTTTTATAAACTAAAAAGTTGTCAGTTTTTTCAAATTTTCAGTATTTTGCTTGCAATAGCGCTCAAAAATTATGAATTTTTAAGCATTCTGCAGGCTATATAGCATATGAACACGGCGAAGTTTTAACAACTCAAAATTTTTGTTGTTTTTTCCAGTTTTCCAATATTTTTCTTGGCATAGAAAAATAATGTAGTTTTTAATAATTAAATAATTTTTGTTTTCTTCCATTTTTTGAAATTTTGTATGATATAGCAAATGAAAATCATAAATTTTTCAAAAATATCAATTTTTAGTATGTATGCAATACACGCAAATCATGGAATTTAAAAAAAATTCTAGGTATTCCGTTTTCTTGGCGTCTAAAATATTTGTCCAAATTGCAGGAAATATGCCTAATATTTATCCTAATAGGAAATGTCTCTAACTTTCTAAAATCTGCACTTTTCCTCGTCAACTTTAATTGTTTTCCTAAATGTTCTTTTTTTAAACATTTAATTAAAAATATTTCTTTCTTTTTCGTATATACCTTCAATTATTTTTCGATATTACCCAAACCTGCCAACATCTTTATTTTTTTAAATACCCTCGAATTGATTAAGTGCTCTTAAGTTTGTATTTTTTAATTTAATTTATTTATCAAGTATCAACTTTACCCTCATCATCATCTTATTTTTCTTCATCATCATCACAACCCAACAAAACCCTACCTTTATCTTCTTTCTTCTTATCTCTTCGGCCCATTCATCCTATTTCTCTTATCTTTTATTTGTTCTCATAAGCTTTTTGTTTCTTTTCCTCTACTCTTCAAGTCTATTTACTACCAAATTAAGAAACCCTAACATAAGAAAACCCAAATTTTAGAAAATCCTAACCCAAAAGCAACCTAGCATTATGCAAACCCTTATATAAAATAATCTAAATCAATTAAACCTTACAAAATAGAAAACCTAAATCAATCAAATCTTCTAAGAAAACTCAACTCGATCAAGCAATTTTAATTTTGGAAATTTGAGAGGTCTTGAAGAATAAGGAAGGACTATGAGGGTACTTGCATATTTTTAATCGGTTTCTATCAAACTTAACCATCATTTAATGGTGTTGGAGTGTATTTAAAAAAAACTTAAAGAATTTTGATAGGTATAGGTAATATAGAAGAATAATGGAGGTACATCAATTTAGCATAGAAATTTAGGGGGTATATCCAAAAAATAACCCTTGATATAAATATTTTAATTAAATAATTAAATGAAGGGTATTTTTGGAATCAATTAAAGTTGAGGGGGTAAAGTATTGGTTTCAGAAAGCAAAGGGTATTTTCTGCTATTGGGACAAAAGTTAAAGTATTTCCTGCAATTTAGCCTAAATATTTTGGATGCTATAACACATGACAATCAACAACAACAACAACAACAACAACTGAGCCTTTTATTCCAAGCATATGGGGTAGGCTACATGAACCAACTGAGCCTTTTATTCCAAGCATATGGAGTAGGCTACATGAACCAACATGAGAATCACGCCGGGTCCAGCAAATGAATCCTCCGCCTCCACTCACTCCTATCAAACAATATACTTTCATTGAGGCCTTTGGCAACCATATCTTTTCGTACCACCTCCATTCATATTTTCTTCGGTCTCCCTTCCGCCCTTTTAACATTACCTATATCAATAGTATTTCATTCGTCGAACCGGTGCTTCCATAGGTCTACGTCGAACATGGCTAAACCATGTTAGCCGGTTTTCCCGCATCTTCTTCTCCACAGGTGCTACACCAACTTTTGCACGAATATCCTCATTTCACACCTTATCTTTTCTATTGTTACCACACATCCAACGAAGCATGCGCATCTCCGCTGTATGATGCTTCTTAAGAGCTCGGTATTCTCTACCATATAATAAGGCAGGCCGAATAGCTCTCTGATAAAACTTTCCTTTCAACCTTAATGGAAAGTTACGATCGCACAAAATCTCTGTTGCACTCCTCCATTTCAATCAACCATGTTCTCTTCCGAAAGACCGGGAAGACATGCGTCTTGCCTGAATTTGGGGGCAGATGCTAATTGGTGCATCCGTCTACCTCTCCGAAGTTGCCAAGTTGATTTATGACACCATGTATCGAAAGTTTAAACGGATGCGGCAGATTTCGTCAGATTCGCCCTCGTTTGAGGGGGTTTTTGATTATGGGGACGCTCTTCCCTACAGGCGCAAGCCCCTGCAGTTAATTACGCTACCGCACCGCGGTAACAACTTTCTCCTTCTCCAGATGGTCACTTCGTGTCGTGTGGTGTTTGTTTTGTTTTTGGTTGCCCGTGGATTGTATACGGAGACTAATTTATGTTGTCGTCCGTAGGGCGTGGATTAGTCCAAATCCGTATTTTCTTAGATTTGGATTTGGGGGATGGGTTTAAGGATACGTTAGTCTTATTTTGGACTAAGATCAACTTAAACGTTAGTTAAGGATACGTTAGTCTCCTTTTAGACTAAGATCAACTTAACGGGATCATTTAGATCCAACAAAAGAGCAATTGGACTCTATTGTTTAGTGTAGAGACATTGCGGTCGATTAGTTTAAGGACATTACAGTCCAATATTAGTTTAAGGACATCTCGGTCCAATGTTAGTTTAAAGACATCGCGGTCGAGGTTAAGGACATCATAGTCCGTGAGTTTAAAGACCTCACAGCCAAGGTTAAGGACATCATAGTCCATGAGTTTTAAGACCACACAGTCCAATGTTAGTTTAAAGACATCACGGTCGAGGTTAAGGATATCATAGTCCATGAGTTTAAAGACCTCACAATCAAGTTTAAGGACATCATAGTCCGTGAAATGTGTGGTTGTCGGGACCCGTCACCTCTCTGAAGACGTTGAAGGATTACAACGACAAATATCAAAGGAGTGAAGAGATGTACCCTTGAACCAAAGTTGATTGAGGATTTGTAGTCCAATTTAGAACTAAGATCAATTAATTAGATTATGAGCACATTGGCTCAGTTAAATCTGAATTGAGGACTTATGGTCAACTTGGGCTAAGTCCAATTAGGTTTGAAATGTTGGCCCTTTGTTGGACCATTAAATATTTGTTTTCAACCCCCCATTATTTGGCACTGCTAAACAGGGGTTTTGATAACATTTTATCTTTTGTTGGGTGCTGAGCACTCATATGCCATATAGGATGTTCAATTTTGGAAGGCAAGGCTGTATTTGAAACTCAGTTAAAAGAGAAGTCCTGCCTCAGAAGGATTTAGCCAATTTAGGCTAGGATTGATTTGAATAAAAAACACCAAGAACAAAACGCTCAAAAATAGTGTTAAACACTAGAATGGGATTGGTCGTGTGGGGCCGTGTGAGACCTCTGAAGGTGGGGACCGGTCTTCCTTTGTTTTATTCTCGAATCTGCAAATAAGTGTTAAACACTTTTAGTTTTCACGGCCATCATGTGTGGGCACGTGATAGGCACTCATGCACTGATTTATTAAGGTGTTTATTAGGGGTCACGTGAGGACACGTGAGGGCACCCAAATTAGAATATGCCTTTGCCTTTATTCTCTTTGTTTTGGAGGTCACGTGGGAGCACGTGAGGCATTGCCTTTGGGCTAATTCCTTCTTATTTTTGGAGGATCTTTTTAGGAGTC